>OX376349.1:13985029-15444184 GCA_947369235.1 Udea olivalis | reverse complement strand
GTAAAGAATTTAAGTTCACAAATGCTTGAGACGAAAAACAATTATAGCGCAATCTAAAGGAGTATAACTCTATCTGTTAGTATTACTTGAAACTAATTGGTCATCACTTTTGACAAATCGTCCACCAGTCATATTCACCACCAACCATATCAAATTGTGTAGTAGTTACAGAACTTTTTATTTATCGTTTATATCCACAGAATGTCCGTTTACTGTGAATAATTGCTAATAAGATAAAATAAAAATAGAGGAATTATATATTTATTAATTATAATTCAATTCAATTCAATTCAAACATTTAATTCAGACTAATGTCCATACAGTTTTACCAAAATACAAATAAACAAACATACATTAAAAAGTATAAAAAAAACACAGCAAAAATTAACATTAAATCGACATGCAACCGAATCCACCTCGTCACAAAAGGACAATCTATTCGACCAGCCACAACACGTAGAATGCTATTAGAGTTTCCTCGAACACGGCTAAGCATCGAGGCAGCTCTTTTGCGAAGGATGGCGTGAAAGCCAACAGTATGAGCCTCTGCAAACATGCCTGTTGCCCTGCAGTATCTTGGCAACCCCAACAGCAATCTTAACGCGTTGTATAATGAAGGACATTCGTTTGTACATACTAGGGCCGATTTCAACGGTGTCCTTCCCGACTAACTCTCCGGTGATGGAAAACATCGACAAAAACCAAATCAACCCGGATAACGGCGGAAGGCTCACCACCTAACACGTTGGGTTTTTCGCATTGGTGAAAAGTGGGCTTCTGCGTGTTCCGTTCACCATGACGGCAACAGTCACTTGGCTTTGGGGTATAGTAGTGATGGTAAGTTATTGTGGTTGTTCTAGTTTTATGTAACTCTTAATGTACCTATATGATTTCAGTACAATTTAACAAATACGAGTACATTGCTGGATATCCTAACCACCACATGAATTCAATGGTATTTATTTATTTAGGTTTGCTTACAGCTAAACATGTACAGCATATAAACAGGGTGTCCCAAAAAGAAGTGTCAAGCGGAAGCCCGCAGAAAGAGCACCCCTTGGGGTACCCGAATCATCCCCATGTATGTTCCGCGATTGTTCATAGTTTTCGAGTTTATGATTTTTTTTCTGAATTTCTGAGAATTTCGGACCTAAAAGTTTAAATTTTTTATTTTTTAAAAAGTAGAAGACTTTTCAAATTTCTTCTTTGCCACACTAAATCACCCTTAATTGTACTTTGATGAATAAAATAATCAGTTTCATAACTTTGACCAAAATGATGAAAATGTTGGTATAAAACCAAAAATGTACGGTTGATGAATAAAGACCTAAGTTTTCAACTTTAAATTAAAAATCTAAGCGGGTGACTGTATGGTTTCTGAGTAAAGCTCAAAAATGCTCCAAATCTCAGCTTTTTTAATCATTACAAAAAAGAAGTACTTAATGAACTACTTTGGCTAAAATCAGCCTTCAAAGACAGCGAGGTGGAAAATTCTTGAAATTAGCCATCAGATTAATAACTGTTTTTGGCCATTTTATCATTCCTGAAGTTCATGAATTTGTTATCTACCCAAAAATTACTGCAGAAAGGCTAAGGAAATAATAGAAAGAATAAACATTTTAAAGTTTAATTAATAGAACAAAAAGAAATAGTTATTAATTATTTATTAGTTATTTACAAGAAATGTACAAAATATCTACCTTCGTTCTCGATACAAATTCTACATGGTCTAAAAAAGTTGTCTTTGAAGGCAATTCTGTTGTTTTTATCGTCTCTTCTGCTTGCCTCAATTTTATTCGTAATTCGGCTACGTTGCTGATGTCCTTGGCGTAAACCAATTCCTTGTAATATCCCCAGACGAAGATATCAATTGCGTTCAAGTCGGGGGACCGTGGCGGCCACGCAATGGGCCCTCCACGGCCGATCCACCTGTCTGGAAATCTTTCAGACAAATATTGTCTGGCGATTCTCGCAAAATGGCATGGGGCGCCGTCGTTTTGAAAAATCAAATTCCTATAAAGCGTTAACACGTCAACATCTCCTAACAAGTCGGTGAGATTATGTTGTAGAAAATGCAAATAGGCCTCGCCGCTTAGTCGGTCAGGTAGTTCGAACGGACCAATCAGCTGTCCGTTTAAGATGCCTGACCATAGATTGACACTGAATTGTTCTTGGAAATTAGATTCCCGGGTCAAGTGTGGATTTTCAATGTACCGAAAATTATAGTTGTGTATGTTGAAAATTCCACATCTCTTAAATAATAAAATAAAATAAATATGCGCCAGACAACATACTCGTACCTCTTGTAATGGTCTCGAAGTAGGGATTAATATCCCTGTGTTACGAGGTACCACACAAGGAAATAAGCCAGGGGTGTCTCCCAGCACACCCAGACCCGAGTCAATTCAGAAAAGATCGTTTCCTGAATTGACCCGACCGGGAATCGAACCCGGCACACTACGGAAATCGAGGCGAGAAACCGTGCTGCAGCACACTACGCCAATCGTGCAAATACTTAAAATGTGACTCATCGGTCCATAATTTTTTTTTTTTAATTTTCTTATTCAGCTTGACGCCGCAACATTGACAAAACGCTACTCTTCTCGGATAGTCTGCGGGCTTAAGCTGCTGAACTTTTTGAATATGATATGGGTTGATACCCTCTTGTTGGAGTATGCGATGTGCCAGTGATTTTGGAATTCCGGTTCGACGTTGTGTTGTTCTCACACTTACTGATGAATCTCTTGCCACTTCTTTGAGAACTGATTCGACACTATCTGGGTCATGGATTTGAGATACACGGCCTGGTCTTCTACCTGGTGGATGTCCTTCCATGTAAGAGTTATGAACTCTTAAAATCATGCGATGATCAGGCCAAGTTCCGGGTTGAGGTCCACCTCCATTTTGTACTTGCTCCCTGTACAATCTGGCTGCTGCAGAAGCGTTTCCTTTTGCAAAGCCATAAAAGTAATGCAAGAGCATAATCACGTGATGTGAAAGGCATCTCACCAAACGAATGGGCTCGAAAGTTCGTTGAGAAAGCCAAATTAGTCGAAGTCCAGTATCCACTCAAAACTAAATCGTAATCGCACTCAAAGTCCATAACCCCTTACCAGGCGCCGCTGTCAAAATTTATCAAGACGGAATCTGATAGGGGTTCTGACACCTTGTTAGTAATTTTTGGTTTGATAACAAATTCATGAACTTCAGGAATGATAAATGGCCAAAAAACAGTTATTAATCTGATGGCTAATTTCAAGAATTTTCCACCTCGCTGTCTTTGAAGGCTGATTTTAGCCAAAGTAGTTCATTAAGTACTTCTTTTTTGTAATGATTAAGAAAGCTGAGATTCTGGAGCATTTTTGAGCTTAACTTAGAAACCATACAGTCACCCGCTTAGATTTTTAATTTAAAGTTGAAAATTTAAGTCTTTATTCATCAACCGTACATTTTTGGTTTTATACCAACATTTTCATCATTTTGGTCAAAGTTATGAAACTGATTATTTTATTCATCAAAGTACAATTAAGGATGATTCAGTTGGGCAAAGAAAAAATTTCTTCTACTTTTTCAAAAATAAAAAATTTAAACTTTTGGGTCCGAAATTCTCAGAAGTTCAGAAAAAAAACATAACTCGAAAACTATGAACAATCGCGGAACATACATGGGGGTGATTCGGGTACCCCAAGGGGTGCTCTTTCTGTGGGCTTCCGCTTGACACTTCTTTTTGGGACACCCTGTATAGATCCACTTAATATCTAGGACATACATGTTAGCCTTTACAAGCATACACAAATTTTAGATACGATAGATAAATTTTTTGAAAATAAACTGACAGGTATAGATACCTACTAAATTTACAGTTAAACCTAAAATAAAGAAAAAAATACTTTTACAATGTTTTTTAAATCTAACTCATATGGTAAACATAAAATTGTCTGTTAAGGCGTTCTATGGCGGTATTGAGTCAAGTTTATAAAACTATCGTTACACGTAATTTATTTTAGATTCGTTTGTCGTGAAAATATTGACAGTAGTTACGGCAACGCTACAATTAAAGCTTTGTATTTTTAATATTTACTTCTTCCTGTGATTTTAATTAAAATGTTTTCTTCAAAACTTCTCTAACCCATTATTTGCCATCACGTTTATAAAGCGCCCTCGGCAGCAAGTATCAATTAAACTTCAGACCTAGTTGCACAGTTGCGGACTTCTTAAATATGACGTACGCAAATGGCAACCAGAATTAATTACATAGATAATACGTAGAGTTAGGCAGAGACAAGTTTTGTGGCCAATAATTACGGGAGACCACGTCCGTTCGCTGGCCGTGTCGGTCGAAGCTTTTGGGGACCTGTGCCACTGGGAGTACCTCGGACATATTTTAGTTACATTGTTTGACTCTTTTAGATGTAAACAAGCCTGGTGGAAATATCCACCTCCAACGTCCAACAACAGTTTATTTCTATAAAATGCTAGTTTCTTTTTCTAGTTTGTTCCATATTTTTTAACACTTAGAATGTGTAGGTACCATTGGCGGGATGACTGTAACCATATTCATGACGGATTAACTAAACCGATCTATTATATCAGACATTCTAAATTTCTCGACCTTTTGAGCGACTATATTATTGACAACAATAAGGAAACATTGATAGTACCGATATTATTGACGTTTTGGTTGCGTCTATTTATTCAAGTAACCTGAGTATCACTAACTATCTGACGCTGACTGGACAAGTCAGTCCTTAGTTCCTCTGCCATGCGCAGATGACAGTTGCTAGCGTGTGTTGTTAAGTTTTTGTATGGATTTTCGGTACAGCGCATCGAATGAATTGTGATATAACTAAAAATGGCATACAAGTTGCTGTAGTTAACACCGCAACACCATGCCGTCGCAATCAGCCACCGATGCCAAGAAAATGTACACAGCTCTATTATATTATATATATTTGACGACACGATTGGCGTAGTGTGCTGTAGCACGGTTTCACGCCTCGATTTCCGTAGTGTCCCGGGTTCGATTCCCGGTCGGGTCAATTCAGGAAACGATCTTTTCTGAATTGACTCGGGTCTGGGTGTGCTGGGAGACGCCCCTAGCTTATTTCCTTGTGTGGTACCTCGTAACACAGGGATTTAATAATCCCTACTTCGAGACCATTACAAGAGGTGTGTTGTCTGGCGCATATTTATATTTATATTTATATTTATTATAGAGACTTACTAACCTGGTGTCCGTTTGGTAGCGCTACCAACTTGGCGGCGTGACCAGCTCGGACGCGTATACAGATTGTTACTGGTCGCGCTGCCACGCTGGACGCGCTACCACTAATTACTATAGTGATGTATGTTGTCTTACTCACTCGGCCGCTAGTCCGGCCGCCAGTGACGCCCCACCTCATTGCACTTTCACACAAAGTCAGTAACTCGTCAATCACATAGCTAAATAACATATCAAGAATCTTCTTAGATCGTCGTAGTTATGTTGACGAATTGTCCAACCACTGTTTCTTTTTTCTCTTGAACTCTCTTATACTACGTATGTACAGCAGTAGTGCTATCTCTTTGAGGTTTATTTTGATACTGTGGCCGCAGTGTGGTGTGGCGACTCTGGTGTCTAGTTTGGTAGCCTACGCCGCCATGGTGTCCCGGTGAAATATAGCCCAAATTGTATTAAACTCATCGTATACCTGTGTCACCGATGCGTTGCTTGCCTTCTGTCGCATTCATCTAGAAATACCGCCGCTGGGAGATCTTTTCATATTTCTATAGGTACTTCCGCCAGTACTTTTTGGATGGAGGTTTGCTGACCATTTCTATGGTTTTGCAAGCATGAGTATTTTTTTCACACTATGAGAATGAATCCAAAAAAATACAACTTGCACCTCTTCATAAGTAGCTCTAAGATTTCAATGGTGGTCTTTACTCAGCAAAGTAATCAGATTATTCGTAATTTAAGTTCCACCCCAGCTGAATAAAGGTCTCTTCTGAGTTACTTACATTTTAAGGAAAACTATGCTGTAAGGCTTAGAGCATAGTGTTCTCTTAAAATGTCTTAAGAGCCTAAGCCGAAACTTAGTTTTGGATGCACTGGAGGGGTTAAAATGGCAAAATAAGTAATTATAACTGGCCGCTCTAGCAAGGCAGGGTAAGCATTTTGCGCAGTACCTCATGACTGATAATGGTGATTATAATGATTGAAAGTGATAAACGGTCTGTTGATTTAAAATATAAGCTTCCATTAACGAAAACAATCTACATTAGTAAATTGACGAAGTCTGTAATAACGTTCTGCATGTTTTAAACTTGCATAATTTGAAATTATTGCGGCTTCTATTTGCCAAAATCTTATATGCCAAGAGGTGCCCGTGGTTAAGTGACGGCAGCGGATCGGCAACGATCCGATGTTAAGCAACGCCAGTCAGGTCGGGTTATGGATGGGTGACCATCCCGACCGAAATTAAGTGATGTGTTTTTCGGGCATCTCCGTGCTTCGGAAGGCACGTTAAACAGTTGGTCCCGGCTGACGTCGCAAGATATCAGTCGTAAAGCCTAGACAGAGGCCTAAAAAGGCGGCTTGATAACATCTGACAGTAAGGTTTATCACTGGCCTTACATTCACCTCTCCAACAATCCGCACTGAGCCCGCGTGTTGGAGTATGGCTCGTACCACCTCATAGTTGAGGTGAGGCCTGTGCCCAGCAGTGGGACGTATAAGGCTGTATTTGTTGTTGTTGTTGTTGTTGTTGTCTATTTGCCAATGGAAACATTTGAAAGCTGTTTTAAATTGAAATATTTACTTGACCGTTCAAACAACAGTTATTTTAAATTGTACCTCCGTCAAATCATAATATTATGTGTCAGTATTTATCTTGTCGGTGTTCTTATCTGAATAAATGGAAACCTACGTGTGTTTCATTCGAATAAAAGATACATAAAGTCCTTAAACATTGTAATGGGGCGTGAAAAGGGATTTTTGCAGGCCTTCAACATGAAGGAAGTTGGCCTGCCAGGTGGATGGTTTGCATTGCAGCTTGTCAGCCTCTTATTTGGTCCCCACGGCTGCTATCGATCAGGTGGATAAGGTGACCTTGACTGGCAATATAAAATAAATGACAACAAACGTTTAAAGGACCACTTAACTTTAGAAAGTTTGAGAAACCTCGAGAGAGGAAGCTGGGCAGATGCCTTAAAGCCTCCAAGTAGAACCGGACCCATAAAGTTAATTAGAAAACAACAGGCGCACATGCCCGTAAAACAACACAAAACTCGTGTTAAACAAAACATGCAGGGTTATGTTTAATCTCATAACACGCTACGCTTATATTAGTTTCTTTTTGACCTTTCCAATTTCGTCGGATTCTCCTGTCTGCAATTTCGGCAAAAATGCCGGTTTAATTTAAACTTTCATTCGTAAAAATCAACGGGAAACCGCAATGGGTTTGTGCAATCGCCAATTTATTAAAACAAAAATAAAACGTAATGATATTTTCTCCACAGGATATTAGTACAAGGGTTTTTTTTAAATATAATACAGAATTATTGTGCTAAAAACATACATAACAAGATATTACACTACACAGTTGTTGTACATGAGTGGTCAGGATTATTGGAGAACCAACCTCTAAACTGGGTAAAACCTGTATTTTGGAAGTTAATTGTCAACTGTCTTCCGTCAAACAAATTATGAATACAACTGTCAATAAAAAGAGTAATAAAACCAAAAATAAGGGGTTACAGTGATTAAGTAGTTTATCTTTGTTGGCCCGAACTAAAAGGTTCGGTGTCTCGTTTCTTTGTCGTACCATCCAGATGTGGAACGCCCTTCCAGCACATTGTTTTGCCTTCCTCTTATAGTCCCGGGTTCTTCAAGCGGGGCATGAAAAGGCATTTATGCAGGCCATCAAGGTGAGGAGGGCCAGCCCAGTGATTCGTTTGAATGACTGGGCTTGTCAGCCCCATATCTGGACCTCACGACCGCTTTCCATCAGGTGGAGTGAGGTTATCATAACGGGCAATATAAAAAAAAACGTATTTGTGAAATTTAATTAATTGTTAAATAAAAAGAGTATAACCTATATTTTGTACGTCTACCATGAGCTCCTGTCACGTATTCTAAGATAGTTGACTTCAAGAATTTGTAGCCGTTTTTGGTTCCAACATTAATCACTAAGAGAGCTGTCCCATAGTTCCATACAAAAACGTCAACGCGGTCAACGTGGACGCTAGAAGGCTTTAATTAGTGTAAACTCGTGGTGGATACTGTTACATATCACGCCATCCGAGCCCAAACTTAGCAGAGTAAGAAACCACTAAATTGCCGGTATAAGCACACCTACTTTTGTATTCACTGCGGTAACGGGCAAGTCAAAAAATTAAAAAATAAATAAACCCATTCCAAAGCAATCAATTTTATGCTAAAAATGCCTTACATCATTTTGGAAAAGAGCTGATACTCTTCAAACTGCTGAACTGATTTTTACCAAACATAGCTAAGAACCACCACAAGAAAACTGGCTTGCGAATGAAAAAAATAACATCGAAATCGGTCAATCCGTTTGAGAATTGGCACAAACAGACAGACACACACACAGACATCGACGTCAAACTTGTGACACCCCGCATTTTTCGTCGGGGGTTGAAAAACATAATATTCCATGACAGGTCTTCTCTTTAATATGAAAAAATATAAACAATACAAACAGCATCGTTATGTGTCCCCCAGGGCAGAGTAAATGAAGCTGAAGTAATGTCTGTAAATCTGTGAAAGCGTTTCCTGAAATCGCATTAAGCAATTTACGAGTAAATATTTTTTGCGCCACAACAACCCTGCCCAATGGGGCTTCAGCGGTGACAGACAACCAGACAATAAACGTAGTTAGTGTCCCTAAAGAGATATAATTTGGAAAATCTCCGCAATCTGCTAATGGGCGGAAAACGCTCTGGGAATAAAGTTAGGGCAGACCTTCATTCACACGCAATACTAAAACTGTCTTTCTTGAGAAAAAACAAACTATTTTCTAGAAAAGAATTCGCCGAAAAGGATTTTTTGTACTTGGTTTATTGCTTTTTTAGGGAATAAAATTATCAGTGACATAACTGCTAGTATTCTAGAAGATAAAGTTCAACAACAATCCTGCAAATGCCCTCGATTATTTTAACACATTTTTAGCGATTTCTAACAATAACTTAAGTGCGAGTTTCTGTAGATGCTAGATTCATCTCAGTTGACAACCCTAAAAAGGGCTTTTTTAGGGTTAGACTAGACCCTCTTAAAGAAACATTGGCCATACAGTAAACTGGATTGGGTTGATTCAGTTTTTACTAGTGAAATACTTTGAAGTTCCACCACAAGAAAAATGCCGAGAAGGAGTATGAATAATTGCAGATTTTGCTTGCCTACGGTCCAATTCAGCTAAGACTCAACCTATGTATTGACATTTTACAACAGATGCTTAAAGTAATAACATGAAATAAAGTACGATAAAGAGGCGGAAACAAATCATTATTCTTTACGAGTCGAATTTTCGTTGGAGGTACCCCCGGGGTAAAGTGTAAGTCGTAATCTGGCGAGATGGTGATTGTCGGCTTATGTGCGTTGGAGCGACACAAGGGTTCCCAGTTTGGAAATCAAACGTCCTTGTATTCTAGTAACTAGAACAGTAGATGATGTGATCGGGTCTCCTGTGACTTTGGGCACTAAGCATCAATGTCAAACACATTTATACACTGTATTGTTCGTAATATATTTTAAATTTAAGTTTGCTGCTTTACAAATCGGGCCGCAAATACAATGTCTAATAACATAATAACTAATAAGACGTTGGAGAATGATGTTTTTAATAATGTTCAGAAAGGAACAATCAAATGTAGTACGGCAATACACGTATGAAGCCAGCAATCGATAGTTGCTAGCAACTATTACGGCGATTACGTAACAACGTTACTATGTAAATACCTATAGCGGCCAGCGCAAAAAACCCTGGTCAGTAACTGATTACAGTAGACAAGATGAAGTTTTATCTGAACCAGGGTTGCATGTAAGACATAGCTTGGTCATGTAGCCAAATCAAGTCTGTCGGCAGCCTTTGCATAGGTGTTCCAAGATGACCGCTAACAGGCAAAAGTGGCTAGAAATCATGGAAATGATCACAACTACTAGGAACGAACTCTGCAAGTACATGAAGACGACGACGGCTCTGGTAAGAGCGTATCGCCTAAGAAGATGAGAGCGAAATCACTTGCTCTATGAAAATTTCCCATTACAAAACTGTTTTAAAAGTTTTTAGTTTTGTTCGATAGCTTATAAGACGGTGTGTCCCTTCGAATTAACTAGCAGCGTTGATGCGTTGCGTCGAGGAGCCTCGCGAAGCAATGTCGTCGGCGTTAATTAACAACCTTTCGCTATTACACGGGTCGAGATATTCTTTCAGAGAGAACTAGAACACTTAAGTGAACGGCTGAGCTGGCTAAGCACGCCACGAAGTAGTTCCAACCAGATTCTCGAATGAGTATTGTTTGCGGAGTTAAGTTTTACTACAATCGCATTTTGGAGACTTCGTGTTGGTGTGGTTGACCACTAGTGTTTTCAGTGAGGGCTTAAATTAACTACTACTTTGACCAGTGACTACCAACGCTACCAAAAAGACGCCTGGCGACCCGCACAACGTCAACGTATTTATCGTCACCATTCACAGCCAAGCGACGTCCCTTGCTGAACAGTGAACACAGACCTTCTCCTTAGTGTCGAAGATCTCTGATTTGTACGTGGCTTGTATTCACCGGAACTGAGCAATATTTTTTTAGTCCATCTTGCGAGTGGACGTACGGAACGGTTCACGAAAGATGACCACAAATGGCGGTCGACTGCGCATGTACACTTATGAAGTAAATAATTAAAACAAAATGATATAGCACTAATATATAAAACCAATGGCGTCGATCCGGTCTTGACGCATTCCGCCCACGCCTCATACCGCGCCCGCAAATGAACCTGAAAAATGCCTTCTGCGCAGTGGTCATCTTTCGTGAACCGTACTACCATACCATGCTGTTTTTGCCTTCAAATGGTATCCATTCTAGAACTTCTTAGCTCAAATAGCCATTTTTGCGCTATATGCCCGGCCGACTGCCCCTTCAAGTTTTAATAGTTACACAACTTTACTCCAACTTTGCTTGAAGATTAGTACGTACGATAACGACCAAAAATGTAACACGTGACCGAGCATCCTGGACTTACTTACGAACACTTATTTTTTCTGTATTTGGGTCTTAAAAGTAAGTAGCCTACATACTGTCCCACTGCTGGGCAAAGACCTATCGTTGAAATCAAGTCATCGCTACAATGGATGGGTGGTTAGCTACGTGACCCTGGCAAATTTATCAGTTCTAAAAACTGAGTGACTCACGCAAACGCCTGACTAACGCCTAATTCCTTAAGGGATGAAATTCTAAAACAAAATTATAGAACTAAATGGCTGTAAGCTATTAGTATCGATTTTCAAGCCTAGATTCCTCCTAGTCAGTTAATGGTTTTCAAACTTGCTTACGACTGGGTAATAAATTGCATCATTATACTCTTGGGATCTAACTGATATTGTCTTAAGCCCAACTTGAACATCTGAAATTAATCGATCGTTAGCTTCAGCACAGGTATTATAACTAACTATCATATCCGTCATTAACTCAAGATGAGTATTTATTGTAGAAGTTTAAATGAACTTTAAAGTGTAAAATTCTAGCTAGTAGTTTTTTCATAGTCGAGAGAAATCTAAGTTTTCCAGTTTTATTTTTCATAGCTAATTTTGCCGCGTTTTTTATATTACTCATAGAGGTTCTTTGTTCTAAGTTTAATACAAGTCTTATATTGTAATTAACTCTTACAAGTTTAATATTGTAATTAAAACAGCATTTTCAACTTTTACACGTTTCGTTTAAATTCCGAACATTTTGCTGATAAGAATGGTAGTCATCGTTTAAACAACTTATACGAGTAGAAAACATATACATTATAGAGTAATTTACTTATCAAATTAACCAAATCACCTTATATTTAAGTACCTACGAGGCTTGCACGAGTAAATACTCTAGTAATGATCCTATCAGATTTCTCATGTAATGAAGGGGACAAGAAAATTGTCAAAGAAAACCTTTGCCAAAAACACCCACACAATTATCAGATCGTACGCTTTGTGGCGATTGTATGGGAAAAGTGCCCCTCAAATGTAATAATACGATTCCTAAGATGTTTCCCGAAAATGTTTCCTACCGTTGAGTTCCGGCCTTAACCGTCCATGAAAGAATTCTCGTAATAGAACTTCACTTGATTTATATCGCGCTTAAATCGGGACACTAACATTTATGAACATCTTTTCTTTTTGAAAAGAACTTCTTGGGCTAGTGCTCACGATCACTCAGTTCATCACTAAGCCTTCGGTCAATCAGAAAAAACTCTGCTTGACAATACTTGTTACTATTTTCATGAAAATTCTTGAATATATAGTTACATTAAAATCATCAAAATAGTTATTATGTACGGAATTTCTACCATGTACCTTTTTGTTTTCGAGTTTACGATATTTCGGCACCGTTGCAACAGGTGCTATGATCACGGAGTAACTGAAGATCTTGGGGGTGAGTTGTTATTGGCAGATATATCGGTATACCCTCTTTCGTAGTCTTTTTTACGCTCGCCGCCCGTACCACTGTTTGCTAACTCACTATTCACTCGCACTTGTTCTCGACTCACGGCACTAACAGTATCTGTCCACGAAACGTCACTTCGTCGTATTTTACGGTTTTTGCACATTTCATTTTGGTACCTACATGGTAGAAATCCCGTAACTGATAACTATTCTAATGTTGATGACCATGAAAGTTTAAAACATTACAATCATCGTTTCATTCATATGAAGTAATATTTGACATAACATGACATGACAATGTCGAATTCCAATACATTTTTTACGCGAATTAAATTAGCCGGGCCCGGTGTAGGTTTCAGCAATCCCTAGTTGTTAGTCGGCTTGTTTTTTCTTGTAATTGATTAATACATTTTTTTTTAATGGTCAATTGGTAGTGGCATTACTCTCAAAATAGGTCAATGGGTCCATACTTGCTATAACGATAAAATATCTTCATAAGTCAGCCATACTGGTAGCTAGGTGATCGGAATCTTGCAACTATGGACATCAATATGTCTATTTATGAAACCTTTATCAATACGTATCTTCATCTCGCAGGTGTCCGCCTTATCTGTCAAATGATTGGTAAGTATATGAGTTGCTAAAATCGACGAAATGAAAGTCAAAGTGAAACATACGATGCCAGGAGCACTGTGGTGTAATAAAAAAATAAAGTGCACCAACAGATGCAGTTGGCAAAAGAATATCTGAAAGGTCGTTGAAATTCAAAGCGGGTTTGGAACGAACACATCGAACGGAAACAACCGCGATACAATATTTGTTCACGAAGTTTTCCAATGAACGTGATGTATAAAACATCGATACTTAACGCCAATCCCAATTTTAGTTACACCGACATACGCTTTTTAAATTTTTAAGTGCAAAAGCACCACATTAATTTAAAATGCCTATATACAGGAGATCATCCTTTTCGATTGTTGCGGACCCCGACGTGACATCACGTCGGGGTCTACCACTGTTGCAGTGCTGTCAAGGAGACGCAATAAGACACAGTTGGACCTTAAGAATTACTATATAACCACAGACGGAATGGCAGTGAAATGAACCACAGTTGGTAATAGTCTGGTTTATTATAATTCTACTAAAGCTTATATACGAACTCATACACGTACACTGTGTGTGCCTAATCTTACTACGTGACCATCCGGCACATCGATCATAACAAGCAGACGCAGAACAAACAATGATCTGCAGACGAATACTTGTCCTCAGAGTATCTCAATAGCGTATTTCTATAGAAAAATAGTGACCTATTTGAAAGGGCATTTCACATTTATCCTAGAAACCGTAGAGAAGCCAATAGGCTAGTGTTACACGATAGGCACTTCGCAGACGATGCAATATGTTAAAAAAAGCTGCTTGAAAATGTGTGTGAAAATATATAAGCAAATACCGAATGAATTAAAAACATTGAATTCAAGGCACCTAAATCGAAATCCTATGACCATTTAAAAGAATATCTAAAAGGGAAGCACTAGTTTCTGTTCTTTGGCGTGTATCTCTTATAATTATGTGATGATTTCGTAATGTTTATGTCAATAATGTCAAGTGTTTTAACTTTAAATTGTACCCAATGCTAATTGTGTTAAAATCACAAGCTTAACCTATGTTTGAACTTGTGAATAATATATTTGCATGTCTCTTTTATATCGACTAAGCATGACTGTTCTGGTAGCTTTATTTCAAACCCTTATACTTACCATGTTTTAGGCGAAGATTTTTTTTATCTTATCTTAGGGAATATTTAAAAAAAACAAACGATAACCTTAGGGTTAGGTATTTTATTGAATACAATCACAGAAACCGACGCCGGTCCTTAATTTTGCTTTGCATTACTGCACTCAAACTGTAATATTTCTAATTTTAATTGCATTTGCTCTTGTTCTATTGCGTTAATTAGCTTTTTGTGTTTGAGTTCTTCTCTTAACAAACTGTTTTGTAATTCCTTTTGTTCAAGTTCCTCTTCAAGTATTTTCCTTCGTATAGTTCGTATTGAAAGTGTATCTACATCTAGTATCTGACTTCTTCGCATTTTTGCACCTGGAAAAAAAAATAGGATTTACATTATTGAATGCACATCAAACAAGGTTAGTCGCTTAGTAGTATTTTTCACTTCTCATGCTCTAAAAATACGCCAATATAGCCCTACGAAGAAGGACTAAAGTTACCACTTTAGTCTCTAGGGAGTGAAAAGTAATTAGTTTTTTAATTACCTTCACGTGACATAGACAAACTCAAACAGTCAGTAAATATACTATTATCGGTGGAGTGTGGACCGTCTTCACTGCGAAATTTTAAGAGTTTTAGTTCCATGGTTTGTCCGCAAAAAAGGTGGCGCCATGTGTTTTAAATTGTTAATATGTGACTGGTTTAAAAGAAAAAACAAAAAACTGAGAAAAAAAGAAAAAACTGACCGCAAAAATTCAGAATTTTTTGCGAGTGTAAATTTGTAAGGTTTTAAATGTTTTTGTACTAAATTGACTATTTTTCTCGCACTCAAAGTGAAAAGTACAGTTTGCACCTCGAGACTAAACACCAACTTAATATACCCTCTTCATTCATTTTGCTTCATTACCATACATTACCACCATAAACCACCTCTGGTATATTTTGGCTTCGTTTAGTCCCTCGATATTAAATATACTATTGTGATAAAGGTTAGTTAAAGAAGGAGTTATTTTGAACAATAAAACACGATGAAATAAAATAAGGTGGATTAATGTAATATTTTTCCTTTCAGTTATTCACTATAATTGTATACGAAGTATATTCATTTACCTTTGATCTTAGTATGACTGTACAGTTAGCAACATAGAAAACTTCACTAATTTGTTTTGTTAATTTTATGAAATCGACGTAGAGATTGTCGGAAAAGTGAATCTACTATGACAAATAACTATAGTATTTATGTACTTAAGTTGCTGCCCGTACCAATAAACTTACTTAAAGCTTGTTGCCTCTTTGATTTATATGATGATTGGCGTTGGCGTGGCGCTTCTTCACAATTGATTGACTTTCGCCATTGTTCTTGCCCCTGATTTTCATTTTGTTCCATTCCCGCACTCTCTTCTTTTATCTCTGTTACTTCTTGATAATCAAAATCTAAATTATCTGTTAGTTCATTCTTAGTAACTTTTACAGTTACATTCAAAAGGTCTGAAAAATTAATTAAATCATAATTAGTCTATG
The DNA here is from genome assembly GCA_947369235.1 of Udea olivalis. Classification (NCBI taxonomy): domain Eukaryota; kingdom Metazoa; phylum Arthropoda; class Insecta; order Lepidoptera; family Crambidae; genus Udea; species Udea olivalis. The sequence continues at coordinate 15,428,291 of OX376349.1, read as the reverse complement.
AGTGTTTTGTTCGGATAGGAGCGAACAAAAATCGGCATCCCTTTCGTTGGCATAATGTATTTAGTCATCAAATAGTTTGGCTATGTTTTTTTGCGTAATATTACTTTGGCTAAATTGATTATTTGCAGCATTTTGTATTTAAACATATTTAAAAAAAAATACTAATATGTATATAATATTTATGCATAATAATTATTCGTAAATTTGTACCGGAGTAGGCCCAAGGGGATATTACATTCTTAAAAATATAAAGAAGGTGTTTAGATATCAGTGAATGAAACTTACTGCTTTCTTTATTGGGATTGTTCTCAATGGAAAAATCTGGAGAACTGCTTTCTACGTAGTTCGGTTCTACTTTTACTTGAAGTCCTGAAATTCAAACAATCAGTGTGTATGGTATTGGACACAGGTTTTGCCAGAGACCTGTCAATAACAGCTGGTCGTTAAGTTTCCATAAGCAGATAACTTAAAATGTATGGGAAAGACATTATAAACGACCTGGGTGAGAGTTGCACAAAGAGATTTTTTTGCGAGCAATGCGATGCCCAATTTTACGGCTAGGTGGCGCTAACACATGGTTAAACCAATTCGCGATTACGTGCTCGCAAAACGCGATGGTATAGTCTTTCGATTCTCTATCTGCAACTTGCAATAGGCACTCTGATGGCAGAGTCATTCTTTTGATCAGAGTGTGTTTGTAAAAAGTCATAATAAGACATCAAAAGTAACACTTGAATGTTTTTTTAAATCAGGAGCATACGAGCTGGAAGGTCACCTGGTGGAAAGTGATCACCTCCGCCCATGAACAACTGCAACACCTGAGGTGTCACCAATGCGTTACTTGCCTAACGTTATGTAGGTACACATATTTGTTTATTATAAGATTTGGTTTTAATGATGGAAACCCAGTGAGATATTAAAACGACTAATTAGGTACTTTTCTTACACTTGAAAAACCAGAAATAAAAAGAAACCCAAAAGTTGACTCATGAATTCCAATATCGCAAATTTTGTCACTAGTTACTAACTACTACACTAACACCCAGACACACAACAAACACAAATGTTTCTCATATAAATGTTTGACATGGGTGACGATCGAACCCTCGACCTCCGGTGCTAAAGGCAGGATCGCTGCCATTGCACCAACAGGCCAGTCAGTTACTTTAATACTCTCACTAAGTTGTAAATAAGTTAATTGACAACACGATTGGCGTAGTGCGCTGTAGCACGGTCTCTCGCCTTGAATTGGGTGGTGTCCCGGGTACGATTCCCGGTCGAGTCAGAAAACGATATTTTCTAAATTTACTAGGGTCTGCGCGTGCTGGAAGACGCTCTTGACTTAATTCCTTGTCTGGTACCTTGTAACAAAGTAATGTTGATAGGTACCAACTTTGAAACCATGTTATGTAGTGTTTCAAAATAAAAAAAAGAGCTATAATTATGTCTTATATAGTTTTTAAGGCACTTATTTCCTACCTGCAAAAGTATTTTCCTCCTTGTCCGAACTAGAATCGTCATCATGATCAATACCTGCTTGCATTAACTCTTTCACTTTTTCCTCTATTGGTGTTAAACGGCTACCCTGGCTGCCATTCCCTTGTTTTGCTGCTTTAATAGACAGTAGTTTTTTCTTCGTATCCCTTTTCAGAGCCTCATATTTGAATTTCAGATTATTTGCCTGCCGATAAACTACACCTTCCGTCTTATTAAAATCAAAAGCAATCGCATTCCAGGCATTCTCTTTGCGTTGCCAAGTGGCCGCGCCACTTTTTTTGGTTTCAACTATATGCAATTTCGTTTCTACTAATGACAATAGTAACTGTGTCTCTGCAAGGGTATAGTTGGACGCCCTGTCTCTTTTCCTTGCTCTCACCATGGTTTTCATTCTTCACTACAAAATACACAAAAACACAAACGCTCAAAAACTGTACTTATGGACGCAAGCTCACAGTGCGGCGTTGCCGCATCGACTGCCGGCCGAAAAACCGTCAGATAATACTATCTACCAGATACGATATCGAACGTTTTCATATAACAGCTAACGTATAAACTAGTTATTGGCTTATTCACAATTGTATTAATCACAGATTGTATCGTTTAATATAATGTACCTATTTAAGACTTTAAATACAGTGAATATGAACTGCACGAACAAAAATTCAAGGACGAATGAAGTGTATTGCAGCTGGCCGACGTTCGATTAGCTATCTCGCTCGCACACTCACGTCTACTTTATGCTCTCTCTCGCACGTTCATTCGGGTCTCCTTTATTATTTAGATTTATATCGGCACAGACCGACGGATGCAGACAAGAGTTTTGCTATCGTTTTTATGATAAGTCAATACTCGTCGTTTCGCTAAGGGATAGTTAATTCTTTAATTCTCCATGAGATAATTAAGGTGTAAACTGTTATGTTTTGTCAGTATTATTAGAATTACTAATTGTTAACGATGTTTTAAACTGTAACACATCTGTTTGGCTGGTTCACTTGATGTGTGCTTGATTTTAATAAATAAAACTTGTGTTTTATGCTATAATTTCTCATTTAATTACCTACCTAATTGTAATTGCAATACAATTTGCACGCCTGACAGCTCTGACATGAGTCACTTTTTATATCTTTAGCAATAACTCCTTAAAGACACAAAGAGTTTTTAAACATTTCTAACATACAACTCCTTTTGCCATATTGACGTAATGATGTTAACAAAACTCAAACATGGGTGGATGTGACCATGACTTTACTTTAAAAAAAATAAGAAAAACCTTTAGAATATTTCACAACATCTGTCCTTGGTTTTCTATTTATATTTTTGTTTCATTAGCACTGGGTTACAAATTAGGCCCTTAACTACTTACAAATGAATTTGGTTCAATCATAGTTAACAATACTCTTTTATGGTTCCCTCTAGTTTAGCTACCAAAGATTCTAACTCATCTTTAACACACCATCAGTAAGGTACGTTACATCTTTACACATTATATAAATAAATAAAATAAATAAATATCTGGGACAATTCACACCAAGATCATCTGACCCCAAACTAAGCAGAGCTTGTAATATGGGCGTCAGAGACTGATAAACATACTTAAATATTTCTAAATACATACTTAAATAGAAAATAACACCCAGACACACAACAAATATAAATGTTCGTCACACAAATATTTGTCATGGGTGGGGATCGAACCCATGACCTCCGGCGCTAAAGGCAGGATCGCTGCCATTGCGCCAACAGGCCAGTAACTAACCTAATAACATAACTTTTTTACATTTAACATATAACATCTCTCTCTCTCTCATCTCTCTTTCAGGTTTCTTACTTATGTTTAGCTAGGGTAAGTTTAAAGTACTTCAATTTAAACTGTTTCATGTGTGTATATTCTAGCAATTATTGTTAGGAACCTGCTTGACTTCTGCATTGTGTAATTTGAATAAGTATACCATTTCTTTCTTAAATATTTTTACTTGCAGAGCCTTATGAGCCAACCTAGACCAGTTCGCAGAGCAACCAAAAACCCGCTTGAATTCCTTTTTACACCATCCTGTATAATTTGACTGTATACTTCAGCCCTAAACGAAATATCAATTTTGTTCGGACGATAATACTCTGGATCTGCTTAACTTATGTTTAGACCTGCCTGCCCATAGGGTTAACTTTATTTTATTCGCTGGCAACTGTGAAGTTACAGTGCTTACCTAATAATACCCACCTAAAGGCCCTAATTATTAAAATAACTCTTGGTTCTACTCTTGTCCTAATCCTTAAATTTACAGTTCCTTCCGATTTTATCGTTCTCTTGCCTCCAATAAACGTGAAAATATTCGTTAATAACTGTCTTTTCAGCCCCAACTCTTGTATGTACCATTGATGCGATCCTTGATCTACTAAACCTCTTATTCTTTGACCGTTTCCGTTTCTCGCTTCTACATCAACCAATACTGTTCGTAATAACACCGGATCACTTATTCGCTCAGCAGAAAAGCATGCAAAAAGTGATTTATTGTCTTTTAACTTTGTTGTAATTTCATTAGTCGACAAATACTCGCACTGATTGGTGTTCGGTACAGACATATGTACAGTAGTAGGCAGAGGATGCAATAAAGAGTGATGGCGTCTTCTACAGATTCGACATCGACTATGATTTTTACACTTTTTCACGGAATGATTATCGCCTAAGCAGTTAAATCATAAACCCTTCGTTTGAACAAAACTGCGTCGAGAGTTACAAGATATGCGAGAGAACTTTTTACAGAAGGACATCTTGTGTTCACCATTACAATATTTACAATTTGGTACAGATTTGACTTAACTTGACACATGAAAATAATTAATTTCATTGATTGTCTTGTGGGTATCAGGATTCAAAAACTGCGAAGCCCTAAATATACTTGTTACGAACTCTTCAAACTGTTTCAGAGTAGGCAAACATTCTGTTCCATTACTTGATACCTTGAATTCCCACTGCCTTCTTGTTTCTGAATCTAATTTTATGCTAATTCATCATTTCAGCCGAACGACGCCCACTGCTGGGCATAGGCCTCCCCCAAGGATCTCCACAACGATCGGTCCTGCGCTGTCCGCATCCAGCGGCTTCCCGCGACCTTGACCAGATCGTCGGTCCACCTTGTAGAGGGCCTGCCCACGGAACGTCGTCCGGTACGCGGTCGCCATTCGAGAACCTTTCCGCCCCAACGGCCATCGGTTCTCCGCGCTATGTTTCCCGCCCACTGCCACTTCAGCGATGCAATCCTTCGAGCGATGTCGGTTGTTTTTGTTCTCCTGCGGATCTCATCATTTCTGATTCGATCGAGCAGGGAAATACCAAGCATCGCTCTCTCCATTGCTCGCTGGGTGATCTTGAGCCTTCTTATGAGACCCATAGTAAGGGACCACGTCTCGCTCCCATAGGTCATTACTGGCAACACACACTGGTCAAAGACTTTTGTCTTGAGACACTGAGGTATTTCGGACGCAAATATATGCCGGAGCTTCCCGAACGCTTGTTCGCTGCCCATCCGAGCTGGATTCGACGAGAGATCTCTTTCTCGAAGTTGGACTTACCTAGCTGGACTGTCTGTCCCAGGTAAACATAGTGGTCAACAACTTCGAGTGTAATGTTCCCAACGTTAACTGGAGCGGGTGCAATATGGGCATTCAACATGAGTTTTGTTTTGTCCATGTTCATCTTAAGACCCACTCTTTGAGAAGCATTACCGAGATCTTCGAGCATTATGTTCAGGTCTTCCAAGGTCTCAGCCATAAGAACTACATCATCGGCAAATCGCAGGTGTGTTAGGTATTCGCCATTGATGTTGATGCCGCGTCCTTTCCAGTCCAGAAGCTTGAAAATATCCTCCAACGCAGCCGTGAACAGTTTCGGAGAAATAACGTCTCCTTGTCTCACGCCTCGCTGTAGTTGGATCGGATTAGAGCTCTGGTTCTGTAATCGAACCGACATGGTGGCGTTCTGGTATAAGTACCTTAGCACCTCAATGTACCTGTAGTCTATTTGGCACCTTTGGAGAGACTGCAGTACTGCCCAGGTCTCAATCGAATCAAAGGCTTTCTCGTAGTCCACGAACGCTAAGCAAAGTGGCAAGTTATACTCTTCGGTCTTCTGTATAACTTGCCGCAGCGTATGAATGTGGTCTACGGTACTATAGCCTTTTCGGAACCCTGCTTGTTCGGGAGGTTGGAAGTCGTCAAACCTGCGAGCGAGACGATTCGTAATGACTCTCGAAAACAGCTTATAGATATGGCTCAGAAGCGAGATGGGTCTGTAGTTCTTCAAGTGAGTTTTGTCACCCTTCTTGAAGAACAGCATCACATCGCCTCTGCCCCATGCCTTTGGCGTTTTTCCCTCGAGGATGACAGAACTGAAGAGCGTCTGGAGGACCTTAAGTATCGGCTTACCGCCCGCTCTCAGGAGCTCGGTTGTGATTCCGTCACCACCCGCCGCCTTGTTGTTTTTAAGCTGCTTGAGAGCCATCCTAATCTCGTACAGGCTGACGTCCGGGATATCTTCGGTATAGTGTCGGGTAAGCTTGGCTCTAGGATCTTTAGCCTTGCTTTCAACAGGTGTTTGCGTGGAATATAACTGTCCATAGAAACTCTCAATCTCCCTCAGGATTTCAGGTGTTGACGAAATGATGCTACCTGCCTCAGTTTTCAGCCTCGTCAATTGGCTTTGCCCAATAGACAGATCTCTGGCGAACACTTTGGAGCCTTTATTCCGCTCAATTGCCTCTTTAATACGCTGGGTATTAAATTGGCGAAGGTCGCTCGTCAAAGACTTAGATATCTGTCTATTGAGTTGCCGATAACGATGGGCATCCGCTGAGTTCTGTAGCTTCATTTCGTTTCTCTGATCCATGAGTAGGAGAGTCTGACTGGAGAGTTTCTTTGATTTGGGACGGCGGGTTTTAAAGTGCTTGGACCCTACCGTACGGACAGTATCCACCACCATGTTGTACAGATCGTCCACATCGATGCTGTTCTCAAGGGCTTCGAAGCGGTTTTGAAGCTCGAGCTGAAAGCACTCGGGGTTTTGAATTTGAGCCGGTATTGGTCGGAGCGTGGATTTTATCAGTCGCGCTCTCTCAAGCTTTAGGTCGATATTCAATGTGCCTCTGACCATGCGGTGATCGCTTCCTGTCTTAACAGCGTTGATCACAGTGACATCATTGAATATATGCTTCTTCGTCGACATGATAAAATCGATCTCGTTTTTGACTCTACCGTCCGGACTGATCCAGGTCCATTTGCGGCTTACGGGCTTCTTGAAGAAGGAGTTCATCATAAAGAGGTTCTCCCTCTCCATGAAGTCTGCCAGCATCTGGCCCCTGTTGTTCCGTTGCCCAAATCCAAATTGCCCCACTCTCAACTCATCACCGCAACGTTGCCCCAACTTTGCATTAAAATCCCCCATCACAACCGTGTAGTGGGTTTTATAGCTATGCATGGCTTTAGAGATCTCCTCATACATAGCCTCCACTTCGACATCGTCGTGCTTTGAGGTCGGAGCGTAGACCTGAATGACATTCAGCGAATATCGTTTCGATATTCTGAGTATCAGGTACGCTACCCTGCTCGAAACACTTCCGATAGTAATCACGTTGTTGACAAGGGATTTGTGGACGATGAACCCGACACCACCTAGGGACTGTTGGTCGCCCTCCCGGTGGTATAGTAAGTTACCGGATTGCAGGATTATCGAGTCCTCCCCCTCTCTTCGGACTTCAGATAACCCAATGATATCCCAATGTAACTTACTAATTACCTCTTCCAACTCTATGAGCTTCGCGTCGAGCCTCAGTGTGCGCGTGTTATATGTTGCCAGGTCGAGTCGTCGTTGTTGGCAGCCGGATCTTACCCGGGGATTCCTAGCACCCCCTGCCCTGCCGTTACCATAGCCGCTGCCGTAGCTAGGAATAGCAGGGCCGCCGGGGACTGGGGGCCGATTTCCTGGTTGTGCAGCCATTTTGGGGGGGGGTTTGCCATAATCGCCACGCTTGGCAGGCGGGTTGGCGATCGCAGTATGGCCTGCTGTTATCCGGAGACGCTGCTGCCCATCTCCTTATGGCAATTTTCCCTCGGTCGGCTCTTACGACACCCACGGGAAGAGAGGGGGTAGTGCTATTCTTTTTTATGTGCCGGCACTACACGGCACTATGCTAATTACATAAATAATAATAATATACCAAGTACTTGTATCTACCCCTATGTTATTTAAAGCATTCATGCATTCTGTGGTGGTATCTACAAGTTCTTTAATTTGATCATACGATTCTAAAGTTATACTTTTTTAACTTAATAATGTCTTCAATATGCATTTTGATAAGAACCTCTTATCATCATATCGTGCCTTCAGTAAATTCAAACTATTTCATAATTATCTTCTGTCACTGGAATATGTCGCAAAAGCTGTTCCTGGTTCCTAAACTAAATATCCCTTAAGATATTGGAGCTTTTGGACATTACTTAATGTATCATTTTTGTCTTTAAGTGACACAAACAAATCCCTGAAACTACACCACTCTGTATATTTACCCGAAAAGAGAGGTATAATTATCTTAGGAAGCTTGACTTTATATTCAAAACTATTTACATTAGCCACCGACTTACTTAATTATATCTTAGACCGTGACAACATTTCTTTCAAATCAGTTTTAAACTCTACGTACATTTGTACAACTCTTCTGTCCTATCATTTAAAGCATTTACATAATATTCAGAGGCTGTGTACTCGTCTCTTTGAATAGTAGTTATTATTTTCTGATTATGTGTTTCGTTGAACGATCTCTATTGACTTTCTAAATGTTCTAAACGCGTTACTAAATATGCAATAGATAATTGTTTTTTTGGTATTCTTGAAAAACTAAGTTTTTTTGTCTATTTTGTAGTATAACTCTTCTTGAAACAAATTAAGAATCTCCATATATACAGTCATAAACCAAACAATTAAAGAAAATCTCGCATAAACTCCTCTCTTGTTAATAGACCTATAACGGGATCACGCAGCTGGCCAGCAATACAGGAGCCGGAGCGCCGGGATTCGTCACAATATTTAGAAGTAGATGTAGTTGTGGAATAGTTAATAAAAGATCAGCCAATCCAGTGACTTGTTTATTAAATAGGATAAAAGTATAGGTAGGAAAGAAGAACTGTAACAAAATAACAATAAATGAATACAAAGAGTCCTAGGTAATAGATTATCTAATAGTAATAGGTAAGTAAATAGGTATGATATGCTTACCCCGATACACGGGTTCCTGTTACTTATAACTGTTTTAACTGTTTACAAAATTGGTTATTTAGAGTATTTAAAAATACACCATCACGTAAGTTATACTAGTTAAACTGGTAATCTGGTAAAATGCTCACAAACTGTTCAGTACGATGGTTTTGGTAGAACTGAATCAAAAAAGCTGCGCATGCAATGCGAAACAAAAATCGAATTGAATCAAATTTGAAAACAAGTACAAAATACTTTTAATGGCCAGCAGTTAAACCATGAAGTTTCCAGCGATCGTGGAGGTTGTAACGTCCACGAGACTGAAGGGAAACGGCATCGTTACAATACCGGGGTGGCCGGCGCAAAAAAAAATCTTTAAGGATTTTTTTTGAAAGTTAAAGTTAAGTTAAGTTAAAGTTAAGTTAAGTTAATCTTTAGTTAAGTTAAGTTATGTAAAAGTTAAGTAAAAAAAAGGTAATGTTAACGATGTCGTTTTTACAATAAGTTAAATTTGGAAGATAAGTTGATAGTTACAAGTCAACAACCAAGTAAACAAACAAGTCAACAAACAAGTAAACAAACAAATCAACAAACAAGTCAACAAACAAGTCAACAAACAAGTCAACAAACAAGTCGCTTATTTTATAAAAAATACAATATAAGTAATAACCTATTAATTAATTAAATGGAAGTGCATGATAGAATTTTGGGTAAACGAATGTTTTTTACAGTGAGAAATTTACACTAGGTTGGTTTCGGTTTCATTCAAATACTAACATCCGTCGTATCTAACAAAGTCTTAATTCTGTAAGTTTGAATTAAGGCATCAGTCAAGTAGAGAAATCTTATATAATAGAAGATGTTTCTCATGAAACTAACCCAGATTAGTGCAGGCTTATTTAAATATGCCAGTCACCACCCGCTGGCTTTTGGTGATCATGTTTAGTTTTTATGTGTGTGATGAATGTCATGTGTAAGTGTTGGTGTTAAGTGTCTTAAAAATGTACAAGTTTACTAACCTTAATATGGTCAGAAGATAAGATTTGAATCTCGTTAGAGACTTTAATAAGTAAGTACTTGTTAAAAGTAATTACTAATAAGGTAATAAGTAAGTTGGTTGTAGTCCACCTACTAGGGAGAAAATAACAGAGGCTTATTTAAGGAGTTGTTATCCGCTCCATAGGGAAAAATACGACGATTACTATAACATAGGCTTATTTAAGGAGTTGTTATCCGCTCCATAGAGAAAATGACTAATGACTAAAGCCGGAAATACGACTAGTCGTTTTTAAAAAAATTATAAAACATAATAATCTTATATGTACAAAATTACGTATTGACATGGTAGTTAATGGTTAGCCGAAAGGATGAAGATGTATATAAAAACAGTACCTATATAAATCAAGAGATTAAGTGACATGCGTCACGCTTAAAGTAATAATAAATTTTAATAAATCAATAAGTAATTATATAAAGAAAATATGGTAAATTAGAGTACATAAACGGTGAGTAAAAACACAAAATAGGGAATTATTAACAAAAGTCCTAATTATATAAAGAAAATATGGTAAATTAGAGTATACGGTGATCGATAGTTTAGTTATCTTGATTTTGGGATAGGTTTCATGTCTTTCACATGCCAACGACCTACGGTTTATTGGTTATATTATACACTACACATGAATAATCTATACAATACATACCACTTTATTCAATACACATATGATAATGATACACTCTCTCAAGTGAATCAAACAATTTCTGGCTATGCTAACGCCAGTAACTGGATGAACCAACAAGAAAAGAAAATAAGTGACCCGCTCAATATCCGGGATTCACTAATGAGGTACCCATAAAAAGGTTAAAACCAAATGGTAAAGGCTTATTTATTAGGAGTTACCTGCCGCTCCTGGTGGTAAGGCTTATTTCAAGAGTTACCAACCGCTCTTAAACTATGGATAAAAATGGAAATAAGAATATACTTTTACATAAACTACAATATAGTATTTGAAAAATTAATCAAAGGGGCTAAGGCTTATTTTTAAGGAGTTCCCAAGCCGCTCCTGGTAATAAGGCTTAGTTTAAGATGGGAGTTACCAACCGCTCCAAAACAACTATTGAAGGTTAAAGAGAAATAAATAATAAACTACACCCGAATATAGAATATTAAATAAAATATCGACTAAACCGTACATGACCTTGTTAAAACATGAGTAATATTAGGTGTTATTTTTGGTGTAAGTAAACCATTAAAAAATTATCAAAATATATTATTACCAAAATCACTAAAAATCCACATGTATGTATGTATTTGGTTCTGATAAGGTAATGGATAGGATTTCACGCAATTCAACGGCAGTTAGAGTTGGTTGAAAATTTGCGTTACGTAATCTAAGTTCGTAAATAATTTCTGTATTGTTCAATTGAAAAATATCCATGTTGTAAAACTGGTATTATAATAAGGTATAAAACCTTTTCTTAGTTTGAAAAGAGAAAATTATTTGATTTGAAGATAAAAAGCGTGACAATGTCTGACAATGTCAGCTTACAAGCAAAGTTTAAGTTTTATTATTGAAAATAGTAATGATTATAAATTATTGTAAAAATTATTGCTCAATTCTAGTAAGATAAATTGATGAAGTACGAAAATAAGTTGGAGAGTGATGTATTTGGTATAAGATATTTTGCTATTCGATGTATGTAATGTTTGTAAGTATACTTAGCTTACGTAAACTTAGTCGGCCTCGAAGACCTAAAGAAATACGAGCTAAGCGTGTAGTATCTTGGTTAAGGATACTCTCCAAAGCCAAGGATGTGGTAACAAACGAGATTTGGAATAACCTAGGGTTTAAACTCCAAAACCTCGAAGGTTTATGTAGCTGTCGGTTAGACAAGCCGTAGAGTAGGTGATGTCTGTAGGGCTGTGGTGTAAATAAAGTAAAGGGTACTGAAAGTATCTTTGGGATAATAAGTAAGGGTAGGTAATAAATTTGTGAATGTAATGCCTCCGCTACTAAAGCATCGGGAACCGATTACATTTGTAACCAGCAGTAGTAGCGTCGATCGTATTATTGTCTGTAAAATGTGTGTATAGTGATTGAAGTATATTTGGTTGTGAAAACGGTATGGTATAGTGTAATGAAATGGGGATGAATGATAGTACACAAAATAGGGTAGGGTAAATGCACTAAATAAGTACCACACTTAAACACACATTATAAATTGCACAAACGTCCTAAATTATCTTCTTTTTCAGTTACTGGAAATAACAAATATTATTCTTCACTCGTGGTTTCGAGCTGCAGAGAAGAGATATCTTCGAGTCCCTGTTCGGGCGCCATATAACGGGATCACGCAGCTGGCCTGCAATACAGGAGCCGGAGCGCCGGGATTCGTCACAATATTTAGAAGTAGATGTAGTTGTGGAATAGTTAATAAAAGATCAGCCAATCCAGTGACTTGTTTATTAAATAGGATAAAAGTATAGGTAGGAAAGAAGAACTGTAACAAAATAACAATAAATGAATACAAAGAGTCCTAGGTAATAGATTATCTAATAGTAATAGGTAAGTAAATAGGTATGATATGCTTACCCCGATACACGGGTTCCTGTTACTTATAACTGTTTTAACTGTTTACAAAATTGGTTATTTAGAGTATTTAAAAATACACCATCACGTAAGTTATACTAGTTAAACTGGTAATCTGGTAAAATGCTCACAAACTGTTCAGTACGATGGTTTTGGTAGAACTGAATCAAAAAAGCTGCGCATGCAATGCGAAACAAAAATCGAATTGAATCAAATTTGAAAACAAGTACAAAATACTTTTAATGGCCAGCAGTTAAACCATGAAGTTTCCAGCGATCGTGGAGGTTGTAACGTCCACGAGACTGAAGGGAAACGGCATCGTTACAGACCTAAACGAAACCAAACAATTCTGCTTAAAACCAAATTAATGAAATTGCTTTGCAAATGCTATAATTATGCTTAATCAATATTTACAAACACACATACACACAATGTTACTTAAACGTCTTTAGTAACCAATTCATAAAAACGAAATACTTAAAAGTTAAACTAAGTTACTTAACTTCTATATTAATTACAACTTCTTAACTAGTTAATGTTTATATCGATTTTAAGTCTCAATTTGGCTGTGATGATTGCTGCTTCAAACTTGTCCCACGTAATACTTTAGTTGGTGGCACAGCACTCCTGACATAGGCGTCGCGTCCACGTCTGCAACATACAGGTGCTTGTCCCGCTGTTGCCGTCTAGAATGTTTCTCCTGCTTAGCTGCTTGCGCGATACTCCTTTGGAGCGTTTGTAAGACATCTCCCGGGTCCAGCTGTCTTCAACTCAACAACGGAATGACTCTTCAGCCAGTGGATGACTTGACCAGTTTTCACTACTCGCCGCTAGTACCGCATTATAACACCTAAAACTAAGCAGAAAGATCCGAACTTCGAAGGACCATGTTTACGATGTTTGCTTTGTGCTTGATTTTAATAAATAAAACTATGTTATAAGTATGCAATGTTTTTTAATTTGTTTCCTTTCTTGAAATTACAATATAATTTGTACGCTTGACACCTCTGACATAAGCCACTTTTTATATCATAAGTATTAACTCCATAAAGGCACAAAAGCGTTTTTAAACAATTCGAATATACAACTCCTTTTGCCTTAGCACTAATCTTTAATTTATTTGCTTTGAGTTAGCTTGCTAACCCGTGGATCCTGGCAAAACCTTGACGTGATCCACTTTGCTATTAAATTAACACTTTGACACAATGATACCACGTGTTAAAAAAAGTCCCCTTAAGTTGCAACTGTGTATTTACAGTATGTTAGTCAATATAGCATTAATTAGAGGACACCAATGAGGGTTTTCGATACTTTTTCTACTACCAGTCGGCGCTGCCGTTGCGTTAGGTCCAAACAGCTGTCAGATCCCATAATTTGGACCGAAAATATGATTGTTTTTTGAAATTGTATTATTCATTTAGGGGGGTTATGGATTTTGTTATGGAAAACAGCCAGAAATAAGTCGCCGATCTAAAGATTGAGCTTAAAAACAGAGGCGCAAAAACCACTGGTACTAAGGAAAAGCTCAGATAACTTAAGATACTAGTATTTGTTTACACAATTTTATTCTGTTTTTTACTTCTAAATGGAGTTATTTGTGTTCCATTGAGTTGTAGTTGATTAATGTATATTAATAAAGCAAAATAAACCATGCTTTATTTATATATATTAATCACCGAGCCTATTTTAGTGTTGGAGTAAATTTATCGCTGCTAATGGCTACAAGCCACTACCACTTATGCCCTCCTGATTTGCACACATAAGCACTGCACAACACTTTGGCCTTTGAGAAAACAATATTCCTATCGTAATGTTTATAAGAATAAATAAAAAAAAAAAATCCCTGGACATTATTCCACACAGCGCCATCTAGCCCCAAAGTAAGCTAATTAAAGCTTGTGTTATGGGATACTAGACAACGGATAAACATACTTAAATACATTTTTTTTTGTAAATACATACTTATTATACATAGGAGACACCCAGACCAGTACAAACAGACACGTTCATGCACACAAATGTTTGTACTGTGCGGGGATCGAACCCGCGACCTCTGGTGTAGTAGCCAACTTCTTAACCATTACACCAAGTCGGTCGTCAAAATAAACCAAAAAAATTATTCAAAAAGACGAAAAGTGTATGTATTTGACAGTTGATTGAACCTAACGCTACAGTGCTGCCATCTCACGCAAGCCATTTCAGAAACCCCTCATTGCAATTAGGGTAATTTTACAAATGCTAGTTTGATAAAAAAATACTAATAAAGCGTGAACCTAGCCTAGCTAGAACTATGGCGGGAATGCGGTTTTTATGTATACGAAAGGGCTTTCGTTATCTACTTCTATTTGTGAATACGATACGAACCGCGTTCCATCAAACGTTTTGCATTATGTCTGAAAACGTTGTTGTAAATAAAAACGCTAATTTCGCATGTAATAAAAAGTCCGGCGACCCCTACAAAACAGTTGCAGTTTTATCTTTTCCCGCGTCCGAGTACAATAGTCGCGAAATAATTTCCCAACAACTTAATTGCGGTGAAATTGGTGTCAAGAGAGTAGCAAATGAATTTGCCAGTTACAAAGGATTTCTTTCAACATTAATTTCCTTGAAGCGCGGCGCTCCGGGAATAATAACCTGAGAAAAATGGAGTGTAATTTAATGATAAAGAGTCATTAATACGCTTTCATTCGGTGATTTATTATTGGTAATAAGAATTAAGGTTGGAGAGGAATTGGTTTTGAGTTTTCTCGTAGATTTTTGTGTGTTTAAATAATATTAAATAATTTGGTCTGGTGGCCATTTAAACTTCTCGAATTATTAAAATACAAAATAAATAATAAATAAATAAATAAATATCCCTGGACATTATTCCACACAGCGCCATCTAGCCCCAAAGTAAGCTAATTAAAGCTTGTGTTATGGGATACTAGACAACGGATAAACATACTTAAATACATTTTCTTTTGTAAATACATACTTATTATACATAGGAGACACCCAGACCAGTACAAACAGACATGTTCATACACACAAATGTTTGTACTGTGCGGGGATCGAACCCGCGACCTCTGGTGTAGTAGCCTACTTCTTAACCATTACACCAAGTCGGTCGTCAAAAAAAATATCAGATAGGATGGTACATACCTACATTGAATGTCTCTAAAATTTCTCGAATAGATAAGATCTACTACAATGCAAACCATGTGTGTTCAAGGACACCGTCAAAATCGGCCCTAGCATGAACAAACGAATGTCCTTCATTATAATTCGCGGTGCAGTGCAAACTATGGCACACTTAACATCGTGCCCGGCGTGCCCCAACACCTGCGCGCCAGCGGATTTAATGGACGGCAGTCGATCCGCAATACAAGTGGCTGAATTCTGGGCTGCTACGATGTAATTAATTTTCGGGTTCCATCGACACGCTAAGAAGAAGAAGAAGATTATAATTCTTCTATTTTATTTTATTTTATGAGCAATTTTTCATAATAATCGGACATTCGGTGGTTAGAAACGAACAATAAAAAGTTCTGTAACTACTACACAATTTGACATGATTGGTGGACGGTTTGTCAAAAGTGATGGCCAATTAGTTTCAAGTAATACCAACAGATGGAGCTAAACTCTTTTAGATCGCGCTATAATTGTGTTTCGTCTGAAGGACTGTGTTTCATAGGTGCCATCTGCCAACACTCTAATTACGGAATAAATATGAGCATTAAAGATTTTTTGATTTGAAGTTGTAATAAATAAAATAATTGTATTTCATGATCATTTAATTCATATCACTTAAGTTCTTACATAGAGGTAAACAATATATCTATCAGAACATAACAAAAAGTGTACATCGTTTACGATTAAGTATAACCTCAAAATCTAATATATTCAGTAGTAGGCCACGGTTTCTAAAGTTGTCCGTGTTTCAGCAAATGCCTGATGAGAATTTGTGAATGATTCCGAACACAACTAGTATTTTCTCATTGCTGTGCGTTCCAGGGCATTCAATATATGGGAAACGAGCCAACCAGCGATGTCCTTTGTGAAACTATTAAAAGCAACAAAAATATGGAAACTAACTACTTAGTCGACACGAATGGCGTAGTGCGCTGTAGCACGGTTTCTAGCCTCGATTTCCGTAGTGTCCCGGGTTCGATTCCCGGTCGGGTCAATTTAGGAAACGATCTTTTCTGAATTGACTCGGGTCTGGGTGTGCTGGGAGACGCTCCTGGCTTATTTCCTTGTGTGGTACCTCGTAACACAGGGATATTAATCCCTACTTCGAGACCATTACAAGAGGTGTGTTGTCTGGCGCATATTTACATTTTATTTATATTCATATATTTTATTTAACTTAAAATAACATAATTTTAATAACTTTTTTTTAATATAATGTAAAATTCTTATGAAGCATAAACAACAATCTTTTGTTTTTTCAACCTAGCTAGACAGTCATGACACTATGTGTTCAGACGGAAGAGCAAATCGTATTTTAGCTAGGGGTTATTGTCATTCAATCTTTTGACTGTTTGTAGAAGTTGCTTTTGGATCAAATGCAAGTGTTAAAACACACATTTTTTTACTAATAATTATATTAGTCGGAACAGTTTTAGTTAAAAACATTTTAAAGTAGAACACATTGTTACTAAAATGAATTGTAAAGTGGTGCTTTACAACGCGGCGTGCAGAATGTGTTTCGACAAATCGCAAGAGAAACAAAGGCGTTTTGGCGTGTTCATTGTGTTACCGAAATCCTACAATTCGGAGGTCTCCGCCATTTTATTGCCGCGCCACAACGTACGTATCGTTATTTCGTATTGTTTAAACTCCAGTTTTATCTCGTAGCTAATTTAGTTTGGGCCATTTTTCTTTTCCTATTTTCTGTTGCTTGCTCGCCGATAGTGGTTTAATAAAAGTCCACTGAATTCTGCTTTGTGAATCGTAATTCATAATGGCTTGCCACGAAGAATGAAAAAGTACTGCTTCATTAAATTAAAATGTGTATTTAAAATTCTATACAATAAATTAAAAGCGCAAATTTTATAATATGAAAATGTAAAAGTGTTACAGTCGTGAAAAGCAAAACAATGTGCTTAGGTAATCTTTAAATTAAATATAAACTGAAAATTATAAATAATTATAACTTCTTGGACCATTACTTAAACAGAGGGAAAATACATGTGTTGTTTAATATCTTGGGATTAATTAGAAGAACTTAGATGAAATAATTAACCACTTTAGGGAAAGTCAAGTTCTCGTGTAA
Source organism: Udea olivalis (assembly GCA_947369235.1). NCBI lineage: Eukaryota > Metazoa > Arthropoda > Insecta > Lepidoptera > Crambidae > Udea > Udea olivalis. The sequence goes on along the minus strand of OX376349.1, from coordinate 15,410,698 downwards.
ATTACCCTATCGATTAAAAAAAATCGTTAACATGAAACATTTAAAATTAAAATGTATGTCCTACATGTGCGTAACATTAAAATAATAATGATTATGGTTATAAAATCAGTAAGACAAATTTCTGAATTTGTTAACCTTTATTGACCAGTTACTAAAAACTTCGTTTTGCTTTGCAAAAAAAGGGTTCATCAAATTCATTTAAAGACACTTTGACATTGAAAGTTGAAATCTAGAGCTAAAATAAAAGCGTAGAAGTAGCTTGCTAACCTTTTCTATATTCCTGGCCATCGCCAAACGTCCTCTTTATACTAATGGAATATCGATTCGTGAATATCGTTTTACAGGCAAGTACCTCGTATTAGGTACAGTCAGAAACGAAATTCACTGCAAGTACTTTTGTAGAAGCTAATTTACTTGAGTAAGTGATACCAGGTTGACTTCCCAGCAATCCGCACCGAACGGTTTGCAGCGTCTTTTCTGGTCCGCACCGCTAAGGTAAAACGCTCTCCCTGCGTCTTGTGTTTCCGGATACTTACAACCTTGGTGTCTTCAAGGCCAGAGTGAATACGCATTTTTGGGTATGTGTGTACTACCATCGGTCTCGTATTCGCTTACCACCAGGCGCGACTGAGGCCAAACTAGTGATGTACAAGACTCGAGGCTTCCGAGTCCTTTTGTCTAAAGCTCGGTGTCGTTTGTATGAAGCTCGACGATTCGCGAGTCTTATCTAGAGCTCGAGCCTTCTTGAGAGCTCGATCGATCTCGAGGCTTTTTCAGGGCTTGATCGATCTCGAGGCTTTTTCAGGGCTTGATTGATCTCGAGGCTTTTTCAGGGCTCGAGTCTTTTTTAGCGCTCGAGTGTTTTCTACGTGGCGAGTCGCACACAAGTTAGTTCCGTTATAATGCAGGCAATAAAATATGTGTTTGTGGGATATGAAATATGTGACTTCTGGTCATTGGTATTTTGAAAATAGAGGTTTGAAAGACATTTTAATCGTCATAAAAACATTAAAGTCAATAGGTTTAAGAAGATTCGAGCTCTTTTGAGACTCGAGTTCTTTTGAAGGGTCGAGCTCTTTTAATAAATTCGAGCTCTTTTGAAGGCTCGAACTCTTTTGAAGCCTCGAGGCGTGGCTCAGGGAGCTAGCGTCTCGGCTGGGCTCGAGACTACGAGCCTTCCGAGCTCACTGAGTCCGGCCAATCCGCCTCGAGGCTTGAAAAGTAGACCTCGACGCTTCGAGGTTTGAACATCACTAGGCCAAACGCAAACCAATTTTTATTAACAAGTAACTAACCACTTGAGTCAATTGAACTTAAAGAAAACTTCAATATATGTAGGTATCACTGCTTACTAACTCAAGAAATTTAGTTTTTGTTTCATGACTAACTGACCTATCATCCGATATTTCAACCACATTACGATGCAATGAGTGAATGTAAGTATATTAGCGCCGCTACCCTTTGTAACATTCAATTTTCTTGTTTGAGTATGAAAATATCCAATGAAATCTAACGACGTAGGAGCGGGGCCTGACGCCGAAAGCAATATTCTCCTTAGAGGGAAACTTTCCTATTTTTATACCCTCCTCTTTGGAATTTTGTGTGCGAAGTTACCATTTTTACATATCATTGGGCTATTAGACCTGTTTGTTTAGTGTCGCACCATGGGCAGCAGTTTGATTTCTTTTTTTTCTTGTCCTATTAACTACGTTTTATCATACATTACAAATATACTCGTACATATCACGTACTTTACCTTGACTGAAAATACAAGAATAGTGGACTAACGTCCGAATCAATCAAAGTTGAGCAAACCCTAAAATGTATACCTGTCCCTTTCATATCTACTGACATGTGACAGGACAGCATCAGTTTGAAGTGTGCTCAACTTTTGACTGTCGTGTCTGGGTACCTACTCACTAGCACAATGTCCGTAGTTTCGGGCAAACTAACATGGTCAAAATAAGTATGAAAACAAAGATTTTAACCTGCATCATGTATTGTTGTTGTTATTACGCCTCCGCGGCCGAGTGGTTTCAGAGCTCGACCCGAAACCCGGAGGTCCCGGGTTCAATTTCCAGGTCGGGCAAAGTGTGTTTTCGGATTTTCCGGAACATAGCCCTGGTTTGTGATCACCAATCCGCATTTGGCAAACGTGTTGATTAAGCCAATACCCATCAATTGTAGCGATGACTTGATTTCAGTGATGGAGGCCTTTGTCCAACAGTGGGACAGTATATAGGCTAATTACTTGCTTACATGTATTGTTGTACTCTTTGATATGAAATTCACCAGAAAGAAAAAAAAACGAATATCATGTTTTTGTGGGATTCTTTGACACATTAGTTTGACCGAAACTACGGACATTTCGTTGGAGAGTAGTTCCCCTGGATTTAGGCGTAATACAAGTACCTAATATACCCGAAAGTACCACTAGTATCTGTTTATGAGTGATTTGATATTTAAACCACTGTATTACTACTACTGTTAAACAATAAAAAAAAATACATACTGTTCTACCAATATTAATATACTCGTACATCACGTCTTGTACTGGTAGGAGACGGAACCAGAAACCAAGAAGACTCCTACACGGTTGAGCAGTAGACTAGCCACCGCCACTGCCACCGGATGTGGTGGTATCACAGATTACTAATAGTTACTACGTATCAGATAACTCACTTCATAGAAAATGCGTGCTGTCATGTGACATATATTAAGGGGGCTACCTCTATCGATATAGATGTCCAGTACGTCTACCACGAGTTGCCACTTTAAATTTACATTATCGTTCGCGTAAAAAAATGTATTGGAATTTAACATTATCATGTCATGTCATGTCATGTGTCATCCCAATACAATTTTTTTACGCGAACGATAACGTAAATTTAAAGTGGCAACTCGTGGTAGACGTACTGTAGGCAATACTTACTCGTACTTTACGTCATCGCGTCAGTCCAACTGCAAGATTCGCGTACAAATGCTCTACGCTCCTTTTCACAATCAACTGCCAAAATAGGTCTATTAAGACCCGGCGCCTGATTTTCGCGTATCGTAATTATCGCGCGAAAGTACATGGAGTGACAGAGGCCTGGCGGTATTGCGGGTTCCATACATGAAATCTAAAATAACAACGTCGAATGTCACAACAGCAAATGTCTCTCTGTCAACTATTACTGCATCGAATGGTTAGTTCGACATCGAGATATTCGATTAAGGACAACATTTTCGGAAATTTCTTTTGGCTTGAAGTGCAGAGCCTGATTTCGTAGGGTTTTAGTTGATAAAAATCTGACATGACCTTGTTTTCTCACAGGTAGTGAGAACCAGTAAGTGGCTACCGAATTTCTTACGTTGAAAAAAGACGATGCTAACTGAGTCATAATTGCTTATTTTTTAAGTCAAGCATCTTTCTCATGCCTAACACTAACGGATCTCAGGCCCAATGGAGCAGCAAAGTGATTCATAACATTCAAGTCTCACTTTATCAATATCGTCAACAAATAACGGTAAATAACTTATAACAGAATTGTGATACGTCCTTTTCTCAAATTCGGAACATAAATGCGTGACCCTCGCTATAATTTCGGCTATTCAAATATTAGGGAAGGGTACTGCTGATAGTGGTCCTTTCCGGTATCCTTTTCAGCCAGTATGTAACTGAACAAGTCAGTAGTATAGTCTGTTACTGTCAAACATATACGTCGTGCAATTTGTTAGACAAAGAGGAGTATATGCAATCGAACACGCATCAATCACAAACTAGGGTTTGGTGAAAAAACGCGTTAGTTTTTTGTTGGTCTCGCTTATGATGTGTAGAAGAGATGTGATGTTGCGATAGTGACAATATCGATAAACGATTAGGTGACTTTATTTACTTCAAATGTACGATTATAGGAAATAAGGCTTAAATCCTTGCATGGAATCTCGCAACACAAGGATATATCCTTACTGGTGCATATATTTAGTTGACTATTTTAATGTACGATACTGTAAAGGTAATAAATAATAAGTGACCCCAAAACCTTTGATTCTATCAAAACAGGAAGATAGGTGACTCGCCTCTAGCGCGTGGACCACTTAAATCAGGCCCCCGTGGTCTAATTTTTGACAGGACTTCACTCTGACGCAAGCTTGTCTTACTTACGCTAAGGTCAAAACAAATAGGTTTGTCTCTGTCCTTCACATCACACAACGATAATTTAGTTGTGCATCCATGGACTTGATACGTACTCGTAAGTAAGACAAAAACCATGGTTTTTGAAAGAGAGGAGGATATAACAGAATGTGATGTTTTAATTGGAGGTAAAAGGGTCGAACAAGTGAAAGAATTTGTGTATCTGGGGACTAGGTTCACGAGGGATGGAAGGCATGAGGGTGATATTGATAGAAGAGTGAATGCACGGAATATGTTAAATGGAGCGCTGCATGCCTTTATGAACAGCCAGAAGGTGTCAGAGAAGGCGCGACTGGCTGTTCATGCGGGGGTGTTAGTGCCGACGCTTATGTACGGAAGGGAGAGTTGGGTATGGCAAAAGAAGGATGGAAGTAGGATAAATGCATTGGGAATGAGAGCATTGCGAAGTTTGGCAGGAGTGACATTGAGTGGTAAAGTAAGGAACAGCATAATAAGAGAGCGTTGTGGTGTGAAAAAGGATGTGGTCACAAAAATTGAGATGGGAATGCTAAGATGGTTTAGGCATATGGAAAGGATGGATGAAAGGCGATTAACGAAACAAATTAACAAGGCGAGGGTGGATGGAGCTGTTGAAAGGGGAAGGTCTAGATGGACGTACTTAGGACAAGTCCAAGACGTGCTCAGAGAAGATCAGGTCCGAAATACCCATAATCGACGAGCATGTATGAAAGGATTAATGAGAGTGGAAGAAGCACAAGAGGTGTGTCAGGACCGTAGCAAGTGGAAAGATGCGGTCCCTGCCTACCCCGTTGGGAAAAAGGCGTGATGGTATGTATGTATGTATGTACCCCTAAAATTGTCATGACAACATGGCAGTGATAGATTAGACAGTTTTTATTCGTCAAATAACATCTTTACTTTCTTTTGCATAACAACAGTTTAAAATGGTAAAAAAGTGTTGTGTTTATGCTTGCCCAAGTGAATAATATAGTAGTTGCAATGTATCTTTTCAAAAATAACATTATTATAAAGCTAACAACTATTGTGTCCATGCATTCTTATGGTTGAGTCGAGCAAGGTCCTATTAAATACGGTAATTACAGTCTTCCGAACAATGAAGAAATGCGACACAAATGGTTCAGCAGTATACACAAAGTAAAATAGTAAAGCAGAAAATTACAAAGATTGCTTTTGAGGTAGGTGTAGCGAACAGTTGTTTGCATCTGAATTAGCAAGAAAGGCATAAAAATAAAATTAGGGTTTTGAACACATAAGCAAAAATGTTATTTTGTCAATGTTAAAGCAACTGTTTCTGACTAAATTAAAGCATTTGTTTTATCCGCCCTATTCTGTACAATGGGCAAATGATGAATAGCCACACGAACTACTATTGGTTAAAGCGTTGAATAATTCCTATTTGAATTTTAAAATATTTCATCAAACTACATTAAATTCGTTACGAAATTTCGGCCGTAAATAGGAGTTAGACAGAAACTTCATATAAGAATCTTGTTTAGTCATGTTTGATATTTAAGTTATAATAAATGAATGTACTAACATTTTTGTACTGTCAGCTTTTACAAATAAACTCTGTATTAATAACATAAACGCTGATATTAAAAAATGTTTTCTGTGTACTGTTTGTATTATTTATTTCGTAATCAACCCTTACATCCCTCAGTAATCGTCTATTGCTAAATATTGAAAAACTTTAGTTCCAATGTGTTTACATGGACTACCTTAAAGTAGGTAGATACTTACCTAAATACATATGAAAACTTGATTTTTGAATAAAAATCGACCAAATAACAGAAACCAATAATAATTATATATACGTTTTCCTGTGAAATTAATTTAAAAAAGATGCAACATGCGATGTCCCACATAGCAAAGATCTTTTTGTCATCCTATCAAAAAGAGACATACAGCCTTCCTACTACTTATCTCGTTCGGCCATTTTTCCAGCTGCAAGTGCTCAGTCCTGTTTGTATATTAAGTCCATGTGTGCACCATCCCCGTTTTTAGTTGTCAATTTTAAGAACGTGCTGTATCTTCCGCTATTTGATTTAATCTAAGCTCAAATTTAACTATTTTACAATTTTAAACCACATAATAGTTACTCATTTATTTTATCATTCATCACTTACACGTCACATGGTATAAGATGACATTTATTTATGGAAAAGGCACACCAACAGTACATACATAAACACATTTTAAAACAACGGTAAAAATATATTGATATATATAAGTACCTATTATAGGTGTACACAACATTCATAATAAAACTAAACATAGACGAAAAAAGTAACAGTTAGGAATACTAACTAGTGAGCTAAAAAATATACCTAATAATTTCACAGTTACACTTTCAGTTTTTGATGGATAGCATGCTTATACTTTGGCAGCCTGTCGTGGAGGATGTCTAAACCAACAGTGCCATTTCTATCGTTTATTGCGTTATACCTTGCACAACATCTGCTTAAAGGAGCGTTTTTGCCTACATTCGTCCTTAAAAATGGCAGAGCAAAGGTCTTTTGTATAGGATGACGAGGAATACGCGATGTAACCGAAAGCGAGACATCCTTTACAAGTTCTTTACATTTCAGAGATCCATTGAGAAGTCTGTGCAAAAATATTGTGCCGAATATTGTTAATTTTTAAGAAAGACAATCTTTGGTCGTAAGATTCTCTATGCGATATGACTGATGAAATAAACGCAAGGTGTCTCGTGAACGAACGCTGAATACCCTCAATCCGTTGAGAATGAGGTAAATACCCGGCACCCTTTGACATAAGTTTCCGTCAAGTAAACGGCGATAGTTGAGTTCAGAAATGTGTATGCCATTGTTAGTTCCATTTATAATCACTAGAGGAGCTGTAACGAACACTGGTGTTAACTCATGGTAGGTGAACCTACAGACAGGCAACCCAAATACTCTTGGAGGAATCCACTTCGTTCTACACGATGTATGTAATGATGGCACGATTGGCTTAGTGCGCTGTAGCACGGCTTCTCGCCTTGAATTCCGTAGTGTCCCGGGTTCGATCCCCGGTCAGGACATTCAGGAAACGATCTTTTCTTAATTGGCTAATTCCTTGTCTGGTCCCTCGTAATGCAGGGATATTTATCACCACTTCGAGACCATGACAAGAGGAGTGTTTTATTTCTTTTTGATTTGTTTAAATCATTTTTTGTTTTATATTCTTTTATGGTTGGTTTTTTTCTCTATGTTTTATATTCTTTTCGATTTATTTGTATCAAAATGACACACTGCTTGTACTTTACTAACGCCTGTTGTAAACCCAAAACAAGTTTAAAAGAGTAACTGCTGAGTTTCTCGCCGGGTCTTCTCAGCAAGAAACAACTCCGACGCGGTGGTAGAGTCGCATTATGTCTGTATACTGTTTATTTACATGTCCTTATTATTATGGTATTTATGTCTATTATTTAGTATATTTTGCTGTAAATTTGACGATTTGAAAGTACTGATACAGTCTATTTGAATAAAGTTATTTGAGTTTTCTTTTTGAGTATATTTCAACATGTTTATGTGAACCTAACTAGACACAGTGTACATTTTGTTGCACTGAAGTCTGATGAGTAAATACAGATACTCAGCTCTACTCGTGACTACAAATTTATTTAAAACCATTTACATTTTGTGAACAGTAGAATAAATTATAAAGCGAATGCATGTAAAATTCACCTAAAATACATTTCAAGGGAAACTAGCTCTAATAACAAAACGTGTGCTTTACTCTGTGTGTTTTAGAAATAAATAAATATATAAATACTCTCTTATCTTGTCAGAGTGAACCTGTTAGATTTGTCACAATAAAAGCGAAAGGAAATATTTATAGCGTGGGTCGTACGAAATTTCGCACCATGATCCTACATTAATTTGATAGAAATGTGTAACACTACCGCAAATTACGCATGCGGCGCGGCGGTCCACACAGATAGTCCGTTTAAAACAAACCGCCATTTTGATCACGCACACAGACAAAGGGAGTTCAAAGGCGATACCGGTGAGTATCGGTCACGCGGCAAGTTTATTGTTTATGTCGAACTTGGTGCAATTATTCAATGAATTTTGTTTTTGGCGGGTTTTGTCATGTTCAGTAGGTTTGACCTACACTTCATTTTAAAAATTCAGAGCAAATATAGAAGTAAGCCTAGGCTATTATACTAGAAAAGGGCGGGAGCGGTCTTCCTGTAAACTCTTTATTTTGTGACTACTTATAGCCCGGTCCAATTGGACATTTCAATTAACAAAAATTCCGACAGAGCTGAATTTTGGTGGAGACCTTGGGTACGTCAGTAGAAATAACGTGTTATAAGTTCACATAGATCCCATGTGTGCTAAAAAAGTTACTCGACTAAAACTTCAAAGTTTTCGGTTCTATCTCAAAAACAGCAAGTTCGTAAAAAATATGGTCCATAATATTTATCTAAAAAATTATTCTTGAACATTTTTTTCTAACAATCACGAAAGATACTGGACTTGGCACTATGTTTACTCTAGTGAACACAATCAAACTTCCTTTCTTCAGTCATATATAGATTAAATAGCGCTACAACCTTTTATGCAATTGCAAAATAAATGTTAAGGATTATTTTTGGAGCCGGTGGGAGTATAGTTTGAATTGGTTACAAGGTTTTATCTATTAAAATGCAGGCGAAAACTTGTATCCTCATCTCTTAGTCATGCTGACAACAAAACAGCCCATCTATGTGCGTTGGGCGTTGATTAAGATATATAGTCAGAACATAGGAGCAGTTTATTAAGTCGAAGTATGCCGTAAGGTGTAGATATTCGCATCCAGGCGGACAGCTCAATTACTAACGCAGGAATGCGCCGTGCCCATCGTACCAGGAACATAAGACACAATATATGTTTTATTGTTATGATGACGTCAAGAGGCGCCCATTGCCCCTGAATGACTTGCATATTACTCGAAGCTTTTGCCAACATATTTAATTAAAATAACATACTCTTCAAACGGTATAGAGCTCTGCCCGAAATCCGGTCAATTCTCAGCTCGAAGAAAGTGAGTTTTCGGAGTATTTGGAGCACCCTGGTTTGTGATCATCAACACGCATTTGGCAAGCCTGGTGATTAACACTCTTAAGGTCACACCACGCACTGGTGCGTTTTAACAATCGATTTCCTATTGTGTTTTTTATTCGGCAGTGAATCGTTTAAGCCAAATGCCCATCGATTGTAGCGATGACTGGATTTCAATGATGAAGGCCTTTGCCGAGCAGTGGAACAACTTTTTTTTCTAACTGCCAGTTGCTGTTAGCCGCTGATGACTTTCACAGGTTCACCGGACAAGTGGGTGAGCGGAAAGCTCTCAAACCAAAAGCACTGTGGGAACTGCATACAGGCTGATTACTTATGTTTTGGTTATAGGTCAATAAAAAACTTCGCATATGCATCATAAAGTTCAAGCGAAAACCAGCGCTAATAACATCACATAAAGTCTCACTTTATTAACCTGTCAAACTAAACCCGTTAGGATTTGACACAATAACAACAAAAGGCGAGATATATAGGCGGCCGTTCGTTAATTCCGCGCGATTAGGCACGCGACGCAGTCACAGGGTGATTTACAACGATTGAGCGAAATTGATAGGTACTCGCAAGTACGAGCCTCATGTATGAAAGCACGATAACAAGTATACAGAGGACGCAGTGGATTTTTGTCATCTGAGCAACGTTTAAACAAATCTCCATCTGCTCGATTGTAAATTGAAAGGTATATTATAAACTTGGTAAGGTCAACCTCGCTATGACGAACTTGCAACGTTTAAAGAAATCTCCATCTGCTCGATTGTAAATTATTTTGTAAAAGTTTTAATAAAATTGTAAAAATAGACGTCACCGAATATGGAAAATACTTTTATTTAGGTATGACCTATAAAGTATTTTCGATATTCGGTTTTACAAAATAATTTACAATCGAGCAGATGGAGATTTCTTTAAACGTTGCAAGTTCGTTATGGCGAGGTGGACCTTACCAAGTTTATAATCATAATCACTTTATATCGCATAACTACTTATTTTCCATTAACTGACTCATTTTCCAACTATCATCAAGGGTAAAACTCTCAGAGATAAAAAAAATCTTCTGAATGATGTAAGTAAAGTTTTTTTCACATAAAAGTGTAGCCAGCCGAGAAGCTGATATGTTATTGTTTATTATTATCATTGGCTTGAAAAGGGTCTTAATCTGTTAAGGCACGTGCATAATAATATAAATTTAATTTTATTATGAAATCGTCTAATGTTCAGTTAAAAGCTAAAGACGTTGGGCTTATATTTCCAGTGGAGTCAATAACCAACAATAAAAGAAATGAACGAATTTCACGCGTTCCGTGTGTTAGTTCCACGCGATTTACCGTCGCTGTCGTGACGGCAACACAACGTGTCATCTGTGACCGCTGAACTGTGAACCTGATACGGATCGAGTCTTTAATATAAAAATTCAATAAATGTAATGTACATTTTAAGACATGGTTAAAACATTAACCATGTAAATGAAACCATGACTTCACAGCTGAACGAAAACTTTTTCATTTATAATTTTCCTATTTTATATTTTTGATGACACAGATCAAAGAAATAATAATGACATTCATTCACCGTCAAATTTTGAAAATCTTACATCTATTCCATTTATAAATAAAAATGAATACCTCAAGAACAGCTCGACCAATTGGACAAATTTTATATTTAAATGTGACACTGTATATATAAATGCAGGCATCATATAATTTATTTATGCATAGCATGTAGATAAAATATGGCTTCCTAGTGTTAGGTACATTAACATTAACCATGTAAATATGAAAGTATTCACATAAATTCCAAGGAGCATGACTGTTAATGTGGCCATGAAAGAATTTTGACAAATCCGTGACTTCACAGCTGAACCAAAGCTTTTTCATTTATAATTTTCCTATTTTATATTTTTGATGACACAGATCAAAGAAATAATTATGACATTCATTCACCGTCAAATTATGAAAATCTTACATCTATTCTATCTATAAATAAAAATGAATACCTCGAGAACAGCTCGACCAATTGGACAAAATTTATATGACACTGTATATATACCTAAATGCAGGCATCATTTAATTTATTTATGCATATCATGTAGATAAAATATGGCTTCCTAGTAAATCCTGTCCTTGCATTTATAAGGGCACGTCTACACGCGCTAACCCGTTAACGCAAACAAAAGGCATCTCGCTGTTTGTTAGTTCCACCCGATTAGCCCCCATGACGTCACTAAATTGCGTCACTTGATCCAAATATAGATCAATCGCTAAGTGGTGAACTTGAAAGCTTAGGAATAAATCACATGGTAACCAATAAAGTAAGTTGAATTTAGTAATGCTGAAGTGGCTTACCCCCTTATGACTTTTAAATTAAAACGACTCTGCATCGGTGCTCCATCAAAGGCACAGAAAAAAGTGTACTAAACGTCAGTCTGAGCACACTTTTTCGTCAATTAATCATTTATTAAGAACAATCAAGTAATATATATTATAAACAGTTCAATAAAAATTAAAAAGAAAAACTTTAAATTAAATAATAAAACTAAAAACTACTTAGAAAATTTTGCCCCTGCGGTTAGGTGCTGGCATCATTCCCCCGTTAGATGGCTAGGCTCACTCGTTGCGCGAGGAATGTACCAGTTCTTGGGTCACCAGTGAAAGTATTCAGTCTTCAAGAAAGTATTTTAATGAGATTTTGTGTACTTGGATCCCATGGTTTCGACTCCGAAAGGCACAAAAGTGTACCCTGATCCTATATTTTATATCGAGGGACTAAACGAAGTCATAATATACCAGAGGTGGTTTGACTCCCGAGCGTGCGAGGGAGTCAATGAAACCGAGGTTATATTAAGTTGGCGTTTAGTCTCGAAGTGCAAACTGTACTTTTAACTCTGAGTGCGAGCAAAATAGTTAATTTATACAAAAACATTTAAAACAAAACAAATTTACACTTGACAAAAGTTCTGAAATTTTCGTGGTCAGTTTTTTCTTCTGAACTGAACCACAACAGATTAACAATTTAAAACACATGGCGCCACCATCTTTGCAGACAAACCATGGAACTCAAACCCTCAACAAAATAAGTGGTCACTTTAGTCCCCTACGAAGCGCGTAGGGCTATATTGGCGTACTTTTAGAGCATGAGAAGTGAAAAGGTACTTTTGTGTCTTTTAATGTCAGCCACTTCAGCCGCCGCGCCTGCCTGTTTACTTGTTCCAGGAACATGGGAAGGGGTCAGCGTGTCGACTTTTTCTTTATAAGACAAAATAAAGAGCTTACAGAAATACTGCTCTCGGCTTACTTGCCTGACCACCTAGGGTTGCTACTATATAATTATGCGCTCTGAATTCTTAAAATGAAGTAGGTAGGTATAGGTAGGTAGGTTCTAACTTTATATGGCCCTCGGTCTGAAATAAAATATTTGTATTGAATTGATTGCCTGTAAACTCACTGTGTCTGTGTGCGTGATCAAAATGGCGATTTGTTCTAAGTGGACTATATTATTATGACCGGGGCGCCGCGCCGCATGCGTAGATAATTTGTGGTAATAATCTATCTCCCTTCTCCTTTTACTCATACATATCAGAGAGAGATATAAAGCTGGATGTGACTGCTACCCGTGTGCCATGAATAAGCTTTTCAATTGTGTGACGTGCTATATCCAGTGTATGAAAAATCATTGGTGATCATAAATATTTCATGAGTCTCACATTTATGTTTGTTATTTATGATTGTATTCTAATAAATAAAGGATTTATATATTATTAACAGTTTTCATTCTGGCCGCGCCTTGAATTTGAGTTTGGAGTAAGAAGAGTTCCACTTTAAATGAAAAATCTCCACACATCTTTTTAAGTAGCCATTGGACCTAAACTATTAGGGAAAAAAGTCTTTTCGCATATAGTATGTATGAACTTGTAATAAAATCTCTTTGGCTATACTATTTATGTCTGATTAAAATTTTAAACGAGATAATACCAAATACAAATTAGGAAACTGTGTGATTTTCATTTGTTTTTCTTACTGTCAAGATGAGTGAATCTAATGAAGAAATTCGATACATTTTAAAATTTTCCTACAAAAGAGGTCAAAATGTTTATGGACCTAGTGCAATGTCTGTGAGAGTAGCACAAATTTGGTTTAAGCGTTTTCAATCCGGAAATTTTGATGTCAAAGATGCACGTCGCTCTGGTCACCCTATTACGGATAAAATGGATGCCATTTTTAAAAAAAGTGGAGCAAGATCGGCCTATCAGTAGTAACGACCTAGCTGAAGAACTGGGAATCGACCACAAAACAGTTTTAGTGAATTTGAAAAAAACTTGGTACACAAAAAAGCTCTGTATTTGGGTACGTCACGAGGTCACTGAAAGAAACCTAATGAACCGTGTACTCATTTGTGATTCTTTAGTATGACGTAATGAAACCAAACCATTTTTGTAGAACCTGATAACAGGATGAATAGTGGATCACGACAAGAACGTGCGAAAAAGGTAGTGGTCAAAGGCCGGTCACGCTTCACAGACTGTGGTGAAACCCGGGTTGACTCGCAACAAGGTGATGCTGTGTGTGTGGTGGGATTGGAAGGGTATTATTCATTTTGAGCTGTTATCACCAGGCAAGACAAGCGATTCTGAACTCTACTGCGAACAACTGATGAGCTTATTGCGAAAAGTTGAGAGAAAGCGGCCGGAATTAATCAACAGAATGTGTGTGGTATTTCATCATGATAACGACATCATGAGACCTTACACATCTTTAGCCACTTAGCAAAAATTAAAAGAGTTTGGCTGGGAGATGTTAATGCATCCACCGTATAGTCCTGACTTTGCACCTTCAGATTTCCACCTGTTTCGGTCTCTTTAGGCAGTGTCGGGTTTACATCACGGGAGGACTGCCCAAACCCCTTTTCGCGGTATTTTGATCAGAAGCTTCAAAATTCCTCAAAAAGTAATGGGATCGTGTAGAAGATGGCAAAAAGTGATCGAACAAAATGGCACCACATACTTTAGTTTAACGTAAATAAACTATATTAAAAAGTGTTATGAATTTTCTTAAAAAATGCGAAGAAACTTTTTCCCCAACCTATTATGTAGGGCATGGATGAAGGATCAAACCCACGACTGGATTTAAGCAAGCAGTGTCACAACACAACTTACGACCAACCAAGCGAATGTAAGTTTATGCTTGCATGCTTATCCCTATCTGTGGTTAACTGTCCTAGCTTTAAAAGCTTTATACTGTAAGCAAAATTAGTGCAACGGTAGCTTATCTATTCAAACTTTTGTGGCCCGACAGTGCTAAAACGATTTTTAGAATTTCCCACTGCAAAACAACAGCGCACAGAGCTACATGGAAGCCAAATCGAAACCAAAGGTTAGTTAACTTTATTGGAGGTTTCAGTGAAAACAGGACAGGTCGAGAACAAAGTACGCTGATGAAGCAACGAATGGACGCCATTTTAAAAGTTTTCCAATTCAAAATGAACCAACTTCAATGGAATAATTAAACTTGATAGATGTTGAGTTATACGATTAGCCTAGCGCAGCAGTGGGTTTATACCTTTCCTACTAAACTTAAAGATCGTGGATTTGATTGTCAACTAAGACGACCTACACATTGTTACAATAAATTGTAAACTTTCTGTTGAAGGGTTAACTGTTCTGTATAATTTAACGTAACTAAAACTCGACCCTTCCGGCATAAACTAAGCTCCGATTGCAATAAAATCGTTTATTTCGCTGTAATTCAGTCATGTACAAAGGTTAACATCAACTTTTACAAAACCATTGCAAAATGGGTCTCATGTCAGCATCATAAGGTGCATATGTAAAAGTGGATGTGAACTCCTCTTTACTAGCAATAGCCGCCTGTATTTCTATAATTTTGCCAAGATCTATGACTGACATTCGGAAACACTGAACTACCTAGTGCAGGCATAGACATCGGATTACCTATGTACGTGCTTAAATAGACTGTGAGCGAGTACTCGTAAGAGATGACAGAGGAGTCAGGTGGATGTGAACTCCTCTTTACTAGCAATAGCCGCTAGTATTTCCATAATTTTGCCAAGATCTATGACTGACATTCGGATACACTGAACTACCTAGTGCAGGCATAGACCGCGGATTACCTATGTACGTGCTTATAGAGACTGTGAGCGAGCACTCGTGAGAGATGACAGAGGAGTCAGATGGTCTTGTGAGAACAAAAAGCATTTGTTTTTGTGCCGTACCGCATGACTTTTATCTACCGTAGGGAAATTAAATGGCACAGCTAGTCAGTAGGTAATGTGAAAACTACCTAAGTAAAAGTATTTTTTTAACAAAGTAATTCACAAAAATCTATACGTTTTTGACTTTTTTGAGCCTAATAAACATTGTTATTACCCTGAATATGAAGAATACGGTTCTGCTCGCTTTTAGGTAGTGCGTAACAAAAAGCTACGTAAATATCCCTGATGAGTAGGAGCTTAGGACTATTTATATTTTTTTCCTATTTTTTCAGTTATTTTCAAATTCAATAACCAAGTATGCCATTTCGTTATGCTAGATCCTGTCCACTAGAATTTTACTAGCATGGCTGGATTGCGTCGACTCTTCAAAGCGTCTCCTCATTTCACCGCAGATCACGTAGTACGTAAATACGTTAGGAATATTGAGAATTTTTCATGTTTTCTTATTTGTGCACAGCTGGATTTATATGTTCTCATATTCGTGTCAATATGGACTGTAAGAGATTTATTTTTAGAGATAAGCCCTCTTGTACTTTGCTATGCTAACTGTAGGTAGAGTAATGTGATATTTGTTGTACGAAATTATAAAATGTCACATTTTAACAATAACTGATGTTGAAATGACGCTTAATATATTTTTTCATTACTCATACTCTGAAAGTAGATCTGAAGTTGCCTGAGGAGCGGGGTGAAACTAATACTTTTCATCCCTAGGGAGAATCACTTTCAACTGACAGCTGTCAAATTATTTTAAAAAAACTAGTTCTTTTTCACATATCTATTGAACCATGTTCCAACTGTCTATACAGCCACGATGTAAAATTGAAATAACTTAAAGTTAAGTATTGATTAGAGAATATATATATTTTTAAATAACTTTATTATAATTTAGTTTCAACAATTTCTTTAAAATAACTTAGATTTGGGCAAAATATTGACTATTTTTCCAATGATGTAAATGAAAAATAATGGCTGAATACGGCCACAGAAAAAAAAACAAACAAAATAGGCGGGAGAGCGGCAATTCGATCTTCATTTATTTTTTCGATTTGACGACTTTTGTTTATACGTATAGCAGAGATTTGTACCTATAAAATGAGTTCATCTGATTCTGATATGAATTTAACGCCTGATTTTATAAGAGAAGAGGCTAAAGCGGTAGTGGAAAATAAAATTTACTCATTTTTTCTTTAGCTAATTCATATTTTTATTTTTACTTTCCTTGTATTTGTAATGAAAAGCACAGTGTTTACCTCGGGTTAAAGACTTATTTAGCCCCTCGAACTATTGGCGCCCTCACTTCGTTCCGGGCGCCAAACCCCGTCTCGGGACTAAATAAGTTACTTTCACCCCTAGGGTAACAATGTACTATTTCCAAAAAATAGACTTTAGAATTTAGAATTTAACATACGAAAAAACATTTTGGAATTATTTTCCGTAGCGCACATGTCGCCTGGATGAATTTTGTTGAAACTTTGTACACTTACCCCATTTACCCTTTCACCAAATAAATGCAACGCATTCGCAAAGCTGACAAGTCTATCCGTGAACACACCACACGTAGATGACGTAGTTCCAGCTGCTGCTGCCAAAAAGGTAGGTAGTTTGCTTCGGCAAGCCGATTTACGAGCAGAATTTCACTAAGCAATACATCTTTGTAAAGAATATGTCATTGTTTTGGCGGCATTCTGCCGAGATTCAGCACAGAGTCAAAACATTTAATAACATGTCAGGCAAATCCCTCCGTTTGTATGAAAACAAAGCGTGTGTCGGTGGAGTTTTAGCGAAAAGGTCTCTCCATTGCTCGATTGATATCAATCGAGTTCAGTGGAATGATAGATGTAAATCGACTTGATTTTGTCGTTTGTTCCCATATCGATAGATAGATTAAATGAAGCTGCGTCGAAAGAATAACTAACTTCAATTTATAGCCCAGGGACCGGTAGCTTTTCCTGATAATTTTGGTTGGCATAATAGCTTACGTGTGGAACGTTAGGTCAGCCATTTGTGACTGACGAATAACAGATTACCAATTTTTATGTTGAAAAATTGAGAATGAAGCTCTTTTCACACTATAAAAGAAATATAAGCCGAATCGAACAGAAACCTGATCCTGAATTAAAATACTTTTTTGTACTACATAGAAAATCATCAAAGTACACACAGAAAAAGCAGACGATTTTTTGAAAATTTCATGGTCCTCGAAAAACACATATCGAATACGATATTTTCTGGTTGCACGTGAACGGTTATTTACGTGCCGCAATGGCGGCGGAGACAGAGACGAACGGCGGACAAACAAAAGATAGTTTGTAAGTTCGTCGGAGCTACTAGTGGTTTTCCAATAATTCCTGACGATTATTTACCCACTAGCTGAATTTTGATTTGTGGCGCGGATTATGACACTTTTCTTGCTTAAGAAGTAAAATAGAGATATTAATGTATCCACACTCCCACTGCAAATAAAAGCTATCATGGAAATCAAGTCATCGCTACAATTGAGAGGCCACTCTGCTTACCAAATACAGGTAGTTGATCACGCTCTCAGACTTGGTTCTGAAAGATCCGTAAACTCACTTCGCCGAATCAAAATTGGAACTCAGCAAGATACAGGAGGTTTCGAGTGTAGAGCTCTTATTTCTTCACCACGGAGGCGTAAGTACTGCCTTTGAAATCAAGACATCGCTATAATTAATGTAAATTTGAAAAATGTAGACTAGTAATCAAGCTCAGGCTATATATAGTCTGCTGAATCTGAAAGACACTACTCGTTCTGGAAGTGGAAAATAAATAAACGATTTATAAATTTTTCTTCGGTCAGAACGTTTACTATGAGTTGCCACTTTAAATTTACGTGATCGTTCGCGTCAAATATTTGTAGTTGTTGAGTACTGAAATCGTAATTCGCAATCAAAATTGTGACTTGTGAATTGTGTGAATTTAACGTGACTATCAATAGTAGCTTATCCAAGCTTGTATGTGTGGAACATTAATATCAGTGTAATTGATTTAGAAGGTTTAGGGAATCGCGATAGGAGATTACCCGGGGACGATATGTCTATTTGATTAATTTTGTTTGGCACGTTACCGTCTTGTCAACAGCGTTCTAGTCTGTAAATGTATCTTTTGCCAAGGTTCTATAAGTCAACTAATTACTCAATCTAATATCGTACGCGCCCTTAATCTAGATCAAACTTATCAAACCGGCAAGCACTATTCGACGAGTGTATTTTGCAAAGTGTAGAAGTCTTGCAAAAACTATTGCAGAATATGATTGACACCGATTCAAAATAGTGAGAAGAACTGGTAAAATACTCAATACTCAATACTCAATTCTTTATTGCATTTCACAGTGTAGTACAAGATCTTAAAATATATTTAAATAGTGCACCATGAACCCTGTCGGGCACAACAAAAATTAAGAGGAGGAAAACCATTGTTCATAGAAAATTAAATTATAATGCAACAAAATAATATTAAATAAAGAAGGAAGTATTGGATACAAAAAGTCTCCTGTAGGGTAATAATCTTAAAGTATGGAGAACCGTAATGGGTTATCACTTATAATTTACTTTTTTTTGCGATAGATGTTAGTTTATGATATGTCTAATCAAGATATACCATGTAAGGACATATAAAGCTTAGCGACAAGAGAGTCTGAAAAAATGTACATTAATTAGAAAACTGATGATAACATTTGAGGACTGAAACAAAAACCACCCAAGTGCGAGTCGGACTCGCGCACTGAGGGTTCCGTACAAACCTGTAGTTACATTTGTTAAAAATATTTTCAAAGGAACTAAAAATTTACGGTTTTCGCAATTTTTTCTTTATCTGTGCTATAAGACGTTGCTTCGTACCAAATTACAAGATTTGGAGTTCACGGGAAGTACCCTGTAGGCTTTGATTCTCTTGCGAGTGTCGAAAATTTGCGGCATGAACGGCTGTATCTTTTGATTGCGTTGGCTTAGAAGTTTGATTTTTCACAGCCCCAAGGGACAGTGGACCTGAGTATTTGATATAAATTCCAGCTTGAAACCTCCACGCGTTCCTGAGAAAAAGGGTCTTGACAGACAGACAGACGGACGGACAACAAAGTGATCCTATAAGGGTTCCGTTTTTTCCTTTCGAGGTACGGAACCCTAAAAATGAATTCATTTTAACTTTATTTGTACCTATATTCTCCTGTTTATCTACACTATCAGAAAGTGTAAAGGTATGTTAACTTGTGTAATGTCAACAGACACATTCGCAAGAGCGATTGTTAAGCAAAGTGATTAAAACACACCCCTAAATCAAACTTCAAGCACATTATAACTTTTATTTGATTAATATTGAAGTAACATTTCAAATGGGCTAAGTTCACAATATTGTGTATTTTACGACTATGCTGCGTTGGGTTCACAAATGCCTTCATAAATTTGTCTATGTCACACGGCTCACGGCACGGTGTCAAGCGGCTGTTGACAACCAACTGCCAAATGGATCTTAGAAGAGGTAATTATTGCGCGTAAGTACATGGAGTGAGAGAGGCCTATTGTACAAGCACTGCTTAGTTGGGGGTTAAATGATCTTGGTGTAATTTTTCCTAGATATTTCTTTTATTTATTTATTGGGTAAATCATGCCTACAACTAACTTTGTAAACAAATACCTACCGTACCTGTAAATATTCGATATCGTTAACCAACACTTAACCAAATTCAAAGAATTAAGTGTAACATAGAATCAATGGACCGTGAACCGAACACTGGCCACGGAAAAATCTATTAAGCCGCTCACGAGATTAGTTCACCACCCATTAGCAAAAGAGCTTCGGGTTAAAAAAGACATTTCAATTACTGGATTGGGTAGGGCTAGATAACACTGAAACAAAAAGCATTCACATGTTCGCTATGGCAATCCATTTGGAATGTTGAACTGTAACTTGTGCTACGCAGACCAAAGACACTCTTTTAGTGAAAAGCATGGACATTTAGTGTATTAACTTTTTTTAGATGGGGAAGAAATTAGGACTGTGCTTTTTTAGCCGACAAATGTGTCTTCTTCTCCACTCGTAAAGTGAAGTTTATGTTTTTTTTACTTATCTGAAGGTGGCGTTTTCTGTAACTTTCAACTTATTCTGGTGTATTGGCCTCGCATTCATGTCACGCTAAAAAATACAGCTGACCAACTGTGTAAAAGGCTTTGTCAAGGGCCGGAATTTGTTTTTTTTTCTGGCCTGTTGGCGTACTAGTAGCGATCCATTTTTTTGCGTCAGGAAATGCATTTAGGCATTCCCAAGGCCCTGGGTTCGGGACACCTGGGATATGTGAGACTCGGAACTCCTGGGAAAACAAAGACCCCTACCCACTAAAACCTGACGGTGGTCATTATCGTCGCAGAATGGAAGGGATCCCCAACAAGGGAGAGACTCCTCGCAGGACTCTTCAGCGCAAGGCCGCCTGGCAGCCAGCCTCGGGAGGAGCAAGCTCAACTCCAGTACACGATAACACAGACCACTGTGTCAGAAGACACGCGTTACCGTTTTCCTCCTCGGGATCGCAAATCGAAACACACGCAGGCGTGCGCTTCGCGACCCCAAGGGCCCTTTTAGTCACCTCTTACGACAGGCAGGGATACCTCGGTAGTTCTACTCCCCTAACCGCAGGGAACACTGGTAGCGATCGTGCCTTAAGTACCAGAAGTCGTGGTTTCCATCCCCATCCACGGCAAACATTCGTGTGACAAACATTTGTGTTTGTTGTGTGTCTGGACGTTATTATCTTCTTATGTTCATAAGTATGTATTTAGAAATATTGAAGTGAGTTTATCAGTCTCTGACACCCATTGTACAAACAAGGTCTGCTTAGTTTGGGGTCAGATGATCTTTGTGTAATTTGTCCCAGATATTTATTGTTGATATATTTTTACTTTTCTATCTTTAACTGGTATACCTACTTCATATTTTTTGGTAATAAAATTTTAACATGTGAACTAAGCCTAACAAACGAAATGGTTGTACAATTTGAGAGAGGCACAGTCAGGGATTCTTACGGTAAAATGAACGTTATTGCCTTCTCGATGGCTGTCTTTAAACATTTACATGGTCTACTTTATTACGACAAATGTGACGAAAATGTAAATGGTTCCTCTGAATATTTTACAAGGCTCTTCTGAAGTTAAGGGCCGTTATTATTGTGTTCGCTCGGTATTTAATTTAGGAAGAAGTTACTTGTGCCCTGGGTTGAATGATATTTGTTGTAATTGTTTAATCATCTTATGCATCTTAATTATATTTCTTTGTTATTTTGTGCTCCTGTAATGTTTGTTATTCCGATTGACTAATTTAAATATCATCTTTTTTCTGAATAAGACTTTATTATTCTTGTTACAAAAGGTTAAAAAGGGTTGCCTTGGCCACAATAGGTGCGAAAGTGAATAGTGCTTCCTCACTTGGAGTATTCACCGGTAATGTAACGTTTAAGATTAAGAGCATAACATTACAATACTGCCTACCTAACATGGCGAACATTCGCCTGTAATGTACATTTCAGATTCGATTTTGAGCATTCTTACTACTATTCTTCACTAGAACATTATTCGGTGCTTTCCCTCACCAACGTAATGCTCGGATCCGTAACATTACAGTTTGCGCACTGTAATGCTTTGTTTTATTCCCTGACTGATGTAATGCTCGACGCTGTAACATTACATTACAGGCATGCTCCAAGTGAGGGAGCCCCTTTGAAATGAATAGATTTTCTGTTGTGTTGTTGATTTTCAGTTGTCAAAAAATCATCACAGTATTGGTTTTCATTTATCACCATTTGCTTTATCGGCAGATATATCGATACCAATTTAAATGAATGCTAAAATTAATCCTATTAGCAGATTCCAACTCATAGATAACCTAGCAAGCCAAGATAAGTACTTCCAAATCCAAATCCTTCGCCTGGTCTAATGACCCCGCGATGACCTCACTTATCCCCGGAACCAGCTGGAATGCTGCGATTTTCGCCCCAACGACTAGCCCCTAATTTAGCATGGTTTATTCATGAGGCAAAATAGACAATGACCGTGCTTTAGTCAGGCCTGATAATTTCGGGAATAGTGATTTTCGGAGAGCTGATTTTCTAGTCCTGAATGACTGCCTCGAGCAATAAACGGGCATTCAGCGTGTGTCACTGAAAATGAGGGTCAGGATGACACGTTTAGAAGAGAGAGGGTTGTTATGGTAAATGTCTCATTGGATGCTTTGATAATGTGAGACTAAGCATGTCCAATGCCCAAACAATTTATGATTTTCCTAAAATGTTTCTTATTAATCAGGGTTTCAAGCCATTTTTATTTTTCTGTCATCAGCCCTCTTAAAATTATAACTGATGTTTAATAATTAAAAGACTTGCGTGGGGGCAGGCTTCAGGTGAGATCTAAACTTTAAATGTAAAAAAATGGCAATAATGTAAAAAGCGGGCCACGATCGAAGATTTATTTCAATTGTTTTTTATGGTTATTATAACAAAAACACACATATACTTTATTGTCAAACCCTGTTCCATGTTCTAGTTAACTTTCCCTCTCAAGATAAATGTTCACTTCACTATCTTTTTTGGCAGCCGTTGGTTAGTTTCAGCGACGGTCAAATGTACAGTTCAGCTTCCACGTTAGTCAAAATCTTCCGATTCTCAAAACGAAAGCTATATAAGGTTTAAGATATTTATTTCTCATAAGAACATTACAATTCATTTGCTGAGAAACACAAGATAAGTTTTAAATATCTACCTAGACATACGATACATAAAGGTACAATTTTATTATAATAATTATCTATATTGCTACCAATAATGCCATGCTATAATTCATTTGGACGATTCCTGGTTTAAAGCCTCAAACTTTACCGGAAGTTCAAGGTCTAGTAGCATTGGGCGTGTTCTACAGTTTGCTCATAACTGTTCGTGCTCAGCTTCAAAATGTTTGGTTTACGCTATTGCTATTGTTTCTCACAAATCAAGGTCCATAGTACTCCTATCAAGAGAAGTAGCAAAACTGTCACCACTTGGGAAATTTACTGTCTTCATCGCTATTTACCCAACTTTTCACACTCGAATCACGACTAACGAACGGTGAAATTGGAACACGATACAAATCTTTCTGACGAATTTTGCCAAAGAGATTTCCACTTGTTGTTGATGTTAGACTCAGTGAAGACTTATTTGACGTTTTCACATTGCGATAACCTGGGAGGCTCTCAAAATGTCACGTTATTCACTGCAGCTACGTCAATAAGAACTGTAAATAACATGCCAACTCACTCTAGATGCTCCTTGTAGATGTCGAAGTCTGTGAACACGAGCTCGACGATCTCGTGCGGCGCGGCGAGGAACGTGTAGAGCAGGCAGTCGACG
Source organism: Udea olivalis (assembly GCA_947369235.1). NCBI lineage: Eukaryota > Metazoa > Arthropoda > Insecta > Lepidoptera > Crambidae > Udea > Udea olivalis. Next base: position 15,386,865 of record OX376349.1, on the reverse strand, counting down.
CGCGGCGGGTACGCGCGCGGGTAGTCCGGGCTGCTGAACGTGCCGCGCTCCTTGCCGTACGTCGACGTGAACTGGAGGCACGAACAACCTGTAAAAAACAGTTTTTTACCACATACGAGTAGAAACTGGGCAGTCATTCGATCTTAAACACCTGGTGGTAGGTGGCGATGTGGTCTATGATAGAACATGTTGTCTCAGAAAATGCTTAAAAAGGTTTTAATTTTAGTGAAAAAAATGCGCGAGCAAACGAGTTGCCTTTCTTTACTTAAAAAAGATTAGTTGAAATTCTTCGTACGGGTAAAGTGATAATAACACCTTTGACTACAATCCCAACTGATGAAAAGAAAAGTTTTAGTCTTCAAATTGCCTTTTAAATTCAATTTTTTTTTACTATTTGGGCTTTCAAACCTGGAGCAATGAAACTAGGGAATGTAAAAAACTGAACTTACAAATAATCGTAAAAGCAAAAAAAAAATTAAAATTCTCCGTTGTTTCGGAGATTCATAGAAATTCATCCATTACGATTTTGAATCCATCACGATTTTGATTGAATATCATGTGAGCGTAAATTTAATTACACAGTTCCCAATCGAAAATAGGAATTTAATAATTTGTCATTATCCGATAAAACCCAGCCTAAGTGAGTTTCAAACTACCTAAACGATATAAAAATCTGTTACAATACGTTGCATAGAAATATAGAAATAGAATTGAATTAATAGAATTGTAACACGTAGCTAAAATAATTAATTTCGACATCAAATCAGGTCATTTCCCTGATTTGCCTGTTGCGGAGTTTGAACAAAGCGGATATTTCGATTGCGTGAGTTTTTATTATTACTTTTCATATTCGCCGTCATTGGCAGCAGCTAGCAGTAAAGCGTCTGACACACGGTCGGCAACAAGACCACCAACAGGTGACCTTGGTCAGGGCGACCGTGGATTCGTTGGTTATTGCTTGCCAATGGCCATCCACGCGGTCCAAACTGACCAAGGTCAACTCAATCGAACGCTTGTTGCCGACCGTGTATCAGACACTCTAACACTTTTACTTTGGAGCTGCCCATTGCTGTATTTGCCGACAAGTTTGTGGTCCTCAGTTCAGAACTTTTCTGCCCTGATAGCTAGCAGTTTTGGCCTTGTGTGAGCCGCCCACTGTCGCTTCAACTTACTTCCCCGCTGATCTTATATTGCTGTCAACTACGGAGTTCTTCCTGACTTTCTGTATTTTTTGTTGTCTTATAAACTATTCTAACAATGGACGGTTTTATTTTTCATCAAAAAAAACTGTAACAATTTAATAAATGTTATTCTATTTCTTTTTCTAACAACTATATTTTTGGTATTACATGAATAGTTACTATAAAATGAAGTATGATTTTAAAAAATATAGCTTGCAGGTTCTAAAAGGTGAAATCATGTTTTTGCAGCGTACCTACCTAGCCATCTATCTATTCTCATACCTATTATATAAATGAAAGATTTGTATATTAATGAATGATCTCAAAAAGTACTGGACTAATTTGAAAGATCTTGCACCAACATATAGCTACATTATCAGCGAAAGACATAGGCTTTATTTCACCCCTAACGGACCATCCGTTGGCGGGAAACTAGCATCAGATATTTAAGGAGTTTTAGGGCCCAAAAAAGGTTAGCTTAATTTACATCATTTCAGGCCTATCACTTTTACTTCATTGTAAGGTAACTACTAGGGTATTTACCCAGGAATAGCTGGATATAATACTGGAGTTGATTTTTTTAAAGGGAAAAACCAAATGCTAATGCCTGGCATTAACCCTCCAATGCCCAGGCCTAAGCTTAGCAAAAGCATCTCATAAATCCAGTGGCCACAGAGTCTTAGGTTAACAAGTTCATACAAGATGCACGGGCAATTGGGCTGTGCCCTCTCGGCCGAGTTACTTCAATCTTGGGGCTGTATACTGATTCACGGTGCAGAGCATTTGCTTGCAGTACGTCTACCACGAGTGGCCAATTCAAATTTACGTTATCGTTCGCGTAACAAAACTGTATTGGGACGACACATGACACACATGACATGACAATGTCAAATCCTAATACATTTTTTTACGCGAACGATAGTGTAAATTTAAAGTGGCAACTCGTGGTAGATGCACTGATTAATAAAATATTGACGGAAACTCTGAGAACATTGATTAATTCAAAACAACTTGTATGTATAATGTTTATTTATTACTCGTGTTATATTCTAATGTCCGTCAAATATCCGTGCACCTCATTATCTATTATTCCTGGGTATCTTATCATTGGCATCGTTTGCATTCTAATGAACTCCTTTCAAGAATGTCTTCTGCAGGTACAGCCATAAATAAATTGTCACCCAATGACTCTATGTATATTATACCTATGTAATGTAATGTAGACATTCCTATAGCCGCTGCAATGTAACACTTTACATACTGAATAATTACAGCTGCTTTATCTCTAATTTCAGTGAAGCCAACCGAACCAGAGCACTTAACCCGCAAAATTAGCACGACTTAACAAAGTCACAGCGTAATACTCTCTTGCTTAACGAAATGAACAAGACGCATTTACTCTCAAGCTCCCAAATGTAGGCTAAAGTACTCGTGTATAGTGAAGAACTATTCACACTAAATGGCCTTTGAACGCAATATACATTGGTAGTAACCCAAAGCGTCAATGGAGGAAATGGAGTCCCAATTTTCCATGACGTATATTTATTACCATCACCAACTTATCAAAGTCTTTTGCTGGACATAATTATGTGTTATGTCTGTCTGCCATCGTCTCCGTCATCCATTGTTTGCCATCGCGCCCCATCTTCAGCTTGATACATGCAGTTTCGGCTGGCAACATTTCGCAAGTCATCGCCCCACCAGGCCAGAGGATGCCGATACTACTTTGGCCGATACGCGGTCTCTACTCTAGAACACGTTCACCCCAACGGTTAAACCTCTACACTAATGATGCGACATCGTAAGTGGCCAGCCCATTGCCACCTTAGTTTACTTATTCTCAAAGCTGACCCAAAGTTGCATTTTGAAGCCCCATTCTGTTCTTTCTTCCTTTCCCCCTCTTCTTACACCACAGTTCTTTAGAAGACCTCTTAAAGATTGCGCTAACATATTTACGAAGTCTAAACCCACAAAATAAACTCGACTTAAGAGCCAACGCAATATCTCCTCAGAAAATGAGATGAAAATGAAGTAAATGAACTGAACATGAAGAAGCGTTGGACATTACAAAGGTCTGAATGAAGATTCATGCTTTATGTAAAAGTATTCATGTAGTCTTACTGAGGTTTGTAAAGAGCAAAATTATTCAAACAAATGGGACATGATCATAAACTTTTATTAACATATTTCAGTATTCATAACAATTTCGAAGGGCTATGAAATGGTTTCTCTCAAACGTGTAAAAAAGCGCACATATATGTCAGTAAATAAATGTTCTATCGTATCTAGAAATTCTATCGTTTCTACGTGATGGGAAAAGTTTTGACACCCTTAAAAATTATACCCAATAGATTGCTTGAACATTATTGAGTAAACGCAACCTCTAACGCTTACCTGCAAGGTGAACGGACGACCTGGTAAAGGTGGTGGGATTCCGGTGGACACAAACCGCCTGCAGCAAGTCACTGTAAAAATTGATGGGGAGGCCTACGTTCAGCGTTTTAAGGCAGCGAAGCGATATGATGATTGCTTGAGAACACTAATATGCTAACCGTAGAATATTCAAGTCTAAATATTGTAATAATATGCAATGCTAACTGTAACGCAATAGCCATCTTACAAACTCTGATAACATACTCGTACAAAACAATTTTCCTACCAAATCCCACGAAGTTACCGTAAAAATGGCGCCCTTTAAAACTCCCTAAATTAACTCGACGGAGTCACAGCGCAATACTCCCAGGTAACGGAATGAAAATGAACCGTCGTCGCAAAAACATTACATACAGACGTGGTGCAAATGAATACTTTATGCAAAACCTCTTACACTACGTAACTGATCTCCAGAGTCTGCCGGCAGACATTTTTTGTCAAAAGTGAAAAATGAGCTAGTTGAAAACCTTGCGGGATACGAAAATTTCAACACAGCGACCAGGGAAGATGAAAACACTAAAATAGTTAGGTTTGAAACTACGAGTACAGTACGAGTATTTTCAGTACCTGAAAGTAATTTTCATACTGAAAGACCACAACTGAAACCAAAGAAGTGAAAGTAAGTAACGAGCAAAGGCATAATGACCCTCGTTCGACAGGGCAGTGCTACTGTAGTTGTATTGGTGTGTGTAACGACACTAAAAGTTTTCAACCCGGGGAGAAATTTATTTTTTCTGATCATGTGAATAAGTTAACCGTAAAATCCATCCGCCTCAAAAATTTGTATCTAACATAATAACTGCAGATGTATAGCGTACATTATCGAAGATTTTTAAGAAAGAACATACCTACTAGTAAGCATGAAAATTAACGAGGACAAGTTCTTCTAAACAACGCAATGAAAATAGAAGTGCCCTACATTAAACGATGACTGGATGAGATGAACTCTTTATGCAAAACTCTCCGCCAACTTCGTAATTTTCAGCGATAGAGATAAAAGACGTCGCTCTGAAGCGTAAATAGCTCAGTTTACAGTTAAGTTGGCCTTTGACGGAAGGTCGCAGATTCGAATACTAAGTACGTCTTTGAAGTCAAGGTGCCATTCTTCGGTAAACTTTAAAGTCAGCAACGGCTACTTAGTCGGAATTTTGCTATGTTAAAATATATTAAGGTCACTATTATTTCAAAGAACATCTTAGTTTTTGTTCTTTGCTTACATTAATACGGAAACCTTACTAAAATTAGTACATCAGTTTGGCTTAATAATACCTCGCATTTCTTCTCAAAAAGTAATTTCATACGCCACGTCAACGTTCCTTGAAACGTAAAAGAAATAAAGCAACAAATTTAACAATTCAGCGGTATAAGCGATCAATCTAATGGAATACGAAATAACGAAACGAAACAAAATTAGGTTCACGATTTCGTTCTTCGCCATTACATACTGTTTTTTCTTATTACCTAAGCGAAAAGTATCAACTTCTTCTTATTTTATTAATGCTTGTCTTGTCTTCTTGTATTCATATTTTGAACATAATTGGAAAAAAATTATACCATTAATGATAAAAAGTACCTGCTTTAGGATGGAATTGCGAATTCCAGGAATGAATCAAAGAAAACTATATATAGCTCTCTAACGGAAGAAACCATATAACGTTACAGGAAAATTAGTTTACCTGTCAATATGTCTACGATCAAAGTCTTAAATATCATGAAATATAGCCAACGAATCATAATTAACAGACAGCTCACTGGAATAAATTATTAATAATCAAAATATGTACTTGTATACAGCTACACAAGCAATCACTCATGACTGAACCATAATTCTTCACCTCACTCTTGCTCACCATATTAAGTAGAAAAAAAACGAAACTCATATGATAATACCATAAGCGTTTCACAAAAAGGTCCAAATTGAAAAAGTCGCTAGTGGAACAGCGGAGCCGGTTTTAATAAGGGTTTTTTCTGACGTAACACAGATAACGCAGTTTTAATACTTACTCGGATTTATGGCGTGGCCTTCATCAACCGTGTGGAGAGATAAGTGGAGCAGCAGGATGAGCGCAGTTGACGTCTGCAAAAAAAAGTACCTAATTTAAATGAGGGAGATGAAATCAGTAATTACTTTTTAAAATATAGTTAATCTTTTTTGGTATCCAAATGGATACTTGGTTGTTAAGGTTAACAAATATCTATACCTTCTTCAGGTAGGATTTGAGTTTCGTTTTTTGTGACATCAAATCACTTGTAAAGAGCAAAAAAAGCCATCACATTTTAGATATTCCAATAATAAGTAAAGATCAATGAGTAAGGATCAAGGAAAAGTATTATTAATTATACAAGTATAATTAATTCATATTGCAAGTCCCATCACAAATGTTTAGAAAGGAGGTTATTAAATGGGCTCGGTATACCGTGACGCCCAGCCAGGGGCACAGCAAAAAGAGAGGACCATATTCAAATAGTCAATACCAAAGTGATTAAGGTTGAATTTGCTGGCCCTCTGACTTTATATAGTCAGAATAACGTTTGACCTTTATGACCTAGACACAATTTAAAACCATCTTCTTACTATATTCATAGAGTTGCGGCGCGTATTGTGGCTTTGGTATTCGTCAAAGACAGTCGTCATAATAGCTCATAGCACCAAGCGATTCCTAGAATATGGGATGCCGTATTCATGCAATCGCTTGGTGCCACGGGCGGCGTTACCACGGTAGTAATAGTTAATATTACCGTAGCATTAACTCATTATCACACAAACGCTCAATAAGTCACTCCCGCATACTTTGTCTTTGTCGATTTCAGAAAACGCCACGCGCTAGGAAACACTTCACCCAAAACTAGTCCAGTGAGACCCATAAGTTTGTATGTTATAAGTGAGATGTCTTAAGAAAGAGCTGGATATCCCTAAGCAAACATCTTTCAGCTCACTCACTCGCAAGCCCTGTTGCAAGGGAAAACACGTATCACGTCTAATTTGGCGCTCAAAGAAGATGAGTAGAAGCGGCACGCCTGAAATTTGCGACTCTTAGTACATTGAATAATATTATTTTGTTACGTGAATTTATATTTTTAGCATTTAACAGTGTATAATTTTCTACACAATGATAGAAACTAGAAAAATTTGACCTGATCCTAGGGACTATTATATTGTTTTTACTTACTTTATGTACTTGCATTGGTATAAGTCTTGTTAATGTTTCGCCTGCTAAATTATTGTTTGAAATCAAAGCCAGAATCAAAACTGTATGGACCTCCTACTTTTTTTCTATAGCTAGACCATACATCTGCAACATTTTATTACGATAGTTCCCGTTTTGAATGCACTGTGTTAATTTCGTTAGATTACATAATTGTTAATGTTTCTTGCACTATTTTCGCATTGCTGAATATTTCTACAACGACGAGCCTTTCCCAGGCGTGTTCGCTAATCTCATGTACCTCTGAACCCGCGTGAAACAGTGCGATATTCGTGTACGCCACGAAATACGTATTAGAATACAAAAGTTTATCTCAGCTTTCAGCCCGTTTAAGACGTGTTGCGGGAATTTATCTTAGCACGCACGGCCTGCGATGCTGGCTTTATTTTAGTTTGCATTTCAATTTTATGGTACTCGTTTAAAGAAAGACGTATGTGAGCAAGCTGGCTAAATTAGTACAGAGTCGTAAACTGTTGTGTCAACCACGATTCAATTTTATGTGTACTTTATTGTCTTTCAGTCTATCGTAGTAGTAAGCTGTAGAAAAGTTCGATAGTTAAAACGTATGCCAGGAATGCGAGAAAATTGAATTGATCCGTTCTGGGGTCTTCGATCCCTTGAATCCAGTCAAGGTAATTCCCAAAACTCGAGTAATTTTGTCAGTAGCTCGGAAGAAGCGTTAGTGCCGGTAATCGCTGACTGGCTGGAAATGAAAGATCATATTACGAAATTGCCCGCCACGCTTAGTTTAAAGAATAAACTTGAAATGATAAAAGCGATTGTATTAAAGCCCCTGGTCGTTATTTAGCAATAGTGTAGGTACAAAAACGTGACCTAAAACTATGGTATTTGGTATTTAGTTTTGGAACGTGATAAAATACTGGTCCAAAATTATGCTGGGAGGGCGCGGGGTGGGGGCGACAACTATGGGGCGGGTAAGGGGTTCTCTACATAACATCGAAAAACGCGGGGGGTAAGTGCATAGCTATAGGACAGGCCTCGAAGGCAGCTGAGCAGCGAGTGGCAGGCAGCATAGATCGGAACACAATGACTGACTTCGTGTCCACGGCCCTAAGAATATCAAAATCAGAACAGAAATTCTCATGAAAAATAATAATGCAATAATCAAAACGAGCATTGCTATTCTTTCGCCGTAACAGATCTGGAATCTCACATTTGAATCTCTTGGATCTTCAAAAGATTTTAAAACTTACAGAAAGGGCGCGAGTTACTTACACCGTTTTCAGTAATATTTATGAAAACATTTTATCCTTTAAAATGAAATCTCGGGAAAAAACCAATCTGGGACAGCATAGGGATCATTTTCAATCTAAGCTGGGCTCATTTAAGACTGTTTGATGTCTGAGACTGAAAATACCCGCTGAACCTTACAATACTTAAATACGGTACTTATGTAAATTGACATTCAGAAACAGAACAAACACTAATATTCGTCACCAAATTGTTTGTATTGGGTTGGGGTTACTGCTCCTGGCGATATATGTAGACAGAAATGAAGTCCACATTGTGCCAAACGAGTAGATCAAAAAAAGTCCATCCAAGTACTGCATTTTATACCTTTTATATTTTTGAACTTATCTACTCACTATTTAGGTGCAAGTTCGCAGCCAACTTCATGCAGCAGCAGTAGACGACGTGTCGCGACACTACTAGTTTTTATGTATTTTTTTTTATATTGCCCGTCAAGATGATCACACTCCACCTGATGGAAAGCAGTCGTGAGGTCCAGATATCAGGTTGACAAGCTCAGTCATTCAAACGAACCACTGGGCTGGCCATCCTCAACTTGCTACCTCCTATTTCATAAAAATACCATCCTTAGTCAGCGACACGGAGCTATAATAGAAATATATAGAAGCCAGTGTAGTGTGTAGTGCGCGTAGTCGGCTACGCACTTAACTCTAAATGTTAAAGAGTGACTGAATCCACTCGAAGTAAATACTGGGATCTATTTAATTTGGCCCAACTACCTCGAATGAGACTTTGGCTCGGTTTGTAGTTAATTACTTATTTTTTTATCTTACTTCGTCGTGAGATTGACATATGTGACTTGTTATCGCTTTGTGTCGGGATTGAATCTTAAGTTTGGAGAAGAATGCATAAAATAATATTCATGGATGATATTAAAATACTTAATAAATAAAATACCTATTTTATTCAAGAATGCATTTCGTTCTCTCGTTTGAAACTCATAGTACAAGTATGTAGAGTCAGATTGTTTTGTGTAAAGATATCTCAGACATATTTATTTATTTATTTATCTCTATCTACAACGGGTCTGTCGATGTTTACTCCGCAGAATTCTTGTATACATACATACGTACATTTTCTTAGCTGCATTAGTTATTCCAACTACATTCGCGAGCCAGGAGCTTACGCCTACACCGACCTGTGAGTCAAATATTTCTTCCTTACGCGCTTACATCCGGTTTGATGTCTTGACATAATTGTTATTTATGAAGACAGGTGAGTGAGTCCAGATCTTTGCGCCGAGTTAAAAAAAAACCTAATTGTGTATTTTTAAGTGTCTGACACACGATAAGTTATTGGCGTCTGGGTTTTATTTTCACAAAAAATGGTAGCATGTCTTTTCCTGACGTCCAATCTTTTTTTCTACCAAAATTTAACATAATTTATGCAGAGGTTTTGGCGTGAAAACGTAACTAACAATACTTAAAAACTTACAAATTTATAATTTGAGAATATTTCAGTGTGTATCAATTTCATGGTAGGCTGCTTATTAATTTACTAACTATTATACAAGTACATACCTTGTAATTAGTGGTAATAAATATTATAATCCTATAACTTTAATAGAGATAAGCGTAAGGCCCGCCCCTTATGTAAAACAGCCTATTTATGTTCATAGAATCCTTACATAAACGGATTTCGAGCGAGGATTAAGATTTGTTTCGGATTGAGACGAGACAACGTGTAAACCCAAATTATACGTTATACTTATCCTTATTTCAGTGCTGAGCCATCAATGTGTCTCCGCGTTGAATACGCGCTGTCTTCAAATCATGAACAAGCCTGTATATTAATTCGTGTTCATGAATTTAAGAGAAAGACAGCAAAAAAGGTATTTTCTAGGAAAAAGTACACATAGTAAACGGTTGTAAACCACATCGTTATGATAGCAAAGTTTATTATAAAGGACATTGTTGCTGGTTACCTTTGGTTTCGACTTGGTAGTCGGTGTTGGCAACCCGAACATATACTTTTTGTGTGTTGGTGCAACTGGTGATAATTTTGTGTTGGCATCACTGTCTTGCGGCCTTCCGCCCACTTGTTATTGAATCCTAGTTAAGAATATACGCATTTTACCTCACGGACCTCTTTTATAAAAATCAGCCACTAAAATTACAGTATTAGTAATTCACCCACTTCTTAACACGGTCCTTCGAGCCGGATATGAACCAGTGACCTCTGGATAACTAGGCAACTTTCATGCTACCATTATTATACTTTCGACTCTCCTAACATCTACAATTTACCTTTACCTATCATTTACCTTTCCTTTATTTTTATCATCTTCCTCTTTTAACTATTTTACATCTACGATTGTCTTTAAAAGGTCCTCATGTTTTTATCTTATGATGTGGTGTTTATCTTTTTCACACTGAATTACACGCGTCTTTAGTTCATAAAGGCGAAGTTTCAAAACAAGGAAGAAGGCAGTTGAGTACGTGTTCAAAATAACAATGGCGTCGTAATTTCCGCACCACACCGGAAGATGACTAAGCAGAATGTTACTTCAAACTTCGAGATGTTGGTCATCTGTTTTTGGTGTGGTTTAGACCGAACGGCGCGATACTACACATATTTTATGCAGTAGTTTTTGCCAGCGACTTCGTACGTTCGTACCCATTTATACCCGTTCCCGTCGCAATTCGGGAAACGAATTCTTAGTGCTTCCTTACACTTCCCAACTTGCCAAATTTCAAGGAAACATATTCCAGCTTCCTACGCTCAGAAGTTATGGTTGTGCGTGGTCTGTCAGTCACTCAATAGCATCCCTGCTATTTTGTTTTGATTAGAAGTGAAAAGCTTTTAGTAGTGGTTCATTAATGATTACTAATATCGGTATTCATTTTTAAAAACCTAAATCGGTAACAAGCACTTGTCACGTGGTAACAGGTATATTATGAAGTTCTAACAGTCATAATAGGTCTTCCTATACATTTTCCGTTCTTCCATACTGGCCATTTCAAATCAAAATAATATATATTTATTGACTAAGAATTCTAATTTCCAATCAAATATATTTAAAAAAAATGAATTCTTTTTACAAAATTAGTTATTTGTTTAAAAGTTGGCGTTATGTTCTCATCAATTTTATAAGTAAACCTAACCTATATTTTTCATATTGTTAAATACCCAAACAAGGTTCCTTATCCTGTCAGTAAGGAAAATGAAAGCATATTTAAAATGTTCATAGTTTTACCGATAGTTAGATAGCTAGCGTGCGATTTCACAGACGCGTATAAATTACATGCTTCTCAGGAACCCTTTGTCGTCTTACATTATTTACACAACTCATCGTATGGTATAAATCGCACTCTGCACCAGCTTAGGCTCACTTTTCAACAGAGCGGAATTTCGAGGAAGTCAGCGCTGCGCTACGAATAACACATGGCTGACAAGTGGTTTTTCAGCAGTAACAAAACATTGCTGTCTCCTAATCTAAACAAAAAGCTCTTGTTGGTAGAACAATTTAACGTGAGCAAAAAGGCAAATACTATTTCACAAATTAAACTAAACGCTGAGGTTTGCCTTAAGTTTTTACTTAGTTCAAATGGTTTACTAAATTGGTTATAATTGCCACTATTTTATTTGATAGCGTTGTAGTTTGACGATGTTTCCGCCTCATCTATATAAATAAAAATGAATTGCCAAATGTAAATAATTTATATTATATTGCCAATTCGAGAGCGGCTGGACTAATTTCATCTTTTGAATACAAAAACGTAAAAATTACGAGGCAAATAATAAAAACAACCCATTTATTTTCCAACAAACCACTCTGTCCCCAGCTGTCTAGCATTTGACGTCTAATAATTTTTGACAGAACGAAGTCTGTCGGAGCAGCTAGTCTATACTAATAATAATATTTTAATGAAGAAATATTTGTTTGTTTGTTTGTATTGAATAGGCTACAAAACTAATGGACCGATTTTAAAAATTCTTTCACCAATATAAAGCTACAATATTCTTCTTTTTTACTTGAGTAGGTACTTAGCAACTCAACTGACTTTCAAGCACGTTCTGACAGGACCTTGAAAACAAATTGCTGTAGTCGATTTGATTTCACCCCACAAACACGCGATCTCTCTGCGCTGTAATACTCGTATTATATTTCATGAATCGTGGTGTGACGGGTCGTTTCGTTTCGCATCACATGGGTGAGTGGCTTGCTTGCTAACACATCATCTTGCGAACAGGTGCCAGTCTTGGGAATTTCTCGGCTCAGGTTCACTCTCTAAAGCGTATTATATTTGGAAAAATTGTCTTTAAAGTATGAAACCGTACGACTAAACTATACAAAGTGAACTAAAGTGTTCATTTGAAAGCCTTAATTAGCTAACTAAGTATCAAAATAACTGTATTATGAGTTTGTCGTATGACGCATTAAAATTAAACGACTAACACCCAAAACCAGAAACGAATTTAAAAGTGAGCACTCTTCAAATTAATGCTGTCCTGTCACATTTCAGTAGATGTGAAAGGGACAGGTATACATTAAGGTTTGCTCAATTGTGTTTGTAGTTTCTGGATCCGGCGTTATGCTTATATTCACATGTGCTACACCCGATGGCTCCGGTATTTTTTTACAACAGGTACTTCAGAATTATTGCAAAATAGTCATCATATTAAAATCAGACGTCACAACAATTCTTTATACCACGCAACAGATGTGGCCAGCCCAGTTTCACTAACAGTTAGCAGCCGCGTGACCAACATGGTAATATTAATGATATAGAAGCGTATTTCCAAATTACGAGGGGGCAACGTTTGGCTAATTGTTCGTTGACAATATTTTTGACGTCCATATTTTTGAATATTTATTGGTGTTTAGAAAATATCATACCTAAATACATCGATTTTATCCCAAACGAGTAAGACAGGGGCAAGCTGACGGAACATAGTGCATAGTGAACGGAATACTTAGAATTCCACTATTTACCAGAGTTATCAAACTCAACACTAATCTAGGTGGTGTGACTTGATTTGGGTTATTTTCGGTGTTTTCCATTACCAGAGATTTGGTCGTAAATTTAACAATGAAGACAAAGATGATTCTGTCTGGCCAGATTTGAACTCGGGACCACGTGAATTACTAGCTGGAATGTTTAAAAAGAAAAATCAACTACGGAAATTGTGTTCGGGATAGGCCCCCTGATGTGGTCAATATGTCGTTCCCTCGCATACCGCGCTCCATTGCTCGACAGCGCAAATTGCATATTTTAAAAGTGAAAATATTTTCCCGCGTTCATTTGTTATTCATGCATCTGTGGCTAGTTTGTTAGATTGGTAGTGATCTAGACTGCGCCGCGGGTAAAATATTTACTTCCATTCTGCTCAAAAAATCATGTGACTGAGGTGTTTTTGTTTGGTGGTCGTTACAATTACTCGTCATCTAGTCATTACAAAAACTTGGTGATGTGGCGCCTAGCGTGTAGAAAATACGTGACATCTGAGTTTGTATTGTTTATCTCTGCCAATTTCTCTAACCATCAAGTTAAGCAGGATACATGAATCATGAATTCTTCTGTAAATAAGTTCATTCCGTTAGTGACTGAGGTCGTAGAAAGCTGAAATTGTTAAAGAATGTCACTACATAGTTGAGGAAAAGGAAGAACAAGGAAAAATATACTAATCACTATAATGTCAAGTATCAAGTGTCTTTTTTAGAATACGAGGGTCTAATTAAATATAACTTAGAGATACCTATTTGCTACATGCTCAATCCTAAATTCTAGGTTAACAAAGAAAAAAACCATTTTAAAGTGTCTAACAGGATTATTGAGTACTCAACACTGCGGCATGGAACACACGTTTATAAGGCTTCATAGGAGTCTAGTAATGCAATAGAAATGAGTTTATGACATGCGTTATTTGAAATTACACGTTACACAAGTTTACTTAAACCTTATTAATGAACTGTACGTCTACCACGAGTTGCCACGTTAAAGAAGGGCGGCGAAACTCGACTGCATATTTCACACAAACGTTACCAAACGGAAACATGTTAAATAAATGGAGTTAAATTTGTTGAATTTATTTCCATAAAATCGTGATTTATAAAGAAGGCAGGTCAAAGATATGTTATTCCCGATTTCAATAAAACAAAACTTTTCTGTAGTGACAAAAAGTGCAAAACGAAACCATTTTTATTTTCTGTAAGAGTATTCCAATCTACGCAGAAGTTTTCAATTACTGCAATCAATTATATTTTCAATTTGTGTTATGGTAAGTTATATTTTTACTGTTTTGACGTAGTTTAATGAAACCAATACACTTTAATGAACATTTTAAAGCCATATACTTGTATTTTGAATGTATTCTAGTGCAACAAAGTGAAAAAACAAACTGATAAAGATTTTGTATGGGAATATACTTCTTTGCCTTCCCATTCTTGTCATCAATGTCAATGTCAAACCACTCACATTACGTTAGGTTTGACTTTTAATATTATAATATTTATAACATATTTTTTGAAAGTAGCCCTCCAGAATTACTTGCACCACCTGTTGCAGAAAAACATAATCAAATTGAAACCCAGCAAACAAATAATAAAGCAAACACTCAAATAGCTCTTCCAACAATAAGAAGAGCAGCTGCCACTGCTGGCCGTTGCTTGTTTCCAGAGTGAGATGATCGGGAAAAACTTCATGTACCTGATAGTATATACGGAGAAGGGTCCTAGTAGACTATAAGTAGTACAAGGGAGTGAAGCCAATATAGGATATTATTGTTATTGTGTTGTTGGAAATCATACAGTTGGGTGTTGCTCGTACTTATTGTCCATTTTATGGTACATGGGGTACGCTTGTCATCAGGATCATTTCGGAGCTCCTGCGGCATTCTTGGACAACATTTTAATTAATTAAATAAATGTACATAGCTTACATAGCAATAAAACTTAAATAAGCCTCACACTGAGCTAAATCAACTTCATTTAGGTACACCAGAAATGTACTTGTTTTGTTCTTTGTCTTGTTCTATAGTTTTGTGATAATGTGATAAGGGCTACGGGTGACAGATCGCTTGTGCCGCGCACCGATGCGGAACGAGCTATCAGCAATTCAGCATAGTAAAAGAAGCACGCGGCCGTACTAACAAACTCGCAGTGCGAATTTGAATGGGATGAGGATGTGGTGGATGAGGTCCATCGAGGGTTCTCATTGCACGTATCATGTAGTGCTGTTGATTGAACAAGCCCGTTTGTACACCCAACCGTGCGACGTGGGCCCGTCTGCGAGGGTGCGGAGTCCGCCTTCCCGCGACGGTCATCCGCGCGATTCTCCGGAACGGAACACATGGAACCGTGCCTAGTCAGACAAAATGCGGATATTGTACGTTGCATTGTATCACTATAATAAGGTAAATCTAACCAAACAGCCTCCGAAACGCGAAAGTGGAACGCCCGAACATGTATCCGCTTACGTTGGACCAAATCTGACTGATGTGTTAGCATCAGTGTCCTTTTATTAGTTAAAAATGATAAAACCAACGATTTAAATTATAACCCACTACCCTCAATAGCTTCAATATTTTATAAACGCCAGCTTTAAAAGAGGTAAAACAATTAACTTTTTTGTTAGTCTAGCGTAGTTCTATAAACATCAACCAATTTCTCTTATGTACGCGGCCCGTAAGTAGAGGTCTGAAATTACATGGAAGTTCGCCGTCCTTCTTTACGTTATCGTTCGCGTAAAAAAAATGTATGGGGATTTGACATTGTCGTGTCATGTCAAATCCCAATACATTTTTTTGCGAACGATAACGTAAATTTAAAGTAGCAACTCGTGGTAGACGTACTGTAATATCTACCATAAGTTTCTGTCACGTTAAAGGCAATCGTTGCGTTCCGAAATTTGTATGCCAGTTTTGTTTCTATTTTTAATCACTAGGAGGCGCTGTACCGACATTCTATACAAAAACATCAACGCGGTTAACGCGGACGCTAGCGGCTGTCATTGTTCTAAACTCATGGTAGACTCACTGATTTGCATTTTTATACACATATATACACAAACTGTATTTTTGGTTGCCATTTTTATGTTTTAAGGACTTACGCCCAAATCTAGAAACTACAGTCAAATATGAGAACATTTCAAATTGATTCTGTCCTGTCAGTCACATGTCTGTAGATGTGAAAGGGACAGCAATATATGTAAAAGCAACTGGATTATCGTTTCTGGGAACCCGACATTAGTCTGTGACAATTTTTAAATAGCCAAAAAAGATTTCATTGAAATAAAATACCAACACCTAAATTCCTAAACGAGCCCAGTAGACTGATGTTTGTTATCCCGTAAAATGACAGTACAAAGGTAATGGTGTAGAATTGGGTCGTATCGTACGTAACTCTTGAGGCTGGCAAATACGAGTAAGATGGAAAATCAAATTACATTAATATTTAGGGTCCTACCTTTTTTTGGTCCCAACGTTCTTGTGTGGTGGAGACCAGAAAAAAGGCAAGTGCAACAACCCAACCCTTACACAAATACCCTTTTTAACGAGACATTTTTGTATTCTTGCGAGAAATAAGCAGTTAATATAGACATGCCATTACCTACCAAAGCCAGTTTATTAACTTATTTCGAAATAAATTGTAGTCCTGTATGCCAAAGTTAATAATTTACCACCAGTAGTACCCACTTTTCTGCTGAAACGCAAGTGAAATTGACACGTATTTGTTTTTGATTCGTCCTATCAGAGCAATGCATATTCATGGATGCATAGGAAGTAAATCAAAGCCTATACTGCTGGGTCATAGCATATTCTACTCATATCCGGGACATCCGTCCGATACTCAAATCTAGGAAACCAACCTACTCTCCACATAATATGAAGGGTCAAACTGTGTAGTCGTGATAAGGCTGCAAAACGGTGACCCAAAAACATAACCTTTAAATGTAGAGAAAGTAGAAAAGTCGTGAAAAATGCGTTTACCCGTTACGTTTTAAATTCTTTTAAGACCATGGCCATTTGTGGCTGTGGTCATGTTTGAGAATCATTCTGAGGATTGAGTAAAGTTACACAAAGATACTTTGGGTTTTTCACTAAATAAAAGTTTTATTATTGGTTGATTGATCATATTTCTATAGCGCATTAAACTTTAAAATTACTAGAGGTAACAGGATTCCGGTGGATGTAGATGTGTGGTGGATTAGAAATCTGTTGGGAGGCCTACGTTCAGCAGTGGACATTTTATGACGGCATATGATGATGATGATAAAACAATGACACTTATATCATTCGTTGAAAATAGGTTTGTTTACGGTTAGCGTACAATTACCGACTAAGCACCGGAGCCATTGACTGTTTATTAATGTACTTCTAGAGTTTTCCACATAAAATTAATACACAATCTGGGCCTACTGTTCTACAGATTGGGCTTAAAAAAACAACGCGTAGGACGAAACCCGACTAATGGAGTTTCATGTAAACCCCGGACCCATTGTTTATCAAATGTCACAACAGCAAATCCAACCAGACCCAACTAATTCCTCTCCAACACGCTTCGCCAGTTATTTAATCCAGGTACCCATCCAAATTCATTTCCCTTCCTCACAGCAAAGATTTTAAACGAATTTCGAAGAGTGCCGAAATAGGAGCGTCAGGCCCAAAATCTTTTTTGCTCAAAATCCCCTATAAGCCGATTAGGGTGCCCAAAGCACTACATATTTCCCTGACAGTGACAATGGCACTGGAAATAGGAAATCCAAAATGGAACTAGCTGGTAGACGGATGAGAAATTTTCCGTCGGTTTAATCATTTTCAACTTTTCTTTGCTGTTAATAGAATATTTGAAGTATGACGACAAGATTGGCGTCGTGCGCTGTAGCACGGTGTCTCGCCTCGATTTCCGTAGTGTCCCGGGTTCGATTCCCGGTCAGGTCAATTTAGGAAACGAGCTTTTCTAAATTGACTCGGTCTTGGTTGCGCTGGGAGTCTGGTACCTCGTAATACAGGGATATTTATCCATACTTCGAGACCATGACAAGAGGTGTGTTGTCTGGCGCATATTTATATTTATTTATTCTCCTACTTTGAAGACTGTTGCCTAAATCCTGCATTAGTAATCTTCCTTTTTGTGGTTTTTGGGTTATTAATAATACTTTAGAAACATCTTTGTGTCTTTTTAACTCTCTCTCTCTGGGTTTCTGTTTGAAGCTTTATACAAGTAGCTATTTAGATATGTACTCTATTTTCGTATTTTCTATTTTGTTGTGTATGTTATGGTGGTTATAATATATATATATATATATTTTATTAAATATGCGCCAGACAACACACCTCTTGTAATGGTCGCGAAGTAGGGATTAATATCCCTGT
Organism: Udea olivalis; assembly: GCA_947369235.1. Taxonomy (NCBI): domain Eukaryota; kingdom Metazoa; phylum Arthropoda; class Insecta; order Lepidoptera; family Crambidae; genus Udea; species Udea olivalis. The sequence goes on along the minus strand of OX376349.1, from coordinate 15,368,456 downwards.
GTTACGAGGTACCACACAAGGAAATAAGCCAGGGGCGTCTCCCAGCACACCCAGACCCGAGTCAATCCAGAAAAGATCGTTTCCTGAATTGACCCGACCGGGAATCGAACCCGGGACACTACGGAAATCGAGGCGAGAAACCATGCTACAGCGCACTACGCCAATCGTGTCGTCAAAAAAAAAAGTCTTTGTTTGGTGATAATATTGTATATAGAGCGTTTACTATTTCTTTGAAACTAATACATCAGAATTACCACAGATATCTGCACCTTTAACTTCTGAAGCCTCTAGAATTTGTAGAACCTATACATCTAGAGGTGAAGATACAAAACCGTTTCCAATTTTCTCACATTAGTCTAAGGGGATTACCGGTGTCGGCTGTGAATGGGGAGGCGTGATTCAATTCTTACGGTTTACCCTGTATACTCTTTAAGCACGTGTTGAGATGCTTATGGAAAAGGATAATGGATGATTTTCATCTCGCGTTCAGATTGGTATCATTAAAAGATGAGAAAGTAGAGGCATAAAGCTAAACAAAAAAAAATGGAATAAATCCCGCTATTTTCTAATGAAAAATCTCATAATTCTTGCATTCTGAACTTGGTCGCTCGATAAATTGCTTCAGTTTTGTAATACTTTTATCTCTATAATTTGTACGACCGTAACGTTTTTGAGGTTCTACGCCATTGATTAGATGTCCAAATCTCAATCACCTTCATGATCAAGCTCCGCTTTATTTTAAGTCAAGACATTAATGACCACATAATCTTAGAGTCAAAATTAGAGGACCAATGCATATTCTAAAAGTAAAAAATTAAGCAAATGCTTTCGCAAAAAGGATCCTAGTCAATCACACCGTCGCCAGACTGCTATCAGCTGATATCGCAACACAAATTGAGCGAAGGAAACAAATTGGAAACATTTTAAGGGTTTGCAGCCACTTTGATCAGGGAAATTTTCCATTACGAGTTGAAATATCGAGCCAGCTTCTTTTCCTTGGTGTTTGTAAATCAGGAAAACGTCGCTATTTGTATTTCCGATACGAAACTTTTTATTTACTGCGGAAAAACAGTGATATTTTCACATTCCATTATTGCTGAGATATTGGGATAATGCGTCGGTATCTGTCTGTGGTAGCGTCGAATGGGTGTGTCGAATCTTGCGTGTGAATATGTGAGAAGGGAATGCAAAGTGATGTTTACTAACATTTTTATCATTAAAGTGGTTTGCAAATGATTCACTTTTGAGTAAAAACTAAATCGCATCAACATTATTAATTTGAAGTATCTCATAGTCATTTAGAGTGAATAGTTTACCTCAGCTACTAAATTAATTACATATCGGTACGATATGTAACCTAAACTCAGGTCAGGTATATTTTATTTATATTATTTGACCCTACCCGATGCCAGGTGGTTTTTAGAAACTGAAACGCGTCTACGTAAATGAGGCCTTAGGGCTCGTTTAAGGAGCCCCAGGGCGTCAAGCGTCGCGGGAGGCGTGGTTTGCCGCGGCGCGTCGGGCGTTTTTACCGTTATAGTGAGGCGCCGCGTAAAGCGGCCTGCGTCATCCCACGCGCAAACTCAAAAATATAGAAATGTAGGGGCTTGTTTAAGGGAACGCAGGGCGCCGAGCGTCGCGTGCGGCCTGGCATGCGGCACGGCGCTGCGCCCGCCGCGTAGTACGCAGCGGCCCTATACATACGGCGTCGTTCAGTGCGTCACCCGCTGCGACTCTCGCAGCTTATTGGCATCCTTCCAGTCTTCTTCGACTAGTAACAAAGAGCAAACGTGTGTATTGTTTGTAATCATGGACGACTTCATTGACATATTGTTTTAAGGTTATTATTACTGAAAAAGTATTTTATTAACCGCTAGAGCGGAACCCAGATTCACAGCAGCTGAACGCGAAAAAATTGGGGAATATATATATATATATATGCGCGTCCGTCGCGGCGTCGCCCGCCGCTTCATCTACCGCGTTCCCCCGTTGCGAAACTTGCTAGTTCACCCACCGCGTCCTTCACGGCGTTGCCTGTCGCTTCATTTGCCGCGTCCGACGCGGTGCCACTCGTCGCATGCAACGCTACAACTCAAACAAATGCTTGCAAAAACGTTTCCCCTTGAACGCTCCAAACATCGCCGCATGATTCCGAATTCCTATGAAAAAAGCCACATTTCAATTGAATATATGGCCACTAACACGAATATTAAGTATTAACAAAAAATATATGATTTGATTGCTTATAAATCAGCTGTCAGGATCCCACATTTAGGCAAGGGCTTCACCGTTTCAGTGCCAGGCTATCGCCAGGCCAGGCGATGCCGGGCTATGGCTGTAGGCCGTTACGGGCCAGTTTTCCGGGTAGGCATCCAACTTATCGCGCCATCTGCGTCCTGGTCTGCCAGCCTAACTGTATATTTCGAATAGATTGCTAATACAAATGAAATAAGTGCAAGTAAGTGATTTTTTACTTTCTAAACAAATATGTCCTATTTATTTTATTCAAAAAGGTTAATTCAACATTACAACGTAAACATTGCCGAGTAAATTTCAAAAAAACTAAGTTAAAATTATCTGAAACACGGGAGAGTTGAATAACAAACGATGCCACTCTCGGAATATTTAACTCGGAAAAAAGTTCAGCAGAAAAATTAATGAGTCGCATTATTTATACGAGTTTAGTACACGTAGGTACGGTTCAAATGTAGCACAGTGAAATTTTAATGTGTCCTCTCGTTGTAGGCGAGATCATAGGAATGTGAGCTCATATTATACTGGTTGTGCTACGCTTAGCTTTGATACACTGTACGATATTATTACCGTGTGGGATATAATATATGTTGAGGTTTGTTAAAAGTGTGACACAAAACTACATATATTGTACAACAGGTGATTTAATCCTCTTTTACACACACAGCTCGAATCTAACAATACAAATACAATGCAATACCTTATGAAAAAAAAACACTTTCAATATCTAGATTTCAGAAGAGTAACACAGTGGCTAGGGGACAGATTGTCCACAGTGTGAATGAATTCATTATTAATTTAATGTATTCAAGAATTTGAATAACAATGTTTTGCTTATTTAAAATTAACATCAAGTCACTTAAAAATGCATGCTTAAGAATAAAAACCCAAGTGTTTTAACTGAACGATTGCATATATTTTGTAATCTGATATTTTGTACTAAGTTATAACAAAAAAACTGATTCAAATTATCTGTAACTTTAACAAGCGTGCCGAGTACTAGCATTATCTCCCGAAATAGGTAAGGTCTATGTAAAGTAGTGGAACAATTGAACATCTAACAGCCTATAAAAAAACATGCCTTTATTAAAAAAAATACTTATTTACTTTCAGTGAAAACGGACCAACACAATTTATATGTAGATAGTCTCATAAAAATGTAAACTGCGTTTAGAACAAAGTTCTAAGCTGCCTTCCCAGTCTGGCTTGAAGCAATTCTAAATCTTCCGAGAACTTGCAGTTGTGGTCAGGCTTCCGTGAAAATGTATTCACTCTAGAGAATTTTGTTGAATCTAGAGCAGAATATTCAAAAATAAACAACATTAATCAACGACATTCAAGATGTTTATTTTTTGTTACTAGATTTTAATCTAGAAACAAAAATATAATCGTCTTATGATTCGAAATTTAAACACACTATCTTAAGCTTTAGCTTATTCTTGCTTATTTAGCTTATTTCAAACCTTAAGACGTGCACTTGGCCTAGCAATGGGAAAGTAAGTAAAATAATTTCTTTACTTTTCATATTTGTTTAAGTTTTGTTTCAAACCCGAAACAAAACTTCGAATTTAAACAACCTCTCTTAAAAAAGTACAGTATCTTGAGCTTATTTTTATGAAAAAATATTTCGCTCGATAGAATAGTGATGGTAATCCTCAAGCCTAACCATTTTGCAGATATCCTCAAATTTCTGTCCGAATAATGCATCGCTATTCGTCATCTCCCCACATTACCATAACAAGGGATCCAAATTTTCGCAGTTTCCCCATCATTTGATTCTCGTGGATGGCCATTTGTTAGGGAAACTTACGTGAACTGCTTTTGTTGAACCGAATAGTTCAGAATAAAGTAGTTTTAAAGTTGTCAGTGAAGTCTCGAAGGTATCCAAGTTTGTACAGTCAGTCAAAGAGCGTAGCGTTGAAGCCATAAGCGGAACTTTCAGTCCTACAAACTTGCCTTCAACGCGCGGTGATACAGTCAGCAACAATAGTAGCTTTAGGCTTTCATACGTTGTCATATTATCTTTGTTAAAGTTGTCATAGCAATAATAAGGAAAACTGACAGGCAGAACGGGTCTAGTATTATAATCAAGCTGTGGTTAACCAAAGTAAGGTACTAATGGCACTTTATAATCGCAAATAAATAAATAAATTTTTCTTTATGCCTATTTCTGACCACAATGTAACCAGGGGTTCTCAAAAATAATTCTCAAATAGTATTGTGATGTTATTAGTTTCTATTTGCCTTCTATCTTTTAAAAAAGCATATATCTTTTTTTAAATTTGCAGCAACGATTTTGAAGTAATGGCCGGCGAAAACAATGCCTATTTCAATGTTTTCGCGCAGAAACATTTATTTTAATGATTTGGGGACAAATAGCAAATTTTAGTTAGAAACTCGCGTCTCTGCCATCATCAATTTTCTCAAATCTAACATCATAATTCACATTATAATTCTACCAACTGGTAAGCTAAACATTGCCAACGATTTCATATCAAAATCAACAGCCAACCAGCTACACTCTCCAAAATTTCTTGAAAATTCAAAGCAAACACTTCACTGTGAAAATGGGCCCCATTTATTGGACCGCCGAACAAACTTGTAACTTCGTTGTCATTTTCTCAGACAATAGTCCTGCCTGAGACGAGGCTTAGAGGGAAGATACACGAGCAATCTGGCATCATTTCCATCCAAACTTGTAAAACTTGTAACCTAAAATGTAAAATGTTTTGGGATAAAAATGACACAGGAAGGTAAAAAACTAATATGAATTTGAAGATTTACCAGTTTCACTTAAATTAACCTTTCCCTAACTAAACTTAACTTGTCTAGTATCACTAGCATAAGGTCAAAAAATGTCAGACAATGGTATAAGTCCTACGTAAGAAAATATTATTTTTATGTTGGTAACCGAGTAATTTTATGAAAAACCTCACTTTTCCGAACGTATTCAATTGTGACAAAACGAAACACGATCAACCTGGCGTCAATCTAGGTTGATGGAGTGATCTAATGAAGCTGATTGTGTAACCTCCCTTTACAGTTGTGAGAAATGTTAACGTTTCCGCCGAGGAGCCTGCTCGGTCAATTTGCATAACAACAGTGTGTTTTGTTTCCTTTTTTCGCGAAGACTTGGAGTTTGCTCTTCCAGCGTGAAAACATTTGCATTCATAGTTCTCCTTTCATTTTTAACACAAATGAGATAGTATTCAAAATGTTTAAAGTGTACTTAAATTTTTTACAGTTATAAACGAGCTCTCGTTTTCAACTTATTCTGCGAAATTACCTAAGGATTTTTTTTACATTAGCAAACACCCCATTAATGTAGGTATACCTATGCTATTTTTCCAGATAAAGGTATTTAACAGGAAAACGAGCAAACAACCAACCAAGGAAGAAAATAAAAGTTTATTAATGGGAAGTTACCTTCATAGTTCATTGGCTTCTGCAACATTGATAAAGAATCAAACATTACATTACAATGCTGAGCTCCCAGTGCGGGACCCGCGCGGATTTTATCACGGACGCGGGATTTTCACTCACCGCACCGCCCCGCCCGCGTTCGCGCTCCACGCTCTGGTCGCGGGGGGAGAGGGTGTCCCACGGGCGTGATAAATCCCGCACCTTGTTAAAAAACTACTGAGAATGACACACTAACTATATGACTAAAAAAAAATTGAAATTATGCTTTTTGATTTTATAACACATGAGGTACGAATATGTCAATTGAAATCATAGCATAGCTATTATGTATTACGTAGTGTCACTGACTAACATCGACCCGAATCCTCCAACCTGATCTTGTTTGTCCGTTTACCTTGTGGATAGGCTATATCTAAATATGAGGTGAACTACTTAAATTTAAATATTTTCGCCATGCAAATTTACCTGGTCTGAGCAAGCAAGCCTTTAACTGCAACATTATGGTTAGACGAGGGTAGGTGCCTAGGGATTTACAGCTTAACAACTTGTTAGTACTACAGAGATAAGCCAGCGTGAACAAGTACATACTCGGTAACATATTACGTAGATAAAGTATCACACCTTGCAAACCGGACAAGATTTAGGTCACCCCTCGACCCTAAGCCAATATTCCAAATCTGCGCTTAAGCCTGAACGTCAACTCAATTTCAGCTTAGTATACATATAGGATAACGTTATTAATACAGACTTAGTGCGTCAGCAGCATAGGCCACTATAGGTCAAAGGTGGCGGTCAAAAGCTGAAGACGAGATTTTTCATCCAGTTTGTAAGCAATTTTTTTTTTGGCCGTCACGATGACCTCACTTCACCTGATGGAAAGCGGTCGTTAGGTCCAGATATGAGGTTGACAAGCCCAGTCATTCAAACGAATCACTGGGCTGGCCATCCTCACCTTGAAGGCCTGCAGAAATGCCTTTTCACGCCCCGCTTGACGAACCCGGGTCTATACGAGGAAGGAAACACATGTGCTGGAAGAGCGTTCCACGTCTGGATGGTACGACAAAGAAACGAGTCACCGAACCTTTTAGTTCAGGCCAACAAATGTTGAATTGTGTGTGGATGACGCCGTAGTCCAGCACGCATGGTACGGGAGTGGAAAGGTGAGGGTGGAATAAGCTGGAATAACTCGTCAGAGCATTCCCCATTGTAGTTTAATTGCCGCAAACTGCGCGTTTGTAGGGCCGACCAAGCCACAAGCTGCTTGTGGCCGTGTTTACGTGGTGTCCTAGGTGAGCAACAAACGCGACGCGATGCGACGCGGCAACCATGATCCACTGATGGCAGTTGGCCTATGTCCGCAAGCAAGGTATGCCATTGGTTGATCGGGTTAGCTGAGTCGCATTGCGTCGTGTTTGTCGTTTACAGAATAGAATAGAATAGAATAATATGTCTTTCGTCTAGTTCGTGGTACATACAAGTTCGCTAGTGTGTTCTTACAGGCTACTTATAAATTAATGTTTGCATGTAATTACACTGGGGGTATAGTTCATATCCGAGTACCGGTCCTTGGGAGGGGGATTATTTGGTTTGTGGAACTTTATTATTAAGAATTTTCTCGCAGGTTGCCTGGTTTTTTTTTGTCCCCTTTTAGGGGTTGGGAGGACAATGTGTTCTCGTGTTCCGTAGGCCTTCACGTGTCGGGAGCAGTGTGAGGGTCTCAAGCAGGCCTGCGCGGTTGGGCCATTCGCTTGTCAAGAGGTTTACTGCGCTCATGTTTGCTTACGTATTCAACCGTGCTAGTTCTATCTGCATTGAGGAGGGGGTTGTATTTATTGTGTCGAGTGTAGCACTCGGTGGGGTCTCGAAGATCCGTGATGTCAAGGCGTTTCACGGCGTCTAGTAGGTCTTTGTTCAGGTTCGTATATGCCACGGGTCTTGTTGAAGCATGTCGTAGCGGGTTTCAGTCTCCAGTCTACGACTGAATTGGGCAGCTGCCTTAAGAGCCATTCGGTGTTGGCGCTCGAGCGTGAGTAGGTTGGTTTGGCTGAACAACGGCAGCAGCGGCACTACCCCATAGTCCAGGACAGGAAGCAGGCAGGCGTTGATAACCTTGAGTTTGGTTTCGAGCGAGACCTTTGCCCGGTAGCCGATGATGCCGTAGAGGCAGGCTCTCACCTTCTTGGTTTTATCAACGTTCTGCTTCGTATGTAGATTCATCGAGAGTTGTTTGTCGAAGACCACACCTAGGTACTTAGTGTGATTTAAGTAGATAATTTTTTCGCCCTTTAGTTCGACATGGTTTGTAGCCATGGCTGTTGGACGCACCGCTCGCCGGTCTCTTGTGCGTTATCATCACGCATTCCGTCTTTGAAACGTTGCACTTGAGTCCCCAACGGTGGTAATAGTCCACGACTTCGGTGGCCATCCATTCGGCGCGGGTGGTGGCGTCGTCCGGTTTGTGGACAGCATTTAGGATGCACAGGTCGTCGGCATACTGCGAAAGGAGTTGCCCGCGGTATCCACTGCGGGGTATATCTGAAACATATAAGTTAAAGATTAAGGGGCCCAATATGGATCCCTGTGGCACGCCATGCGGTATTTCTTTAGCGGATTCTTGCGTTGTTCTGAAACTACCCCGGGTAGTGCGCCCTTCTAGGTAGTTTTCGATAATTTTTATGATGTTGTTTGGTACTCCGGCGTTTTGTAGTTTTTTCACCAGTCCTTTGTGGATGATGGAGTCGAAGGCTTTCGACAGGTCCATGGATATCATCGCTACACTCTGGCCTTTCTCTAGCGAGTCTGTGATCTTCTTCGCAGTGCGGAGGATCTGCGTGTGGGTGCCTCGGTATTTTACAAACCCGTGTTGGTGGTCGGGAATGAGGTCGGAGCAATCTTCCAGTATGCGTTGTTGTATCAGTCTCTCGGCCCATTTGCCCATGATGTTGAGTAGCGAGATAGGGCGGTATGATTCGGGCTTGGTGTGGTCTTTTCCGGTCTTGTGTAAGAAGATGCAAATGCTATCTTTCCACGCGGTAAGGAAGTAACCCGTTCTGAGGACATAATCCATTATCAAGTGGAATTTGTGGACGACCTGGCCGTTCAGTTTCAAATGGTCGGCTCTTATCCCGTCCGGTCCCTCTTTCTTCTTATTCTTGAACATCCAGAGTGCTCGACGTATTTCGCTCAGTGAGGTGGGACGGAGCGGTTGGAAAGGCGTTGATTTTTCGTGCCCCTCGTCTTCTAGCGTCTTGCGATATGGGCTTCGGTGACTATGGCTGTTTCCACCAGACGGTCGATCGTTTCCAAGTCTGCTCGGCATCCCGCTAGAGTTGGAAGCAGTTGCGGTGGTTGTTTCATGGCCCGTTGAATTCGTCACATTTTCGAGAAGTTGTTTGCTCCGTTGTCTACCAGCTTGGTCCAGACTTCCTCGCGATAGAGGGCCAGGGCCTTCGCTAGGTCATATTTGACCCGATTATATTGGGCCCTCTTTTCGTGGCGTTTGGGTGACTGCGAGCATTCCATACTATGCGGCGTGCGTCTGATCGGTGTTTGATAATTTTCTGCAGTTCTTGCGGCAGGAACTGTTTGCAGTCGAGTAATTTGCGGTGCTACTTGGTCCAGAGCTTGCTGTATAGCGTTCGCGAGAAGATGGACTTGTTTATCGCAGTCTTCGTCCGACTGCAATCTTCGAGATGCAATCTTCATACGGTACTCCTGTCTAGTATTCTTATCGGAGCAAAGTGCTCGCATGTCACGATATTTAGGCAGTTGGTATACGTGAGGTAGGTGTAAGGTAAACAGCCAAGGTAGGTGGTCTCAGCCTATATCTTCTAGTTGCTTGATTTTCTCTATGGATAGCGATTTGTGGTCGCCGGTGAGGATGGCCACGTCGAGGATGCCATCCCCCCGATGATAGGGTCAGGAGGGGGCATTGGCATGTAATAGGCGCATGTTTTCAGCGGCAAGTTCTCTACTTACCCATGTGCTCAGTCCCGAGTTTCTCGAATGATTCAGGGCTCTCATGCGTACGTTCTGGTTGCCAATGATCAGTGCTCCTTGTTCGTACAGCATCTCCTTGTATCCTCCTCCTCTAGTTCAGCGTCCTTTGTGTGTCCTGGCGGTATATATACGGCTTTAATGGTGATTGTCTCATTACCGTTGTGGTGCGGGAAGAAGCGTATGGCTGTCCCTTCGATTCGCCGGTGTTCAGGCGAGAGTTCGTCGGTTAGTTGAGTCTGGGTCCAGCGAAGACCTCTTCGGACGTACGTTATTGTTCCGAGATGCGGTGCTGTCTGATCTACCAATCGGTCGTAGTTGTCGATGTCGAATTTTTGTGTGTTCAAATCTATTTTCGCCTCGTTGACAATCAGTATGTCCGGTGTGTATTTTTTGCATAGTTCCTTAAGTTCTATAAATTTACCTCGAATCCCTTGCACATTGCAGTGGAGAATTCAAAGCCGGTTGCTAGTGGGTAATTGTGAATTTATTTCTGAAGTATAGCCTTCGTGATTGCGTCTATTTGGGCTCGTGACTGTGCCATCCATAAAAGACGGCGGTCCATTGCGTCTATTAGTTTCTCTGCGAAGAGCATTAGGTCGTTAACTGGTGCCGATGGTGCATTCGATGTCCATGCTTTCTGTTGGGCAGGTGCTGCTTTTATGGGCGGGGTTTGGTCTGTTGGGCATTTCATGCTCGGGAAGTGTGCTTCGTCTTCAAGGGAGATATCTGTCCTCGATTGGAGGTTAGATTGCTTTGTTTGTTGTGGTTGTCCTCTGGTGGCTTTCGCCTTCGCTTTTCTCATCAGGTGGGCGGTGAATTTTGTCGTTTACATAAGACACCGCCTTAGTGTCCCGTCTCCTGTGCACTTTGGTTGCCGGCTCCTCACCACTTGTAGAGCTATATTTCACCGGGACACCATGGCAGCGCAACCAGTCGCCGCTACCAATAAAATGTATATAGTTGTTGTGAGTAACTCTCTATAGAGCTGTATACATTTTGTCGGCAGCACTAAACGTCACACTATTTAGCGTGGATTGTTGGATTGTTTACCTTATTGTTGACAAATGCTTCCAAACTGTCTCAAGGTATCTAATAATACAATGTTATATCATTGCACAGGTCAAATTTGAAATGTACTTGTTTATAATAATTAATTGAATACCTTAAGAAAAAGGAGAGACATGGTAAATAAAGGTTTGAAGTTGAACACTCAAGTTCCAATCGTTTGAGCAACTGAACTGAAACGTTTAAGCAAGGTACATAATAGGGTCAGTGACATTTTTTTTCGTTAAGGTGTTATCGAAAGACCTCTCAATAATAGAAACATTGGTGGAAGAAATATTTCGAAAACACGAAAACTCTAATCATAGTTTTGGTTTGCCCAAAACGCTCCCTACAAACTTTCGCAAGATAGTGACGTCACAGAACGATTATTTTCTATGCGTTCTGCAAGACACTTGTTCGGCATCTATATTAAATTTTGCGTTTATTCAGAATATGGTTTCTTGAGAAAAAGTTACTAAACATTGCCTGGATTATTGGTATACCTATTTTCACTTGAAGATCATATGCCGGACAGTTCTCATTTCCCCGTGTCACGCATATCTACTATTTAAAACTGAATGAAAAAAAACTGGCAAAAAAAATGTGATAAACTATTAAAAACGATTGTCCTTTCGAAACTTATCAATTATTAGGTAATTCGAAACATAGTAAGTAAATTATGAGCTTTCAGGGATATCATCATACGACCAAAAGGGTTTTATTTTCATTTATTTTACACTTTTAAAAATAGACTTGCCCACCCGACATACCTTAAGTAAACGAACTAAATGGTTTCATAAGCCTCTTTTTTATTGTTTATTTTTTTATTATTTCAAATATTTTTTAGAATTCGATGACTGGCTGACACCCAATTGAACACCCTCTCTGAACGCACGCTACGGTAACTACATTATTAAGCGATCCGCAAGCTTGTTAAGCCAGCAGTTCGGTGGTCATCCTCAGTCTCACTCAGATAACTGTTCAAACGGGTATGAGTGTTTTTCGCAGTACTGTCATCCATTTATGAAAGCAATATCACTAAGGCCTCAGCCTCGAATTTCGCGGGCAGCGGGGCGGCAGCGGCGGCGGCAGCGGCGGCGGGCGCGCTAGACTGAAGTGCACCGCGCCGCAGGGGCGGCCAACGAGCTGATTGTGAAGTATCGGTTTTAAATTAAGTAAGGAGATAATGCAATAAACTTGCTGGTTTCGAATATTTTGTATTTTTTCCACGTAGTCTTAGGCCTCAGCCTCGAATTTTGCGGGCAGCGGAGCGGCAGCGGCGGCAAGCGCGCTAGACTTGAGTGCACCGCGGCGCGGGGGCGGGCAACGAAATATTCGATAACGAATACAAAATATTCGAAACCAGCAAGTTTATTGCATTATCTCCTCACTTAATTTAAAACCAATACTTCAGAATTTACGAAAGCTGTTATTGCGCTGTCAATAACATGTAAATTAGAATGCATGGTTATTTTGTTCAATAGCTGAACGCACTGGCATTATTACAAAAAGTAATGAGTTTAGCCTGGCTGTTTACAGACAAGTCTTTTTAGTGTTTCAATTTTAGAAACTTGCTGTTATTCATGTTCGCTTAAAATGACATTTATTTATTGTTTGTTATTTGTGAATTTTAATTTGTGTTAGTTTTCTTGACATTGTTTATTTCTCTTTTGAATTTAATCTTAAATTTAATGACATCTTATTTTGTATTTCATTCCTTTATATATTGTTTATTTTTTGATATTTTGTATGAAATTGAATTTTTCTGTTGTGTAATTTTACCTTTTTTGTTTTATTCCATTTTATTTTCTTTGTCGATCACAGTGTGAAAATCTTTTCAATTGACGATGTAATGTAATTAAAAACGCACGTAGTGAAATAGAAGGCACCCATATCAAAGAAATGTAGCCAAATGAAAATATGAATTTAAGGAAACAGAGTTTACTTATTTTCTCTACGAACTAAAAATCTCCTGTTATTTTTCTGAAAGTTATTTTGTTTACTTTCTAACAATGTCCATAAATATAGGACACGAAGAAAACTTCTAAAGGGAACATCTTTAGTTAGTAAGTATAACGCTGTTTCATTAGTATGTATTTTCACTTTGTAGTTTGTACGAAAGTGCAGCTCGACTTATTTCTCAAAGCTCCATAGTAAAAGCTATTTACCTTTATGAGTCTGCTATACCCCAAGAGGTTTTGTGTTATTTCCATAACACCTTGTAAGTGCTTGTAGCTGAATTCATTGCAGGTTATACAGTTATAAATATTTCTCCCGGGATTAAGCGGGTTTCAACGGTTATGTTACATTATCCCCCTAGGGCACTGTTTCTGAATGATTAACAGTCTAGTAATACTAGACTTGTATCTGATTAATTTATTCGTTATTTTTAGTAATAACACTAATAATAATATTTACAAATTTTTATATTGCTCAAAATAACAGTTAATCATAAACATAATTAAATTAAATCGAATACATGCATTGCAGGTTGAGGCAAACACATCAATCTACATATTATGTTTAATATGCTTCTGTTTCAAATACCAAATCTGGGGCAAACTGTCAAACGCTGTAATTGACAAAGTTTCAACACAATTACATTTATTTTAAGAAATGAATTACCTAATAATCATTTCTATTCACTGAGAAGTTATACTAATACATCTTTTAATAAGGAATAATTGAAATGAAAAATATTAGGATACGCTCACTTAAATTTGTAAGCTTTCGTAATAATTTTTGTTGATTACAGACAAGAAAAATCATATTTTTTTAGTAATGCCAAGAAACATGTACTTACATTACACAAACCCTGTAATATTGTACGTAACAGACCTGTTGTTTGAATAAACTTGGTAACACATAATTCGATAAATTAGGCTAATGTATCTGAAGGTCGCATTATAAAGATATCAAGAGGCTTCCCGCCTGAGCGCTATAAATCTCCCCCGCGCGTGATGCCCTGCACAGGAGCTGTACAATAGCTGTACAGTGGCTATTTTTAGCACCCAATGGTAACCTTCCCGCTTTCAAGGGCTACTTGGCTTTAGCTGTGCGTCTTTGATTTTCATGACCTCAACTGGGACTTTTATTTTTACGAACTTAACCTGTAAAGGGGTGATAAAAACTTCTTCGAATGTTGAAAATTGAGAAACAATTTAAAAAAGACGGTTTAATGGACCAAACTGTAGTACAACATGACGCAGACGATTTTTATCTTATAATTAAAACAAAGGTTCTTTTTTCAAATTAATGGTTCCAAAAAAGGCGAGGAAAAATAGACAATAAGACAGTAGGTATGTGTTCATAATAAGAAAAAGTATACATGTTAGGGTTACTGATCAAAATGGTAAAAAATAATGTCTTTGCTGGTTTTAAACCATTATCTACCTACCACGGAGCCAACGGTCTGAAACTATCAATTTAAAGATCTTTGACTTGCAAAGGAATTGAAACGGGCAGCCATTGCGTGCTTGGCAAGCACTTTGCCGCCACTTCAACCAGCTTCTTCATTGAGATGAGTCTTATCCCCATAATCGCTTTTATGAGAGTTCGCTTCTTTTAATGGTGACATTATCTAATTCCGAAGACAATTTTATTCGGAGCGCGACATTATGCGGTGACGATGGGATTAAAGCTAGGCTAATTTTATTTAAAAATGAGCGGCGTTTCTTATAGCTTATAAATGTAATTTCCGATTTTAATCCGCTTTAAAGAATAATCTGATTCGGTGGACGGAAGTTCATTATTAATTCAATAATTTGAAAGTAGGGCTGATGGCATTGTAATAGTTTTATTGGGAGTTTGCCTATAAAAACTACTTCGCTAACGTTTCTGAAATTGCTTTAAGACGTCCCAGATTTATTTTATCCTAGATTTTTATCTTCAACTTTATTTAGATCTGATATTTCTGTATCTTAAACCGCAAACTTAACGAAAAACTGGTATAACAAATATTGCACTTCAGTTGTACATCCCATAATTTGAGTGTTGATCATTCAGCTTTGTCTCATTAATCAGTCTGAACAAGCGTTGAAATAACGTGTGATCGTGACTTAACCGGCTGTTACCGTACCGCGGTAAATTTAAAGGGTAGGTATTACGTCATAGCCAACTTTACTTGTATCTGTCTTAGTATAACAGGAAGAGCCGGATTTTCACGAAAATACGAGGACGGTCGCAATACGCCGAATAATAGGAATTGCTAAACGAACGATCGCGAATAAGCGATCACGTTCTGAGTGCTGTCCGTCTACCACGAGTTGCCACTTTCAATTTACGTTATCGTTCGCGTAAAAAAAATGGATTGGGATCTGACATGACATGACATGACAATGTCAATTCCCAATACATTTGTTTACGCGAACGATGACGTAAATTTAAATTGACAACTCGTGGTAGACGTACTGATTGGCTGGTAAAGATTTGAAAACTTAAAGACGTGAAGGTTTTTTATACCTTTACTCAAAAAGGGCTCCACCACTGAGAGCAAGTCACTTCTCAAGCTACTGAGATTTATTTTAGTGGCCCCCCCGACCAACCTCATGGTTATGCAGAAGGGCACACTATTCCTAGCACACCGTGAAGTGTACTAGGGACCATCTGCGGTAGGTCCTGCCGCCATAAAGCACAATGCACGATGCATTACACATTACGGTAATCATAGGCGAGTAGCCCGTGGCATTACCCACTCCCATTTATCCAGAATGGTACCGGAGCAGTTATAGTCGCTCACCACGCGCATCCAAAGAACGCTAGCGGCTTCAGTCCCCGCTAGGGACGTCAGAGAAGCCAACTACCATTTCTCCAGAATGGTGCCGGAGCTGTATAGCACGCTCACATCTCGATGCACTGTAGTACATCTACCCTTAGCTACAGCAGGGTGGCCGGATGGGCAATCTAGCGGATACCCATCTCCTTGCTATTCAGGCAAGTACCGGAGGAGCAGCAAGCCGCTATAAGGGTTCCTCACTAACCCCGCATCTAAACACTTAGCGGCCCAACGCCCTAGACCAGTGAATTTAGATACTCGTTGCGCGCGAGGAGGGACGCTCGGTACACACTACCGAGCAGACGAACATGCCCCACCTCTGCAACTAACCACATGCCACCACGAATCCAACTCCAAGTTGGGGCCTACCTTAACAAAGGCAGAGCTGGGACCCCCAACACCCGTGGTACCCTGATCTTAACAGCCAGACCCGTAGTTCCGGCTGCGAAAACCCTACCTACCCGGGTGAAGTAGATAGGGACCACTGAGAGCAGTAATTATAGGACCCATTGCCTTTTCCTCATGCAAGCAAAATCCTGTTGAACGTAATAAATCACAGGCTCCATAGCTAACAGCAGGCTGGTTTCGTGAAGGGTAAAGGAACTATAGAGCAGATTCTGAATATTCGTCAGATTATAAAAAAGAGCCGGGAGTTCAATAGCCCCGCTGTGCTTTGTTTCATAGACTACAGCAAAGCCTTTGACTGCGTTGAATGGAACAAACTATAGCTGGTCTTTGGAGAGATGGGAGTGTCGGAACATCTGATTTAACATATTCGTAACCTTTACCTAAACAATCAATCTATGTGAACCATGTTTTGTGATTGTTCCGATGTGTTTCTCACGAAAAAAGGAGTTCGACAAGGTTGCATACAATCTCCTGTGCTATTCAAGATATATGGCGAATATATCATTCGTAAAACCATAGAGAACTGGGAGGGAGGATTTCTGCTGGGAGGCAAATGAATTTGCAATCTAAGGTATGCTGACGATACTGTCCTCGTTGCAAAATAGTAGTTGACCGTGCTCAAAAGCTGACCGATATTGGTAGTATAGACGTAGACCAAAATCACACCTATTTAGGCTCACAAATAAACAACGATGGTAGCTGTGTTCCAGAAATCAAAAGACGGATTGACATGTCGAGGAATGCAATGACCCGCCTAAATGGTCTATGTAAAAATAGAGGAATCACTAACACAACCAAAATGCGCTTGGTACGGGCATTGATTTTCCCGATATCTATGTACGGAGTCGAAAGAGTTTCAAAGCAAGGGAGAGGCAGAGGATTGATGCATTCGAAATGTGGTGCTAGAGGCAGATGCTACGAATTCGCTGGACCACCAAACGCACAAATGTGTCAATCCTATCACAGCTAAGGGTTAAACAGCGTCTTTCAACAACATGCTACCATCGTGTGCTCAGCTATTTCGGACATACAATGAGGCGTGGGAACGAAAGCCTGGAAAAGCTGATTATTGTTGGGAACACTGAAGGAAAGAGACCTAGAGGCCGATCACCAACTAGATGGTCTGATCAGCTTATAGATGCGGAAACACCTACATTTTACAGTCGTAAAAGTTGCAACTGACAGAGGCCGGTTGAGATAATGTGTTCGCGTAAAACTTGCACCCCACTATAATCACGATCTTCAGGCATGAAGGACCGACCCTCTGGTCGTGAGAGAGAAAAACTTACATACACAATACCCTCATCTTTGATTGATCAAAAGTTACGTTCACATAGTTCCTTCGACATTGGGTTTTATCTAAATTTGCTGCAGTCTTTTATTAAAGTTACACGTTATTTTTTGCGTGAACTAAAACTACTACCTGCGTATTGAGGTTAATCTATACCTAGGTATTATTGTTTACCGGTGCAATGAGTGAATTAACCGAAGTAGCTGTATTATTTTGGTTATTTGGACCAATTACAAAATAATGTCAGTCAGTCGACTCTTGGATTAGCCAATCAGCGTTCAAGTTTCAAGATTTTGAATGTTTTCCTTCGACATATCTAATAAAAGCAACTTGACAAATATCAAAATCACTGTAGAACAATAGGCAACACTGATGTAACAGAAAGGGCCAATTAGATGATGTACTTGCCATTATAACTAATACGAAAGGTTACGAACATCTAGCCTTATAAGAAATTAATGTTCGTCATGTCATGGACAGTAATTATTACGTTCGAGTTAGTAAATGTATAAGTAATCTCAATTTCGGAGACGCGCTCTAGTTATTATTATGAGGTTATCCTTAGGATTAACGGAGGATGAATAAATGCCTACCGGTAAACATACAATACCTGAACCTGTACGTCTACCACGAGTTAGCAATTTAAATTTACGTTATCGTTCGCGTAAAGTATTTGTATTGGGATTTCGTTGAGCGCCTCTGTTGAGTCGAAATGGAGCTTGGAAATGGTACCATGATGCTATTGTCACGGTATGGTGTGGCAACTCATAATAGAAATGGTGGTTTACGTTTTTAAGATCTTATGTACTATCATGAAGCAATAAAGAACCATGACTATGAAGAGTTTTAGGGTCAAAATGTGGTCTTTAACAGTCCTGAACGGAATATGAGGATAGAATAAAGTATTTCCGTTCAGGACTGTTAGAGACCAAGCCAGCTCCGAGTGACTGTTACTATGGGTGTCTTAGTATAGCTGCTACGTAGAAGAAACAGTCACCATATGGACTATCTTGTTAGCGCATCCTCTATTCTCGGTGGGCAGCACCTAAGGTATAAGGATGTGCTAAAACGTCATATGAAGAGATGTGACATAGATCCTTTTCAGTGGGAGGAGTTGGCGTCGAGTCGCGGGGAGTGGCGGACTTCGATAAGAAAAAAATCTGTAACTTTGATGCACGTCGGCGTTCCGAGTTGGATGCCAGACGCGATGAACTGAAAGCCCGACCACCAGCGGCAATAAGATACAATTATGCCAATGGTGCTCTAACGTGTCCGCAGTGTACGCGGTCATTTGCAAACAAGGTTGGCTACGTAAGCCACGTTAGAGCCCATGATAGACGTCAGTAGGGGGTCGAAGCGGTCGCCGTAGCCGAAATCGGTGTGGAGGATATCTTTGTTTCAATGTGGATCAGTGGTTTTAAGATGACTAAGAAAGGGATACCATGACCCTTTAAGTCTTAACTCCAACATGAGTCTAACTAAAGACGTCTTAACCAAACTCATAACACCGCTTTCACATTAAATCGTCAGCAGCGCGACAGCAGCGCTGCAGCAGCGGATGCCTTTACATCATAAAAATAGCGGCGCTGTCGCCGTTCGGCAATCCGCGCAATAACGAATCTTTCGGTTACGAACTCGCTTATTTTGCTGTCTGTCAAGAAACACGTACGTTTACAACACTAGCTCGGCGCCTACTGAATGTAGCGACGGCCGCGCGCCGCCAACGCGCCGCGGCTGTCGTATAAAGTATAAAATTATCAGCAGCGCGACTGTCGCGCGACTGTCGCGCTGCTAGAGTCGATTAAATGTGAAAGCGCTTTATATGCTTCCAGCTTATGTTAAAAATCAGAAAGCATATTTTGACTGGAATTTAAAATCGAACAGAAAATGTAAGCTATCAACTTACATTCAGTAGTCCAACCATCTGTTACTAACAGAAGCAAATAATTTATTTATGAAAATATTTGGCGAGCGCTGAACTGGGTTCCACTTCAACTCAATTTTGCGGCCGGCCGTGTGTGAACGACACAAATTTATATGTAGTAGTAAGTGGGTTCAATGTAGCATAAAATTATGTGTTATAATGATGCAGTGCCCATAATTACATGAGCGTTAATGAAAGTTATTTGGCGAGAGGAAATATGTGCGCTGGGCCGGAAAATGTTGTTAAATTTGTATGTTTGAAAACAAAGAAATAATAATTACGGACCACTTCACATTTTATCATTCTGAACGCAACCAGCGCATAGCTGGTAATAGGTAATGGGTGTCAGAAACTGATACAAATATCTACTCAGGTAATTTAGGGCAAATTCTAGGAAGAATAGAAAACCTTTGACACAGAAACAACATAAAATGTATTCACTTTAATGTTTGTACTAAATATAAAACATACATTGTTATCTCCCGTAGCTAAGGCATCACCTCCACGAGCGAGCGTATCGCAGCGATATTATCGTCGTGCCATGTATTTCTTTGCACTCTCCAGAACGAGTCTCCACTTGGCTATGTTATCGCAGCGATACGAGTGGATAACTGTTAAAAAAGTATTGTTCTTTCGAATCCTATCAAGTAAATTATTGTTATTATTATTAACCGTTAATAAATGAAGTATTTGAAATTAAATTAATATATCTTTACAGCGCTTTCGCCACATACGAGCTAAAAACTGACGTATCCTACATCGCGATATTAAAGTTATCCGAGCGATTGTACATAGATACAAGAACCCGACGACAACCGTCGGGCTACACTCGTACAAGCAAAACGAGGACGTGTCGCCGCGGGATCGTCTCTACACGCGTTCTCGTAGCGCGCTCGTAACGGAACGTCTGCACGTTACTAGTCTGTCCATTTATTTTGTGGATATTCATTTCAATTTTATTATTAGTAAAGATTTCGTTCATATTACTCGTAGATAGAATTAAGTGGGCAGGTTCTTACATTCGTTTTTTTTTGCTTAAGCTTCAAGTGGTGTTTTAGAGGTGGGAATACCTAAACCCTCGCTAGTAAGCATAAACCAATGATAAGTGACATTAAAATGGTCTATTTTAACTTGAATACCCTTTGAGGATAAATCTTTTGATTAAACCTTAGTAAAATGCTTGTATATTTCATGTCTGAATATTAATATATGAGATGAGCGTTTTAATTGATTCCTGCTGTATTAGTAAAGCCCGTGTGTAATACTGTGTGCCTGATATAGGGGAGACGCTCCGTTTATATTAACCTGCTATTGATCTATATAATACACAGAGCGAGAGACATAATACTCTACGACCGACTTGGTGTAATGGTTAAGAAGTTGGCTACTACACCAGAGGTCGCGGGTTCGATCCCCGCACAGTACAAACATTTGTGTGCATGAACATGTCTGTTTATACTGGTCTGGGTGTCTCCTATGTATAATAAGTATGTATTTACAAAAGAAAATGTATTTAAGTATGTTTATCCGTTGTCTAGTATCCCATAACACAAGCTTTAATTAGCTTACTTTGGGGCTAGATGGCGCTGTGTGGAATAATGTCCAGGGATATTTTTTTTATTTATTATTTATTTATAATATAAAAGAATCTTAAAAAGTCATATTAGAATAAATAAATATTTTTGAATATATGAAGATTTTCAGATTTAACCGTAAAATGCATAAAACTCACACCGAGCCGAGGAGTCTTTAAAATAAAATAAATAAATATGCGCCAGACAACACACCTCTTGTAATGGTCTCGAAGTAGGGATTAATATCCCTGTGTTACGAGGTAGCACACAAGGAAATAAGCTAGGGGCGTCTCCCAGCACACCCAGACCCTAGTCAATTCAGAAAAGATCGTTTCCTAAATTGACCCGACCGGGAATCGAACCCGGGACACTACGGAAATCGAGGCGAGAAACCGTGCTACAGCGCACTACGCCAATCGTGTCGTCAAAACGCATTCTATCCTATAATGTCTGAAAACGCAAATAAAAGGATCAAGAATAGGCTTGGTTTCAGAAGTCATAAAATTTATATCATCATTAAAAAAACAATTCACGCTATGGTAAACCAGACTATAAATATTAAGGCAAAATACCAAATTAGAATTTCTACTCTCCAATAACTGCTTTCAAATTAATTTACCAAATTCCTCAAAGCCACAGACGCCCTATGAACAACACATTTTACATTGAAACGTGTATTTGCGGCACAATGGCTTAGCTAGTGCGAGAGTACCTATGGTACAAGGTTACATGGCTAAAGCCATAAAAATTCACATCGTTCGCTCACGTCTGAGCAAGCTTGGAATTGAACTGAAAATAGTGTTGTGTCGAACTCGAGTTGTGGACCAGAAAACAGTAATGAATGTAATATATCAATCTCGCTTTTATATTTAACCTTCGGGTGGTTCGTTTTACATACAAATACCAGTTTATATTCACGCGCTAAATAGTAGTAGATATGCCTAGATATTTGCGTGGGTACTTATTTGGGGAACAATATTCAGAATGTCTTCTATCAGACGATAAAAAACTCCAATGTAATCTTATATCAGACGATACACACACAAACTCTTTAATAGAGCCCAGAGTTCAGGACAACTAGGACTCTGATCTCCTGGGAAACTGAGATCGTTACCCTCAAAATCTGACGTTGGTCATCTTCCGCGTGGAAACGAACATCGGGGGCTTCCTAGGGACTAATCCTTCGACAGGCACGAACACTTCGGTTTGGTAGGCCCTAACCTCAATACGCGACAACACTAGCTAAACCTCGTCACGACGATGAAATGTTTCACAAATACCTACGTCAAAAACTCGTCGTCAATTTATATGAACCTAATGGGAATATTTTTCTCGGACGGTCATTTGAATTTTTTTCGTCAAAAGTTGAAAACTTTTCCCGCAGCGAGTTTTTGCGTTATATTTTCATATTATGAATAATAACGTAGAGTTTATGAGTTTCGGACGTGGTCTACCTACTTATTCGTGATAATTCACTGGTATCTCGCGTTACGTCCAGGATAATAAAAATACTCTTGAGTCCGAGTTATTATTAAGTTAGTCATCCGTATTATTTTGATTATAA
This sequence comes from Udea olivalis, assembly GCA_947369235.1. Taxonomy (NCBI): domain Eukaryota; kingdom Metazoa; phylum Arthropoda; class Insecta; order Lepidoptera; family Crambidae; genus Udea; species Udea olivalis. The sequence goes on along the minus strand of OX376349.1, from coordinate 15,346,202 downwards.
GTACATAGTTTAAGCATAGTTTGATTTTGGCGAAAAGATTGTTTGCTATTATTTCCTATCCTTTTATTCAAGATTATAAATAATTTGATCTGTTCATTTCTTTGCTTGACATGCATCTTTTAAATTGTTCATGCAATTATCTTATTACTCTTAACATTTGAAATAATTTCAGCTAAAAATTAACACCAGAGCCTAATTAAATAAATCTACAAACATCTATATTGGTCAAAATACAGAAATAACGTACGTACCTTCATATTTTTGAACTCCATGTGGCACACCTGGAACAGTCAAAAATAAAACAGTTTAATGTGAGAAAAATCCAGCAAAATCTAAAAAGATATGGCGGACATAAGTAACCTTCATAAAGTAACACGTCTTCTGAGTAAATAGGTTCAGATAACTCGAGTTCATTCCTCAGAAATGTTAGGAAGTTGCTAAAGAAATGCTGGAGAAAAATTGAACGGGCGCACCTGTGGCCGACTGTACAAAAGCTTCTCGTTTGTACAGGCGCGAACACAACTGTGACGAAACAACCGGGGGGAGGGTAATGAAAAAGGCTGATGATATACGAGCGGAAAAGTGAGAGTCGATTTTCGTATTATTTTGTGGTTAATTTTAAATGATCGTTGATTTATGATGGTTGAAATATCTGAAACGGATTTTGCTGTAGGTTTATTGTTTATGAAAAACCAGTCTGTTATGGGAATGATAAACAGTCCATAAAACATGGTGGACAAATTCGAATAGTGATAATTGCAATTTTATTATTGCATAACGGTGTTGTTTTACTTTACGATGCTGAATGTCGTCAATGCGGCCAGAATATAAAAAATAATCGCAGTAAAGGCGTGAATTGCAGAAAGAAGGAAATATTCATAATCGACGACACTCCTGTCATTAGGAATTGTACGAAGTCGCAGGCCGTTGGTTATGTAATCGTGAATACATAGCCGTTTGCTTGTCAGAGTCAGAACGTGAGAGAAAATTGAAAAACGCGTTACAAATAAAAAAGACGTCCGTTTCAAAAATTTGGGGTGGGTTATTAAATTCACAGGCAAAGCGGAGGCAATATCGGAAACTCATTAATAACCTTACAGGCTGCGTCTAATTTCACCGTGACTTGGCCATATTTTCTAAATGGATCAATTTTGCTGATATTATCGGTGAGGAAAAATGATTTAATTATGTGCCCTTTCTGCGGTGATGTATTCTTTGGCGTAATTAAGTGTGTTATCTCTGCCTGATTGATTGCTTTAAGTACTCTTGTGGAGTTCTTGAAAGGGGTTTTATGACGAACCGGTGTAAACGCGCAATAATGTTTGAACCTATCGGTTATACTAGATGATTCATTATTCATGCTGTAAGGAAAGTGATATGACATACCGAGTAAGTATGACTGTCTAAGCCAAAAAATAAACAATTTTTACTACTGTTACTACTTAATTTTAAATGCTGCAGTTGACTGCTTGTTGCCTTTATGCAGGTTATTGGTAGACTTGACGTGTTAGGTAGTGACCCTACTAAGATTGATAAATTACACATACACCTACGTGTATTAACATACGTGCGATAGAAATAAATATGGATTATTCGACACTATGTATCTTTCACAATCACGTTTCTACAGAATTCGCAGTTCTACAGAATCCTCATTTCACTTAACTGCATTCATAACGACACCCCCGTTATTCTGAGCAATCTTTATGTTGCACAATTGCATTTCTTCTTATTCATAACTCGGCACAATCTGGATCCCACACAATCACATTTTATTCCGTCCGCAATTGCACCCAATCTTTATTTTAAATTTTAGCATGATATCGGTGGTTAGACGTCGTCAAGGGTGACATGCATGCCAACAGACTCACCACTGAGGATGCACAAGACCGCGCGAAGTGGGCCAAGAAAATAAGAAAGGCGGACCCTGGGACCCTACACACCAGTGTGGGTTCACAGCCGAGATAGACCGCAGGCATGATGATGATGATATCAGAGCCTATATTCAGCTGATTAACATAACTAGAGTTACATCTAGAGTTCTAGACAATTCTAACTGGTTTTTTAAGGATTGTTTTATTCTTATTCCATGATGATAAAAAGTTGAATTTCAGCACAAACTCTTTTCAAAGAACGTTATAGAAGTAGGACTATCGATGTTTGATAAAAATCAGGTAACCAAAGCTCGCAGTAAAAAATGATGGCATCTCTGCGACTGGTGTCGTGTCGCGAACGATTCCTAGGTTGGTCAGTCTAGTAAACTTAATTTATTTAAAACCGAAATCAGCTAACCGACTTACCTGGGTTGGAAAAAATAATAAACTCTGTTCCTATCAAATCGAAATAAACTGACCGATACTAACCTAGTTAGCTCTTTCTGCGGCAAAGGTGAAATCTTAGTGAAACAGTAATACTTGTACTCATTCATTGACGAAAACACGATACTCGTAAGTCATGATGACGGATGGACTTGGATGACGGATGACGGATGGATTCACATTGCAGACGTGATTTTTAAGAAACGATACGTGATTTAAGAAATGTCTTTCATTTTACACGGTGCATGATGCGTGTGGACAGAATGTTTAAAAATCTTGCCGCGCCGTCAAAAGCTGAGGTGTCCCGGGCTCGATTGCCGTTCGCGTCTATTAAGGATACGAACTTTTCTAAATTAGCTCGGGTGTCCTGGGAGACACAAGGATGTTTATTCTTACTTCGAAACTATGACAAATGGCGCATTGTTTTAATTTATGCCAGTCGTAATGTACTCGTATATAATGAAAAGAATGCAATTAATATAAATTGTTTTGTCTGTTTGTGTATTCTAGCATCACGTGAAAACTACTCGTAGGTACTGGCTGAATTTTAATGAAACTTAGTACAAGTAATACTATAAAAGCTGTATTAAAATATAGGGTTCCTTAGGTTATTACCTGTTTTTTTTAAGTGTATGACTTGAATAGTAAATAATTTGAAGCTTAGTGCTATTAGGCAAAAACCAATCTCGGCCTTATAAATGGTTAAAATACCTCTGATAACCGCCTCAACTGAGAAGTGTCCGTTTTATCATTCATAAAGGATAGTAGACACTTTTCATAGGCAGGTTTTTTGATGACTGTCATCAAAGTAAGCCCTCGGCATTCTAATCGGCTGCTTATCACCGTGTGTTTTTTATGGCCCAAACGTGATAGCTGAATCGACGTGATTCGCCAAATCAGACGAAAAAAGTCAGACTACTCTATTATAAATAATTTGAAATATAGAATATTAGAGAAATTTTAAGATCAACAAAAACTAACCTAACCAGAGCTTGTATTACAAGAGGTGTGAGAAATTGTATTTAAATATTTCTTCACACATACTTAGATGCGTACTTAAGGTAACATTTACAATCTAGACACTAATGTTTGTCCAGGGTGGGTAGGGATATAATTTAAGATGTTCTTAAACTCTCTACTACCATAGGGAAGTACTCTACCATGGCTCCAACTAGGCTCTACAAGCGACTTGTCTCGTCCATAAGCTTCCTAAGTATGGATTTTTAATCACTAAACTCCCCCGGCTTCCTAAAATGGTCCTAAGAATCGATTCAAGTGAAATGTGATGTTCGATAAAAATACGTTTAGAATTGTAACAACACCATTCGTGTGGTGTAAATAATATTACTAAGGTTCTTGTCAAAAGTCGTTTCCACAAAACTCTGAACTTATGAAAGTAGCTATTTTTCCGCAGTTGCCAAAGTATTAGAATGAAAGTTTCTTGTAGAGTATGGAACTAGCTTAATGTAACGTATAAGTTAAAAAAGTGTTGACACATTTAAGAGCGTTTGCTGGGGGTAGATCGTAAACGTCGCATTTTTTGAGATTTTCGTGTTTATTTAGCTGAACTCAAATTTAAGTATAAATTATCTCTCTATGACCTTTTAATTTTATAATTATAACTTTAACTGTGTACAGTGATTTTTTACGTTTCTTAACAATTATTAAAAAAACGGTTTTTTATTTAATTTAGCAAATAATTGGCTACCTAATTTTGGACGATTCAATCTGTTTTTATATAGTATTATGCACACAATAATAGAGTGATTTTTTTTTGTTTTATTTCAATTCAATAAAGTAATCACTTGAATCTTACGAAAATGCAAAGTTTTCGATCCACCCCCAGAAAACGCTCAGTGTCTCCAGTAGAGAGAAAATACTAGGAATCAGAAGTCTAATAAGTCGCCTTTTACAACGGTGTAGGCTACTAAGGTGACTTTTCAGGGGCCAGCCAGACTATTTACTTACTTAGTGAAAAGTATTATCGTTAGTTAAATGTAAGTCGCCGGAACTATAATTTCAAAGCCCAGATAGAATATTCTTCAAATGATTTGACTGATGTCTGCTTATTCGATACCTTGTCGCAGATTAATAAAGTGACTAGTGAGTTTATTCTTAGCACTTCTCACTCATGCGATTGCGCAGTAAAGCTTAAAGTCATATTTTGCTTTATTTCATAAACATATTGCAGTTTGTGACATTAATTTAATTGGTTACCTAATGAAATGCGTAACGTTTTTTTGCCATAAACTCACAATGCATATTGTTAATGGCCATTATATAGTCATTTGCCATAAGCCTTTATAGCATAACTTCATAACGCATAACATCAAATTGCCGTAATCTGTAAACCGTAATCATAGAAAGGCATAATTTTTATTTGCCATAATTTACAAAAGACATACTATTTAAAAAGCATACTCGTACATAGAATAAGCAAACCTAACTCAAAAATCCCTTAAATCTTAAGGAATAACACCTATTTACTATAATATGCAAGCAATGCGTGCTTTGCAATAAACGTTGTGCGTTCCAAAGTGTCACCAATTTTATTCAATCGCTTTTTGACACTTACAATTAATTGAGAAACTATCGTCTAACACCGCTCCCGAATACGCCCACACTTTGCCTACCTTATTCAAATCTAAATGTGAAATGGCGTGATTGCCTTTTTTAAAAAATTAGTTGTATAACAATAATAAATTGTTTTATGTCGGTTGCTTTAGTATAAGTAACATCTTTAGTGCCTGTAAAAGTGATAAAACTCAGATGCTACGCCAATAATATATTGTGAGAATTCTGTCAAAAACACAGAATATCGATTATCCATCAATGCTTGAGCGGGAATGAGGGAAAGTCTGCCTATCTATATGTTTCTTACTCGTACTTATCTTTGAATAAAATCTCATCAGTCTTTTTGCTCGTGAATAATATATATTCATAATTTTATTGTGTTCCAGAGACAAAAGGTTCAGGTCGGTACCTACTGATGAAAAGTAAATGATCTGCCTTTTGTTTTTGCCTATTCGTTAAAGATAATAAGTATAATTTTAAGCTTTTAGATTGACACAACAATACGTAAGCAGAAAGGAATAGCATAACTTTAAATTTAAAAACTGCTTTCTTTACAAAACATTTGATAATACACGCGAGAGTCTAACATATCTATAAATAAAAACATTTGTATTTTTTAATGTTACTTCGCTGCCAAAATGGTGATAAACTTCAAAGAAAGTACCGGAAAAAGTTGTTTCTTGATGTTGATTTATTATCCTAAATAAATAGCGTATCCTAATTTCAAACGCGCATATGTCACAAAGCCAAGCAAACGAAATCCCCCGATCTCACGAGTTAAGCACGTGGAGCGTGAACTTCACGGATGAGCTCCTGGCTATCTTTCTTGAGCCGGGTCGCTCCGGCTATCACGTCGTAGTGACGCCAAACATCAGTGACAGCGGATATATTTGTATGGCGACACGATTCGCCCCTTTGCGGCGTCAGCGACGGATTGGTGCAGTGTGCTGCAGCACGGTTTCTCGCCTTAGCTTGGCTCGCGCAGTATAGATACGTAAGAAGCAATCACAATGAGGTAGAGAAAATGAATAGAAAAAAAATAGAAGTGGCGAACGCCCAAATCCAGAAACGGCAAGCAAAGTTGAGCAACTTTCAAATTGATGCTGTCCAGTCACATGTCAGTAGATGTGAAAGGGACAGATATACGGTTGAGATTTTCTCAATGTTGATGGTCGTTTCTGTCCTAAATACATTATTTTATAGATCCTAAGAGTCAGTCAAAGAACGAAAGAAAAAAGAATGTACCGGAAAAAGTTGGTTCTTGACTTTGATTTATTAAAATAAAAGAACAACGTAGGTATCCTAATTTTAAATGCGGATATGTCACAAATCCAAGCTAACGAAATCCCCTGATCTCACAAGTTAAGTACGTGGAGCGTGAACTTCCAGGGTGAGTTTCTAGCTATCTTTCTATCTTTCTTGAGCCGGGTCACTCCGGCTATCGCGTTAGCGACGCTAAACATGAGCAGCAGCAGATATATTCAGTAACTACTTTTATTACGTAGAAGCAAACACAAAACACGATTTTTTCAAGGACTCAAATCTCATTAGGTGCTTTTAACGTAATCAGATAATATTTCATAATTCTGAAATACACACATCAAAAGTGTCTAGGGATCAAGCATTTTTATGCGGATTTCTTGAGATTGAGATGTGGCTTTGTAATAAATTTATGATTTTATAAATTCATATGGATCCTTTTTGGTGCATTTCATAATTTGAAACAGGAACTGTCAATCAAATTCGAGTAAAAGATGAAAATCAGCTGTCAATATTTTCCCTATAAAAACATACAACGCATTGAAGACATTATTAGTGCTACTGTTTCCCTACTACTGATTAAAACCAACGTTATTATGGAGCGGCGACGTCATTTAAGCAGGGAAGAAATGCTCAGAGCCGTGGGAATGATAGAAGCTGGTTCCCGGCAACGTACTGTGGCTTTAGCTCTGAATACAAGTCAGAGTGTTATCAGTCGACTTTGGACACGTTACCGAAGCACTGGTACCGTGGCTGAGCGCCATGGAGGACGGTATCGCTGCACCACACGGAGACAAGACCGCTACATTCAAATCACAACTCGAAGAGCTCCAACAATAACCGCCATGATGTTAGCCGTGAGGCTTCATCACTCTTCAGGGAACTTAATTAGCGACCAAACAGTCAAAAACCGCTTGCATGAAGTGAACCTTCATTCCCGAAGACCGCTAAGGGTACCACCTATAGCAATGCACAATCGTAGGATTCGATATCAATGGGCTCTTGAACACAGAAATTGGGCAGAAGAACAATGGCGTTTCGTGTGCTTTTCTGATGAGTCTCGTTTTGGTATGAGACCGGATACAAGACGTATACGACACTGGAGAACCTCTGGATGCCAACAGCGATTAAAATCCTGCCAGGAAGTCCATCCTTATAGTGGTGGAACCATCATGGTATGGGCGGGTATTTGGATCGGCGGAAGAACTGAGTTGATTTGGATCAGAGGCAACCTCAACGCTCAAATTTATGCTGAGACGATTGTATCAGACGTCATCGTTCCTCTACAAGTGCAAATCGGTCCCTTATTTCAGTTAATGCATGATAATGCACGACCGCACACCGCAAGAGTTGTAAGACAGACTCTCGCCGCAGCTAACATCAATGTCCTGCCCTGGCCTGCTCAGTCGCCAGACTTGAACCCGATTGAGCATGCATGGGATATGCTACAGAGAAGAGCTCTGCCGAATATGGAGGGTATCCAGTCGCAAGAAGACCTTTTTTTGTTGTTGCAACGAACATGGGCGGCCATTCCACAGCGTGATTTGGATGAACTCATTTTGAGTATTCCAAACCGATGTTCTTGTGTTGTTAGTGTTCGCGGTAGAAACGCGGATTATTAATTGTTTTAAGTTACCCAATAAAATTTTAAAGAAAACTGTTATTTCAGTCTTTTTTTCGAACTTTAATGTTAGTGGTTCAAATGTCAAAAATCCCTTTATTAGGAAAATGGCATTTTTTTTTATTAATGCAAAGGTTTTTTTTATTAATGTTATCGTTACTGTAGACAAACGAAAACACTACATTTGATGAATCCTTAAAGAAAATTTAATTAATATCAATCAGGAGAAAAGTTATTGCAAAAATATATGTTGATCCCTAGACACTTTTGATGTGTGTATTTCGTATATTTTCGAATTAAGAAACAGTTTTCGTTTTAAGGCAATGGTGGATGGAACTGTTGGAATAAAGGCAAAACACACGTAACTTGGCGAAGTTAAAGCCTTTTAGGGTCAGGTTAAGAGTACAAATGTACCTAATCACATGGTGTTGGATTTTTTGTGTGTTTTTTTAATATAAAATAGCATAATTATGTGGAAAAAAACTAACTTGTGCAATCTAGGCGGCCTTATCGCTAAAAAGCGATCACTCTTAAATAGAGAAAATTCACAAGATAAAACGAGAGAAGTGGCTAGAGCCGGGGCTCAACCGCGAAATGAGCAAGGTCTCTGCTATCATGAGCAGGCTTAACTCGTGAACATGGAGTTTCATTACATGGTCGAGTTAATGCCCTGACTATGAAAATTATCGTTGCGATTTAAGCGGGCTCATTAATGACCTCGCTCATTCCGCGGTCTAGCCCCGGCTCAAAAGTTCACATTATCGCCATCGCTACCGCTCATGTTCCGCCACCAATCTAGCTAGCAGTAAACGTATCGCCAAACTGCGGTCCGCGCTGAAAGCGACGGCTTAGCTCGTCAAAGGCGCGAGTGAAACGGACGTTAGTTACGGCACTCGCCGACAAAGTGGAATAGAAACGTAATCGTACCGAAGCGCATTTATTGGAATAAAAGATCGGCGTTCGGAGTAATGACTGCTGGGTGCAGTGGCCAAGTATACCGGGTGATTATTTATATGGCTAGGAAAATGATATGCCATATTGCGTAGGTGGTGTAGACCTAAGTGAAGATGAAATTTTTAAACTAGCTTTTATTTTGAGGTTTACGTACCAAGTCAGTCAGAATTCGAATTTTTGGATGAAAACCTTAAGGTTACCATAGGTTATTTGTTTCTGTAGCTTTGCAGTACAAAAAACGTTTTCAAATTATATCTGCCTTTGTATGTAATAGTTTCCGGCAATCATTTAATTTCCACTAAATTGATTATGGTAAAAGTCAAATAGTACCTACCTATTTTAGTAAGCAGTGTATAATTACGATGGTCGATGAGTCAATATAAACTCCCTACAATATATGGTGATTTAAATTCTTAAACAAGGGTTAGTATTCATATTAAACTGGGACAAAGCCGGGGCGACAGCTAGTAAGCATAACTTATGTAATAGAGCTCTCAAGGCTTGTTTAATTATGTTCACGCTTTGTACCAGAATGAGTAGCAAAGCCAAAACTACCTTAGCAACAGAGTACGTGAAAATTACAGAATATTCCGTTGCGAAACTATAATGGTACACATTCCCGTACAAATGGTCTAAGCTTGAAACGTTGACTAAGTCATGATATCCAAATGTAAAACGAACCGTTACGAGATCTACCCCTGTAGAAATAAAGTTGAGATTCAAACGCCATGCGTTTATCAGATGGTCTACCTTTTTCATTATTTATAAACCACTTTCTCTACCTATTCTAATATTAATAACTTGCCTATTTACAGCTCGACTTAAGCCCTCGAGTATTAAAATGTGAAAAAATGTGACTGGTACGAAAAGTTATGAGTTATGACCGAGAATAGGTTTCGCCTTTCCAGGGTCATATTTTAGGGTCGCGTTTCATAACAGTTACATAATTTAGTAGCCAATTATGAGCTATGCTAAGCCTTACATATTTTCTAGGAACTTCAATATGGCATCAAAAAATAAGAATCGTTTATTCTTTCTTCTATTGCTGTACATACAACCTTAGCAAAAACGTGCTACTTTTTGAATGAGTAAAAAAGGTAGGAAGAAGGAAGTAATTAGCCTATATACTGTCCTACTGCTGGGCAAAGGCCTCCATCATTGAAATCAAGTCATCGCTGCAATTGATTGGTATGGGCTTAATCACCACGCTTGCCAAATGCGAGTTGGTGATCACAAACCCGGGCTATGTTCCGAAAGATCCGAAAACACACTTTGCCCGACCAGTGAATTGAACCCGGGACCTCCGGGTTTCGGGCGGAGATCTGAAACTACTCGGCCACGGAGGCGTTAAAAAAGATAATGTAATGTTTATTGACAGATTGTCTTTTTTCATGATGCTTTAATAAAAAGCAACAAAAACAGTACATAAAGAAAACGGACAGCACTTATTTTTACCGAGATATTATGCATTGAATGCTACTGTATGGTTAAATATCAGAAACTGAGTGAGGTCAGTAAAATAGCGAGCTGATCATTTAAGTTCTCGTACCATATCTCAGTATCTGTTTGTTGTCAAAAATCAGATAATGCGGCAAAGTACTTAAATGGATCGTTTCTTGTGTGTTTATCGAAGGATAATAGGAAGAACAGTAATTTCCGAAAATCCTAGGACAAACACGAAATGCCAGATAATAGAATTCTGACATTTAAAATCGCTATTATCCTGATTATTTTCAGGAATATAGGATAAATCCAGCGCGTCCTAGGACGATCGCGAATAAGCAATCACGTTCTGATCTTAATCGGCTGATAAAGATGTCATGCACTGATAGTTGCGCTGATTTGTCAAAAGTTACGTTCACAATTCCCTCGCCTTTGATTGGTCAAAAGTTATGAACTAAAGTGGCTGTGTTAATTATACCAATCAGAAATAAGATGTCAGTCAGTTGACTCTTCGATTAGTCAATTAATTAACAAGTTTCCGATCATCCTGGACGAGCCGGATTTTCGCGATCATACTGAAAATAATTAGGAAAATAGCGATATTATATGTCAGATTCCTAGGCGTTTCGCGATTATCCTAGGATTTTCGCTCTATATAGCTCTTCCTATTATTCTACGACAAATATAAGTAGTCAAAGGGCTCCTCAAGTTGAGATAAAATATAGAGATTTACCTTATCTCAACATGCAGCCTCCGTGGTCGATTGGTGAGAGCTCTCGGTCCGAATCCCAGGTACAACAAAAATGTTAAAGATTTTTTTGAACTAAGTCTCCGTTTGTGATCGCTAACCCTCATTTGGCAAGAGTGGTGATTAACCTATCTTACTTACAGGTGGGTGAAGGTGCAAAATAAAGGTAATGCGTAGGTGTTAGTTTTCTGTAGCTATAATAGATAACAGTACGTCTACCACGAGTTGCCACTTTAAATTTACAGTATCGTTCGCGTAAAAAAATTATATTGGGATGATACATGACATGACGTGACAATGTCAAATCCCAAAACATTTTTACGCAAACGATAATGTAAATTTAAAGTGGCAACTCGTGGTAGACGTACTGTTTTATTTTTACAGATTTGAAAGAGAAATGTTTAAAAGTTTTAGTCCTTAGCCAAGAAAACTTTTAATTACACCCCTTTTACTCTATAGTCTCTGATCAAAGATCAATAAAGCTAAGATGACAATTTGATGAACCTCTTGTTACGTACCCACTAAAGGTCGTCTGAAGTTTAGATTTCGTTAAACAACTTAGCTTATTATTTTCCTCATTTATTTTATCTTTATATGGAGATGTTTATGCTTTAATATATTTTTTAGTTAAACTGTAGTTAGACACCCTCTGTTTGTAGAAGTAAAAAAAGCAATATGTTACATTTAACATACTACCTATCCAAGTTTAATAACTTTTACCTATTCTTTAAAAATCCCAAACCCCTGTTAAACAATTTCATTTCAATAACAAACAACAAAATTGGAAATAATTCGGGGAATTCGAAAATGAAAATTTCAACTTAGAAACGTCGTCTACTTTTAATGTTAATTGATGAGTTTGATATTAAAACGAAATTTAATTTGGCCTTATTTGAATGAGTCCACGGTCTTTTTACCTTATCTGATTTTCTATATTATTTTTCTTTAGCAAGAAAGAAAAAGTAAATTGTGTGAAAAAGAAAAGTTGGTATTGTGCTCTTCTTGCAGAAAGTGTGCCTAAAACCAAAAAGTTACCGTTGGATATAATCATCATCATCATTCTATTTTATTTTGTCAACTAGTTAAAGAAGGTTTACCTCATTTATAATTTAAAGTAGGAAGTCAAAATCCAAACAAAAAATACTTACAGTTCAATAAACTCAATATTTTTCACAGAACACAACAAAAGTTTAATCTAACTCTAATATGACTGCATAGTTCACTAGGCGCTACTAGTGCTACGAGATCGCGTAGTCGTAGTACTAGGCGTTGCGGAGCGCCATGCGTCCTGCCGGCCGAACTCACGCGGTAGAACTGACTGTCCCGGTCCTCGCCAGGGAAAGATAATTTTGCGCGAAACCGGATAGATGAGGTGTGAATTCTTCATCTCCCGAGGTGTTATTTTAGCAAATTTTACCAACCAAGATGGGAAAATGAAGAGATTGCGGCAAGTTTACATTATAATTTTGCAACATTAGAATGACTATATCAGAGTTATTGCAATTTCAAAGCAAAACTTTGAATAATTCTGATAGTCCGAAATAACAATCTAAGTTTTTGCACGAAACAAAGATGTTATCTGCAAACCCTTTTAGAGATGTAATTATTGCAGGAAGTGATGGTTAGTGCAGTACGTTTATTAACTTATTTATAAAGTAAAACTCTTCGTTCTGAATTCACAAACTTTACCAAAAGTTATGTAGCCCTTGTTCCGGCTCGTGTTGTGTGACAAACAGTAGAAATTGGGTGACAAATATGCGTATATCTTTCTCCTAAAACTCAATAAATCAGTGAATTGTCTTTGTGTTGAATACAACGGGACCTTTGATTCTGAAATTCCCGCAATTAGGAGTTTTAGATGCGATGTCTATCATGCTGCTACCAAGAAATTTAAGGCCGGATTGAATAAAAATACACGTCTGACCTCTTTTTTACTGAAAATATTTTATGTTTAATATAAGGTGTCTGGTTAAGAAAGCTCAAAAGTAAAACTAAGATTGAAATAAATCACTTTTACAGAAAAAATTAAGGGAGCCGTTAAAATTGCCATGAGTTTACACCGTTGACTCTGTTTTTGTAGGTTTCAATATAAGATTTCGGTTTTGGAGTAATGTTACTAACAAAGGCATAGAAGCTGTAGTTAAATATTGTAGTTTACTTGAGGTAAACCCATGGTAAAGAAACAGAAGTCACTGACCTATCCCAGCAAAGTAATGGACCGAACGAATCTTCCCAGTGTATGCTTTACGTTGCAGGTCACTGTTATTCCATTAATAAACCTTTGCCTTTTAACATCCGAAACAAATATTTTACAAAATTTAAAGCTTTCGGTAAAGATGAAATATGCTTTGATTTTTCTTAGTTCTTATTTTACAATGTTTGTTTTCATATCCAAATATAAAAAACTGGAAATATTCAAAGGGGTATGATGGAGTCATTTTTGAAATTTCGCAGCCACTCACCAAACCTTATTATTATGAAAGAACATATCAAGGAGAACAAACTTAATTATGGAGCACATATAGCTAAAGTATTTTGGCTATTCTATTTGTATCTGGCTGGTTTTGATATCATTAAAAGTTTAAATTTTAAAGAAGATAATTCCAAATTTAAATTAGGAAAATGTGTGATTTTCATTTGGTTTTCTTACTGTCAAGATGAGTGAATCTAATGAAGAAATTCGATACATTTTAAAATTTAACTACTTAAAAGGTAAGAATACAACGTAAGCCGCCGGTACAGCTTAAAAATATCCTCTCCTATTTCTGCATCCTTATTAACAGCTGTTAGGTGAGATTATCTCCGTGAAGTATTTATTATTATTTATTTCGGAACTTCTATTTTAGTGAAACTAAGGCAAATAATAATACTTTAAAAAATCAAATCTTGGCTCCGATATCAATTATTCCAATTCTGACTACAGCTCCGATATGTTTCTTTATTAGAATGCTATAAAAATGTGATAAAATTGCTAGCCGCTTATAAAAAAAATGACACCACGGTACACTACTCAAACCCCTTTGGGGCCTTGAAGATTTATCTTAAGATATGAGAAAAAGCATTGTAAAATGCCAATAAAAATCAAAGTAATAATCACAGTTAATTCTAAATCATCCCTTCATTCTAAAACCTTAAACCCCATTTAGGGTTACATTAATAACCCTAAATACGCCGTCCAACCTCACTTGCCCGCGTTTTTGTAGTAGGTATTATAACTATTTATAAATAGGTCACGCGCACGACGCCTTGGCGAAAACTTGCTGCAAGATTTATGGATGTCACATGAAAGGTTCATTGTCATCCCTAAGCCTGAAAATAAAGAACCTTCTGATACAATATTTGACAGGGTTCGTGGACTTGCTTGCTATAGATGCCTACACTGCTCTACTATAATAAAGTGAATCTGTAAAAATCCATACTAGCTTTCGAATTTACTCAAATGGGCGAACTTTTTAGACATCTTTTACGCCGCCCGAAAAGATTTTTGCTTCGCCTAGTGGTTAACTGGTAGAGAATGCCTTTAGGCATAAAGTCAGCCAATTGTGATTTTTCGTGCATTATAGAATAAATAAACTTTTAGTACAATGTTGAGTCAAAAACTTGCAGTATCAAGACGTGTCGTCGTTATCGGGTTTTCCGAGAAAATGAAATTTGAATCTCACCGCGGATTAGGTGTGTGTGATTAAGCAATGAGTTTGTCCTGCTCCTAGGAGAGACATTATTATTACGAACATTAATGTATGTTTAGCATTTCAAAAACACTATGGCTCTTCATTACTAAAATACTCGTACCTATCTGTCTTTCTTTTGGTGACTGTATGAACGACTTCAGTCTTGCGTTTCATAATCGCATATAAGCTCGTTTTTTGGAAATGCACGCAGGAGCGCCTTTTGCCACACGCGTAACTCGTACAAGAGTTGACGCGCTTATAAGCTTGTATAATTAATATAGGTACTGACTCACCACCACTGGTTCGAGTGAACAGGCCGCAATAAGCTCGTGTACCCGCGTTTGGTTTTCAAACCGCAAAATGTAGTGGAAATACGAACACCTAAGGGAAAACATAAATATAACAGTGGAATTAGATCACAGAGTTTCTTTATTTTTTAAATTATAATGTTTACTTATCTGTCTAACGAATTCACTAATCAACATTTATATTTTTTGAATTAATTGCAACATTACGAAAGAAAAACAAAACCCTTAGTGTTCGGCTTTACCCGACATTAGTCGGGTAAATACGAACACCAAGTGGGGTAATTACGAACTAACATTATTAACGACAGATATTAGGTCATTATAGAGTTTACTGCATTTTATGATATAATCGTCAAATTGCGTTTCCTGATCGTCTGTAATTAAAGGTTTTTGTCCAGACCTTGGCTGTTTCATCACTTCTTTAGGTGGTCAAAAATTGTTGTTTTTGGAACATTATAAGTTTCTGCTGCTTTTTGAGATCTTCTAAACTATACTTTGTAAGTACAGTTTAAACGGTTTTTCTTTTGTAAGTACGAGGCATCTGAAACAATAATAAAAAAAAGTTAATAATAAAAAACGGGGAACCAACAAAATGGAGTGGGGTAATGCCGAACGTTCGACATTGCCCAACATGGAGTGTTCGCTTTTACGCCGCGGGATCGAAAATAATAAAATGGCAAAAAACAAATTAGGTTAATTTATTTTGCCAACTGCGTCATTGTCATTTAGCTGATTTATATGTGATTATTCCACTATTTAAAAGCTAAATTACTATTTTAGATAGAAATAAAGCAACACCAACTTGAATTTACCAAAAAATTACATCAAAAACATACAAAATATTGAAAATTTCATACCTTGTCAAGTACGTGCGTCCGCGTCTCCCGTGTTGTTGACTGGCACTAATGGTGGCGTGATCTCCGAAATGGCGGCAAGCAAACTATGGCTATCTCTTTCTAACATATTAAAACCATTGAATTCGGCATTGCCCCGCGTTCGCGTTTCCCCCACTCTCCCCTATGCAAAAGAAACAGTTTGCGCGCAGAAAAAATGTGCAATTCTCTAGGGCTTTCATGTACAATTATCTAGCGCTTACACTCTATTATTTTATTAAATACCAGCTGCCTCGACATACTTCGTTCTGTCAAAAGTAATTACACGTCGCGGCGTCGGCAACTGAATACACGTGTCGGCGGGTTGGCGGCTTTATTATAGACGAGCTGCCCCAAGCCCCAACAGATTTCGTTCTGTCCAATGTTTGACAGCTAGTGGCAATTAGCATTTAGTCAATTAGAATACGAGATTTTCTAGAATAGAATCTACATTTTTAAGTTTACAGTATCAAAAATACTGGAATATTAAGTTTTAGAACATGCTCTAATTTAATCCTGATTACATTTTCAGCAAATTTTAACAGCACTTAACCAGCAAAAGAGATCAATTTGTTGAAAAAATATTACTTCTAAACTTAACCTTAACCTTCGATACCCTGGGTCCGTAGGGTCCGAGTGAACAGAACCTTTTAAAAAAATTTGCTTAAAAAATTACATTAGACCACAGGTGACCCAAGAGCTGATACATTCCTCGCACAACGTGTGAGTCTTTCTATACAACGGGGGAATGCTGCCAGCATCTTGGTAACCTTACCACAGGTGCAAAATTTTCTTATTAATTTATATATTTATTTTAAGGTTTTCTTGCTTGCTTAATTTTTACTGTACTGTATATATTAATTATTTAATAGTTCTGAATAAATAACTACTGAATAAACTTATAAACTTAATTCTATTTGAATACATAAAACTAACTCCATATTATGAGAGACGGAATCTTCAAAAAATATAATAATTTCATGCATCTGCTGTTACCCACAGACATACTTGAAGTGAAATGAATATTTCAGTCCAAGCAGAAGAGTGGATGAACCGTGAATTTTACAATATCTGAGGTGGATTCATCCCGAAATTGAAACTTATGAGTCAGGCGTCGAGGCTTTGTCTCAGCCGTCCTGCATTAAAGATAAACACGTGGAAACCCTCTCACATTTCATACCAGGTAAGCTTTTGAGTGCCTAAATAAATTTTATGTTATGTAACAGTTTATGCACGACCTAGTGGTTTTTGTTTCAGGTGTGACGAGGTCAGCGAGTAACTGATTCAAGTAGCAGTGAGCACATATTGCGAAGAACAATTGACCGTTGGGCAGAAATGTTCCAACATGAGGACCACTGGCTGGTAGCAGCGAGGAACGTGCCTACCAAGTGAACCTGATGGTGAAGGTGCCAGGAAAGAAAGGTGGCCCCTATGCACTAGTCAACCCCTCTTGTTTTGTAATGTTGAATGAATGAAGGACTTGATCAGGGACTTAAAACCCGATATTGTTTGGTACAAATTCCTAAAAATATGGTTTTGATCATCTTTTTATTATTATAGTAAAACCCAATTTTTTTATTTTTTTATTTTTCGTGTTTATTGTTTTCGTATTGTTTTCGTATAACCAAATTAAACTACTTATACAGTGCCTTAATACCAATATTGTTAAACAGACACTGAAAGAATCGTTTAAATAGTTTAGTAACGCTATACCCATCCAATATCCTTGCACCATTTTTCTGGTTCAAAACTTGCTCAAAATTTAATCTGGATTGAAATGGGGTGTTCAACTACTTAATAATCCACCTTTTTTGATAATGTAAACTCAAAAATGTAGATTCCATTTTCGAAAATGCAGCCTTTACCCTAAATTTCGACGAATATTCGTAATTCGACAGATTTAAGCAATTTATAGAAGTTGAGCTACAAACTACACACATCAAAAGTGTCTAGGGATCAAGCATTTTTATGCGGATTTCTTGAGATTGAGATGTGGCTTTGTAATAAATTTATGATTTTATAAATTTATATGGATCCTCTTTGGTGCATTTCATAATTTGAAACAGGAACTGTCAATCAAATTCGAGTAAAAGAAGAAAATCAGCTGTCAATATTTTCCCTATAAAAACATACAACGCATTGAAGACATTATTAGTGCTACTGTTTCCCTACTACTGATTAAAACCAACGTTATTATGGAGCGGCGACGTCATTTAAGCAGGGAAGAAATGCTCAGAGCCGTGGGAATGATAGAAGCTGGTTCCCGGCAACGTACTGTGGCTTTAGCTCTGAATACAAGTCAGAGTGTTATCAGTCGACTTTGAACACGTTACCGAAGCACTGGTACCGTGGCTGAGCGCCATGGAGGACGGTATCGCTGCACCACACGGAGACAAGACCGATACATTCAAATCACAACTCGAAGAGCTCCAACAATAACCGCCATGATGTTAGCCGTGAGGCTTCATCACTCTTCAGGGAACTTAATTAGCGACCAAACAGTCAAAAACCGCTTGCATGAAGTGAACCTTCATTCCCGAAGACCGCTAAGGGTACCACCTATAGCAATGCACAATCGTAGGATTCGATATCAATGGGCTCTTGAACACAGAAATTGGGCAGAAGAACAATGGCGTTTCGTGTGCTTTTCTGATGAGTCTCGTTTTGGTATGAGACCGGATACAAGACGTATACGACACTGGAGAACCTCTGGATGCCAACAGCGATTAAAATCCTGCCAGGAAGTCCATCCTTATAGTGGTGGAACCATCATGGTATGGGCGGGTATTTGGATCGGCGGAAGAACTGAGTTGATTTGGATCAGAGGCAACCTCAACGCTCAAATTTATGCTGAGACGATTGTATCAGACGTCATCGTTCCTCTACAAGTGCAAATCGGTCCCTTATTTCAGTTAATGCATGATAATGCACGACCGCACACCGCAAGAGTTGTAAGACAGACTCTCGCCGCAGCTAACATCAATGTCCTGCCCTGGCCTGCTCAGTCGCCAGACTTGAACCCGATTGAGCATGCATGGGATATGCTAAAGAGAAGAGCTCTGCCGAATATGGAGGGTATCCAGTCGCAAGAAGACCTTTTTTTGTTGTTGCAACGAACATGGGCGGCCATTCCACAGCGTGATTTGGATGAACTCATTTTGAGTATGCCAAACCGATGTTCTGTTGTTAGTGTTCGCGGTAGAAACACGGATTATTAATTGTTTAAGTTACCCAATAAAATTTTAAAGAAAACTGTTATTTCAGTCTTTTTTTCGAACTTTAATGTTAGTGGTTCAAATGTCAAAAATCCCTTTATTAGGAAAATGGCAAATCTTTATTAATGCAAAGGTGACTTGGTTTATCGTTACTGTAGACAAACGAAAACACTTTATTTGATGAATCCTTAAAGAAATTTTTTATTAATATCAATCAGGAGAAAAGTTATTGCAAAAATATATGTTGATCCCTAGACACTTTTGATGTGTGTATTTGATATTGCTATTTATTAAAGTCAGTGGTTTGTGGTTTTTGCTTAAATTTATTGGTTGATTTGCGTACATTTCGTAATTTGTGCTTAATTTAAGTTTAAACTCAATAAAATCTCTTTGTATTAATGGTAAATATTATTCGTAACTCTATTTGTAGGGTTTTGCTATGAAGTGTTTTCGGTCAGATAAAATTGTTAGTTGATATGGAATATAACAAAGTACTAATGGAATATAATAAGTGACCATATTAAGACATCAGAACTGCGCTCAAAAACCAAAATCGCTGACGTGGGTCACACAGCCGCCAACTGAAATGGAACTGGGCTGGACACGTCTGCCGCATGCCAACTGAGCTGTGGGCGAGGACGGCGACAGAATGGCACCCAAATGGCCAACGCCCGCGCGGGAGGCCTAGAAGAAGGTGGCGAGACGAACTAGATGTGTACTGCAGGGATTGGCCAACATTGGCCCTGAATCGTGTGGGATGGAGATTGGGGGGGGGGGGGGAGAGGCCTTTTCCCTGCAGTGGGACGGACCGGGCTGATTTATATTTAGATTTAGACTCGTCATAATAATATGCGTAGATTTTGAACTTTGTAAGTTTTTATGAGTGATAAATCTAAACTATCGTCATGCTCGAGAATTGAATTATTGCGCTACTTACTTTACAAAACAGTTTACTACTAACTACTTTACACCAAACTTTACAAGTTACAGAATATTCACTCTACCGGTCGGACCTGACCTTGTAGGAACACCAACAAAACTTCTACTCGGCAGACGGATGCGTAAGTCCGCCACAGTGTTGCTTGCTAGGTGGCCACAGATTAAATATAAAGAGGACCACATACAGAAAGTCTTCCTTAACCCTTTCAGACCGAATGGTATGCATAGGCCTTATGTTTAAGGACTAATGGGATATTATGTCCCACGGAATTTCTCACAAGACTGTAACTTCGTTTTACTTTCAAAAATGGGCTTCTGTGTCCCAAGTCGTTCTAGGCTCATCAATTCAAAATTTAGCAGGTGTAGTTTTTGATAAGCAAAATTATTATTTGTCTGTTTTCGGATAAGTTAATTATTGGTTTATAAAAAAACTTTCTAATAAACCACCAGTTGGTTTCGAACTCTGGTGAACTCTGCTCATAGGGATACACCCCTATGACGGTTCGAAAGGGTTATGATCCTTAAGTCTTACTGGGGGAGATCGCTGGCGTCGCCAGGCAAAATTAGGGGTACGTGCTATATACTACCCCGCCAAGCTCCAAGGCCACTAGTACGACCCGACTGTGGCTTGGCAGGACAGCCTCAAATGCGTCGATGAGCAATAGGTGCTTCCCTATAAGCAATACACACATTGGCATGATAAATTGTGTTTTATTAATCCTATTTTTTACTACTATGAGGAGTAACACCTACAGGAAACTTCTGGCCAGTGATGTGATGCTTTCTGAATGCCGGGGGCTTCCTATGGCCTCCCCCTGGTTGCAAGATATCCTCAAAAACTCTTCCAATAGTAGAATTCACCCTATCAGGCTTTACAATCATGTCAACATCATGCTTGAAGCGGTAGAAACGTAGTAGGTACTACTTGCAAGGTCTTGCAGCTGATCTTCAATGATAAACATTCCGGGTTCGATTCCCGATCGGGTCAATTCAAAAAACTATCTTTTCTCGATTGATTCGGGTCTGAGTGTGCTGGGAGACGCCCCTGGCTTGATTCCTTGTCTGGCAACCTCGTAACACAGGGATATTTATCCCTACTTCGGGACCATGACAAGTGATGTGTTGTCTGGCGCAAATTTATTTTATTTTATAAACAGACTTCACTTGATGGTTTTGTACTGAATCCCGAGATGGTGTGAAGTAAAATGTAGTTAAAAATTTCAATTACTAAACAAATTCGTTCTGTGAAACATAACAGAAAAAACCACCGTACCGAGTCAGTACTCAGTGCTATTTTGTTTTGAGTTAATACCTAACGAGATAATGCACAAACACATCAGAGTGGCAGAATGGTTGGTCAATTTCTCCGCTAGATGGCGCTGACTCGATGCCATGCAAATACGCGTTTACGTGCGCGCAAAACCCAATGGTGTCGTCATTCGAATCTCTTTGTACAAGTCGCACTAGGCACTCGGTATGTATTTGCATTACCTTACGTTACCAACTCCTTATTTACCTTCCGGCCAAAAACTGTTCCTGGTATTTGTGTCTTTCCGCCCGCGACTTCACCCGCGTGAACTTATCGTTATATATTTTAATGGCAAAATTACATGAAATCTTCATAAATTGTAGCCTATGTGTTATTCTGATGTATAAGCTGTATTACTGTAAAGTTTCATCTTAATCCATTCAGTAGTTTTGCGTGAAAGATTAACAAACTTACATACATCCTCACAAACTTTCGCATTATTAATTAGTGAGATAGTGATGCACATAGTCTAACGTGCTGACTGTTAACAAATATTATATATATTAAAATCAATAATAATTTTGCTAAATCTATGGTAAACACAGATGTTGGCAGCGCTAAGTTACTACTTATACTTAATTATTTAATTACACCATAGACTACATGGTTTATAAATAGTAGTCAAATAGTTAATAATAATAATAATAAATAATAAATTCGTTTATTTGCAAGAATACAAGTTCTAAAGGTCTTAAAATTATCTATGTATGAACATGTACATACATAGATGCACGCAGGTGTGCAAATTAATGTAATTAGGTTCTGTCTCAATGTATTCAGTTAGTACTAAATATTCATTTTAATTGTTTCTATAATTTGAAGGAATATCTTTACCACGATAAAGATTTCACAGTATAATTTTTTATTTTTTATTTTGTTCTTAAAGATCCATAGTGTGTTGTTAATGTATTTAAATTTTAGTTTTATTGTTATGTTTTTTGTTTATATGTTTGTAGTACCTACCTACTTTAGAATAAATACTACATGTTTTGAGATTTCTAGTATAATTGTTTGTTGATTTTAACTTTAATAGATAAGAAATTGATGTGTAAAAAAAAACTCTTAATACAAGAATTTGCACGCCTGCATAGCAGGCCGAATACTATGTCTGGGCTCACATTTACATCTATATTACTCCAATGTATTCTAGCAAATAAATGATTTTATTAATATTATATATTTGTTGTTGTCATATTAATTTATTGTTATCATCTAACGATAACATCGTACCTACACCACTTAAGTTACGACTGGACTTGACTTCAAAGTTAGCATGTGCGGAGTGCGGAGTTCCGAACTGAAACCACACACCACATATTTCACCTAAATCAAGGAATTCATTCATTAAACCCCATGGGTGATGGCGTGCCAGTCGCTAAGCTTCTAGATAGTAAGGCAACCCCTTTTCCTACGAAACTTGTTTTAGACGTGCAAGTTTTACCTTGACGTGTAATTGGTTCAGTAGTAGTGTTGTAACAGACTCGAGTCCTGGGGCCCTAGCCAAGAGCAATACACTACTTTCTTGTCCACATGTCAAATGTGAAAAATGTACGGGAATGACCAAGAAGGCTAGAAACTAAGGAGAGATAACTCCCGAAGTGGGGGTAAGCTTTCGAGGGCCGAAAGTCGTATACTCTGTGCCGGGCAAAACGCTGTATTGCGCATGTGCAGCGGCAGCTATTTGTCATTTCATGGTCACATGGTTTTGTTTTGAACGGTGTCACGTGCGACAGTTGTTGTTTTTCGAGGTTGTGTTGACCAATTTTGACACTTCGCGAGGATCGCGGCAAAGAAGCGTAATGCGCATGCGTCACTGTGGGATACGGATTTAGTCCAACCCTTTCCAGGGAGTTATCTCTCCTTAGTCTCTAGCCTTCTTGGGAATGACATTAGCACTCGTCTAATCGAGATGACAGTTCATGTCAGATCCATATTTTTTTAAATTTGTCATATCGAAACGAAAGCAACGCGTTGCATTGGACTTAAATTCTTCTAAAAGACTCTGTTTTTTTGAAGACCTGAGTCCGATTCCAGCTCAAGTCTTTGAGTATATTAAAGAAGACATCAGTCGTGACTACCAGACTTCAATACCACATAATACTTTATTATTATCGTATATCCTGATTAATCAAGTGGAAACCTGTGCAGGAGTTGCAGGACTATGAGTCTCGTGGGTCATGAGTCCATGAGTCCATGAGTCTTTTCAGTCCTTTTCTTTGAGTCTTTATTATAAGAGTGCTTATAATTATATGTAATAAAATTTGATTATTATTTGAATCATCGCTGGGAGCTCATTGGATCATTGGAGTCCTCCAATGAGCGCTTCAGTCTTTTTACCCGATTGCACCAAAAGGAGGGTTATGTTTTCGAGAGATGTATGTATGATTGTTTGGCATGCTCTGCAGCCTGAACAGCTCGATGGATTTAAGCCTGAGAGTTGTCGTTAGATTCGTATTTAAAATAATCTGGGACAATTTACACCTAGATCATCTGGCACCAAACTAAGCAGAGCTTGTACTATGGGTGTCAGAGACTGATAAACTTACTTAAATATTTCTAAATACATACTTAAATAGATAATAACACCCAGACACACAATAAACACAAATGTTGGTCACATAAATGTTTGTCATGGGTGGTTAGCGAACCCACGACCTCCGCTGCTAAAGGCAGGATCGCTGCCATTGAACCAACAGACCAGCTATTTACTGTGAGGGTGACACTGAGTACACTACTTAAATTTAAATAAAATGTAAAAATGGCGAATTATAGGTTTTCTACCCGACCCCGTGAGTGGGATATCAAAATGAAGGGCTTGAAATAGCGATTCCATAAATAATGGTTATTCAACTAAAAAGTCTGAAATAAAAACGAATTATAAAAAAAATCAAATAACCCAACTGCAAAAAATTACCACTCAAAAGGAAAAAACAAACTAGTTCGCTACGTTTTAAATCATTGCAGGCGGGGACAAAGCAGGGAATAACTTAGTAGTTACTTATACTTCTACAAAAAGGTTTTGTTTATGTTCGATTAATGTTGGTCCCCGCCGCAATGATTTAAAACGTCGCGAAAAAGCTTGTTTTTTCCTTTTAAGTAGCAATTTTTTGCAGTCGGGTTTTTTGATTTTTTTAATAATTCACAGGACTAATAGTCGAGAGTCATACAAAAGTCTCTAGTCTCGAATTTAAGACTGAGGAGCTCAAGCCTTCCACTACACTATTCAGTAGGCCGCTGAAAAGCGTGATCTAACATAGGTTATGCAGTAAAATTGTGTAAAACATCACGTTATATATACGTTGAAATATTTGTAGAGCCTTATTACGTCATTTTTTAGTGAATGGCTTTCGAACAATATTTTAAGTTATATAATCCTGTTTTTATTAAATCTGTTAACTTACAGATCATAGCAATACGGGGCACTAGTTGAACCTGTAATTTTTTATGTAGTTGTTACTTGAAAGTCTCACGTGTGTTGTTTTGCCTATAAGTTTGCTTAAAAAAATCGCTTGTTTTTACAACAATAAAGATTTGCTATCGACACAAAGAAAAAGAAAAATGTTCACTACATGTTAAAAACACTGTCCAACTTACTTTGTTTCATTGCAAAAACCCGTTAGTGTTAAAATAATATATTTATGTTCTGGAAATAAAACAATCACAGTTTGCGATAAATCTTTCAGATATTCACACTTCGACGGACAATTTGTCTAGTTAAATATAATAAATATTTACAGTGCTCTCTAGAACAAAAATACCCACACGCCAATGCTCCCTCAGGACGAGAGAGAAATCAATTGACAAAGTTGAAATGCGAAGATATCCCGGTTGTGCTGTGTGTTTTCGTTCCGTCTGTCCGTTCTCTCTTGGGCGAAGATGTGGCTGAATAATTTAGAGTGCAATAATCTTGGAAATACAGTATGGGAATATACAGGGTTAGTTATTGGGAGCCAAATCTATACATAATAATAAAAATGTATCCGATGACTGTCTGTACGCACAGAAGCGTTCACATCAACCTTTACATAACCATTGCAAAATGGGTCATATGTCAGCAGCAGAAGGAACCCCTATGTGAAGCTTGAAGTGAACGCCTCTGTTTATGTAAGATATATTAGAAAAACTTTTATTGAGGAGCAATAGAATTAAGTATTACAATAGGTTCATCATATCTACTAGATAGTCGGCCTCTTTAATCCTACTTGCATTAATACATAATCAATCTTACCAAATTTAATCTCGACACTTATTGTGATTTATATATGTATTATTTGCACTCAAGAGTAAGTATTTGAATAAATAAGGTAAAAATATCTCACAAACAGTTATGATAATTCTTGAAGCATGATACAGAATAAATAGTTTATACGAATAAATCCATACCAAAAAGTGTGTAATAAATCTGATTGTACGGTAGATACTGAATAATAAATGATACCCGTAAATCTTGTATGAAAACCCTATAAATCTAAACGGTAGTTCTGTGCTGGGCTCGCCACGGACAGGCGGACGATCTGCAAACATTTTGTAAACCGCAGTGTTATTAGTTGTTTTATTTAACGATCTCTAGCAATCGGTGGTAGAGTGTTTTGGTCTATAGGCCTCGGTTATTTGGATACCGAGTTCAATTCCATGTTGGTATTGTTGATTTGCGTCAATTATTTAGACCAACCAATGTTTAGGTTGCCATTATTGCAACCATTGGATACCTGCAAAGCCAGAAAAATAAAGCTGTATTTTTTTTGTTGATTTTCGGTCCACTTAATTGTTACATAAATAAATAAATAAATAAATAAATATGCGCCAGACAACACACCTCTTGTAATGGTCTCGAAGTAAGGATTAATATCCCTGTGTTACGAGGTACCTTACAAAGAAATCAGCCAGGGGCGTCTCCCAGCACACCCAGACCCGAGTCAATTACGAGAAGATCGTTTCCTGATTTGACCCGACCGGGAATCGAACCCGGGACACTAAGGAAATCGAGGCGAGAAACCATGCTGCAGCGCACTACGCCAATCGTGTCGTCAATAAATAATGTTCAATTGTTCAAAACTTACTAAGAGAGTGACGATGCAAAAACTTCTTATCAGTGAGTTCATTTGTGAATTTACCTGACTATAAAAAAGCAACATGGCTGTGTTAATTGACAGCACAGGACGAAACATAGTTTTAGTCGCAGAACCATTATTTATGAAGGTTATCGAAGAACCTGTTCTCAAGGAGAGTCATTGTTAATAACAGTTGTATAGTCAAACTCAAACTAAAATAACTTTATTTAAATAGATTGTATCAGTACTTTCCAATCGTCAAATTTACAGCAAAACATACTATATAATAGACATAAATACCATAATAATATGGATATGTAAATACACAGTATACAGACATAATGCGACTCTACCACCGCGTCGAAGTTGTTTCTTGCTTAGAAGACCCGGCTAGAAACTCAGCAGTTACTCTTTTGAACTTGTTTTGGGTTTACAACAGGCGTTAGTAAAGAACAAGCATTTTGATACAAGTAAACTGAAAAGAATATAAAACAAAGAGAAAAAAAACCATAAAAGAATATAAAACAAAGGGTCATTTGAACAATTCAAAAGAGAAATTGTTAGTCAGTACATACTGGGTGTTTAACTATTACAATAAAACATCTGTTACAATAGAGCTATCTAATCCCGACGACGGGATTAGATAGCTCTATTGTAACAGATGTTTATCTATCTATACATCGGCAAAGTTTGCATTTTTAATGAAAAAAAACTGTTCGAAGAACTTCAATTAAACATTAAAGTTGTCGGATTAATACAAAACATTATGGCCGAACCAAAATAAAAAACCGTTAAAAAATTATGCATTTTAGTACAACTGATTGAACAGTTATTGCCTTGCTTACTTAAGGATTTTTATTTATTTAATAAAATTAAGTTTGTAACTGTGAAGATACAATATCGCTGCGTTAAAAACCCCAAACCAAATAGAGAGAAAAAACAATTACATGTCTGACGATAATATGTGTTGTGCATTAATTTTGCCACAGGAGACTGGGCACATCTGGACTAAAGGTTGAAAAATAAAATATTGCTGCCACTTCATATCAAATTTTAGATGAAAATCAATAATACGTGCTTCATTTTTTTTATGAGCATAACTCACAGATGTGAATAGTTAAGAAGAAAATGTTCAGTGAAAAACAGTGATCAAATACAAAGAAAAGTGGCAGAGGCCTGTATTAAAGTACACTAACCCTATTTTCTTAATAACATTACAATAATCAAATATATTATACAGGGTGTCCCAAAAAGAAGTGTCAAGCGGAAGCCCACAGATAGAGCACCTCTTGGGGTACCCGAATCATCCTCATGTATGTTCCGCGATTGTTCATAGTTATGATTTTTTTTCTGAATTTCTGAGAAAGTTTAAATTTTTTATTTTTTAAAAAGTAGAAGACTTTTCAAATTTTTTCTTTGCCCAACTGAATCATCCTTAATTGTACTTTGATGCATAAAATAATCAGTTTCATAACTTTGACCAGAATGATGAAAATGTTGGTATAAAACCAAAAATGTACGGTTGATGAATAAACACTTCAATTTTCAACTTTAAATTAAAAATCTAAGCGGGTGACTGTATGGTTTTTATAAGTAAAGCTCAAAATGCTCCATAATCTCAGCTTTCTCAATCATAACAAAAAAGAAGTACTTAATGGGCTAATTTGGCTAAAATCAGCCTTCGAAGACAGCGAGGTGGAAAATTCTTGAAATTAGCCATCAGATTAATAACTGTTTTTTGGCCATTTTATCATTCCTGAAGTTCTTGAATTTGTTATCTAACCAAAAATTACTGCAGGAAGGCTAAGGAAATAAGTGTGAGAACAATACAACGTCGAACCGAAATTAGATTAGATTAGATTAGATTAGATATTCTTTATTGCACAAATAAAACAGTTACAAAAATAAAGTTTAAATAACATATTAGTACAATTTAGGCGGCCTTATCGCTAGAAGCGATCTCTTCCAGGCAACCTCCGAGTAGAGAAACAAAAAAGAGTAAACAGTTGAGGTGGTGTAAGATGAGCAGTTAATCAATAAAAAATAAATAAAATAAAAAAAACATATTGACTAAAACCATAGACATACAAATTATTAAGATAGCAATAAACAAACTTACATAAACATACTTACATGAATAAACATAAAATTTTGTATGGATTATTCAGTAGGCACCTAATCAACAATACTAAATCATTAAGGCGAAGTTTGAGTCAAATAAGTGACAGAAAATATGCTTTGACCCGTGATTTGAAAATAAGTAGGGATTTGGAAGACCTTATAGAGAAGGGCAAGGAATTCCATGAGCGAATAGATTGGACAGTAAAAGATTTAGAATAATAATCAGTGGAATGAGGAGGAAATGACAGAAGCAGTGAACGGCACGAACGCATATCATCACCTTTGGCAGATTGCTGAAAATTGTAACGTTGTTTGAGATATGGCGGTGACCGCGGATCAAACAGGACGTAGTAGAGTAAAGAAAGAACGTGAAGATCGCGACGAAGACGTATTGGGAGTCAGTTAAGTTGAGAGCGAAATTCGGAGACATGATCAAACTTGCGCAGACCGTAGATAATACGAATACAAAAATTTTGGAGTCGCTCGAGTTTATTAAGGAAGTTTTCACTGATATCCAGATAACAAGCATCGGCGTAGTCAAGGATAGGAAGAAGTAAAGCCTGCACAAGAGCAATCTTAGTAGGAATTGGCAAAAAGTTTCGGAGTCTACTAAGTGAACTAGCAGGAGCAAACATTCTTCTACTCACCTCGCTAATCTGCTTATCCCACTTTAAGGAGCTATCCATAAAAATACCCAAATTCTTAACCAGTTTACTATACGCAACTTTAACCCCATCAAATAAAATAGGTGGTAAAGAGTTCCAGGCGATCCTGGAGATTTGATGTGAACCACCGACGACTAGAACTTGCGTTTAATCAGGGTTAACCTTGAGGCCAAACGCTTTACTCCATTCCAGAATACGCACAAGGTCGGAGTTCAGGACTTGGATGGCCTCATGTAAGTCGTTAAGGCAGCCCTGGGAATATATCTGTAGGTCGTCTGCATATAGGTGGTAGGAGCAAGAAAGGTTATGAGTAATAGCATTAATGAATACCGCGAAGAGAAGAGGAGATAAAACACCACCCTGCGGAACACTGGCACGAATGTCACGCCAAGCAGAGAATGACTCATCAGCACGAACACGTTGCCGGCGTCCAAACAAGTAACTGTGAAACCAGTCTAGAACCGCCGGAGATATGTTAAGAGAACGAAGTACGCCAAGAAGGATTTCAAAGTCGACAGTATTAAAAGCATTGCTGAAATCCAGCAACGCCAACACCGTCAAACGTTGGTCATCCATACCAAGGCGAATGTCGTCGGTAATCTTGACCAAAGCTGTAGTCGTACTATGACCGGGACGAAAGCCAGATTGTAACGGATTCAAGAGATTGTTTTTAGAAAGGAAATAGCCGAGCTGATGGTAAACAACACGGTCAAGGACTTTGGAAAGGAAAGGTAAAATTGAAATTGGGCGATAGTCAGAGAGAGATTCGGGCTTGGATTTTTTTGGAAGAGGAATTACTTGGGCATGTTTCCAGGCAAAGGGAAAGGAGCTAGATGTTAAAGAGTGATTAAGAATGTGAGTGATAACAGGATTTAGAATGTCGAGGAGAGGAACGATCATATTACGAATGCTATCGTTACCGACGGCATTGGAAGCAACTGACAATATGGTTCTCTTAACATCACAGTCGGATACTTGGCTAAAAACAAAAGGCGAGTAGTCAGGAATTGGAAGAGATGACAGTCGAAAAAGAGTATTAATTTTGGAGCAATCGTCCATAGCAACGGTGGAACAGAAATGATCATTTAGGACGTCAAAGTTTACATTAGAGACTGAGTCATTGCGTGGTTTTCCAATTCCTAGCGACCTAAGGAATCTCCAGACTTTGGCTGGATCGCCATTTTGAACAGATTCATGAATGTGGCGTCTTTGAGCATCCCTACACAGCCTATTGAAGCGATTCCTTAATTCCTTGTATCTCGAGCGGTTTTTTTCCGATGGATCCATTTTAAACTTAGACCTAGCAGAATTTTTTCTATCACGAAGAGCCTTAATATTATCAGTCAGCCAGGGAGCTGGAGAATGTTTAATTTTCACCGGGCGGACAGGAGCGTGCTTATCAAATAGCTGGATTAGAAGTGAATTGAACTGCATTACCTTTTCGTCCACAGTACCAGCACTGTCAATCACTGACCAATCCATGTCACTCGCATTCCGTCCCAAACCCTCCAAATCCATCCCACGAAAATTGCGCTGTAAAAGTATTTTTGGCTTAATTTTCGGAGGACGGACCTTGTACGACAAGTAGACAAGGTCATGATACGAAAAAGCATCAGCTGAGCATTGGCCATGCTTGACAACGTGATCAGTTGAGGAAACAATCATCAGGTCCAAGAGAGATGGATTGCTGTTAGGAAACAAATGGGTCGCATTTAAAGGAAGGATATGCAAGTTATTGGCATGAACGATTGAATTGAGACGACGTGCACGAGAGTCATTTTTAAAAAGGCAAGTGTTGAAATCTCCCATTAAAATAGTGTGCTTATACAAAGGAATCAGGGCCTCTAAAGTTTCCTCAAGAGAGGAGAAGTAATCAACACTCAAGCTAGGACTATAGAAAACGCCAAGCAGGATTTTATTGTGATTTAAAGACATTTCAATAAAAAGGTACTGTGGAAGATCAGATGTCGAAGATGGGAGAGAGTGTTTCACAATAGAAAATTTGATTTGAGAACGAACATATAAGGCAATACCACCGCCGGATCTGATAATGCGGTCATTTTGAACTAGTACGAAACCTGGAAGAGAGAAGTATGTGGAGGGGGTATAAGGCTTGAGCCAGGTTTCCGACACAAGAATAACGTGAATATTTTTATTGTCAAAGGCTGTGAGAAGATCAGGGTAGTGGGCTGGAATGCTCTGGGCATTTATGTGTACTAAATTTAGATTTTTAGGCACATCCTCAAAAGTGGTCTGCAATACATCGTGAAGAGGAGTCCAAAATCACTGGCACATCGCATACTCCAACAAGAGGGTTTTCACCCATATCATATTCAAAAAGTTCAGCAGCTTAAGCCCGCAGACTATCCGAGAAGAGTAGCGTTTTGTCAGGAAATGTTGCGGCGTCAAGCTGAAAATGTTTTTTTTTTTTAATATTTTATGGACCGATGAGTCACATTTTAAGAGATGTGGAATTTTCAACATACACACCTATAATTCTTGGAACATTGAAAATCCACACTTGACCCGGGAATCTAATTTCCAAGAACAATTCAGTGTCAATCTATGGTCAGGCATCTTAAACGGACAGCTGATTGGTCCGTTCGAACTACCTGACCGACTAAACGGCGAGGCCTATTTGCATTTTCTACAACATAATCTCACCGACTTGTTAGGAGATGTTGACGTGTTAACGCTTTATAGGAATATGATTTTTCAAAACGACGGCGCCCCATAACATTTTGCGAGAATCGTCAGACAATATTTGTCTGAAAGATTTCCAGGTGGATCGGCCGTGGAAGGCCCATTGCGTGGCCACCACGGTCCCCCGACTTGAACCCAATTGATTTCTTCGTCTGGGGATATTACAAGGAATTGGTTTACGCCAAGGACATCAGCAACGTAGCCGAATTACGAATAAAATTGAGGCAAGCAGAAGAGACGATAAAAAACAACAGAATTGCCTTTATAAAACTAAAAGACAACTTTTTTAGACGATGTAGAATTTGTATCGAGAACAAAGGTAGACATTTTGAACATTTCTTGTAAATAAATAATAAATAATTAATAACTATTTCTTTTTGTTCTATTAATTAAACTTTTAAATGTTTATTCTTTCTATTATTTCCTTAGCCTTCCTGCAGTAATTTTTGGTTAGATAACAAATTCAAGAACTTCAGGAATGATAAAATGGCCATAAAACAGTTATTAATCTGATGGCTAATTTCAAGAATTTTCCACCTCGGTGTCTTTGAAGGCTGATTTTAGCCAAAGTAGCCCTTTAAATACTTCTTTTTTGTAATGATTAAAAAAACTGAGATTCTAGAGCATTTTGAGCTTTACTTAGAAACCATACAGTCACCCGCTTAGATTTTTAATTTAAAATTGAAAATTTAAGTCTTTATTCATCAACCGTACATTTTTGGTTTTATCCACCAACATTTTCATCATTTTGGTCAAAGTCATGAAACTGATTATTTTATGCATCAAAATACAATTAAGGATGATTCAGTTGGGCAAAGAAAAAATTTTAAAACTCTTCTACTTTTAAAAAAATAAAAAATTTAAACTTTTAGGTCCGAAATTCTCAGAAATTCAGAAAAAAAATCATAACTCGAAAACTATGAACAATCGCGGAGCATACATGGGCATGATTCGGGTACCACAAGGGGTGCTCTATCTGTGGGCTTCCGCTTGACACTTCTTTTTGGGACATACCTGTACCTGTATATGTGCTCAGAGAGCGCGCTCTAGGTAAACCGGTTTCATCTCGGGTTCCTTTTCTTCATTACTCTTAGTTATAAGTAACCCGCAATTCAATGATGCTGCATATTCTTGACCCTTGCAAGAAAACTACTTAATGTTGCTTGAAAGAAAAATAGAAAGAAATAAAAAGAAAACAATAATTAAAATCATAAAAGTTGCGGTCACGTCTGCCTGACGCCGCATGTTAACACGCCTTATTTATGTGGACATTTAATAAGACAAGTGTGCTTTTATTGCATATATTTACTTATTTATTTACCTCTTTCGTCCGAGACTTGATTGTGAGCAGACGTGTCGCATATTTTTTTTCTAAAATCCAAAGTATAATGTACGCGAATATCCGCCATAGTTCTATCACCATCATAGCTAAAATCCTGTGAATTAACCCAGTAATTCATCATACTCGCGGACCGAGCTCCGCTGACCGCGTCCCCCGCCAACCTCACGTGCGAGCGTGACAACCGCGATTTTTCGACTCTTTTGCACAGCGACGCGGGCGCACCACACAAGGTCGTCGTGCGTCACCACTACGAGATACTGAGGATAACGCAGAGCTACGCTTACTCCAGCGACCAATCGACCAAAACACGACCTTATTAACTCTGCTACGAAAACTTTCAATAATTAGCGATACGCAGAATCGTCAACAAGATGGAAAGTGATTTAAACAGAGCCCAATCTGACTCTAATATTTTCAACCCTGAGCAAAATCTTACACCATTAAACAATGTTTCTATACGTATTAAAAGAAGCAGAGAAGATTTAACTGATGAAAAATTAGATACATTTAAACAAGATTTGATGGCAGCCTTTCAAAAAATGATGAGTAATGAATTTAAGAAAATTGACCCTATCCTTCAAGGCATCATTAAGACAAACGAAAACGTAGAAAGTTCTATATCCTTCTTAGCCGAACAAGGTGAAGGTTTTAAGAAGAGGTTGGAACAGTTGGAGGGTGAAAATAAAAAGGACAAAGAGTACATAGCGTTACTGGAGGATAAATTGGAGGAGGAAAGAAGAGAAAATCGAAAAGGAAACTTCGAGATTAGGAATGTACCCTACTTTGAGCAGAAGGATAGTAAAGATGACCTAATAGAAATGGTGTTATGCTTATCAAAAACGGTGGACTGCCCTATAACCGAAAAAGACATTAGTGACATCTATAGAGTCAGACCTAAAAAAGACACTACTAAGAATTCACCTATTATAGTGGAAACTAGCTCGGCTATTCTAAAATCAACCCTATTACAAAAGTGCAAGGCGCACAATATTCGAAACAAAGAAAAACTGCGCGCGAAACACTTAGGTTTTAAGACAAAGGAGGATACTTCTATTTACATATCGGAACAGCTAACATCTAAGGGAGCTAGGCTTTTTTTTCTAGCCCGCGACCTTGCAAATACAAAATCATACAAATATTGCTGGACTTCATACGGGCGTGTTTACGTGCGCAAGGCAGCTGACACGCCTATTATCCTGTTGAGCAACGAAGCTCAAGTGAATAATCTTATGCAGCTAACGTGACTAGCCTGTGGCAGTTTTGTGCGGGTTTATCCTTCGTTACATAAGGCTGTTTTCGGTATGGATATGGTGGCGATTTGTGCTCATGGTGTATATTCTCCCTCTAGCGCACAAATAGTATTAAACCCTTTAAGATACTCCCTTAAGGTAAGATCCTGTAAATACACACACTCAAAAATAATTTCTATCACATACACTATATATTTAAACATTTGTAATCTCATTTATGTATATTACTACATACTATACTCGTATCTATTCACACAACTACATGCACACTATTCCCTTACATTAATACAAAACAGCAATCTTTTAATATTTTCTGAGCCTTTCTTTGCAATACTATTATGCTATCTATTAAATAAGGTAAATCTAAAGTCCTTTATAAAGTTAATTAATATCAATTGCCACTTTCCTCCACATTATAAAAACGACCTATGTGCAACAACAAGTAATAAACATTTAAATCAATATGAATAGTTTACTAAACACAGTAACAGAGATTGATAAGATACAAATTGCGTCTTGTAACAGCTCTGATGTTGGTACTTTTTTACACCAGGTAGGTGAAATGCATAATAGGAATTTAACAATTATTTCGCAAAACATGAGGAGTATCTACAGTAATTTTGACGACTTGTGCCTGACACTATCACAGTTTAGATTTTCTGTGGATGTGATGGTGTTAACTGAATGTCGTATTGATCCAAACAAAACAATACCCCAGTTAAATAATTATGTATCATATGCAACAACAAAACACTTAAATCGGTGTGATGGTGTTGTAGTTTATGCAAAAAAGGATCACAGAGTTAAAGTTACCGAAATCGAACTTTCTAATGCATCGTGCCTCCAGATTACGGTAAATAACATCAATATTCTTGGGATTTATCGTTCACCGTCAAACCTCAATGGAGACAGTTTTATATACTCACTAGATAGACACTTAAATAACCTAAAAACCTTTACAACAATAGTTATTACGGGAGACATAAATATAAATTTAATAAATGACGACAACATACCGATAAATGAACGAAAAAACAAATTTAACTACCTAAATATGCTTGCTACGCATGGGCTGTTACCTGGTCACGACCTACCGACCAGAGGAAAAAACTGCTTAGATCATTTTATCTTAAAATTAAACAAAATTAAAAATTCAGCCACTATAACTGTATTAAATACTACAATAACCGACCACAAGATGATTTTTCTAAAACTCTTAAATATAAAAAATAAAAATAGCTGCCCTAGAATAAGGACTAGAATAGACTTAAATAAAGCAACCGAATGTTTTAAAAGTTTGAATCTTTCTAGTTTCGTGACACATACTAATCCCACAATACTTACCGATCTCTTAATTAATGAACTGAGAAATTGTATTCTGATAAATAAAATAACTACAACTATCCCTTGCAAAAACCGTATAATAAAACCTTGGATTACATTAGGTGTTCTTCGCTGTATCAGAAACAGAAATGCAATGCAGATGAAACTAAAATCTGATCCTAAAAATGATATTCTAAAAATAACATATAGACGCTATCGTAATCATTGTAATGCTCTGATTAAAAAGTTAAAAAGGGATTACGACAGAAATCAACTTAATAAAAATAAAAAGAATCCTAGGTCACTCTGGAAATGTATTGATAACATCACTCACCGTAAAATAAATAAATCAGATAATTTAGAACTGCTAACCTGTAAACCAACCCCTAAAGAGTCTGTAGATTATGTAAATACCTATTTCTCAAATATTGGCAGATCCTTAGCTGATAAAATATTCGCGCGTCAATCGACTCAAGGTAAACTTATTAAAAAGTCTTCCCCTTCACATGTGGCCTCTTCTCTTGTCTTACTGGAATCTGACCCAGATGAGGTCTACGGAATCCTAATGGGGTTAAAATCCAATAGTGCTTCTGGCTGGGATGGTATCCCAACCACATTTTTGAAGCTGGTTGCAAGAGAGATAGCTCCTGTTATAGCCCACTTAGCTAACCTCTGCATGACCCAGGGCACCTTTCCTACTGCGCTCAAACATGCAATAGTAACTCCCATACACAAGAGTGGAGACAGAGATGAGGCTAGTAACTATAGACCTATCTCAGTTCCCCCAGTTCTTTCAAAGATTTTAGAAAAAATTATAAATAATAGATTAGTAAACTTTTTGAACAGATACACATTAATATCCGAGTCTCAATTTGGTTTTAGGCGAGGGATCTCAACAGAGGATGCTGTGATCGCTTTAACATCTTACATAACCGATAACGTTGATGGGAATAGGAGATGCCTGACAGTTTTTCTAGACCTCCAAAAGGCCTTCGATACCGTCTCTGTCCCCACTCTTATGCAAAGACTAGAATCTTTGGGTGTTAGGGGTACTCCCCTGGCTCTGCTGTGTGACTATCTTCGAAATCGTAAACAAAGTACGAGGATTGGTGACTGTGTCAGCGAACTAGCTAATATAACATATGGCGTGCCCCAGGGAAGTGTGCTGGGACCCACGCTTTTCTTAATCTATATTAACAACCTTTGCAACCTAAATATCAGCAATGGTAGGGTTTTCTCATATGCGGATGACACCGCAGTGGTTTTTACTGGTACAACATGGGTCGACGTTCATAAATATGCTCAAAAAGGCCTAGCTCAAATAGCTGGTTGGTTGGATGACAGTTTGTTGACTTTAAATGCGTCCAAAACTAATTACGTATGTTTTACAAATTACAACAATACTCAACCTGACTCAGACTACCAAATAAAGATCCACTCGTGTAACAATTTTATTAACAATGATTGCTCTTGTACCATTATAAATAAAATAGCTAAAACAAGGTATCTTGGAGTAATTCTTGACCAGCGCCTGTCTTGGCACGCTCACATTGACCTGCTATCTGGCCGAATGCGTAAACTTTCTTGGGTTTTTAAAACTCTCAGACACGTAGCCGACATGTTTTTAATGAAACAAATATATATATCACTGGCGCAATCAGTACTTAATTATTGTATAACAGTCTGGGGTGGGGCAACTAAGGTTCATTTCCTGACACTGGAACGATCACAAAGGTCCTTGCTCAAAGTTCTTTATTTTAAACCTTACAGGTATCCCACGGATAGCCTCTACTCAGAATGTGGTATTTTATCTGTGAGGAAACTTTACATCCTACATGCAATTTTAAAGCTTCATAAAAAACTGCCATTCCACCCCACTAAACAGACTAAAAGAAGAATTTTAAATGTTGCACCTGTGCACCGCGTTAAAACCGCCTATGCAAAGAGACAATTTATAGGACAATCGACGCACTTATACAACAAAATAAATAAAATGCTAAATTTTTACCCCTTAACCATACATCAATGCAAAAGAATACTAGAGAATTGGCTTCAAAATAAAAATTATAACGAAATAGAAAACCTCACCATACATTAGCAAATAAACCAAAAAGTCATAACTTAGTATGCATATAGACATAATATTATTAGTATTATATTATTATTTTTACACACACACACACACACACACACACACACACACACACACACATCCACACACACACACACATCCACACACACATACACACATCCACACACACACACACCCAAACACAAACACACACGCATCCACACATACACAAACATACACCAACAAACTGTACCAGTAACTTTGTTTGTCGTTTTACACAGTCCAAACTAATTCTGTAAACCTCTTCACGTGCTTTTTAACCTTTCTATCTTAAATTAAGTTATTTACCCAAGATTCGTTTGTTGATTTTTATAAGAACCCAATTATAAATTGTTTGGAAGAAATCTCTTTATAGTGATAAGACCTATCTAATATAAGTAACGAATTGTATGTTGGTTTTCTTCAAGTAAATACTACTGTAATACTTCATAGCAAATGCAAAAACAAATGTACAACAAATAGATTAAACGAATATACTCGTAACTTTAAGGTATCATTTTTATAGTAAGCTTAAGCTTAAGTTTTGAGAAGGAGCGGGGTCTCCTAACACAGGTACATGTACTTAAAAGGAGGTCCCTTCCACTAGTTATGTAACATTTTACAGATACCGAATAAATATATTTTTTTCATTTTTTTTCATTTTCATTTACTGTTAAAGCCGATGTGATCTGACAGCGTGTTAACAGGTGACGTCAGACTAATGTGATCGCACCTCAAGAGTTACTTGAGTCCATATGGATGGAAAATTGGTCAAAACAATGTTTTTTTTAACATTTTTTATGTATTTACAAAAAACCATAACTCTGAAACTATCCATGACAGTGAAGTAAGGTTTAAAAACATGTAAGCACATATCACTACCATAGAGGATACTTCCAGACGTGGACTCTAGTTTTTTTTTTGGCCTAAGCTCCATAATTTTTCGCCCACTCTCCTTTATGAACACAAGGGTTCCTCCTTGATTCGTATTCTTCATTTCTGAAATTGAATTTATCTGTCTGTGGAGAAAAAAATACTCGGTTTATTTTACGATACTTTCAAACTCAATTTATTTACGGCGTCGTCGGTATTTCTTTCCAGCGTAGGTGAATCATATCACTTAACCATTAAATCTTCGGAGAGCTCATTCGATGAACCGTGCATCGGCGAACGGTTCTGTAGATGAGAGGACCCTGTTCATCGGCAAAGCGCGATTTCTGTGAAAACTTCAGCCTCACACACGGACGAGTTAAAAAGTAAGGACTCCTTGCTGCCTATATTTGAATTAACGCCGTGAAAAATCACTTCCTGAATGAACACTTGTGAAATCACAGCTACCGAAATCATTAATTTCATCAAATGACTATGATTTAAAAGTAGCAAGTAGCAAGTATCATTTCCATGCCTACTCTCAGGGGTAATTCGGCGAATAGTAGGGACATGTGTTATTTAGCTTCGGTTTTCACTCAGGTACGTATTTGCATCCAGTACGTCTACCACGAGTTGCCACTTTAAATTTAGTTTTTTCGTCCGCGTAAAAATTTGTACTGGGATTTGACATTGTCATGTCATGTAATGTCAAATCCCAATACAATTTTTTACGCGAACGTTAAAGTAAATTTAAAGTGGCAACTCGTGGTAGACGTACAGACCGTCGCAGGAGTTCCCTGGGCTCAAACTTTGGAACTTTACTAGCATATTTAATATGAATTAAATCCTTTCTCACTAAAAACAAGTGTGCATTTACAAAACACATTATGTGTTTTACATATTATATATTTTGTTCAACATATTATTATCTAATGATTTAGGGATAAAACAGATGAAACATATTCATGAAATAGATCATGAAATCCTACTGATTAAGCTGAGACATTACGGTGTTTCAAATATTTCACTTAGCCTTATAGAATCTTACCTCACTGATAGAATACAAAAAGTGACAATGGTACGAACTCTTTCGGTGCCACCATACGTATGGGCGTGCCCCAGGGATCAATATTGGGTCCTCTGCTGTTTTTGATCTATATAAATGACATGCCTTATTTTGTCAAAGACCTATGTGGGATTGTATTATTTGCTGATGACACTTCTCTGATTTTTAACGTAGATAGAAGTAACAAAGCACTTGACGACGTAAATAATACTCTCTCTAAGGTACTGCATTGGTTCACGATTAACAATTTACTGCTTAATGCTAAGAAGACTAAATGTATCAAATTTTCTATGCCCAATGTAAGACAGGTCGATACCATTATAAACAAGAATAACGAGCCATTAGAGATTGCGAATTCCACTGTATTTCTAGGAATTACTCTCGATTCCAAGTTACAGTGGGGTCCGCATATTTCTGCTCTGGCAGGAAGACTTAGTTCGGCAGCTTATGCTGTTAGAAAAATAAGGCTCCTGACTGATATCGCAACAGCAAGATTAGTGTACTTCAGTTTTTTTCACAGTGTTATGTCGTATGGTCTACAGTTGTGGGGCTCAGCAGCGGATCTCAACACCATCTTTGTTCTTCAAAAAAGAGCCATCCGCTCCATTTACAACCTTAGACCACGTGACTCGCTTCGTGAAGTATTCAAAGAGATAGATATTTTAACGGTGTACTCTCAATTTATTTATGATAATGTAGTATATGTCCGTAAAAACTTGTATCTCTTCAAGAAAAAACAGTGATGTTCATAAACTCAATACTAGAAATAAAAATAAGCTCGTAACTCCCAGTCTAAGACTGCATAAGGTAGGAAAATCATTTGTTGGTCAATGTGTTAAATATTTTAATAAGATTCCGCAAACTCTCGTTGAACTGCCTCTTCACCAGTTTAAGTCACAAATTAAAGCTAAGTTAATGAAGCGAGGTTATTATAGTGTTTAAGAATTTGTGGTCATATTAGGTATAATCTGCTCCTCGGCACACTTTTTTGTTATGACTTTACTCTGTCAATTCAATTTTTGTGTTAAAAAACAAGATTAAAAAGAGTAACCATCGAGTTTTTCTCGATCGGAAACAACCTCCGAACCGGTGGTAGAGTCACATTATGTTTAATTATGATATTTACTATCATAGTATTATTTTATGTAAATTTATTTTAGTATATTTTTGCTTTAATTTTTTTGTAACTATATGACTTGTCATAATGTAACGACCCCCCTCTCTCAATCTCTCACCAACATCAACATATTTCACAGATTAAAAACTTATATCACCCAAATCAATATGAATAAACAAATCGATATAAATTTTGAATTATTAAAATAGATACTACATGATCGAACATGTAACTTGAAGATAAAATGGCCAAATGGTTGTGATCGTCTAATAGTGGTAGAACCGTCTACGTTGTGTTGTGTAAATAGTATTTATTACTCAATATTATTTTATGAGGTATGTGAGTGCTAATTATGAGTTTGATGGAAAAATTAAGAACCTACTATGCTATGTAAAACTGTTTCAGACATTCTATTTATTACATGTCTAACTAACTCACCTAATCAAAGACTAACTTGAAATCAAAGACAGTTAAATTAGTAACTCTTCAGAAGTAAGTAAGTAAATAAGAATAAAGAGTTTAAAATGAATTGTTGAATTCGGAACCAAGTATATATTATTCTATGTATGTACCCAACAAATATTGATTATGATTTTAAATATAGTGCAGAATTTGAATAAGAGTGAAAAGCTGATATTTAGAATCATTAAATATAGTTAAAAGAATCAAAATATTATAGGAAAATTCTCCAAAGGAGCATTCCCTTTGGAGGTGGTCATAACGAGCTCCACCCCGCTCCAGACCGATGAAGGCCAACCAGCTCGCGCATCCCCCGAAATAGGATTGTGGATATTTGTAGTGACAGTCATAGACTGTGGTGTGACAATGTGTAAAACAAAATTGAAACACTGAATTGTAGGATTGTAGCAGGATGTCAAACCCAGCTCCAACGTAACTCATTCTGTAGATGAATCATCATTAATTAAAATGAAATAATTCAATATAAATCATTGGTAGCATGATACTCCATGACTTGTCAACATGTACATCAGGTTGATGATGATTGTAGATAAACATTCACAAAAGCAGACCTTGGTCCGGATAATATAGGACTCATCAAAAACATCGTCTTTAGGGTGAAGATAATGCAATTCACGAAGACTTAATAAAATACTCGAGTCAATGGACAGCTAGGTCACTTACAGGAAAGCTAGTGTGAAGTTTGAGTTTGTTTGTGTGGGGAAAAAGCATATTTGTTATCAATCAGAATACCACCACTAATTTGTAATTTTGGTGTGGAAAAGGGTATTGGCTTATAGCAGAATACCGCCACTGTATATGTAGAGTAGGGTATAGTACATGGCGTTACTGAGAGATAAGATGCCTCTAAATATTTGTAGATTTTTAATATTTAATGTGATATGAAATGTACATAATATTCACAGCCATCAAGCGGCATCACCACCAAGACTCAGATTGAACTATATAAAATAGTCATTATTTAGCTTTGCAATAAATCTTGCAACTAGGTTTGTAGGATAAGGTTTAATTTAAACTGGGATAGTTTAAATTATTATGTTTTGGTTTTAAGTGAATCAGCACTTATAAATAGTTGAATAACTGTTAAAATCAACAGTGTTTAGTAATAGGTTAAATTAACCAATAATATTTGCAAAAGCAATCTGAGAACCTTAGTCAAGCTCTCTTGTTAAAATCAATTGTTATCATTAGATAACATATGTTGGTTTTAGGTGAATCAACACTTATAAATAGTTGAATAAATGTTATAATCAACAGTGTTTAGTAATAGGTTTAATTAACCAATAGTATTTGCCAAAAGCAATCTAAGAACCTTAGTCAAGTTCCCTTGTTAAAATCAATTGTTCTTATCATTAGGTAACATTAGCAATTAGTCCAGCATAGATGTTGGTAGTAAATACAAAAAGACAATTCACTCATACTAGGCATTGGACCCCCACAAAATCTAGTTTAAGCTAGCAATTATCATGTGGAGTACTGACCAGCAGTGGTTAGCCACTGACCAGCAGAGTTGATTAACGGGACATAAAAACTAAACCTCATCTCTAGGTTCCATTCGTTTACAACGGCATTTATAGCCTGGCCTGTCAGGGGATGGAGGTCCTAGGACTTGGTACGCTCAAATCTTCGGTTAATCAATGGACGAGAAGAGTAAACTCAGCCAGGCACACACGTATTGATATGCGGTCCAGCTGCCACGCACACACGTATTGCTACTCGGCCTAACAGCCAGGCATCACACATACCCTACTTCTACGCGGCCACGACTTATAACTATAATGAGTAGACTCAGCGGGAGGCACACACATATCAATACCCTAATTAATATTAGGTATACTCCTACGCGGCCAAAGAAACATCCCTCTTTTCCACACAATATTGCATAAAAGATGGTAATATAATCAAATGTATTTTGATAACCTCCATTCTGGACTACGCAGACCATATCAGTGAATTAAATAAATGACAAGGTGAATTTTACTAATTACCTTACCAATGTAAAACAGATGCTACAAATACTAATTCTTGTACTATCTTCGTAAGTACTACTTTCATAAAAAGTAAGCCTCAACATTTTAATTTTCGTAATTAATGCTAAGACCATGACTAGATTTCATTATGTAAATATTTATTAGGTACACACATAAAACATATATCTGTTTAATAAAATCATTACTAGTTTTAAAAGAATATGTTGCACTATATTTGAGATTTAACAGGAAATAAAATTCTAACAATTTTTTATTTCAATTTTATAGCTCTTCTACCGGAAAGATCTGACCATAGAATGCTGCGTCTCTAAATTCACTGACTCTAAAATGTATGACTTTACTTAAGATAAATCAAAGAAAGAAATCAACTGAAACACTTTTGTATAAAACTACTACTGAACCTAACCCTGAAAATTTGACTTACTAACCTGATTATTTCACTGACAAATAAAGACTGTCCTACTAAATCATGGAAGTCTAGATTTCCTAACATTCTTATAGCTCTATGTAATAACGGAAAGATCTGACCTTAGGATGCTGCGTCTCTTAATTCACTGATTCTACAATTAATGTTCTATTTTAGATAAATAGAAGAAACTAAAACACTTTGGACCGTCTGAGGCCTAGATCCTTACTCTATCACGACCAATAACATACTCTCTTCTAAATAATGAAAGTCTAGATTTCCTAACATTCTCATAGCTCTATATAATAACGAAAAGATCTGACCTTAAATGCTGCGTCTCTGAAATCACTGATTCTACAGTTAATATTATACTTTAGATAAAATAATACATATAACTAAAAAACCATTGACCGTCTGGGGCCTAGATGCTAACTCTGTCACGACCAAAAACGAACTGTCCCGTGTTTTGGTCCTAACCGTCCGAAGGCCAAAAACATACTCTCTTCTAAATAATGAAAGTATAGATTTCCTAACATTCTTAAAGCTCTATATAATAACGGAAAGATCTGACCTTATGATGCTGCGTCTCTTAATTCACTGATTCTACAATTAATATAATACTTTAGATAAAATTATACAAGTAATTATAAAACCTCTGATCGTCTGAGGCCTAGATCCTAGCTCTGTCACTACTAAATACGAACTGTCCTCCCTACCGATTCCCAATTCATAATGGAAACTAAGTTCCTCAATATAAAGCAGAGATTTATTAACCTTAAGTGCGAATGCTGAACACGAGAATTACTAGTACTTGGATATTTTAGGGTTCCGCCTTTTGTACGTTGAATACAAAGAGAACCACCGCAAAGTCTTATTCAAGAATTTTGTTATTATTCTATTTG
The DNA here is from genome assembly GCA_947369235.1 of Udea olivalis. Classification (NCBI taxonomy): domain Eukaryota; kingdom Metazoa; phylum Arthropoda; class Insecta; order Lepidoptera; family Crambidae; genus Udea; species Udea olivalis. The sequence continues at coordinate 15,301,573 of OX376349.1, read as the reverse complement.
ACTGTATCCCTCATAGTCACGCGTACAGGCATCAAGCCGAAGTCTATTTCAAACATTAAACTTCACTATTCGTTAGAATTGCAAAACTCAGATTTCTAAGTCAACGCAAACAAAACACACCGCAATGTAAGTCACATAATATTCTGAAACTTTTCAGATAATCGAAACCTATAAATTACTTCCCATGCAGCCTTGTTATAAAATCAGTATTTAAGAAAAGGTAATGTCTCACAGATCAACTAACAGGATAATTATAGAACCGATGCCTTCAGGCATTAACTGCGCCATTCGTACGTGTTACTCCCGTGCAATTAAGAATATATTTTAATATCTAAATTTATAGAGAGGTATGGAACCCTCAGTTAGTCGGACTCACACTTGTCCACTTTTTTAAACAGATTCCTTTACACCAACCACTAGACCTTGTCATTTCACCTTTCAGCAAAACAAACATTTTGGACCAATTTATTGGACCAAACAGTCACATATATTATTTTTTATTAGTATTATTTAAGGTCATGAGAACTAACAGGGACTTAGGATTCTCGAAAGAATGTTTAACAAAACAACCATTAAGTAAGACTCACACTTAAATATCAAATTGAAATTCTAGCTAACAATGAATCTACTCATGAAAACAATTACCTTTTGTATTGTATTTATTTACAAGTTTTTATTGGATCGATTTAATCCGAAAAAATTGAAATCCCAGTTTTAAATAGTGTAGGCTAAGGTGCGTTCCGTTACAATAAGTACTTTCTATAAGTCTATATGAATAAAGATATTTTTTACTTTTACTTTTACTTTACTTTAAAATAGATCCTAGTCTAATAAACCTACTAATACATTTAACAACGTGCTCCTCCAGCAGGCAAAACAGCCATATAAATAGCTTAGCCTTAGTCAATAGCTGTAATTAATAACCGTCGTACATAACAACAAATATATGACGACATTATGTTCACTTTCGGTTGTTAGCTGATGATTGATGCTGTAAAGTTTTATTTGGTTCTTATAAAATTGAAGAGTCCCTAATGAATAATTCAGTCTTCATTTAAGCACGAAAACCACTGCCGACAAACTGACTGGTGTTGTATTAATTGTGTTTTTTCGGAAAATAAAACAAAACATGATAAAAAATACAATAGAAAAAAGGAGAATATTTTCTTGTTAAAGGTTCATAAACGTAAAAGAAATGAAATGAGCTACCTTTGAACGCACAAATACCGATCGCTAAAACATTTCTCAAATTAATATAAGTACTGAAACGCAGCAACCCATTGAATCGGCAAAAGTTGGATGAATACACTGAATGATGAATGCCAAAAGAAAATCTTTGAACACCCTAACAAATAACAAGTCTTCGTAAAACTCACCAATTAGGTAAATTAAAAGGGAAAGTATATACTTTCTAATCAAATGGACAGTTTCCAGCACTTTATTAAAATTGGCTTTTACGTTTAGCTGTTTTCATGGTTCAATGGCAAAATAATAAAACAGAAGCCCAAGGGCGTGGATGTTTGTAATTATTAGGAAGTGATGCGTGGTGAAAAGAAGATCACCAGCTATAGCAATACCTACTAACCTTACCACGATGCATGAATGCATGATAATTACATTTGGTGCCTTCGATCACTGGAGATGGGTGGCAAAGCAACCGTCTGGTACACAAATTTAACAAAAGAACTGTTTTATTACTAAATAATTATTATTTCATGAACTTATTAATGTAATGTAATGTTCTGTTCTGTTCTGCTCTGTAATGTACTCGAACTTTGGAATTTCATTACAGAGGAGTAGATTGAGACTACAACAACAATTTTATGTTATTCATAATGGCCTTAACCATAAATATATGTTACGATTGGCGTAGTGCGCTGTTGCACGGTCTCGCCTCGATTTACGTAGTGTCCTGTTTGATTCCCGATCGGGTCAATTCAGGAAACGATCTTTTCTGAATCGACTCGGGTCTGGGTGTGCTGGGAGACGCCCCTGGCTTGTGTGCTTATGTTATAACACGAGGATATTATTCCCTACTTCGAGACCATTACGAGAGGTGTGTTTTCTGGCGCATATTTATATTATATGGAGACTTAACATAAACCAAAAAAAATTTTGTTCTGTACCCCAAAGTACCAAGAGTTTACGCCGATAAAATTCACTAGCGTCGTCATACTGTGTAGGATTTCGATACAGCATGATGAGAAATGAAACTGAAAATGTCAAACAGCGCTGTTTACTTGACGACTAGTCATGGTAGACGTTCTGTGACATGACGTCTAGTTGCCACATCAAATTTACGTTATCGTTCGCGTAAAAAAAATGTATTGAGATGACACATGACATGACATGACAATGTCAAATCCCAATACATTTTTTACGCGAACGATAATGTATATTTAAAGTGGCAACTCGTGGTAGACGTACTGTAATCCTATTTTGCCTAATTGTATTAACCTAAAAGAGTATTTTTAGTGAACAAAATAGAGTATGAAATTGAAAATCGAGTTTTAGAAAAAGTCCAACTCTCACTTGTCGGTTTTTTAACTTTGCCGTTAATTGGATTATCGGACACTGTTGATGCGAATTTCAAACTTTTTCCTAATGGAATGGAAATAATATTTGTTAAATGGCTCCTCTCCTTCCAACCTAATAGCAGTGTTTGACGTTGATTTCTTTGCAACTTTCTTGGCTGGATTCCCGAAAAGCATTTAAAAGATTAACGTAATGTAATTATTTAAGCAAAGTGAGACTTAAATCCTCGTATCCCCACGTTACTTACACGCGCTAAAAAGCTTTTAAAGTAGCTTCTACATTTCAAAATCGTAAGTTACAAGAGTAGATAACTTGATACTATCCGCAGAGGTTCTTATAAAACCAATTATTTGGAATGATTCAATTATACCTGGTGATTATTATATTAGGTGATGTTGAAGCGAACTGAGCAAACATTTGTTTCTTTTTTCATGTTGAAAATTGTATCTGTCTGTTTGTACGTTGTATATTAATGTTACTTTGTACACTTACAATATACAAGCTACATATTATTAATAGCGACTAACAATGCCCCTATATTTGACGTGTCGTGTCGTGTCTCAACGGTAAGTCTACCACGAGTTGCCACTTTAAATTTACGTTATCTTCATCTGACATCTGACATGTCAATGTCATGTAGACGTACATAACGACTTCACGGCACGTCACATCACACTAAGTATGAACGTTACCATAATAATACAACACGTCAGACAAATATAAATCCAGCTTTTGGTAAAAAGATCAAAAAAATATTTCCACGCCGAGTCATTGGCATCAGATAGCTAGTGATGGAATGATTCAATTATAACTAACTTAGTGTTGTTACAAAAATCCAACATCTTATCATCGAATGCGTGTTTTCAGTTTTACTAGTAACTTCGTGATAAAGCCGCTATCAACAGCATCAGTTTTCACGAACTGTTTGTGTGTAGCTAGGCGTCCGAAAAAGCCGGACATGGCTTTTTAATTGCGTGTCCGGCCAAAATAAACGGTGTCCAGCTTGTCCGGCTTTTGTTAGGCTTTTTACATTTGGCAAACGAGCGAGCGCCGAGCGTGGCCGAGCGCAGTAGATTTATTTATTATTTTTGTTTTTATTTAATATTTCATTAGAATTTACCAAGAATAAAGGCAATCAAAAAAGCTTGATTTTACATACAATTTTTTTATCGTACCTATTAATACTGAGACACAAAATCCACAATAATGTAGGGTGGCCGGCCTTTCTACCCATATGTCCGGCCAAAATGGCTGGTCTGTTCGGCTATTAGGTTTGGCGACCTGGCAACCCTATGTGTAGCAGTAGCTACAAACAATTTATTTCCCCCCACTAATGTGTAAAATGATACGATTAATGTTGCTTTTAACAGTTCCATTTTCCTTTCAAGAACGTTTTTGTTACAGAATACCGTTTTTCTGCTATCTGGTGTTATTTTATTTCTGTTCGAGCAATCTTGTGAAATATATTAAGAGCACTCAGTATCCACGTTTCTTATATTCCATTAACTTATTAATTTTGCTGAAGTTGAGGGGCTCTTATTACTAAGAGGTAGAAGTAGGTTTGAGTCGTTAGGATAAGAATTACTTTTGGAAACTAATTTTCCGAAAAATGGATTAGTTAAAGAGAATTAGAGGTGAAGGTTACATAGCGAGTAAAGGCCTCCTGACCTGACCTGACGAAACTGAAGAAATCCGGTGGATGCAGGCTGCTTACAACTTACCGCTCTGGGAATCATGAACTCAACCCAATAATCCCAGAGCTCATGTTCATCGGGAGACATCTAATAACTACTTATCCTGCAATAAATAGTACAACATAGGATAACTTTTTTTTAAAGTGTAACTAAACCGGGTGAATATCAAAAGACTTACAAAATGACATGGCATACTCAATATGTGATGTGGTAACTATGTAAGTGAAAATTAGATTTTTTTAATTGACTTTTAGTTTAAGGTTTTCATACAAAAAAATACTGACTGTCCGACTGATTAGTATGGTGACCTTGAAATGAAAGTTATTTAAATAAATTTCATTTCCACATAGTTGCTACATCACTTACTGAGTTGGCCAATGCGTGTTTGTTAGTCTTTTAATAATCACCCGGTATATTAAATATTATAACTATTTCTTGTATAATAAACCTCGCGCTTGTATCACAGAATAGGTAATAAATAGTACTCTTGTAAGCTCAAAGTTGTTTAAGAAAATAATTAATTCATTATTTTGATATTTTTTTGGTACTCAGGTTTAAGGAGCTTAGTTTTTTACGTCACTGCTATGGTAAACCCATTTTTAAACGTTATAAGATCAGTATTTAACGTTTTTCTGTTTGAATCCCACTCAAGATCTTATTAATATCTGCGTATACACTTTATTTGCCCAATGACAATATCCCGTCTAATCAAATCATCTCGCGAGATTGCGATTCGCCAATAATAATTTATTATTGTCTCAATCAACAGCGAACGAATCCAATAGAGGTACCTATTTGTAGAATTCCATTCTCATACTCTGCTACGCAAACATCAAATAGAGTAAACAGTAATGCTGTTTTCACATGTCGATGCATTTTATTTAGGAAATCTTAGCACTCTGTATGTTGATCTCAAGTATCTAATATTTTAGTCCAGTTTTTACAGTATCGGAAGAAACTTTTTTAGTTTCAATAGATTACAGTAGTATTGGATTTTCGACTGAATTGTAAGGGCCCTTACACATTGCGACTTTTTGCAGCGATACAAACGCGATTCAGTATCGATGCAGTATCGATACAGTCGCAAGACATCTACCTTTACACACAAGTTACAAAAAGCAGCGATACAATCGCTATACATAAGGGATCGATACAAAACGTTCAGTATTGCCGCGACAACCACCATCGCCGTCTGAATCGATGCAAACGTGCGCGTGCATCGCTATTCACGCGCGCGCCTGCTTCGGTGCAAACGTGCGCGTGCATCGCTATTCACGCGCGCGCCTGCTTCGATGCAAACGTGCGCGTGCATCGCTATTCACGCGCGGCTGCTTCGGTGCAAACGTGCGCGTGCATCGCTATTCACGCGCGGCTGCTTCGGTGCAAACGCGATGCAGCGATCGCGCGTTTCCATCGATTCAAATGCGCATATGAATCGATACAAATACATGTTGATAGCTGGGGTCGCGATGCAGTCGCGCAACTGTCAAACGGGCGGTTGTATCGCTGCAAGAAGTCGCAATGTATAAGGGCCCTAATGTATGAAAAACAATAACTGCAATTGTTTTTTACATGATGCTCGAACATACAAACCAGCAGACAAAAAATATATTAATATATGTTTTTTATTTATCTTTCATATTTCAATTTCCAATCGCTCTTTCAAAATATCATAATTACGTGCAGTTACACCGGCTATGTGCTATTTTACTACCATCCAAACAGATAAGGCTTAGATCGCTGAAGTTTTTTTCGCCGCCTAGTATGAATATTCATTGTGAAGAACAATTCTGTTTTCCGTGTCTGGTTGTTAAAAATAATTTAAGTATTTATAAACATTATAGTTAGGTACATATTTTTGAGAAGGCCCTAGACAATAATATATCAACTTGGTAATTCTGAGGCCTAGTACAAATACATTAAACAGAAACAAAAACCTCTCAGAAAGACTTATTACATCGTATTAGACTTCAAAGCTTTCACCATTATCTCTATTTCATCGACTCCTGTCATTAATCTCTCCAAATATTCTTTTTTCTTGCAAATCTGCGGATAATCTCCTCGGATTTAGAACAGTCGAGAAACTTTAATCCAAGTTCTTAAGTATTCTCAAGTATAGTTGGTAGTTGGTAACAAGTTTAAGCGAAGGGAAACCAAAAAACTTTAAGTGATTTCGAGTGAATTACATCGCAAGACAAGACTTTCTTCAGTGTACCTATAGCAGAATATGATACGATTTTACACAACCGTTGTTAATAGTATGGGTATAAGGGGCTGCTTAACAAATCACAAACAATAATTTGAATAAAATACTTTATCTCGGACGCCGATCAAGCACAAATATTGGTATCATGAAAGTTTGTCTTTGGTATGGATCAAAGTCACATACGTGACGTCTGATCTGAAAGGAAAATTGAAACACTGTTCCAATTTACGTAAGAATCTTTTTAAAAAGCTTATTCTATCTGCCGGTACAAAGTCCAATAAGTTTAGATACGATTAATAATTTAAATAAACAATCTAGAACGTATTGCAATGAGCTAATTCAATCTTAATACTTTATAGGTAGGGATAATAAATAAGTAAATATCCCTGGACATTATTCCACACAGCGCCATCTAGCCCCAAAGTAAGCTAATTAAAGCTTGTGTTATGGGATACTAGACAACGGATAAACATACTTAAATACATTTTCTTTTGTAAATACATACTTATTATACATAGGAGACACCCAGACCAGTACAAACAGACATGTTCATGCACACAAATGTTTGTACTGTGCGGGGATCGAACCCGCGACCTCTGGTGTAGTAGCCAACTTCTTAACCATTACACCAAGTCGGTCGTCGCCGATATTAAATATTAAATCGGCACGGACAGCTTCTTATTCCTCAAAGTTTTATCGATAGTCCAGAGTCACCGCCCTAAACCCACATAATGTGTCTAAATAAACACTCGATCACTGGCAAAACAATAAAAGTTGCATTCTCCCTAACCCGTCGCCTTCCTCGAAGCGAAAGTTTTATGGCTGCCCTTATTGGGTTAGAAATGGGTTTATTGTGATACGAATCTCCGGGTTACGTTGAAAAGAGTTTGCGAATGTGCGTAATTAATTATGGCGGGCCAAAGTCCGCAAAACGGTGTTTTGGAACTGGGATCTACTTAAACATTTTTGGATTACGTAACGCCTTAAAAGTCTGAAATCAACTATGTCTTTCGACTGCATTTATGTTTTTTTTTATTTGTTTTAACATAAAGAGAGCGTCGTGCCGTCGTGCGTGGCCTAGGGCTCTAGCTCGGGTCAGGTCAGTACGTCTACCATGAGTTGCTACTTTAACGTTATAGTTCGCGTAAAATATTTGTATTGGGATTTCGTAACAGCCACTGTTGAGTCGAAATGAAACTAAAAAACGGTACATTATACTCCCCAGTGATAGCGACACTGGTAAAAAACCAGCTAACACCAAAGTAGGTACGATGGGTTCTAATATGGAGTATCTTACTTCAGATAAATTAATGATTATACAGTTTGCCTATCTGTTATCGATTTCAAGATATATATAGTGGAAAAATTCAATTATTTGTATACGTAATTGGATCGTCGGCATCGTCAAGAGTTCGTCTCCTGCGTTCGTTCGTTATAATTTGTCGCGTGGCTTCACCAGCGGAGAATCATCTGAAATGGATATCGCACAGATTTTTTCATCATTGATGACGCCATCATTTTCGTAGATCAGACTTAACGATACAAGTTTAGTTTCATTTTTAGCATCAGCATCTTAAATATAAATTTTGTAGTCAGTGTTCAGACACCGATATAGTTTTTTTTAGTAAAAAAAACAGTATCGGTGACTTAATTATTATTATAAATAGTTGATAATATTAAAACAGAAAGTCCCATTTGTCCACCCAATCGTAACGACTCGCGTACACTTAATTAATTATTGGCCAAACTATGCTCGGCCGTCATCGGCCAACCCGAGTAGATGTGCCCGCCATTGGCCGACAAAATCGGTTTTGGAGTACGCGTACTGTTCATTTACATGCGTTTGATGTGATCGGCAAAGTTCAGCCGATGACGGCCGAACTATTCCGGCTGATAGCGGAATAGGTGTACGTGAGCCGTAAGACACGTCCTTGAAAGAGAACCCCGGTCCTTTTCATTTAACACGATACTTCTGAGGCGCAGCATTTAAAGCTAGATTGAATTTCTATCTCAATAAATAGTACCCCATTAAGTTACAAATGTAATAAAATAAATCTACGTTTCCTTAAACCTTTGAACTCCCTGATTAAGGTCATTTGCGTTTCGGCCGTGTCGTAGGGACCAACTTTTTTAATAAAATCCACTTTTTTACCCCCACTCCCTTTCGTCGCGGGGCATAAATTTGGATAGGGAATGCCCTAAGAAAAAGTTCAGGCTTGCAAATAATTTATCTGTTTGCAGAGGACAGAAAAGTTCGGTTTAATTAAAGGATTTAGTTAGAGATATTGGGTTTACGGGTAATGGTAAGGGCCTGCTATTCGATCAAAAGCTTACCTCAGAATGCATTAAATTTTAACAGCTTGTCAAATGTCGTATTGCTACTCATAAGCTTAACACCAGCGATGGTATCGATACTATCGTAGAACTGAACAACAATGTTACAAATTATTTTAAAAGTATTGGATATAAGTGATCGCGTGTTTACTATTGTGCAGAACGCACCTTTTTTAAATTAGCCAGTGTATACAAAATCTTTTATAGACTACACGTTGCCCGGGGTAGCACCGTGCGAGTATCGGATTCTCCTGCTACCTCACGCAGGCATATCGAGTAAACATTTTCGAAGAGGTACCCACATTTAGCATTAAGTGGGAGAACGCGGGATAGCCGATGTATTCACCTTGAACCCTCTGCAAATGGCCGTTTCCGGCTCCCTCACTAAAGGTAGGCGTAGAATACCCAATACGCCTGCCCTACAGGCAGAGTCATGTTCATTTGTGTGCAAGTAGCAGGTCACCCCGACCTGCTACCCGCTGGCTCCGCTAAGGCGGTGTGCGGCGGCGCACCACCCACGCCGGTGATATAATGGTCCGCTGAAGGATGAAGTATGGTCCCTCTCCGCGAGACACCTCTCGCCATCCCACGCTACCAAAGTGGCCACAGGTCATGGTTCCAAACCCGCGATGAGGGTGCAGAGCGCCCTTTACACAGATGGTGCAGAAAGCACCTGTTTTATCTTCAAGGAACATAGCTAATGGGCCCGTTTAGAAAAAAAATATCAAGAAAGTATCGCCAAATTGGGCATTTTTTCAACAATGTAATGAGCTAAAAGCTTTGGGTAGGTTAAGTGCTAAGTCTAAACCCATTATTGTGCGTGGTGATTTCAATATAGATTTGCTAGTAAACTCATCTGAAAGGAATAGGTTATTGTCGCTATTTAAATCCTTTGGTCTGGATTATCAATTCCATGAACCCACGAGGATAACAGCCACAACATCTACTTGTCTGGATAATGTATTTTGCAACTGTGTACCCATTGAAAAGGCAATAGTAACTGAATTAAAGTCTGATCATTGTGGGCAGAAGATAACATTTTTAGATTTAACTAACAATAGCGTTAATTACAGGAAAATAACATGTAGACCGAAGACGGCGGAAATCGCATTAATAGTTTTAAAACTAATTTAAAGCATAAAGTATCTTCCATTCCTTACAAGCAGGGTGACCCTGATGCAGTCTACAAAAGACTGTTTGATTGTGTTAAAAATGAATTTGATGCTTGTTTTCCCACCAAACAAGTTACTTGCAGAGTTCAATCTAAGTTTTGTGAATGGGCCACGCCTGGAATTTACAGGAGCAGACGTAAGATGTATGAGTTGTACGGCATGAAAAAATACAATTTCGATCCACTTTTTGTTGAGTATGTCAAGAACTACTCCAAAATATTCAAAAAAAAAGCCTGCACTACAGCTAAGGCATTGCACATTCGTGATAAAATATCAAAGTCCACTAACAAAATAAAAACCACTTGGGACGTCATAAATCACGAAACAGGTAAAGCTAAACAGCGCGATACCTCATACACTCTTAATATTAACAATAACATCTTACAATCAGAAGCATCTGTTGCTGAAGCATTTGATAAGTATTTCAGTAATATACCTATAATCACTACAGCTTCATTAAATTCCTCACCAACTAGAGCGGAACATTTGTTGAAAGATAATGTATCTTGTTGCAGTGTATTCTTTAAATTTAAACATGTTGATTATGATTAATTAATTCAAAAGATACCGCTGATCTTTGGGGTATATCAGTCAAAATTGTTAGCCATATAATTGACGTGATTGCCCCTTATTTAGCCGTAATATTCAATGATTGTGTTGATGAAGGTGTTTTTCCAAACTTAATGAAACACAGTAGGGTTGTACCACTTTTTAAATCAGGCAACAAACAAGACCCAGGTAACTTTAGGCCTGTTTTAATCCTACCAGCTCTCAGTAAGATCTTTGAAAAAATCATTCAAGAACAACTATTTAGCCATTTTTATGAGAACAATCTCTTACACAGTGAACAATATGGATTCACGAGAGGCCGTTCTACTACTGATGCTGGCATCGCACTTCTAAAACACATCTTTAGGGCTTGGGAGAATTCACAGAACGCTCTTGGCGTCTTCTGTGACTTGTCCAAGGCCTTTGATTGCGTTGATCACGATACACTTATACGCAAGCTTGATTTTTACGGGGTTAGGGATAATGCTTTAGATTTGGTAATTTCGTACCTTAGTTTAAGAACTCAAAAAATTTATGTTAACAGTGTACTCTCTACAGGATCACAAGTTAAAATGGGGGTCCCTCAAGGATCCATTCTAGGTCCATTACTATTTCTGATATATATAAATGATTTACCTTTTTACTTAAAAGATATTTGTGATGTTGTATTGTTTGCAGACGATACATCTTTAGTTTTTAAAACTGACAGAAATAAAAACCTTTTTGATGATGTTAATGACGCACTTTCAAAGGTTTTACAATGGTTCACAGTAAATAATGTACAGCTTAATGCAAAAAAGACTAAATGTATTAATTTTAAGTTGCCTAATGTTAAAGATAACCCCATTAGTCTAAAAATTGATGGTAATACTATGAAGCTTGTAGATACAACTGTTTTTCTTGGAATCACACTAGATTCAAAACTGCAATGGAACCCTCATATAACAGCTCTCTCAGGCAGACTTAGTTCGGCTGCATTTGCAGTGAGAAAAATTAGGTTAACAGATGTTGATACTGCTCGTTCAGTTTATTTTAGTTATTTCCATAGTGTAATGTCTTACGGCATTGTACTTTGGGGTCAAGCGGCGGATATACAAACCATCTTTATCCTCCAGAAGCGAGCTATCAGATCCATCTATAAGCTTCGTGCACGGGCTTCACTTAGGGAGATTTTTAAGGAAATTGGTATCCTCACTGTAGCGTCACAATACATTTACAATTGCATTGTTTTGGTGAGAAAAAATATTGGTCTCTATGCTAAACACAGTGACATACATTGCAGAAATACTAGGAATAAGGATAAAATTGCACTTCCACTCTTTAGGTTACAAAAAGTTTTAGGATCCTTTATGGGGCAAGGTATGCATTATTACAACAAAATTCCAAAAACAATTTGTGAGTTACCTTTACATAGATTTAAAAATCACATCAAAACGGCTTTATTAAAAAAGGGCTATTATACTACAAAAGACTACCTTATAGATAAAAATGCCTGGGTATAAGCGCTCTGCTCGATGCGGGATTAAATAGCTCTATTGTAACAGATGTTTTATTGTAAGAGTTAATAGGTACCTAGTATGTATGTACTGACTAACAATTTTTGTTTTTGAATTGTTTAAATGAATTCTTTTTATTATATTCTTTTATGGTTGGTTTTTTCTCTTTGTTTTATATTCTTTTAGGTTTATTTGTATCAAAATGACACACTGCTTGTACTTTACTAACGCCTGTTGTAAACCCAAAACAAGTTTAAAAGAGTAACTGCTGAGTTTCTCGCCGGGTCTTCTCAGTAAGAAACAACTCCGACGCGGTGGTAGAGTCGCATTATGTCTGTATACTGTTTATTTACATATTCATATTATTATGGTATTTATGTCTATTATTTAGTATATTTTGCTGTAAATTTGACGATTTGAAAGTACTGATACAGTCTATTTGAATAAAGTTATTTGAGTTTGAGTTTTGAAAAACTATAATGAATAAATTATGATCCAAATTTACTAAAAGTGAAAACATCCAAACATCTTAATTAATTTAAGGATCGAATCTCAGCGGTCTGAAAGTTGGAAACCAGCCATTCGGGAAGTCTGTGAAGCAGACCTATGTTCATTATAGCATCAATGTACTTACACCACATTTCATTTTTGAAGAGTAATCTCCGAGTATTATCCTTCATACATAAATCCGCAAATAAAAGGAACTCTAATTCGATAAGGATTTCTCAAAACAAACGTTCTGTTTGTAAAGAAAATTAGATGATATCTAATTTAAATGATGAGGATGGTAAATATCCACTTCGCTACCGTAATATAATGTTGTATATTCGCCTTTCGTAAAATATTTCTGAAAGAATCTAACAAAATTAAGAGACCCGGACATTGCTGCTCGGCAAGACGTATGAAAAGAGTAATGGCCATCATTTCAGGGACTGTAACTCAAACGAAACCGTTATATGGTAATGGTCACACCTCTTATGGGAATTTGCATTGAATTCTGAAAATAGAACCTTATATTCCTCGTAATACACATTTTTCTAACGCAAATTTAATGTCACCGTGCACGCTGAATGTACTTAGTATAAATTATTATAATGTTCTTACACCTTCACCTTCAGTTTGACCCAGAATCATAATGAATGTAAAAAAAATACATAAATAATTATTTTGATGCTAGTGACTTATATTAAATATTTAAATCCTAAATGTCATCCTCAATTTAGGGATGAAGTTCATTTACCTATTTTTTGATGGCAATAAACACAAAAAGATGCCTAAGAAGAACCGATTTCAAGATTTTTAACTCAATACTGGAGTGTACCTCCTGTGTTGTGACTGCGAAGAGAAATTCAATCTCTGCGGTTAGGAAATCCACCCTTCAAAAAAAGTTGTTCACGACGACGGAGTCGCCTGAAAAAGCTGGTTATAGAAAAAAAAATGCGAAATATTCATAATTAGCTTGATTAGGTATATATCTTAAGTTTAGCTGTTCACCAAATTTATCGAAAGTGACATCTAATAAAATATATTTGTAACCCAAAAGTGATGTTTACCAAATTTTAATACCCTATTTAATACTAAAACGTATTCATTTATTTAAGTCAATGTTGGCCAAATAAAGCAACTGACACCTAAATATGTATCTACTAACCCGCGGCTTCACCCGCGTTTCGTTATATATTATGGCCAAAAATCTATATAAATTATAGCCCATGTGTTATTCTGATTTATAAGCCGCATTACTGTGAAGTTTCATCCAAATCCGTTTAGTAGTTTTTACGTGAAAGAGCAACAAACATACATACATACATCCTCACAAACTTTCGCATTTATGATATTAGCAAAAAGATGTGTATCAAAATGTTATCTCCAATTTTTTAAATCTGATAACTAAATAATATGAACATTTTGTTAGTCTTATAAGTACGAGCTGCCCCAACAGACTTCGTTCTGTCAAATAAATAAATAAATATCTGGGACAATTCACACCAAGATCATCTGACCCCAAACTAAGCAGAGCTTGTATTATGGGCGTCAGAGACTGATAAACATACTTAAATATTCCAAAATACATACTTAAATAGATAATAACACCCAGACACACAACAAATATAAATGTTCGTCTCACCTCCGGCGCTAAAGGCAGGATCGCTGCCATTGCGCCAACAGGCCAGTCGAATTGTTTGACAGGTGTCCATTATCATATCTTACCCGCTTTTCTCCGACTTGATTTACATACTAATTATTTTTCACTGAATTTATTGTGCAATCATAATAAAATTATAGCCTATATCACTCCTGAATTGTTTCGTTTTCTGTGATTGGGTATGTCAGATTTGGTAAACATGTACTAATTTGGGCACACGGCACATTTTACAGTTGACGCATCCCTTTTTCAGATACAGTTTCATCTTATTTATTATGCAAATTTACTTTTTTAGATAATCAATATTTGATAAACTATTCTTTTTTTGGATTATTTTTAATTTTTTGGTGTAACTTATTATTTTAAGGGTAATTCATAATTCATTTATTGCATATCACATTGATTATTAAAGGTGACAAAGAAAGTATACGGTCTACATGTGACGCCCTGCAAGGGCAATAGGCAATAGTTTAGTAATTTAGGGCTATTTTTTCATCAATAAAATAACACAATATTATTATACTTAGTAACATACAAAATTAACATTAAATTATTTTCAATCACAGGACAAAAATGTAAAATACAATAGTTCGGGCATATTTTTCTTTGTTACGCAATGAAATCTGTTTTAATAAATCAAACTGAATTATCAATAAAAATATTCTTCATTACACAATAAATAACAACACTTTATTAATAAATTAGACATATTCATTAAAACATTCATATTATTAAATTTAATTGGTTTTTGTCCTCAAAGAAAAAGAAGAAAGAAGAAGAGGGTAAATAGGTTCACAAAACTTATTTTAGTAAACATAATATTTGTACTCGTTAAATATATTTCAAAGTCTTGATATTAATAATAAATTTCGTATTCCTGTAATAGGTAAACGACAAGTATAAGTACCTCCTAATTCCAAAACTATAATCAAAGCTGAGACCCTTTAAGTCAGGGCTTGGAAACCGGTTTATTTTTTAAACCGTTTTCGTCTAAAATGCCTAAGAACGTATAGGTGTTGTTTCCGTTCGAACGGGAACGTAATAAAAACGATTTAAAAGAGGAACGAAATGTAAATCGTTCTCGCTTGATATAACGTTTTTGACCATTTTCAACCGGTTTTTTCTATTTATTAAGTTCAATAGGAAACTAGGAATAATTAAAGTTAAAGTTTGAACATTGATGCAATATGGGAATTACTTACATTAAATTTTGTCATCAACTTGTATATTATTTAACGTATAGATCTACTTATCGCTACCAAAAATTTTCATTATCAGATAAATAGAAAGTGTCGCTAAGTATTAATTTTTGCTGTCACGCCACGAGCCTCTGTTCCTTGTGGAATAAAATGTATTTTTTCGTTCTCTTAAAATGATTTTTTCTATTTTGTTCGCATTCTGAACAAAATGCAAGGAACCGTTCGAAACGATTTAAAAATGTTATTTTTAAACCGGTTCCACGCCCTGCTTTAAATTGATGCTTCCCTGTCATATGTCAGAAATGAAAGAGATAGCCATACAATAATGTGTAAAGGCTGCTCAACTTTGATTAGCGTTTCAGAGTTGGGACGTTAATATCTTTAAAAATACTTAAATTAACTAAAATGCTACCTTGTTATCTAGGCCAAGCACTAATCGACAACAGTTGAGAGGTTATACTTCGCAGAAGTTCGGCTAATACATTTAAAAAAAAATCATATTATCAGCTCATTACTATAAACATTACTCTGAAACTGTATAAACTCCCAATAACTTTTGGGTTCTGTGCAAAGAAGAACTTCAAACAATTTCTAAATGAGGCAAAGATTGGTACTCTCCGAGTTTCGGCCGAACAAGACCTAAATAATTTCAACAAGTCACTCATCTTCAGCTCAGTAACTTGAACCAAATAAGGTCTTACTACTTAGTTGAAGAAATAGGTAACAATAGACGAACTTCATACTTATTCACAATAATTGAGGCTGAACTGTTTATTTGTAAAAGATATAAATTTGAAATAATATACCTTATTAAATCGTAAATATGAAAAGCTGTACATACCTGAACTTTTTTTGTTGCAAAAGTCAATGTCTGTTTATCATGAATAACAAAACACAATTTTAAAATAAACCTCTGTCCGTTTGTCTCGAATCGAATCTAGCGAAAAAACTGCACATAGTGTCCTCAATTTCACTGCTAATCTTCAAATTAAAATTTAAAAAACATTTAAATACTTTTTGTGTTACACGGCCCTAATTTAGTAGACAGCCTATTTATTCAATTTTAATTTTGGCTTCGGATATTCAGTGCATGTAGGCTGTTAAAGCGACATTGTTGAATCTAGAACTAGATAGGTAACTGAGATATTTTCTCACATATAAAGTTTGAACTAGTTCTGGATGTGAGAACAGCGCATAAAGGAATGTGCAAACTGCATGCTACTCTACTAGCTACTTAGAAATCTATTAACCTGGTAAAAGCCGATTTTACTTTATTTTAATATTCTGTTGATTTGATATCGCGTCATTTATTCCAAAAGTGATATCCATTAATCTAGATTTTTTGATTTACCGGGAGATTACCAAAAGATTTAAAAAACGATATGGCATAACTAAGTGATGTTTAATACAAATGTGTGGTGAAAATTTGATTTTTAAATTCACTTCTGTTCTACATCACTACTGAGTTTCGTTTCTGTAAATCTTTTGACAATTTTAAACGTGAACGCGCGAAAGTTTGTTTGAGTCGACAGTTTGGCGTGTTGCTCTTGGCTAGGCCCCCTGGTATTTAAATGGCCAACGCTGCGTACGACACTCCCACCTGCCAACGCAAACGGTCAAACTCATATTGGTCACGACTTCGGTTCTTATACTATAGGATATCTGTGAGGTAAGCCAGCAAAAGAGAAAAAAGGACGACAGAGTAGAAAATAATGAACCATTAAATAAGTGCCATTCCATAATTTTATTTTTATAATAATACTTTTTTTATAATACAAAAATGTATACGTTAAAACAATAGTAATAGTAGTTAATTCAATTTGGTTTATTAATTAACATAGCTGTTATAAACATATTTACTTCCATGGTCCAAGTAACATCATTTATGATTACCAGAATAGTTTTCCCCTGAAAAAAAAAATTCAAGTTAAAACAATAGATTTTTAATATAGCTCTTTTTCAGCGATACCTCAGTATGTACGTCTACCACGACTTGCCACTTCAAATTTACGTTATCGTTCGCGTAAAAAATAATATTTGGATTTGGCATTGTCATGTCTTGTCATGATTAACATAAAATATAAACCAATAGAATGTACTTCGTAACTACGCTATTCCTGTACATCTACCACGAGTTGCCACTTTAAATTTACGTTATCGTTCGCTTAAAAAAAATGTATTGGGATTTGACATGACATGACAATGTCAAATCCCAATACATTTTTTTACGCAAACGATAATAACTCGTGGTAGCCGTACTGTATGTCTGCCATGAGCTTACACCTGACAGGCGCTAGCGTCTAGGACTATATTTTATAATGATTAAACAAAACATTCAGTGAAAAATAATAGTATATGTAAATCAAGTGGGGAAACGCGGGTGAGATGTGCTGCTTTACCGACGCCGCGACATGCAATTTTTGACAGAATGAAGTCTGTCGAGGCAGCAAGTTGAGTAATACATCTACCGACCAACGCGGCAACGCCTACCTCAGTAAAAAGAACGGGTTATTGTGGAATCGTAGCAAATAAAGCCATACTGTCTACTCCTATTACCCGTCTTTCAACCTTTTACAGAAACATCAGTTCACTTACAGCAATCGTTGTACTGCACACATCTTCCATGATCGTTTCGGTAGTACCCATCAATGCACAAGCACCTTGGGTTGTTGCTGTGACAAGTCGATTGCCCCGGGCAGTACGCTTGTGGCTCCTTTACGTCTCTGCACTCCTTGTGGCAAACATTCTCTGGACACCGCTCATAGTATTCGTACTCGCTGCGACATTCTGTAAAAAAAATCTTTACATATTGGAACAACCATTAAATAATATTACGGATGAGATTCTGTAGGTATAATTACCCTATAAAATGAAATATTTTGGTGAATCTAGTGAATAGTAGAATGTCGCAGCAAGTTGATTTCGGCACTTTAACTTTAACTTAAAATTATATTTAATTAATACACTTATTCAATGAAAAATATGCTTTATTTTTATGTATTCTTCTATAAATACGTTTCAGTAAAAAAAATATTTTACCTGACGAATGCCTTTCGTTATGGCGGTTTTCATCATTGTGGTCTGTGTTAAACTGGTTGTCGTTATAACGGTCATTGTTGTAATAACCATCGTTATAACGGTCATTGTTCGAGTAACCATCATTGTAACGGTCATTTTTATAATAGCCATCGTTATAACGGTCATTATTATCATGACCATCGTTATAACGATTATTGTTAGAGAGATCGTCGTTATAGCGGTCAGTGTTGTGGTGGTCGTTGTCATAGCGACCATCGTTAAAACGGTTATCGTTATAATGGTCGTTGTTATAGCGGTCATCGTTGTCACGGTTGCTGCTATAACGATATTCATTATCATGCCTAACATCCTGTGGTAGCAAATAGGCTACGTTTATCAAAACAACGAACAAACAAGCAAACAATATACGTGACGCCATCTTTCTGGTTACTGAACAGACCTCTTCTATGTATGCTGGGTAATAATCAGCTGATGAGATACCAAAGAAGGAACAAGTTTATATACCATTTCAATCTTAAATGATCTCATAGTCTGTCGCTTACTTATAACTGAAACTAAGTAAGTGAAGACTGTTTTTATTTATAGGCGTATTTTGGGGCGAGCACTTCTAGCTAAATATAATGTTTGTATAATCACTTTTTTAGTATAGTGGTGTACCACATATTGTTTTCGTACTTACAAGAGCAACCATTAGTCAGAATAGGTAAGGCCAAGAGCATTTTTTTCATAGCCTACTCATGAATAATCAGAATATTAATATTATTGTCATACGTTTCATTCCAAATTAAATATTGTATTGAACTTTTGAAAGAGCTCTTTGGCAAAAACTGTGGTAAGTAAGATGCCAATCGGCAAAGCATTCACACGGCTTTGAAGCATGCATTTAGGTAAACAAATTATATTACATTCTTATTTATATTCGTGTATGCATTATTAGACGAATATAATATACCTATGGTCAGGATTCCCTTGACTATTTCGGTTATCATCGCAGGTTTTTTTAACTTCTTAAACCCATTACCAAACAAAACCTGCGATACATGTTACCGGCCAACTGGATTCCAAGACGAACTAGAAGGGTTTGAGTAACTTTGTATCAACCCGTGGCGTAATTTTTGTCTATTAGAAGCCAGCAATAATTTTATCCCTGCTTTATGGCACCATAATAAAGAAACATATCTGAGTGGTCATGATTTCATAAAGTATTATTTTTTGCCTTAGGTCCACTAAAATAACAGTTCTGAAATGTTACTTTAAGGAGTTGATTTCACCTAACAGCTGTTAAAAAGGATTCAAAAATAGGAGAGGAAGGTTTTTCGCTTTAATATGTACCCGTAGTGTATATTTTTTGATAAAAGTACATCCAGTATTACATCAAGTTAGTTATCCATTATGATAATATTGTTTACAAAGCAGTAAATGTTAAGTATTTGGCATTATGAAGTGGAACACGAGCTATCACGAAAAACGACCTTAAATGCATTTTCTAATAGGCAATATGTAAATAGGAGGTATTAATTATTAACCGAAGATATTAGAGACATTACATGGGAAAAATACCTGAAAGACTTTTTACCAACAGTAGTAACTTAAAAATACAATACCTAATATCTCAGCTCCGATATACTTTAGCTGCTATATGTGCTCCATTAAAGTTTGTGACCCTCGATATGTTCTTTCATAATAATAACGTTTGGTGAGTGGCCGCGAATTCTCACAAATGACGCCAACATTACCCATACCTCATTGCTTAGGCTTAACTTTATTTAATTTAAAGTCCGCGAGGGTGAGTTTAAAAGTCACATTCTATTCTAGATCTACAAGAACGGACCCAGTTCCTAAAAATGGCACTAAGTTTCCGGAAGTATGAGCGACTTATCATTTCACTCGAGCGTATTGTACGAAATGAAACGGTCCGTCAACATTACGCCATCATCATTGGAACATTCTGCTAATCACGACTACTCAAATCCCTAGAAGAAAATAAGAAATACAAGCATTGTTGCATATAGAATACAGTGTGTAAGATGTTAGCCTTGGAGGCCCGTTTTTCAAATGGACATGGCGCGGTATTAAATTGCAATGTGATGCAGTGTGACTTGAATTTTCTAGAGTTGTAGCAGGTTTTCCTTTAAAGACTGAAAATTATATAATCGGCTACTTAAATATAAATCTGGTTAATAGTTTTATTTATTTATTTATTCTTTATTGCACATTTATAGAAATAGGTACAATTGGCGGACTTAATGCCTAGAGGCATTCTCTACCAGTCAATCGCAAGGTTTAACAGAGAACATACGAATTTTGGGCTGTGCAACGTATGGAATTTGGTGCAAGAAAATACAAACAACAAATTTGTTACTTAACTAAAACTTTAAAACCTACTAATACTCAAACTAACAAATACCTATTACCTACCTACCTTACCTAATTTATTCCAATTTAAAGATTGCTGATTTCCTGCAACTGGCCACTTTGCTGTCCTACTGACATGACTCTGGCGAGCGGTAGGTAGTTATCGTTGGTACTTGGTATACTATTAGTGTAAATAATCTCATGATAATTTACCATCAATATTTATTCAATATCAGCAGTTCCTTTATAAGTCCACTGCTGGACATGGGCCTCCCCATAGAACGCCGCAGGAAGCGGTTTTAGGCTATTTGCGTCTAACGACATCCGGCAACATGCACCAGATCATTCCATTGGGTGCAAGGCCTACTCATGCTCCACCTTACCGTTCGTGGTCGCCACTCAAGCACCTACGAGTATACATATACCGTTATATCTCATGTGGTATGGTATTGCTGTTAACTTAATACTGTTCAAGTAACTACATCATTGAAACCAAGCCATTGCTAAGAAGCTTTTTGATGTAGAACACTAGAAATCTCCTAAGCAGTCTCTTTCCAGGTTTCACTCAAACTTTTTATTCCAATAAATTATGTTATACGGTTTGCTTTAGCCTTATGCACCCAAGGTGCAAAACTTTTCAATAACACGCGACAAATTTTCGCAGACAATATTGCACTCGATTACCAAGTTTGGGACTCCGTAAGCAATAATTTATATTGTAACGAAGAACTACGTTGTAAAGCCGAAAGGTTGGGATTTGAGTTCCCGAAATAGTTCTTAGAGAGTTGATAAGTAGTTTTACCATAAATTTCAATTTAGATTAACCTTAAAGGATGGCCTTTGCTGCCAGGCCGGGGAGCTACTTTGATTCGTTCTCCTATGTGTAGCGTGCAATGCCCTGTTCACATTATTCCAGTCCAGCATTCCAGTTCAGCGCTCAATCAATGTCAACATTCCAGTGTGGACGTTCCAGTGCTAGTTCACATTATTCCAGTGGTATTCCAGCACTGGACTGGAATGCTGCTACTGAAATAATGTGAACCGGGCTTTGAGCATAGAACAAGTTTTCTATCTAAAGCGCAGGACTAGAACTGGAGTCCAACAAGTTTTAGGCTTTTTTTTTAAATGGTTTTCGTTTTGTTAGTTTACTGGTGATAGCGTTGATGAGTAAATATAAATTACTCAAAAGAAAATGCGAATGATCATAATATGTTCCCAAATAAGATAAACTACTCGTATTTAATGGCTTTATAAAAAGTTCAATATCAATATTATAATAGTTTCAATATCATTCTGTTATGTACAGATCCTATAGCCAAAACTATCTCACTTTGTAGTACACTTCATGATTTTTGTTTCCTCAGTATGGTAATGACTGGAAGGGTTTTATCAGCACGTTGGTCAATTTGCGCATTGGCATAGTAAAAGGAGAGAGAAGTAAGCCAACTCGGGCCCCTAGCAAGAGATAATAGCCTAAACACGCAGGGTTGTTGCACCTTGTTTATTCAATCGTCAAAAACGTAGCGTCAATCTCTGAACAATCAATCTAAACTACAAATATAGTATCCAATTACACACAATAATATGAATCTTAATTAAGTAAGGTACTAAGGTACTTACTGTTCTTATACGGTAGGTAATGTGAAGAAAGACAATCTGGTTTTGATGAGTCGTTTTTAAGACATGCATAAACACTGCAATACTTACTTACGCATACTATTTTGTAGCAATATTTGAGCTCGAATATAGAACGCGCACACGAAACAAAAATTTCAAGCAGCAGCGCAGCGTTGCGTCGAAGTGCGCGGCATTACCTACGCATGGCGCAGCCACGACTGACTACCCACGTTTTACGGGGGTACTATGCCCGTACCCACGACGCGCGTAGGTACGAGCATAGTATGGGCGCGCTCACATACAATCCGCGGTCGGAGCGTATGTATGAAGACAACCTACTTCTATCTTTTAACTATGGCATTGGTGACCACAACCCTGGGTGGTTTTCGAAGAGCATCATAACACACTTAGCACGACCCAGGACTTGAACCCAAGATCTTTGACTTTTAAGACGAGCACCCTGAACACTCAGCTGTGAATTTGAGCTTTATTTTTCTATTGTTCCCGCTTAACTTATTTTGGGGCCTTATTACAATCCCCTACAACTTTTCAAGTTCATTCTCTAAACTGAGCGTAGCGAGCAATTTCGTAATATGAGCTTTCATTTCCAGCCAGTCAGCGGTTACCTGGCACTAACGCATCTTTGAAGCTGGATATATAAAATTGCTCGCTACCTCATTATAGGGAATGAGCTTAAAGGGATTCAAGCGATCGTAATAATAACGTCAAAACAAAAACCCATGCTATGCAAGAAATGTTAGTAAGTACAGTTTGGATAATATTTCGCTGCTTTTTTCACATACATCAGGATAAACATATTTCATTTAATAGCTCTTAGTTATTATGAGAACGAGTAAAAGCTCAAGAGACACACCACGGCCAAATAAAAAAAACGAAACGAATTAATAATACAATCGGTTTATGTAAGATATTTTATTTATACTACTCACAATTCAACAATAAAATACTAACGTTTTTAACAATTTGCAAGTAACAGAATATTAACATTTTTTTCACAATTATTAATTCTATGCGTTCAAATTTCAATGCGTTTGGTCCAGATAACGTTCGAATCAGTAATCAGTATCAGAATCAGGTAACATCATTTTAGTAGTACCAGTAGTAGCCTCGCTGTCTTGAATAATAATTGTCATCTGAAAATACATAGTAAGTTAGTCATTAGTTCTGAAATTAATGTTTTCGTACTGAAAACGAACATGCAGTGTGTAAAAAATTAGATTTAGAACAAACTAGAAGTTAAACTGGGTTAATTGTTTTTCGCACAAGACTTTTTATAATTTGTAAATTCGTGTTTGATTGCTAGAAGTACAGTTTTAGCACTTACCCAAGGAACGACCTTCGTTGTGGCGGCCGTCGTAATGGCGGCCTTCGTTGTAACGCCCATCGTACCGGTCATCATAACGGCCATCGCTGTAACGGTCTCCGTAATAACGGTCTGCGTAGTAACGGTCTCCGTCATAATGGTCATCGAAATAACGGTAATCGTTATAACGGTAATCGTGATCATACCTGTCATCGTAAGGCATCATTACGACAACGTTAATTAGAACAGCGAACAAACAAGCGAATAACGTAACGGATCCCATTTTCTTGTTAGTACAATGCAAGTAAACACTCTATACTGTGGAGCTCTTCTTCAGATGCTACTCGAAAAGTGGATGTTAAATAATCAGAATCGTACCTGGTTTATATACCAAAGATATTTCCTATGATTGGATAATCGTGTTTATTTGAATTTGTAGGCGTATTAAGGGGCTCAACTAATGAATAAAATATTTCCTGAATAACTTTTTCTTTCATTTGTTTGGCACGCATTGTTTTTTTATTCAGTCTACGAATGACATCGCGTCTATGTACAGTTACGAGTAGGTCAAGGGCGTTACAATTTAACGTTCGAGAATGATCTGCAATTTTCTGAATATAATCGCGTCATGTTTGGAAAAATATAATAGTGCGATTAAAATATTGATGTTTGGTGCCAAAAATCATAGGGCAAACTAAGGCAGTTGGGTGCAAGTTGTAGGATTATGCTTTAGTAGAGTCCTGAATTAGTTAAAAACGCAGTCATCACTAAGATGTTATGAATAAAAATACCGTGTTCAAGTGTATTTTTTCCATACAAGTGGCCAAACGTAAAATCCATCCATTTGCCATTTGGTTCATCCACGGTAAATCCCAAGGATGTAAGGGGGTTGTTATTTGATCGTAAAATCCCAAGCCAATCTCGCCTACACGCGGTGCGTCCTGTTGGCCAACGTACGAGGCTCTGGCGACCGATAGATGGCAATCCTGCCATGGATGAATATCCATCCATCTCGGCAATTTGCTCGAGAACCTCAATCGTGTTTCCCAACAAGCGGGCCTAAAAATTAACATGGACAAGACATGGAAGGTAATGTCAAATGCACCACGACATAATACTGAGTGGAAGCCTTTTTGACACATTAGGTTTAAGTTTAGTAGTTATTAATTAAAAACGCAGTCATCACTAAGATGTTATGAACAAAAATACCGTGTTCAAGTGTATTTTTTCCATACAAGTGGCCAAACGGAAAATCCATCCATTTGCCATTAGATTCACCCACGGTAAACCCCAAGGATGTAAGGGGGTTGTTATTTGATCGTAAAATCCCAAGCCAACCTCGCCTACACGCGGGGCGTCCTGTTGGCCAACGGACGAGGCTCTGGCGACCGATATGGCAATCCTGCCATGGATGGATATCCATCCATCTCGGCAATTTGCTCCAGATCCTCAATCGTGTTTCCCAACAAGTGGGCCTAAAAATTAACATGGACAAGACGTGGAAGGTAATGTCAAATGCACTATGACATAATGCTGAGTGGAAGCCTTTTTAACACATTAGGTTTAAGTTTAGTATTAAGAATTGTATGTTATTCTGGTTAAATGTTTGTGTCAAATAAACTTTTTCTATTTCTATTTCCATGTTACGACCACTCCAATATCCATAAGGAACTCGATGCTCGAAGTTGAAAAACCGCCGAATCCAACTCGGTTGGGCAGCGTTCGGGAAGTTGCGTTACATTTTCTCGTCCAGCATACCTCAGTGCCTTAAAACAAAACTCTACGATCAGTGTGTGGTAACAGTGATAACTTACGGAGCTGGAACGTGGTCTCCGACTATGGGCCTCATAAAAAAGCTTAAAGTAACTCAGCGAGCTATGGAGAGGGCTATGCTCGGTGTTTCTGATCGAATCAGGAATGAGGAAATCCGTAGATGAATAAAAGTGGCCGACGTAGCCCAGCGGGTAAGTAAGCTGAAGTGGCAGTGGGCAGGGCACATAGCGCGCAGAACTGATGGCCATTGGGGCAGGAAAGTTCTGGACTGGAGACCGTTTCAGGGCAGACGCAGCGTGGGACGCCTGCCTGCAAGGTGGACGGACGACTTAATAAAAGAGTCAGGATTCTGGTGGATGCAGACCGCCTGCAACCGGTCACTATGGAAATCGATGGGGGAGGCCTATGTTCAGCAGTGGACGTCTTGTGGCTGCAAATGCATCTAGGTAAAAAATGCTGGTTACTACTTGTCCCTGTTACAACTAGCACCCCGCTCTCCATACTTACTATATTATTAGTGTAAAATATCTCATTATAATTTACCATCAATATATTTCTTCAACATCTGCAGCTCCTTTGTAAGTCCACTGCTGGACATGGGCCTTCCTATAGAACGCCGCAGGAAGTGGCTTTGGGCTATTTGCGTCTAACGACATCCGGCAAGATGCAGCAGATCATTCCATCGGGTGCGAGGCCTACTCAAGCTGCGCCTTATCGTTCGTGGTCGCCATTCAAGAACCTACGAGTATATACCGTTATCTCTAATGTGGTATGTTATTGCTATTAACTTAATAACCATTGCTAAGAAGCATTTTGATGTAGAACACTAGAAATCTTCTAAGCAGTCTGTTTCCAGGTCAACTACTCAAACAGGTCACTTAGCTCACTGGGTTTTTTATTATAACTGTTTTATATTGTTGAAGATTCCAATAAATTATGTTATACGGTGTGCTTTAGTCTTATGCACCCAAGGCGCAAAACTTTTGAATAACACGCAACAAATTTTTTGCAGACAATATTGCACTCAATTACCAAGTTTGGGACTCCGTAAGCAATAATTTATATTGTAACGAAAGATTGTTATTTGAGTTCCAGAAATACGAGTAGTTCTTAGAGAGATGACATATCAACTCATAAAACTACATATAGTTTTACCATAATTTCCATTTAGATTAACCTTAAAGGATGGCCTTGGCTGACAGGCAGTGGAGCTACGCTGTTCAATTAAAAGTAAAAATGGCATAGGTATTTAAACTCCTTGAACAACAAAAAAGTAAATGCTGGCAGGTAAAACCTAGAAATTTGTTCAAATAAAAATTAAAGTTATTGATTTTCTTTTCTTATTTTAAAAATAAATGTCATTTGTTTTCGTCGTGTCGAAAGGTGGTACGCAAAATGGATAAAATGAAATTCACGCCGTAATAAAATATCTCTACCTGAAAAAAATTACTACTCAGCAAGTAAATCTAGACTTGAAAGGAACATTAGGGGTCATCCGTATTCTACAATTGCGTGTTGGTGTGCCAAGTTTAAGAGAGGAATAACTTTAACAAAAGACGACCCGCGCTCGGGACGCCCTAGGACGGTAACTGCCGTTGCCGAGCAAATGTTAAAAAGTATAGTAAAGAAAACTAATTAGCCTATAAACTGTCTCACGCTGGGCACAGGCCTCCATCACTGAAATCACGTCATCACTACAATGGATGGGTATTGGCTTGATCACCACGCTTGCCAAATGCGGGTTGGTGATCACAAACAAATTATAAAAAGATATAACAGATCGTCGTGTTACTGTTCGTTTTGTAGCTGAAGAACTAAAGATTTCGATAGAAAGTATCGATAGTATTATACATGAAAATTTGGGCATGAAAAAAGTATCATCGCGCTGGGTGCCTAGAATGCTTACAGATGAGTATAAACAAACAAGACTGCGGATTTTTCAAATTAATTTGTTACAACAAGATCCTCACTGGACTTTGGCTCGCTTCGTAACTATGGATGAAACATGGCTCCACCAATATGATCCTGAAACGAAACAACAGTCCCTGTCTTGGAAGAGGCCGTGGCCGCCGTTGGTGTCTTCAACGCCTAAGAAGTTTAAGGCAATTCCATCCGCCGGTAAGATTATGGACTCTCTTCTCTGGGACAGCCAGGTCAGCCAGGGTGATATTGATTGAATAGCTCAATCATAGAGCCACTATTACGAGGCCCTCATACGCAGAACAAATAAAAAAACTGCATCTCTAAATACAAACTTGCTAAAGTCGTGTTGTTTCGCCAAGATAACTCCCCCGCACACAAGTCCCGAATTGCGATGACTGCTATCCAAGATGCTGGATTTGAATTGATGAAACATCCTCCATACTCACCTGACCTTGTATCTAGTGATTTCTACCTGTTAAAAGAACAACTGAGAGGTCACAAATAAGGCACTGATGAGGAAGGATTGCCGCCGTAGGTACATGATTTTTCTAACGATCAAGATGAAGATTTTTTCTAGAAGGGAATCTTAGGATTAGAAAAATACCAAGTATTAAACCTCGAAGGTGATTATGTCGAAAATTAAAATAACAAAAAATAATATAGAACTGCTTCATACATATTATCACTTTTTATTGAACACCCCTATTACTTTGATCCGTTCTCCTATGTGTAGCGTGTAATGCCCTGTTCACATTATTCCAGTCCAGCGCTCAATCAATGTGAACATTGATTGAGTGTGGACGTTGCAGTGCCGGTCCACATTATTTCAGTGGTATTACAGCGCAAGACTGGAATGCTGCTACTAGAATAATGTGAACCGGGCTTTGGGCATAGAACAAGTTTTCCATCTAAAATACAGGACTAGAACCGGAGCCCAACAAGTTTTAGGCTGTTTTTTTTTAATGGTTTTCGTTTTGTTAGTTTACTAGTGTCAGCGTTGATGAGTAAATATGAATTACTCAAAAGAAAATGCGAATGATCATAATATGTACTAGATACCCAAACTAGATATACTACTCATATTTAATAGCTTTATAAAAAGTTCAATATGAATATTATAATAGTTTCAATATCATTATGTCACGTACAGATGCTGTAGCCGAAACTATCTCACTTTGTACACTTCATGATTTTTGTTTTGTTAGTATGGTAATGAGGGAGGGTTTTATCACCACGTTGGTCAATTTGCGCATTGGCATAGTAAAAGGAGAGAAAAGTAAGCCAACTCGGGCCACGAGCAAGAGATAATAGCCTAAACACGCAGGGTTGTTGCACGTTGATTATTCAATCATCAAAAATGTATGAAAACCACCTACTTCTATCCTTTTACTGGTGACCACAACCCTGGGTGGTTTTCGAAGAGCATCATAACACACTTAGCACGACCTAGGACTTGAACCCAAGATCTTTGAGTTCCCTTCAACTTTTCAAGTTCATTCTCTAAACTGAGCGTCGCGAGCAATTTCGTAATATGATCTTTCATTTCCAGCCAGTCAGCGGTTACCTGGCACTAATGCATCTTTAAAGCTATCTAGCTCACTACCTCAGTTTGAGGAAAACACTTGACTGGATTTAAGCAATTGTAATAATAAGGGACGTCGAAACAAAAACCCATTGCAAGAAATGTTAGTACAGTTTGGATAATACTCCGCTGCTTTTTTCACATACATTAGGATAAACATTTAATATTATATATATAAATCATTTAATATTCTTAGTTATTACGAGAACGAGTAAAAGCTCAAGAGACACACCACGGCCAAATAAAAAAACTAAATGAATTAATAATACAATTGGTTTATGTAAGATATTTTATTTATACTACTCACAATTCAACAATAAAATACTCACGTTTTTAACCATTTACAAGTAACAGAATATTAACACTTTTTCACAGTAATTAAAACTATGCGTTCAAATTTAAATTCGTTTGGTACATATAACGTTCGAATCAGGTAACATCATTTTAGTAGTACCAGTAGCCTCGCTGTCTTGAATAATAATTGTCCCCTGAAAATACAAAGTAAATTAGTCATTAGTTCTGAAATGAATGTTTTCGTACTGAAAACGAACATGCAATAAATAAATAAATATCTGGGACAATTTACACCAAGATCATTTGACCTCAAACCAAGCAGAGCTTGTACACTATGGGCGTCAGAGACTGATAAACATACTTAAATATTTCTAAATACATACATATATAAGTAATAACACCCAGGCATACAACAAACACTAATGTTCGTCACACAAATGTTTGCCATGCAATGTGGGTCAACGCTACTCCAAATAAATATAAGATTGTCCATTGACCTTAGCAAAAGTAAAAAATTAGATTTAGAACAAACTAGAAGTTAAACTGGGTAGTTCGTTAATTGTTTTTTGCACAAGACTTTTTAAAATAAATTCGTATTCGTTGATTGCTAGAAATACAGTTTTAACACTCACCCAAAGAACGACCTTCGTTGTGGCGGCCGTCGTAATGGCGGCCTTCGTTGTAACGCCCATCGTACCGGTCATCATAACGGCCATCGCTGTAACGGTCTCCGTAATAACGGTCTGCGTAGTAACGGTCTCCGTCATAATGGTCATCGAAATAACGGTAATCGTTATAACGGTAATCGTGATCATACCTGTCATCGTAAGGCATCATTACGACGACGTTAATTAGAACAGCGAACAAACAAGCGAATAACGTAACGGATCCCATTTTCTTGTTAGTACAATGCAAGTACACACAGTATACTGTGGAGCTCTTCTTCGGATGCTACTCGAAAAGTGGATGTTAAATTATCGGAATCATAACTAGTTTATATACTAGTTGTATTTCCTATGATTTAATAATCGTTTTTATTTGAATTTGTAGGCGTATTAAAGGTGGGGCTCAAATAATGAATAAAATATTTCCTGAATAACTATTTCTTTCATTTGTTTGGAACGCAATGTTTTTTTCTCATACAGCCTACGAATGACATCTCGTCTAAGTTAGATCAAGGGCGTTACAATTTAACATTCGAGAATGATCTTCGTTTTTCTGAAAACAATGTCATGTTTGGAAAAAAATAAGAGTGCGATCAAAATATTGGTGTTTCGTGCCAAAAATCATAGGGCAAACTGAGGCAGTTGGGTGCAAGTTGGTTGATTATGAGCACGCACCCTGATTTAGTTAAAAACACATGTTCAAGTGTATTTTTTCCATACAAGTGCACAAACGGGAAATTCATCCATTTGTAAAAATATGTTTTTCAATCAAAATAGCAAATCATCAAAGCCAACACTTATCGAAATTGGTTATTCGCATTTGTGGAAAAATCTACTCTATTTTACAGTCAGTAAGATTGCAAACAATTAACAATTGAATGGAAGTTGATCCACCATAAAGAATGGCTCTTGAGTTTATCGATAATTATGAGGAAAAACTAAACATTTTTGATAACCACTTTATCTTTTTCGCAGTGGAACCGCTGGAACCATGATGTCTAGAGGCCCAAAAGAAATTGTCCATTGCTTGATTGAAGTCTCCGATGAAAAGAAGGCTGACTGACGGATATCTATCGGCCAGCGTTTTAGTATGGCCATTCAAAGAAGCAATGTTGCCAGCTTACGGGGCACCCTTGACAACCAGGTGGTTGACAATTCATGTTTAAGAATTTACATCCATATAACATAAGATGTATTAAGTATGTGTGTTATAACATTTTGTTTTGATATAAATGAGAATGAATGATAGCAAAAAAATCTACTGAAATAAGTATTTATAATCGTACTTTTATTTAATTATTGGTTAACAGTGAGTACGGTTAAACAAGAAACGCACAACACCGGATCCGGTTTTCCGTAGTGGTTCCCGACTGTTAGGAATATATTTCCCAAGAACACATACAGGTCAATTAATAATAACCAGTCAGTAACCGAATGGTGGCAACTCGATTTATGGTTCAGTTACCTCGCAACTACCGCTATCCCATCTCAATTTTAAATTAAATTACATTTCAATAAGATTTTCGCAGTCTGGCAGATGTTTTTTTTTTATAATAAGAATGTATTTTTGGAAATAAATGAATAAAAAAAAACATCTACCATGAGTTGCCCCTTTAAATTTACGTTATCGTGCCCGTAAAATTTGAAGTGGCAACTCATGGTAGACATACTGACATAACAGAACATAAATATTATTGGTGTTGTATCAAACTTAAAAGCTGTAAACTATAACTCAATTCATTAACAAGAAACATGAAATAATGGGGACCAAAACGCAAAGCTAATTGTAGATGGCGCCACCAGCGACTCAACCATTCGCGTGTCCCGAAATATATATTTTTATGGTTTTCCTTAACGCAAGACCACCCAAACTAGCGTAATTGATTGTAGATTACTAAAATGATATTGATATTCAAATAAAACAATATATTTAGGAATTTACTACTGACGCTTAAGATTTTTTCCGATGAAATTTTGAACTTCCATTAGCAAGCTTCTGAACTAAATAAATCTATATTTTTACTGTAACTTATTAGTTCAGTGTAATACATACATGAAGTTTCGATATGCATGTAATAATTCCCAGAGACTTCGAATTTGTCAGTTTTCAACTTACAAAATCACGCAAGCCACCGCCATTTTTATGCCCCAAAAGTACAGTTTTTATTGTTATAGTGATCATAGCGGATTTTATTTTTATAATGAATGAGTATAAGGCGTATTGTGAGTACTTGTGCCGATTTCCACCTGGTCATCGGATTTAAAATAATCACAAAATAACCTTAATGAGTCGGAAGCTTTCCAATTTTCCCTTCTGGGAGAGAAATACATGATTCCCTTTGTTTTACAACCAAAAGCAGCACATTGAGGCACAATAATTTTTAAAACCTTTCTCTATGTTATTTAGTATGGCATTTGACAGCTTTGATAGATAACTTAGGATAGGTCACATAGAACGCCCTCTCAAAAAGCAGTATTGTTCCCCATTGGCGCAACCTGTCATGGTCAATTTATTAGAGATTTTTTTAAATTATTTTTTTAGATTGTTAGTTGACACAAAAATTCTTGATTTTCTTTACTTATTTTAAAAATAAAAGTCATTTGTTTTCGTCGTGCCAGAGCGTGGTACGTAAAATAAAATATCTCTGCCTGAAAAAAAATACTACTGAGCAAGTAAATCTACGGTTGCACAGTGGTGTGTCTAGTTTAAGAGAGGAAGAACTTTAACTAAAGACGACCCGCGCTCGGGACGCCCTACGACGGCAGTTACCGAAGAAATGATAAAAAACTGCGTCAGGAAATACGCCAAAATGGCCGTGGCAAACTCGCTAAAGTTGTATTGTTTCACCATGATAACGCCCCCGCACACAAGTCCCGAGTTGCGATGACTGCTATCCAAGATGCTGGATTTGAATTGATGGTACGTCCTCCATACTCATCTGACCTTGCGCCTAGTAATTTCTACTTGTTCCCGCGGTTAAAGAACAACTGAGAGGGCACAAATATGGCAATGATGAGGAAGTGATTGCCGCCGTACATGATTTTTTAAGCGATCAAGATGAAGTTTTTTTCAAGAAGGGAATCTTAGCATTATATATAACTGCTTCATACTCATTATCACTTTTTATTGAACACCCCTAGTACTTATCTACATTTAAAATACGGACACCACACACTGTTTCTAGTCAGCAACAGTACTAGATTTTTTTTGAAGAGATTTGAGCAGTCGTGATCAGCAGAATGTTGTTCGAATGGTGACGCAATGCGGTTGAGTAGAATGACGACTCACTCACACTTCCACAGACTAAGTGTCATCCTTTGTAACAGAACGCCCACTCCCGTTCGTAGAACACGTAGTAACGTGAATTTTCAGTCGTTAAAAAAACATACTTACACAGTACGAAATTGCAGTTGATTTGTTGGTATTCTAATAACCATATTTGATTGTACAAAGTACATGAAATCTAGTCCTAACATACCACGTTTTGTGTCCTTTTAAAACTTCCAAAGGTTTACTAAACTTTATTTTGTACTGGAGTAGGCTCTCCTGTGCCCAAGTAGATGTAGAAAAAAAAATACTATTCAATATCTGGGTCTAAATACTAAATTAATTAGTACCATAAGGATTTAAAAATTATGTTTTTAATTTTTTTTATTACACCACCTCATAAACAATTAAGTATACCCCAAAAACAATTGTTACAGTTTAAGCAGCAATTTGAAAAAACAATCAACGTTGAAGTATTTGGGTGGTTTTAGTAATTTTGAACTACGTTTACGGATACCATAAAACTACAAGTCCGTGATGTTTTAAGATATGAAGCATTGATAGTTTAAAAAATTATTATGAAATTTAAAGGTTCACGGCCTAGTTTTCATGAAAATTTTAAAGATTAATAAAAGTTTATTGTTGGGTAAAAATTCAGGGACAAAAACACAGTTTGGTATCTGTAAGCAACTATTTATATTGTTATGAAAAAATACAGTTGTTAAGTCGATTGGCTGGGATTTGAGTAACAACGTGATCCTGAAATAGTTGAAAAGTAGTTTGACCATAAAATTGTATTTAAGATTAATCTGTAAGGATGGCCTCTGCTGCTTAACCAGGGAGAGATGATTCTGATTCTTTCATCAGTGTAGCGTGTTAGGCATATAGAAAGCTTTGGTCCGTTTCATAAACTGATATTCAATTTATTGGTTAACAGTTGCAAAAAAAATACATGTGGTTATCTATTCCCAAACCAGATAGATCTGATTCTTTGACTAATCATAAAAATATGCTTATGAATGTTTTACCAGGGTGGAAAGACAGAAGAGGTTTTAATGTTTTAAAGGGGTTTTAATGCAAAGTTTTTTCGGAGCTCTTGCTCCAATGACACAGCACGGCCAATTAAAAACGAATTAATTTTGCATTCTGTTTTTTGTGAGATGTTTTATTAACTTATTACAATTACAATTCAACAACAATTATTCTTAACGATTTATATAACAGAACAGTATCATATAACATTTTTATTTCTATGGGTATTGCCAACATAACGTTTGACTAAGGTTATCCTATTTTAGAAGTACCAGTAGCTTCGCTGTCTTGAATAGTTGTCCCCTGAAAAATATAAAGTAAATAAGTCAACATATTTTGTTGAAACTACTTTAGCTGAAAAAAAAAGTAGGTAAATAAATAAATAGGTAGGTATTTCTGTAATATATTACTATACACTAAACCTTAAGCAATCAATCTAAGTAAAACTTGTGCTATGGTGTCAGAGACTATTTTTAACCAATTATAGCAATAAATATACATTTAGGACCTATTCTATTCTATTCTATTCCATTCTATATGCTTAAAATTTACAATTTGCATCGATTTTATTTCAATGAGTTGTTAAG
Source organism: Udea olivalis (assembly GCA_947369235.1). NCBI lineage: Eukaryota > Metazoa > Arthropoda > Insecta > Lepidoptera > Crambidae > Udea > Udea olivalis. The sequence goes on along the minus strand of OX376349.1, from coordinate 15,266,783 downwards.
AGTACAGTTGTTACGGTTCACCAATCACATACTTTAAATTCTGTATGCCAGATCGTTGCTCAACCTAATATGTTCATGAGTGTATGACTCTTAGATCTGAGTGACTGACGGCGTCGAAGCAATAATCAAACACGAATCGATGTTGAGTAACATTCTAGTTTTTTACTTATTTGTTTAAATTTAATTTTAAATAAATCTTACAGCAGTCGTTGTACTGCACGCATCTTCCATGTTCATTCCTGTAGTACCCTTCGATACACAGGCACCTGGGGTTACCGCCGTGGCAGTTGGCGGACCTTGCTGGGCAGTAAGATGGCGGGTCCTTGATATCTCTGCAGTCCTTGTAGCAGACGTTCTCGGGGCATCTCTCGAAGTATTCAAACTCGTTCCGGCACTCTGTAAAAAATATATAAGATATTGAACTTACTCGATTTTAAAAGGTCAAATTCTGGACTCATTGCTGGCTAAAACTAAGTTGAAAAAGCTATGAATTTAAATATCTGAATTGAAAGCTCTCACTAAAACTGAAAACGTTAAAACGCCATGTGGGTCAAATGCTAGATTAGAATAAAAATAATTTCTTGACAATTTCTATGATTATCTTATGTTTGGTTACTTAGTTTATATAATTAGATTCTGTTAAACCAGAATTGAAACTGGACATAATTTCATTTCATTTTTAGCATTGCTTTACAAATACAATTCTCCTTGTTCAAAACATTTTCTTATTGATAAAATAAGTGATTGATCGAAATAATGATTATCGTAATTGATTGCACAAAATATATGTTGAAAAAAAAAACTTACCCAATGAACGGCCTTCGTTGTAGCGGCCGTCGTAATAGCGGCCTTCGTTGTAGCGGCCATCGTAACGGTCATCATAGCGACTATCACTGTAACGTCCTCCGTAATAACGGTCTGCGTAGTAACGGTCTCCTTCATAATAGTCATCGAAATAACGGTAATCGTTATAACGATAATCGTGATCATACCTATCATCGTAAGGTAACAATACGACAACGTTGATTAGAACAGCGAACAAACAAGCAAACAATGCTACAGACGCCATTTTTTGCATACAGTTGAAGTCAATTCAGACACTTTACTGTGGAGCTCTCCTTTGGATGCTACTTGTAAAGTAGATGATGAATTATAAGAATTATAACATGTTTATATACTTGTTAAATTTTTCCTGATGGTATAATCTAGTTTATTTGAAAACTAAGGCGTTGTTAGGGTGGGGCTAAACTAATGAAAAAAATATTTACCTATAACTTTTCCTCTCAATTGTTTTGTACGCTTAGGTTTTTTTTTCTATACAGCCTTTCAATGACATCGTGTCTATGCAGTATTCGGTCAAGGGCGTGACAATTTTACGCTCGAGAATGATGTGCGCTTTTCTAAACATGGTCGTGTTTGGAAAAAAAAGCGAGTGTTATCAAAATATTGATGTTTTGGGCAGAAAATTTCCAGGTAATTGAAGGCAGTAAGGCGCGTGATAGTGGTCTGTGCGCACGCGTTTATGGAAACCCTGACTTTGGTAAAAAACTGAAATATTCTATAAATCTGTACTGCAATTTATTGCCATACCATCAATGCAATTTTTACAATCACTATTTCTGTTGCATAATCCTGTTTGTAAGTAATGAAAAAAAATATTAAAACGTCAAACAAGAACAAATGGCAAATCATCAGTTTCAATAAATAGTGACTAGGTCAGGCATATTATGTATGAGCGACAATCTTTTTTTTTAATGGGTTTGCGTTTGGCCTCAGTCTCTGGCCTGGTGGTAATCGAACACGAGGCCGATGGTAGTACACGCTTACCCAGAAAATGCCTATTCACTCTGGCCTTGAAGATACCAAGGTTGTAAGTTCCGGAAACACAGAAGCAGGAGAGCGGGAGTCGCACATTTAAAATTATTTTCTTTATTTCACAATCTGTAAAAACAAAGATTAAAACTGAAATAAGTTTTTAATATATTTTATTAATTTATTGGTTAACAGTGTTTAGAAGCGCCCAACACTGGTCTCGTGTTCCGTGGCTGTTCAAAACTGTTCTCAGTAGATTTTCTGAAAAAAACATAAAGGTCTATTAGTAGAGAATGAGTAGGTAACCTACAGTATCTCCATATTAGAAACTGTTAGTGGTCCAGCTAACCAGTACCTCTCAGTATCTTATCTTAACTCAATATATTTTCCCAGTTTAGCAGTCTACTATACTGAATATTCAATCGGGATTCGAAACCAGAACTATGACTAAGCGAAAGTCCTTAACCTACACTACTATTTTTATAAGATTTAAATTTATGTTTATTTAAAAAAACCTAGCCTGGTTACTCGCAATATCTCTGTATTTATCCCTACTTCAAGTCCATGTGTCCATGGTGTGTTGTCTGGCGCATATTTATAACTGCTCTGTCAAAAGTTATTGGCAAATGATTGACAGCTAAAACATTTTGTATTTTGTGTTGCTTTATTAGGTATATTTCTCACCATTATATTATATACCATTATATTATATTTCTTCCCCAAACTTCTACAAATATTTCAAGATGAAAATGAGCCGAATTGGTCAAGCCATTCTCGAGTTTTAGCGAGACAAACGAACAGCTGTTAATTTTATATAATATAGTTAGATAGTTAGATAAAGATAACTTCTACTAACAGCATTCTTCACTCTTCACACATGTTCCAGCCTCGTTCCTGTAGTACCCATCATTGCACAGACATGCAGGATCGAAGCAGTCAGAAGACAGGGATGGGCAGCCCCGAGGTGGCCCTGATAAGTGCTTGCAGGTCTGGTAGCATTGAATCAGTTGGCATTTTTCGTAGTATTCATTTTCTTTTGGACATTCTAAAAAGAAAAAGCAAGAAAGTAAGAAAATATTAATCATTTTTTAGGACATCGCATTACATAATACAACAATTTTACATGAACAAAAACACAACAAAACAAATTAAAATAAAATACAATAATATAAGCAGTGTCGCGATGCCCGTAAAATGAATTGGACCGCGCTCAGCTTATGCCTGTGCCTGATAGGATAGACCCAGACGCTGGTTTTCAGCGGGCCCATTAAGTGGGCGCACGGACAGTTGTACGCACGGAAAAATATTGATAACAACCATGTGTAGTGTAAGTGTGTTGCTGTGTATGTGTACGTTATGATGACAGAGCGAACGCAGCATCAGCGAGCGACCTTGAGCCCAGGCTGCAGCCAAGACAAAGTAACCTCCGCTCCGCCAGCAGTGACAAAATACCCGTGCGCGTGCCATTCTACAAGAAAACAGATGAACTGATTTTTTAAAGTTAGTAAGTTGGCCCATACTGTGTGCAGGGCAGAGGTTTTTATCAATGCAATTAAATTTTCGAAATTCTGCAAATACGGGTTAGTAATGATCACAAACTATAAGTTCCAAAAAACCGATAACACACTTTGCTCGACTTTGAACCCAGGAGTGCTAGCAAAATATAGCAAATTATATTTTTGTTTGTTGTTGTTAGTTATATCTTTAGGACAAAATATATTGTATTCACTATGCAATTTTTTTCCAAAGATAGAAAAACTATAATAATTTGCTTGCTTAAGGAATCGAATTTGCATTTTCCGCAAGCGTACGTCTACAACGAGTTGCCAATTTAAATTTACGTTACCGTTCGTGTAAAAAACTGTATCGGGATTTGACATTGTCATGTCATGTCATGTCAAATACCAATACAAACTATTACGCGAACAATAGCGTAAATTTAAAGTGCCAACTCGTGGTAGACGTACAGGTAGCTACTCTAACTAAATCATTAAATTAGTCTATTCATTTATTGTTCGGTCAGAGATCTAATGTCACGGTGGTTTGAACCACCCAGTTTGTGGAATACCATACCATTTTCTTTAAATTTCTATTTTCATATAAAATTATGTTTCAAACCTTAGCTTGGGGTCAGATTGGCGTTTTACTAGACTCTAGATGCCAAGCATAGCTTATTACAAACCTCGTTTTTTCGTAAGTAAGTTAGTAACAAATTTGTTTTACGATACATACCGCGCGCTGCACTCTTATTTTTAAACGACTTAAAAAAAGGGGAGGTTCTCAATTCGACTGAATGTTTTTTTTGTATTGTTAAATTATGTTTGAAGTAATCATGAAACAGGAAGAAGTATGCCAAATCAATCTCTTAAAAGTAAACCAACTTGAAGTCATCAATAAAAGAGAGTTTTCTCGAAGATTAATGATCTTTTTTGGATTAACTCGATAACAACAGTGTTGGGTCTTAAAATACCTCGTTTTCGTTTTGATATTGGAAAATACACATAATTAATTTTGGAAAAATGGCCTAAAAAAAGTAAAATATTTCGACAACTTTACTAAAACGCACCATAAACAACTTTTATTGTTAAAAATGCAGTACCTATGAGCAGTGTTAGCTAATTGTTTCGCTATTGTAAGTATACCTTTCCAAAATCTAAGTGTCTTACTATTATGTTATGTTACATAATTATGATAAATGTTCTTAATAAAAGCAAATGGTTTACCAAACATGTGCGATACCACTAACATTTTGGTCTTTGAATTGTTGAAAATGCCATAATAATGGTTTAACTAAGTCACTTCTGTGATATTTCTATCGTTATATTTTTGTTAGACGCATAAAAACAAGCCTAAAGATATTTAGTTCTGGGTTCATTATTTTTTTTAGCCTGCATAACATTTAATTCCTACCTTAAGACCGGGCTAATTTGGTTAGGCAATGTTATCTCATACTCATTTTCGTGTTGCCAGATCAAAAAATGTTCTAAAATATTGTGGTGAACTAGTAAATGTTTTGCAACCATAATAGCGAGCAATTATTTTTAAATTCAACGACCTTAATTAATTTATAAGTCTATTTCTCACCAAAAGCAGGTAAGGTTTTGTCCTCTGGCCAATTCCCCATATTCCCTTCTACTTGTGGTTTCATATACACAGTGTTCAAGAAAACCATAAACAAACAAACGAACAACACACGAGAAGCCATCTTGGAAAGTTACTGACAAGGTCGGATTTGCGTTAAGATTTATATATAGAACTAAGCAGCATGTAAAAACACTACTCTGTTATTACAAACAAAACCATAAACTGGTTTTGCCGGCGTTATACAGGCTGGTTCATTTAATTGAGATGAAAAAGAGCTAAAATATAGTGATGTGAAATAAATTCATTTCACATTCGTATAAAAATGGCCTAACTATTATTATATTTTGAAATAGGTAATAATGATTATGAGATCAAAATTTTGTGAGTCTACCTTCGACTTTAAAGGTTAAGTTTTACAGTGAAGTTTAGTAATACGAGTTCATTACGATTTCCTGGGCATGTGCAATGTGCATGTAATATTTTATACATAAATATATGGTTTTACTTAAATTTTTACGTCAATTTAAAAGTAAATATGGCTGAGTAGACCACTACATAAACGAATATGCGTGACTGTGATTTAAAATGTTCCATTTTATACTCATCCTGTATTTTTACTAATTACTATAATTTGCGGCTATTTTATCAGGTTTGATTACTCTGTTAGGATATTAGTGCCTTCTTTATTTACAAATGCATCATCTAATATATTGTGTATAATAAAATCTGCGGTTTGGTTTGGTATGGCATAACATATAATTATTTGCTATTGTAACTTGAATCGTGATTCATTCGAACCCGGAAAAGGTTATCAGCGTCATCGAGGGCTGATAACCAAATGGGTTTATTTTATTATTCCTTGAGGCAGTATTTGTACTAAATAATTACCTAAGGTAAAGTTAGTCGTGACATTAGGAATTCCTATTGTCCGCTTGAAGTACACTAGATCGAAGCAATAAGACTACTATAAAACAAATTGTGAAGGATTAACATGCGAGTTTTTTTGTCGAGTTTTCCTTTTAATTTATTTAGGTCTATTACTATTCTGTCTACCATCGTTCTTATTAAAATAGTAATACCTAGTATTACTTTTTTTTGACATATCTAAAGTTCTTTCTACTAACTTTATGAATAAATGTTGACTTTACCGCCACCGATATGCTCCAAATATATTATTATAATTAACTGAATGCACAATTGCTTAATTTCGCCACAATTTACGTTCAGGGCGTCTCGTGTAAAACATGGAGGATGAAGTGATTTTCATGAGAAAATTTATCTAAACACTTGAAAAATATTTGCGTAGTTGTGATTACTCAATGGTGTTTGATCACCATGCGCCCACCTCTGAAAACTTAACTACTTAACGACTCCCATTCCCTTTATGGCAATGAGGTCGTAACAATTTGAGTAGCGAGCACTGGGTATTGTTACACGCACGTGTGTGCCGAATATGTATAATGTTCATAACCGCAATATATAACAAGATGTTCGTACACGCTAAATACGTGTTCTGAAAGCGGACTTCCTAATAACATAACCCTGTATTGGTTATGATAGCGGGGAACAGTAGCTTTCGTTCGCGCAAAACTCCGCAGGAAATTTAATATCAGTGTGATGTACAATTATTTAATAATAATATTTAGCAACAGTGTCAACATCATTACTCAAAAAATAGCTCGCTGGTTGCTAACGACAACCTAAACTAAAAGTGAGTGTGACCAGTTACTTTCAGCAACAACTTAGGCGATAACCATGTATATAAGTTTCATTTGGTTGAACTAACGGCAGCTTTGCTTAAACATTTTTTGAAAAACCTCAATAATATCGAAAAATCCATGTTTTTAAGCTTTTAATGTTAAGTGTTAAGTGCCTTTTAAGTATCAGGTACTTGTAAAAAGGATTGTCAAATAGGTATAAGTTGGACCGCATTTCAGAATGGGGTGCATGCAATCTTGTCGAGTTCAATGCAAAGAAAACGCAGGTGTGTGCATTCACAGCAAAGGCGTCACCGTTCCTTTCCCAACTCACTCTTCAGAGCACCCCGCTACCGATTAAGGATAGCCTAAACATCCTTGGCATGGATGTTCGTAGCAACCTAAACCAGCGAGACTACATTGAGAGCGTCATTAGAACTGCATCCCGTAAACTAGGAAACCTGAACAGAGTGAGACGATTCTTCACGCCTGGGCAGCTCTGTCTCTTGTATAAGACACAAGTTCGCTCGTGTGTGAAATACTGCTCTCATCTCTGGGACGGTTCCGCCAAGTACCTACTCGAAGCTCTCGACAGGTTGCAGCGGCGTGCTATCCGTATTATTGGAAACCCAGAGACAACTTTGACCCTTGAGCCTCTTCAATTGCGTAGAGACATTGCCAGGCTAAGTGTTCTCTATCGCTTCTACAATGGGGAATGCTCTGACGAGTTATTCCAGCTTAATCCACCCTCACCTTTCCACTCCCGTACCACGCGTGCTGGACTACGGCGTCACCCACACACAATTCAACATTTGTTGGCCCGAACTAAAAGGTTCGGTGACTCGTTTCTTTGTCGTACCATCCAGACGTAGAACGCTCTTCCAGCACATGTGTTTCCTTCCTCGTATAGTCCCGGGTTCTTCAAGCGGGGCGTGAAAAGGCATTTCTGCACTCGTTTGAATGACTGGGCTTGTCAACCTCATATCTGGACCTCACGACCGCTTTCCATCAGGTGGAGTGAGGTCATCTTGACGGGCAATATAAAAAAAGGTACCAAATATTTTGAAACAATGGAATTTTCAGGGCTGTGTTTCTCTGACAGGTTGTGGTAGTTACATGAAAATAAATTAGTTTGAAAAATTAATAGTGAAACTTAGTTTACCCCGTTTGCTGTTAAATTATAAATGAATTACTTATGATACTTCTACACTGTGGTTGCTCGGACCAATTTTGCTAATTGCGAACATTGAGATAAAATACTAAATGTGTAATAAAAGCGTCCTAACAATTGGTGGATAATTAAAACTATTATTTTAAACGTAAGATGGTAAGGGGATAGGATAATGTGAAGCTATTTCTTTTGTGAGATTGTAACGATAAATTTTATTAAATGTAGAAATAATCGAGTAAAAGTTCTTCTCAGTATTGTACGGTTCTTTTAAAAATTCATTAAATAAATTTATTTCTGCATCTGATTTGTGTTCGACAAAATGTTAGTCAACTATTACAAAATCAGGCATTTAGTTTATTTACCTGTGCAAATAATTATATTTCACTTTAATAAATTTACTGCAATCGTGACCACGACGATGACGTTAAAATTGTACAATAATATTATACAAAGGAAACAAGTGGGATTAGAAATATTTTAGGCTATCCCGTAGACTGTTTAATTTCAAAGCTGACTACTGTTCCTATTATTATAAAACCACTTATTCATTGCTATCGTTCATAAATATATTTTTCATTACTCATACTCTGAAAGTAGGTCTGAAGTTACCTGAGGAGCGGGATGAAAGTAATACTTTTCATCCCTAGGGAGAATCACTTTCAACTGACAGCTGTCAAATTATTAAAAAAAAATAGTTTTTTTTCACATAACTGTTGAACCATGTTCCAACTTTCTATACAGCCACGATGTAAAATTGAAATAACTTAAAGTTAAGTATTGATTAAAGAATATATATTTTTTAAAGAACTTTATTATAATTTAGTTTCAACAATTTCTTTAAAATAACTTAGATTTGGGCAAAATATTTACCATTTTTCCAATGATGAAAATAAAAAATAATGGCTGAATAGCTGGCCGGCCACAGAAAAAAAAACAAACAAAATAGGCGGGAAAGCGGCAATTCGATCTCCATTTATTTTTTCGATTTGAAGACTTTTGTTTATACGTATAGCAGAGATTTGTACCTATAAAATGAGTTCATCTGATTCTGATATGAATTTAACGCCCGATTTTATAAGAGAAGAGGCTAAAGCGGTAGTGGAAAATAAAATTTACTTATTTTATCTTTAGCTAATTCATGTTTTTATTTTTACTTTCCTTGTATTTGTAATGAAAAGCACAGTGTTTACCTCGGGTTAAAGACTTATTTAGTCCCTCAAACTATTGGCGCCCTTACTTCGTTCCGGGCGCCAAACCCCGTCTCGGGACTAAATAAGTTAGTTTCACCCCTAGGGTAACAATGTACTATTATTACGGTTTCTGCGCTTTCAAATGACTAAGGTGGAGGTTTTGATGCGGATCCAGTGCTGGTAAAAACGTTTCTGAGGAGCCTTTGCGATGAGACGATTGAATAATAAATAAAAGTGAAATTTATTTCTTCTTCACAAAAGCAAACAAACTTATCAACTTAACTTTAACTGAAGTCAAAGAACATGAGCCACCTTTGTGAGAGACTAGTGTCCATAGATACTAAGGTAATCTCTATGTGACGGATCGCTAGGCTCCCACCTACTCAATCTCGGTTATATTGTTATTAAAATCACTAGTTTAATTCAAAAAATTAAGCAAAACATTAAAAATTAAGAAGAATATAACTAATAAAGATAAAATGACATGCATGCATGCGTGTATATGTGTGTATGTGTGTGTGTGTGTGTGTTTGTGTTAGGATGTGTGTTTGCGTAGGTTTGTGAGGTATGCGTGTGATTATACATATATTTATTTGCATAGAAGAAAGGAGCTACTCGGCGAAGGGAGCTACTCGGCGCAGGTAGATGATCACTAAACAATCACACCTGCTGACCGAAAGTGCGGAGACATCTATATCCTCCCTTGACTAAGATCAGTACGTCTACCACGAGTTGCCACTTTAAATTTGCGTTATCGTTCGCGTAAAAAAATTGTATTGGGATGACACATAACATGACATGACATTTTTTTTTACAAGAACCATTTGTGAAGCTGTTGAGTTGAGAAAAGGTATTTTGTTGAACAAAGGTAGGTTGAGAAATAACTTTCACACACCAGTCCTGGTCGTGGAAGAAGTTCGGAATGAAAACCTTGGTGGAAGTGTTTTTATTATGACTTCCGCAGCCATTGAATTGAACTATCATGGAATCATTTGATTTATCATGCAATCTCGTCTCCCTGTTTGTTTTTGTTGACCAAAAACATCTAAAAATATGAAGGGAACTGCATTGACGGAGACACAGAATTCTACAATTTCAACCTTCTAAATAAAAAATCTTTAAGATTACTGATATTTTGCAACATGGTCCTCAAGATATCCCCCATTGTAGCTCTAAGAATTAGTAAAATGGTTATTGAAATCAAATGGTGCTCTTGGAGCCAATTTTGATAAATGCATTGTCAGAAAATTCAAATAGCAATATGTACCTACCTACAAAATATATAAATTTAAGTAGGGATATATCATTGAATATTAATAATTACCTACAATACTTCTTGTCTAAGTAAATCCTCTACCTGAAACATTAAAAAGAACAATAGAATACAGCAATAACATTATGTATCTGTTAAGCGGCAAGTTTAAATGAATTGATTATTTGTATCTAAATAATTTGACAGTATTAAACCATATCTCATAACTACTCTTGCTCACTCTAGAGTTTATAAACAAGTTACAGGGCTTCATGAAAAGACAAGTGTTCTGAGCTCAGAGGTACAATGCTATCTTAACAAAATGTAATAGAATCTACATAGTGCTGTACACTCTATTATTCACTATTAATTTATACACTGTACTTGCTTATTCCATATGATTTGCAGTGTCATCTCAGCATTTTAAGAGAAAGCAGAATCTGGACAAGAAAAAATCAAAATTCTTCATAATACGATCTTGTAGCGTACTGAAGGGTATGCCAAATTTTTTGGCAGTTGACCGTAAAGAATTCCCAGCACTGACATCTTCAACTGCCTTTGCCAAGTCTTCTTTTGTCCATTTTCCTTTCGTTGTTGTTCTTTCCCTGTGTCGCGGCATCTATTTAAGGATACAATTAAGTATATGATGAGGCAGTATAATATAGACAAGCGAATTATAAATTGGCATATAAATTCCATACGGGGTAATACCGGTCACCAACCGGTATTACCCGCCAAAAACTATTGCCATTACCCCAAAATACGTTAACGGTTTCTTTGGTTAGTCACGAAAAATCAAAGTAACATTCATAAAATCTAAATAGCACACTGGATACAGTAGTAAATACATAGTAATTAACCTTAAGAACTATATTGATAGATTTAAATCACTTTAAGCTTACCATTCACTGAATTTTCGATTTTATTACATCAAAACACGTCCGAACCATTACGCAGCTGTCAAACTCACTGCGGGCGAAGTAAAATGCCGCCGCTTGGTAAATAAGTTTACTCGGCCGCATACTAGATGGCGACACTAGTAGAGATAGCAGAATGTTTTTGGAAGTATTAGATTTTGATGCGACCGCTATTGCCCGCTGACCGCCATTCCCCCATCTTACCCTATTTTCACCAATTTTAGACAATTCTGCTGGATTGGCAGGAACATACTTCAAAACACCTCTAAAATGGCATAATATGAACTAAATGGCAGGTCCTATAGATCTCAGAAGAGGCTAAATACTCTGGGATATATTCAATGGTGGTGCGCCCCATCCTGCATCCGCTGCATTGGTGGTGAGGAAGTGTCTGACTGCTCATTAGCGGAATGATTTTAATTAAAATCACACTGAAATTTTAAGGCTTGTGGGCTGCTTACTATTTATTATTGCATTGAATCTTATTTCAAAAGACTTTTTGTACTTGTGCGTGAAACTATTGTAAGTTATTCAGTTTGAATCTTCAGGGTGTGTAAATCTATTATCGTCATAGTTGACGCTGAGCCCAATTAACGAAACCGTAGTCGAGCTTATCACACACACTCAGTTACCCAATATTAGTTACGTAGATTAACCCAATGTGTGAGGTTAACTTGTCATACAAGATTGTCAGTGTTTTGTTACCTGCGATATACTTAACTCACCAGTACGTCTACCACGAGTTGTGGTATTGTAAAAAAAATATATTTTGTAATACGTTTTTTTACGCGAACTATAACGTAAATTTAAAGTGGCAACTCGTGGTAGACGTACAGGATATTTTTAATCGACTCGTAGATCGTATATGCTTTGTACTTACAGTGGCTGTCACAGTCAAATCGAACTGGAAAACTCCACTATACTTCTAAGTTAGAGATCGCGAATAATGTTCTCTGTGATCGCGAATTTTTATCCTCTGAGGATGTAAAGTTGACAAATTGTTTCCCTCCCGTATCAGAGGGGATATAAATCACTTTTTGCGATCTCCACTAACACATTTATTATTTTGCATCACTCTTTATTATTTTATTAACCGAAGATATTTCTACGCGGGCGAAGCCGCTGACGGACAGCTAGTGACATATAAGTTGACTAACATAGTTTATTTAAGGTAAACTCATGGCTAAGGTAAGACCATTGTGTATTTTAGTAATTAAAAAGTAATGCTTTTGGCTGTTTTCACGAATAAGTACAATTTATAAATTCGGCTTCATCAATCAACGACTTTCAAAGACAAGATAGCAAGCAACAAGTTCGCGTCATCAGCTGACATTTAGAAAGTAGACAGTACGTCTACTACAAGTTGCCACTTTAAATTTACATTACTTATTCATTACTGCCCTGTTGGCGCAATGGCAGCGATCCTGCCTTTGACGCCGGAGGTCGTGGGTTCGATCCCCACCCATGACAAACATTTATGTGACGAACATTTGTGTTTGTTGTGTGTCTGGGTGTTATTATCTATTTAAGTATGTATTTAGAAATATTTAAGTATGCCCATAATACAAGCTCTGCTCAGTTTGGGGTCAGATGATCTTGGTGTGAATTGTCCCTGATATTTATTATTATCGTTCGCGTAATTTTTTTTATTGGGATTTGACATTGTCATGTCATGTCATGTGTCATTTCTCAATCTCTCATCATTTTTTTTACGCGAACGATAACGTACATTTAAAGTAGCAACTCGTGGTAGGCGTACTGATAAAAATGATAAGAAGCCGTGCATTACATCATGTCCGATGCGATTGAATCGAAAATTATCAGAATTGAAAAAAAAAAGAAAATCCTACCTTGTGATTATCTGCGTAACAATACCTTCAAATGTTCGTATCATTCCCTATTATAATGTGGTATGGTTGAATGAGACATATTCTACGACTATAATCAGGCAATTAAATACAAAGCCGGGTAAAATATTAAAAAGTAGGTATGTGTAGTAAGTGGCATTGTTGAATCAATGCCTTTCATTTTGCTATAAAAAACCACGTTCAAAAGAGTAATAAATATGGCAAAGCAATAGCCACAGTGATTTTTTACTTTACGGCGCGACCACAAAGAGAATGGCTCCATTCAAGACTATGATAGACCCATTTCGGGACTCAATATGGGGACCGTAATAAATTGACCTTAAGTCAACAGCGGCGCCGTTACCAGGACATTCTTTTTTTATATCCATTGAACGTGTAGAATCTATGGACTTAATTTAGGCGGTAAAATTTGAGGGATGGACTGCCTTGAACGATTTGTTGGCATGGTTGTTTCAGGTAAAGGAAAAAGATATTTGCTAGTCCCAAGCATTGAGGCTTACAGAATTAATCGTAACAACAAAAATAACTTAGGTTAACTTGGGTTTAGACCTATGGACACATCTGTCAGTAGTTATTTCTGTTTATCATTCTTTTGTGAGCAAAAGAATGCACATAAAATAAAAATCAAGAGACCTCAATTTAGGTCCTACTAGGTCTCTCTGAGTATTTTCATACAATGTGTGATGATAATGTTATCCTCGTGAATATTTGGTAATTTAGCAACCATTATATGCTCAAAAGCAAATTTTACTCTCTGTGTTCATCTAAAAAAAAAAAATTGTAAATAATTTAATTGTTATCGGTCAACGCATAGAGCCTTAAGTAAAAATAAACTGCTAGAAACTGGAAATCAACTCTATCCGAAAAAGACCCGAGAAAAAACTAGCCAACCGACAACATGAGCTTGTAAAAGTCATATTTTAAATATATATCTGAAGTATTTAAATGTAGCTACACTAAGGGCCTAGATTGGGCTGATCAAAAATGAACACGATAAGTTACCGAAAGGTTTTTTTTTATCATTCGAGTTAAACGAATAAATATGCTGCCCTCGAGAAAAGGTATTTCCCATAAATATAATAGATAGTAGGAAAGTTTTCCTGAATAGTTATGCACCAGATAAGAAAAAAATATTCACTGGGATACATAACAAATAAAACAGTCTTAAAAATAAGCGCCTATATTTTTTTTTACTTTGTATATTATTCCTAATTAAGTTAACGGATTACCATTTGATGGTTATTTGCTGTTTGATTTTTTTAAATTAGAAGTGAATAAATTCATATAAATAGTTCAACACCTTTCGACTGGAACCCTACTGTTAGCTAACGTGGTCGTCTGGCGACGAGACGAGCTTCCCTGGCAAGAGTTTCGCAATGCTGACCGACGTACCTGGCGGATTATCATTGGTCTCATTATTTAATTTTTTTAAATTCCCAGGCAGTAGAGGTACCTATGCCTCTATAAAAAATTTAACAAAAAAAACCAACTTAAAAAAAACTATTTCAAAGAAAAGCACTAAAAAGTTAAGAAATAATTGGGTATTCTTCTTAAACGTATACGTTAATATAATGTAGGTACAATTATTGTTATTGTTGGAGTCAGTGTCAGCCAAGGAAACACTACAATATACCTAGCAATATACCTATTTCTTACATATTACGTTTACGTATGTAGGTAGGTAGTTACAAACCTACATTGGCTGACACCGACTCCAACAATAACAATAATTGTACATACATTATATTATCGATAAGTTTTAGAATAATACGCAATTATTTATTCACTTTTTAGTGCTTTGTTTTAGAATAGTTTTTTTTTGAAGTTGTTTTTTTTTTGTTAAAATTTTTGTTTATTTCTTGATTTTCAGTGAATAGTTCCTATTTATTTTATACATCGAAAAAGAATCGTCCAATTGCTCCCAAGAATTGAAGAGTTCGGTTACTTTTTCATGGATCCCATAATCAGAACCTAACCAAACTCTCATCAAACTACCCTTGAAGTATATCTTTTCCAATAAAAAAAGTAGCATCGAAATCGGTTGGCGTGATAATGAGTTATTCGTCCATTGGTCGCGCATATGGTTTATCTAGATTTAAGACTTATATGGATTTCCCATGGATTCTACTGTCAGAACTGGACCAAATTAAAATGGGACCACACGGACAGCATCAGCTTTCAAATAAAAAAAGAATTATCAAAATCGGTTGGCGTAATATTGTGTTATTCATCCATTTGTCGCGCATTTTGTCTATCTAGATTTAAGACTTATATGGATTTCCCATGGATGCCACTGTCAGAACTAAACCAAATTCAAATGCGACCATTTGGAAAGCAATAGCTTTCAAATAAAAAAAGAATGATCAAAATTGGTTCTCCCAGTCGAAAGTTATCAGGTAACAAACATAAAAAAAACATACAGTCGAATTGAGAACCTCCTCCTTTTTTTGAAGTCGATTGAAAAACATACCTCTTTTATTTATTTTTTCCGAATATACTTGTACTTGACTGAAATTCGATAGTCACCTCATATATGGATAACGAATTTCCTACGGCTTCTAGGTCACATTGACATTGGCTTGCGCTAAAACCTCGCAGAAACAAGATCCAAAACACACCTTTTAACAGTCAATAAACCCGATAAACCGATTCTCGAAACCAAATACAATTAGGCACACAATGTGTTTGCACAAAGCAGAGGTTTGGGTAGGAAAGGCTCTGTAGGGAGGCACAACACGTAAACAATGTGGCTATACTCTTGAGAAAACAAATGTAGGTATGTATAAGTACCTGAACGGTGTGTTTAATTAATTGTCTATCTTAACTTTAAATCCTGATTATCTTAAGCTGTGTACTGGCAATATGATATTTACGCGCCGTGTCTTCTCAGTAAGAATCAACTTCTCTGACGCGGTATTTATAGTCTTTTTTTTTTTTTATACTACGTCGGTGACAATCAAGCACGCGGACCGCCTGATGGTAAGCGGTTATCGCGGCCTATGGACGCGTGCAACACCAGGGGTATCACTCGCGCGTTGTCGACCCTGTAAAAATCTTTTCAAACCCCTCTTGAAGAACTCCATACTATAACTCATCGGGAAAACCTCGGCAGGGAGTTCATTCCACAATTTAAGCGTCCTCAGAAGGAAACATCTCTGAAACCGAATTGTACGAGACCATTGCGGATTCAGAGTGTGAGGATGAATGCCCTGTCGGTGGCGAGCGGTGCGGTGATGAAAAGTAGCCGTGGGCATCATATCAAACAGTTCTTCAGAACAAAACCCGTTGTACAAGCGGTTGAACACGCATAAGGAGGCGAAGTCTCTCCTCAGACTTAACGGCTCTAAAACCCTTGTCAGTTTGGGATCGTCGACAATCCGGATCGCACGCCTCTGGACCGAGTCAAAAGGACTGAGTTGATATCCAGGCGCTCCTGCCCAAAGGTGACAGCAGTACTCCACGTGTGGCCTGACTTGCGCTTTATACAGCAGCAGTCTTTGCCTAGAAGTGAAGTACTGCTTCGCCCTGTTTAGCACACAGAGCTTTTTGGATGCCAACTTCGCCTTTTGTTCCAAATGACTCCGAAACTGTACGTCACTAGATATGTCAACGCCAAGGATCCCAATACTACTTGATATGGTAAGGGAAGTGTTCTGAAACTGAGGAGCTACAGTAAATGGAGTTTTCTTAGTGGTAAACGCGCAAACTTGTGTCTTAGTGGGGTTGAACTGGACTAAATTGTCCCGACCCCAATCGGGAAACCCAAGCTAGGGTATTCTCGATTTCAGACACAAGTTTAGTTCGACTTTCCTCCACAATGGTACGAGGGATATTTGCTCGGCCTGTGTAATAGGCATCTCCAGTGCTGTCATCCGCATAGCAATGAATACCGTCATTGGACAGCATATCATTGATATGCAAGAGAAACAGCGTTGGAGATAGCACAGAGCCTTGTGGGACGCCAGAATTAATGTCCAAGCTATCGGAGCGACTACCGTCTACTACGGCTTTAATGCGTCTGCTGGACAAGAAACTGGCAATCCATCCGCATAAACCCTCGGGCAGTCCGTAAGATGGAAGCTTTGATAGAAGACCTTTATGCCAGACTCGGTCGAAGGCCTTAGCTATATCTAGGCTAACAACCAAAGCCTCACCTTGACTTTCAATGGCCTGAGCCCAGCGGTGTGTGAGATACGCCAGAAGATCGCCAGTCGACCGACCATTACGGAAGCCGTATTGGTAGTCTCTTATCAAATCGTGATCCTCTAGGTACCTCAAGAGCTTGGCATTCAACACACGCTCCAAAACCTTTGAAAGAAGGGAGGTAATAGCGATAGGTCTTCGCCGGGTCCGACCGGTCACCCTTTTTAGGCACCGGGTGCACGTGGGCGGTCTTCCACAAAGACGGACATTGCCTTTTTGCGTAGGAAATCGCGAAAAGGCGCGTCAATACCGGGCACAACTCGGGAGCACACACTTTGAGCACCACTGCCGGGATGTTATCCGGCCCACTCGACTTGTGGACGTCCAGATTTTGCAACTCTCGCCGGACTCCTTGCTGGGTTATGCGGATCTCCGGCATAATGTGACCGCACCAAGGGATGGTAGGTGGCACGGCGCTCCCAGCGTCCAAAGTCGAGTTTGAGGCAAAGAGGTTGCCCAAGAGATCGGCTTTCTCTTTAGCACTGTGGGCCAGATTTCCATCTGGTTTTTGGAGTGGTGGCAAAGACGAGCGGCAAAAGTTTCCCTCGGCAGCCTTGGCAAGCGACCAAAAGTCGCACTAAGTTTGTATACTTTTTTTTTATATATGCATATTATTTATAGTACTTAAGTCTATTATTTAGTATATTTTTGACTATTTAAAAGTACTTACTGCTTAAGTCTATTTGAATAAAGATATTTGAGTTTGAGTTCATTGCGATAGCCTAAAGTGTCCGAGGGATTGACAAAGTATGGCTTTAGAATACAAATGCAATTATTAATATAAATTATATATAAAAAGGGAAGTCACCGTGATATTAATAGGGGAGGTGAAATGAAAAACATAAATTGACAATCTGGTTCTAAGCTGTTCACAGTGTGTAATTGAAACCAAAAGCGGCCAAAAAATTATACACTGTCTGTTTTTGGATTTGAGTAACTCTTTTTGTTCTAGATGAGTTATTTGTTGAGGCAATTTTAAAATGAATAATCGTTTCTTTTTATAAACGGGGATTGTATTACAAGTATCAGACACTGATAAAATCATCATCATCAGCTACTATGACTGTCTACTGCTGGACTCCAATGCAGTCCGTCCTAGTCCGTCCCATCAGTGCTTGACGCATCCACTTCCTGCCAATAATCGTTCTACTTAACTGAAGGATGGTCATATTGGTAAATAACATGAATTATTGAGATTGAGCAATAAAAAAATAACATTACTTTGAAATATTCCTTGTTACATCATTTATTAGTCGATTGAATCTTAAATTCAAAACGTAAACTTTTCGCAAATAATAGCTAGCAGTTAATGGATTCGGAATAACTTTCCGAGATAACAAAGAGGAAATGAACTTGTCGCTTAAGTCAAAGGCTTATTAAAACAATTCGAGGTATTGTGTTTGACGGAAAATAATAAAGTTATTAAAATATTATTCGTGTTTTAAGATTTCAAATCGTGCTATCATGAAGATTTGTATATTATTCTTGTTTTATTTATTTTATTCATTGAGATATTACATTTCAAACTTAAAGCTAAGTGTCACCTTACTTAAAGGCTGCTATGGCATGCATTGTGAACTTACAATTTATTAGTTATTAAAACTGAACACAGTAATTCTTACTAGGTAAATTAAATAGAAATATAAATAGAAAAAAATTAATAACTTTAAGGACATCGTTACATTTATAAAGTAAACAGAAAAGAAGTAGGCATTAACAACAAAACATATAACAGAAAAAAAAGACCATACCATCAGACAGCGGTGTCCCGATGCCCAAAAAGACAAATGGACCTCACTCAGCATATAGCCTGGGCTTTATGTGCCCAGGCGCTGATTTTCAGTAGGCCCTGACATAGAAGTTACAATTATTAATTATTATATAGAAATTACAAATGGTTAATACAGTTTTGCAGTGGGTAACAAACGTATTTAACCGAACATCGAAGACTTGAACTTGACTTGACTTTTTAAAATGTTAAACAAAATTCAAATTGGTTTCTTCTTCTCTTAAGTAGATAAATTTACCTCATTTCATAACAGTTTAGTAATCTTTACGTAATCTAAACTGAATAGCAGTAGTGCTGGGCCGGGTGTAGAGTGGAAGAAGCGTTCGATTTTGGCACCAGAGGGACTAACGTTAGAGCTAAGTATCAAAAATTATATGTCGATTATCATGAAAACTACATTAGATTTGATAGATAGGTTGGTAATTTCTATCTTGTGCCTGTGTTCAAATTTATGCATTAAAATATCGTGTTCAATGGCTAGGATTAACGCTTAATAGCAGGGGGCAGAAAATTATACGACCGATGACTGAAAACGCAGCGTAAGCGCCCTGTGGATGCAGGCAGGAACCTGATTGAGCTTTATGTAGCATTATTTAGCATTTTATAATGCTATGGTGATAGCTACTTCTTCTTTAAATAACTAAAAAAAAATCGCAAACAAATAACTTTTGTGACATGCACGTGTCCTGGGTGAGGTGAAGATCGAACCCATGACTTAGAAGCTGTACTATCGCACCGACAGATAGGTCAAAAATGATTTAATAAGTTATCAACGATCAAATAGATTAAATAAGCACCTATTACCTTGCCTAAACGCAGCACATAAAGCTGCATTCTCACCTTTGTTCTCTCGGGCGGTGAGTGTAGAATGTACTGCGCCTGACAGCCCATAAATTGTCGCTACCTCTTTCTTAGTCGTCTGAGCAAATATCTCAACTTTAGGTGTCTACGAGTTACGGGGTATACTGGAAGAAACATTGTTTGTGACGTCAGTTGTTGTTTTTTTCACAGATTTTTTTACTGACGTGTGATATAAATATTTTATTTGTTCCCAGAATTATTAAAAAGTCACAAAAGGCTCTCTTTAACAAAAAATGTGCCAGACAACACACTACTTGTCATGGTCTCGAAGTAAGAATAAATATCCTCGTGTTACGAGGTACCAGACAGGGAAATAAGCCAGTGGCGTCTCCCAGCACACCCAGATCCGAGCCGATTTAGAAAAGATCGCTTCCTGAATTGACCCGACCGGGAATCGAACCCGGGTGAAAAACCACACTGCACCAATCGTGTCGTCAAAATGTGTCTTTAATAATATGTCAATCCTTGATATCAAGTCATCGCTACAGTTGGTGAGTATTGGCTTAATCACCAAGCATGCCAAATGCGGGTTGGTGATCACAAAACCGTGTTATTGTTCGACCTGGAAATTGCACCAGGACCGGGACCTTTGAATTTTGGGCCGAGCTCTGTGACCACTAGCCAACAGCGACAAATGCCAAATTATTGAAGACAAAAAAGTTTCACCTATCAAAGACAGTAACAGCAACGCTTCCGCAACTTTCAGTTAGATAAGAAACAATAAAAGGTTCTGTTCAAGCGCCTGTTCCAGAAAATTTTACTTGCGTGTTTGTAATAATAAATCTAGCACTGTGCCGTTGACATGTACAGATACATAAAGCCTCCCATGAAGACACAGGAATGCGACAGTCTACATTTTCTTACACTTTGAAAATCTTACAATAAAATTTTGGAACATGCAATGTGGACTAAATGGAATATAAGCATACCTTTCTAGTAAGCTTATGATGTAAGCTGTTAACTACGAGCTAGATCTTTTGAGTGAAGACATACAAGCAGTATGTAGGTACAATTACCCGAGGACCTAGGTGACAACAACAACTACCCTAGGACCTAGGTGAATGCAATTTTTGATAAATTTTCTAATGGTATGGCGCGCCTGCTACAAGGTCATCTTTACAACTGTCCGTGTCTTATGCCCTTTTTTTGTTTTTTGTTTCTTACAATGGCACTCACAATATAAGGATATAACGACTATTAGGTAAGTACAGTAATATTCGCGTGTAGTGTAATTTACGCAAATCATTACATCGGTGTATGTAGTGAATACGTCATGAATATGGTCCACAATCAAATCTCAGATGATTACATTATAACTAGTATTTGCCCGCGACACCGATGTATAGTATAAAGCCTTTTCACTGCCCCATTTGCTAGTCAAAAGCCTCCATCAATTGAAAGTATAACAAGTCGAGTCATAGCTACAATTGGTTATTATTGGCCTAATCACTACGCTCGGCAAATTTGGGTCGACAATCACAAACTGAAAAATCTAAAAACGCACAAACCAAAGTGATGCAAAATTATTTGTCCCCAAAACAGCTCCACTGTTCCACACAAGCACAAAGATAAGCGCCAGGATTCGGCCTTTGATCTTCAGTTCAAACTTACAGCGTAAGTAGTTCCCAACACCTAAGCAAACAGACGAAATATTTTACAGTTGTTAAGTAAAGTAGGTACTTAGCTGGTATACCTGTGCCCTTTTACTCAATGTTCGAAACTTTGCACCCGTATTCCATGGAAGCGCATATTTGCTGATATACACTCCGTCAGCGTGAGGTTGACAGCCTAAAAAGATCGAAAAAAATGATAGATAGATAATATTCTTTATGGTAGAACATTTTACAATTCTAAGTATTACATTAAAACAATGCACAATTTAGGCGGCCTTGTCGCTGATAGCGATCTCTACCAGGCAACCGATTCGATTTCGATTTTTTTTTAATATTTTGACATTTAGTACCTATTCGATAATTTTCAATTTGTAATTTAATTTAATTTGTACTTGTATTTTACTATGTTTATTATTTCTACGCCAACAAACAATGGCAGAATATGTCGAATATGATTTTAGTATAAGAACCTTTGTACCATATTCTTGGAAATAAATTCTATTCTATTCTATTCTATTCTAACCTACAGGTAGAGGAAATATAATATAAAATGGCAAGTACGTGCATAAATACGTAAACTTTTTTTTTTTAAGATAACTAGGATCCAAGTGTTAGTAACAATGTTCTTACATCTACTGTTAGTGACGTTTAAAATTTAGGTTTTTAATTAACATAAAATATTTGCCCCGCCTTCGGGTTTATAATGGCCATGATCCAGTGCCGCCTCAGTGCACTGTCCCACCTCCCCGCCAACACCCTTAGGATACTGTTGGGACTACCAAGCATATGTTTGAGATCGATGCAATTTTTTCCTGATCAGGGCATGAAAGCCGTCCACATGAGCATCGGCGAACATGCCAGATGCACTGCAGAATCTCGGCAGTCCCACCAGCACCCGGAACATATTATTATAAAGGACGCGCAAAGCGTAGTAGGTATTTTGCGTGTAGCTAACCCACAGGCCGCTTGTATAAAAGGATTGACAGTAGGACTTAAATAGTGTCACTTTTACCTCACACTTGCAATGCGCAAACCTGCGGGCCAGCATGTTACCTCGTACTGACAACGCTCTGCGCTCCCTTCCAATGCCACCGTCGCGTCGCGGCGTCGTCTCTCAGGTCAGCAGTGACCACGTGACCCAGGTATTTAAATGAGGGTACCATCGTAACCACTCACGGTTCACCCGAATAGAATGGGACATGCCTACTTAATAACATATATAAAATAAACCTAATAATATACTATAGTCTTAGGAAGATATTTAAATAGTTACATATTATAGTATGAATGTAAACAAACAATTTCTACATAGATGACACAGAAACATTTTATCATTAAATTTAACTTATCTTTAAACAAATAACGAATACACTAAAGCTAGCTAGAAAAATGAGAAAATGATTAATCTGAATAATCCCAGCGAAAGATAATGTGATTTGACCTTTGCCTCGAACATAGGAAGTGATTGAGATTTCCTACTAAAGAGGGGTACCTAAGGAATTCCACAATCGGATAGATTGTACAGTAAAGTATTGTGTGTAGGAGTATGAAGAATGAGGAGGAAATTTAAGTCGAAGTATTTGAGATGATCGCAATTGTTGTCCGCGAGGTGGACGCAGAAAGTGGAATTGCTCTTTGAGGTACGCTGGCGACTTTGGAATAAATAATACGGCGAAGACGAATGGGAAGCCAGCTAAGCTGAGCTCGGTACTCGAAAACGTGGTCTTACTTACGCAGACCGAAGATGAGGCGTATGCAAAAATGTTGGAGTCTTTCGAGCTTATCAAGGAGATTTTCATTAATTCATTCTTTAATGCACATCAAAGATAACATTATGTGTCAAACATAAAAAAACATATAAGTGGCTATTTAAGTTGTATTTGTTTGTTTGTGCATACTTATTAGTAATTACATACAAGTACATAGATATTAGTGATTCTTATCTAATCTCCTTATCGTATTTAAACTTTATGTAATACCAGTATGTACAAAATCTATTCTGGTGATTAAAAAGCGTTCTAAGTGAAAATAAAACTTAAAAGTAAAGTGAATAATAGTGAAAATACGTTTAGCGTAAACTTAACGTGAGTACTTATAC
Source organism: Udea olivalis (assembly GCA_947369235.1). Classification (NCBI taxonomy): domain Eukaryota; kingdom Metazoa; phylum Arthropoda; class Insecta; order Lepidoptera; family Crambidae; genus Udea; species Udea olivalis. Next base: position 15,243,228 of record OX376349.1, on the reverse strand, counting down.
CTAATTTAAGAACTATTTACAAAACAAGAATGACAGTAACCATTCACATGTAATCCTCAAAAAAAGTAGAGATTTCCTTATAATATGAAAAACATTCGTCAGTAATACTGGGTCCTGGGAGTTCCAGTTCTAACAGTGTTTACAAGTACCAAGCTCTCCTGTAAACAGTCCTTGTGACGTTCAATATGTGTCCCTTGTTTGTAACAAATTAATTAAATCAACCCGTCATTACTCGCCAAATTCGTAGCGTTGCCAAAATCCTGTTTGCAAACTTTACCTGTGCCTTGTTCGTATTGCACGCCCGGGGGAAACACAAACATTGCGACAGTAGTGGAGATGTTACAGTAGACTTTGCACGTCAAGGCAGTGTAGGCATGTTACCGGTAATGTGCTCACCTCTGTACCCCTACTATTCGTTTACGCTTGCTCGCTAGCGTCTCTTGTCTGTTTGTTGTGAACTTTGCAAAAAGACATACACTTACATTCGTTTAGCCAATGGTATTAGAACCCAGCGTGATAGATGGCGAGCCTTCCGTTATTATCGGAGGAGATGAGACTTAGCCGCTTAACATAGAACATTATGATGATTTTGGCCAGATTTGAACTCGATTTTTATCAGGCTCCTAGCTGCAATGGCGTGCTTAACCCTAGGCCAGGGATGGCGAACCAATAATGTAACGCGACACAATATTTCGTATGTCACTGTGTTTAGTACAGAGAGGTCAGTTTCACTATACACCGAATAATAATAAATAGTAAAGATCTGGGACAATTCACACCACGATCATCTGACCCCAAAACTAAGCACAGCTTGTACTATGGGTGTCAGAGACTGATAAACATACTTATATATTTCTAAATACATACTTAAATAGATAATAACACCCAAACACACAACAAACACAAATGTTCGTCACATAAATGTTTGTCATGGGTGGGGATCGAACCCACGACCTCCGGTGCTAAAGGCAGGATCGCTGCCATTGCACAAAAAAAAAAAGTTTTTTTCAACTCCGTTCAGGGTTTGAGTTTCGAAAAGAAAGATAGCCTATGTCTTTTTCTAACATCTTATTTATCTCGGGAAAATTCATCAGAGTTAGTTTTGCGGTTTAGGTGTGAAAATGTACAAACTTCGAGTTACATTAACATTTAAACGACGAATGTAAGGATTTTGTTGGTTTATCCAATTTCAGGCTAAGTTTATAATCACTAATCGCATTTAGCAATCATGATCACAACATAATAACACCACAGCACATAATCCTAAAATAAATTAAAGTTAAATTAAGTTCAAAGCATTTCATTGGTCATGCCGGTCGCGTGCGCTATAAACCTCACCACTTTAACTTATTGCTTGCTATAAACGCCGTTAAGTACACCTCAAAGCATGTCCCCGAGTTTATAAGTACACTCAAACCGACGCCACCTTGCAAGCCTCAAAGTTGCTGCTTGCAGGCTAGTGCCGAGACCAGGGACTAAATAGGGACTAATGCGCGATGCAGCATATAAATAACATTTTTGAGTTTGTTGTTGCATTTCAACGACTAATTCCTATTTAAACTGATTTTTGATACGAAATTTTTCATCTCGACGACTAGTGCTTGCGGTACGCAAAATTAACCGGCAAATGGTGATTTGTTATTTTTATATTGCCCGTCAAGATGACCTCATTCCACCTGATGGAAAGCGGTCGTGAGGTCCAGATATGAGGTTGTTAAGCCCAGTCATTCAAACGAATCACCTGGGCTGGCTATCCTCACCTTGAAGGCCTGCAGAAATGCCTTTTCACGCCCCACTTGCAGAACCCGGGACTATAAGAGGAAGGAAACAAATGTGCGTTCACATCAACCTTTACAAAACCATTGCAAAATGGGTCTTATGTCAGCAGCATAAGATGCCCCTATGTAAAGATTGATGTGAACGCCTCTGTACGACAAAGAAACGAGTCACCGAACTTTTTGTTCGGGCCAACAAATGTTGAATTGTGTGTGGGTGACGCCGTAGTCCAGCACGCGTGGTACGGGAGTGGAAAGGTGAGGGTGGAATAAGCTGGACTAACTCGTTAGAGCATTCTCCATTGTAGAAGCGATAGAGAATACTTAGCCTGGCAAAATCTCTACGCAATTGGAGAGGCTCAAGGGTCAAAGTTGCCTCTGGGTTTCCAATAATACGGTTAGCACGCCACTGCAACCTGTCAAGAGCTTCGAGTAGGTACTTGGCGGAACCCTTCCAGAGATGAGAGCAGTATTCCACACACGAGCGAACTTGTGTCTAATACAAGAGACAGAGCTGCCCCGGCGTGAAGAATCGTCTCACTCTGTTCAGGATTACGAGTTTACGGGATGCAGTTGTAATGACGCTCTCAATATGGTCCCGCTGGCTTAGGTTGCTACGAACATCCATGCCAAGGATGTTTAGGCTATCCTTAATCGGTAGCTCTGAAGAGTGGAATGGGAAAGGAATGGCGACGCCTTTGCTGTGAATGCACACACCTGCGTTTTCTTGGCATTGAACTCGACAAGATTGCATGCACCCCATTCTGAAATGCGGTCCAACACTCCGTCAAGCTCAACAACAAGACTTCGCCGCTTCTCCTCGATGTCAGTCTGTTTTGCCCCAGGGCGTTCGAAATAACGTGCGTGGACCGTGCATAGCAATGAATATTACCAAGAGATAACATGTCATTGATATGCAGAAGAAACAACGTCGGCGACAAGATGGAGCCCTGCGGCACTCCGGCATTAATCTGGAGAAAGCTTGAATTTCGACCATCGCAAAGGACACGAATTCTACGTCCCTCCAGAAATCCGGCGACCCAGTCGCATAGGCGAGGTGGCAGACCATATGCCGGAACCTTGGAAAGAAGCGAACGATGCCATACACGGTCGAAAGCTTTGGCAATGTCAAGGCATGACGGCCAAAGATTCCCCATGCTTGTCTATAGCCCCCCCCCCCCTATGTTATGTATGCTAGAAGATCACCCGAAGACCGTTTTGGTCGGAAACCATACTGACGGTCGTGACTAAGAGAGTGATCCTGTGTGTAGGATAGTTTGGATGGTCCGTTGGTGAGACACTGGATACTTTTACATTAGTTACAGTTCGGCACGAACATCACACTGCCTGATACGAATATCAGGCATTGTGGAGCCGCAATGTAGAATTTCAGGCGGTGCTGCACCGGATGCAAGAGTTTGCGGCAAAGAGGTTAGCCAGTAAATCGGCTTTCTCTTGCGGCTGATGAGCCAACGATCCATCAGGGAATCTCAGTGGGGGCAGCGAAGGCACGCAGAAGTTATATTGCACGTGTTTAGCCAGTAACTCAGATGTTCGAAGAGTCGAGTTGTCTCGGCGTCGCCTTTGTGGTAGCGGTGTATGCACGCATAGACCCGGCTTGTGGAGCCCTGGTCAACGTGCACCCAGAGGGTGGAGAAGGAGGGGTCTTCTAGGCAGCGGAGACGGCTACACCAGACGTCCGCCCTGACGAATAGACATTCACCGGTTTTAGGTTGGAAGGACTCTTCCAGCACATAGCCGGGGTAGTGCAGGTATGACGTATCGGCAGGGCGGCCTATGTTTCCGTCAAAAAGAGCATCGCAGGCCTCGCCGTCTCAAGGTGTTGATGGACGGCGTTGAGGTTTGCATGGAGTCCGCGGATGTTAGCGAACTCCACCTCAAACAGTGTGTTGGTGGAGGGTGGGGATGCCGCTGTTGGCCGTTGTTCATGCTTCTGACTGCCATAGAAGTTGGAGGATGGGAGGGGCGTGAAAGGATGACTGTGATCCAGGCAATAAAAGACAAAGCGTGGTGCCCTGCATGGATATTAATTGTGTGAAATAGTGTAGGCCGGTCCGCCGGGCGGAAGGGCCCCCGTACCCCCTCGGGTGTGGTCGCCGGGCCCTACCCGAACCGGGCACCACCCGGCACGACGAGCCACTCCGAGATTATGCGTGACCTGGTGGGGCAGCCTCCAGAGGTGGTTAACCCCTTTTGGGTCCCTGTACTATGCCGCGGGCGGCCAGCGGCACCACCGTTTCTACGGGTCTCCCTGGCCGGCGGGCCGATACACACGCGGCGGGAGTTAGACGCCATTACAAAAAAAGGAAAAGTTTTTTGTTTTAAAAAAAGGTGATATTAATAAATAAAATAGAAATAATTGTAAACTCCTCTCGCATTAGTATTTATCATCCTCAGTGTCTAAAACTGAACTTTTTAAACAATGTTTCAACTAATCGTAATTTTATCAAATTTTCTAAAATTTTAAAATTACAAAAAAATACTAAATGTAAATATTTTCGTAATGTAAATATATGGACGTACCATTTGAAGTATATTCTACAAAAAAATATTCAACCGTATCATCTGGAAGAGCTCAAACTTGGTGTGTTTTGAAAATGATTATTCATTTAATTTAATACAAGTGACTTTAATGTAATGATGTGATATTATTTTGGAATTGGCTCCGTAATCCATTTTATTAGATAGGTTTCAGAGTAAAAAAATATTTTCCTATACAAAAATGAGATGACGCAATAACTCCTCCCTTTTTTTCATTTTCGTTGCAATAACCCGTTTAAATTAGAATTAGTAGCATATAAATATTTCCGTCATTTGACAAGAAGATCTGTCGCTGAACTACTAATTAGCAGTAGTATATTAGTAACTAAGTTTCATATATAATCTGCATTGCTTATTCTTGAAGTTTGTAATGTTATTAATTTTAGCCTCCTTATGGGAGGGAATGTAAGATAGTTTTGCTAGAAGGTGCAAGCGAAAGAAAGTAAGTAAGGTAACTGATGAAATTTAAGTAAGCAAATCAGAATGAAAAGTAATTAAATATGAGTATGCAAGCTAGGCATAGGGCGTTATCCCAGAGGGGGAGTAACCTAAGTTATGTAAGGGTTATCTTAAAAAGAAACAAATATTTTAAAGTAAAAACAGTAAATAAATTTATTTGGATATTATCCTTATAATCTAAAATAATTTAGGTGGTACTACAGGAAACCATGTGGCCTGAATTCAGGCCTCGGGTTTGGTACCCCGGCCGAGTATGGAACTTCAGTGGAGCCAAGATCACAAGTTAGTAGGATTAAATATAAATTAGTAAATTGAATGTCCTACGGGGTTTAGTATGGTTAATATTGTTAATAAATTATTCCCTAAAGGCTCCCTGGTATGAAAATAAATTCCGACCACACGGCTTCTACAAAGAGATGCCCTAAGGCTTTAAAAATACACTTATAAACTTTGGACTTAGCTCTCCGAGGAGCAGTCCAGGGTTCGGGCTGGCTTGGTCGGTAACAATATATACTATTAAATTAAAGTTACTACTGTGAGGCTTTGAATTTAAACTAAATGGAAGTCTTTGTACTACAGAGGCTTTGATAATACAGGGATCAGCACGTGGTGTAGTATGTGGGGTAGCACGTGGGGTAGCACGTGGGGTAGCACGTGGGGTAGCACGTGGGAGGTCCACGCGGTGTCCACGCGGTCCTGGGACGGCCTGCGGCGACCCTCGGTTCTCCCTCGGGGTGCACCACCGATGGGGAACCGGCGCTCGCCACTTCTTGAGCCGCCACGTTAAACCTGTCGGAGGACAATGGTGACGCGTAGGCTGTCTACGCCAATTTCAACTCCTGGGCACGTGGCGGGTCAGGAGCACTTTTGCAGGAAAACTGGCCTACACACTTTTGTCTGCCTGATGTCAACTGCGGTGCTGGCCTGCTGGGGCGCGTCGGCTACGGAGTCTGCTGCTCTTTACTTTCGGGTGACTGGCTGAGGTATCGCTGGCGTCCGGCCTCCGCTGAATTTATAACCTCCCCGACCCAAGCGTCTCGGAAGTCGCGCCATAGACAATCTAATAATCAAGCCAGTTGTCAACCCGACACGTTCCAAAACTCGATGCGATGCGTTCGAAAACGCATAAACAATACAGGGCGAGTACACACCCTTTGCTAGAAAGTAGTATAAAAACACATCCACTGATGTGCGTGAAAATTACAACGTTACAACACTCCCCTCACCACGGTAAGAATTCACGCAGGGAATTCGATCGACGCCCTCGTCGAACTTCAGCCACCAGAACCCTATGAAAGAAGAAAAAAAAAATTATTTCGGAACAACCTACAATCAAACAGGATGCTAACCTGAAAGTAAGAAGGATTTAAAAATAAAATAAAAAAAACAACTCCAAAAAAGTTATTAACTCAATACTAAAATAAACTAACAAAAGAAATATACCAACTAAGGTAGGATTGGCAATTGTCCATTGTCCAAATCCAGAACTATGTAATGCTAAATAAAAACAAACAATTACTACTAGGTACCTACTGTACATAAACATATCTGCAATCTGCAATGGAATGCAGGAACTAATATGAAGTTAGGCGCAAGTTATAAATAGATGACCTTGGCCTATTTATGGGAATGTCGACACTCAGGCTCGGTCCGAATTGAGTGTTCGTCAACGAGCCTGGATTAAAAACATCAGTGGTAGACTGAGTGTTTTGGGTTCTTCAATCTCTGTCTTCTATTACCTTACAGTCTTTAATATGCCATTTCCCAATTGGCTTCCCGTTTTCATCTTCCAGCTCATAGACCAGCCGTGAAAGCTTGCGTAAAACGCGACATTTTTCGTACTTTGTTGCTAATTTGGAAGAGAAGTATTTACTCGCATCACTCAGCTTGTACGAACGCTTCCACACGATATCTCCGATATTGAATTCGAGATCTCGTCGGTGTTTGTTGTAATATGTTGCGTTTCTGTCATGAGCCTTCAACATTTCTCTTCGTGCTTCTTCGAAAACTTGGCGTAGTTCTCCCATCTTCTCGAGGTAATTATGGCGGGATCCAAACACGATATCCTCCACGTCTATACTGTCTGAGTAGAGGTTACCGTCCGGCACTGCTTCGCGGCCATGCACCAACAGGAACGGGGTGAACTTCGTAGCCATGCTAATGGAAGTGTTAATGGCAAATTGGATTTTATGTATGTTTACATCCCAGGTACGGTGGTCCAGGCCCACGAAACTAGAGATAGCTGTAACTACTGTCCTATTCTGTCTTTCAACAGGGTTTACCTGAGGACAGTACACAGGCCCTAGGTGCACCTGTGGAATGTTATATTTCGAAAACAGAGACTGCACTTCATGGCCAGTGAATTATGATCCATTATCAGCCATGACGGTCTGTGGGATACCATGTATAAGAAAAACGTGGTCTCCTAAACGTTGACGAATCACTTTGCCTGTGGCTCGGCGCAGTGGAAAAATTAAACAATACTTTGTGAAATAGCACACGACCACCAAAATAAATGTATTTTGCTGCCGCGACATTGGCAGTGGACCAACGAGATCTATACTGATGCACTGGAATGGCCGCGAGCAGACCCGGGGATCACCCATCAACCCGGGCGTGGATAGATTGGTATACTTGTGAGCATTACATACGTCACAAGTAGAGATGAACTTAGAAGTATCCTGAAACATACCTGGCCAGAAATACAGCAGTTTTAGCCTGTCGTAGGTTTTGGCAACCCCCAGATGAGCGGCAGTCGGTGCTGAATGGTTCTCTTCCAGTATCGACTGTCTTCTCTCCAGTGGTATGACCTCTTTCCACGCAAAATCCTTCCTGAGATTGTGTGTGGTTTTCGTATATCTATACAATTTGCTATTAATTATCTGGAAATTTGGCGACGCTTCCGGTCGCTCGCTGCAACGTTTAAATATATTAATAAACCAAGCATCATTGGTCTGTGGTTCTATTACAGCCACAGGGACAGAACGAGAGAGAGCATCCGGTACTATGTTCTCAGATCCGCGGCGATGCTCTATTTCGAAGTGGTATGGTGACAGACGGCAACCCCACCTTTCTAGGCGACCTGTAGGATTTTTCAAGTTGATGAACCACTTCAAGCTCGCGTGGTCTGTCACTATCTTGAATTGCTTACCACCTTCCAGGTATGGGCGGAAATGCTCGACCGCGTACACCACTGCCAGGGCCTCGCGCTCCGTGGCAGAATAATTCCTTTCTGGTGGTGACAGCGAGCGGCTCCAGAATGCCACCGGGTGCTCTTCCCCGTCCTGCACCTGAGTTAAGGCACCGCCTACACCAAAATCGGAGGCATCACAGTGAACTGAAAAAGGAAGAGAAAAGTCGGGACAAGCCAAGACTGGAGCCGTGGATAGGACAGTCTTCAACTCCACGAATGCTTTCTCTGCTTCTAGTGACCAGCTGAAAGGCGGCGCGTTCTTGCGTGTTGAAGTCAACGCGTTTAGCGGCCCTGCAATATTACTGAAATTTTTAATAAATCTTCGGTAGTAAGAAGCCGTTCCCAGAAACCTTTTGACGTCTTTCCGGCACGAAGGGGTTGGAAATTCTGCAATAGCCTTGATTTTATCTGGATCCGTTCGCAGGCCCTCCTCGTCAACAATATAACCGAGATATCGCAGTTGCTTTCGGAAGAATTTACATTTCGATAGGTTGATGGTCAAATTTGCGGCCCGAAACCGTTCCAGGACAGCGTGAAGGAGTTCCAGGTGGCCCTGGAAGGTGGAATGAATGACGATCACGTCGTCGAGGTATGAGAACACCTTGCCCTCGAACTCTGGCCCAAACAGCTTATCCATCAATCTCTGCTGCGTAGCCGGTGCTGACGTCAATCCGAAGCACATTACCTTGTATTGGAACAAGCCCCGGCCCGGAACAGTGAATGCAGTCTTCTCTTTTGACGCTACATCGAGTGGTATCTGATGAAAGGCTGATTTTAAATCGATGGAACTCAGATAACGTGCCTCCTTTAGTTGGTCAAGGATGTGTGTTATGTAAGAGAGTGGGTATGAGTCATGCTTAGAGACCGCATTGAGTTTACGGCTGTCCAGGCAGAACCGAAGAGAACCGTCAGCTTTGGGAGCTAAAGTGACGGGACTGTTCCATGGACTGCAGCTAGGCTCCACCACATCCTCCCGTATCATCTCGTCCAACTGCCTATTGAGTTCCGAAAGCCTTGCCGGAGACATCATGTAGTAGCGTTGTTTAATAGGCGCAGCGTCACCGGTATCAATGCTGTGTTTGATTAAGTGGGTACGGCCTAGGCCTTTCCTTTCGGATGAGATTTCCTTGAAGTCCCGAAGTATGGCCTCCGCCTGTTGCTTTTGATGCTCGGGTAGAGAATCAAAGTCATGCAAATGGCGGACTTCGGTGACAGTAGTACAGTGCCTGGACTCTGGCACTGTTGATTTACAAAAGGTTAAAATTTCTGGGGCCAATTTAAATGTCTTCCAGAAATTAATACCCAAAAGAAGCTTGGTAGTTACCCCAGGTATAATATAAAAGCGCACATTACGGGTCTTGCCTCTAACCTTGACCGGCAGGTGCACATAACCAGTAACAGGAGAGGACGAACCGTTCGCTGTGGAAATTGATTCCAAATCATACGATTCGTGAACCGTGAAGTGTTTCGGTAAGAAGGAAGTTAAAATTTTGTCTGAAATTACTGACCTTACTTACTGACCTCTGTAGTAACAAAGCAGATTAAAAATAAGAGAGCACTCACAGTAAAGATATTCAAAAATTAGAAAAATACAGTTAAATTAAACAAAAATACACATAAATATGTTACCGACCGACCTAATCTGAGCTAAAAACGACCAGAAAATAGGGAATTTGCAATTCGCACAGCTATAAATCACTATATTCGGGCGCCATGTAATGTTATTAATTTTAGCCTCCTTATGGGAGGGAATGTAAGATAGTTTTGCTAGAAGGTGCAAGCGAAAGAAAGTAAGTAAGGTAACTGATGAAATTTAAGTAAGCAAATCAGAATGAAAAGTAATTAAATATGAGTATGCAAGCTAGGCATAGGGCGTTATCCCAGAGGGGGAGTAACCTAAGTTATGTAAGGGTTATCTTAAAAAGAAACAAATATTTTAAAGTAAAAACAGTAAATAAATTTATTTGGATATTATCCTTATAATCTAAAATAATTTAGGTGGTACTACAGGAAACCATGTGGCCTGAATTCAGGCCTGGGGTTTGGTACCCCGGCCGAGTATGGAACTTCAGTGGAGCCAAGATCACAAGTTAGTAGGATTAAATATAAATTAGTAAATTGAATGTCCTACGGGGTTTAGTATGGTATATAATATTGTTAATAAATTATTCCCTAAAGGCTCCCTGGTATGAAAATAAATTCCGACCACACGGCTTCTACAAAGAGATGCCCTAAGGCTTTAAAAATACACTTATAAACTTTGGACTTAGCTCTCCGAGGAGCAGTCCAGGGTTCGGGCTGGCTTGGTCGGTAACAATATATACTATTAAATTAAAGTTACTACTGTGAGGCTTTGAATTTAAACTAAATGGAAGTCTTTGTACTACAGAGGCTTTGATAATACAGGGATCAGCACGTGGTGTAGTATGTGGGGTAGCACGTGGGGTAGCACGTGGGGTAGCACGTGGGGTAGCACGTGGGAGGTCCACGCGGTGTCCACGCGGTCCTGGGACGGCCTGCGGCGACCCTCGGTTCTCCCTCGGGGTGCACCACCGATGGGGAACCGGCGCTCGCCACTTCTTGAGCCGCCACGTTAAACCTGTCGGAGGACAATGGTGACGCGTAGGCTGTCTACGCCAATTTCAACTCCTGGGAACGTGGCGGGTCAGGAGCACTTTTGCAGGAAAACTGGCCTACAGACTTTTGTCTGCCTGATGTCAACTGCGGTGCTGGCCTGCTGGGGCGCGTCGGCTACGGAGTCTGCTGCTCTTTACTTTCGGGTGACTGGCTGAGGTATCGCTGGCGTCCGGCCTCCGCTGAATTTATAACCTCCCCGACCCAAGCGTCTCGGAAGTCGCGCCATAGACAATCTAATAATCAAGCCAGTTGTCAACCCGACACGTTCCAAAACTCGATGCGATGCGTTCGAAAACGCATAAACAATACAGGGCGAGTACACACCCTTTGCTAGAAAGTAGTATAAAAACACATCCACTGATGTGCGTGAAAATTACAACGTTACAAGTTCCATTATAAACTCAGAGAGGTTTATCAATAAAATTAATTACACACAAACAAAAATTAAATTATAGAATAAATAATTGGGACACATAAAAATAGCTCATCAGAATCAGTACTGGAACTTATCTGGGCCTTATTACAATCGCTTATATCTAGTCAAGTTAATTCCCTAAACTGATCAATTTCGTCAGTAAATACCCAGCCTCGAAAATGCGTTAGTGCCAGCAGTATAGGCTGACTGGCTGAATTATCGTCTACGCTGGCGTGAACGCGCGGCGCGACCCCTGTCCTACTAAATTCGCGTAACTAGTATTTGCCAGACCGTCTCTATCCTCAAACCTTCTTTCAGTAACGCCCTAATCCAAGGTTCGTTGCCCTTGGGGCGCCTTGAGGCACGTTACTTAAATTTTTGGGTTGAGAGCCTTCCGCTCACCCTCTTGTCCGGTGAGGCTGTGAAAGCCATCAGCGGCTTACAACATTAGTCAAGTAGCAAAAAATTTAGAAATAATACATTATCATAAATTCAGCAAACTTTATCAAGTAGAATCGTTACCAATCTGGGACTGAAGAAATCACCAGTCACCCATTAGTGCCTAGCCTAACTGTCGGTTTGACTTACTTATCCGATGGGCTATGGCAGAAACTTTAATTCTATAGGATTTTTGATACTCTGTTTACCTATCTTTTAAAAAATAATACTTTATTCAAGTTTATTAAAATGAAACGGCTTTTTACTTTTTTACTTTTTATCCAAGGTACCACATACCTTACTATACGAATCTGATATTCGATAGAATTTCAGCGATGAAACGGGGCAAAAATAAGTCTATTTTGATTTCAACTGAGATTTATCGGCAACTCGGTCAACCGCGTCGAAAATGATGCGCTTTTTAGCCAAAAAATAAATTCCTCCCCCATCTAGCTTTGTCCGCGATTTGCTTTGAAAACAAATCATTCAGCGAGGAATATTCATTGCCCGTATTTATTTTCGGTTATTGATCACCTTAAACTTACGCCTAATTTGCCCTATTCCTACCCGAGTAAACTAAATTAGTTATAAAACTTTAAACATAACTATTTCTTCGTTTAATTGACTATTGTGGTAAAAAGCATAAACTAAATTACCTGATGTTTAATATTATTGAATCTATCTAATCTATATACAGGGTGATTTGTTTGGATACCATACAATTAAAATCAATTGAAAAACTCTAATTTTCAGTAACATAGTTACTACATCACTTACTAATTATGTCATATCGTTTTTTTAAGTCTTTGGATAATCACCCGGTATATACAATTCAAACACATAATATGTAAGTCAATATAATTAATATTTTTGTAGTATTTTAAGTAAGCTGGAATTTTTAAGGGAGTGTTAAAGTATCATGCATTATCTGTGTATAATTTAAATTTCGCGCGTTCCAGTTAACTTCCTTTTAACGCGTCTTATGTCTATGCTCTCTCTTTACTCTGAGGAACATCGAAGTGTCTTGCTGTACTTTTAAGTAATTCTAAATAAAAACGTATAAAATAATCTAAAGCTATTTAATTACAACAAGTTTCAAGAACAGACAGTGCAGCTTGCAATGGTTAGGATTTCAACCGATGATAACGACGAAATTACTTTTACTTGTCGATATCCACTTAAATATATGACGCTGTTGACGGGTTACAAAGACTAGTACTACTAGTACTTTTAGTTTCAGAGCAATTATTGTGAGTAGGTATATCACAAAGTTTAATAAAATAAGTAACTAGCTATTATTGAAAATGTTACTTTGTTTGTTTATTAAGATAGCCGAAGTGTTAGCAAGACTTGTTTAAGTAAATATTTACATGTTTACATTTAATTACGAACAGCCGATCAGAAGTCAACAAGAGAATTACGAGCAATAAATCCGAAGAGCCAAAATTTGTTGTTCATTTATCTTAAGTAATGTGCAACTGGGTAGGGAGTAACCTTAAATAAAACCAGTTTTTACCAGATTTAAGTAGCTCTTACTAGTATTTTAAGTTTATTACCAGATTCCTTTTTTACAACCCGTATAAGGTTAATTAAAATGGAAACGCCTGGAAAAGGAGAGTTTTAAAGGAGGTTTTTCCGTTTGCATCCTATGATTTTTCACCCGTACTAATCTACAGGTATAATATTCCTTTTTAACCGATTTCAATCCCTTACCGGCGGTTGCTAAATGATTACTGGATTCATACCATAATCGCTTTTTATTGAACTAATAGGATGTTTAAGAAAAATACAGCCTTGAGCGTAGGGTTAGAAAAAATCATTTTATTATTAATTTAATATCCAGAAATGTTGTCAGCTTGTGACTTTTATGTGAAACTTAACTACATTAAATCACTAGCTGTCCGTCAGCGGCTTTGCCCGCGTAGACTGTTTCTCCCGTAAAATTATAGCCTTAAGAAATATAGCCTATGTCACTCGCTGATAATGTGGCTAGCTTTTGAAGTAATTTTTATAACGGTCCAGTAGTTTTCGAGGCCTTTTCTTTACAAACAAACAATCGAATCTTTCCTTTAAAATAATTACTATAGAAGTATGGATTTCATAAGGTCGCGGTCGGAGTAAAAATCCTTTTCGTATTCTCATTGTTTTAGGTTTACAATAAAACAAACTTTTTAAAGAAAGTTATGAAAAAGTAAAGTACAGTTTCATTCTTCCTTTTTTTCACGTCGATTTAATACTTGTAATATGCATGGTTGTTCATGTATAAAAATGAAAATATAGGAATGTAAAACTCGTCATGCTCAACATGCACGACTGCCAACGTAAGATCCAAATTGCAATACTTTTGCTTTGGTAGACTTAAATTACTGTCCTGAGGATACGGAAAAACTGGATACGTGTCATGAGTTCAACAAAAGACGAGATGTTTTTTCCTGCCTGATGGGAAAGGAAACAGTCATAAGCTACAAGAGAATATTCCTTTCTCTGAAATATGTATTGAACATTGCGAAAAAATTCTAGGGCCGATCCACGTTCGATCAGTTTACACTAACGCCCATAGCGTCTACATAACAGCTGGTTTTCTACAGCCGGTAGTGACAACCCTACTCAAAGGGTTTTATCATTGTTCCCTAATTCCACCCCGACCTTGCAAATGAGTTAAGGTCGTGTAAGATAATGAGGTTTCCAGGTTAACAAAAGGTACAGTACCAATCGTAGTTTTCAGGCGATCAGATAATTTAGCAAGGAGAAGACAGATTTATTTACAAATTAAATGAATTTAAACATAAGGAAACACCTTAGAATAATAACGTATAGAAGGATAGTCTTCATACAACTGCCCCGTCAGAAATGAAGCACTAATCCGATCCACACATGCGAGACTATTACTTGCTTACGCGCGGCGCGCTTTGACATTGAACGTTGCGGAGCTGTAGTGAACCCTGCTTATGGTGCTTCAAAATGGGCGCGCGGACTTGGTTTTTATATGTAATTATTCTAAATCGCTACCCTCAGTTTAGGTAATTAAATTGACGGGATATAAGCGATTGTAATACGGCCTCTGAACTTAAAAAAGAACGGGCCATACAATACCTAATGGATTTTCTTGCGTGAAACATACGACTTTAAAAAAAATGAGTGGGAAAAATACCTATGATTGTATCATTACAAACTAAGTTCACGGAATCAGAATTATTCGTATATTTTTATTTAAAATTTGACATTAATGTGTGTAATACTCGTACCTACGTGTGAAACATCTGTAAAAGCTTATGACTGCCAAGCTTCCAATATAAAGGGGTGAATTACTTTAGCTCTATATACTTTATTATCCACCTAAAGTCGTTAATTCTATCCGCATTACCCGTTCTGAAGACAAAGTCTCCACATCATTAGAACTTTAACCTTTTAGACGTCCATTCAACAGTATTTATTATTCCAGTTGCAAAATAAACTCCCGAAACAGTAATTTGAAGTGAAACAAGCTACGAAGCTGAACGTATCGTGAAGGTAATTCCTTCAACTTTTAATAATTATCTCGGATCGAGTTAAACGAGGAGGTGGGAACGTGATTTCCCCTAACTTGCCGAAGTTACCCCTCTCGGGAGTAACTCCCACATCTTTAATTGTTTAATTCGATTCGTGGAATCCGAAGAATCCTAATACTGTGCGTGCTGTAGATTTAGACTTAAATATTTGATTCGATGTTTAGAATGTGTTTGTGAATTTGTTGAATTGAATTGGGATTGGAAACGTTTAACTTTGCAAGCTTCCGGGGCGGAATTTGCTTTGCATGATGTAGAATGTCGAATTGGTTGATTTTTATTAATACAACGTGTTAACTTTGTAAATTAATTTTGGTAAATCATATTAAAGAGCCTTTAGGCTTTAGGCAATTCGTCAAACAAAATAATATTGCCTAACAAAAATAAATAGTTAACAACAATATAAATATGCTTTTAAAAACATTCTAAAATCACATACCTTTTTCCCAACGGGGTAGGCAGAGACCACATCTTCCCACTTGCTACGGTTCTGACACACCTCTTCGCGCTTCTTCCACTCTCAATAATCCTTTCATACATGCTCGTCGATTATGGGTAGGTACTCCTGACCTGACCTTTTCTGAGCACATCTTGGACTTTTCCTAAGTACGTCCGTCTAGGCCTTCCCCTTTCAACAGCTCCATCCACCCTCGCCTTGTAAATTTGTTTTGTTAATCGCCTTTCATCCATCCTTCCCATATGCCCAAACCATCTTAGCATTCCCATCTCAATTTTTGTGACAACATCCTCTTTCACGCCACAAAGCTCTCTTATTATGCTATTCTTTACTTTCACCTCACCTACCTCACTCAATGTCACTCCTGCCAAGCTTCGCAATGTCTCATTTCCACTGCATTTATCCTACTTTCATCCTTCTTTTGCCAGACCCAACTCTCACTTCCATACATAAGCGTCGGCACTAACACCCCCGCATGAACAGCCAGTCGCGCCTTTTCTGACACCTTCTGGCTGTTCATAAAGGCATGCAGCGCTCCATTTAACATATTCCCTGCATTCACTCTTCTATTAATATCACCCTCATGCCTTCCATTCCTCGTGAACCTAGTCCCCAGATTCTAAAATTGTATTAAACAAAAGCAACGTCCTGTCTTTATTTCCAACAAACTTACGAGCTAGCTAATTTTATCAATGTGTTTCATCCTGCGTACAAAGTCGTTCACATCAACCTTTAAAAACCATTGCAAAATGGGTCGTAAAGGTCGATGTGAACGCCTCTGTACCTACGACTACCACGCTGTGTTCGTTTTCAGCGCAAAGAACTGATGGACACTGTCATTTTAATTTTACTTGAATGTTAGGTAAATAGTAACTATAAAAAATCGGCCTGATTCTATGGTTCGAGCGGGACTTCGAATCCATTTCCACAATCCTAGTGGCTGCTCTTCCAACTGATCTACCGAGGCCATTAATAGACCTGGTGAATTTTTCTAGTATATTTTACGTAATAGGCCAAGGTTGTTTCATCAATATTATAAGGCGAGCGCCTTTATTAACAACAAAATAAATATTTTTCCAATCATTTGACTTTTGAATAACAAGGCAACAAAAGCGCATTGTTAAAATGCTTAAAATAAAAAATCACTTATTTATATTACTTGATGGGTTACTTTGGTTATTTCTTCTTTTTATGAAGTTCCTTATTATTTATTTGATCACGTACCGAAATACTGTTTATACTTATTGTAGGGACCTTATTTACTTAATGAAGATTACATGTTTAAATATATTTTTTTCATTTAAAATGGGTTTGTGTTTCTCCTCAGTCTCGCCTGGTGGTAAGCGATGACGAGGCCAAATGGTGGTTACCCAGAAAAACACTTACCCAGAAAATCTCCATTCCCTTTGGGCTTGAAGATACCAAGGTTGCAAATATCCGGAAACACAGACGCAGGGAGAGCGTTCCACTGCCTAGACCAGAAAAGAGCCTAGTTCCGGACCAGAAAAGACGCAGCAAACCGTTGAGTGCGGATTGTTGGAATATTCTATATGGAATTCATTTAATAATTCCACTGCACTGAAAAAAATAATGGCTAAACAAGTTACAATCTTGCTTGATTGAAAAAAATATGACTGAGACATTTAAGAAAATATCTAAAACAACAATGTACTGTTTTTAGCCACAGTTAAGATGAAACGATTCAATGTCTATAAAGTCGAATGAGTTAAATTTAATAAGTTTACTTTATTAATGGTGAGACATGGTTAATGCTACCATTAATTTATTTAAGTCCATCAAGTTTGTTATATCAGTACTATACATCACAATCATTCCATCTAAACAATAATTTTATTGATCCAAATAATATAGCCTGTTTATTTAAATAAATAATACATTATTAATAGAATCAGTTTCTTACTTCTTTCGACCAATAAACTTTAAAGTGACGAACATTTAGTTTGACAGTTTAAACAACTACTTCTTAACAATGTTTGGGCGCAACGCAACGGCCGGCGCTTGCAAGTTCAAATTCAAACGTGTTTTTCTAGTTCGATGTCATGTCGGTTCGCTTGGCGTACGCAGTACTCAGCTATGGTTTTTTGAAAATTCGTGTTTGCTGCTCAAAATTAGTAATATAGTAAAGTATTAGTGTACACACTGACCAGTTATTCTTATCTAGTGTAGGTGTATCTGTTTACGGAAACCGGGTTAAGATGGAGGAAGTCATTGATTTGCTCACAGCCTGGGAGCTCCCGGAGCTGGGGCCTCTATTCGCAAGTAAGTACCTATCTATTTTCAGTTCCTAGTTCTCAGTCACATATACTTGAATAGTTCACGTTTATTATTTTTATTAATGAACTTCCTTTCAATATTACAGAAAATGAAATTAACATACAAGCGTTAGCGGCTCTGACTATTGATGACACTAAAGAAATCATTCCTCAATGGGGCCTAGAGCGCTGTTTGTTCGGTGGTGGAAAGTGTGGGCAACGGATTTTTTAGACTCGGGCCCAAGCAATCAAACTTTAAATCTGAGCAATATTTCTCTTGTAAGTAACTACAATCATGTCGTCTCCATGTAATTAGGTAGGTACCTATCATAACTTCTCAAAGAAAATCGATTACTTGCATCTTTCTCACATTTGATGGCTTTGTGAGGCATTTGAAAATGAAATCCGCAATGCCTTACATAACAAAATTCTTTAAACCAAAGGGAAAGAAAAATCTTAGCCCAGAATCAGTCGATAAGCAGACTTTCAATTAAGTTGAGAGTTAAAGAAAATTGAGTTTTATTCTATGACACAAAGTTTTTATTCCTAGCGCATGTACGCTGGTCGCCCTCTCAAAGTAACCGAAAGTCCCGAGTCACGAATATTATTGTAACTCTGAAATAACTAAGTATCAATTTCCAAAAAATGCTTATACTCGTATGTAATATTATGTTAATGACGTATTAAAATAATAAATAAGCAATTAAATTTTTTGACTATACTGCGTTGCAAAAGCCTCTCAGGGATATAAATTAGTATGTGTCTTATGTATAGTATTATTTTTATTTTCATTGATACAATTTACAGTAAAACAAAAGTTTTAGGTTGTTTTCGATGTTTAAAAGAAAAATATAATTTAATATATGACATGGTATGATTTTATGTACTTATATTGTTTTGTTTCTGTTTCAGGTGCTTGACGACTTCAATACCAGTTATCCTGATAACATCAACAATTTTTATTTGAATTTTGCTTCTTTAAAAAATTAATTATTTGAACTAGTTTCAAAGAATTAGTATACTTAAGCATAATGTGACTACCGCCGCGACAGAAGGTTTAAATTTAGTCAGCAGCTTAACAATAAAATAATTTTTCTTTGTTATCGTTAGGTAGGTACTTAAACAATTTAATGCGGTTGCAGGTCGAAAATGGGCAACTGCACCAGCTCTGCTCTGCAACCGCTGGAATGATTGATTAATAAATAATTATGATACATAAACATTATGAATATTGCCTAGCTATTTACTATTTCTAATAAAAATTCGTTATATATTAAATTGATGTGTTTTATTTAGATAGAGACAAACAGTCAAAAACAAAAATACAAAATTGAGATGAGGTACGAGTATGTTTAATCCGATATTTTGTGATGGCTTTAATATTATAGCTCCAAATCCCTCATTAAACACCCATGGGGTCCCACAAATACACACCACATCAGAGTGATAGAAGAGAATCAGAAAATTGAGCAACTTTTGTTCTACGATTTAGAAATTGGCAAATAAAATGCGGATTTCTAACAGTTGTAGGACAAAAGTTGTTTAGTGATACCCGTCACTCTGAAGTGGTATTTCTAGGACCCCCCCTCTATACCTGCACCAACTAAATTTGTACATTACTAGAATATAACATGTCTTTAGTCGTTAGAAATAAGAAGACTTGATTACACTGACACACATTTATTTTAAATATTATGGAATAATAAAAACAATAACGATACGTACTCAACACATTAATATACATATTTCCTTTTAGGCTCCCCTCTACCTCCAAGTGCGCCATTGGTAGCTGAAGAGATGTCATTCATCAATCAAATTATCAACTTCAGCAATCCAGATGACTTATTCGATGTAACGCCATCGGTAGAAAATTTGTATAGAAATTCATCAAACATTCCATCAGATTCCGAAAGTTTTACTAGCTGTTCTAACGTCCAGATAGTAACTGCAATTGTGCATAATGTACAAGAAAGAGAGCCGCAGCATTTGCCTACGCCTATTTCAAAGTTGATTGTATCTGAGCCGAGTAACTTTGCTAGAGACTTTGCTTAGATCAATACAAATATAGCATTTTAGATCGATTCAGTATCTTTTAGGTTAAATGAGGTTTTAAGTTTGATTCTATATAAAAACCCATTATGATCAATCAAGTTACTTGTTTAGATAATACTTTACTTTATTTAAACAAACAAGTGACAATATTACAGTCATCACACAACTTCATTAGGATTAGAAAGTTTTATTAACATACACAAAAGGCAGTTGATAACAATAATGGCCAGACTTAATTATGCTGACAATGATTTATTAAATGTTAGTAACAACTTCAATATGATCAATCAAGTTACTTGTTTGGACTATACTTTAAATTTATCCATCTACAATAAGTGTCAACATTATAGTCACCAAAAACTTCATTAGGATTATCATGTGTTAGTAACACGCACAAAAGGCAGTTGATAACAGTAATGACTGGACTTGATTAAGCCGACAATTTATTCATTAGGATCTACCATGTCTGCTTGTTCCATTTCTTAATCAATAAGACTTAATTTCCGGAATCACAACACTTTGTGCGCTCGTATTTAAACAAGTGAATCTATTGTCGTAAACATTTTTTTGATGTATTTTAACATTCTTTTTTTTCAGTGTGGTATTTTTGGTTAAGATGTACCCACATTCACCCACACGTGCATATACGTACGTATATTACGGTCTTTTGCTGCGTGCCGTTTCATATTTTGTGTTATTCATAAACATGGTGGCGAGCTATTTTAATTGCTTCATGAATAGAGAAGTTTGTACAGTTTCGTTGTTATTTAGTTTTTACCCGTTTCACGAAATGTTACGTGAATAAAGAAATGGAAATAGTTTTTGATGCTGTATTTAAGGTAGCAAGTTTCTGACATCTGATTTAATCATATCTGATTTATTGCAAACCCGGGCGATCGCACATTGAAGCAATTTTGAAATCATCATACTTCGTCAACTTCAAATTATAACCTTAAGAAATTGTGGTATGACTTTGAATTTAAATACTGTTCTTAGAAAGTTTCAACTAGTTATAATGTACTTGTAAACTTTTGGAATTATCTCGTTGTTTTTTTAAAACAATAAGTGTTAAGAATTAAAAGATACAAAGTCAAGTATACGAGTATCTATTTGCAAAACACCGCGCTGAATGTAATAAAACAAAGCTTTTGAACTTTTCCTTTTACGGATGTAAGCTGTTATAAATAATCCCATATTATAACAGCCGGTCTCGGATGTTACGAACAGTTTTACAACTTCGCTTTATGCTCCTGTAATAAAATAACAAGCCTATTCTTACATAAAGTTGCAATCTTGAGGGAAGATGACACAATAATGTTGGAATCGTAGGTATCACTTGGCAATTTCTTCGGTAAAACCCATTAGCGTTATGACAAACATTGAACTAAAATTTGGAATAGAAAAGACTGTCACAAATATAACCACCAAAAACTTTTTTTTTTATATAGGACTAGACAGTCATTAGATCGCAATCGCACCTGATGGTAAGTGACGATGCGATATATATGGTACATGTCTGCCTAGTAAATGCCTATTCACTCTTGTCTTGAAGAGACCCAGATTGTATTGGTTCGGAAACACATGCGCGGGCAGCGAGTTCCACTCCTTTGCTGTTCGCATTATGAAGAAGTCCGCAAAACGTTTTGTGCGAATGGCTGGAATATCCACAACGTGCGGGTGGAAGGCTTATGTGATTCTTGTGCTCCGATGGTGAAAAGGAGATGGCGGAACCAACTCATGCAGTTCGCTCGCACACTCCCCGAAATAAAGCCTGTAAAACACCTGTGTGTTGTAAAACACACACACAGCCTGTGTGTGTTTTACGATCAATGCTACCACCACCACCATTACCACCACACCACCATTACCACTAGTAATTTTTCCTCTCACCTTAACTTTTTTTAAGATATTCATTAAATACAAGCTGCCTCAACCGACTTCGTTCTGTCAAAATGTTTGACAGCTTAAGTCGATTATCATTATCTCGCCCGCTTTTCTCCGACTTGATTTACTTATACTATTATTATTCACTGAATTTTTTGTTCAATCATAATAAAATATAGCCAATCACTCCTGAATAGTTCAGCTTTCTGATAGTGCAAGAATTTTCACGATCGGATTAGTAGTTGTGGCGCCTATCAAAAATAAAAAAACAAACAATCAAATCGTTGCCATGTGTGTGTGTGTGTGTGTTCCGAGATGTGTTTTTACTAGAAGTCAGATGACATTTAACAATCTAGACTCTTAGAATTCGATAACACTAGAATTCCTAGATGGATGGCTGCGGTGAGATATGAAGGGTCAAAGACCTAATTTTTATTCTTGTGAATAGTCATATTTTTGGTTATACTGCTATTCTGTTATTAGTCAAATAACTTCAAACGATGTTTTCTTATTTTTTTTAACCTTTTACAGGTCAAAAAGTGAGTATAATATGTGACTGTGTACTACAGTGCCGATGCAACCAGATGCGGTAAAATTTATTGTCATTTATTATTGTGTCTATTACTCGTATGTCGACAGACAACGTGTTAATTTCATATAATGACTGGTCTGAAAAAGTGTAAAACCGGGCCAATTGGAAGGCGTTATCATCAAAAACCCTTAGTAACCACAGAGGGCTTTACCGACCGATGATGAACCTATAAATAAAACAACCAAGGAGAAAAAGACAAGACTCAATAGTATTTACTTCCAGAGGTATTCAATCTGCAAGCTTTCATGAAATAATGAACCTTAAGTGCGCTCTCTAACTATTGAAATATGTGCGCTCTATAACTTATAATATGAAAGCTCTTCCAGCAAATTCTTATTAAAGTTCCGCATATGCTACAATTTGTCGCTCCGTAGACGCATTAAAAGGAATATCATTTCACTAATGGACTACATGTGTCCACAGAAAAAAAGCCTTCGAAACAGGGTCCCAGGGTGCTCTTTTGTTGTCTCTGCAAGCTGACGTGTGCAAAATAAAAACATATTATTATTTCACGCCATATAAATGTCGAGATTGTCAGATTTCAACGCTTTGCTTTGAGTGACTCCGAGATTTGTTCTTGCTAACGTATTGTTATGTTTAGGTAACTGTACAATTATGCTTTTTAAAGGGATCTCGCGTAAATAAAGGAAATGAATGACTGAAACGATTGAGAGGAGACCAACTATTTTGGAAACGTAGGTACCCTGAAAGTTAAACTACACATGGTGTTTCTTTTATTCAAACTGAACGATTGCAGGAAAGAAAATTGATCAAGTAATATTTTCAAATTATGGGGTCAGGGCCGTATTTTAGTTACACAAGCATTGATCAGCTCTTTCGTAGGTACGTAAAAAAATTAGTCAAAGTCTGTTCAACCAAAAACTTTACTCACTTTTAAATCACAACACATGTAAACAAATTATGAATTATGAAAATAATCAGCTATTTCTAAATGAAGACTTACTTCACATTTGTGAACAGTAGCCTGTTTTAGAGACAGTCGAAATATAAAGTTTTATTTACTATCACATTAGGTTATTGGACCTAAAAACGTAATGCGAATACCAAAAATACAAAGAGATTGGGTTGTTTGTTTGTTTGTATTGAATAGGCTCCAAACTAACAGAAAGGGAAATTATTCAGGAGTGATTTTATTATGATTGAACAAAAAAATCAGTGAAAAATAAACAAATAAGTAAATCAAGTTGGAGAAAAGCGGGCAAAATGGACAGCAGCTGTCAAACATTTGACAGACCGAAGTCTGTCTGGGCAGCTCGTTTGTAATAAATCATGATGCACGCACACACGTGCGCTATGGCCGCGCGTAATTTTGGTGAAGGCCTTTTTTTTTGCGCATTTACTAGTATAAAGACAGAGTTTTAAAATGTAGATTATGTAGAGTTTCTAATAGACCTTCAAGCTTGCAGGCCCTGGTAACCCGTTCCGACTTGATGATCTTCCTGCTGACTTCCAACAGAAATAGCCAACAAGTAGATAAGTAATTTTTAACGCAAATACCGACCGATTCCAATGCTACGATACTCAAGACGGGACCCAAATCACAAATGCCTCAAATGCGTTCTAAAAAGCTGTTTGTTTAGTGTATCTGATTCTGCCATATTAAGAGTTATAATGACTTTATAAATAACTTCAATTATATAATATCATAGCGTACTACTGAGGAATATGAAAAACTGAGTTAGTTATTAACCCTTATATCCATGAGAACCAATTTGGTCACTTTGGTTGGATGTTTGGATGGTCAGTTTGGTCAGTCAAGTCAAGCCCACAGTTAAACTTTATTTTAAAACCGTTTTTTGTAGGCGCATATTAGAATCAGCGCCCTATCTCGTTTCTAAACGACACTAGAATGAGTTGCTTGAAAGTGCGCAACCCGACGTCTTACGTGTACGCCGAAACACAATGATAGCGCCGGCTAACCTACACCCAACGCCATCTAGCGGTGACGAGGGAAAAACTATATGAGCTTTGGCTAAAACTCCATTTCTCTTTACAACTGTAGATATTTTAAGAGTACTTTACACATACCTATTTCACGTGTTGGGCCGTAAAAATTGTGATTCAATATGATTACATTTTTATTTATCTCTTAGTCTGTTTAGACAGGGTATTGACTATAGTGTGTGCGAATCATTTCTTTAGGTCGAACAACTACACTTTCTACATTTCTGGAGCTTGTAGTTTGAAAACGGTTAAGACTATGGAAAAAGTGGAAAACTCAAAGTTATAGAGAATTTTATAAGCTTTCATTTCAATTTTGGAGATTTTTTGCTACAACGCACCATTTTTTAAATAATGGTGAAAAACCGAAAACTGGGACCTTCGCACCCCCCTCCTCCTCCCGCCGCGCCTCCTTGACGTCGGGACTTTTAGTATGTTTTCTCCCTAAGCACCCTGAATAAGTTTCTGAAGAAATCGCTTAGGTTCCCACTCACGCTCTCTATATCCTATTTTGAGTCATTCCTTGACTGTAGTTGAATCGAGGAATGATTCAAAACATGACTTACATTATTTAGTCCATCTATCACCACAATAATATATTACCATTATTTTAATTTGACTCTTCTTGACACCTTCATGGCTGTGTTATAGATCTCGGCCCAAAATCCGAAAGTCCTGAAAAATTGAGGCCGGAGCCCTGGTACAAGTGTCAGAGAGAGTGTCAGTTCGGGCAAAGTACTCTTTTAATTAAGGATTTTTCGGAACATAGTCCGTTTTTGTAATAAACTACCCGAATAGTAATTAAAACATCAACCGCAGCGATGACTTGATTACAATGATGGAGGCCTTTGCCCAGCGGTGGGACAATACACATGCTAAATTACTTTTACAAATACTTCTTACAACTGACCGACTGATCTGACCGGCTGGTAGGCGCAGTGGTAGCGATCCTGTCTTTAGCGCCCAAGGTCGTGGGATAGATAAGTAGGTACCTTCGAAAAACATTCTCCTTGCCTGGGTGCAAAACAAACCTTGGACAGCATTCGCCACTCTATCACATGGCAGCTATAGTTGTAACGCTGTCCGTACCAATATTTATTTGTTTTCAGGTTCTGCTGCCATAGGTAATTAAAAGTAATTTGAAGTTGTTGTTATGAACAGCCATTTATTTGATAATTGTCTTTTAAGAAATTGTCTTCTTAATGGTCGTTATTTCCTTCCTTTTTTTTAAACTAGAGTGAAAGTACATTTTCTTACTCTTACTTAAATTATCTCTTCGGCTTATTGTTTCTTTCTATTTTCCTCTTGTTGTTAGTTTTATCCTGTGTCTACTTTGCTTATTTCGTTGTTATTATTACAATGTCCTGTCCTGTATTAAATGTATATTATTACATGGTTATACTTACAATATTTTGGATTCATTATATATAAAATTATGTAATTCATTTATTAGTTAAAATATTTTTCAATCCTTTTTATATATCTGCACTTGCTGACCCTTCCTGTCATCTTTCCTCTACCTGTAGTAGGTTGTCTGGAAGAGATTGCTTTTAGTAATAAGACCGCCTGAATTGTACGTCAACTTTCTTTGTAATCCTTGATTTTTCATCGGTTTTTGTGCAATAAAGAGTATCTTATCTTATCTTAACTGTTTTAGAAATAGGACTGCAAGTTAGATTTTGGCGAAAATGTCTGTATTTCCTCGTCTTCTTTTGACGAATTTAACGACAAAATGCAACATATAAATACAGTTCCGACTTGATAAACTCTTCCTGCGGGGCTAAGATGCGCGTCCTACGAGAAGAGTTGACAAAAATCCTCCAATCAAATTTCGATTTCTCTATTTTGTCTACTGTTCCTAACATGGCAGCAATTGTCGTGACTTAATATTTTGTATGGGAATTTCAATTTTGTCGACAGATTTAGTTTTAGTTTCAGTTTAGAAGAGATATCTCGTGTGTGAACTCGTCGGTTATTTTTGTGGACGACAAACCAATTATGCATTAAAATATCATGAAAACAGGCGTTGCGGTGAGTCTAAATGCTGTTTTTTTTTAAAGTGCAGTAATAAAGCGATGCATATATGAGCCGTCGCTATTTCAGCTAATAGTGAGTGTAAATTTCACATAAAAATATTAAATTCAAATAAAGCGGACAATTTTTTTTCCGCTTTTTGCGAAAAAACTTATTTAACTAAGTATAATTTCCATAAAAACAAGTGTTATATATACAGTTTGGGATATCAATAGTATCGATAAAATTATTTATCTCTGGTTTCTTTTAAATCGATTTTTTGTGTCGATTAATTAAATATTCGTTTAAATAAATCATAATCGATTTATCAATTAATTAAGTATTTAACGATTATTATTTCTAATCGAATAATTGAATCGATTAGTCGAATTGATTATTTGAATCGATTAGTCGTTTCCATTAGATGAATTGATTAGTCGAATCGATTAGTTGAAGCGATTATTTGCATCGATTTGTTAAATCGATTAGTTGAATCGATCATTTCGATTCTTTGTATCGTTTAGCTGCATCGATTATTTAAATCGATTGTTTATATCGATACTATCGTGTCTTCAAATCAGTACTATTGATAATATCGATTATAATATTAATAAATCTGTGTTAAACATGTCTACACCTCTTTGTCATGCGAGGAAACTTGTCCTGTCTACCTCTTTTGTCGACTCTCAGGGACGAGAAACGAGAAATTACCTTATGTTGCGCATCTTAGCCAGGCTGAACACAATAATACTCTTTTTTTATTATTGGTTACGGTTTTACTATACGAAGGCAATAATTGCATAGCGGGTTTAAAAAATGTGCGTCCAAAATGTTCAGATATTTTGATAATTATAACATAACTATAAAATGTGTAAATTAGGCAACTTCAATGATTTATCTTCCTATTGTTTGCTAATTTTTAGTACTCATTAACTACCTTTCACAAAAGAACAGGTGTTGTTGGTTAGTGAGAGAAGATGCACTGGCTGCCTATAATTTCGAGATTTCTGAGGTGTCTAAAGAAGAGTGGTCACAGGTATTTTCCAATTGGTTCAAACGTATGGTAAAATGTATACCTGCTCAGGGTAAATACTTCGAAAAGATCGATACTTGTAATAAAAAATAAATTTTATAATTTTTGAATAACTAATTTCTTTTGGCAGTTCAAGCTTTGAGGCTTTACACTGCTATAAAAAGAAACATACTGTTAAGGATACTCCAGATCAAGAATACACCTTTTAAACCTGCCAATGCTGAGAAAGTATATATCAAATTAATGATTACTTTATTCATTGTGACAAGTGTAACGAAATGTTAAGTAAAATACTTGAAATAATAAGTTTTAAGACACCGGTGGTCAAGAGAGACTGAGGAGAGAGATCAAAAGATACAACTAGACTTGATGGTGTGACATGAAGGTTATACGAGGAACGTAGTGCCTAATTGCAACTGGGTGAGATTCTTTTACAATATAAAATCCATCCATGCATCCAGCAGGAGCGGAATTCATTAGTAAAAAGATGGAATCAATTAAAAGCTATCTTAGAAAAATGCAAATTAGTATTTTTTTTAAATTTAGGTGCTTAGTAGAACACTAATAATATGTGAAGCAGGAGTATTCCAGTAAAACGGCACTTCACTTTTAACTAGATTTATTTATGATTCTCACTTGTTCACTATTAACTAATTGGTATTTAGGTAACCTAGGTCGCACCTTAGTCTAGATATTCTAACACTGATTCTCCTTAACAAGCGTACGGTATCGAAGTCGGTGATCGAATGTCTGCTCCCAAAAACGCGGGTCCCTTCCACGCCTTCCGGTATGCCACGACCCACGTTGATTTGGAGGGGAAAATAAACACTTCTGATTGGCCAAGCCAAAGCCGGAAGTCAGCAACCAACCTCAATAAACAAACCTTATTATAATTTTAAAAGACTACATTAGTCATAACTATGATTTTTACAATTGACTTTAGAATAAGTTGCACGCTTCCGGTTCCGCCAAAATAAAACAATTAATATAACGGAACTCGATCAAAACAGAAACTGTGACATAATTAAATAATAACGCGTAACAATGACCAAAACTACAACAGCTCGGCCATCCAACCTGGTTTTTTTTTTTTTTTTTATATTGCCCGTCAAGATGACCTCACTCCACCTGATGGAAAGCGGTCGTGAGGTCCAGATATGAGGTTGACAAGCCCAGTCATTCAAACGAATCACTAGGATGGCCATCCTCACCTTGAAGGCCTGCAGAAATGCCTTTTCACGCCCCGCTTGAAGAACCCGGGACTATAAGAGGAAGGAAACACATGTGCTGGAAGAGCGTTCCACGTCTGGATGGTACGACAAAGAAACGAGTCACCGAACCTTTTAGTTCGGGCCAACAAATGTTGAATTGTGTGTGGGTGACGCCGTAGTCCAGCACGCGTGGTACGGGAGTGGAAGGGTGAGGGTGGGATAAGCTGGAATAACTCGTCAGAGCATTCCCCATTGTAGAAACGATAGAGAACACTTAGCCTGGCAATGTCTCTACGCAATTGGAGAGGCTCAAGGGTCAAAGTTGCCTCTGGGTTTCCAATAATACGGATAGCACGCCGCTGCAACCTGTCAAGAGCTTCGAGTAGGTACTTAGCGGAACCGTCCCAGAGATGAGAGCAGTATTCCACACACGAGCGAACTTGTGTCTTATACAAGAGACAGAGCTGCTCAGGCGTGAAGAATCGTCTCACTCTGTTCAGGACTCCGAGTTTTCGGGATGCAGTTCTAATGACGCTCTCAATGTAGTCCCGCTGGTTTAGGTTGCTACGAACATCCATGCCAAGGATGTTTAGGCTATCCTTAATCGGTAGTGGGGTGCTCTGAAGAGTGGGATGGGAAAGGAAAGGCGACGCCTTTGCTGTGAATGCACACACCTGCGTTTTCTTGGCATTGAACTCGACAAGATTGCATGCACCCCATTCTGAAATGCGGTCCAACACTCCGTCAAGCTCAACAATAAGACTTCGCCTCTTCTCCTCGATGTCAGTCTGCTTTGCCCCAGGGCACTCGAAATATCGCGCGTGGACCGTGCTATCATCCGCATAGCAATGAATATTACCAAGAGATAACATGTCATTGATATGCAGAAGAAACAACGTCGGCGACAAGACGGAGCCCTGCGGCACTCCGGCATTAATCTGGAGAAAGCGTGATTTTTGACCATCGCAAAGGACACGAATTCTACGTCCCTCCAGAAATCCGGCGACCCAGTCGCATAGGCGAGGTGGCAGACCATATGCCGGAAGCTTGGAAAGAAGCGAACGATGCCATACACGGTCGAAAGCTTTGGCAATGTAAAGGCTGACGGCCAAAGATTCCCCATGCTTGCCACAACGGCACAAGACCCGAATTGTAGGAGAGGCGATACAGGCTAGTGAACACTGGAGACAACTCCGCTGCACATTTCTTCAGCACCACAGCTGGAATTCTATCAGGGCCACTGGCTTTCCTGACATCGAGTGACTGCAGTTCGGCACGAACATCACACTGCCTGATACGAATATCAGGCATTGTGGAGCCGCACTGTGGAATATCAGGCGGCGCAGCACCGCAGTCATCGATGCAAGAGTTTGCGGCAAAGAGGTTAGCCAGTAAATCGGCTTTCTCTTGCGGCTGATGAGCCAACGATCCATCAGGGAATCTCAGTGGGGGCAGCGAAGGCACGCAGAAGTTAGATTGCACGTGTTAAGCCAGTCGCCAGTAGGAGCGGCTACCCGTAGGGTGCGTGATGAGTTCTTGGCCAACACGTGCAATTCGCTGGGCGTCTGCTCTAATGTAAGCCCTCTTCGTGGCCTTGGTGGCTTTATTAAAGGCTGCTTTCAGGGAGGCAAGGTTTGAATGATCATTGAGTGCCTGGGCCCTAGACCAAGCACGGTACGCCGCCTGTTTTTGTTCAACAGCTGCGGCACACTCGCGATTGAACCAGGGACCAGTTTTGCTAGCACTGACGACATCATTAAAAGGAATGTAGTATTCCATTCCGGTACTGATCTCGTCAGCGATAGCAGATGCACTCTCTGAAGCATCCCTTTCTCCAAAGCAGCACTGCCGCCAAGGGACGGAGGCAAAATACTCTCGCAATCCGTCCCAATCTGCCGACGAGTAGTGCCATAACCGCCGCGTCACCTCCACAGGTTGTGGGGGAGCTGCACAAGGCACTGTAGCGCCAACCAGACAGTGATCGGAGGAGCCCAATGGAGCACCAACCGACACTTTATACCCTGCTGGGTGACTCGTCAGCAGAAGGTCCAATAAAGAGGGAGTATGACCGACAATATCTGGTACCCGGGTGGGCTGGTGTACCAGTTGCGTCAGGTCTTGCGTGAGAGCAAACGCATGGGCAGTTCGGCCTGCATGGTCTGTTTTTGATCAGCCTAACCAGGACTCATGGTGGGCATTGAAGTCTCCCAAAAACACCATTTCGGCATTTGGGAACTGCGCCTGAGCGTTGTCTGCGGCCTGACTCAGATGCTCGAAGAGTCGAGTTGTCTCGGCGTCGCCTTTGTGGGAGCGGTATATGCACGCATAGACCCGGCTTGTGGAGCCCAGGTCAACGTGCACCCAGAGAGTGGCGAAGGATGGGTCTTCTAGGCAGCGGAGACGGCTACAGCAGACGTCCGCCGTGACGAATAGACATACACCGGCTTTAGGTTGGAAGGACTCTTCCAGCACATAGCCGGGGTAGTGCAGGTATGACGTATCGGCAGGGCGGCCTATCTGTGTTTCCGTCAAAAAGAGCATCGCAGGCCTCGCCGTCTCAAGGTGTTGATGGACGGCGTTAAGGTTTGCATGGAGTCCGCGGATGTTAGCGAACTCCACCTCAAACAGCGTGTTGGTGGGGGATGGGGATGCCGCTGTAGGCCGTTTTTTCGTGCTTCTGACTGCCATAGAAGTTGGAGGATGGGAGGGGCGTGAAAGGACGACTGTGATCGAGGCAATGAAAGACAAAGCGTGGTGCCCTGCATTGGTATTAATTGCGTGGAATAGTGTAGGCCGGTCCGCCGGACGGAAGGGCCCCCGTACCCCCTCGGGTGTGGTCGCCGGGCCCCACCGGAACCGGGCACCACCCGGCACGACGAGCCACCCCGAGATTATGCGCGACCTGGTGGGGCAGCCTCCAGAGGTGGTTAACCCCTTTTGGGCCCCTATACTATGCCGCGGGCGGCCAGCGGCACCACCGTTTCTACGGGTCTCCCTGGCCGGCGGGCCGATACACACTACACACACAATACCGCCGCTAGGGCTCCCACTGGTCCAATAATTGCCACGATCACAGTCCCCCTGGCACCGGTTTGTGCAGTGCTGATCCCGGAACGCGACCTGACCGAGATAGGTCAGAATCACTTGGCGGGTTTTACACAACTGCATGGTGGTAACAACAACCGGCCGACATAAGTCTCCCACCTGAAGAGCAGATGGTCTGCTGGAAGAAACCCTTAGTCGCCTCTTACGACACCCATGGGAAGATATGGGGCTGTGGAAAGTATTCTTTTAAAGTGCCGCCACCAGCACGGCACAAAATTGGATACGCGTCCTCGTGTATCTAGGAACAACATAAACACAACTAAATTACCAACCTTAACCCATTTGATTGTATCGTTTTTTTTAATGCTCTAACAATTTCTTTTTTTTATTAAGAACAAACGCGAGATATTTTTTTTGTTTATATATACAAATAACATGATCTTTAGTAAGTTTTAAATTACCTTCATGAGGAAACTATCAGCAAACTGAGATCTTAAAATTGTAACCAAATTATAAGTTCTAAATAGCAGCCGAGTGAATCGCTACTATTCACATCGACATCTTACATAAATTAAGTAAATAAAATTGTAGATCGCTTCTACCTACATTTAAAATTTTATCACATAGTAGATCGCTTCTATCTACATTTAAAATTTTATCCCATAGTAGATCGCTTCTATCTACATCCAGAATTTAGTCTGATTAAGATAGTAGATCGCTTCTATCTACACTCAAACTTCGATCACATTAGGTTAATAAATCGCTTCTATCTACATTTGAAACAATATTGCAGTTCATCGCAATTATTAATTAACGGAAATAAATCATTTATAAGATATTTTCACAGTCGGAGTCATGTGGTGGTGCAAAGACTAGCCAAGGTTTCATTTTATCTACTGCTATTACTGAGTCGTATGTTCTGTTGTTTTTTCTTGTAATAGGAGTGTCTTCAACTGCATAACGATCATGACCTAGAACTTTAGTCACCCTGTAGGGACCCTGAAACTTTGGAACTAGTTTTCTGCTTTGCCCAGATGATGGAACCTCCCTTTCGATGCTAACCAAATCGCCTACATTGAATTTTGTGGAGTTTTTTGACTTCTTATCGTAGTGAGTTTTTTTGTTTTTGTTGGTATTTTTCTATATGGGTGTCAATTTGGTCTCGTAATTCTTGTCGGCTACCTACACCTATTTGTGGGTCAGAATTGATATATGCCTTTATTTTATTTGCTTTAATGCCGGTTAACTGAAGACCGAATAGGGCTTCGGCAGGCGTATACCCTATGCCTCTATTTTGTGTATTATTAAGTCCCCATTGCACTTCTGGAACGTGAGTATCCCAACTTCTCTCAGCTTCACCTATGCATTTAGCGGTAAGCGCTTCTAAGAGCGTACGGTTATAACGTTCAACTTGACCGTTCGCTCTTGGAGTCGCCACTGCGTTTAATATATGTTTGATACCAGTTTCATCAACAAACTTTTTGAAGCTTGTACTTGTGAAACTAGTACCCCGGTCAGATATTAACCTTTTTGGCGCTCCAAATATACTAAAGTATTCTTTTAATTTACTTATTGTTATACTAGAGCTAGTACTTGAGACTGGTTTTAGACAAATAAATTTTGTGTAAGCTTCAACAACAACTAAAATGTGTGTGTTACCCTTTGAGCTTTTAACAAATGGTCCTACATGATCGACATGAATGGTATTGAAGGGTACATTTATCTTCGGTATTGGATTTAATGGCGGCCTAGAATTTTATGTAGCTTTAGTATAGCAACATTCTAAACAAGAACGAACATATTTTTTTACAAAATTTCTCATTCGTGGGAACCAGTATGTTGACTGAATTCTTGCCAAGGTTTTGTCAATTCCGAAATGACCAATATCGTCGTGGTTTTGTTTCATGATCTGCCATCTGAATCCCCTAGGCACCACCCACCTTTCTCCAAGACCCGTTTTTTTAAATAGTTTTAAATCCTATAAAACATAATTTTCCTTAACTTCAGTTATTTCTTTTAGACTTGGGCCATTTAAGATGGCTACGATTTGTTGAACGCCAGGATCAGCTCGTTGGGCAGTAGCCAGCCAGTCTTCTTCATTAACCGACATTATGACGAGGCACGTAGGGTATTTTCATCACTTGGTAGTGCATGCGACTAAGAGCATCGACATGGTTCATGGCGATACTCGTACCTGGCCTGTATTCTATTTCAAAATAGAATTCCTGAAGCGCAATCCACCACCTTGCAACTCGCGGTATTAAATCGCGCTTCAGGAACGTAGCTCGTAATGAGTTGCAGTCTGTGAAGACTTTAAATTCTCTGCCTATCAGATAAACTCTAAAACGCCCTAACGACGCGACTACCGCTAAGGTTTCTAGCTCATAAGCGGTCATATTTTGCTCATAAGAAGTTGTCTGACGATTAAAGTATGCTAATGGGCATAACCTATTTAGTTTATCTCTCTGCATTAATATGCCAGCTACTCCAAATTTGCTAGCATCTGTATGAACTTGAGTTTCAGCATCTGGATTGTACAGGGCCAATATAGGTTTATTTACTAAGAGAGATTGTAATACTCTAAATGCTTTATGTTGTTCTTCGCCCCAAGTCCAACGAACGTCCTTTTTTAGTAAGGAGGTTAGGGGCTTAGCTATAATAGCAAAATTTTTGATAAAACGGCGGAAAAACTACATAGTCCAATAAATTGTCTTACTGTATGCTGATCTTTTGGTATGGGAAATTGAGCTACAGCTTGAACTTTTTTAGAACCAGGCAATGGGTAATTTTCTTTAACTGTCTTGCGATTCAACGCCCTATAATCAATACACATTCGCACCTCACCATTCTTTTTCCGAACCAATGATGTTATTTTGAGCAAGTTCTTCCACCATTTCGCGCACTTGGGACCTTTCATGGAGTGATAGTCTATAAGGTCTAAAAACTACTGGGGTATCGTCTTTAAGCTTAACAGACATCTCAACAGTATTCGTTTTTCCCAATTCCTTCAAATTTAATGCAAAATAAGATCTATACTTATTTAATAGACCAGCTAACTTATCGACATCATCGGTATTTAAACTTGCATCAACATTTAAGTCTTTTGATTTGATAAGAGAACAGCTAATATTACTTGAGGACACATTTCTCACTTCTAGCTCTGGCGCCAAGTCATGATCCTCTTTGGCTGGTACATACCGAGCTACTACTGACCCTTCCTTTAAAATAAATTCACTTAAAGAGGACCCTTTGACCAAAACTTCACCTAACCCTTCTTTTACGGAAAAGATCCCTTGAACCAAACAATATTCATTATTTATTTTGAGCCTGAGACTTTCATCGACATAAACTACACCAGTATAAATAGGTTCACATTTTACATGGACTACTGTAAGACCCTTTACAACTGTATCTTTAGTGCATTGAAGTGTTAACTTAGGAAGTTTTAGCTGGATTTTTAGATCATCGGAATCCTTTTTAAACATTATATGTTTTTGTTCTGTATAGCTTTGTCCAATCAGAAGAGGGAAGTTCATTACATCATCTGGAACGACGAGTATGTCAACTATAGCTGCAACCCCATCGATGATGACGCTGACCGTTGCCTTCCGTGAAGGCCTAACTGTATTCCTACCAAAACCTCTAAGCAATGGGAGATCATCCCGCACGTTCCATTCACACAAGATATCCTTCGTTTCAGATTATTTTATTAGTGTGGCATTGCTACCGAAATCTATAAAGCATTGTTTATTTACCCCATTAATAGAAGCAATTTTAAAATATTTATTATCGAGGGATTTATTGGAAAGCACCGTTAAAACATTTTTAGTCCTATCTTTATTAGGTATCCTATTTACTCTAGTACATTTGTCAGTCGAAAGCCCAAACAGAAGACAGTTGTCACTTTTCATTATTGGTTTTGTACAGTCCGATTTGAAATGCCCTTCCTCATTACAATTATAGCATTTTCGTACTGGTCGTTTTGAACTTTCGTTTCCTAAGCAATTTTTACTGAGATTATTATAGTATGACTTTGTTTCAAATGATTTATTCTGCTTTTTATCTACGCCGTTGTTCACTTTTAGACCCTTAGCATTTCTGAGATAGCAAAGTAATTTCTCGTTGGAATCAAACTGGGCCGCTTCTGCTCCTAATCTTATGCTGCGATCCTCAATTCCAAATATGATGCAATCTATGGCTTTCTTACCTAAAATGCTGCATCGATTTAGTAAAAGAACCTTTTCATGGAAGTAGTCTTCTAGAGATTCTCCAAAACGTACACGTTTGGCCAGCATTGTAGTTAATAATTGGCCATAATTCTCGTCACTAGGAAAAGCAGCTTTGATTTTTTGTTGCCATTCGTTCCACGAAAAGAGTAGAGTATCTAAGCCTTCATACCATTTCTTTGGAACACCACCTAACTTGGGTAAGGCGAAATGGATTGTTTGTTTATCGCTCCAATTATAAATAGTAGCACATTCATTGACTTTGTGTAACCATATATCAACAGTTTGTCCTGATCGCGAGGGATCAAATTCAGGAATAACGTTTTGAAGCGAACTAACAGGAAAATTATCATGATTTGCACCACGATTTATAATTTGGAGCTCTTCCACTAATTGGGAAACAGTAACATTAGAAAGAACTTCTTTTTGGACTACGTGTGGTTCTTGTCAACTACGGTCTCGTATTGGGCTTCTAGAGCGGCAAGCACCATTGCTGCTGCTACTACTACTATGACGCCTTAAAGCTACAATCTTGTTTTGTAGTATTCTATGCTGGTTACGGATATGAGTACTACCAGATTCGGACACGTTTTCTTCGTGGTAACGCCGCTGCTGATCTCGCGTGCGTTGCTTAGAGCGACTTCTCGATTGTCGTTTGTTACGATTTCCCGTTCGATCTGGCACACTTCCTGATCGGCGGCGATTCTGTCTAAGCGTGCTATCTCGGGATTGAGCCCGTCCACGGCTAGCATTCCCCCCCTGCGTACTTCTGATCGACTTATTGAGGGTAGTCTGCATCAGCGAGTATTGCGCCCAGCGATATTATAATTATCACTCACTGAATGGCGGCTGCTGCGATAGTTGCGGCTACTGCGGCCACTGCGGCTACTGCGGCTACTGCGGCCGCTGCGGTTGCTGCCACTACTACGAATACTGCGGCTTCTCGAGGGTCTTTGTTTATTAGTAGCCCGCGGCATCGGTAATTCAGGCGATCTGTCTGCCATTATCTGCAAAGCGAAACAAAACGACAGTTTCCACCTAAATTCTCTTAAAGCTTACAGGATGACTTCGTTTAAATAGATTAATTATTAACGTTTAAAAAGTTTTTTTTTTTGTGCCAATGTGACAACATAATTTTTCCTCACGTTCAAATATCCCTTATAGAAATCTAAATTATTTTGAGTTGTCCTTGTTGAACACCGCAACACACATGAATTAATGCAGGTATGTTCATATTTTTAATATTCCTCACGAAAATTAAACATGACCAAAGCGAGATAAAAAGAGGGAAAAAAAACTACTAATCTGTAATAACTGCACACACACACTGTACCTTTTGTGGGTCTTCCGTGGGTTATCCCACTTCTGAGCTGAAGCAGGAGTATTCCAGTAAAACGGCACTTCACTTTTAACTAGATTTATTTATGATTCTCACTTGTTCACTATTAACTAATTGGTATTTAGGTAACCTAGGTCGCACCTTAGTCTAGATATTCTAACACTGATTCTCCTTAACAAGCGTACGGTATCGAAGTCGGTGATCGAATGTCTGCTCCCAAAAACGCGGGTCCCTTCCACGCCTTCCGGTAGGCCACGACCCGCGTTGATTTGGAGGGGAAAATAAACACTTCTGATTGGTCAATTTGGGAAGTCAGCAACCAACCCCAATAAACAAACCTTATTATAATTTTAAAAGACTACATTAGTCATAACTATGATTTTTACAATTGACTTTAGAATAAGTTGCACGCTTCCGGTTCCGCCAAAATAAAACAATTAATATAACGGAACTCGATCAAAACAGAAACTGTGACATAATTAAATAATAACGCGTAACAATGACCAAAACTACAACATATGTTATCATATAATATAACTAAAAGTAAAAGTTGAGAACATATTTCTCTTTGCGGTAGTTTGTACACACAAACGAGTAACGCACACAAATAAATTTCCGCAAAAATGAGATCACGCCATCAACGAGTTGTGTTGAATCTGGCAAACCTTCTTAACAAAGAAACCTGAAGCCAGCACGGGTAAAACGAAATAAATCCCTTTGTGGAGAAATAAAGATTAAAATTAGACTATTTGTTGACTTTTAGCCTTTAAGTCATTGCAATAGGACTCGCTTAAGTTTCATTTTTATCATTTACCTTCTGATAACACTGCGGTAAAGTAACTTACGCAACATCACACCAGCGACCTTTTGGTCTGCGTCAAAAAATAACTATTTTTTTTATTACATATTGAGATACTATTTTTTCGTATTGTATAAAGTGTTGCCCAAATGCAAGAACAAGACGAGACTTATATAACCAGTCTTGGTCTTAGTCTTGCGCCAATACACCTGGTCTTGGTCTTAATCTTGGTATTGCGCTCCCAGTCTTGGTCTTGGTCTTGGTCTTGACCTTGGTCTTGCAGCAAGAGTATCGCAAGTCTCGCAATTACCTATAAGCCTATTGCTAATAATTGAACGTTAATTTATATCTTAGAACAAGGTAACAGAGTAGGTACATTTTGAGCTTGAACTTACATAGCCATAGTAAAAACCAACCAAATTCATAAATGTCTAAACATTTAGTAAGAAATTCGAGAAATTAACTTACACCTGGTGGGGTTTGAACCCACGACATAAGCGATCCTTGCTGATGCTCTAACCAACTGAGCTATCTATCATGACCTACGGGAGTCGGTCTGTTTCTGAATAAACGTTTAAATTTAATAAGCTTACATGTGCTAAAACATGGTTAAGGCCTTTAATAAACAAATTAATGTCATTAACTTGACTTTTAACTTAACTTCAACAATTTTTGGAACATTATCTGTCTAGAAAAAGATTGATAGACACTCACCATATATGAAATGGAATAAAAGAGTTACACATTTTATACAATTTACTATTAATTTTATTAAAAATAAAATGCAATACAAATGAAATTAGAGAACAGTACACAACAGCTTTGGGATTACAGCTACTTAAAGTAACTTACTTAATATTAATTCTTTTCACCATAAATTAAAACAAAGTAATACAATTTATTGAATTTACCATTTATTGAAATAAAAATAACACACAAATTAAATTACAGAACACTACACACTAGCTTTGAGCTATTGTGTAAGCTTTGACATTACTGTTACTCTATATTAATTCTTTTGACCAATAATTAATACAAAGTAACCATCTGGCTGACTCATCACTTAACCCATTTCTATGTTTTCTAATTACTAATGACGCTTTAGAATATAATCTCTCAGCAGGTACTGAAGTTGCAGGTACTGAAAGAAAATCACGGCCCATCTTCGATAAAGTCGAATATTCTGTCTCATGCGTCCTCCACCACTCTAAAATGTCTTCCGAGCTGGCTGCTCTGGGTTTACTTAGGTACTCCTCCAACTTGTCAATAACTAAGCCTTGAAGATAAGATCCAGATGACGTCGAGGGACATGCTTAAAATTTCTCAAAGTCTATCACGTTTTCATCTTAATCATATTCAGTACAATTTTCTAATTTTTAAAATAATTTTTTTTGCGTCTCATGGAGTCCCGAAGCGTATACTCCCTGAAACGACACACAGTCCTAACTGCAACACGCAAGAGTCTCGCAGAGTTAGTCTTATTCTTGCTCAAATCTTGCACGGTCACTCTTGGTCTTGGTCTTGCTAAAATTAGGCGGTCTTGATCTTGGTCTTGGTCTTGCGAAAATGCAAGAACAAGACCAAGTGCAAGACCAAGACCGATTTTGGGCAATACTAATTGTTTATATTGTAAAATATTACTGTTATTGTCTTTATTGCAATAAAGTATATCTATCTATCTACCTATCTTACGTCTATTAGGTCGTTGGCACAATGAGTAGAAGATGAAGTTCAATCCTCGTCCAGGATCCAATTTCACTGACGATAAATTTGAACGTAAGACGTCTTTGGATTCTATTATCTATTTATTTTAAAAACATTCAAGTAAGTACCTATCTGATACCTCAGGTCTACTTAGTTTATTTGTTTATCTGAACACAAACTAAATAGCCAGAAATCTTGTATTTTGCTAAATAATGGTCTAAAACACCAAAATATATGCTAAAACTAAAACCACAAATGCTAGTTCATAAAAGAAATTTATTACTCCTAGACGTGACGTCCCCATTATTAACGACGAAAAAGGACAAATCGACCTCATCACAAAACTTTTTAAACTTTCCCGAAAACAGCAAACAAGAAATAGTCTCCTGAAATGCGCGAATATTCTCGCATGTTATCAAGATCCCAATGTCCCATATATAAATTTTATCTTATATCAAATCATACCGCAATGGAAAATGGAAATGTTTGTTTACCCTTTTAACTGATTAAAATGAAACAAAGGTTACATAACAACATAATACATCATAACAGTTACATAGTTAGTACATTCGCCAAACTTAAATTAGCTAACGGTATGATTCCAAAACCGACTGTAAAGCCCCGTTCACATTATTCCAGTAGCAGCATTCCAGCTCAGCGCTGGAATACCACTGGAATAATGTGAACCGGCACTGGAATGTAAACACTGGAATGTACGTACACATTGATTGAGCTCTGGACTGGAATAATGTGAACGGGGCATAAACGAAGATACTTTTTATTCATATCTTTTTCGTTTGTGGCTCATGCTTCAGGTTTTGTATGAATTTGTATGCTTGCCATCTAGTTTGACCGCCTACTTACCTGCCGTTGGTTTTGGAATCGTATTTAAAACCTAGGTGACTGGTTACAAGTTTTTTTCCTTCACACATCTTATTTTTTAAATCATTCGGGTAAATAAATAAAGCGAATAGCCTGTACGTTTTGCGATTAGGAAACATTGGTTGCAAGAAGACTAGACGAAATTTTCCATATTCTCGCCAGTCTAGCTGAATCCTTAATCTTCCACATGGTTTTTTTTCTACCTAACTGCAATACACTCTTTGGTGACTACTGCAAATATTTAAATTCGTAGCTATACGAGTAA
Organism: Udea olivalis; assembly: GCA_947369235.1. NCBI lineage: Eukaryota > Metazoa > Arthropoda > Insecta > Lepidoptera > Crambidae > Udea > Udea olivalis. The sequence goes on along the minus strand of OX376349.1, from coordinate 15,202,467 downwards.
GACGTCTTCCTTTAAGCTACTTATAGATTTTTTGAGCGGTATGCAGCCACTGGAATTCTTTGACGTTTTGTCAGAATGACTTACCACCATGTGAAACTTTTCTTCCCCTACGGCCATCAGTACGTCTACCACGAGTTGCCACTTTAAATTTACGTTATAGTTCGCTTTAAAAAAATTGTATTGGGATGACACATGACATGACATGACAATTTCAAATCCGAATACATGTTATTACGCGAACAATAATGTAAATTTAAAGTGGCAACTGGTGGTAGATGTACAGGTCCTCACTCTCATCCACAACCATCACGTAACTTAACCGTTGGATTACGTTTTTCCGGAGATTTGCATACGCTTGAACTCAATGTGACTACTACGAAAACCCTACTTATATTCATAATTAATTCCACAAGTTAACCTCTGGCCAGGGGTTATTACGGACTAGCCGTTCCGAGGCTATTACTGCAGTTAATGCGTGCTTCAGAAGCTTTTGTACTCTGCCTTCTGAATAGCCCAGCTTGTTGTGGGCGTGTTGGCTAATTAATGAAGGTAATAAATGCATAGTGCAGTTTGTTAGAGTTGAAATTACTTTTTAACCACCATGTAAACTAATTAAAATAGATAATCCATCGGCAATTTTCAGATCAGCATTTTTTCAGCGTGTTAGGGGTTGTGATTTTAAAACTCCGCAACCGGAAACTACTTCTGCAAGTGACGATACCAGGTACATGAATCAGTCATCATCATCCATTCGGTCTATCCCGGTTGTGAACCCAACTGGCGTGTGAGGTTCCAGGGTCCGCCAATCAGTCGTAGGTTAGTAATGGTCGACCACAGTTGCGGTTGACGACCGTTAGTTTCAGATGCACTTAACTTAAAACTACCTACTCACTACCCTTGAGAGCCTAGACAAGATGATATGTACATACAGTGAGTAATGAGTAAGTAAGTATAGCCTAAATGCTGTCCCACTGCTGAGCAAAGGCATCCGTCATGAAGTCCAGTAGTTCGTACAATTGATGGGCTTAAATCACCTCACTGACCAAATGCCTTTTCATAATAATGTTACAAAAATCTCCACAGCCCCAAACAACTAGTATTCGAACCTAGGGCCTGTGAATTTCCAGCCAAGCGCTTTTATGCCACGGACGCGTACTAAATTCGGGTACATACTAGAGCATTTCGTTGTAATGTAACGTTTTTACGAATGGTGGTATACAGGTAAATGTTCAGTTTTCTTAAAACATTTCCATGAAACGTAACATTCTTGCGAATGATTGTCGCTGTGTTCGACGTAATCAAGGCGAGTGAGCATATAACATTTTTGCGTGTACTCCATATATCATAAGAATGTATACTGACGTATAAATAGCCGTCCCGTGCGCTCGTGCGTTTGCTAATTAAAATGTTACACAAAAACGCTCGTCAGTATTTAAAATCAAGTTGTAACAAAACATCGACCGTCATGTTCGCTAAGCGTTTCGAGTAAATTTAAAACGACGAATGCTCGATGGTCTGTTACAAGTAAATGATATAATCTATCAGTACCAATGAAGAACGCAAACGTGAACGTTTGTTTTGCACGGGTGTTGAACTCTCGACTTAAGCGCTGAAAGACTGGCTTAAATATCAGATAACGCCTGATACACTTAACAATGGCATTTGCTGTAATGCATTATGCAGGGTTTGTATTTCAAAAGCATAAACTAAATTCCTCCCGAGATAAACCAAGCGCCAAACCGAGCCGAAACAAATTTGACTCCATTATCAAAATTATATTTCATCTTTATCTTGCGTTTTGTCGAACTTCTTGCCTGCCATTGTTTGCGGAGACGACCTCTTTGTCAAGTCGCAAAATGGTTCCACTTTCCTCAAAATATCCAACTACCTATTCTGAGACATAAATCCGAGGAGATAAGGTGTCAAATCCCTTGGAATAGTGTCTTGTAAATTATTTGCGGTTAGCTCGACGTTCCTGGAAGACCCTTCAAAGCTCCTGTGGAGATGAGGAGTATTTTCTGATGTTTCAATATCAATGCAAAATTTGAAATTTCATAGACAAAGGTAAGGGTCGGCAGGGTGTGAATTCGTTTATTCAGCTCAATTTCCGTGAACCAACGATACCTTTTTCCGATAAAGTCATTTACTTTGACAAATATTTTAGGTAGCTGTATATTCTGTTTTCATTGAGCTTAAACTTAAGTATAGATTGAAACGGAGCTGGGGCCATATTACAATCTCTAATAGCCAGCCAAGTTGATATCTTAAACTTAGTAATATGAACTTTTATTTCCAGCCAGCGAGCGGCTACCTGTCACTAATTGCATCTTTTAGGCTGGATATTTACAGAAAAATTTGCTCACTACCGTCAGTTTAGGAAGTTAACTTGGCTGGCTATAAGAGATGGCAATATGGCCCCTGGATGTTTTGTTTCATTTTGTAAACCGCTACTTAATTAAGCACTAGAAAACGATCTTCTAGTAACGATTTTAAGGTTGAGGTTTAGATTGTATTGAGTTTTTTTTATTATTGTTAGTAGCACAATTTCTACTCTTCTTGCACTAAAATTTCATGAAAAAAGCAACCTTCTGAAGTACCATCGTACTTTCGAAGTTTCCCCGGGCAAACTACAGCCCTTTTATTTTCTTCGAGATTTATTAAAACTTCGGTAGGGAGTAGTCTGTCAGAGGGATGGACTGTCGTGAGTTCAGAACAATTTTCCCTCTGTATAACTTTCGCATTTTTTGTCTCTAATAGGAAGACAAATAGTTGTTAGACACTCTCCTAGTTCCGGGAAAAAATAGAGCTGAACATTTTTATAGAAAAGTATTGGACAAAGGGATAGGCATTAATCAGGATTTTTCGATATAAATAGTAGTTCGCATTTAAGCCAGTAGCACTTGATTTATCATGCTAACAATTAAATTAACTAAAAAACTAAAACGTTACTGGTTTTACTTGTATATACCATTTATGCTTTTGTTTTTTTACAACTAAAATTCAGTTGTCTTTTTAATTGTTTTTGTCTACGGGTTTCCTTTACCATATCGATTTTCAATTGTTCGTTTTTTTACGGATTTAGTGCAAACAATGCGATGTTTTACAAAAAATGAAATGATTTTCAATTATTAAAAATAACATCATATAAACTAAGTAATCATTTCCCAGAGATCCCATAAATAAGTTGATGATATGATTAGTAAATTTCGTCTGGTAATTATTTATCTTTTTTTTTACTAAAATTGTCAATATATACCGGGTGATTATCAAAAGACTTACAAAAACGATATGGCATACTCAGTAAGTGATGTAGAAACTATCTAAGAGAAAATTAAATGTATTCTATTAACTTTCATTTCAAGGTCCCCATAAAAATCAGTCGAACAGTCAATATTTTTTGTATGAACCTCTTGAAATTAAAGTTAATGGAAAAAACAATTTTTCACTCACACAGTTACTACATCACTTTACTCAGTCTGCCATATCGTGTTTGTAAGTCTTTTGATAATCACCCGGTATAAGTAAAATAAATTCAACAAATTTTTTTAGAGATTATTTTTAAATAATAGTTAATTTGATTTCGTCTTGGTAAAATTGCAAACCATTGTCAACGTCCTAACCCTAAACTTGGACGGTGTTAATCTTCAAAGTACCCAGCTGATCGATAGAATGAGTTTAAGGCAGGGTCAAGTCGTTAAGCGATGCGGCGACGAACGAAGCCAGTTACGGTTATTCACCGTCCACCATTTTGAGATGAAGTCAGTCATTCAGTAACTTTCTGAATCTTGTCGGAGCACACTAGGTGAAATTTTCAAGATAATAACACTGAGTTTCAAAGGACAGTGTACATTCGCCCATACATTGCGGCCTAAGAACCAACAATCCTGAAAAATACCTCTCAGGGTTCATAAATACATACACTTCAGTGTCAAAACGTAGTTTATGGGCGGATACTTCTGAGAACTCGTTAATTATCAAAAAACTGAAAAAATGTGAGGTTATATTTAGTAATATATTGTGAAGATTTATTAACGTGGGTGGGACACTAATGTTATGCAAGCACATATTTTGTTGATCTTCCAGTACTACGAGTATGTAACCACTAGCAGAGCCACAATTCACACAAAATGTTGATTCCATTGCAATGATAGTAAATCCGTTGTTATTGCCGAGTTAGCGTGTGTATGTGCAGGTTACAAAGTCCATTTATCTAGCCAGGTAGGTCACTATATACAGCTATCAATGTCCATTTTTTAAGCTGAGTCGTCAGAATATCATTATAAAACAATAACACACACAGCGTTGCAATTAAAAAGCGAAAAATATAACTGTTTTGCATTACAACAAAACAACCATTATGTGTTGGAGAAAACACAGTGTTGCCTGTGAAGAAAGCAGTCCTGACATTTGTCATAAATAATGAAATCTTACCAAATTTTTCGTTGTTTTTACTTTGTGGCTTGACACCTGAGGGCCTAGTGCGTAACTTACTCGGCTTTGCAACCTGTCAAGGCTGTCAAATTCAATAGTCTTCTCACCAGCAAGGCCTTGCCTCAACACTGTGTTTTCTCCAACACATAATAGTTGTTTTGTTGTAATGCAAAACAGTTATATTATGTGTCTTCTAAAACACAGTGTTGGCTGTGTAGACCTGTTTATTATCTGCTGGTGTCAAGCAAAACGCTATTGTTAAATAAAAAATAAATATTGTTGACTACAAAAATATGATTAAAAATAAAAATATTTATTATTTAAAACGATTCTTTCTATTTATGGATCTATTAGAAAAATATCTTCTTCTTTGCCCTCGCCTTATCCCGTTACGCGGGGTCGGCTTTCTTGATCTTGAGGCTATTATCCATTAGAAAAATATCGACAAAACAATTTCTAACCAAACTTAGAAACCTTATGTGTGTAGAGATAGTCATGCATCCCTTCCTTCCAGTTGAGTTGATCTATATCAATTAATCTAACTTACCAAACAATCTAGGTAAGTAGGTACTTAGAGATAATTGTAATATGAATTTCTCACAAATTAAATAACAAAATAAAGTTAATCTTCTAATTCAGTTTTGGAAAAAAAAATTTAGATAGATTTAAGCATAAATAATCAAATAAAGTTGATCTTCTTTTTAAGTTTTAAAAGAAAATTGAGCAGATTTAAATATTCTCAAATAATCTGACTAGGTAAGTACTCCAAAAAATGTCACATATTAATCAACACAATAATTGCTTTGAGAAGTGCACTTCTATTTTTCAGGCAGTAATGTTACCAAAAACCCTTAGTTTACTCAAGGATAATAATCCATGGTCTTCCTTTCAAGTTCAAAGGGTTGCTACTGCAGACCAATAAAACCTCTGTGAGTAGAATAAATCAATCTTAAAAAATGCCTGTGCCTAATTTGCAAAATGCAGGGTTGATTTTATTAAACATTTTTATCACTTTAGAGGGCAGTACATTTTGCAGTTTTTCTTGAGTTATGGACCTGATGTCAACTATGTCACATAATTATAGTTAAAGTTTCAGGAAGGATTATTAGAATGCATGCACCGATAAATTTAATTCTGAGATTTTATCTTCCCAGAGGCACAAATTCACCCTTTACTACCTATATTTGACAGGTATGCATAATTACGGTCCATCCAGATGGCCTTGTAGCACTGGAGTCTATTCTAGACTAGACTTCAACTGATTTTCAAATAAGCATGTCTTGTATGAGTCCAATATAGCAGTCATGCATTCTACGCCCATAAAGCAAGACAGAGAATCTGAATAGTCCTTCAAGACTCATTCAAAATGTTAGTTGAATATTAAAACCCGAGTTTTTTAAATATCTCGCTTGGCAAGAAAAAATTGTTTCAACTACTGATGTGGCACACAACTAGTAGTTACACTATACACATAGGCCTTTAGTTCACTGAGGCTATTTTATCCTCAAAAAATAGTATTCCCAAGAATATAGCTACCTTTTTATTGCCTGTCAGTAGGTTTATTATAATATTGTGACAGCTGCAACAATAAATTGTTATAGATAATCATAGTACCTATATGGGGGCCCATTATGAAGATGGAGTTCGCTCACAGAAACTATGTGGGAGATTCGCTCTATACACGCCAGATCTTCCATAGCAGAAGGACCATTTGTTCACATGGGAAGGGCCTTGGAACTGTTCAATCTACCAAGGTCTTCCGCAGATCCTTTGTAGGTGATGGGTCTTATGGTTATCTGGTTCGGGGAAGCCAGAAGAAAAAGAAGGGCCACTGGGGAACCACTATGATGACTGACTCTTTTATTACATCATGTAATGTGCACTTTACATTAGTAGAGTGTGCTAAAACTAGCAGTATCAGGTTAGGATTTGAAAGCCCCCATATCAGTAGATAGTCTCAGGGACGACAAAAGGCGTCGCATAATAAAATTAGGTACTCATCAGTTGTGTCTAAAGCGACATCGCATGGAACAGCTGCTGTGGCATTCAAAACAAATAATTTTCTGGATCCCCATATATTGAATATGGCCTCCGCGGCCAGGGGCAATAGACGCCAGTCGCGAGCCACCCCACCTTGGACAGGTGGTCAACAATTTTGCTTCAGAAGTTTGGTGGCCAAATTTAGGAGTGCAAGAGATCTGAGCGCCTCCACTGTTTATGTCTTAATGGCATGGCATACTACCAGTTTTGCGGTTCAGTTGTTCCAGAATGTGGGCTACCTTTAATGCATTGTGTTGGTATAGGATCGTACCATACACTGCATACAACTCCTTGACATAGGAGTGCCATATTAAATGTGAGTTGAACCTAATGTCTTAAGCTTATAAGCACATGTCGTTCAATCAAGCTCCCCACCCTGCATCCGCTGCGTTGGTGGTAAGGAAGTGTCTGACTTCTTTGTAGCGCACTGCGCTCAGCGGAGTATACTGCACTTAGCCACAAATTCAGTGAAGAACAGTGTTAGACAGGACTCTTTTCACTCTCTGAGATGTCCTCCCTAAAATCCTCTCAGAAACAATCGCATTTTGCAACTTTGAAAATGTCCTCCGGGAACGGTCAATGTTGCAAGACTCAAAAGGCAAATAGGCTTTGAAATTCCTTTATTTGCTTCAGTTTTTTTTAATATTATTATTAATGTATTCACACTGGTCTGTGTTTCTGAGAATATTCTAGTGTATACCTGCTCCTGTGTGAGCCATAAAATAGACTTTGGATAATTATTATGCTTTCCACAAGTCTCTAGCATCTCAGTATTTCCGCAATCTGAGTGACTAGAATTGACCTGTCACAATGGACTAGACGCTTGTATTTTCAATACCCTGTCATTCAACACCTGTGGCATAGAGGGTTTCCGCAACGTAATTCAACACTGCTGAGAAAATCTGTAGTGTTGAAGAGATGCCAGATGATAACAATAGTTGTAAATCAACCTTCAGCGAGGCTCTGCTAATGGTAGTTCAGAAAAGGTATTTGGAGGTTGATTTTCACACACCAGTCCTGGTTGTGCAGAAGTTCACTAGATCTGAATGAAAAACTAGATGAAAGTGTTTTATTGCTACACATGTGCATCTAGACTTGACTTGACTTCCGCAGTCTTTAAGTTGAATTATCATAAAATCATTGGCCTCAATTCAATCTTGTTTTTTGGTTACCAAAAACATCTTATTTAAGATTTTTGTAAGGAAACTGCAATGGGGGAGAATTAAATGGAGCTCTACAATTACAACACATTTTAAATAGTACTGATTTGAAACATTGTCCTTGAGACATCCACTATAGTTCATTCTGAGAATATTTAACATGGTTATTGAGATCAAAAGGCGTCTTTGGAGCCAATTTTGATAAATGCATTGTAATACAATTAAAACTTGTAATAATAATCAAGTACAAATAAATTGCATATTATTTAGCACCTACGTTACTCCTGGTAAGTATTAGATAAGTACTTAAGTCTTTACCTGTGACATTAAAAATAACAATGGAGAACGGGTAATAAATTTTATTATGTCTGCTATGCAGTTAAACCATTAATTTTAAATTAGTTGAAGGTTCTCTCTATTAAAATCATTTAGCAATATTTAACCACATCCAACAACCACTCTTGCATACTGTAGAGTTTTAAAAAACAAGTGACAAAGCTTTATGAATAAAACATATTCTAAGCTCAGCGGTACATTGATATTTTATCAGAGAGTACTGACTGTACATTCTACTACCCCCTAATAATTTTATACACTCTTACTTGCTTATTCCCCAAGATTTGCAGGGTCACTTCTGCATCTTAAGGGAAAGCAGAATCTGGACAAAAAAGAAAGGGCCAAATTGATCACATTTAAGTCACTCTGCTGGGTTGGCAGAAAACATCTTCAAAACATCTCGCCATTGTTGTTGAATAAGATGTTTCTGTTCTAAATGGCTTAAGATAAACCATAAGGCAGGCCAGACCATATGGGTCTCAGAAAAGACTATATGATATAAGTCATATTCAATTGTGCGCACAACCTTGCATCTGCTGCATGGGTGGTAAGAGTGGCTTCTCCTTAGCGCAATCATTTTAATAAAAGTCACACTGACCTTTTAAAGCTTGTGAGCTAACCATTCAATATTGCATTGGAACTTGTATCAAAAGCCTTTTTGTAGCTGAGAGTCAAACTATTGTAAATTATATCGTTTGGATTCACAGGATGTGTAATTTTATTTCCGTCATAGTTGACCTAAGCCCAATTACAGACACAGCTTAATAAAGCCTTTGTTACACTCGAAATTGGATAGGTAGGTACGCTAACACTCTGTTTGACTAGGTACCTACTAAGTCAAGATAATGTCTGTTCAAGCATTGTTGCCTATGCGAGAGAGATAAATTGTTAATAAATTATAAGACTCACCAATGTTGAATCGATTCGTATTCGGTGGAAATAGCTATAAATGAAAAATAACGAAAAATTTTCATCCTCCGAAGATGCAAGGGAATCCGAACAATTCGGTTCAATTCCACACGTTCCCCATCAGGGGTAACACAAATCTTGCTTAGCTATTTCCAAGATAACACTGTATTTTCATGTTTTTATTTTTAAATTTAATGAAAAAATTTGACGTTAAACCGACAAATATCAAAACGCTATTGCATTTGACAGCCTTGACAGGTTGCAAAGCCGAGTAAGTTACGCACTCGGCCCTCAGGTGTCAAGCCACAAAGTAAAAACAACGAAAAATTTGGTAAGATTTCATTATTTATGACAAATGTCAGGACTGCTTTCTTCACAGCCAACACTGTGTTTTAGAAGACACATAATACAAGTGAGAAGTAATGCCGGTATTTTTTTTCAGTGTCAATGTCAACCAAACGTCACTAACACTTTTTTTTGCTTAGCACAAAGCTGATTTAAGCCAATGTAGAAGCTAACTTGAAAAAAGAAGTCGATTAAACATCTATCGCATTGACAGTAATGTATTGTTACTCATTTTTAAGAGCCTAAAAGTTACAACTACATTTTCTTGCACATGCAAGGTTTCTTTTGTCAAAACAAAGTACATTAAAATATTGTTATGATGGCTAAACAACAGAGGGCACAGACGAAGCAACATAATGGTATTAAAAAATATGTTTTCGTACGACAAATCTTTCAAGTATTTTTAATTTTCATATCAAAAATCAGAAGTGTCCGTGACAATCCGATATCTGATAATTATGTCTTAAATTATGCCAAGAATTATGAGAAATGTCAAATGTTTGTTGTTTCATAGGCCAACTTGGCCATTGTCCAGTAGGGTGAATTGGGGTATTTTCGAAACGTTTTTGGGTGAGTGAACATAACGTTCGTGTTTAGACTCAAAATTAAAAATCTGGATATATGTCACCGGCAATGTGTATAATTCAGGTATTATATACAATATCTAGGCAATGTATACAAATGGTGTTCAGGCTATGTATGAAATATTACGAATATGATTATCCATTACAGACTTTGCCCAGGCAATCCCTAACTATTGTGTAGAATACCTAGTGGTCTTCCGGCAATGTGTGAAATAAATAGATAAATAGACTTACGATACTTGATTCGCTAAATCCCGTCGCAGTTAGCACCTACGTTCTAAAAAGAACCCCTATGCAAAATTTTAAACTCCTAGAACTTGTAGTTTCTGAGATTTGGTGATGATCGGCTTTATAGTATAAAGATTAAAATTTTTGACTCTAGTTCCTATCAGTTACCAGTATCAATCGGCTACTATTTTACACAGTATAAAACTGATAGCGTCACAGTCTGCCGAAATGTAATGAAATTAAAAACAGATAAGAACTACAAGCTAAAAAGTCATCCAGTGTGAAATGAAATTTTGTTCCCGATTTGGACAGAGTCGTCTCTTGTCGCTAGGGATTATTAAAACTTTTCATTCCTCATAATAAAGTTTCATATTGAAAGCGCCGAGTTGGATTTTTCACTGCGCGGAGCCATCTTTAATTGCATCTAGTGATGCAATTTTGTAACCGGACCTAGTTATTTTCCAAATAAAAATGGAGACGTACTTTTTACAAGGAGTGAATAGATGGTAATTTTTGTACTGACCCGTTGATGCAATAAACAGAGAGATTCTATTCAATGAGCCAAGAGTAAATAAGTCTTTTACTGAGGACCAACCTAGTCTGAGGGCGATATATGTTAGAGCGAAGCTTAAACTCAATTTTTATCTTAGATTTAGAACAGCTATGTCTATTTATATCAGTTACCTATTTCTTATTGATACTAAGTTATTTCTGTCTTAGTTAAACATCAGCTTTTGCATCCGTTAGTTAAAAAAACAACAAACCTCAAAAATTAGAGATTAAAGGTTGAGTATCTTAGGTACTAAGTGAGTAGCTATTGTTATAATTTAACTAACGAATTTTTAAGTTAACGTATAACTAAGACAAAAATAATCCAATTTCGATTAGTAGTAACAGGGGGGCTAGCCTAGAGCAACTCGCCACGACGTTTTCGACATTTTAAATCGTTCAAATGTATGGGAATGACATAAGCGCCAGGCGCTGCTCTTGGCTAGCCCCCCTGATATAGATAGATACAGCTGTTCAAAGTTTAAGATAAGTCTAAGTTAAAGATAAGCACGCTCTATAGATCTCGGCCTTAGAGTTAGAAATTAATGCCTTTATATATCATTAGAACTGTCATTTTCTGTATCTACTGGCATTTTGCATCGCAGGATCAATCTATCGGCTTCTTTTTTATTGGTGATAGAACTAACAACATTTGAAGAAACCAGGAATCTTATCGACTAAAATTAACTTAGTGCCAGTTACAAGTTCTCATTTAAAAAAAAACACATTTTTGAACAGTTTTTTTCACGTATGTTTGTCATAAAATGAAAAGGGCTTCTTAACTCTGAATGCCGTTCTATAATTGATTGTACCCCTTAACTCTTGAGGGTTGATTCTATTATAATGAGGGTCAATTGGCAACCTGACTCATATCTAATTTCATATAGTAAATGAGTATTTCCTTCAGTATTTGGCTTAGGAAAACAGAGTATATCGATTATAGCAATTTAAAAGAGAAAGATTAATTTAAAAATCCAATTTATAAAATGCTATTTTTACTTTCAAATTGAAATTGGCTGTCGGCCATGATGTGATTATCGTACAAATTCTAAACAAACAAACGTCATACGTATGTCACTCGTGATTAAGGGTGGTGGTTTCTAAATCCTTCGACGGAAACTCCTAATCAAGTACCTACCTGTCTTGTTTTTTTATTTAAAAACAATAGTTAATTAATAATAATCATCATGGACGTTGGATTCGTCAAAGCAGTGAGTACGTCTACCACGAGTTGCCACTTTGAATTTACGTTATCGTTCGCGTAAAAAAATGTATTGGGTTTTGACATTGTCATGTCATGACATGTACTGACTGAAAGCAAAATGTGTTACAATAATAACTATTAAGTTTCTGCACGTTATCAAAAGTGATCTTAGCAAAAATAAATCTAAGTTAAGTACAGTCGGTATAGATTCAGGATCACTTTGAGCAAGCCTTAGCCGTGTGTTGCGTTTGTTTGTTTAACTAGGCACTCTAATCCACAACTTTCCTTGGGTCTTTCGATGTGTTCTTACATTCTCGGATGATGCAATAACGATAATTACTTTCTTACTGTGAACTAGCAGAAGTAATGTTTTTAATTTAATTTTGGAAGGTCATGCTACGAGTATGCGCGTGTTATTGTCAAATGTGTGTTGACAATCGGTATGGACGTCAGAACATGGCGGACAGCGTTTTCGCTCGTTTAGGAAATATAGTTTTGCGGTTTCATTGGTGTCAAAAAATATATTTATATTTTTTTGGTATAGTAGAACAAATATCAACTATTTAATAGCTACTTAAAAAAGAGGCAACTAGCCTATTATGTTCTTAGTTAAATCATTTAAAAGTAAATTTTAGCACGAGACTCGTAAACGTTTTCCGATTACCCTGTCTCAGTATAGTTATCGGTTGAGAGCCTTCTGCGCTTACCTTGTACTTAAAAGGTATTTGTGATGTTGTATTGTTTGCAGACGATACATCTTTAGTTTTTGAAACTGACAGAAATAAAAACCTTTTTGATGATGTAAATGACGCACTTTAAAAGGTTTTACAATGGTTCACAGTTTATAATCTATAGCTTAATGCAAAAACGACTAAATGTATTAATTTTAAGTTGCTTAATCTTAATAATATAAGTTATTCTAAGTTTGTGTTTATGTAAGATGTAAATAGTTTTAACTTTTTTGTGCAATATGTAATTCTTTTGAAATTCCAATAAACAGTTAAATATCAAAAAATTTATATAAAAATAGATAGGTAATACTATGAAGCTTGTAGATACAACATTTATTCTTGGAATCACATTAGATTCAAAACTGCAATGGAACCCTCATTTAACAGCTCTCTCAGACAGTCTTAGTTCGGCTTCATTTGCAGTAAGAAAAATTAGGTTATTAACAGATGTTGATACTGCTCGTTCAGTTTATTTTAGTTAATAAACTACTAATAAACTATCCTCGGGTGGTTAATAAACTATCCTCCAGAAGCGAGCGATCAGATCCATCTATAAGCTTCGTGCACGGGCTTCACATAGCGAGTTTTTTAATAAAATTGGTATCTTCACTGTAGCTTCACAATATATTTACAATTGCATTGTTTTGGTGTAAAAAAAATATTGGTCTCTATACTAAACACAGTGACATACATTGCAAAAATACTAGGAATAGGGATAAAATTGCACTTCCACTCTTTAGGTTACAAAAAGTTTTAGGATCCTAAGGGGCAGGGTATACATTACAACAAAACTCTAAAAACCATTTGTGAGTTACCTTTACATAGATTCCAAAATTACATCAAAACAGCTTTATTAAAAAAGGGCTATTATACTACAAAACACTACCTTATAGATAAAATTGCCCGGGTGTAAGCTCTCTGCTCGATGCGGGATTGAATAGCTCTATTGTAACAGATGTTTTATTGTAATAGTTAATAGGTACCTAGTATGTACTGACTAACAATTTTTCTTTTTGAATTGTTTAAATGAACTTTTGTTTTATATTCTTTTATGGTTGTTTTTTTTCTCTTTGTTTTATATTCTTTTAGGTTTATTTGCATCAGAATAACACACTGCTTGTACTTTACTAACGCCTGTTGTAAACCCAAAACAAGTTACCTTTTTAACTGCTGAGTTTTTCGCCGGGTCCTCTCAGCAAGAAACAACTCCGACGCGGTGGCAGAGTCGCATTATGTCTGTAAAGTAAAAAGTAAAGTAAAGTAAATATTTATTAATAAACCCAGTAACAACTATGAACATATCTGGCCCCCAAACTAGGCAGAACCCGTCCTATGGGGGAAGATAACTAAATATAACGGTTTACATAAAAACAGCATTTAGGCTGCAAACAAAATAACAAACTACACACATCAAAAGTGTCTAGGGATCAAGCATTTTTATGCGGATTTCTTGAGATTGAGATGTGGCTTTGTAATAAATTTATGATTTTATAAATTTATATGGATCCTTTTTGGTGCATTTCATAATTTGAAACAGGAACTGTCACTGAAATTCGAGTAAAAGATGAAAATCAGCTGTCAATATTTTCCCTATAAAAACATACAACGCATTGAAGACATTATTAGTGCTACTTTTTCCCTGCTACTGATTAAAACCAACGTTATTATGGTGCGGCGACGTCATTCAAGCAGGGAAGAAATGCTCAGAGCCGTGGGAATGATAGAAGCTGGTTCCCGGCAACGTACTGTGGCTTTAGCTGTGAATACAAGTCAGAGTGTTATCAGTCGACTTTGGACACGTTACCGAAGCACTGGTACCGTGGCTGAGCGCCATGGAGGACGGTATCGCTGCACCACACGGAGACAAGACCGATACATTCAAATCACAACTCGAAGAGCTCCAACAATAACCGCCATGATGTTAGCCGTGAGGCTTCATCACTCTTCAGGGAACTTAATTAGCGACCAAACAGTCAGAAACCGCTTGCATGAAGTGAACCTTCATTCCCGAAGACCGCTAAGGGTACCACCTATATGCACAATCGTAGGATTCGATATCAATGGGCTCTTGAACACAGAAATTGGGCAGAAGAACAATGGCGTTTCGTGTGCTTTTCTGATGAGTCTCGTTTTGGTATGAGACCGGATACAAGACGTATACGACACTGGAGAACCCCTGGACGCCAACAGCGATTAAAATCCTGCCAGGAAGTCCATCCTTATAGTGGTGGAACCATCATGGTATGGGCGGGTATTTGGATCGGCGGAAGAACTGAGTTGATTTGGATCAGAGGCAACCTCAACGCTCAAATTTATGCTGAGACGATTGTATCAGACGTCATCGTTCCTCTACAAGTGCAAAACGGTCCCTTATTTCAGTTAATGCATGATAATGCACGACCGCACACCGCAAGAGTTGTAAGACAGACTCTCGCCGCAGCTAACATCAATGTCCTGCCCTGGCCTGCTCAGTCGCCAGACTTGAACCCGATTGAGCATGCATGGGATATGCTACAGAGAAGAGCTCTGCCGAATATGGAGGGTATCCAGTCGCATTAAGACCTTTTTTTGTTGTTGCAACGAACATGGGCGGCCATTCCACAGCGTGATTTGGATGAACTCATTTTGAGTATGCCAAACCGATGTTCTTGTGTTGTTAGTGTTCGCGGTAGAAACGCGGATTATTAATTGTTTTAAGTTACCCAATAAAATTTTAAAGAAAACTGTTATTTCAGTCTTTTTTTCGAACTTTAATGTTAGTGGTTCAAATGTCAAAAATCCCTTTATTAGGAAAATTGCAAATTTCTTTATTAATGCAAAGGTGACTTGGTTTATCGTTACTGTAGACAAACGAAAACACTTCATTTGATAAATCCATAAAGAAAATTTTAATTAATATCAATCAGGAGAAAAGTTATTGCAAAAACATATGTTGATCCCTAGACACTTTTGATGTGTGTAATTTAAATGTAATAAATTAAAAGATTGACAAAAAATAAGATGCAAATACGAATTCATGTGTGTCTGTGTGTGTGTGAGAGAGAGAGTTTGTGCGTGCGAGTGTGTGTGTATGCGAGTGTGTGTGTATGCGTGAAAGAGAGAAAGTGAAAAAGTGTGTGTGGGAGAATGCAAATGGATGAGAGTGCAATCTATGTGTGAATGACTGAGTTGATATTTGTGTTAATTACACAGAATCACCTTGTCATTTTAATAATATGCTTCGTCATACGTCGAGTTCAACAAATACAGGATGATGCTAGACTTTGCCTCTGGGACAGAGTTGTGCTTGAAGTGGCAGGTATTCACCATTTTGTTATAAATATGCGGAAAAAGAAAGACACCAAAACGCTGAGCAAAGGAAGTGGATACACTGACAGGTGGTACTTTGAAAACCCGGTGTAGAAGCATTTGCGAATAGGAGTTAGAGTTTAGGACAGTTTTATGAACACAAAGGGCCACCCGCATCAGGTGAAGCTTTCTGACGCTGAGAACATGAGCATCTTTGTATGTAGAAAAGGTAAAAAAATACTGTCTATCCATATTATTGTGATTTTTAGGTCTATTATTTAGTATAATTTGCTTAAATTTTAAATTTAACGATTTGAAAGTACTGATACAGTCTATTTGAATAAAGTTATTTGAGTTTGAGTTTTGACTTAAAGTCTGGTAACGCTTGCAAAAAACCGAATGCTCGGTGCATGTGATATTCTTACAGCAGATCTAGGTTACAATTGCGATCCACACGTAAAGGAATGCCCTATAGCGTATCTGTCCACCTGCTCTTCCCCGAATTCGTTTCTATAGAAAGAGATGTGAAAGGTTGTGATGCGAACGGAGTCGCGAAATACAACCGTAAATGCATCCAGCTGGACATATTTTACTGGTAAAATTCGTTATTTTATTACACCTTAAGTTTTTCATATAGCCATGTAGTAAAAATACTGAAAAATATGAAATATACTTGAAGATATCAGTCGGGATGAAATTCGCTAATCGGGATGATTTTCTTCAAATATTTCTGACTGAAGCTTAAAGATACATACATACATACCATCACGCCTTTTTCCAACAGGGTAGGCAGAGACCACATCTTTCCACTTGCTACGGTCCTGACACACCTCTTGCGCTTCTTCCAATCTCATTAATCCTCTCATACATGCTCGTCGATTATGGGTACTCCTGACCTGACCTTTTCTGAGCACGTCTTGGACTTATCCTAAGTACGTCCGTCTAGGCCTTCCCCTTTCAACAGCTCCATCCACCTTCGCCTTGTAAATTTGTTTCGTTAATCGCCTTTCATCCATCCTTTCCATATGCCCAAACCATCTTAGCATTCCCATTTCAATTTTTGTGACATCCTCTTTCACACCACATCGCTCTCTCATTATGCTATTCCTTACTTTATCACTCAATGTCACTCCTGCCAAACTTCGCAATGCTCTCATTTCCACTGCATTTATCCTACTTTCATCCTTCTTTTGCCATACCCAACTCTCACTTCCGTACATAAGCGTCGGCACTAACACCCCCGCATGAACAGCCAGTCGCGCCTTCTCTGACACCTTCTGGCTGTTCATAAAGGCATGCAGCGCTCCATTTAACATATTCCCTGCATTCACTCTTCTATCAATATCACCCTCATGCCTTCCATCTCTCGTGAACCTAGTCCCCAGATACACAAATTCTTTCACTTGTTCTACCTTTTCACCTCCAATAAAACATCACATTCTGTCATATCCTTATCTCTTTCAAAAACCATGGTTTTTGTCTTACTTACGTTCACTTTCATACCTCTCTCTTCTAACGACGCATTCAATAATGTTACCATTACCTGCAACTCGTCGGCCGACGACGCCAGTATGACGTGGTCATCAGCGTAGAGAAGGCATTTAACAAGCAACCCATCCATTCTCAGTCCACAATCACTGTCTTTCAGATCAGATCTGTCAAACATTCATCCATGAATAGGTTGAACAGCCATGGGGACGCTACAAGGTTGAACAGCCATGGGGACGCTACACAACTCTGTCTAACCCCTTTATGGATGTCACACCAGTCAGTGTACCCCCCGTTTGTTCTGACGCAAGCACTGGAACACTCATAGAGAGATTTCAGCGCTCGTATCAGACAGCTGCTCACCCCATGCGCGGATAAAGACAACCACAACTCATTCCTTTTCACCCGATCATAGGCTTTTCCAGGTCCAAGAAAATGCAATAGACTTTTTGGTTTTTGGCCAAAAATTTTTCCGCTACTAACGCAAGGAAAAAACCTAATCCGTACATACCATTCCCTTTCTGAATCCCGCTTGCGCATCCCAAATCTTTTCTTCCGTCTCTTTCACAACCCTATTATTCAACACCTTAGCATACAGTTTGCGACAACACTGAGAAGACTGATTCCACGGTAATTTTTGCAGTCCTGTTATGAACCTTTCCCTTTGGAAAGCGGCACGATCACAGCCTTGCACCAATCTTCTGGTACCCGGCCGGCCCTCCAACACAAATTAAAAAGCAGTACAACTGACTAGCAGCTATGCCTCGCCCGGCCCTCAGCATTTCAACAGACACTATCATACACTGCAGCCTTACCAGCTTTCATACTTTTTAACGCTGTCACTATCTTATCCATACGAATCTCACCCTCACCTCCATTTTCTTCCATGTATGGCTCAGCTATTTCTGCCAAAGTATCATCTCTTTCAAACAAACTTACAAAGTACTCTTTCCATCTCCTTAAGATACACTCTTCCTCTTTTGAAATCCTTCCATCATCGCCTCTGATTTTCGTAAGCTCTGCTGCGGTCGATGCTCCCCTAGCAGAATGTACTGACTTCCAAAAAAACTTGACATTTGTCCGAAAGTCTTCAGTAAGCCTCTTATCAAACTCATCCTTTTGTTCTTCCCTACGTTTGTTCACAATTACTTTGAATCTTTTATACTCCTTTTTCGCTTCAACCACATCTCCATCTGTCGCCTTTTGCATCCTTTGATAAAACTCAAACTCAAACTGAAATAACTTTATTTAAATAGACTGTATCAGTACTTTCAAATCGTCAAATTTACAGCAAAATATACTAAATAATAGACATAAATACCATAATAATATGGATATGTAAATAAACAGTATACAGACATAATGCGACTCTACCACCGCGTCGGAGTTGTTTCTTGCTGAGAGGACCCGGCGAGAAACTCAGCAGTTACTCTTTTAAACTTGTTTTGGGTTTACAACAGGCGTTAGTAAAGTACAAGCAGTGTGTCATTTTGATACAAATAAACCTAAAAGAATATAAAACAAAGAGAAAAAACCAACCATAAAAGAATATAATAACAAGAATTCATTTAAACGATTCAAAAACAAAAATTGTTAGTCAGTACATACAAACTAGGTACCTATTAACTCTTACAATAAAACATCGGTTACAATAGAGCTACACACATCAAAAGTGTCTAGGGATCAAGCATTTTTATGCGGATTTCTTGAGATTGAGATGTGGCTTTGTAATAAATTTATGATTTTATAAATTTATATGGATCCTTTTTGGTGCATTTCATAATTTGAAACAGGAACTGTCAATGAAATTCGAGTAAAAGATGTTAATCAGCTGTCAATATTTTCCCTATAAAAACATACAACGCATTGAAGACATTATTAGTGCTACTGTTTCCCTGCTACTGATTAAAACCAACGTTATTATGGAGCGGCGACGTCATTCAAGCAGGGAAGAAATGCTCAGAGCCGTGGGAATGATAGAAGCTGGTTCCCGGCAACGTACTGTGGCTTTAGCTCTGAATACAAGTCAGAGTGTTATCAGTCGACTTTGGACACGTTACCGAAGCACTGGTACCGTGGCTGAGCGCCATGGAGGACGGTATCGCTGCACCACACGGAGACAAGACCGATACATTCAAATCACAACTCGAAGAGCTCCAACAATAACCGCCATGATGTTAGCCGTGAGGCTTCATCACTCTTCAGGGAACTTAATTAGCGACCAAACAGTCAGAAACCGCTTGAATGAAGTGAACCTTCATTCCCGAAGACCGCTAAGGGTACCACCTATAGCAATGCACAATCGTAGGATTCGATATCAATGGGCTCTTGAACACAGAAATTGGGCAGAAGAACAATGGCGTTTCGTGTGCTTTTCTGATGAGTCTCGTTTTGGTATGAGACCGGATACAAGATGTATACGACACTGGAGAACCCCTGGACGCCAACAGCGATTAAAATCCTGCCAGGAAGTCCATCCTTATAGTGGTGGAACCATCATGGTATGGGCGGGTATTTGGTTCGGCGGAAGAACTGAGTTGATTTGGATCAGAGGCAACCTCAACGCTCAAATTTATGCTGAGACGATTGTATCAGACGTCATCGTTCCTCTACAAGTGCAAATCGGTCCCTTATTTCAGTTAATGCATGATAATGCACGACCGCACACCGCAAGAGTTGTAAGACCGACTCTCGCCGCAGCTAACATCAATGTCCTGCCCTGGCCTGCTCAGTCGCAAGACTTGAACCCGATTGAGCATGCATGGGATATGCTACAGAGAAGAGCTCTGCCGAATATGGAGGGTATCCAGTCGCATTAAGACCTTTTTTTGTTGTTGCAACGAACATGGGCGGCCATTCCACAGCGTGATTTGGATGAACTCATTTTGAGTATGCCAAACCGATGTTCTTGTGTTGTTGGTGTTCGCGGTAGAAACACGGATTATTAATTGTTTAAGTTACCCAATAAAATTTTAAAGAAAACTGTTATTTCAATTTTCATCGAACTTTAATGTTAGTGGTTCAAATGTAAAAAATCCTCTTATTAGGAAAATGGCAGATTTCTTTATTAATGCAAAGGTGACTTGGTTTATCGTTACTGTAGACAAACGAAAACACTTTATTTGATGAATCCTTAAAGAAAATTTTAATTAATATCAATCAGGAGAAAAGTTATTGCAAAAATATATGTTGATCCCTAGACACTTTTGATGTGTGTATTTAATCCCGCATCGAGCAGAGCGCTTATACCCAGGCATTTTTATCTATAAGGTAGTCTTTTGTAGTATAATAGCCCTTTTTTAATAAAGCTGTTTTGATGTGATTTTTGAATCTATGTAAAGGTAACTCACAAATGGTTTTTGGAATTTTGTTGTAATTATGTATACCTTGCCCCATAAAGGATCCTAAAACTTTTTGTAACCTAAAGAGTGGAAGTGCAATTTTATCCTTATTCCTAGTATTTCTGCAATGTATGTCACTGTGTTTAGCATAGAGACCAATATTTTTTCTCACCAAAACAATGCAATTGTAAATGTATTGTGACGCTACAGTGAGGATACCAATTTCCTTAAAAATCTCCCTAAGTGAAGCCCGTGCACGAAGCTTATAGATGGATCTGATAGCTCGCTTCTGGAGGATAAAGATGGTTTGTATATCCGCCGCTTGACCCCAAAGTACAATGCCGTAAGACATTACACTATGGAAATAACTAAAATAAACTGAACGAGCAGTATCAACATCTGTTAATAACCTAATTTTTCTCACTGCAAATGCAGCCGAACTAAGTCTGCCTGAGAGAGCTGTTATATGAGGGTTCCATTGCAGTTTTGAATCTAGTGTGATTCCAAGAAAAACTGTTGTATCTACAAGCTTCATAGTATTACCATCAACTTTTAGACTAATGGGGTTATCTTTAACATTAGGCAACTTAAAATTAATACATTTAGTCTTTTTTGCATTAAGCTGGATTATTTACTGTGAACCATTGTAAAACCTTTGAAAGTGCGTCATTAACATCATCAAAAAGGTTTTTATTTCTGTCAGTTTTAAAAACTAAAGATGTATCGTCTGCAAACAATACAACATCACAAATATCTTTTAAGTAAAAAGGTAAATCATTTATATATATCAGAAATAGTAATGGACCTAGAATGGATCCTTGAGGGACCCCCATTTTAACTTGTGATCCTGTAGACAGTACACTGTTAACATCAACTTTTTGAGTTCTTAAACTAAGGTACGAAATTACCAAATCTAAAGCATTATCCCTAACCCCGTAAAAATCAAGCTTGCGTATAAGTGTATCGTGATCAACGCAATCAAAGGCCTTGGACAAGTCACAGAAGACGCCAAGAGCGTTCTGTGAATTCTCCCAAGCCCTAAAGATTAGCTCTTATAGCTAACCAATCCAACCACGCTTTCTTCTTTTCATCTACTGCCACCTGCACACTCTTGTCCATCCATGTACTCTTTATCTTACCACCTTTCCTTCTTCTCGTAGTTCCACAAATACTCACAGCCGTATTACTAATCCATCTTTAACACAATCCCACAGATCTTCAATCTCTTGCAGCTTTTCCGAACCTTCAAATCGCTCTAGTAACCCATTCACATACTCGTCTTCCACACCTTTCTCTTGCAGCCTCTCCACCTTTACACGTTCCAGAACCCCCGTACTCACTGGAGCTCTATGACGCCACTTATCAAAGAGAACACTCATTCGTGCTAGCACCAGGAAGTGGTCTGTGTCGACGACAATCCCGCGATACACCCGGGTGTATTAGACGACACGATTGGCGTAGTGCGCTGTAGCACGGTTTCTCGCCTCGATTTCCGTAGTGTCCTGGGTTCGATTCCCGGTCGGGTCAATCTTTTTAACGAAGAAGAATCTTTGAAACGATCTTTTCTGAATTGTCTCGGGTCTGGGTGTGCTAGGAGACGCCCCTAGCTTATTTGCTTGTGTGGTACCTCGTTACACAGGGATATTAATCCCTACTTCGAGACCATTTCAAGAGGTGTGTTGTCTGGCGCATATTTATTTATTTATTATTAAAAAAAATGATCTAAATAATGAATAATCTTCATATAAATTGTATTACGAAAGAATTGTTTTGATTGTGTGATTTCTACTAGAGCTTTGAATTTTTCGATTTTCCGATAACCGATTAAAAAGGATATTAAAATTACACAAATATGTAGTAGCTACAACATTATTATGTAGCGAGTTCACCGATCGAGGCCTTCTCTGAATACCAGCGCTGCTGCAGTTTAATAGCTGCAGAGACATAATATGCTGAGACAGGCGCCACATTAAGGCCTATTTATTTGTTAAAATACCTAAGTTGCTTAGGTACTCTCCTGTATTTGTTTCTTATCTTTTTCTTTCAATAGGTTATGTGCCAAATTGTGAGGGCCAGTAACAGCCTTTTTGCTTTTACTTTTAACTTTACGTAAATATATTTTTTAAACGTTAGACATGTTCTATTTCTTTAAAAAAATATGAAACGGTAGAGAATGAAACGACTCGATACACACGAGTTAGTTTTTAGTCGTGAGCGTGTTTTATGTTTATAACTAAAGCGTGGCGTTAATGAATCATTTACCTATTTGTATTTAATATTTTGTAAAAAAAAGTAAGTTAATAATTAGCCTATAAATAAATCGGGGACAATTAACACAAAGATCATCTAACCCCAAACTACCCAGAGCTTGTATACTACCTATAGTACTACCTATAGTTCTCTACCGTTTAGTATTTTTTTAAATTAAGAAATATAACAATATGTCTAACGTTTAAAAAAAATGTTTGTGTGATTTTAATATACTTTTTATTCGGTTATCGGTAAATCGAAAAATTCAAAACTCTAATCCAGCGTTTCCCATTTGCAGGCTCGCGACCCGGTACCGGCCCATCAAAATAAAATACAGGGTCGCAAAATTACCGCCTTGTTCCGCTAACTTCGATGCTTTAGTAAAAAATAAGCTAGGATATAGGCTATACCAAAATATCTAGTTTTATTAAACATTATTACTATTAATAAATGTGTAATAAATTAGTTAAAAAAAAAAATCTAAGAAGAACAGAGTTCGCTTATAAATAATGAGATACGTACAATTTAAAATCCAAAAGTTTGTTTTTATACATGGATACCTATATTGTCACATTGCTTTGTATCGTTTGGCAGGTTGTTGTAACTGTACTAATTCCGATAAAATTGTTTTTGTTTCACATAGTACGCGCATTGGCCACTAGTAGTTTATGGTTATTTCCCAAGCTATGAGTGTATAATTTTTTACTAATCTGAATATTTGACTGAACAGAGTTTGTGGTTATATGTATTTTTTACTAAAATGCAAGTGCAGTATTGTATAGTTGTGTGAGATACAGGATATTAGTTTTATGATAAATTTCGTTAGTAGGAGTAAGATAGTGATAGTGAAATAACGGTTTCATGGTTTTATTTTGTGTTCTTTGCAAGCTGTTTAGGTGCGTCTTTGCTGCTGATCACCAAATTTCAATCAAGTAATTAACATGTGATTTGAAGAGTTATACTGTAAATTTTTAGGTAAGTAGGTATACAACTAGAAACTTTACGTAGCGAGCCCAGTAATGGTAGTAATTTGGTTCGGACATGGTCAACGTTGTATTTCCATGTCAGTTTGTCATCGATCAACAGTCCCAGATATTTTTCTTTACTTGAGCGTTGCAATTCGCAATTTTTAACGGCAAGAGGTCGGAAATTCGGTATCAAAAAATCATGTCTGATGTCTTTGAGGTATTTATTGTGAGTAAGTTTTAATTAAGCTTTTTTGCCTAATGGAACCAGCCTGGGTGTAAAAGTAATAAGTGAGACACGAAGAGGCAGTGTAAAAACTACCGGGCCATGGCAGAACAATGTTTGGGAAACACTGCTCTAATCAATCTAAAAATCAAACAAAACATTTCTTTCGTAATTCAATTCACACACCGACACTGTGTCTGTGTCAGATACTGATAAACATACTTAAATATTTCTAAACACATACTTAAATAGATAACAACACCCAGACACACAACAAACACAAATACTCGTCACATAAATGTTTGTCATGAGTGGGGATCGAACCCACGACCTCCGGCGCTTTTAGCGTTTACATCGTATTTTTAGAGATCGTTATTAATTTATTTATTGCCTGAAAAGTCCCCTTAAGCCCTTTATTTACTAAAACAAATAAACAAGTACTGAGTAGGTACGAATGCGCAGAAAAGATATAAATGCAACACAAACAAGTAACATTTAAACATATTTTTAACGCAGTCTTACTTATAAAATCCAGTGAAATGTACGAAGAAATTAAAAAGAATTGTGTAGAACTCAGTCTAGCAAACACGGGCCAGGGCCTTATCACAATCGCATAAATCCATCCAGTGAAACCAATTTACTAGAACTGAGGGCAGCGAGAAATTTCGTCAGTCAACAATAAATATAAAATAATAAATAAATATCTAGGACAAATTACACCACGATCTTCTGATTCCAAACTAAGCAGAGCTTGTACTTATGGGTGTCAGAGACTCATAAACATACTAGAATATTTCTAAATACATACTTAAATAAATAACAACACCCAGACACACAACAAACACAATTGTTCGTCACATAAATGTTTGTCATGGTTGGGGCTCGATCCTACGACCTCCGGTGCTAAAGGCAGGATCGCTGCCATTGCACCAACAGGTCATTCAAAAAAATCAATCAGTCTAGCAGATACGTTAGTGCCAGGTAGCCACTGACTGGCTGGATATGAAAGATTCTATTACGAAATTGCTAGCTACGCTCAGCTCAGAGAATGAACTTGACAAATTATAGGGGATTATAAATAAGGCTCCTGGCCTCTTTGCCCAGTACTTATACCATTTCGAACTACGTTGACTCTCTGAAAATATGATAATAATAATAATAATATATTCTTTATTGCACACAAAACTTACATTACAGAAATAATTAACAATAAATGCAAGTACAATTTGGGCGGCTTTATCGCTAAAAAGCGATCTCTACCAAGCAACCCACAAGCAAAGGAAATTTGTCGAAAAGGGCGAGTAAGTACAATACAAATACAATACAAATACAATACAAAATCGTTTATTGTGCATACTTGAAAATGTTTTGTACACATTTCACTAATTCTATAACTACAAAATTATAAATATCATAGTCATGAGGGTACAAAATAAAGAAAGATTCTTTACTTTCCGTCCTAGTAAAAACTGTATTACGGCAAAGTAATGATTCTCTTAGCAAACATAAGGCACACATTCGTAAAGCAACATCATACCAGTTAACCAGTCCTCGCGAAACAAAAGCAACCGGCATTTATGTTGTAAACAACTTTGCATAGTATACGCAAAATTTGTAGATCTGGTTTTTGATTAAGGAACAATAATGGAAAATAAACAACATAAAACTAGTTTGTTACAATTGAGTCTCATGAGATGAGTTTGCGTTACATTTAATTAATTATGGGGTATTTATATGATAAAAAAGCAAGTTATTATATTAGACTTAGTTTTCTTCAGTGGATATATTTGTGTGTCATATATTATAATAAAGTTTTGTTTTAATTCACATAAATATTTTGTTCACATCCATTTATGCACACATATGTATAGTAAGTATTGTTAAGTATATAGTTTACAAAATATATATAATACTTAAATGTTTATTTTTAATAATTTCTCAGTCATGTCATAGTCACCGCCAATTAAATAAACTCTCAGCGTTTTTTCGCATACATATTTTGTTTTATTATATATAGTTATATATTTACTTATTTTATTATATAAAATTGGGCCCAAAAAGTGAGAAAACCGTTGTGCGAAAGCGGTCTTACATGCCGGAACTATAAACACGATATTTTTTCTTCGATCAGAATTGTAGTCACGCGTCATTTTATGTTGTTTTAGGATGACTGCCTTCAGGTACAATTGTCTGACAGAGAGAACAAGAAACTCTTTATACAGCTCTAACGTAGGATGTCGGAGACGTTTGAACATAATGACTTTCAAAATTGTTCTTTGGGTTCTTTCAAGTCGCAGCTTTTTTTAGATGTTCCACCCCAGGCAACAATCCCATAAGTAAGCAGCGACTGACATAAGCTATAATAAACAATCTTGCTGGTGTGGCTACATCCAAGATGCCTAACTTTTTTAAATAGAGGTATTAATCTGCGTATTCGACTTTTCACATTGTCAATGTGCGCCGTCCAATTAAGATTTTTGTCAATTAGGATCCCAAGGTATTTAATACAGTCAACTTCACTAAGAGTATAGCAACTACAGTTATCCAGGTTATTACATGCGTGTGCCTTTAGGAACATACTAGGCGTTTGTTGTGAATTTATGGAATTAATAGAGAAACGGATGTATTTAGTTTTGGATAAGTTGAGAGAAATTATACTTCCTTTGCTTCGTTCTCGAGATTGGAATAACACTTGTAGTACCGCGTACCGGCTCGCCATTCATCCACTAATAGTTTAAATTATTAACATTTGTAGTTTGGTATTAAAAAAACAGTTAATAACAAACCTAAAAAGAAAATAGCTGATCTATACTATACCCTTCCGCGGTACCCTTTAACCGCCAGAGGCGCTGTCGTCATTCGCGTTTCTAGTGCCGCGCCGTTCACCACGCGCTCAAAATCAGTTAAGAGTTATTTTTTTCAGCAGACATATTACGTGCATATTCCAGTGTTTTGTTATTAGGATGCCTAAGCGAAAACGCTCGGAAGATGAAGAAAGTGAGAAATTGTGGAAAAAACTACGACGTATTGAGAAAAAATTAAAAAAGCGGAAAAAACATTCTCGTCACAATTCAATTTCAAGTGACTCATCGGCATCGAGTGATAATAATGCAATACCGTCATTAAATGAAGGTTGGTTAAACTCCCGCTCATAACAAAACGACAATTTATTGTCTTGCATTGTGCATAACTCCTCTCATATTATTGTGTAGGTAATTATGAGTTGTGGTTATAGCCTTGCTCTTTTTTCAATACTGTGTACATCTGACATGGATGTTTCCGAAAGAAACTATAATCGCTACAGTGTATAGTTCGAGTGACTATTACCAAGTAGTGTAGATTTACTTATTCACCCGATAAGTCTAGTGTATAGTTTGTTTGACTATGCCGACTATTATTGAATTTTTATTCAACCAATAACATATTACCGTGTATAGTTCATGTGACTATTACCAAGTAATATTACAGCAACCCACATGTTGACAACTATTATTATTTTATTTTTCTTCTCGTCCTACCTGCGTTTGTTTTTGTACATTCCAGACGTAGAAGGCCTATTATTACCGATGTACGAGTTTCACGGTGATACCGAGGACCATATACCTGCAGTTTCCGTGGAGTGTCCACCACCAGTGCCAGACGAGACGGAAATTCAACTTACGTCTGACGACCACGCGCCGCCGGCACCGGCCCCCGCGTCTCCCACCCCGTCTGCGAGTCGCTCCGAGCCTGTCGCCGGTGAGCAAAAATCTACACCTGACGAGGTGGCCCTTGATGAGGAAATTTTAGCTTTTTTAGGGGAGGCCCATAGCAAAAAGAAAAAATATGGGCCAAAAATCCAAAATGAAATAGCGAATAGATGGGAACACGTCGCAACGTCGGGGGTAACAAAAGACGCAAGAAAAGATTTTTTGGAAAAATATTTGACGCCAGAAAATTGTAAACTGGTTGACCCACCGACATTAAACCTAGAAGTGAAAGCTGCACTCACCGATACCCTTCAAAAAAAAGATACCGCCATCCAACATAAGCAAAAGCAAATCTCAGCAGCGGTATCGTGTATCGGCTTAGCTGTCCAACGAACCCTTTCATCGAACCATAAGGATCCTGAAATACTTAAACTATTAATTGATGCTGGTCGCATTATTTGTGACGTGCAGCACACAGAGTCGGTACTAAGACGGAGTTACATCTGTTCTTGTATAAAGAAAGAGGTTAAAGAACATCTCAATGACACCCAAATCAATCAGTATCTCTTTGGCGATAAACTTGCAGACACACTGAGGGCTGCCAAGTCAATAAACAAGTCGGGATCTGAAATTAGGGCTAGCACTTCAGCGTCTAGACCAATGCCGAAAAATAAACCCTCCAGTCGGCCTTTAAACTCGAGAGGCCCCGCAACGATGAGCAGGCCGTCGTCAGCGGGGAGACGCGCCGAGGAATTTGCGCCTGCGTTCGCGCCTCAGGCTCCAGTGCCATATCCACTGCCGCCACGACGCCGAGCTCCGCCGCCGCCGCCACCGCCTGCGCCCCGCTCACAGCAGCGCCCGAGGGCGCCCCGCCGGTAGATACGGTATGCCAATCGGGTCTCCTTAAATTATATTTTGATCAATGGTGTAACATAACTGACGACCCAATTATTCTCTCGTGGATACAGGGTTACCAGATACCATTTACTCGACCTATACATCAAATTCAGGTCCCGTTAGAACCTGTTTTTTCAAAATCTGAGTACAGATCACTTAATGATGCAATTATTGACTTATGCTCATCTGGGGCTGTCACAGAGTGTCAACCCTGTGATGGCCAGTATATTTCCTCTTATTTTCTTGTGAAAAAGAGTAATGGAAAGAATAGATTCATTCTAAATTTGAAATCACTCAATAAATTCATAGATACTCAACATTTCAAATTAGAGGATTTGAGAACTACTATAAAGCTAATTAGTAAAAACTGTTATATGACATCTATTGATATGAAAGATGCTTATTTTTTTGTACCTATACATAACGACTCCAAAAAATTTTTAAGTTTTAATTTTCAATCAAAAACCTACCAGTTCAATGTTTTACCATTTGGATTAAATACAGCACCATTTGTGTTCACTAAACTAATGAAACCGGTTATGTCACACCTTAGATCATTAGGTTTTCAGTCTACTATTTACTTGGACGATATTTGTTGCATAGGAGATACATACCTAGAATGTACGTACGTATGTATGTATGAAAAAATACTATACATACAAGGAAAGTCTTGGAATTGTTAGGTTTTGCAATCAATGTAGAAAAAAGTTCACTTGTACCAAGTCACTTATGTGAATATCTCGGTTTCATAATAGACAGTAAAAATTTCCATGTGCGCCTTCCCGAACAAAAAAGACTTTTATTAAAAAACGAAATTTTTTTTTTTTTAAAGATTCAACGAACTACTATTCGAAACTTTGCTCGTATAGTAGGACTACTTACTTCGGCTTGCCCCGGCGTCCAATACGGATGGGCTCATACAAAAAATTTAGAAAGGTGTAAATACTTAGCTTTGTTAAAAAATGAAGATTATGACAGCTACTTCAACTTACCCTTAGATGAAATTCGAAGTGATTTACAATGGTGGCTACAAGCTTGCTTCAATTCTTTCAATCCCATAAGAATGGATAATTACGCCCTGGAAATTTTTACAGATTCAAGCAAAACTGGGTGGGGGGTATCATGTGGCGTCGACACCGCCAGTGGTCAATGGAGCAATTCAGAGAGTAGACTCCATATTAACTGTTTAGAGCTTATGGCGGTTTTGTTTGGTTTACAAATTTTTGCAAAAAATTTACGAAATGTGCAAATTTTACTAAGAGTAGACAACACGACAGCTATTGCTTACGTTAACCGTATGGGCGGTATTAGGTTCCCCCACCTAAATCAAATAGCAAAACGTATTTGGCAGTTTTGTGAAGAACGTAACCTCTTTGTTTTCGCTTCGTACATTGCATCCAGAGATAATTCTGTCGCTGACGCAGAATCTCGTAGGTGTCACCAGGACATGGAGTGGATACTAAGCGATGATGCCTTTACACAAATTAAACAAAGATTTGGCTCACCTGATGTTGATTTATTTGCCTCTAGACTAAATAATAAATGCGAGGTGTATGCATCCTGGAATAGGGATCCAGGAGCATATGTTATAAATGCATTCACAATATCTTGGGAAAATATTAGTTTCTATGCATTTCCCCCATTTTCTGTAATTTTAAAAGTATTAAGAAAAATAGTAACAGATAAAGCAGAAGGCATCGTCGTTGTCCCTAAGTGGCCAACACAGCCTTGGTACCCACTGTATCAGCGTCTTTTAATATCAAATGTTATAACGTTCCATTCAGCAAGTAATGCCTTGATATTTCCTCTCCACAGCCACCAGCCACACCCCAAAATTGTCCTGATGGCAGGACGGTTGTCAGGTCAGCGTTCTTGAAAAGAAATGTGCCTTCTGGGTCCATAGATGTCATCTGTGCGTCTCTATCAGATAACACCATGCGTCAATATGAATGCGCTTTCCGGAAATGGTTTGATTTTTGTAATAACAATAATTCAGATCCATATAATTCATCTGTACAATCGGTAATAGAATTCCTAACGGAAATTTATAATCGAGGTGCTCAATATGGCACATTAAACAGCTATCGTTCGGCGTTGACTTTGATTCTAGGCTCTAGGGTCAGCTCTGATGATATTGTGTCTAGATTGTTTAAAGGTTTTTATAGACTTCGTCCACCTATGCCCAAGTATAACACAACCTGGGATACATCTATCGTTCTGGACTATTTAGCAAATTTTTATCCAAATTCCGAAATTGATCTAGAAATACTAACCAAAAAACTTGTCACATTATTGGCTTTAGTCACTGCACAAAGAGTGCAAACATTACAGTTAATCTTAATAAATAATATAACTGTAAAAACTAACAATGTTGCAATAAAAATCCCAGATACTTTAAAAACATCTAGATTGGGTTCAAAACATCCGGACCTGGTCATTCCTTTTTATACAATAAAACCAGAGATCTGTCCAGTCAATACATTAATTAACTATTTAAATAGAACGAGATCCTTGAGAGGTAACACAAAAAATTTATTTATAAGTTTCAAAAAACCATACAAAAGAACTTCGAGTCAAACATTATCTAGATGGATTAAAGATACGCTGTTTGAAAGTGGTATTGATACCTCGGTTTTTTCAGCTCATTCAACAAGACATGCGTCCACTTCAAATGCTAAAAAACTAGGCGTTCATATTGACCTAATTAAAAATACGGCTGGTTGGAGTGGAAATTCTAAGGTTTTCGCAAAGTTTTACAATAGATATATTAATGATCACAATGTTTCACAAGAATTTGCTGTAACTATACTAAATAATAATTATCTACATTAAAAAATTAGTTAAATATTAATTGATTTGTTATCATAAATGAAAAGATCAAATACAGAAGAAGTATCTTATTAACACTTTGTTTCTTTTCACTTCTCTGTTCTACTTTGGTCCAATTCCAATAGTTCGTCGTAGCTTTCAAAATCTACAAGTGTTATTCCAATCTCGAGAACGAAGCAAAGGAAGTATAATTAATGATTAAACGAACTTACCTAAGTGACGTTCTATCATAATTATACGAGATGCTTCGTTCGAAGAGATTGGTTCCCACCCAGTCCCAGGTATCCCAGGACGAACTATTGTATACCTTCTTTCAACTAAATGACGACAGCGCCTCTGGCGGTTAAAGGGTACCGCGGAAGGGTATAGTATAGATCAGCTATTTTCTTTTTAGGTTTGTTATTAACTGTTTTTTTAATACCAAACTACAAATGTTAATAATTTAAACTATAAGTGGATGAATGGCGAGCCGGTACGCGGTACTACAAGTGTTATTCCAATCTCTTCGAACGAAGCATCTCGTATAATTATGATAGAACGTCACTTAGGTAAGTTCGTTTAATCATTAAGTATATTGTTGTTTAGTAAATTCATTACTCTTTGCAGACCAGTTTCTGCGTACGATTGAACGTCGATCCATGTTTTTCCTGAGAAAAGTAACACTGTGTCATCGGCGTATGAGATAATCTTGCAGTTTTGTATGTTAGCATTGCATAAATTATTAATATAAATTAGAAAAAGAGTTGGGCCAAGTACAGAGCCCTGGGGCACTCCGTAATATATTTCTTCTTTAGAACTTATAATGTTATCAACTTTGACAGACTGCGTCCTATGCGACAAATAATCCTTAAGCAGATTCAAGGGAAGACCTCGAACACCAATTCCTTTCATTTTAGTTAGTAACAATGGAATTGAGACGGTATCGAAGGCCTTGGCTAAGTCCAGGAAAACACCTAGACACTTCCG
Organism: Udea olivalis; assembly: GCA_947369235.1. Classification (NCBI taxonomy): domain Eukaryota; kingdom Metazoa; phylum Arthropoda; class Insecta; order Lepidoptera; family Crambidae; genus Udea; species Udea olivalis. Next base: position 15,170,011 of record OX376349.1, on the reverse strand, counting down.
TTTATTATCTAAGGTTTTGACAACATTTGTAACCAGAACGTCAATAGCATCAGCAGTGGATTTTCTTCGTCTGAACCCAAATTGGTTTTCAGAGAGCAATTTGTTGGATTCAATGTAGTTTATGAGTCTATTATTGATATTTTTTTCCAGAATTTTTGCTAAAGTGGGAAGTAACGCTATAGGGCGATAATTAGAGACATCACACACGTCACCCTGTTTGAATATCGGGATAACCACCGACTCCTTTAACTGTTTTGGAAATATACCACTGGAGATACTTAAATTGCAGATGTGAGTAATGGGCATAGTCAATTCAGTTGCAAATCTTTTCAACAAATTGGATGAAATATTATCCCAACCTGTAGAATAACTGTTTTTTAGCGATTTAATGATTTTCAATATTTCATATTCGTCTGTCTCTAAGAGCACAAAAGAATTTTGCACGTAACGGTCGTTTTTGCTACTTTTTATCAGATCTTCCTGTGTCATGTTTAATTTCATCAAAACTTGTTGGGCTAAATTGTTTCCTGCATTCACAAAATATTTATTGACAGAATTTATAGAGGCGTTAGTAGTCTGTTTTATTTTAAGGAGATTATTTGACACGTTTATTAACTTGCTAGGGTTTTTTTAAACAACAAACTCGTTTAATAGTTTTCCAAGTTTTTTTTATGTCCGATTTATTTTGCTGTATTTCCGCAATGTCATGGGCTTTTTTGAGATTATGGAGGATGTTGTTGCAATGGTTCCTATAGCGCTTATATGTAACCTGTAAGTTAAGGTCATTAGGATTTCTTTTGTATTTTTGATGTAACCTGTCCCTAAAAATTACACATCGCAAGAGTCCTGGTGTCATCCAAGGCTTAATATTTCTTTTTCTGCAGGGTACCTTAACTTTAAATGTAGAATCTTTGATGACAGTATTGAGATTTTTAATGAATGTTTCAGTGGCAAAATTCACATCCGTGATACTTAGAAAACTATTCCAGTCTGTTTGCTGCAATAATGATGAAACCTTAGCATAATTTATTTTGGTAACAGTAGAATTTTGTTTATCTGATTGTGGTGTATTTGGTTCTAAAATAATATCCAAGTGTACAGTATCATGATCCGTGATTGAAGACTCACAAACGATTGTCAAAGTTTTATTGTTAGACTTAACAAAACAGTGATCAAGACAGCTACTGCCTCGAGTAGGTAATCTGTGGGTTGGTAATAATCCATGCATTGCGAGAAGGTCCATGTAATCATCCGATCTTTGATCAGTGATACATGTAGCAATATCTATATTGATGTCACCTATCATAAAGACATTTGGTACATGTTTTAAGTTGTGCAGCACTGAATCTATGGAATTTTGAAAGGCAACAGGGGAAGCAAATGATGGCGATCTATATACACATATTATAGAATAGTGGATACCAATTTGAACAATTAAACAGTCAGAATCCTCAGTCATCGGTTCATAAACCGAGACATCGAGAACATTTTGTCGGACATAAACAACGACGCCGCTGTTTTGATTAAAATGCCTGGTTGTACTATAATAGTTGTAATTCTCTAAGTCAGGTATAAGGTCACAATTTTGAAGCCAACACTCAGTTAATATGATAACATCGTATTCAACTGAAGTTCTTGCTAGAAATACTTCAAGTTCATTAATGTTTTTATTTAAACTTCTGATATTCTGTGTTAAGATTTTAAGTGAACTACTAATATCAGTTCTATGTAAGCGAAAGTCAACTGGATCACCAACCACTACGGAAACGCCAACGTTGAGTTGGTCAACGTCAGCAGCAAACTCTTCAAGATCATCCATATTCGTTGGTTAACAGTGGGGAATTGAGATTGCGGAGTAGATGATGACTGTTATTCATAATGACAAGAACCACGACATAACTGTTAATAGATATACGTAAATGCAATATATAGTTAAAATAATATGTAATAAGGATATATAAAAAATATATATTTGACTCGTGATGACCCAATAGAAACAAGAATACCTTAACAAGCACAAACTTAACCAGAACTACTAATAAAATCAAAAAACAACCCAAACAGAAAACCCATGTAAAAGGAGCTATATAGCACCAACTTTGCAAGGTGAATAGTCACGCCGAACGCAGGTCTTCGACATGTTTGATGGATCTTAGCACCAGAGCTGGCTGTCCATCAGCCTTTCGTAATAATACATTTCCGCGGGAGGTCCAGCAATACTTATAAAGTCCATCCTTTACAAGACCACGTGCGGCAGCGAGAATTTTCCTATTTATAGGTGTCAAAGCTTCCGAAACGTACACTGGTTGGCTATCACCATCGAGTCCTAAATGTTTGGAATTCAGTTTACAGTCTATGTTTCGCGCGTTAAAGGTTTTAGTAGCTTCAATGAGCTTTTGCTTGTCCTTTTGGTCCTTGTACTCAACGACGATTGGCGAGCTGTTTTTGCCCTTTCTGTAACAGTGTACTATTTCAGTGGCAGGCGGTAGATCAAGATTTTCATATAGTGAGGAAAACATCGTTTGTAGGTTTTCCTTCTCCTGTCTTGGGACATTTCTCACTTCAACCATGTTCCCGTTGCGATGCTTTTGAAGGTCATTCAATTGATACTCAAGCTCATCAATACGTTCCAATGCTACTGCGTGCTTAATTTCAAGTGTTTCACATTTATCGTTAAGTTGTTTAATTTGTGCAGCGTTGGCATGCAATAGTTCCAGCATCTCTGTGTTGGACTTCAATAATTGAGAATTCAGATTTTTCATCTCTGACAATTCCGAATTAAGCATTTCCTTAAAGGATTTCATAAGCGAATCCTTAAGATATTCCATTTCGTTATCATCTGGATTTTTTCTTTTTCTCATGTTCACATTTCTTATTTCTTCAGTGTCATGAGATTCAGTGTGTAGATTTGGTTGTGAAGAGTACATCATAGACTGACCTGGTGGGGGTGAGCGCTGCATTATCTTCAATGTTTGCGTATACTATGTGCGATACCGGTAAGCAGCAGACTTGTGTATTAGTTCACAATTATTCCGCACGCGTCACCACTGCCGCGCCAAATCCACGCACGCCTTATCAGTTCGGAGTAGCCCAAGAACCGTCACAGTTGACACTCAAAACTAATTACTATCACAAACGCAACAGAGCTTTTTTTGAAACGTTTATGGTACTTAATATTTTAGACTAATTATGGTGCACGTTCACGTTGACTGGTTGTTCGGACGAGAATGAAAATAAGTATGAAAATAAGTGCACCAAGAAAAATAATAGATAAAATAAGTTTGATTAATTGACACTCTATGATATGTCTGTGATGTCCTTGAAATGTCTAAATAACAAGGACTTAGTTTAGCTTTTTGTTTTCATAACCACAAACCAAGTAATCACGAAATTTTGACTGACTGCAAGACTAGTCAGCAGGTTTATTAAAACGAATACTTAAGGCCACCATTTAGCATTTAGAAAACCGATTGCGATGATTTGATTTGAATAAATTCTTGCTGAAGAAGTGGCTAATAAGGCATGTTTAGTTGTTGTCCCCATTTGCCATTGCTAAAGCGAACTATAATAATAAAGTACAAAGTTTTGTGATTTTCTGCTTAAATAATGTTAAATCATGATAAGGAAAAAAATTAAAATATTAAAAAAAAAAAAAAAAATAATTATTAATTATTTATAATAAATTAAAAACTTTAACAATATAAATTTTAAAAAATTTATTCTTTTTTTTTATTAAATTATAAAAATTTGATTTAAAGCTCCATTAACTTCAGAGTTGCAACAAGCAACTCTCCTTATCTAGTTAAGTCGCTTTAGTGATTAACAGTACATAAAACATTTGGAAGACACCGCGGTTAACATTGAAACAAATACATTTTATCACAGGCATGAAATCATTGAATCATGAAAGCAACAAAATGTTTCATTTGCACATTGCTTATTTGCAAAAGCACGTTTGCTTGAACACCTGTATACACCTCTTGCAAAATAGCTAACAAAGAAAAAGAGTTATATTTATTGTAGCCTGTATAAAAACACGCTGTTCTTTGGTATAAACGAAGTTTTTAATTGCTAAGTGTTCATTCTAAGCGATGCTGTTGTTTGTGTTATTGGCATTCTTGGCTGTGGCTTCGGCATATTCGCCACCTGGGTGCTCTTTTTCGCCAGGTAAGTAATTCCCGTAAATAGGATTATGAGCTTGGAGTTTTCCAAAACGTGGGCAGTAATTTTTCGTCAACGATTTATACAGGGTGTCCCGGGTAACCTGTACCAGCGAAGGTCTGTGTTCTAGAGACCCTTATACCTATCGATTGTTCCCCAAGTATGTTTCGCGATTAATGGTAGTTTTCGAGTTATGATTTTATTTCAAATTTTCGAAAATTTCTGGGTTGTGTCACTTTTTTGATTACTATGGCGCAAATTGTTGAAGTACATGCTTAATTTATTTTTCTTTAACTACTTGCGCCACAGTAATCAAAAAAGTGACACAAACCAAATGTTCTAAAATTCGTCCAAAAAATTCGTAAAAAAACTACCAAAAACCGCGGAACATACATAAGATCCAATCGATAGCTATAGGGGTCTCCAGACCACAGAACTTCGATGGTACAGGTTACTTGGGACAACCTGTATATTCATTTTATTGTTGATTTCGGTACTACACATTTACCAACTATCTGCAGCTTCAGTGAAAAAAATAATATTATGTATTAGCCGTTTCCATCGACTACGTTCTCGTGGAGTTAGAATAATAAGCTTTCCCCGCGTATTTATTTAAAGTACCTACCTTATATTTTAAAAATAGAAATAGAAAACATTTATGAAATTTTTGGATATCGTTACTTTTGAAGAAAAAAACACGTAGGTGGTAGGCATACGACAACAGAACAAAATAACAACAAGACAAAACAATACCATCAGACAGCGACGTCCCGATGCCCTAAAATAAAAGGACCTCACTCAGCATTCAGCCTGGGCTTTGAGGGCCCAGGCGCTGATTTTCAGTGAGCAACAAATGAGTAGACCCACGGACATTTTATTCTAGCTTAGTAAATGGTAATAGTTCACCATAAATTATTGCTTTGTTACATGTCAAAAAAACCATAAATAGATATTTACTTCAGGTTTCAAAAATATTTGTGCTAAGTATTTATCCACAAATACTTTGACTATCCCAGACAGAAGATTTATTAAACACAAATACTGTGTACGGACAGCCTTCAAAATTGTTCTATCTATACTATAGCATGTCAAGGCAAAGATATAAGATTAACCATTTCTCACCATTTTAATTGATCTCGAGCGTAAAAAAATGAGCAAAACATTGGCGTCAATTTTTTTCAAAATCAAACAATCAATACAAACCGTGCTTACTAGTATAAACAGTAATAAATAAGCTAATTTTTTGAAATCCAATTCGCGTTTAGTTTAGATAATAAACTAGTGAAGTTTTTATTTTTCATTTGTCTCGGTTGGTAGTGTGACGAACAGTTTGAGTTTGTTTTATGTTTGTAAATCCCTAAAGACATTCGGTGCTGAAGATCTGGTTTTAATGTACCTATTATTTATTCATCATTATAGGTCAGGTACTATTGAAGTCTGTTAAAACTATTATTTTTATTAAAAAAAAATGTCTCTCTCTTCATGCTCACTCGAAGACCTCCTATTTCAGAATAACAGGGGGGCTATTCTACTAGAAGCTGTTGCAGGAACAAATGTGGATTTAACAAAGGATACCTGATAAACAGAAAGGTCTTTGCGTCTGTAAAGAATTTGATATGAAAATGTCTCAATGTTCATAGTGAAAGCTTTTCAAGATAACTCTTCAAAAATAACTTTGTTAATCTTTTCTTACAACTTCTTTTTTGAAGGTTAAAGTTAAAAATATTTTTAATTAATCTACAAGCTTAACCTGGTAGATTTATCATCTTTTTCAGATTTTTCACTCCACAGGTACATCTTTTAGGTACAGCTTTAAGAAGTTCCTATACATAAAGGTTACCTGGAAGAAATTGCTATATAGGGATGAGGCCGCCTGAATTGTACAAATTCTTAGTTTTATGAAAAAAATCTGTAATTGTTTTTTATTTTGTGCAATAAAGTGTATCTATCTATCTATCTTAGTTAATTTGATTGTTTTATTGTGATGATCGTCGTGGCCTAGCGGTTGCGCACCCGAACTAGAATCATGGATCGTGCGGTCCCGAGTGTTAATCTGGCCAGAAAAATCTTTGTAATCATTGTTTTTTCGACTAACTCTCAGGTGTGAGGAAAAACATCGAAAAAAAAATACCAATTCAACCCGGAAAACGGCAGAAGGCTTACTACCTGGCACGTAGGGCTCTAATACCATTTGGTGAAAAGTGGGCTTCTGAGTGTTCCGTTCACCATGACCGCAACAGTCACTTACCATTGTTTACCTCGTCGTTTGGGACTTTATAGTCGTCTTTATAGTATGTTATGTCATGTTATCGGGATTATACACAAAACAAACACAGATGTTTTACGGGAATCCTGCCGTTTTGCCATTTCATTAGCCAAATAAATAGCAACCTTTTAATATGACAATGCAACATTTCGAATGATTTTAGTACGCATATTTTTATTTAGTCAATTTTTTACTTGTCAGAATATTAATATGGATAATATCATTACGGCATTTGGTCTTTTAGCAAATGATTCATTACAGCAAACCATCTCAGACAAAAGTCATTTAGTCTAATGATTTGTTATGACAAAAAGTAGAAAATTTTTTACTCATTAGAATATTAATATGGATAATATCATTACGGCATTTGGTCTTTTAGCAAATGATTAATTACAGCAAACCATCTTAGACGCCACAACGTAACAATTGCAACGTAACACGGTTAAATCATTTCTCAAATCGAAACAGCTAAGTTAGGCTGGAACTGTAACTACACAACGCACGAGCCGAGCGAGCGGAGCGAGCGTGGCGCGGCAGCGGCCGGCTAGTGCATCAAACATATTTTTGAATGTTAAACTAGAAATTACTACCAGAATGATATAGTAATATTAGTATTCATTTGTATATTCTGTGCAACTGGCGTAAAGATACAAATAATTTGCCATTGACTAAGCAATTGACTCAATAGAAACTGTAAATTGAAGACTTAAGATAGTAAATATTTGGGTTTTTTTTTTGCGTAAAATATGTTTCACCAACTGATATATTTGACCAAATGAAAATTGGTAAAAGTTCTGTTTGGTAAGCGAGTTATTGTTCAAACGTGCACTTGCCGAACATTTTGCGTTGAAATTATTTGGGAAAAGTTCATTTGCTAATTAATAATTTGGGAAATGAAGTTTTGCGAAAAATTGTTTTCGCAAAACTTCATTTCGCAAAACTTCATTTTAAATTCGTAGCATCACTGCAGCAGTACCGTTGCCGTACGGTTAAAGTATTATATATTTTTTCTGAACATGTCAAACTCATTACAGATTCGTGCCGCCCTAAAGCGCGGTGCTCACCAACGTGCCAAGTGCCCAATCCACCAGACTGCGACAGAGTTACAAACCACTACAACTGCCAGGCGGGTACCATCTGGGATGAGGAATGCGAAAAATGCGTCCGTATAGATAGTTGTCCTGGTAAGTAGTAGTCCCGCTGAGCAGTAGACAAAAATAATAATAATTGGTACTAGTGGCCTAGAACTCAATAGAAATGACCTGCCAAAAATAATTATTGTGTATGGATGGACTTGAATGTATATTTTGTAATAGTATAAACTAATAATAATAAATATCTGGGATAATTTTCACCATCTGACCCCAAACTAAACAGAGCTTGTATGCTTATAAAAGAAATTCCTAATACATACCTAAATAGATAGTAATACCCAGACACACAACTAACACAAATGTTCATCACATAAATGTTTGTCAGGAGTGGGGATCGAACCCACGACCTCCGGCGCTAAAGGCAGGACCGCTGCCAATGCACCAACAGGCCAGTTAAAAGTCAAACTGTAAATTAGTCGAAAAAAAGGATAATTAAGATATTATATTATCCCACTGACTTGTAAAAGGATAACATTATTGAAATGTTTATCATGCTCTACAAATAGTACGTATTTAGTTGCCTTCATTGGTCAATTATGATCTTAAACCACCCCCAAAGCAGGTATTCGTTCAAGACCGATCAGCTTTCATCCAAAGAGAACAGAAAAAGCCACAATGAAAAAGAAAAATATAACCCAAGGTCTTTCCAGATGGAGTAGGCTGCAATGGTGACCCGTTTGCAAGTATCAGAAACCGCCCACCACCATGTCCGTCAACCTGTGAAGCTCCAGATGAGTTCCCATGCAAGAAATTAGGGCTTGCCTACGGCTGTGTATGCAATTCTGGCTATATCCTGTCGGAAATTGATGGAAGGTGCAAAGAACTTAACAAATGCCCAGGTAGTAACGGATGAAACTTTTCTTTCGCTTTTCTTTCTCGTGACATTACATACTTAGGAGGGTTTGCTTTTTGCGTTTGAGGTAGATCGTAAACGTCGCATTTTTTTTGGGTTTTCGTGATTATTTAGCTGAATTCAAATTAAGTATAAATTATCTCTCAATTATTGAATGCACCTTTCAATTTCATAATTATAACTATGTACAGTAAATGTTTAAGTGTCTTATCATCAATTTAAAACAAAAAAAACGTTTTTTTTTATTTAATTTAGTAAATATTTGGCGACTACCTAATTTAAGACAATTCAATGTGTTTTTAAATAGTATTAAGCACACAATAATAGAGCAAACATTTAAGTTTTATTTAAATTCAATGAACTAATTACGAAAATCTTACAAAAAAGCCACGTTTTCGATCTACCCCCAGCTAACACACTTAAAAATGTTTTCAGGTGGTAACCCTTGCGGAATAAACGGAACCTTCGTCCCTTGCAAATATGACTGTGCGTCAGAATTCTGTCCATTGAATGACAGGGGTGGCCAAGTGTTTTGCCATCCTGCGCAATGCCGCTCGGGATGTGTTTGCGCCCGTAAATACGTGTGGATCAGCCGGGAAAATAGACGATGCATTTTGTCACAGGAATGTGGTAAGTGGAGATACGAGCATTTACCTTTATAGAGATGAAGGATTACAAATATCTATTTTTAAATTATTTTGACAGTGCTGTGTCAAAAAAATTGTAAGAACCTATCGCTAACTTTTAGCCCTAGCCCAGAACTTATTTCCTGCACCGAACAAATTTTATATAAATCAGACGTAAATTGTCCCAAGTATATCAAAAATTCTCATACAAAATGCAATTTCCTATCTCAGATGAAATCGAATGCACCAGACAGAACGAGGCCTTCGACCGATGCCCGTCAGCCTGCTTCTCTGACGGCTGCAACGAGCCGGACCCAGAGACGACACCTTGTAACACCTTACTAGAAGTAGAATGCAGCCCACAATGCCGCTGCAAGCCTGGCTTTGCAAGAGAGTATGTCAACAACCTTTGCATACCTAAGGAAGATTGCCGTAAGTATGATTAATTTAATTATGGATTTTGATCAGGTAGTAAGACGTCTATGGCAGCTAGATTATTAAGCAAATATATGTGGTTGTGATCGAATATTTTTATGTAAATTGACACTCCCAAATAGCTAAAATAAACGGCTCATTAACGCATAGCTTTATTACTGCACTTAAAAAAAATTACAGCATTTTAACGCCTCGCGACGCCTGTTTTCATGTTATTTTAATGCATTATTGGTTTGTCGTCCACAAAAATGACCGACGAGTTCACACACGAGACATCTCTTCTAAACCACGACAAAAATAAGACGCCATGTTAGGATCTGTCGACAAAATTGAATTTCCCATACAAAACATCAAGTCACGACAATTGCTACTGTTAGGAACAGTAGACAAAATAGAGCAATCGAGAAATGGCGAAATTTGATTGGAGTATTTTTTGTCTACTCTTCTCGTAGGGCGCGCAGCTTAGGCCCGCTGGTGAATAGTGATGGCATTAAAAATGACATACAAGTGACTGAACCTTACTATGGTATCTTACATGAGATAAGCTCTTGGTAGAGGTACCATGTCTAGCACGCTACCTCATGCTTAAAAATGAGCCCTGGTTATATTTTTTCGATACCTTGAAATGCTCTAAGTATAGTTATTCGAACCTAATATTTTTAGTGGTTTTCAAAAGTGTTTAAAAGCTGATTGGCTGTAGTAAAATGGTTTTTATAGTAAATTTTCCTTTCAGCTCCTCCTGAAACTTTTGAAGAATAAAAAGGACCACATACCTGCGCAAGTAACGGTGTTAAATAATTTTTTTGTTTTATAAAAATCTGTTTTTGAGTCAATTTGTTCGCCCAATATTTTATTTTATTCGAAATCTGTAGATTCATGCAAACGCGCCTCTATGATTAATAATTAGAGCACTCAGCATATAATTACCCTCCTTTACTTGCATACTCGGTAATAATACGAATACAGGCGCTTTCACATCAACCTTTGCAAAACCATTACAGCATGCATCTTATGTCTGCAGCATAAGGTAGCAGCCATGCAAAGCTTGATCTTTACAAACATATTGCTTAGAATACAACTGAAAATAATCATAAATAAAGTGCTTCAATGAGTATTTATGTTTTTTTGTCATTAACCGTTCCTCTACCTACGCGAACACGCTCAATGTTTCTGAAAACATACTTAATACTACATCTAGGTTAAATAATATACTGAGACCTCCAGCCGTACCGCAAGACTGTATAAAATATGCTGAGTCTGTAGAGGTACGTACAAACTCAATCATATTTTTGAGAATTCGTTAAAAACAAGGCATGACGCGGACACGGGAAGTTCACATTGCATACATCATTCAATTGATATCATGCATCGAATAAAGGTTTTTGATGAACGTGATTACGAGACGATAAGTGATTTAAAACGTGTCCGTCATTTTGCACGTCTCGTGACGCTTGTGAAATTGCCACCGTCAATAGAAACATGAATCGTACTCAAGTGAAGGAGCACTAAGTTCGTAATTCAACTATCCAAACCTATAGACTATAGGGGAACCAGTCAAACTAAGTTGTACTCACATGAGTATATTAACTTGTAAATGGCGTCAATTAGCTGCGGTGAAAAGAAACCTCCGAGCGCCCTGGGGCAAAGCAGACTGACATCGAGGAGAAGAGGCGAAGTCTTGTTGTTGAGCTTGACGGAGTGTTGGACCTCATTTCAGAATGGGGTGCATGCAATCTTGTCGAGTTCAATGCCAAGAAAACGCAAGTGTGTGCATTCACAGCAAAGGCGTCGCCGTTCCTTTCCCATCCCACTCTTCAGAGCTACCGATTAAGGATAGCCTAAACATCCTTGGCATGGATGTTCGTAGCAACCTAAACCAGCGGGACTACATTGAGAGCGTCATTAGAACTGCATCCCGTAAACTCGGAGTCCTGAACAGAGTGAGACGATTCTTCACGCCTGGGCAGCTCTGTCTCTTGTATAAGACACAAGTTCGCTCGTGTGTGGAATACTGCTCTCATCTCTGACAACAAAGAAACACAATTTTCTCGACTATATTACTTATTTGTCGATACAAGATATTTTCGCTTGAGTCCCTCTTTATGACTTAGTATAGGTACATTTTAGAATCTCCAAAAACATAACGCCTTAATTTAAAATGTTCAAACTCAAAATACCCGAATTCTAAATACTGTAATTTTAAAATCCAAATATTCAAAAAATAAAATATTCAAATAACCTTACGGTTGAATAACTCAAGCTCGAAAACTCTTATGACAGATTTATACTTCATGACTTAAAAAAACGAAGTCTAATATATTATTTATAAGTTTAAAATAATAAAGGGAAAATAAAAAGCCAGTTTGTGTGGTGATCAATCATTTTTACCGTTAATTTATTAGTTAAGCATTTGTCATCATGTTTGTCGTAAAATTATCACAAAAACAGTTCATGAAGAAAATAAATTATAAAATCATCTTAATTACTTCAAAGAAACATACTTCACTGAAATACAGTTAATTTAATTTCCTATATTGATTTTTTTACCAAAATTAGCATCAAACAGATGATTTATTTTAACTAATATTGATAGAGTACAGTTTTCTTTGGTATTTGACTTGAGCGAAATTAAAAAAAACGGACATTAACTTAAAAAGCTTCAGTTGGTTCGGTTAGAACAGTTCTGGGGGCTTAATATAAATAATAAATAATACTAAAATGTATGAGTTTTACATATACCGCGTGAAATCACGTGGTCAATCGTCATCGCAAGTTGGTAGTCAATGTTACAATTCGTAACGAAACCATGAAGTAAAAAATTGTTTTTGTGGTTTTCCTCAGTGCTGCCAACCTATTTTTTCTGATTCCTCGCTACTTTAGGCCCGATTCCCCGAAATTCCCCGCTATTTTCTGCCGATTCCCCGAAAATTTCCCAACATGACGTATCCAAATAAAAATTGCTTGTTTAATGGATTTAGACATAAACATTGATAAACTGATTTTTTTGTTCATTAAAACAACATAGTTCAGATTTTGCCTGTGCAGAGTTTAATATTATTTTATGTACTAAAAACTCACTGGCTATAAGATACGGTAATACGGCCCCAGGAAAACAAGTGAAAAATGTTCACTGGGATTTTTTGAATATTAATTACATTCATAATTTATTTATCCACGTAACTCGTAATAGCTGAAGGTTTACACCAAACTTTCTGAATGAATATTAGATGAATTCCGTTGCAAGACTTTTTGTCAAACAAAAGTATTTACACGCCTCCCTCATAATTCTGAATGCGCAACTCCAACCCCTTTGAAAGCTCCCGAATATTTTCGGCAACTCGTGGCAATCACGCTCTCTGCATTTTTAAATTTAATATCTCTTTGTGAATCTCCCTTGTGAGCGTTACATCGTACAAAATTACAGAAACGTAGGAAAATGTAGAATTCTATGTTTCGTGCTTACTCAAGTTTGTGTGGCAGCTGACAACGAGAGAATGGGCGAGGTAGAAAGACGAAGAATTCCCCAAGTTTGGGAATTGCTAGCATCTATAATATATCGTAATGCTGATTTTCCTAGATATCGATGTAAGTATCTATAAATTCAGCGCGAACTAATTTAAAAAAAATAAACAATATATTTTAAGAAAAAACAAAACAGGGGCATACTCTAGCTAGAATGCCAGGAAAAAATAAGAAATTGTTCTGATTACGCACAGTTTTTAAGGTTCCTTTATTTTACTATACTCCATTTATTATAAAGTTAGAATTAAGAGGAGTTTACATGGCAAATAATGGCGGAAACTGTCATTGCACTCCCTATTTTCAAATCACTCAGAACATATTTTCTGTCACTTTGACTCAATCATCGCCATATAATATATGATAATTAAATATCATAATAATTGATATATTTATAATTTAATATATAATATATGATTTAGTGTTGTTAGGTACTTATGTGCCTACTGAATAATCCATACAAAACTTTGTTCATTAATTTATGTTTGTTGATGTAAGTTTATTTATTTCTATCTTAATATTATGTATGTCTATTGTTTTAGTCAATATACCTTTTTTTATTGACTGCTCATCTTGCACCACCGCAACTGTTATCTCTTTTTAGTTTCCCTACCCGAAGGTTGCCTGGAAGAGATCGCTTCTAGCGATACGGCCGCCTAAATTGTACTCATAAGTTATGTAAACTTTATTTTTGTAATTGTTATATTTGTGCAATAAATAATAAATTATCTTATCTCATCTTATCCTGAAACAAAGCGACAGTCGACTGTATGGTGTTGTGAAGATGAACCAACTCCAACGAAATGTCGCCGTGCACGAAGCACACAGAAACAAATGGTCGGTCAAATGTGTCAATCCTTCCTCGCCCACCATACTACCTAGCTTCCTGACCTAGCGCCTTGTCATTTTTACCTGTTTCCAAAAACTAAAGAAAAACTAAAGGGGAAAAGGTTTGAAAGCAAAGAAGATGCACTGGCTGCCTGTAATTTCGAGATTTCTGAGGTGTCTATAGAAGAGTGGTCACAGGTATTTTCAAATTGGTTCAAATGTATACGTGCTCAGGGTGAATACTTCGAAAAGATCGATACTACAAGTATATAAGTATAAATAATAAATTGTATGGTTTTTGAGTGTATAATTTCTTTTGGCATGCCCCTCGTATAGGTTACAATGAAGTGAATTCCCAGCAGAATTCCGTAATTTACCTTAACATAGGTTTAAAAATGTATTATTGAACGGGGCTGTTTTTTAATGATATGAAAGCAGTGTAGGTACCTTATTTATTTTTCCAACTTTCTTTGTTATGTCCATAGACACATTTTCAAGGGATGAAAATCTCCACACAACCACCAAAATTCTAATGCAACAGAAAACAATAGTGCAGCAGAAATATACAAACATACATACTCGTACATACCATCACGCCTTTTTCCCAACGGGGAAGGCAGAGACAACATCTTTCCACTTGCTACGGTCCTGACACACCTCTTGCGCTTCTTCCGCTCTCATTAATCCTTTCATACATGCTCGTCGATTATGGGTACTCCTGACCTGACCTTTTCTGAGCACGTCTCGGACTTGTCTTAAGTGCGTCCGTCTAGGCCTTCCCCTTTCAACAGCTCCATCCACCCTCGCCTTGTAAATTTGTTTCGTTAATCGCCTTTGATCCATCCTTTCCATATGCCCAAACCATCTTAGCAAACACTTTTCCGTCGTCGCTATGTTTTTATCGCAAACTCTTTATAGGCAGCTCTTAAAATACAGGTGCAACTTAAGAGGCTGTATTTTCTTGAAGTACTGTGTAAGGGTTAAAGCTCGGGAGCAAAGTATGACGTTATGTATGACGACACGGTTGGCGAAGTGCGCTGTAGCACGGTTTCTCGCCTCGATTTCCGTAGTGTCCCGGGTTCGATTACCGTTCGGGTCAATTCAGGAAACGATCTTTTCTGAATTGACTCGGGTCTGGGTGTGCTGGGAGACGCCCCTGGCTTATTTCCTTGTGTGGTACCACGTAACACAGGGATATTAATCCTTACTTCGAGACCTAGATATATGTTGTCTGGCGTACGTTTCAAAAAAAAAGTAAAAAAGTTATTCTTGTGGAACTCTAAATTGTAATGAATCAATCAAAGTACTTGTGTGTACTTGTGTGACCACACTACACGCCCACCGGCTAAAAAAAGAAAAAATAATATAGTTTGAATTATTTTTATTTCTGTACTATTCGAACGTATTATGTATCAACATTACACAATTTACACATCACATTACACAGTACATGTCACTAAACATAATTATTACTAATACATATTACAGGACAAAGTAGGATAATTATATCTAAGGTTTATTTGAATAACGTAGTGGATTTATAATATTAAAAAATAACAATATTTTCTATAAGGTCTACTTCTATACTTACACACACCTGGGTCGGTCGGCGAATAGAACACCGCTAGTTTTGCGTCAAGGTCTCATTACGGATCCATCCACGATGGCACCTCTTGTACTTTGCTGTCAAAAACATGCAAAAACGTCCAGCAACCGCGATCATAGTGCATATTAACACCAGCACAATACTTATGTGTGACAGGTGGTACTGTCCAGAGTTTGATTTATGTATCTATACCTAGCGATTGACCATGTCCGACGGCTTAAGAATCTGCTAGATAATTAGTTCAATATTGGTTCTACCGAAACAAATGTAATTTGTAATTTGTTCAATTTCGGTTTTATAGAAAACTGCTACAACTACAAGTGTTGGCCAACGATGTTTTTTCATATTACTAACTTTAAGTAGGTATACAAAATCAAACTCGGCCATAAGTTCCATGCTCGATCTAACTGTATACGTTCTTACATTTCAATATTTGGTATATTTTTCAATTTAATACAAATTTGAAAGGAAAGTGTATCCAGCGATGTCCCCTTATAAATTTTAAGAAGGAATGAAAACTGGATTTGGATGACAGTTTAAAAAGTAAAACAAAAAAGGGGCGGGAAACGGCACTATAGTTTGTCCAATTTAGGATGATAATTTTGACAACTTTCAATAGGGATGGGGTAGTTTATAATCGTCAGCGAATATGTTCGATTATCGGTTTGTTATTTCATATAACTAGGAATCGCTGGTTTATAAAGATAAACACAGAAAATGTTATTCAAATATTTTTAATGTGCAATAAGAGATTATTAAATATATAAGTAAATTAAATAAAGTAGCAATTTTTTGAAGTTATTACTTATATCATAGTGCACACCTTAAAGCACTTTCATAATCATTATCGTCATTATCACTAAAAGAGCTGTCCCTTAGGTTTTTATAGCTTTTGCCTTTGAAATAGAATGTTGGGCTAGCCGCCCTTAATCTTAAATTTAAATGTTAGATTAATTTTATTTCACAACAAACTTTATATTTTCTATTGCTAGGAACTTCACTAAGTGAGCGGTACCCGTCAATCAAGTACGATATCATCTGTAGTACACTTTACCGAAAAGGATGCAATACTTTATAGGCGTGAACTGTCAAAATTATCATCTTAAATTGGACAAACTATAGGTAATATCATGGCGAGAAACGTAACGTATTTCCATTGCTGAGATGTGAAGGCTGCGTTCCGTTCTTCTAATTTTTTATTATTTTACATTTATTTCAATAAATTGACAAACTTAAGGAAATAAAAGTGCATACGTAGTTAGAGTAAGCATAGAACTATCGGCCGACGTCGATTTTATATTCTTAAAGTAAGTAAGTAATACAACAAAACATCGCTGGATTCACTTTTTTTCAAATGTGTAAATATTAAAAAAAATACCAAGATTGAAATAAAACAACTAATTGCCAAGATTGATTTTGTATTCTTGAAGTTAGTAAAAAAACATCGCTGGCTAACACTTGTAGTTAAATCAGTTTTTCTAAGAAACCGAAATTAAATAAAAATAAATAAATAAATATCCCTGGACATTATTCCACACAGCGCCATCTAGCCCCAAAGTAAGCTAATTAAAGCTTGTGTTATGGGATACTAGACAACGGATAAACATACTTAAATACATTTTCTTTTGTAAACACATACTTATTATAAATAGGAGACACCCAGACCAGTACAAACAGACATGTTCATGCACACAAATGTTTGTACTGTGCGGGGATCGAACCCGCGACCTCTGGCGTAGTAGCCAACTTCTTAACCATTACACCAAGTCGGTCGGTAAATTGAACAAATTACAAATGATATTTGTTTCTGTAGAAAAATATTGAACTAATAATAATAATAATAATAATGATATGGCCTTGTCGAGTCGGAGGTACCGTACTATAAGTACGCACCGGTACCAGTTCTCGAAAATAGTCGTGCATTGCTCTATTGGGATCGCTCTATCATCACGGACAGGACTATTGTAGCCAATAAGCCTGATATCGTGCTGGTAGACCGATCCCAACGTCAGGCAGTGCTCGTCGATATCACCATTCCACATGACGATAACCTCGTAAAAGCTGAGAAGGACAAACTCAGCAAGTACCTTGACTTGGCTCACGAGGTGACCGCCATGTGGAATGTTGATTCGACGATTATTGTCCCGATAGTCGTGTCGGCAAACGGCTTAATAGCGAAGAGCCTCGACCAACACCTCGAAAGGCTCTCGCTCAGCGGTTGGATCAAGGGTCAGATGCAGAAGGCGGTACTCCTGGACACGGCTCGCATTGTCAGGAGGTTCCTCTCTCTGCAGCCCTAACCACCGGTAGTCTGGGCCTTGCCTGCCCTGCTGCCGGCGGCACCCTAGGTTAAGGTTTTTATAGTATTTTTATAAATCATTGTTTTATAACTTTAATTTAGGCTTAGGTTTTATAATTGTGATTATGTATTTTGTTTTTATAATTATAATTCTTAAGTTGTTTTATTGTTGTAAATCTTTGTTTTTATAAGAATACTGTACAAATTTTATACCTAAGTTTTATGCTAAATAAAGAGAATAATAATTAATTGCCCTGCTGCCGATGGCACCCTAGGTTAAGGTTTTTATAGTATTTTTATAAATCATTGTTTTATAACTTTAATTTAGGCTTAGGTTTTATAATTGTGATTATGTATTTTGTTTTTATAATTATAATTCTTAAGTTGTTTTATTGTTGTAAATCTTTGTTTTTATAAAAATACTGTACAAATTTTATACCTAAGTTTTATGCTAAATAAAGAGAATAATAATTAATTGCCCTGCTGCCGATGGCACCCTAGGTTAAGGTTTTTATAGTATTTTTGTAAATCATTGTTTTATAACTTTAATTTAGGCTTAGGTTTTATAATTGTGATCACTAATGTATTTTGTTTTTATAATTATAATTCTTAAGTTGTTTTATTGTTGTAAATCTTTGTTTTTGTAAGAATACTGTACAAATTTTATACCTAAATTTATGCTAAATAAAGAGAATAATAATAATAATATATTCTTTATTGCACACAAAACTTACAGTACAGAAATAATTTACAATAAATGAAAGTACAATTTGGGCGGCTTTATCGCTAAAAAGCGATCTCTGCCAAGCAACCCACAAGCAAAGGAAATTAAATAAATTAATTATCTAGCACAATCTTTATCCTGTAGTACATGGTCAATCGCTAGGTATAGATACTCGTACATAAGGCATTTTGGTTGAGGCTTTAAGTTATAATGAATCGCATGACCGGACTCCGGCAGACCGCCAAAAATGGCAAGGTCGCCATGTAAGGGTTGGAGCTCGGGACCAAAGTAAACAAGTTATTCTTGTGCAACTTTATATTGTAATGAATTAATTACAGTGCCTGATTAATATTATATACTTAGTACTTATGTGACTACACTACAGCACATAAGTAATTATTTGAAGCGGTTTTAGAGGTCGGAACTCGCTCGTAACATCGTATTGCAACATCTTCGGCCATAAAGAGCTTTTAAGTGTACCTTTTAGAGACGACTGACCCATGGCCTTTCTAAAGAACCGCAGGAGGCGAGTCCACTCGTTAAATATTTAACCCGGCTTGCTTTATTCGGGTTGAGTTGCTGAATCACTTGCTCAATTTAGAACAAAATGTAAAGTAAGAAGAGAATGTAGAGTGTGCAGGTAAGATTAATAACAGATTTTATAAACCAGAAGCAGGTATATAAAAAAAATAACACAGATCAACCACGAAAACCAGTAATTCTTAAGAACAAAATGATAATAGCACACTTCACATTTTTTATTCACACAGAACATACCAACAGGTAAAAAAATATAGTATGTTAGGATAACTAGGTCTTAAATTAGGCACTAAGGTCTAACGCTAGAGCAATAGAGAGTGGGAACGTCCGCCGTGTCCGATCACCAGCCAAAAAGTGAGAGAGCGGTGCGAAGCTCGTCGCAACGACGAACGTTCTTCAAAACCCGTCAGCCAATCATAGTGCAGACAGAGCTTCAGTTCGCAGCCAAGTGGCGCCTCTTGAGAATTTTCTTCTAACACAGATTTATAAAATAAAAAGACCTCGTCTCCGATTGGCTAATAAAGGAGGTCCGAAACCTGACTGTGTCAGCCGAAACTTTTTTTCACTCTGGGCTGTGAACTTTTTAGCGGGAATTGCCGTAGTTCTATATGGAAGGTTAAATTGGTTGTATGTGTTGTGTTCATTGTAATTTCTAGTTTTATCCGTTGAGTGCAAGGGGCCGAGGTTAGATGTTATCCTTATTATGGATGGTCAAATTTTAA
Organism: Udea olivalis; assembly: GCA_947369235.1. Taxonomy (NCBI): domain Eukaryota; kingdom Metazoa; phylum Arthropoda; class Insecta; order Lepidoptera; family Crambidae; genus Udea; species Udea olivalis. Next base: position 15,150,278 of record OX376349.1, on the reverse strand, counting down.
CTTATTATTTTGCAAGTTTAAATTAATAATCATTGAATTCAAAAAAATTAACGAGAAAGTACTTTTTGTTTTTAATGTTTAAAAACTTAATGACAATAAATTAGATAGATTTAGATTGGGTGTGCGTTGTTTTGTATTACCATCATCCTCTAACTTGATCATCGAATACAACCCAATAAATAACTTAACCGATATCTGAAAGAATATCTTTAGGCAATTGTAAAATACTTAAAACCTTAAAATTATTATCATCTAATTTGCACAGCTCATACATTAACAGTTGTTTGTTGATTAGTAATTTATTAACTTGTTTAAATTGGTACAGCTGTTTCTTTTCGATAGAGTTCACATCCACAAAAGCTTATAGTGTTTTTTACGTTCACATTGTTCTACATTTTATCTTGTTTGTTTATACATAGTGGTGACGTTATAAAAGCCAGGTGTTGTTTGGAAAAAATCTCATTCGTTGTGCCGGCACAAGTATGGTGTTGGTGGCAGTGTGGTTTCTCCTGGTGGCTTCAGCCTTGGCCACCTCGCCAATAAGACCTGTTGAAGGTAAGCTTGTTTTTTCTTAGTGGCCAGTCACGCGGTGTACAATTTGTTTTTATTTAGATTCGAGGTCAAGCACTAAGCCGTACCTATTTACTGTTCATGTAGGTGATTTGTGAATGATTAAGTTATGTACGGATTGTTGCACAGAGTGTGAATAGCGCTAATTTGTTAAATATTTCGATGCACATCATAATAGTATTTTTATTTATTTATTTATTTAATCTTTATTGCACAAAGAAAAGTACAATTGGCGGACTTAATGCCTAAAGGCATTCTCTACCAGTCAACCACTAGGTGAAGCAGAAATCTTTACGGCGGGGTTTTGTAAAACTAAGTTTCAGTAAGATAAAAGTAAACAATTTACTCATATAATATATATACCTACTTATCTAAATTACAATATATATATATATATATGTGTACCTACTTACATATGAAAATAGCAAATATATACATATAAATTCATAAATACAATGATATATAAATACATATTATGTACTCAAATGAAAGACGAAACATTAACTCTGAATGATATGATTGACGATCTGACTAATCTGACCAATGATTAAGTAGCACTAATTCAAACTGATTAGGGTGTCTGTAAAAAAAGCTTGTGGATAGATTTTTTGAAGGAGAACCTATTGGGGGACATTTTGATTCTGTTCGGAAGCGAGTTCCATAACCTTATAGCAGCTAAGGTAAAGGAGTTAGACACATGCGTGGATAGATGAGGGGGAGTGGAAAGTTTTAAAAGAGTATTTGAGCGTTGGTTACGTGAGCTGCACTCACCCCTATATTTAAAATTACGCTTGAGATATTTAGGAGCTTCGGGATTTTTAAGAACGTTGAACAGATAGACATAGTATTATTTGAAACAAGTGTAAGCTTTGCCGGAGGTTTATTAAGTTTATATATGTTTGTTGTTCACACTATGATGATGCCATACTTTTCAAAATCGTTTTTGTTGTTCGCCATTGTTTGTCTCCATTATAAGTAGTTATACCTGAAACTATAAAATAACATTTATCTTGCGGTTCAGTTCGATAGCGTGACATAGATGGTTGTCCAGCAACTACTCGTATCTGTCCGCAACAGTGCACAAAGTACCTACCGTTTGGATGGCATGAACTTCATTAGCAACGCAAATAGCATGAAATATATAGTATATGGATAGTATATGGATAGTTAGATATAGTTTATGGATCCTATCTATTATGGTCTGCGGGATACAGACGTTAGGGTAGGCAAGGAAGCAACGGTTTAACATAGCGAGATAGAGATCCGCGGATCTTGATATACTTATCTTGAGATAAATAATACGATTATGCGTATTTAAAAAAAAACATTTTGTGGCATGTATGTTTTTGTTTAAAAAAATACTGTGATATATTTTGAAGCATGCGGCTTCATCCTGAAAAACCATCACCACAAAGTAATTAGTTTTATTTTATTGAGCACGATCACGGCAACACGTGTTTTCCTCAGCTAGGTACATGTGCAATGTTTTATCTCTATTAAAAAAAAACTGGTAACTAATTTAAAAACCTACGTGGCATTACCCTTTCAAAGTAAAGCAACGACTGTGATAGCATTACGGCTAATTAAACAGTCTGGTCTTTTCTCAAGAAAAATATTTAAGCAATAACAGGTGAATTACTATTGCGTATGACGTCAATGCAACGTGATGTAGGCACAGTATTGTTTCAGTAAAAGCGCGCCACCTGCCTTAGCAACATAAACAAATTTTATTAAACTTCATCTTCATCATCATCCGTGCGGTCTATCCCGGTTGTGAACCCACACTGGTGTGTGGGGTCCTAGGGGCCGCCTTTATATTTTCTTGGTCAACTTCGCGCGGTCTTGTGCATCCTCAGTGGTGAGTCTGTTGGCACGCATGTCACCCTTAACGACTTCGAGCAACCGCTTCTTGGGTCGACCTCTTCTCCCGGTACCTGGCTGGCGGGGGCGGAATGGCCAGACATTTGTTGCCGACGTAGTTTACCGCTCTCCGTCAGACATGACCATACTAACGAAGGCGGCACTCCTGCAGCTTGTCTGCGATGTCGCGAACACGAATTTAAACTATTAAACTTCATCTTAAAACTAATAAATTTAATAATTAACAAAATTGTTTTTACCGCCTGGGGCCTTATCAAAAACAATCACCCTTATAACTTGTGGAGCTCATTCTCATAACTGAGCGTAGTGAGCTATTACGTAATATATATTTCATTTCTAGCCAGTCAGCGGAACCTGGCACTAACTATCTTCTAGACTGGATATTTACATACAAAATTGCTCGCTACCCTGGTTTAGGGAATTAACTTGATTGAAAATAAGCGATTGTGATAAGGCCCCTGGGTGGGGGGTAAATAAATATTGTACATACCATCACGACTTTATCCCAAACGGGATAGTCAGACGAAAGTGACTGTTGCCGTCATGGTGAACGGAACACTCAGAAGCCCACTTTTCATCAATGGTATGAGAACGCAACGTGGTAGGTGGTGAGCCTTTCGCCGCTACCCGGGTTGATTTGGTCTTTTATCGATGTTCTCCATCACCGGAGAGTTAGTCGGAAATTAAACAATGAACACAAAGATTTTGGTTCTGGCCAGATTTGAACTGAAAAAGGGACCACACGATCCGCGAACCGAGTTGGATTGCTTAACCACTAGGCCACGACGCTCTATTCTAGTTTTAGAATAGCGTACAATATTTATTTGTTTGCTGAAAACATGGTACGATAATAGATCTTAAAATTAAAAATGTTCAACACATGACCCTATCGATCTGTTGAAGAGCAAATAGTGTAGCAAGCAATTTCGCAAAATGATCTTTAATTTCCAGCCAGTCAGCGGCTACTTGTCAATAATGCGTCTTCTAGGTTAGATATTTACTGACTAAATTGCTCGCTAATACCCACAGTTTAAGGTATTAACTTGATTGGCTATAAGCTATTTTAATAATACCGCTGGGGCCTTATTACAACCGCTTATAGCCAGTCTTGTTAATTCCTATTAAAATTTAAAATTGAGGGGACCGAGCTATTTCGTCAGTAAATATCAAGCCTAGAATATGCATTATTGACAGGTAGCCGCTGACTGGCTGAAAATAAAAGATCATATTACGAAGTTACTTGCTGAGCTCAGTTTGAGGAATGGACTTGACAAGTTATGAGGGATTGCAATAAGGCCCCTGATCCCCAAGCACTGCAGGTACTGATCGGCCGAATGGGCCGTCATTTAACATGATTTAAAGCAGGCATTCATCAAGTCATACTGACTTGACCTGCCTTTCAGTTAGTCAGGCCTTACAAATATACTATCGGTCACGTTTAGTTCTACGGAATACGTTCTACTGCTGAAAATTTGGGGGTTCTAGACGGAACTTTCTAGATAGTAAACCTTAACCTCGATAAGCTCAATCTACAGCATAAGTAGCCATCTTAACTTTGACTAAGTCGTCATAGAGGGTAATGGCAGATGGCGTGGAATGGGAACAACTATGACAAAGTACTAAAGCTATACTCTTCTGTTGCTGCAAGTACCACTAAAATTAGGTGCCCTGCGGCATCTTCCAAAAAACTATTTATCTGTTCTTGTTATAGAACAGATAGATAGTTTTTAAAAGATGAGAAATTTAGCAACAGTACAGCCTGTCGAGCAACTTGTGCTAATCGAGCGTTCCAGGACTCATCCGGAGGGTGTAAGCCGTTTTCAGGATGTGTCTGCAAGGATGACCTTGTGAGACTAAATGATGATGCCACTGGGGCTTGTGTTACGGAAGACCAATGCCGTAAGTAGGCTTGTTTCAACAACGATTGCTTTTCTTCTGTTTTTTTCAATATTTTTTAGATGCTTGTTGAAAACCTGCTTCGAAGTCTTTACTGAGGACAGTGATCCGTAAAACAAAGTAGCACATACCAGCTCAGATTAGCATTTTGAAAATTCCTCACTCATACGAGTAAACATAATATTTTCGCGGGTTGAACTGTAACCTACGACGACGCCCAAATCCGGACACAGCAGGCGGTTTACTAACCATTGGACCAACAGGTCATTTTCAGCAGTACAAGCGATAGGACTATCTTGTTACTTTTCTTTCATTGTTTCGTATGGTATGTTTAAAGTGGATTATCTTTCATCTCCATTGTTTAAGTTTTTGTTTATCGTTAGTTTTGTTCTTTGTTCCTTCATAATGGTATGTTATTCGTTTAGAATATCCACGTAATTGCAGCCAGTCTTTCAACTTTCGAGGTGAGGATGACCGACTTGGTGATTCGTTTGCATGACTGTGCTTGTCAGCCTCATATCTGGACCTCACGACCATTTTCCATCAAGTGGAGTGTCATGTGGTTATCTTGACGGGCATTATAAAGGGAAAGTCTAGTGGTATTCGAACACAGCCTTGTTGGTGGAATTTGTGTGAAATAATTCATAAAATATATGAAGTGTCGCTCTATCGTTTCGGAAACGTTGGTTATACAGCGAGGAAAATTACACGTAACTGAAAATGTTGTTTTAGCACCTGCATGTCCAAAGGGTGAAAGATATGTCAAAGATACGAATCTATGCGAAAAGACTTACAGCAACAGGCATATTTATGACGTTATGGGGCCTTGCCAGCCTTGCTCCAACTGTGTGAGCTCTGGGGGCCTCGTCAGGCTGAACGACGATTGAACCGGGCCCTGCATTTCTGAAGACCAATGTCGTAAGTTAGATAGTATTCCATCCACGAGTTCCCAAGCCTTGGCTTGCTAAAAGGTCTCAGTATGTCTACCAAGAGTTTAGAACATTGACAGCCGCTAGCGTACGCGTACATTTCGTTGACGTTTTTGCATGGGATTTCGGTACATATCATCCGTACGTGTCATGTCAAACCCCATTTTTTACGCGAACGATAATGTAAATTTTAAGTGGCAACTCGTGGTCTACAGGTCCCAGCCAGAATTGCTTCTCTGGAATCAGTGCTCTCTGCAAAGGAGGGCCTTTACGAGGTCCAGAATCCGCGACCGAGAGCAGGAGGGCCAGCTGTATTCCGTCTATAATGCCAGTGAGAAGGCACTGCAGCTCGCCATAAACCAGGCCAAAACAAGGGCATGTAAGGAAATGCTGCAGGCTCTCGACCGTGACCCATGGGAAAGATCGTACCGTGCAGCGCGCGATAAGCTGCGCTACCAAGGTCCCCCCGTCATAGAGACCCTCCAGCCGGAGGTGCTGAAGAAAGTAGTGCTTGAGCTATTTCTAGAGCCCCCAACGCACACCCCTCCAACGATGTCTCCTCCCGCGAGACCGCCTGAGGATGAGCCGATCCCACCCGTCATCGACGTGGAGATGAAGACGTTAGTTGATCGGTTAAAAGCGAAGAAAAAGCCCCCCCCCGGGCCTGATGGGATGCCGGGCAAAGTGCTTGCTCTTGCACTAGAACATCTAGGGGGACAGCTTCGGGACATTTTCAACGCTGCATTTAAATCCGCGCGTTTCCCGAAGCTGTGGAAGGAAGGCCTTGTGCCTCCTTCAAAAGGCGGGCAGACCCTCAGATGAAACCGGCGCTTACCAGCCAATGTTGCTGTTGGACGAAACGGGCAAGTTGTTCTAGCGGATAATCGCTTTCTTAAATGAGGTGGGGCCTAATCTGTCGCCGGTGCAGTTTGGGTTCCGGGCAGGGCACTCTACCATCGATGCCTTGGCCATGTTGAAGGACGACACGGAGGCAGCATCTGCTCGAGGTGAGCGGTCGTTTGCGATGAGTCCGGATATCGCAAACGCCTTTAACAGCCTGCCGTTCGGCATGATACGAGCCCGGCAAAGGGTTATGGCGGTGAGAGCTATCCGCTCTTACCGCCATAGGTGCTTCCCGGGCATGGGTTCTTCGGGAAGTACCTGGTCAAGATCGCCCGTTGGGAGCCCACCCCGTGGTGCCACGAGTGCGGCGCTGATGAAGATACGTCCCTGCACACACTACAGGTGTGCACAGCATGGACCGATCAGCGCCGTCCCCTAGTGGCAGTCATCGGTGGAAACCTCTCGCTCCCGGCCGTTATTCGGGCTATGTTGGGAAGCGAGGAGACCTGGATGACTATGATCTCCCGGCTTTCACCCTATTCCAAGGTGGTCCTGTCGGGGGGTGCCCAGTATACCGGTATGACCTCATAGCGTGTGGAGGCCAGGCGCGTAAGCTGGGCCAAGCAGTGGGATAGTGCGTAAATGCATTTTCGACGAGGGAAAAAAAGGGGGCGTCTGTAAAGATGGATATCTTAGAAACTCCTAAAATATATGCGTTTCTAGTAAACAATGCCCACCAAGTAAGAAAATTGCTCCTGACATCCTGTAGAATAAGTGTTTGAAATGAAACTAAATCGAATTCAGATTTTTCCTTACTGAAAATCCCTCGTGCCTAAAAATCAAGGTAGTTTATTACTTAACAGCACAACTTATCAAACATTAAAACTCAAAAAAATCTAAACTCATTGGATACTGGTCTGGCCTTAACTACCTTACTTTTTCCTTCAACTTGTAAATTGGTTTCATGTAAAATCGCCATTTTCGACACTTAACATTTTTTTCTAAAATCATTTTGAACTACAAATTGCAATTTTAAAAACCATCTTTTAACTTTATTTCAGACCCTCCAGCGCTACCTGAATGTGGCGTCAACGAAACTTACTCCGATAAGAAGATCACTTGCCCCCCGCAATCTTGTGAAGCAGCCACAGGGTTGATCCAATACCTCTGTGCTCTTGGTGACCCTGAACCAGGGTGCAACTGTAAAGACGGCTTCTTGAGGGATGTTAACGATGTCTGCATTTCTGCGAAGGAATGCCCTCCAGGTAGAGTAAAAATAGGTTTACACCGATGACAGACGCTTGCGTCCGTGGTCAGTTTTTAGCAAACAAATTGTTTATAAATTAACCACTTCAAAAATATATTTTTAGCGAGATTCAGGGCAAGGAAGTTCAATTCTACACAATCAGAGCCTAAGCCTATAGGTAGGTAAAGTGTATTCATTTATAACAGCTAATAAAAAAATCTTGACATGCAGCCGTGTGATGTCATGCAAATTCATATTTCAAGTACCTTATTACATATTAAGTTCGTAAGTAATTAGTATCGTTTATTTTTATTTATGAGAAAAAAAAAATACTTATTTTGCTACTGCGAAGGGTAAAGGAATAACTAAATAACTCTTTTTAATTCCTTCCACAGGACCCGGCCTTCAAATAGTTTGCGGTCCCAACGAAGTAGAATCTGATACAAAAATAATATGTCCAGCTCTAACTTTTTCCAACAAAAATATTCTCAGCTGACGTCGGAATGTTTCGTCAGCTTGTACGTCTTTTAACGCTAGGGGTAGATGCTTGTAGTAGGTGGGGCCAGTAAGTCGGCGACCTACTAGATGCTTGCGCTTACTATTATCCATACACGGAAAATCCCTTAAGTTGCATCTTACGAATGTTAACAGCTTATATAAATAGACCGAGTGGTGCGTCAGTATATGCTGCGTTACAAACAAATCCCTGCACGAGTGTCTAGCTTTCACCCCGTCAAGTGTAAGTAACGCGCGTTTTTGCAAAACGAACACTCTGTTGGCATCCGTGGCGATACCAAAAAATAAGAGTGCCGTACGACAGCCGGAGTGAAAGTGGGCGAAATAGCCTCAGAGCGTCGGCAGAGATAAGTCTACTCTCTCATTCACGACCGTCAGTACGGCTTCCGACCAAAACGGTATACGGGTGATCTTCTAGCGTACGTAACACACATCTGGGGGGAGGCTATGGACAAGCATGGGGAATCTTTGGCCGTCAGCCTTGACATTGCCAAAGCTTTCGACCGTGTATGGCATCGTTCGCTTCTTTCCAAGCTTCCGGCATATGGTCTGCCAGCTCGCCTATGTGACTGGGTCGCCGGATTTCTGGAGGGACGTAGAATTCGTGTCCTTCGCGATGGTCGAAAATCACGCTTTCTCCAGATTAATGCCGGAGTGCCGCAGGGCTCCGTCTTGTCGCCGACGTTGTTTCTTCTGCATATCAATGACATGTTATCTCTTGGTAATATTCATTGCTATGCGGATGATAGCACGGTCCACGCGCGTTATTTCGAGCGCCCTGGGGCAAAGCAGACTGACATCGAGGAGAAGAGGCGAAGTCTTGTTGTTGAGCGTGACGGACCGCATTTCAGAATGGGGTGCATGCAATCTTGTCGAGTTCAATGCCAAGAAAACGCAGGTGTGTGCATTCACAGCAAAGGCGGAATGCTCTGACGAGTTATTCCAGCTTATCCCACCCTAAAAACCTTCACGACCGCTTTCTATCAGGTGGAGTGAGGTCATCTTGACGGGTAAAATGAAAAATGAATAAAAAAAGTGGTTTTAATTTTCCTCTCGCAAAGACAGCACCACTAAGTCTATCACAAAGCTTGTCGACATGGCTCTTCCAGTTCAGATTGCAGTCAATTATGAAATCCAGGAGCCTACATTCATTACGTACTGACATCGGGCAGGTTTTTAGACATGCAGGTAACGAGATGGGACGGCCAGAAAAAACCATTATGTTCGACTTGCTCACATTTAACAACACAACCATTTGCAGAAAACCATCTTTGCAACTGTTCACAAGTCTCGTTAATTTTCACACCAAGTTGCTCATATGTATGCGCACCCACGATCACAGTTGGAGCCAGGATCATTCACCAGCAAATGCTTTTCGATATGGCCTTGTCGAGTCAGAGGTACCGTACTATTAGTACACACCGGTACCAGTTCTCGAGAATAGTCGTGCATTGCTCTATTGGGATCGCTCTATCATCTTGGACAGAGACACATCTATCATAATTGCCAAGATTGAGTTTGTATTCTTGAAGTTAGTAATATAAAAAAACATCGCTGGCAAACACTTGTAGTTAAATCAGTTTTTCTAATAGGTAAACCGAAATTGAACATATAACAAATGATATTTGTTTCTGTAGAACAAATATTGAACTAATTATCTAGCACATTCTTTATCCTGTAGTACATGGTCAATCGCTAGGTATAGATACATAAGGCATTTTGGGTGAGGCTTTAAATTATAATGAATCGCATGACTGGACTCCGGCAGACCGCCAAAAACGGCAAGGTCGCCATGTAAGGGTTGGAGCTCGGGAGCAAAGTAAACAAGTTACTCTTGTGCAACTTTATATTGTAATGAATCAATTACAGTGCATGATTAATATTATATACTTAGTACTTATGTGACTACACTACAGCACATAAGTAATTATTTAAAGCGGTTTTAGAGGTCGGAACTCGCTCGTAACATCGTATTGCAACACCTTCGGCCATAAAGAGCTTTTAAGTGTACCTTTTAGAGACGACTGACCCATGGCCTTTCTAAAGAACCGCAGAAGGCGAGTCCACTCGTTAAATATTTAACCCGGCTTGCTTTATTCGGGTGATGTTGCTGAATTACTTGCTCAATTTAGAAAAAAATTTAAAGTTTCAGGTAAGTATTATAACAGATTTTATAAACCAGAAGCAGGTACGAGTATATAAAAAAAATAACACAGATCAACCAACGAAAACTTGTAATTCTTAAGAACAAAATGATAACACACTTCACATTGAGTATTCACACAGAAAATACCAATACGTAATGAAATATAGTAAGTTAGGATATCTAGGTCTTAAATTGGGCACTAAGATCTAACGCTAGAGCAATAGAGAGAGGGAACGTTCGCCGTGTCCGATAACCAGCCAAAAAGTGAGCCAGCGTTGGCGCCGCTCGTTGCAACGACGAACGTTCTTCAAAACCCGTCAGCCAATCATAGTGCAGACAGAACTTCAGAGCTCGCAGCCAGGTGGCGCCTCTTGCGAATTTCTTCTAACACAGATTTATAAAATAAAGAGATTTCGTCTGCGATTGGCTCAATAAAGGAGGTCCGAAACCTGACTGTGTCAGCCGAAACTTCTTTTTACTCTGGGCTGTGAACTTTTTAGCGTGAATTGTCGTAGTTCTATATGATTAAATTGGTTGTATATGTTGTGTTCATTGTAATTTCTAGTTTTATCCGTTGAGTACAAGGGGCCGAGGTCAGATGTTATCCTTATCATGGATGGTCAAATTTTCCTCATTATTTTGCAAGTTTAAAATAATAATGATTGAATTCAGAAAAATAAACGAGAGTTAGGACTTTTTGTTTCATTGTTTTAAAACTTATTCACAATAAATAAGATAGATTTAGATTGGGTGTGCGCTGTTTTGTATTACCATCATCCTCTAACTTGATCATCGAATGCAATCCGATACTTACTTACTTACTTCGATGGCTCAGCGACCCAAAGTGTGTCGCTACAATATTCCGCCACTTGCTACGATCCCGCGCAGTTGCACGCAATCGTTGGCTTTCAACTCGCAGAGATCCACCTGCACAACATCAGCCCAGCGATATCTAGGCCGGCGGACAGGGCGCCTTCCAGTTGGTCGGCCCAGATAAGCTTTCTTCACACTACGGTCTCCTCCCATTCTCTCCATGTGGCCAAGCCATCGGAGTCTGTGAGCTTTTGTCTCGCCTATGATGTTGGGCTCAGCCACGAGCTTTTCGATTTCGGCATTTTTTAAGATCCTCATGCTTCCATCGGTTCTTGGTACTAAACCAAGGATTTTCCGGAAGATCTTTTCTCAGTGGTCAGGAACCTGTCTTCTTCTTTGAGTGTTAGAGTGGACTCTATGGTGGTGGCCTGGAGGCCATCCAATAACTTAACCAATATCTGAAAGAATATCTTCAGACAATTGTAAAATACATAAAACCTTAAAATTATTATCATCTAATTTGCACAGCTCATACATTCACAGTTGTTTGTTGATTAGTAATTTATTAACTTGTTTAAATTGGTACAGCTGTTTCTTCTCGATAGAGTTCACATCCACAAAAGCATGGTGTTTTTTACGTTCACATTGTTCTACAATTCATTTTGTTTGTTTATGCATAGTGGCCACGTTATAAAGCCAGGTGTTGTTTGAAATAATCTTATTCATTGTGCCGGCACAAGTATGGTGTTGGTGGCAGTATGGATTCTCCTGGTGGCTTCAGCCTTGGCCACCTCGCCAATAAGACCTGTTGAAGGTAAGCTTGTTTTTTCTTAGTGGCCAGTCACGCGGTGTATAATTTGTTTTCATTTAGATTCGAGGACAAGCACTAAGCCGTACCTATTTACTGTTCATGTAGGTGATTTGTGAATGATTAAGTTTTGTACGGATTGTTGCACAGAGTGTGAATAGCGCTAATTTGTTAAATATTTTGATGCACATCATAATAGTATTATTTAAATCAAGTGTAAGCTTTGCCGGAGGTTTATTAAGTTTATATACGAGTATGTTTGTTGTTCACACTATGAAGTTGCCATATTTTTCAAAACCGTTTTTATAAGTTGCTCGCCATTGTTTATCTCCAATATAAGTAGTTATACCTGAAACAATTAAAATAACCTTTATCTTGCGGTTCAGTTCGATAGCGTGACATGGATGGCCGATGGATGGCAACTACTCGTAGGTATCTGTCCGCAACAGTGCACAAAGTACCTACCGTTAGGATGGCATAAACTAGTGTTTCATTAGCAACGCAAATAGCATGAAATATCTATAGTTTATGGATTCTTTCTATTTTGGTCTGTGGGATACAGACGTTAGGGTAGGCAAGAAAGCAACGGTTAAACATAGCGAGAAATAGATTCCGAAAAAATTGTAGTATGTATGGTTTTGTTTAAAAAAATATCGTGATATATTTTGGAGCATGCGGCTTCATTCTGAAAAACCATCACCACAAAGTAATCAGTTTGATTTTATTGAGCACGATCACGGCAACACGTGTTTTCCTCAGCTAGGTACATGTGCAATGTTAAATCTCCATTGTAAAAATAATAATACTGGTAATTTAAATACCTACGTGGCATTACCCTTGCAAAGTAAAGCAATGACTGTGATAGCATTACGGCTAGTTAAACAGTTTGGTATTTTCTCGAACAATATTTGGGTAGAAACAGGTAAATTACTATTGCGTATGAAGTCAACGCAACATGATGTAGGTAGGTACAGTATTGTTTAAATAAAAGCGCGCCACCTGCCTTTAGCCACATAGACAAAGTTTATTATACTTAGGACTGAATGCGAGATTTTGGCGAGAATGTCTGTATTTCACCAACACCTTTTGGCGATTTTAAAGACAAAATTCAACATATAAATACAGTTCCGACTTGGTGAACTCCTCCTGAACATAATAATTGTCGGAGCCTGATTATAAGGTGTTTTAAAAGCAATCTCAAGTTCGTACTATTCTCAAACAACGCGAAACTAAGGGGGCTTAAATTCGTATTATGACCTACACATTAACAGTCCTTTTCAGTGCTAGGAAAGAACGGAACACATTGCCCACGATTTTATTTGGCGGTGTCCCAATCCGGTTTAGTGAATTTGTGAGGAACTTGGGAGTTTACATAGATAGACTTTGACCTGAAGAACACAGATAGGCGAGGTTAGCAGGAAAAAGTTTGCTGCTGCAAGATCCTTAAGTAGACTATGTAGTTCCCTTCCGATACCCACCAAAATTGCGCTTGTTCAGGCATTACTTTTCCCGATTCTGGATTATGCAGACTGCTGCTATTCAGATATTATTGAAAATCTACTTAGTAACCTCGAGCGACTTCAAAATTTCTGCATACGCATCATATTCGGTCTGCGTAAATACGACCACGTCTCTGAGTACCGAGCCCAGCTAAACTGGCTTCCGAAACGTCTTCGCCGTAACTCCCATACTCCCTCTATATTGTATACTGTATTATTTAATGCTATGTCACCAGCGTACCTCAAAGAGCGGTTCCATTTTCTGCAGCGGACTCAGGGAAAACAAATGCGATCATCTCGAATACTCCGGCTTAAATTCCCTCCTCATTCCTCGCACTCCTATACACAATCTTTCACCGTACAAACTATCCGATGATTACTTTTTTCTGGTTAACCATTGGTGCATCTACTTGTGATATCTGTCTGTCACCGGTTCTGTTACAATTATGAATAATTAGTTTATTGTTTATTCTAAATTATTTCTCCGGTATCTGCTTGTTAATATTATAATATTAAATGTATCTTAATATCTTCAAATATAAAGTAAGTTTATTTTGAATAAGTTTGTTATTGAATTTACATTTACATACTTGCCTCTCGTTTACCATTTTTCCTCTACCTGAAGGTTGCCTGAAAGGGATCGCTATTAGCGATTTGGCCTCCTAAATTATGCATTGTTATTACTAAGCTTTAAGTCTCTTTTTGTTTTTGTTTTGACGACCAACTTGGTGTAATGGTTAAGAAGTTGGCTACTACACCAGAGGTCGCGGGTTCGATCCCCGCACAGTACAAACATTTGTGTGCATGAACATGTCTGTTTGTACTGGTCTGGGTGTCTCCTATGTATAATAAGTATGTATTTACAAAAGAAAATGTATTTAAGTATGTTTATCCGTTGTCTAGTATCCCATAACACAAGCTTTAATTAGCTTACTTTGGGGCTAGATGGCGCTGTGTGGAATAATGTCCAGGATTATTTATTTATTTATTTATTTATTTGTACATTACCGAATATATCTACCTACCTGCCAATTTAATATTTATCTCATCTTGTTATAGAACTTTGTGGAAAAGATGAGAAATATGTAAGCAACAGTACAGCCTGTCAAGTAACTTGTGCCAATCGTGCGTTCCAAGACACATCCGAAGGGTGTAAGCCGTTTTCAGGATGTGTCTGCAAGGATGATCTTGTGAGACTAAATGATGATGCTACTGGGGCTTGTGTTACGGAAGATCAATGTCGTAAGTAGGCTTGTTTCAACAACGATTACTTTTCTGTTGTTTTTTTTTTATAATATCTAGATGCCGGTTGAAAACCAGCGTCGAAGTCTTTACTGAGGACGGTGATCCGTAAAACAAAGTAGCATATCACAGCTCAGATTAGCATTTTGAAAATTCCTCACTCATGAACATAATATTTTCGCACCCAGACCCTGAAAACAATCGGAAACGTTGATTATACAGCAAGGAAAATTGCACGTAACTGAAAAAATGTTTTAGCACCTTCATGTCCAAAGGGTGAAAGATATGTCAAAGATACGAATCTATGCGAAAAGACTTGCGGCAACAGGCATATTTATGACGTGATGGGGCCTTGCCAGCCTTGCTCCAAGTATGTGTGCTCTGGGGGCCTCGTCAGGCTGAATGACGATGGAACCGGGCCCTGCGTTTCTGAAGACCAATGTCGTAAGTTTGATAGTATTCCGTCCACACGTTCCCAAGCCTTCGCTCTCTAAAAGGTCTCAGTGTGTCTACCAAGAGTTTAGAACAATGACAGCCGCTAGCGTACGCGTAAATCGCGTTGACGTTTTTATAGGATTTCGGGCCAGCGCCCCTAGTGATTTTAAATAGACCCAAAAATGGCATACTTTCTGAACGCAACGATCGCCGTTTACGTGACGGAAACTCATGGTACAGTACGTCTACCACGAGTTGCCACCATATTTACGTTATCGTTCGCGTAAAAAAATATATTAGAATTTGACATTGTCATGTCATGTCATGTCAAATCCCAATACAAGTTTTTTACGCGAACGATAATAATTATAATAATAAATCCGCAGGCAGGGCAGTTCTATGAGCTGTTGGTGCGTAGCGACACCACGGGCCACCATCATCCCGACGCTAACCCGCAGGGCAGCTTATGGCGAGCTGTTGGTGTGTAGCGACACCACGAACCCGAGTTCCCCCGAGAGTCGGTCAGGCCCTCCGCCTCCGCTTGCCTTAGCCGGCCGGCCGGAGTGGACCCCAAGGGGAGCTGCAGGACTCTCACCTTTCGCTTGCCTTCACTCGCCGTCCAGAGTGGGGCGTTAGAGCGGAATGCTCGCAGGGTGGAAGTGAAAGATGCATAAGTCGCGAGTTGGTGCGGTGGTTTATCCACTCCGTCGAAAGCGGTGTACACCTATCGACACCCTGAGCCGCTCACGGCCATGTTGCCGCCTTTGCCGTCCTTTAGCGACGGCACATTTTGGGTAGCCCATTAAGTAAGTGGCAAGTCACCGTCTGCCAGGAGAAACAAAACCTATGAGACATTTTGCATGGCAGACGTTCGTTGTCTCGGGTAATAGCCCAGGAATCAGTCCACTGAGAATTTCCCCCCCATAGTCCGGTTTCAGTTCTTTTTTACATAATTCCATAGTTCATACATTTGCCGGGTGTTGTCTTTAGGTAGATGTTCAATATTTACCTGGAGACAAAACTCGGCAGATGCACACATTGCAAAGTAGATTAAATGGTACCAAAAGGCCTCTACGTGTTGGCTTCGGCCCTACGCAAGCCTCAAAGAACCGGGCCCCCATGGGCCCGTTAATCTACAATGTACCAACATAATAATAATAATTAACCTCTTTATTTACATGACACTTTTGCAATTTACAGAGTTAGAAATTCAATTTGATAAATATACATTAAATAAATATGTCATGGCCCCTTTCGGGTATAGGCCTCCTCCAGGTGCTTCCATCTGTTCCTGTCCTTCGCGATCTCCATCCTGTATCTTCTTACTAATTTATTTATTACTATTTTGTCGTTCCAGCGAGCTCTTGATCTGCCTTGCTGTCTTTTACCGCCCGAACCGTGCTATTTGGCGACGCGATTTGGCCATCTGTCTCCAGAGTAGCGGGCCATATGTCCAGCCCATCTCCACTTTAGAAGCTATATGTGTTGTCATGCATCCAATACTTGGGTTTTTGTCTTATCTTGGAGCTGTTCTGTTTTTCTCTGATCCTAATACCAAGCATGATTCTCTCCATAGCCCGCTCGCACGAACGAATTTTTATTAATTATTATAGACCCAGGTTTGTGCTCCATACGATAGGTAGGGTAGTAAACTGGAATCCATAACTTTTTTCTTTAGTGACATTGAAAGTTTTGGTTTCGTTATTTCCTTGAAGCTCCAGTATTTTTTCCAGGTCATATTAATTCGTCTGTCTATCTCATCCACATGTCTGGACCTTTTAAATGAAATTTGTTTTCCCAGATAGATATAGCTCTCTACATGAATCTCTATTTAAATGGGGATTTTATTGTCGTTTGTTTTTGAGGTGTTAAGTAGTAGGCCAATGTTTTCGCTAGCGTCGTTTAGTTTTTTCATCGTATTTTCTAGCTGCTTCTATGTCTTAGCGAAAAGGACTATATCATCCACAAATCTAAGGTTACTGAGGGAATTTCCATGAATGGGTATTCCTTCTCTGTCCCAGTTTAGGTTATTTATTATATATTGTAACACTGCGGTGAAAATCCTAGGAGACAGAGGGTCTCCTTGTTTCACACCTCTTTGAATATTGAATTCTGGGCCTAATCTATCCAGTTTCACGCGACTTGTGCTTTTGCTATAAATGTCTTTAATTATATTGATGTATGTGTAAGGGAGGTTCTGGTGCTCTAGTGTTTCCCATATGCTCTTGTGTGAGATGGAGTCAAATGCTTTAGCGTAATCGACAAATGCGAGGTAGAGATCTTTCTTTTATTCTTCATGTTTCTCTCTTATTTGCTCTAAGGTGTGTATCTGATCGACTGTTGAATATCCCTGGCGAAGTCCTGCCTGTTCTACTGGTTGGCTTTTTTCTAGGGTTGACTCTATCCTTTTCTCCAGACACATTGCAAATAATTTATACATTACATACATACGGTATGGATATTCTTACAAATTTTGTAAGAACCCTAAAATATATCAAGGTACGAAAACCGCTATTTGTCCTATACAATGTGAATGGCATGATAGTTTGGTCCAGTAACACAAACTCTTTACTGATTTTAGCTGTGGTTTACCACACCCCAACCACTTTTCTCTTCTAATGTTCTTTTTTATTTTCGTTTGCAATTTCTGTTTATTTTAAAGCATAGATATTGATATTAATACGATTACGCAAACTTCAAAGTACTCACCAATTTTTATTTTTTACAGCTAATACCCAATGTGGACCTAACGAAATCTGGTCAAAAATAAAAATAACATGCCCACCGCAGAGTTGCATGAGTTTGTACTTCCTGCCCCCATGCGCAGCACCCCCTCCTGATGAATTACGACCACCGGGGTGCAACTGTATTGATGGATACCTTAGGAATTCGCAAGATATTTGCATACCCAGCGAACAGTGTCCAACTCGTAAGCAAACTTTCTAATTGTTAAAATTGTAGTCATAAGTGTTTAGTAGTCCCTACTTTAGGTTCTCTTTCAACGACTTTGAACATTCTATCTGTCCCTTTGTTGTCTCAGGCGCGTTCTCTAGAATGCTAACATTGATAAGATTAAAGATTCAAAAACATCAGCTCAGACCAAAAACGTCACATAAATAAAACTCGAACACTGACCTTAACTTTATGGTTAATTAAAATTAGTATTGTAAACGAGACGTGAATATCAAAAACGATGTTAAAAAGTTTCTTAGTGGTTTTTATTAGTCCAGAAAAACCTTTCTAACCATGGGTGGTAGGGTAGAGTCATATTTAATTGTAGTCGGACGAGTCCAACAAATTTTCGAATTATACCGGAAACAGAATGCATGTTTTTTTCAACACTGTTTTACCAGATTTTGATATTTGTTGCGATTACGACAGATACCAAGAGCTTCACGCAAAAGTGTTTTATGTTATCATATTTTTAGGCTCGGAAATTCTCTGCCCAAATCCTAACGAAGTGTGGGATGACTGCTTAATGGCATGTCCACCTAGGAAATGTGGTATTAATGATGCCTTAGTCCTGTGTGCGGCCGACCAGCCTTGCGAGCCTGCGGGCTGCCGCTGCCAAGATGGCTACTACAGGAACGATGAAGGCTACTGCGTGCTTTTTGATGACTGCCGTAAGTACTTATGAGATCACATTTTTGCATTGCGCGATCAAAATTTTCAATGATTTGAGGTGGATCGCATTAATAGTTGATACTTCAAACGGGCCTAGGCATTCAGGAAGTCCTATTTAAGTTGTGTTTTTCTGAAACAGAGAAAGTGGAGCCTACCCCGCGTCCACGTAAGACATCATCATCATCTTCCACGTCTTCATCATCATCGGGAAGTCAAAGATCATCTTCAAGCCACAGTGCTTCTTCCTCATCTAGCACTGCTTCATCAAATGCACAATCGTCATCATCGTCAAGTTCTAGTAGCTCTTCGTCGTCTCAGTCTGCTAAAAAGTCGTCATCATCTTCGTCAAACGCTTCTACTAAAGGTTCTTACATTTTTTTATACGTCTGCATAGTAAAATTACAGTTGCCTACATCCTAAGTAATAATCATCTGATTCGAAGAGTCTCAATCTATGTCTTTATTTTTAGTGAAGCCCATCAAATGTGGCAAGAACTCTACATTCAGGGAATGCACATCAGCTTGCCCCGCGACCTGTAAGCCAAACTTAGGTGCGTGTATCGCGGTGTGCAAGCCGCCCGGATGTGAGTGCAACAAGGGGTACGTGCTGCATGGGGGCGAGTGTATCCTGCCTAAGAACTGCCCGGGTACGTAAATGAAATAAAATAAAAATGTTTGTTTGGTTAAAAAAACACAGAAATAGAGGTAATACACATTTACAGTTTTTATTTTCAATCTCGTTGATTTGAGATTACTATTAACAAGCAATGATTTTACGTCAGTCCTAAATTAGTTATTCGATAAGCTGTTTTGGGTTCAATTTGCACCATTACTGGTGCATTCATTAAATTGATAGCGACAGTCAAATAATTTAGTAAACCTATTTATGACCCCATAAAGTCTTATTTTTTATGGTTTAATCTTAAAACTTATTCTGAAGTCATAATAGTACTAATATAAGACGTAAGTGGATAAATCTTTTGACTCGAGGTGGTTGCACCTACATATACAACTTCATTTTCAGCTGAACCTGGCAAATGCGGTAAAAATTCTACATACAGGGAATGCATGTCAGCTTGCCCTGCGACCTGTAAACAGCCCAAACCAACCGTGTGTCCGGCCGTGTGCAAGCCGGCCGGCTGTGCGTGTAACAAGGGGTACGTGCTGCATGAGGGCGAGTGTATCCTGCCTAAGAACTGCCCGGGTACGTAAATGAAATAAAATAAAAATGTTTGTTTAGTTAAAAACAGAAATAAAGGTAATACACATTTACAGTTTTTATTTTCAATCTCGTTGATTTGAGATTACTATTAACAAGCAATGATTTTCCGTCAGTCTTACATCAGTTATTCGATAAGCTGTTTTGGGTTCAATTTGCACCATTACTGGTGCATTCATTAAATTGATAGCGACAGTCAAATAATTTAGTAAACCTATCTAAGAACCCATAAAGTCTTATTTTTTATAGTTTAATCTTAAAACTTATTCTGAAGTCATAATAATACTAATATAAGACGTAAGTGAATAAATCTTTTGACTCGAGGAGGTTGCACCTACATATACAACTTCATTTTCAGCTGAACCTGGCAAATGCGGTAAAAATTCTACATACAGGGAATGCATGTCAGCTTGCCCTGCGACCTGTAAACAGCCCAAACCAACCGTGTGTCCGGCCGTGTGCAAGCCGGCCGGCTGTGCGTGTAACAAGGGGTACGTGCTGCATGAGGGCAAGTGTATCCTGCCTAATAACTGCCCGGGTAAGTTACAGGAGGTACAATGTTATTTTGGTGTAACTTTACAGTAATATACTTCAACACTAAAACTGGTTGAACTAAGATAACAAACAACCTACAGAAGTATTCCTTATATTTCTGCGTTAGCCTTAAATATTCAAATTAACAAATTATGAAAATGGGGCTTTTTCAGCTAATCTGATCAGTTCAAATAAAAAATTGAAACAATTAAATTTCTTTGCTAAATACATATTAATAATGTTAAGTATGCCAAAAACAAATGAGAAGTCAAAAATTCTCTGGTAAATAATGTCTCATGGTATGAAGTACACCTATTGTAATTAAACACCTTTGTAAAAAAAATATGTTTATAAAAATAAGTAATTCTTTTAATCATCACAACTAACCAGTCAACTCAACATTGGCGTATTCACCCGTTTTTAACTTTTAGCTTCAGAAAAATGCGGAGGACCGAACGAGGAATTGAACCCTTCTCCTCTGGGCTTCATCGACGACAGCTGTCAGGGTGCTGTCAATCCTCGACCATGCAAATCGCCTCGCAAAAGAAATCCCCCGAATTGTGTTTGCAAGGAAGGCTTCCTAAGGAACTCTTCTGGTATTTGCGTTCCTATCATGCAATGTGGTAAGCAACTGGTCTTTATTTCTATAAAAATGTTTTTCTATCAGGGAAAGTCTTCTGGTAGTAGGAATTTTTAAAAATTCTTGCAAAATGATGAACAGAGCCTTTTTCTCTTCAGCTCATGGAAACTGAGTGAATTATTGTGTTGAAGAATTTTTCCTCACCAATCAATTTATTGATACTTAAAATTCTATAAGAAAAATATTAAGATCAGATTATATCACTAAGGGAAGAATAATACTCGTTCAATTGAGAACTTCCAACCTACAGCGAAAGCCTCCTTAAGACTTAACGAAGTCCTAACGGCTTAAACCCTGGAAAACAATCTGCGTCCTTAATTTTAATCCAATATACCACAACTGAAGCTAAACTTTTTGTCACAGCCTCAGAAGTGACTTGCCCAGCGAACGAGACATTCGTATACTGCAACGCCGGCTGCCCCACTAACTTCTGTCCTAAGGACGACAGCCGATTCATCATAGCTTGCGACCCGCCAAACCCGTGCCCGCCCGGGTGCGCGTGCGCTGCCGGCTATAAGAGAAAAAGCGAGGCGGAGAAGTTCTGCATCAAGGCTTCTGAGTGTAGTAAGTTGTATTGGTGTTTTTCACAGTCTTAGAAGTAACTTGCAGTGTTTTGTTGGATGCCCAACAAAATACTGCCCGAAGTACGACCACTCAGCTCTCATAGCTTGTGAATCTGTCCTTGCGTCGGTACGCAAGGACAGATCCGGCTTTACTGTAATAAGAGGAGAAGTAAAATGGAGAATATCTGTATCAAGAGTTCTGATTGTGGTAAGTTAAAATACAGATGGAAAAAGCTGCCCAGCAAACGAGACATTCGTGTACTGTAGCGCCGGATGCCCCACTAACTATGTCCAAAAGACGTCAGCCGGTTACTGATAGTTTGCGATTCGTCACAACCGTGCCCGCCCGGATGCTGCGCTGCCGGTTACAAGAGGAAAATCGAGGTGGAGAAGTTCTGCGTTAAGGTTTCTGAGTGTAGTAAGTTTTTCATTTACGAAAAATAAAAGCCTTAGATACTCCACTGTTTTCACTATGGTAACGTTCTTTTAACAGATTCCCTGTCCA
The DNA here is from genome assembly GCA_947369235.1 of Udea olivalis. Classification (NCBI taxonomy): domain Eukaryota; kingdom Metazoa; phylum Arthropoda; class Insecta; order Lepidoptera; family Crambidae; genus Udea; species Udea olivalis. The sequence goes on along the minus strand of OX376349.1, from coordinate 15,128,370 downwards.
GAAAATATAACTAGATTAATTCATTTTTATTTATTATGTGTGATACATGATGGTGACAACTTTTCATCAGTACGTCTACCATGAGTTACCACTTTAAATTAACGTTATCGTTCGCGTGAAATATTTGTATTGGGATTTCTTACCGTGACTCTAGCATAACGGTACCATAACGTAACAAATTTATGACAACTCATGGTAGACGTACAGGTAAAATCCTTGTCTCATATGAAAATATAGAGATGTTGCAATTATGTAGCACATTGCAAGCTTATACTAAGCTGTTTAATTTCAGCTCCTGTAACCTGTACCAGGCCACACGAAATATGGAACCCAAATCCTCCGAACTGCATCCGCGATAGATGTGAAGATGCCACCAACCCCCGCCCTTGTGAATGGAACTACCCCAATTATACGCCTCAGTGTGTGTGCGAAGAAGGATATTACAGGAACGCCTCGGATATCTGTGTTCCAGCTGCCCAGTGTCGTAAGTACTAGTTCACTGAATGACTTGTATGGGTTATCAGTTTTTCTTGTAGGTAATACCTTGTAAATAAAATATTGTGAAGCGTAAAATAATACTTATGTACGGACTAAGTACATAGCTCTGAGATCTTTAATCTTTTAGGACTTATATTTTATACGCATCGCGTATATGAATTAACCTCGGCCAAATTGATGGCAGCAAAGTAGATACGGACGGTAGTAGGTGCAACAAAAGTTAACCAAAAAAAAAGGAATAAAAATAAAAATATAAATAGGAATAATCAGAGCGCAAGATAATGCGATTTGACTTCTGCCTTGAAGATAGGAAGGGATTGAGACTGTGCTTAATGTCATTCAAGCACACTTTTTCCTTAGATAGCTACCTATAATGTATTGGGGAACAAGTCTTTTCGCATATAGTATGTATGAACTTGTAATAAAATTTCTTTGGTTATATTATTTGTATCTCATTCAATGCCACCAAAAAGCGTGTTCAGGCTAAGCTAAGTCTCTATGCCAAGAACACGCCTGGCGTGTTTTTAATGTTTTGGTACTTTTTCTCAAACTAGGCCATATTTTCTGTAAAAAAAAATTGTACATGATTTTTAAGGTACAGGCTGTGGCATATTGAAGCGGCCACCTAGTAAAACTAGTTATAATTTTTGACGAAAAATAGGTGTTATGTGGTGCCGAGAACACGCTCGGCGTGTTCACTTGCTAAAGCTGCCCTTAGGTTCCCAAACTTTTTTATTCGATTGAACGCTTCGCTAATTTTGAAGTTATAAGCTTGCGATGTGTGATTTTGAACTGACTTCAAAAAGTAGAAAGTTATCTATTTGTCGCGTTTAAGTACAGGGTGACCTGGAATGGACGCACCAAATCTCAAAATAAATATAACGAGATGCAACTTTAACGATTGCGTTTATTTTTATTATAGTCTCATATGGCGTGTAAATTAAAATATCCATTTAAAAGCTCAATACTTGGCCACGCTCACGTCATCACATTATTTGTGTACGCGAAGCCATTCATCGAAACGATCGTAGTATTCGTAGTGATAAGCTGAAAAATCAAATATCTCAAAACACAAACACGCGCGCTTCTTTAAACTATTCGTTGAATAAACAAGTGTCTTATAAGGTAGATATTTTAATTTGTTTGAAAGTAGAAATTATCATCTGAGGTCATCATAGCTTTGTGCCTTCTGAACGTACAAGAGTCTTTTCACACATCGGAAGTAAAAATTAAGTCAGGAGATCTAGCAAGACACGGTATCAAGCCTCCGCTCACATTCTACTTAGGTATCACACCCTATAGTTCTCATCGAACTTTTAGTCCGCTCTAAAGTTGTCTTGAGTCCCACATTCCTATTATTTCCTTTCAAAAATAGGTATTGCTAATACGCGAATCTACTTCAGAGTGGACTAGAAGTTTGACGTGAACCTAACCTAATATTATAATAATCAGATAACAGAATCAATTACAGATCTTACGGAGGGAGCTCCATCGTGCTGTCATAATATTGTCCTAATAAAATAAGGTTGACGTTGAATCGTCGCCTCATTTGTGCTAGCACACGAGTTTCTTTCAAGAAATTCGAGCACATCAGTACCAATACTACTCCCGCTACCTGCTACGGTAAAGGCTTTGCTTGCGCCCCACGTAAATTTCACCACTAACACATACTCGACATGTGTCATTGTTGCAATAACACACACGATACGATAAATAGATATATGGGTTTTCGCACGATGAGAGATGCATGCCGTTACTGACTGAATACCAATTATTCGTTATTGTCGGGCTAACTGAGAAGTGTGGGGTTTTATCCTGCTTCGCCTTTCGGTGTTTTACATTTGGCAATTGACGATGTGTCACACCTGCTGCGGTTCACTTTTATGTGCCAAGATAACAACGATGTTGACTAAGTTTTATTGCACCCATAATATTTATCGCTATTTTTTCTAGTTTTTTGCACATCTGAGCGCGCCGGGCGTCGTAAAGTTATTAAGCCCATTCACTGCCGAATAAAAAGACAATAAATAGGAAATTGTTTTTTCAAACGCACCGGTGCGTGGTGTGGCATTGAAAGTACAGGTTGATTGCCGTCAACTCCGCGCGGAGTCAAAAACAATAAAATATTTATGCGCATCTCGTTAAGTCTCTTACACTCTCTTCTCGTTAATAATCTTGCTCTCTGATCGGATATTGAATCATGTGCCCATTATGAATCTCTTGGGCAGCAGCGTGTACACCGGTGTACAAAAACAATAGATTTTCAATTGTGTCTGGTTTGCGCTGCTTGACAGTGGTTTTAGATAAGATTGGCCTTACTAATATTACAAAGACGAGTGTGATGATTGGTTTGATCCTCGCTTTACTCTTGTTGTAATCGTGCCAACGGATTGTCGTAATACTTTACACTAAGATAATAAAAAAAAAAAACCGGACAACTCACACCAATTATTTAGTCTCAAACTAAACAGATAGATACTAAATAACGTAATGAATACACAGATACGTAAATAACGTCCGACAATGACTAGGGATCTCATCACACAAACATATGCCCCTACCTAAGGTAGGGTAGGCACCACCACACCAACCAAACGGCCGTCAAATAGGTAGTTTCGAAATCACCAGTCTGTCACCGCTGTAACTTCACTAGGTCAAAGTTAACAACAAAATAACAGCGACGTGGTGAATACATTTGCTGTACTTATTTAAGGGTTGTGATGTTGATGGTAAAAATGTTTTAGATCAATTCTATTATATTACTTGATGCTTACTTTCTATATTTGAACGCTTATTTGCAAGGAGGGGAGCAGTCTGCTTCACTCTGATCGTTATTAATATCTTTCGTTTCCGGTACAAATTTAACTTTTCCTGTAAAAAATGTGAGAAGGCAATTTATTTCATTAAAATATTTTGAATTAAATTCATACGTATGTGGTTAGGTAAGGCCACCCAACCAACAATACGATAATACGAGATAAATAATGTAAACAAACTTTCCGCAGTTCAAAGCTTTTATCGGTTTAATAATTTAAATTTATTAATTCATTCATAGACCAACACGTTCAAAAAGTATTGTCACTCAATATAATAATAAAACGGATGTACTTGCAAGTGTATACTAACATCTATGGAACTATCCGAAAAAAAAATTCAATTCAATTCAATAAACAGTTCCAATGTTACAATTCACAGTAACCGCAAACTTTATTCATTGATGCATGGGGGTTTTGGTAAAACAAGTTTGAGACCTAAGTATTACATTAAAATACATTTACTTACCATAAAATCTATTTTCCGCCATAATTCCAAGTAACAAAACTCACTACACTATTTTAGACACCTTTATTCTCGCACAGTACAAGAAATACTAACCGGTAAACATAGTTTAAACCGAAAAATAGCCGTTTAACTTTTTTTACCTATAACCAGTGCCAAGAACCCGCGCGGCGTGTTCACTTTTTTTCCAAACGCAATGCCGCGAACACGCCTAGCGTGTCCGCAGTTTATGGCGGCATCTCGATGAACTTCAAGAAAATCGTGGTGGCAGTGAATATATTTAAAGTTTAAATTTTAAAATTTGTGATTTTCATTTGTTTTTCTTATTTTATAATGAAGAAATTAGATACATTTTAAAATTTTACTACAAAAAAGGTAAAAATGCAACGAAAGCCGCGAAAAACAATTGCGATGTTTATGGACCTAGTGCAGTGTCTGTGAGAGTAGCACAAATTTGGTTTATGCGTTTTCAATCCGGAAATTTTGATGTCAAAGATGCACGTCCCTCTGGTCGTCCTATTACGGATAAAATGGATGCCATTTTTGAAAAAGTGAAGCAAGATCGGCATATCAGTAGTTACGACATAGCTGAAGAACTGAGAATTGACCACAAAACAGATTTGGCGCATTTGAAAATAACTCGAAAACTATGAACAATCGCGGAACATACATGAGGGAGATTCGGGCACCCAAGGGGTGCTCTTTCTGTGGGCTTCCGCTTGACACTTCTTTTTGGGACAACCTGTATAACCATAGTTTTGAGCTTTCCTAATCTGAGCCTTTCCTTTTAGCTGGGTTCGGCCAGTGCGGCAAAAACTCGACTTACAGCGAATGTACGTCAGCTTGCCCGGAAACCTGTAAGGCAAGCTTAGGCGCCTGCATCTTGGTGTGTCGGCCGCCCGGCTGTGTGTGTAACGAGGGCTACGTGCTGCATGACGGTGAATGCATCTTGAAATCGGACTGTCCGGGTAAGTTCCTCGAATAAAGCTGAGAACCCAAAAGATAAATAAAACTGGTACTACTGGTCTGCTCATAAATTATTCTTATCATTAGTTTTTTTTAATCTTACTTTATCCTACTTCCTACTAATCCTACTACTAATATTATAAATGCGAAAGTTTGTGAGGATTTATGTATGTGTGTATCTTTGTTACTATTTCATGCAAAAACTACTGAACGGATTTAGATGAAACTTTACAGTAATACAGCATAAACATCAAAATAACACTTAAACTACAAATTTATTAGGATTTTATGTAATTTGGCGATAATTTGTAACGATGAAGTTTACGCGGGAAAGCCGCGGGCGGAAAGCTAGTTGGTCTGTAACTGTGATTGAAACTTGCCATAGGAAAGGAAATTATAAATAAGATTTATGGAAACTCGAAGTATTTGATAGTGTCCTTTAAAAAATAATAATTTTAATGAATAGTACAGAGTTCATAAACCGGGTTATAATTTTTACCGTTTAGGCGTCTCGCTCGTCCTCTAGCGAGTAAATCGCAAAGAGTCCGCGTTTCTATTATCGTCGTTCAATCTTGACGAGCCCGACGATTTTTCCGTCATCTAGTCTTGGTGAAAATTTGTTTTTTTAAGTTTAATTTTAGGGTTTTCATACAGAATACTTACTAAAATTTCAATCTGATTTTATATGTACTCCTGGAAGTTAGTTTAAACATAATAAACGTCTGAATTTATAGCGCCAGAAGAACAATGCGGCGAAAACTCGACATACAAAGAATGTACGTCGGCTTGCCCCGACACCTGTGAACCAATTTCACGCCCGTGCAGCGCGGTGTGCAAGCCGCCTGGCTGCGAGTGCAACGAAGGCTACGTGCTGCATGAGGGCAAATGCATTTTGAAGAAGGAATGTCCTGGTAAGTTAAGTAGGTGAAACGCCCGAAACAGATAAAGTATGATCTGGATGAAATAAAGCAAACATCTGGGACATAACATCATGTTCATCTGACCCCGATAAGCAGAGCTTGCAAAGACTGATAAACATCTAGCCAAAAAATTGTAAAAACATATTAATTAAATAGATTAATATAAAACAATATTCAATTAGTCTGTTGCATGAGCTGCTACAACCTTCTGATTTTCGATAAAATAGTATCTTAGATCCATAATTAATTTAACCATAACTTTTTAGCTCCAGCAGAAAAATGCGGTGAAAACTCAACATACAGAAATTGTACGTCAGCTTGCCCCGCGACCTGTGAACCATACGACGGTCCGTGCCTCGCGGTGTGCAAGCCGCCTGGCTGCCAGTGTAACGAAGGCTACGTGCTGCATAAGGGCAAATGCATTTTGAAAACGGAATGTCCGGGTAAGTTACAATAGCTTGAAACACAGATTAGAATAAATGTAGGCTTCTATTGAATTTTTTTAAGGATAACATATAAAAATCAGAAACATATTCCAATTTTCCGTGTGAAAACTTAAATAAAATCGAATTATCACCATAATTAAATAATTTCTACAAGCTTCTGAGTATGCCATTTCATATAATTTTACAGGCTCTGATCACCTGCAAGTAAAGGCAGAGATTCGATTCTGATATTTGAAAGCTAATGGAATCGTAATTGAATGTCATGATTTTGACAAAATTAAATGGTTTATACTGAAACTGTCAAAATCACGCCATTCAATTAAGATTTCATTGGTATTCAAATAGCAGAATCTGGCCCTAGGAGCCTTACCATAGGCCTTAGAAGCAATATTGAATCAATATTGCTCGTACGTCAACGTCATATTTATTTTTGTCTAGGGCGACATTCAAACGTCATTTTTAAACAAGGTTTAGGTTAGCATAAACCAAGAAGGCTAGAAACTAAGGAGAGATAACTCCCTGGAAAGGGTTGGACTAAATCCGTATCCCACAGTGACGCATGCGCATTACGCTTCTTTGCCGCGATCCTCGCGAAGTGTCAAAATTGGTCAACACAACCTCGAAAATGTCAAAAAACAACAACTGTCGCACGTGACACCGTTCAAAACAAAACCATGTGACCATGAAATGACAAATAGCTGCCGCTGCACATGCGCAATACAGCGTTTTGCCCGGCACAGAGTATACGACTTTCGGCCCTCGAAAGCTTACCCCCACTTCGGGAGTTATCTCTCCTTAGTTTCTAGCCTTCTTGGCATAAACCTTGTTTTTGACAACTTGTCAGAAAATAACATTAAACAGACTTTCTTGCTAAAAAAGTTAAAAAGGTTAAAATGATAAACTCCAAAGATGACGACTTTCTTGTTCAAAATACTCACAAGTTAAGAAATTATGAATATAATTTTGCAATTTATACCTTTAAAGAATCTTTATTAAATGAACAACTTTTTGAAATGCTGAAACAACTTCCAGTAGTACATTTTGTTTCACGACACCTGCTTGAAAATTAAGTCATTTTTTTGGATTAAGATTTTCTCTTGCAATATTTTAAATTTTGATATTGACATGGATTTTCTAGCTCAATAAAATAACTAGTCAAAGTACGACAAATCACCTGCTAATCTTTTGGCAAAAAAAATAAGTGAGTAACTTCGATACTTGATTTTTAATAATTATTTTTGTATGTACTTAGGCGATTTTCTGAAAAAATCTAAAATTGATCAAAACTTTAAAATGGTTAGAAATCGGATCAATATTAAAAGGGTTAAAAAGGTCATAAATGACCCTCGCTTTGCGCTACTTCGATTTGATCCTTACTTCCAGGGACACCCTGTTTAAGTCATTCCAGGATTCATTGGCTCAATTACACATTCAAATACGAGTTTCTATTGGTCATTTCGTCTATATTTATTCCATTCCGTGTTATTTTATCAAAATATGTATAAAAATAATTTGACGAATACAACTCTTCCAACTTTTTGAATCACTATATCTAGAAACAGTCGCTCTTAGGAAAAAAAGGAATTGTGAATTTCTTATAGATAATTATCTGATCTACAATTTTTGTCCAACTCAAAACGAAAGTCCAAACTAATACATTTAATGATAAAACTTACCTTTTTTCTGAAAATCGCAAAATTAACATATTTGTGACCTTTGACTTTTTTTTCTAGGCGTCGGATCGATAAGGACTTTTTAGATTTCATTAATGATAGTGTTTTGAACAATCCTACCAATTTTAATCTGGGTGCGAATTATTGTACCTTCACTCCTTTTTTTGGTCTAATTTGACCAGGCTATAACCTCTTTTTTGTGAATATGTTCTTAATTCAAATACTTACCTGTACTTGAGTGTACTATTTAGTAATTTTTGCTCAGTATTTTTATTTCTTAATCAAGTTTCGAATGAAGCCTACAAAAAATATAAATTTCCATGTGATATACGCCCGAATCCAGATTATCAGAGTTGAACAGTCCTCATTTGCATAGCTGTCTCTTTTTTTCTACTGACATGTGACAGTCACAGAACAGTATTAATTCGAAATGTGCTCACCTTTGATTGTTTTCTGGTTTCGGAGGATAGTCTCATTCTTCAAAATAAAAGTAAATTAAAATAACGTAATGCCTTAGCTACGTTCAACATAACCTACTTACTATGCACTATTGCACTTAGTATACTTCATCATTTGCCTTACAGTACAAATAATCACCCGGTATATCCATATTTCCAGTTCCCACATGCCCAGCTAACGAAACATACGTAAATTGCAACGTCGGCTGCCCAACTAACTACTGTCCTACGAGTGATAGTCGCGGGATCATCGCTTGTTCCCCCCCACGCCCGTGCCCGCCCGGGTGCGCTTGCCAAGCTGGTTATAAGAGGAAGAGTAGGGAAGATCCTACGTGCATCAAATACAATGAATGTCGTAAGTAATTTACCTAATACCGAATATATTCAGAGGTTGTAAGTTATCGCAAATTGCGATTCGCAATGCTGCGACGAGTCTGCTGAAATTGTACATTCAAGTGTCCACTTACTGGAACCACTCGTTGTGTTTATAGATAAATTAAGAGCTTAGATATTATAGATAAATTAAGTTTTTTTATTATTGCAACAATCTAAACCTATAACAATAAATTAGGAAATCGATTATATTATAAATACTTTTTGGCATTTACTTCTTGCTTCTGGAACTGTAGATATTTTTTGTATATAGCTCATCGTCATCATCACCATCCGTGCGTTTATCACGGTTGTGAACCAACACTTGTGTGTGAAGTCCCAGGGTCTGCCTTTCTTATGGTCTTGGCCCACGTCGCACGGTCTTGTGCATCCTGAGAGGTGAGTCTGTTGGCACGCATGTGACCCTTAACTACTTCGAGCCAGCGCTTCTTGGGTGGCACTCTTCTGCCGGTACCCGGTGGGGGCGGCAGGGGCCGACATTTTTTACCCACGTAGTTTGCCGATCTCCATGAACCATACCAACGAAGGTGGCACTCCTGCAGCTTGTCTACGTTGTCACGCACACGAAGGCTGCCGCGGATGTAGGGGGAACCCACGATCTTTGCGTGAGTCCACCGCAAGCAAAGTTCATACATCCACCGCAGCATTTTCATTTCCATGACGCGCAGCTCCTGCTCATGTCGCTCTAACTATAGTGACGGCCATATTTCACTTCCGTGTAAAAGGACAGGCCTAATGATGGTTTTATAGACCTGCCCCTTCAGCTTGATCGGTATTTTGGGGTCACAAATGATATCAGTCACCTCACAGCCATTCGGCCCAAGCCGCTGAAATTCGGGCTCTGACGTCGTTGCCGTTGTCCCCGGACGCGCTTACCACAGATTCCAGGTATTCAACGCGGTCCCCGGCGCGATATTCAGGTGATTTGGACGCATACCACGCTTCGAAAGGGCTTTCTTCGCCCTGAGCTCCTTCTGGACTGCTTTGTTCCCACACCAGGTCTCCTTTTCAAGCCTACGTCCACCTCGAGACACACCCAACACCACCCTCGCCGCCTTGTTGATAGCTGCCTTACACCCTTACCTAGCACTATCAGATCACTATCCGCTGCGATGCTCAGGTCATGGGATCTGGCTCCTTCAAGCAGCCACCACCTGGCTCGTGGCAGGCAACACTTCCGGAATTTGCCTCAAGGCTTCACGCGCAGGTCCAGGTTTTGATTATAGCAAGAAAGAAAAATAACTGTCTTTACCCGTGTCGAGTAATCCTACTAAGTCTACTTTAAATTTCAGCTCCTGTAACCTGCACCAGGCCACACGAAGTATGGAACCCAAATCCTCCGAACTGCATCCGCGATAGATGTGAAGATGCCACCAACCCCCGCCCTTGTGAATGGAACTACCCTAATTATACGCCTCAGTGTGTGTGCGAAGAAGGGTATTACAGGAACGCCTCCGATATCTGTGTTCCAGCTGCCAAGTGTCGTAAGTACTAGTTCACTGGCTGACTTGTACGAGTTAACAGTTTTTTTCGTAGGCATTTTATTGTGAAGCGTGAAATAATACTTATGTAGGAATTAAGCACAATGTTCTGAGATCTTCCATCTATTGAGACCTATATTTCATACGCATCGCGTACATTAATTGACCTTGGCTAAAGATATCTATTTCTACTTTCGTCTCCTTATTAAATCTCGTCTAAATTCCAGGTTGAGGCATGCTTCTGTTCTTGAATTTTCCATAAAGTAAACAGTTTAATGTTTACTTTCATTCGACGACACGATTGGCGTAGTCAATTCAAAAAACGATATTTTTTAAATTGGCCCGGCTCTGGCTTAATCCTTAACTGGTACCTCGTAACATAAGGATTTTTATCCTGACTTCGTGACCATGTCAAGTGGTGTCTTGTCGGGCTCAAATTTATTCATCTGCTTCAATATGGCGATGGAGTAAAAATTTCATATACTTACTCTTAGTGGTAATTGTTAGTATACATCGAATGCTGAACATTGACCGCTCATTATTGACATTTTAATTATAAGGACTCCTCTACATCAGCGCTTAGTCAAAGGTACCTACAGAAAAAAACTGTGCTTAATGTCATTCAAGCACACTTTTTCCTTGGATACCTACAATGTATGTCTACTCCTTTCACTCATACATGTCAGAAAGAGATAGAAAACAGGATTTTAGTGCGACGTGTTAGCAATGTATAAGCATTTAAAATTGTATGACGTGCATTATCCAGTTATGGGTAAATATAACCATAGCTTGGAGCTTTCCTAATCTGAGCCTTTCCTTTTAGCTGGGTTCAGCCAGTGCGGCAAAAACTCGACATACAGCGAATGTACGTCAGCTTGCCCGGAAACCTGTGAACCAAGCTTAGGCGCCTGCATCTTGGTGTGTCGGCCGCCCGGCTGCGTGTGTAAGGAGGGCTACGTGCTGCATGACGGCGAATGCATCTTGAAATCGGACTGCCCGGGTAAGTAACATAAATTTTATTATTATACTAATATTCTAAATGTTAATGTTTGTGAGTATGTATGTGTCTTTCTTACTCTGACGCAAAAACTACGAAACGGATTCAGATGAAACTTTCTTTACATTAATTGTATATCAGAATAACATATGGGCGACCATTAATGAAGATTTCATTCATAAAAATAAAGTCCACGCAGGCGAAACCGCGAGAGAAAAGCTCAAAATATAAGATAAGAAAATTAATTCTTATTGAAAAAATACACTGTAAATTACATTGCATAGTTAGTTAAGGATCTTCTCATTTTGGTCCTCAAAGAAAGTAAACGGATCATATAGAAAAAATAAAATTTAATACTAAATATCATTAAATTTTATTTTATCGTTCATGACAGCGAATGCATCCTAAAATCGGCCTGTCCGGTTAAGTTACTTGAGTAAAGCCTGGTGCATTGATAAAGATAATACCCTTATTTAGTTAACATGTTTTCTCTGCTATAATATTCAAAAATGTTCATAACATAATTGGGTATGGGAACAATTTTTTTTTATACAGGTTGTCCCAAAAAGAAGTGTCAAGCGGAAGCCTACAGAAAGAGCACCCCTTGGGGTACCCGGATCATCCCCATGTATGTTCCGCGATTGTTCATAGTTTTCGAGTTATGATTATTTTTCTTAATTTCTGAGAATTTCGGACCTAAAAGTTTAAATTTTTTATTTTTTAAAAAGTAGAAGTTTTTTCAATTTTTTCTTTGCTTAACTGAATCATCCTTAATTGTACTTTGATGCATAAAATAATCAGTTTCATAACTTTGACCAAAATGATGAAAATGTTGGTATAAAACCAACAATGTACGGTTGATGAATAAAGACTTAAATTTTCAACTTTAAATTAAAAATCTAAGCGGGTGACCGTATGGTTTCTAAGTAAAGTTTAAAAATGCTCCAGAATCTCAGCTTTTTTCATTATTACAAAAAAGAAGTACTCAATGGGCTACTTTGGCTAAAATCAGCCTTCAAAGACAGTGAGGTGGAAAGTTCTTGAAATTAGCCATCAGATTAATAACTGTTTTTTGGCCATTTTATCATTCCTGAAGTTCATGAATTTGATATCTAACCAAAAATTACTGCAGGAAGGCTAAGGAAATAATAGAAAGAATAAAATAAACGCTTCTGCAGCAGCCAGATTGTACAGGGACCAAGTACAAAATGGAGGTGGACCTCAACCCGAAACTTGGCCTGATCATCGCATGATTTTAAGAGTGCATAACTCTTACATGGGAGGACATCCACCAGGTAGAAGACCAGGCCGTGTATCTCAAATGCATGACCCAGATAGTGTCGAATCAGTGCTCGAAGAAGTGGCAAGAGATTCATCAGTAAGTGTGAGAACAATACAACGTCGAACCAGAATTCCAAAATCACTGGCACATCGCATACTCCAACAAGAGGGTTTTCATCCATATCATATTCAAAAAGTTCAGCAGCTTAAGCCCGCAGACTATCCGAGAAGAGTAGCGTTTTGTCAGGAAATGTTGCAGCGTCAAGCTGAAAACGAAATGTTTTAAAAAAATATTTTTTGGACCGATGAGTCACATTTTAAGAGATGTGGAATTTTCAACATACACAACTATCATTCTTGGAACATTGAAAATCCACGCTTGACCCGGGAATCTAATTTCCAAGAACAATTCAGTGTCAATCTATGGTCAGGCATCTTAAACGGACAGCTGATTGGTCCGTTCGAACTACCTGACCGACTAAACGGCGAAGCCTATTTGCATTTTCTACAACATAATCTCACTGACTTGTTAGGAGATGTTGACGTGTTAACGCTTTATAGGAATATGATTTTTCAAAACGACGGTGCCCCATGCCATTTTGCGAGAATCGTCAGACAATATTTGTCTGAAAGATTTCCAGACAGGTGGATCGGCCGTGGAGGGCCCATTGCGTGGCCGCCACGGTCCCCCGACTTGAACCCAATTGATTTCTTCGTCTGGGGATATTACAAGGAATTGGTTTACGCCAAGGACATCAGCAACGTAGCCTAATTACGAATAAAATTGAGGCAAGCAGAAGAGACGATAAAAACAACAGAATTGCCTTTATAAAACTAAAAGACAACTTGGCTGCTGCAGAAGCGTTTATTTTATTCTTTCTATTATTTCCTTAGCCTTCCTGCAGTAATTTTTGGTTAGATAACAAATTCATGAACTTCAGGAATGATAAAATGGCCAAAAAACAGTTATTAATCTGATGGCTAATTTCAAGAATTTTCCACCTCGCTGTCTTTGAAGGCTGATTTTAGCCAAAGTAGCCCATTAAGTACTTCTGTTTTGTAATGATTAAGAAAGCTGAGATTCTGGAGCATTTTTAAACTTTACTTAGAAACCATACGGTCACCCGCTTAGATTTTTAATTTAAAGTTGAAAATTTAAGTCTTTATTCATCAACCGTACATTGTTGGTTTTATACCAACATTTTCATCATTTTGGTCAAAGTTATAGAACTGATTGTTTTATGCATCAAAGTACAATTAAGGATGATTCAGTTGGACAAAGAAAAAATTTGAAAGTCTTCTACTTTTAAAAAAATTAAAAATTTAAACTTTTAGGTCCGAAATTCTGAGTAATTAAGAAAAATAATCATAACTCGAAAACTATGAACAATCGCGGAACATACATGGGGGTGATTCGGGTACCCCAAGGGGTGTTCTTTCTGTGGGCTTCCGCTTGACACTTCTTTTTGGGACACCCTGTATATATATTTTCAAAATACCTTTTACTATTTTAAGTAACTTATTTGAATATTTCGTTGATCTAGCCGGTAGTTATTTTTTCATTTATTTTCAAACATTGCGAACTCATGACGGCACAAATTCCCACTGTGTTTTTTCCCGGATTCGTGGTAAATAAATTATGAGGAGAAAATTACTGATTTACTGCACTTACGACTGAAACAGAGCTCGCTGTTCATCATGCACAATCTCACGAGAATGTGAGAAGTAGACTTCAGATACAATTCATTTTGCCAAGTTCTGAAACCAAGCGCTACCTGAAAGGGTTGGGATTATATCGAATGGCTGTTTTAAGTCCTACCTACCCATCTGGGCAATGGGCGTAAATTAATGTACGTATTATTAAAAATAACTTTGTGGAAAAATATATTTCACCTGGGGGAATTTTAAATCTGCTATCTGGAAACCCCATTAATACCATGCACTAGAATCACCTAGCTAAAAGTCTTACGTATGATACAGATCACTTCATTTGATTGGTTGGTGGATAGATTATAAACCAATCACGTGAAAGGAGGTTTATACGATCCAATGGGTTTCAATTCTGAGATGTCAATTTGATTACCGTCAAGAGTCCAATGAACTATAATATACTCTTTGCGGACGTTGGCAAACTTGGGTCATTCATTTGACCCCAGTTTACCAACGTATTTAATTCAAAATATCCTCGATCCTTTGCTTTTAAAAATGTTAAATATTTAAATAAGGTATTAAATACAAATACCTCGAAATGGTTTTCGATTTAGGACATGTTTGATTTTTGTTCCCATACCCAATTACATTTAATTTTAAACATTTTCTTTTCAATCACTTTGTCTATAGAGGAAAACCTCATTTAAATCCGTTGCGTAGTTTTAAAGATCTGTAGGGTAATTTCGTGAAATTCGAGCATGAAATTACTCAAGTGGCCGAAAAACTTAGGCCCGTATTCTGAAACAATATCTGTACTTGATGTGAGTGACGTTTTTGTATGAACTGACGTTTTCAAATCTCTACTCAAGTAAAGATCAATGCTTGAGTATGATTATAAACGGTGTCGGGTTTCATGTGGTCCAAACGAAAACCATCGATAGAGGGGTCCAGGGGCTACTCTAAGGACCTCCATGTATGTTCCGCGAAAATGTATAGTTTTCGAGAAAACAGCATTTTTCTAAATGTTTTCTTAGTACCCATAATGACGCATTTTTTTAATGATTTCTCCTAAAGTATTATTACTAGAACCTTGTTTTTTTTGTGAATGTGAAAAATTAATAGGCTTTTCATTACATTACTACAGTTGTAACTCAGGCTAATTATTTTCTGCAAAAAAAAAAAACAGTGAACTTTTTTTATTTGGATGATTTTTTACTTCTTAGGGTCCTTAGAGTAGCCCCTGCACCCCTCTATCGATGGTTTTCGTTTGGACCACATGAAACCCGACACCGTTTATAATACGGGCCATAATGTCATAATCGCATTAGTTTATTTTATGAACATGTTTGTCAGTAAGAAAGAGACATTCGAAAGTTTTATTTGTACAAAACTTACGAAAATCTTTCTGTAGTCCTTGACATAAAGGTGCTTCCTCATCTGGAGCATTTTCCTGTAATGTGCCAGTACAGAGTCGAGCTTAACAGCAGTGCTATTCTAAAACCACTTCCTTGAAGTTTTGTAAGGCAGTACAAAACATTACAAAACTGCCTTACGAAAAAAAAAAAAAACGAATCTGAAATGTTAATTACAAGCGAACATTCGTCATATCAGGGAGGCAGTTCTGTAATGTTATGCTCAAAATTGAATCTGATACGGTATATTATAGGAAAATGCTCCTAGTGAGGGAAAAAGATAAAAATATGATAGAATGAACACATTAACAGCTCCTGTAGAAAAATGCGGGGAGAACTCAACATTCAAGGATTGTACATCAGCTTGCCCCGCGACCTGCGAACAGCCCAAACCAACTGTGTGTATCGATATGTGCAAGCCGCCTGGATGCGAATGCAACGAGGGTTATGTACTGCATGAGGGAAAATGCATCTTGGCTGGAAACTGCCCAGGTACGTTACTGAAAACTGTACAGAAACGTTACAGTAACTGTAGAGCCCTATACATATACATTATTGTATCTATATATAATAAGTATGTATTTACAAAAGAAAATGTATTTAAGTATGTTTATCCGTTGTCTAGTATCCCATAACACAAGCTTTTAATTAGCTTACTTTGGGGCTAGATGGCGCTGTGTGGAATAATGTCCAGGGATATTCATTATTTATTATTTATTTATTGTCAGTTTGGGATTTTTATAAAATACTAAAAACGAGAAATATTACTATTACCACATTGACATAGGCGACTCTTAAAGTTAGTAGTCTATTTTAGAAAAAAATAATCAAGCTATGGCTGAATAGTTCATGTTAACCCAAGTCCCTGGTAATTCCTATCAATTGAAAGCTTGTCAATAAAGCCCGGGCTAACGAATATATTTTGCACGCGGATTTTTTACCTTTCTGTCGAATGCTTGATGTGTGATACCGACCGACAAAATGTACACCAAGGACCAAAATTAATAGTAGGGATAGCAACATTGATGCCACTTAAGGAAAAAAAACATTAGTGTTTAACCATTAGTGTGCTGGGCGGTAAGTAAGTAGCCATGTGATTATATACGTTTTTAATTCAAATACTTACCTGTATTTGAATGTACTTCTTAGTCATTTTTGCTTTGTGTTTTGATTTCTTAATTAAGTTTCGAATGAAATGATTTATTTATTTATTTTATAGGTACTTTAATTATAATGTTATTAGAACAATCATAATAATTAAAGATTACAATTTATTATTGAACACATAGTCATGCAAATCTCTCACAGAACATCAAACACACTGACAATATATCTTTATATAAGAGTTTTCCTACAAACATACGAATTTCCATCTGAAATACACCCGAATCCGATAATCAAAGTTGAGCAGTCCTCACTTGTACAGCTGTCCTTTTTATTTCTACTGACATGTGACAGTCACAGAACAGTATCAATTTGAAGTGTGATCAACTTTGATTATTTCCTGGTTTCGGGGATTGTCACTTATCGTAAAATAAAAATTCCAAATTGGACAGAACTACCCCAATTTAATGCTTCAGTGTATGTGCAGAGAAGGGTACTACAGGAACGTTTCGAACATCTGCTTTCCCAAAGCCGAGTGCCGTAAGTAGTTACCTTAACCTATACAGGGTGGGAAGAAAAACAAGTGCTTTGTATATCTTACACACATCATTCTGGCTGGAAAATAAACACAAAAATTCCAGCTTTTGAAATATCTAACATGTATTTAAACCTAGTACGATACTACTAAGTATACACCTATAGTAGTAATTAAATAAGTAGAACCTTAAAAAATAATTATCATCGTCTGCAGCCATATGACTTACTTCAAAATAAATCCAAAAAATGAATTAAGCTCAATGAAATGTTTCATCTAAATAAATAAATAAATACAGCGCGTAGTTCAATAGCCCGCTAAAAACCGTAAACCTAGATAACTTCTAACAATTATAAACCACTTTTGAAATCTGCATCTGGATGCCACGCAGTGTTGTCACAATAAATCTCCTAAACGTACACATCCACCTCGAAAAAGGTACATTTTGGGGTAAAAAGGTACATGAGTTTTTTTTACTAAAATAGAGTTATTTTAGAGAAAATAGCTTTCCTCGCCAAAACAGGTGCTAGGCGCTAGTTTTGGGTTCTAGGTTAAACGTACTTATTTCATTTATAAGGGCATATTTAAAAGTTTTATTTATTTATTGGGGTAGTTCTGTTCAATTTGGGGTCCCGTAAAATAAAAAACCATCATGTCAACTTTTTTATATTTTTTTTGAGAATTTGAGATAAATTTTGCGTCGGGTTCTTAAAGGGGTTTGAGTAACTTTGTATGGACCTGTTTCGTCATTTTTTTTGCGGCTAGCAATAGTTTTGCCACTATTTTATAGCACCGCAAGAAATAAAATTTCTTAAAGTATTATTTTTTGCCTTAGACTCACTATAGTAAAAGATCTGAAATGTTACTTCATGGAGCTAATCTCCCTAAACCGTTAAAAAGGACGTAGAAAGAGTAAGATTTTTTTTTCAAGATCTACTTGTTGAGTTTATTTTTCTAATAAAAGTACATCCAGCAATTCTTCAAGTTAGATATCCATAATTGTTATGTTGTCTGTATAGCAGTAAATGTAAAGTAAAGTATTTGGCATTAGGAAGTGGAACACAAGCTATCAGGAAAAACGACCATAACGTCAATGACATCAAAAAGACATTTTCTAATAGTCAATATGTAAATAGGAGGCATTGGTTCCTAACCGTCGACATTAGAGACATTACATGAGGAAAAACCCCCTTATGGTCTTTTTACCTACAATACATGAACAATTTGTGGCCTAATATTGCACTTGGCCATTGAAAACTAGCCTTCTTAAATCCTAATTGCGTCGCATGTTCATAAAGATTATAAATAATACCGCTTTTTTACAGCTTTTTTACCCTTTCCTTGGCATGGATCAAGTTCAATTAAGTAGTTAGTTAAAAATACAATACCTAATATCTCAGCTCAGCACCCCTAGCCAAATGGCAAACGCTCGGAAACAAATCGAACTTCGCCTTCGCTAACGCTTTGGCGCAAACTCTAATAGATTGGTAGACAAGATGAACGGAACGCGGCGAACGCTAGTTCTCTTCTAACTTGCGTTAAAAATAAGAATTTTGTCTATGGTTTCACACGACGCCAGCCAGCCAGACGCAATGTCAAAGTCGAAGAGTTTGACGTGACGTATGTTTTAAGTTGTTGTTATTGAAATATTTTCAGTGTTTTCAAATCACTTTAAAGTGTATTTGTATTTGTGAAGTTAATAGGTGAAATAATCTTTATTTTCAAGTGGTAAGTATTTCCAAAAAAGCATAAAATTGCCAATTTGCTGTAAAAATAATTTAGTTCCGATGGCAATGTTTTGGTTTATTAGACAAGTATTAATTCACTTAATTATTCAATTCAATATTATATATATTAACACCAGCTGATTGAAAAATCGCCATTTTGTTACGTTGGCGTCAAGGGGCTGGCGTTCGCTAACTATCGTCGCGTTGAAACGCTCATGGGGCGTAGTCGCTTGTCAAAAAGTGCCACTTGGCTGTATTTAGCGAAAACTAATGTTTCGTTTTATCTATTATAAAAAAATTATACACTTGGCTACCAATCCAGATATACTTTAGCTATTTGTGCTCCATATAAAGATTGTTCCCGGTTTAACGTTACCCATTTAGATGTTAAGTTCAAAAGGTACGTAAAATGTCAACATTACACATCAGATCATGATTCGTTACGATTAAGTCACGTGACATGTCGATCGACGATTATTTTCCATACAAATCTTTGAGCGTTTTCGTTCAACGTTTGACACTTGGCTAGACCAGCAGCACATGGGAGGCTAAAAAGGTACGTAAAATGAGTAAAATGTACTTGATGGCTGATGACGTTTGCATATCAAGCTTGAGCTTGAGATATAGGTTTTTGATTTGACACAAAAATCTTTATTTATCAAACATCCAAATAAATCCGATAACATCCCGAAACGTACAGAAACGGTAAACAATCCCGAGATTGTGATGGATTCATTGTACTCACAGCAAATGCTCAGAAGCCTTTGTAGAACACAACACAGGACTGAAAAGTGGAAATAAATCCCGGCTCGAGACCGACTGAATGAATGTAAGAGCTTATTTGAATTTACCAGTGAAACAAGTTTTTTATGGTTCAGTGAATTTGATAGAAAGTAAAGCACGGCTTAGCTGACTGACGTCTGTTTTATTGCTTCTAGGTAGAGACAATTCGATCTTTTGAATTGCTATTGTTGGATTTGCACTTCTTTTTTGAAAAAGTGTATACTTCGAACAAAGAACGTTAAATAAATTTAGGCCATGATTACTCATTCTAACTAATTGTATTAAAGAATAATTAAATAAATTTCGAGAGAAACAGAAAAGAAAAATACTTGGTTCAGTTAGAGCTCGAGCTAGTTATAACTGATTTCGTTGGTATATTAAAAAATAGTATTGTGAATGCAGAATAATACAAATGAGTGAGTACCTACACAACCTTTGCACAATGGTTTTCATTCTGGATGTTAAGTTAATCAACCGTTGATCCATCGTCAAAGTATTTTCTTTTAACCAACAGGATGTTAAAGTGAGGTTGGCTGGCAAGTACTGAGTACTTCTGTGATCATTTATATTCCACATATCATTGGGAGTCTTCTGAAGAGACCATCATATGGGGCGTTATATAAACTTTTGGGGTAACCTCGCTTCGTCACTAAAGTTTTGTCAGCTTGACCTATCAAGTATTTTGTGCTATCAACTAAAACCCGTCACGTCCCTAATTCTCGACTAAACAAACACAGCATCATAGATGTAGTACAAGTTGGAAAGCTTGTGTATCTCATTTTCCACGTTTCTTTGCTGCAGCCGGCCAATGTGCCACTCCCGAGCAATGCAGACCAACTTGCGCGGTGCCAAACCCGCCGAACTGCCCAAAGTCGTCCCCCGCTGCTGAGAATGTAGACGGCTGTGAATGCAAAACGGGCTTCGTTCTATCCGCGATTGGTGGAAAATGCGTGGGAATACAGGAATGCCCTCGTAAGTTAACGATTTTTTAGAACAATCGATTATTTTTGATAAGTGCGTGTTTGAGTTCCGAATTTTTGAAACTAGAGAATTTCAACGGAATTTTACCCGTGGAACAGGATTCATTCCAGCCAGTCCAGATTTATTTTTTACAAGCTTTTTGATCCTTTTGCAACCCCCTGTTACTTATCGGCGAAATATTTGACCTACACGGAGTTCATTAAGTAAAAAATGTAGTCATTTCAGTTTTTGGTAACAAACGGCATAAATATTCGGTAATTTTTCCTTTATTTTTAGGAGACCAAGGCTGCAACGGAGATCCTTTTGCCGTACCCATGGCTTGCCCTTGGCCTTGTCCATCCTCCTGCAGCTCGCCAGAATCGTCCAGATGCGGCAAGACTTGTGAACCAGTTGGATGTACTTGTCAATCTGGGTACATCCTTTCGGATAAGACAAGGAAGTGTATCTTGGCTACTGAGTGTCCAGGTAAGCTTTCATTAAAGTCATGGTTTAAATCATCATATTGTAGCTGTTGAATTAACTTCCTTTTTATGGTAAGTATGGTGTTATTCTTTTCGCATTAAAAAACGCCTTATGAATAGTGCCAAACAAACTAAACGTTGCAGTTGTGCTGACGCTATTTCTGTCATTGTAGGTGGCAATCCTTGTGGACCAAATGGAACATTCGTAGACTGTGGATTCCGGTGTCCAAACCAGTATTGCCCAAAAGATGATAGTCTAGTTAAATACGCCTGCAAGCCTGGGCGGCCCTGCCCACCTGGCTGTGCTTGCAACACAAACTACTTGAGGAAGAGTTACGAAGAAGACGTCTGCGTTCTAGCCCGGGAATGTCGTAAGTGGTTTTGAACTTTAATGCCTTTTTTTATTGATAAACTGTTGACCGTGCAAAATGCACTGTTCTGTCATTTTGCCGCAAATGGTGAAATTGCCAGGATTTAAAAAGACAAACCAGTAAACTAAGTTAACATATATTTTACGTATTACAGGGTTTATCTTATTTTAGATTAGTTAGTTTTACTTTTTTTTTAGTTTTTATGTAACCCTAGTTTCTAAGATGCCTACCACAACAAAACACTTTCTCAGGTTATTCTGGCAAGAAAGTGCGTGTTTTATAAGATTAGGAAAATAAAACAACCCTGTTGAAACTATCTTATCTCATCTTATAATTTAGATTGATTCAAACTGCGAATCCTACAATTTTCTTTACAGCCCAAGTGGAATGCACCAGAGATCACGAGGAATGGAATCCTTGTACCACAGAATGTCTCGCAGAACGTTGCGAGAACCGTGATAACAAGCAATCAGACTGCGACCCTGAACTTTACGAATGTCAACCTAAATGCGTTTGCCAGAAGGGCTACTTTAGAGACAGCAATGACAACTGTGTTCCTGCTGATCAATGTAGTTAGTCGTTGTAAAAAAATACCATCCTGCGTAGTAAAAATATTAATGCTCGAAATTAATAACTGCGATATTTTTTTCTGTTATTGGCCGTGCTTCTGACGCTATTTTTGACTCAGAATTAATTTGTATAATTTTATATTCAACAGTGTAAGCTGTCATTTAATCGAGTGTTATGTTTTTAAATAAACGTTTCATATTTTAACTAAGTAGTTTTTTCTATTCGGTAACAAATTTGGTATACCATTCCTTAACCCTGAGTACCCTGACCCATGTTTCAGTTGTGATGGAAAACCATATCGTCTAAAATGACAAGGTAACTGGTAATTCAGAAAACTGAACTATAACTTTGCGAAAGGAATGACTACCATAATGAGCCTCGGGTTATTTGTAGATAAGGGTTCTACAGGAATGCTGCGGACGTTTGTGATTCCTTTGCCGACTGCCGTTAGTATAGAGGCTGGGTAATCTGGGTAGCATTGCTGGCGACATTGATTCTGGTTTGTTTCTGGTTTTAAAATCAGCGGATGACTCATAACCTCGCTGACCAATTTACTCAATCTCTTTTATTTTTATTATAAACCCGTTCATTGGTTACATAATATATTTTAAACAGCAGACTACAGATTTTAAAAAGAACTAAATTGGTCAACAATCAGGAGGCTAGTCAGATAGCTCGTGTGCTCAACTCCCGCGAAGCAAGATATAGTCTTTTTTTTTTCAGGTTACAGATAGGCTATTACTATAGTTTAACAATTATTATTATCAATGGTCGATCCCATTCTTATTTATGGTAACTCAAACGGGTTGATTTCGTTAAATGAAAATGCTGCGGCTAGCAAAGCCGAGGGCCGCTATCATTTAAAACTACAGCACCCAATAACTAGATGCTACTTGATTTTCTTGTATCTAACGTGATTCTACTTAGTGTAAAATGTGTGAAAATAAAGTAAAGGGTCCTAATTATAATTTTTTCAAGTTCTTATTTCTTAAAAGTCCCTTTTTGAATCCCTACTTAATTGACAGCCTTGGTTCGCTTATCATTACATTTTGAGAGTCGAGATCTGAAACCCCCATTATCCGTCAATGAGTACAGATGAGTCTGTACTTATAAGATTAATCAAATATAGGTAAGTACGTAAACTACTTAACCTATTAACATTTCCAGCGAAGCCAAAACTGTGTTCCTCCAAATGCACACCAACATGCGCCGTGCCCAATCCACCGAATTGCCCGCAACCAGGAGGTTACAACGAGAAACAATGCTGTGAATCAGGGCACATATTGGATAAGATTGGAGGGAAATGTATTCCGATTGAGAAATGCCCTAGTAAGTTTTACATATCTCCGTACTATTTGAATAAGATATAGACACCCTGAGAGTCTGGAGACAGTTGAAATATCCTGAAGGACATCTAGGTATATCCAAAATAGGGTAGTTAAAGGCAAGCTATTTGCTGACTTTTTCAAGTTTTTTTCACGGTCTGATTCTAAACCATGTTTTCGCTAATCAATTAGGTATAATGTTGTTTTTACTTCAATACAAAATTGTTTTGCTTATTTAATAATATTAATATTTGTGAAATCCAGAAAAACACTCATACTGAAAAATCGCGCAACGTTATTCCTATTAAGGAGAATCTACAGATATTTATCAAGTATGAATTTATTACCAGAAAACGTCGGCTGCAACGGAGACCCCAATGCTGTAACCAAGGGATGCCCAAGAGCTTGTGTACCTTCCACTTGCAAGAATCCTGAATCGCAGCAGTGCCCTACGGCTTGTAGTCCTGGCTGCGAATGTGCCCCAGGGTACATCCTCTCGGATATTAAAGGGAAATGCATCAAAGTGGAGGAGTGTCCAGGTATGATTTGGTTAATGAACAAGGTGTAGGCAATTGGGACTTTCTTGTTGTGTATTCTCAAACTCTGTCAGTTTGTCCTCCTCTAAAACTTTTGAGCGAGTCATATTATAATGAAATGAAGTTATTTAACTGAGGATCCTGTTAATCTGTAATCAAGCCAGTGTCCCTACCCTATTCCACTAAATTAGCTTTACAGTACCGATTGAAGAAATACTAATTTTCATACTCGGTCAATAATTCGTGAGAAGTGTACCTTTCTTAATATTTTATTTTTCCATAATGTCGTGTATTAATATGACAAGGTAATCAAGTGACAGTAACAATTCAACATAATCATGGACTATAATAAAAATGCTTATTATGTGTACCTAAAGAATAAATCAGGTTGCAATAAAACTCAAAATAGTAGAAAAAATACAATGGTTCTCCAATGAAGACAAAACAATAATGATGACACATTTAGATTACTAGGAAAATTAGATTACTTCAAACTGTTTTTATATTTAGGTGGAAACCCATGCGGTCCAAACGCATTCTTCGCCAACTGCAAGAACAGCTGCCCCACCGACTACTGCCCCATAGACGACAGAAGAGCTACCGTCATCTGTGAGACTTCTCCATTCGCACCATGCTTCTCAGGATGCGTCTGCAAACTGAATCATAAGCTGAACAACCGAAAAGAGAAGAAGTGCATTGTGTCTTCAGACTGCCGTAAGTATTTGCTAGTTGCACTGTCACCAGTACTGATGGAAGGTAATAAAAGGTTACTTCCAAAACGAACTTTGGGTGGCATGCTCGAATTCTGGAACGACACTGAGCGCAATTTGTTTGAGAAGTTATGTTTTTTTATAAAACAGCAAACTCATAGGCGGGATCTTGGATAACCTTTACGACGTTGCCGCTTTAGGCTTAATTAGCCGGAAGGTAATTGACCTTTAGGTGAGATAGGTTTAAGGAAATTTAAGTAAAACTGCGTAGTTGAAAAATTATTTGACTATTATATATTTTTATGACCAATCGCGACTTAATTTTACTATTTTTAGAATTAATTCAACGATTGGTTCTGAACAATCGAATTTTAAGTTTTGCGCTATTTAATAAACACGTTACATTTACAGTAATACCCAGACAACAAACTCACAAGCAAGGCTAAGGTTTATCCTTAGGACCTATTCACTCAGCTCAGGCCCCTTCTAAAAGCGCCAATAGGCTAGCCTTAAAAGCTTCCCGGCTTAAGTTGAGCTCTCTTCGCTTTAAACGTGCATTCTACGAGCCGTACTACGGTACGAACAGCAAAGTGTTACGGTTGAGCGCAGGTTGACCTGTGAATACGACTCAGGCTTTTAGTTGACTGATTTTGATGCGTAGACATATTTTAGTATCGCGCAAAGTCTGTGCCGCTGAAATTGCTGCTTTTTTATTTTTTTATCGCACACCAAGATCATCTGACCCCGAACTAAACATAACTTTTACAATGGGTGTTAACTACTGATGAACGATCTTAAAAACTTAGAAATATCTAATTAAATAGCTAAAGACACCCAGAGACAGAACCAACACAAATGTTCGTCACACGGATGGTTTTTTCTATCGAACCCATGACGTACCTAGGTAGAATCATAGGTACTATGCTGTAAACTTTAACGGTGATCATTTCTAAGTGGTTGAACTTAAAGTCAATTTTACTATTAAGATTATTTAATGATAGCTCATATTACGATTTCTACCTGAATTTAATTTTCTGATTTAGAATACTAAATCTGAAAACACGTTAATACCTACTCGTAGTTCACTTAGGATTTTAGTTATTTATCAGCTGATTAACAGCGAGTGATATTTATAATTTTAAATTATTCAATCTTAATTGCGTTCCGTGAATCTTATGCAACTGTTTACACGTTGATTAATCATCAATTCTAATTAAGGCCTTTAATTGCCCAAGGGTTGTTTTGACTGCACGTACTAAATCGATAATTTGCTTTATTTGATGGGATGGAGTTTTTTTTAATGCAAGTAATTAGAAATAAATCTCTGATGGATTTGATGAAATTACAAATCAGCTGACTTTTTGTATTGTGTTTAACGAAAACGAAGATACAACTTTTTTAAAAGAAGTAATTCAATCACCTACACTACTTTTTGTTTATTTTTTCTCAGAGTAGTTATACTCTCTAAAATGGTTCTATGGAGTTGGTGTGGAAAATGGATAGTTTGATTTCCTACAAAATGATTGAGCAGAACGATGATTTCCTTACAAATTTGAATGGGTACCCAGGTGCAAGTGACTAGTAATTAATGGTGGCTTCGACAATAGGTCTGCTTAATTTTACGATTTGTACTCAGGATCGGCTGTCATGACATTATTTTTTAATTTTAGCGCCAGTTCCGTGCACCAGACCTGCTGAAGAATGGTCTCCTTGTCCGTCTGCTTGCCTAAGCGAGTACTGCGAGGATGCCGGCACGCCTCCACTCACGTGCAACACCCTTGTCCTGAACTGCCAGCCAAGATGCATCTGCCAGGAAGACCACTTCAGAAACGCCACTGACATTTGTATTCCGGCCTTGGACTGTGTTAAATAGTGCAATATTAAGGGTTACCTTTGCAAGGAATTCGTTTTAATTTATTGATTTATTTTCATGCTTTTAGAATCTGGAGAAATCGGTAAAGTTATATTATAACGTATTTAAACTGTATGGTATCGTTTAGTTAATACACATATAGAACTTATTACCAAGAAAAATATTCTACTGAGGGAGGATTTATTATAACATTGTTCAGGTACCTAATATCGATATTTTTTTTTGTCACGAATCATCATCCGTGCGGTCTATCCCGGTTGTGAACTCACACTGGTGTGTGAGGTCCCAGGGTCCGCCTATTTTTTTGTCACGAATGAACATACGAGTACATATTCACTGACAATTCGGTTCTGGCACATAGTTCTAACCTGACCTAACAAACAAGCATTTTAAACTAAATAATGTCCGTTTATTTAATTTCGCTCAAGTAAAATACCATAAAAAACTATATAAACTATAAAATATTAGTTAAAATAAATTAACTGTTTGATAATTTTATTTTGGTAAATAAAAAATATGTATGATAATCAATTTATTGTTTTTCAGTGAAGTATGTTTCTATGAAGTGATTATTATGATCTAATAATTAATTTTCTTCATGATTTAAAATGTTTTTGTGATAATTTTTACGACTAAAATGATAAAAAATGCTTAACTAAAAATAAATAAACGTAAAAATTATTGATCACCACACAAACTTGTTTTTTATTTGCCCTAGAATATTTATATCTAATATAATATCTAACATAAGTATTCCGTCATAAGAGTTTTGGAGCTTGAGCTATTCAACCGTAAGGTTATTTGAATGTTTTATTTTTTGAATGTAATTTGTATTTTGAAATACCGGTATTTAGAATTCGGGTATTTTGAGTTCGTACATATTTAAATCAAGGCGTAATTTTTTTGGAGATTCTAATATGTACCCGTAATAATTCATAAAGAGAGACTCAAGCGAAAATATCTTGTATCTACAAATAATGTAGTCGAGAAAATTGTGTTTCTTTGTAGGAGTCCTTTGACTAGTGTTTCTTTTCACAGTCGCTAATTCGCGCCATTCACAAGTAGACATACTCATGTGAGCACAACTTAGTTTGACAGGTTGGTCTATAGGTTTGGATAATTGAATTACGAACTTAGTCCTCGTTCACACGAGTACGATTCGTGTTTCTTTTGACGGTGGCAATTTCACAATCGTCACGAAACGTGAAAATGATCGTCTCGTAATCACGTTCATCAAAAACACTTATAATTCGACGAATAATATAATTTGAATGATGTATGCAATGTGAACTTCCCTCCGTCATGCCGTATCGTATTTTTGATGAACGTGATTACTAAGTAGACGATATTTTTCACGTTTTGTGACGCTTGTGATATTGCCACCGTCAAAAGAAACACGGGTAATAATTTATGTGAAACGAAATTCTAGGAATCGATTTTGTATAAATTACAACCATTTTACGCATCTACGCATTTAATGCATTTCACATTTTGGAATTTTAATGTAAGGTTAATTGGAAATGTGCATTTTGAATTCTGATATTGTATATATGTATTATTAAGGTGCAATCGCTTCGGTTATTTTAAATCTTAAGGTAATTTCAGTTCGGGTATTTCGGACTTAGTCATTTTAAATCAAGGTGTTTTGTTTTTTGGGATTATAAAATAGATAGAAATGAATTTACAAGAACCAGAAAGTCACTGTTTTCAGAGTAGAGCAGTATTTATTTTAAAAAAAAGATTTTTATTTTATGCAATTAAAAGCACTTTTTATAATTCACTTCCACCTGCATTCATATTTGACTATGTATTCGAATTATTTTAAAATATATTTTAACTCCACTGTAAATGTTAGGGCTGTAAGTAAGCATTATCTGATACTCAAATTGTCTTGTAAATTAGTTTCACAAGAAATAATAAAATGACATCAAATTACATTTCATCTAAAGCAGCATGTTCAGTATTGCAGATCTAAATACCTACATTGTAATTTACTGTCACTTATTTATCAGAAAACACGTTACACCGGGTTATTATCAAAAGACTTACAAAAACGACGAATTCTCATTTAGGTACATAGTTACTACATCACTTAATGAGTATGCCATATCGTTTTTGTAAGTATTCTGTTTATCACCCAGTATAATAGCATCATCATAGCAGGCCCTTTTAAATAATTGGGTCAACCATTGGCGCAAGATCCTACCTTCAGTGCCGGGTCCAGGGGTCCTATTTTTGTTTAGAAAACGGGTCTGAGTATAACTAGAGAGTCAGCGTATTGGATAGTTCCTAGCCCAATCTTGACCGGACTTGACTTTACTTTGTGTTCAGAAAAATAAAATTTCATGTCTCTCCGAATATAAGAAAACACCCTTATATACAGATACAGAAGCGCCGTTTTTCCATAGAAACCTAGTCCCCTGTTTCCTCCCTGGATATTGCTAGTAGAGGAATATTTTTAACCAAAAAATCTATGGCCACTATTAGAATGTGTTTTCCTTTTTTCGATAAATTAATTTTCAAAAGAGATAATAATATGATCCTTCCAAAATCTAAAAAAAATAGTCAGATTTTCCGCTATGTTCAATAGGGACACGGTTAAAGACTTTTGTAATTTTTAATAAAAAAATATATTTCAATCGGTCAAGTTTTCGAAAAGGGATCAGGGAACTACGAAGCGTCGCTTTTGTGGACTTTCGATAGGTCATTTCGATCCGATTTGCAGATGTCTCTATCGCACTTTGCGGGGGGCTTGAGGTTGGCAAAAGACAGCAAAAGTTTTTACAAATTCGTATTTTTCAATTCTCTCGACCGTACTGTGTCCTCTTTACTGCGACGTTAGGTTCGATTGCACTCCGTAAAGTATATTATAAATTTCTAGTTTACTTTCACCTCATTACGTCATTGTGGAAATGACAACCTCCGCCAAGTTTTCTCTGACTACCTTATGCGATAAAATTCGTGGACGTACGCCGAATAACGAGTATACTCATAACTATCGTTGAATGTTTTTTCACTTCGAGCTATCAGTTGTTTTTTTAACTAAGTCTGTTTGAACAACAACAATGGCGAATGTACTCATTCTTTTATCACATTATCTTCCGCAAATTCAAACGAGTGAGTACGCTAACCCCAAGAATATAAATGTAAACACAAACATTCTCCGCACAAAAACCGGCGCTAGGCGAGGAAATGGGATAAGAGGCTTTCCAAAGGAAATCCGATAGAGGTTGGAAGAATACTGAGACAACTGTGGAAAATTGGAGACCAAGCTGCCGTTCGTAGGAAGCGTTCACACTTACGAGAGGTTATGTTTTAGAGATTAAGCATTATAAGTTAGAGGATCGTTTTGAAAATATAGTAAACTACTGCAACTGCATTGATTATAACATTAGAAATAAGAAACAGGTGTGCTAAAATCAATGACAATTTATATTTGACGTTGCCATGACGATGACATACCTGAGTATAACCTGGCAAAATTGAAAACCCCCTTCTGCCACAACGTACCTATGAAGGGATAATGGAACATTTTAGATTTGGTAGAGTTATAGTGACAGTAAAAATATGTTCGTTTAAAAACCTCTGCTTCTTTTAGGTTTTTACATCGACAATATAGTTTAATGCAAAACAAAATAATAGTAATTCTGAAGTTACTTTACTTTAAATGAGAACAATTATGTGTGACAGCTACTATTTAAGGAAATTTTAATAACTTTGGCATAAATCTTGAAAGTAATAATGTTTATTGTACTTGTACACCAAAGTGTACCCTAAAAAGAACCTTTTTTACTTCTGTCTAATGCTATAATTAATAGAGTATAGCTGCCTCGACTCCACAGACTTCGTTCTGTCAAAAGTAATTGCACGTCGCGGCATCGGTAAAGCAGCACATCTCGCCCGCGTTTCTCCAACTTGATTTACATATCCTATTATTTTTCACTGAATGTTTTGTTCAATCATAATAAAATATAGCCTATGTCACTCCCTGATATGTAGCTTCTTAATGGTGTTTTTTTTTTTAAATCGGTCCAGTAATTTCGGAGCCTATTCATTACAAACAAACAAACAGTCAAATCTTTCCTCTTATAGAGAATAATCTATACTAATAATATATTATATTATTAGTATAGATTATTTTATTCATTAAATAACTTAAGTGAAACATTTTTACAGTATTTCTATAAAACAAAGATTCACAACAATAAAACAACTTATGAATTATAATTATAAAACCAAATACATAATTACAATTATAAAACCTTAGCTTAAATTATATAAAAACAATGTAAAAAGTAAAAAAAAAAGTAAAAAATCATTTATTCATTTAAGCTTGTACAAAGCACTTATGACATGTCAAAAAAAGTATATAGAAATAATAATAATAAACGTAAATAAAATAGTACAATATTAACTAGTACACATCGTGAATATACATAATGTGAATCTACCACCGGTTCGGACGTTGCTTCTTATCGAGAAGACTCCGGCAAGAAACTCGATAGTTACTCTTTTCAACTTTGTTTGTTTTACAAAAAATAAATTCAGAGTTCAGTCAATGCGAGTAGAAAAAAGAACACAATATTGAGCAGAGGAGCAGATTATTCCTACTATGACCACAAACTTTTGTCGTTCAATGATTTATAAAAATACTATAAAAACGTATGTATTATTATTATCTTGATTAATTATATAACTTAAGTATAAAAATTGTACAGTATTTCTATAAAACAAAGATTTTTAGCAACAAAACAACTTATGAATTATAATTATTAAAAACAAAATACATAATTACAATTATAACACCTAAGCTTAAATTAAGTTATAAAATCAATGATTTATAAAAATACTATAAAAACCTTAAGCAGGGCAGGCAAAGCCCAGACTACCGGTGGTTAGGGCTGCAGAGAGAGGAACCTCCTGACAATGCGAGCCGTGTCCAGGAGCACCGCCTTCTGCATCTGACCCTTGACCCAACCGCTGAGCGCGAGCCTCTCAAGGTGTTGGTCGAGGCTCTTCGCTATTAAGCCGTTTGCCGATACGACTATTATTTGATTATTATTATTATCAGTATAGATTATTATTATTAGTATAGATAATATTTATTTTCACACCACATGCTCGACAATGCCGAATTATATGTCATGTAAACCTTACCGAAAGCAAGACATTATATCTCTTGGCTTTAGCCGGGTTATAATGTTCTATTATAACCCGCTGGTCAATAATGTGATTTTCACTTTCATAATTCTTATTGCTATGTCGATCAAGTCTAATTTCACTAAACAGAATGTGTCCTCAGCGGGCGCGGCCAACTCGATTTTCGAAGACCGAGGCCGTGGCCCACTAGATTCGCACTGAGACGAACTTCATTTGTCTGTCAAATCGAGTAGGCCACGCCAGCTGAAAGAAGTTGCTATAGCCGTAGCTAGTAGTACTACTATACTAAGCCTGGTTTTTTATTGTCTCGCATAAAGTGAGAAAAGTAGAGTATACACCACCGGGATAAAACTGTTTTTTTCTTGGGCGCTTGAATCCCTCACTGCACTCAGGACTCAATCTTAATTCCCTCGCTTTGCTCGGGAATTAACTTATAACACCCTCGCTGCGCTCGGGAGTTAAATTTGGAGTCCTTCGTTACGTTCAGGATTCAATGTAGCGCCCGTGACATAAAACAGTGCTTTATCCCCTTGGTGTATAATCTACTATTATTCACCAAGAGGAGTAAGGCATTGATTACTCAACTAGTGGTCTTTTGAGACACGACGCGAAGCGGAGGGCCTTTAACAACACGAGTTGAGTAATCAATACTTACTCTCGAGGAATATATAATACTTTATAGTACTCTTATGAGGAAAAAATAACAACGAATTCTCGCACAAAAAAATATTAAAATATTTTTTTTTCTTTTTTTAAATTTATTTACCATTGAAAAGTTTAAATTACATGATCATAATACAGTCACATAGTAAAACCACTTCCACGCATCCATGGCTCATTTGGAATTAAAAAAAAAAACTTAACTGTGGAATAATGGATTTTCATACAATATTACTAACCAGATTTTGAAGGAGGATTAATGAGCAACATTCTGCCCAATTATTAGGTTAGTTTGAATGGACTTTTCGAATGGTGTAGTATAAATAAATATAATTATCTGGGACAAATTACACCAAGATCATCTGGGACTGATAAGAATACTTGAATATTTCTAAAAACATACTTAAATGGATATTAAGACCCATACACACAACAACAATGTTCGTCACATGAATGTTTGACACTACCAATGTCTAGACACTAATGACACTAAATCTGACACTAAATCGAACCCACGACCAGGCCAGCCAAAATAAACTTTGACGTACAAAACAGTAAAATATATTTCGGCAGTCAAACATCTGGGAGAAGACTGAGAACCAGAGTGCCGAGTGCGAGAAGTGAATGATTTCACCATCGCGTTTTGCGAGCACGTAAATGTCAATTGGTATGGAATTGAGTCAGCGCCATCTAGCGGCAAATTTGAGCAACATTAAGGCCGCTAGATGGCGCTGATTCGATGCCATACTGAGTTTTTTTTCTCGCAAAACGCGATGGTGAAGTCTTCCTTTTCTCTCATTTTATCTCGCACTTGGCACTCAGGAGGGAATTGCTTTTGAAAAAATTAATCTTATCGATCCTAACTATCGAGTTTCTTGCCGGAGTCTTCTCGATAAGAAGCAACGTCCGAACCGGTAGTAGATTCACATTATGTATATTCCCGATATGTACTAATATTGTACTATTTTATTTACGTTTATTATTATTATTTGTATATACCTTTTTTGACATGTCATAAGTGCTTTGTACAAATGAATAACAAACAACAACAAACTTTGCCTATGACACCTTAAGGATCAAATCTTTACGTTACGGATCTTTATCAAATTGTCGTGAATTGAGCCAGTACCCATCAAGGCCAGCATATACGAATTATTATCTAAATTAATGCCTACTCATTAGAGCAGACAAAATGAATCAGACAAAACAAAACAAAACCTTGGTTAGCCACAATTCATAATTTTATGTTTTTATCGGTAAATACAGTTAGGACTGCTAGGTACTGAAATTGTAGTGTCACCTATAAATGAATGTGTTTCAATTTAGATCTTATTACAATAAGATAGAGAATAACATCGTAAACCTATCATAGGGACTGCTATGCCTACGCAAATTACGTCGTCCGTCCGTACATAGCCCCTAAGCAACTACCACCGTAAGTAGAACCCAATATAAAAGAAAAAGTAAAGAGCCCAGAGGTCACTTTATAATGAACATTAAGTGTGCCTTAATTACCTAATTTAACAGAACAGAATACTAAATGTGTTTTTTTAGGGAAAAACGTTAATTTGTACTTGCGAACAAGATCTGGTAATTTATTCAAGTCTTCAAGAATGAGG
Source organism: Udea olivalis (assembly GCA_947369235.1). Classification (NCBI taxonomy): domain Eukaryota; kingdom Metazoa; phylum Arthropoda; class Insecta; order Lepidoptera; family Crambidae; genus Udea; species Udea olivalis. The sequence continues at coordinate 15,094,501 of OX376349.1, read as the reverse complement.
AAAAATTTTCATTTTCTGCACGATTCAGAGTTCTATGCCTATTGTGTTAAAGATCGTTTATTGTTTTTCCCTAGCATTTGAAATAATTAATCAATGATTGTATTCCTATGGAAAGAGGAAAAGGTAAGGACTGCATTTATAAGCGAAATTTTGGCTTAGTCGGTTTGACGCCGTTGACGAAGTAGCGTCTTGAAGAAAATGATAAAATTACTTCTGTTGGGTTTATTAACTTTTTGGATGTGTTACACAAACAGTGAAGGTAAGTTTATCTTTGTTTATAGTTTTTTTTACGCTTGACGGGGTTACTACTGTGTCCAAGTTAGAGTTTTAAGTTTTTTGTGTCTCTAAAAAACTGAGTAGTGTTTAAGTTTAGATTGGGTTTGGATGCCATGAAAACACTACTTACACTTAAACACTACTTTAGCAAAACGAAAGGTACAAATTGATTAGTCAATAAAATTAATACCATTACTAGTATAGGATTAAATAGCTCAGTTGAATGAAAGTTTGTCTTATTCATCGAAGGTTACCTCACACGAACAACCAGTCTTATTTACAAAACTTTACTCTGGGATTTTGGAAAACTCAGTCTGTACATTTATTAAAGTTGTGTTATGAAATAAAAACGAAAGTTTAGTCATAGGTACCAGTATTTTTAAGTGCTATGTTCCTGCCAAGGTAGAAATGAATACCAAAAGAAACTTACTTTCGTTCACAGTCGTGAAAAGAGCAACGTGCCCGCCAAACGAAAGTGAAGTGGAATGCGTCCACTGCGGCCCCAAGTGGTGCAAGGACTTGGGCCACCCCATCCCGTGCGCCGGAGGCACGGCGCTGTGCAAACCTGAGTGCGTTTGCGTCGATGGCTTCGTGCGGAACGCTGACTCCAAATGCATACCCAAAAGTGAATGTGGTAAGTCGGGAGTAACTTTTCAGGTTATAGAACTATATTCTCGATCTGATATTCTTATCGAATATTTCTCGAAAATAATCAAAATTAAATAACGCCGTGATAAACCGCAACAGACCTGCATTTGCTAAAACCGTGTTTGGTTGTCATTAAATAATAATTATAACTCAAAATAACTCATTTGTTTTAGGCAATATTATATATTACAAAAGTTACATAACAAAGGCCCATAGATAAATAAAAATATAATAATTTTGGCAAAAAGAGTTTTCATGGCATATTCAAATACTTTTGAAAATGTCGACAGTAAAGCAATGAGTTAAAACTGGGCTACTTCATGGGCTTGGCTTTTCAAAATTTACATAGCAGATTCCAGCTTACGAGAATAGCATAAAACCGTTCATTGCGTTCATTTAAGCCCGGTAAAATTAGACCAAAAAATAGGAGTCGAAGGTACAATAATTCGCACCCAGCTCAAAATTGGTAGGATTGTCACCATCAAAACACCAGCATAAATAAAATCTAAAAAGTCCTCATCGATAGACACCTGGAAAAAAAATCGGAGTTAAAGGACTTAATTACGGGTTTCTCGAGATTTTTAGCAAAGCGGGTAGTTGTATCATAAAAACAGTTTAGACAAGAAATGTAGATCAGATAAATATCTATTAAAATCTCCATTTACTTTTCTCCTAAGAGCCACTGTCTTATTAATATGTATAAACTTAACTTACTTAATAAATGTGGTTGCAAAAAAGTTGGACTGGACAAATTGTCAAGGCCGGTCGTGCTCCAATATTAAATCACCAAAATGTAAGGACTTTTTACATTTCATTTATGATAGTATTTTGAACAATCCTGCCAATTTTGAGCTAGGTGCGAATTATTGTACCCTCGGACGTCTCAATTGACCGGATTAAAACGCAGCCACCATAGATGCATTTTTTTATAAATTCCAGAAAGTTGCGGAGGCGACAAAAACGCTACCTCTGGTTGCGGCAACCCGTGCGGCAACTCGTGCTCAGACTACAAGGAAACCAACAAGACATGTTTCTCGGGTTGCCGGTACAACAGCTGTGACTGCAAGCCTGGTTACGTCTACCATGACAGCTTGAAGATTTGTGTTCTGCCGGCCGACTGCTGTGAGTATTGCGACAGCTTTGTCTAAATAGAGGTCTTCTACAATTCTACAAAAATCTCGCTATATTTTTACGGTTATTATATTTCGTCGATGGTCGTGGTTCGAACCCTACCTAACCAGGACAAAATTCGTGTGATGAACTTTCATGTCTGTTCTGTGTCATGTAACTATCTATTTATCTATTCAGAAATATATTAGCATGTTTTTCAATCTCTGACATCCTTAAAGTACAAGCTAAGTTTGCGGTCAGAAGATCTTATTAAGGTATCCCAGGTAGGGCTTCTTTGATTGAAATGACTCGCCCCATTGTAGTTGAAATTTAGTGTGTAGGTCCCCAAATTGTGAGAAAAATAGGCTGTGTCACACCATTAACAATTTCGTTAGAAGGTCTTTTTTTTGTTATAGGAAATCAGCTTTGGAGAGCCCATTAAGTTTTGGGTGGTCAACGGATTCTTTTGCAAATCTATTAAACAAATTACCACCTGTTATTATTAACTTTGTAGATGGACTTATATATGGTAAAATTTACCTACCTACCTTTTTTGATTAGAAGATCTCTAAAAAAAAATTTCAAGATATATATATTTTTTTGTTAAATTTAGGTTGATCCTGCCGGAAGCAAAGCGAAGTTAACAACTAGAGCTTAAGTTTTTTTTAATAAGAATAATATTTTGTGATATTTTTGTTAATTGTTATTAAATAAGATTTTTATTTAAGAATGATGTATTTAATTGTTTCGTTTAATTTTTCACACAACATTCAGATTTCAAGATAAGTACTAAAATTAAACGCTGACGAAGGAACCTTATTCAAGTTATTCCTAATCAAAGATATAAAACAGTTAAGGTACCTAGTTAGCTAACTCTGTACAGTCCAGTCCACCCCTGCTCAAGCGTAACACTAGACTTAGTACCGTCCGCGCGTAGCATGCAGATTAATAGCCATGAGAGTTCAACCAATACTGGCCACGGCGGTTGACTGTTCCAACCCAGAAAACAAATAACTCAGAGAAATGCAGGGTGAACAAACAAATGAAAGAGAATGAATGAATGAAGGAAAAATTCCCACGAATCTGAGGGCGGAAGGAATGATAAGACAAACAATTGCGAACGCACAAACATGGTCAAAGTCAATTACAGTTGGCAGAATAACATTTTTCCTAACCAATTATGTAGTTGGGAACAAGATTCTGATGGCGAGTCGAGCGGCCAGCTAATAAAATAAATCGGACGGACGTCTGGATTAGCCGAGTTGGGCCAAGCGCACTTAGGACGCTATTACGGACGATTTTGATTCGGGGAAAAACATTTAGTGAATGATTTAATTATTATTTATTTGCTTGAAATATGGTGCATTTAAGACGTTTTACCTTCATTAAGTTTGTGTATTTTTTCCAATTTATTGGCGCCTGTCAATAATATAAAAATTAATAAAGTTTACGCAAAGAAGGGCGGCGAAACTCGACTGCATATTTTACGAAAACGTTACCAAACGAAACGTGTTAAATTTGTTGAATTTATTTCTATAAAATCGGGTTTTTAAAGAAGGCAGGTCAAAGTAGAAATTATTCCCGATTTCAATAAAACAAAACTTTTTTGTAGTGCAACAAAAAGTGCAAAAACTAAACTGTATTATTTCGTGTAAGAGTATTCCAATCTACGCAGAAGTTGACAATTATTGCAATCAATTATATTTCCAATTTGTGTTAAGGTAAGTTATATTTTACCGGTTTTGACCTAATTAAATTAAATCAATACACTTTAAGGAACAATTAAAAGCCATACCCACAAGGGTTGTAAAATACAAATTTTGAATGTATTTTAGTGCAAAGTGAAAAAACAAACTGATATTGAAGCTGTATGGGCATATACTTCTTTGCCGTCCCATTGTTGTCATCAATGAACTTGTTCCCTAATTAGTCTGTGCATCAATGTCAATGTCAAATCACTCCCATTACGTTACGTTTGATTTTTATTTATAACATATTTTTTTCGTTTTCATTAAATAATCAAACTGTAAGAGAAAGTAGCCCTCCAGAATTACCTGCATCACCTGTTGCAGAAAAACATAATCCAATTGATACCCAGCAAACAAGTATTAAAGCAAACACTCAAATAGCTCTTCCAACAATAAGAATAGCAGCTGCAACTGCTGGCCGTTGCTTGTTTCCAGAGTGAAATGATCGGGTAAAACTTCATGTATCTGAGTCTATACGCAGAAGGGTCCTAGTAGACTATAAGTAGTATAAGGGAGTAAAGCTATTTTAGGATATTATTGTTATTGTGCTGCTGGAAATCCATGATATATTACATTTTATTTAGTTAATAGAATACACGTGTGTAATTTAAGGAGCAGGCAGTGTTTATCTGTAAATCCGTCGTGCAATAATTTTGAGTGCCATACTCATGTTACGCTAGATTAAGAACCATTGTTACAACGGTTGATGAACCTAATAAAGAAAATAAAAATAATATAAAATTAATCACACAGTTGGGTGTTGCTCGCACATAATGTCCATTTCATGGTACAAGAGGCTTGTCATCAGGATTTTCAGAGGATTTTCAGAGCTCCTGCTGCATTCTTGGACAACTTGTTAATAATTTAAATAAATGTACATAAATAAGTTAATATGTTTTTTATTTCATAGCTTACATAGCAGTAAAACTTAAATAAGCCTCACACAGGAGCTTAACAAACTTAATTTAGGCACACCAAAAATGTACTTCTTTTGTTCTGTGTTGTTCCATAGTTTTGTGATAATGTGATAAGGACTACGGGTGACAGATCGCTCGTGCCGCGCACATTACAAAAATGTTACATCAAGTATTTATTGCGTTGATATATTCTAGGTACTGTTGAAATAGTTTGAATAATTTTCCTGCGCTGGGACGTGGTTGGTAAAATTACACGTTCTACTATAATATACCTTCATTAAAGTATGGCTTTTATTAGTATTAGCCTTCTATTGAGATCGTTAATCAAATGAATACAATGTTAGATGAAAACAATGAAATACATTAATTTGATAGTGAAAAAAAATGATACCGATCAATCACGTTGAGCTGCCCCCCGATTCAGAGCGAAGTTATCGACCGATTCGGTAAATTTGTTTTATTTATAGTAAATGATCCGCTAAGCGGTAACAATCATTATTTTGATATTTTAAAGCCAAAGGCCCTAAGTTTTCATAAACCAAATTACATAAAATCTACCCTACTAAAAAAAATATAAAAAATAAAAGAAAATAACCGAATCGGTCGATAACTTCGTTCTGAATCGGGGGGCAGCTCAACGTGATTGATCGGTATCATTTTACTTTTAATAACTCTTGTTGCTATCGTACTCATGACTACTCTGATGACCTAATTGTATCCTTTAGATCTCTCTGAACATAGCTCGGGTTAATGAAATTGCTTTTGCAATTCTGATTAAAATAATTATTAAAAAACTAGTGTGATTCACAACTTAGAAATTAACTTCTATCTGTGTGACCTGAATGATGCTTAGAAATTAACAGCAGATTATGAACAGACAATACCATTCGGATTTAGTCTTATGCTCTACATGACCTAAAAGGGCTTAAGATAATTGTGGACATCTGCATTAGAGTAAGGTCCGCTACAAAAACTTCCGGGATTCCCTCAAGACTTCGCATGAGATTGATTTATTGCCGATGGACAAAAACCCAAGCACATGACTAACGAGTTGGCAAAAGCAAAAGTTCATACAACGGCGCAGCCGCTGTGTTGCTTGAATATCGATTATCAATCGATAATAAAACATCGATACTACAGATTCAATCAATATAGTATATTTTATGTCGAGGGACTAAACGAAGCCATAATATACCAGAGGTGGTTTGACTCCCGAGCGTGCGAGGGCGTCAATGAAACCGAGGGTATATTAAGTTGGCGTTTAGTCTCGAGGTGCAAACTGTGCTTTTCACTTTGAGTGCGAGAAAAATAGTAAATTTTGTACAAAAACATTTAATAAATATTACTTAGTAAAATAAAAATCACAAAAGATTTTTTAGGTAAATCTTTCGAGATTTTGGCGGCAAAAGATTATCGATTATGTCTTTTGCTCTTTGCTCGACGTCAAACTCTTCACTGTCACTGGACATTCAATTTATTTAAAACCGAACAAATTTACACTCGACAAAATTCTGAAATTTTCGCCGTCAGTTTTTTCAAACCAGTCACAGATTGACAATTTAAAACACATGGCGCCACCTTCTTTGCGGACAAACCATGGATTTCGCAATGAAGATGGCCCACACTCCACGGTTAATAGTATATTTACTGGCTGTTTGAGTTTGTCTATGTCACAGGAAGGAAATTAAAAAACTAATTACTTTTCACTCCCTAGAGACCAAAATGGTCACTTTAGTCCCGCTTCGTAGGGCTATATTGGCGTACTTTTAGAGCATGAGAAGTGAAAAAGTAGTTTTGCAGTTTGGAAATTGTATCGTCTTAAGTGATCGATTTCAAATGACCAATACCTTAACCTACTATTGACTTTTTTGACCTATGCCAGAGAACTTTTGATTACAGATTGCTGTAATTGTTGTAGAATGGTAGTCTCGTTGCTATGATCATCCTATTAATTATACGCATAATTTCGCCAACCTACACAAAACATTACATTTATTTGTGCCTAACCGTTTTTACGAGAAAATGTTTCAGTATGTAAGTATTTTAATTTACTCGTTTACTTAGAATGCCAATAAATTGTTGGAATTGGAATTTGAAATTAGTTTTTTAGGTGGACGTTTCACGCTGCCATGGAATTAAACTCAAATAGTTCCCGTTTTTGAAATTTCCGCTCTTGCGACCATCACTTTTCGCTTTATGTGCCCACTCACTCTTCAGATATACTTATACAAAACATAGTAGAAAAGGCAATTGATGTGAGTCATCTATAGAGGCTTGTACTCTGGCTACTTTGCGGTAGAAGTTTCCTCATATTACTGGTGCAGTAACATCGTTAATACCCACAGACGAGTTTGTAATTGTTTCCTCATCGACTTGCATATAGGAAAACCTACGGAATACCTTTGAGTCTCCTTAGTTCACTTTGTAGTTATTGACCAGAACAGTGTTACTTTTGTGTAGGTTTTTGGCATTATTTTACTACTAGTCAGTAACTAATTGACTAGTTTGTCGTGTAGTGACGTAAAAGCTCCTTTTTGGCTCAGAGGAAGATATCTGTGGTGTTGCAAGTGATGTCAAGCGGGCCAAACTGCTAATCATAAAAGCCAACACGTAAAGTTTTCCAAATTTGACTTGTGTTCTTTGCTCTACCGTATTCCCAATTAGGTAGTTTCAGGTTATACTAAAATAGTCTTGCTTCCTGGCTGGTATGATGGGAGATGGGATAATGAACCTGTCTACTTCTCTGATTTTTGTCGTTTGTTTCAGCCAAATATATGCTCGTTTATTTTGTATTTGCTTATTTTCATGTTTCACAAAACGTCTTAAAAAACCAAAGAAATTTTAACCAGAATACAAAACCAGAAAAGAAACGAATTTCGGACCTTGAAAAGGCGGGATAGGAACCAGCATCTTCCTCAGTCCCGGTAGCTGATCTAACCACTGGGCTACCGAAATCCCAACGGACCGAACGAATTTTTCTATTGTATGCTTACCAACGTTGCATGCTAACCTTTAAGCGTCCGAAGGAAATATTTTTACAAATATTTTAAGTAATAGTGAAAGCGTTGTCAAAAGTTAGTCCAAGCTTTTTCAATTGGATCACCTACCTAAATACTTAAACGTGAGATGTAAAAAATAGGTATATTGCTAAGTATATTGTGATGTTTTTTGGCTGACACCGGCTCCATCAATAACAATAATTGTACCTAAATTAAACTCGTATTATCGTATAAGTTTTAGAAGGATACGCGATTTTTTTTTACTTTTTAGTGTTTTGTTTGGGAATAGTTTTTTTTAAGTTGTTTTTTTTTTGAGAAGCGCACTCGACCTAAGAAAGAATGCAATTTTCTTAAAAAGACTGAACGAAGTAAAACACATTTCTTGGAGTACATTTTCTTTTCAGATTTACAAATCTTAAAATGCATTAAAAAGTTAATGGACAAGCAATGTAAACATTTCAGAGACCGCGCGGTTATTTACAATTTACTCAACTCGACCTCTCTGGTCCTCTCTCTAATATGAAAATACACAGCTGTAAGTTGTAATGTTGAAATTATGTTAATGATGACCGATTCATAGTAGCACCCTATAAATCGGAAATCATTGGCGTATTTGGCACTGCGCTGGATATTTGAACGGGTTTCCTAAAAAAATCTCAAGTTTGGTTTTTCTCGGAAACCTCCCTTAATTCGTCTAGCGTGTCAGTTATGATCACTGATAGATCGTTGCTTAATTAAAATCGGTCTCACACAATGATTTCTTCATAATCACAATTGCTGAGAAAAACTCTTAAGCTACAGTTACACATGCTCATTACGAGCACGAAAGCATGTTACTATTGAGCAAGTGCTACTTAGTAGCACTTGTGTCGAAGCCTTGCTAGTTATGAGCATGCTACTTTCGAGTATGCTCAAAAATCTACAGCCGCGCGATTTTCGAGCATGCTATCTCCAGCACGGGTGGACAGGGACGTGCTTTTAGCACGTGTGAACAGGTTTGCTTATTGAGCATGATACTAGACTAGTGTCCATTGAGAACTGGTATAGAGATGTCAGTCAATTAAATCGAAATTTAATCGAAAAATTAAAAGTATGTCAATTAAACCGATAATTATATAGCGAGGTTGCAGTTTATCTATACATATTCTAAAGAGGAAAGATTTGTTTGTTTGTATTAAATGGGCTCCGAATCTACTGGATCGATTTTAAAAATTTTCCTTCAAAACACAGACAAAAAAGTTAATTAACAAATCTACCAGTAAATTGTGTGCCACTAATCCTCTTACGGTTGATCGAATCCAGACCTTTTCAATAGAAACCAATCTATGCAGAATTGGGAGGCTGTGTTGCAAAATCTCTGAATAATACAGGTGACATAATTGAATTTGACCACTAAAATGCCAAAATTTATAATGGTATTAACAATTCACGAGCTTGGGATAAATATTTTAAAGTGTATTCTGACAGTGGCGGTGTTCATTTTATTGCAACTGCTTTGGAGGATATAGTTTATAAAACAATTACAATGGCTAATGAACTTTAGCAACAAACAAGATTGTTTTACTTTGTCGAACAACCGGTGACCTGCAATGACAGATTTTTATATTTTGTCTGGTTTATCAACAGTCAAAAACTACAGTCAAAGATTACGGCTAAATACCGTTCTACAATGCGGGTTTTTAGTTGAATAGTTTGAATGTTCTTTAATTTTGATTAAAGGATCACTAAGTATTTTGAAGGCTAAAAGTAAGGAGACAATCAGAAACAAAAAAAAACGTCACATTTTTGTAAAAATTCAACTTATATTTCAATAATTTTAGTATTAGCTACGTTATAATATAACTTTACCGTTTTTCCAGATTCTAAAAACACGAAAATAAATCAATAAATTAAAACGACAAATTCCTTGCAAACGTAACCCTTATTATTGCACTATTTAACACAGTCCAAGGCAGGTATACAAATGTCAGTGGCGTTTCTGAAGTGGTTTTCCTGGCAGATGCATCTTGGCTGGCAGTTCAGGACAAGGGTATTGCACGTAAGTGGAGGCGTGCCGGCATCCTCGCAGTACTCGCTTAGGCAAGCCGACGGACAAGGACACCATTCTTCAGCAGGTCTAGTGCACGGAACTGGCGCTAAAATTAAAAATAATGTCATGACAGCCGATCCTGAGTGAATTGTTTTGCGTTTAGGTACATACAAATTGTAAAATTCAGCAGACCTATTATCGAAGCCACCATTAATTACTAGTCACTTGCACCTGGGTTCACAATTTGCGCGGCAATCATCTTTCTGCTCAATCATTTTGTAGGAAATAAAACTATCCATTTCCCACACCAATTCTATAGAACCATTTTAGAGAGCATAACTACTCTGAGTATAAATAAACAAAAAGTAGTCTAGATGATTAATTTAGTTCTATTAAAAAAGTTGAATCCTGTTTTTAAATTCGTTCATTAATAAGCATGGCCTGATAAAGAACGAAACAGATTGGTTTCCAAAAGGGAAAATCAACCACTTTAGCAGCTTGCTCTCTGGTCGATAAAATCATTGAATTCGTGGTCAAGCGCATACCGCTTACTCAGCGATTATCCGCGGATCCATAGCTGTAGACGACCGAATAAATTAGTTCGGCCAATAATGAAAACGACAATGTGTTCTAGGAACAGCCGTGTAATGGCCATTAGAATAAATAATAAATTACCAATGGACTTAAAGAATCTATCATTATTCAATTCAAGTATAAGTTGAAAGTTTGCCTCATTCAAAATTGCTTTTACAATCTAGCCAAATATTTTGATATGGGAATTTAAATTATTGTGTTTGATATTGATTACACAAAGTGCTTGTGAATTAAGGAATGTATTATAATTTCAATGTTAAAAGTTGACATTATTTAATTGCTATATAAAATTGTATTTGCATGCCTCAATGGGTGAATGTGTCTTGTTTACTTCTAATTTTTCTCTTCCACCTAAAATGTACCACATTCTTGCGAAATAAATATTATTATTCTTATATATCGTTAAACACAATACAAAAAGTCAGCTGATTTGTTATTTCATCGAATCCATCAGTGATTTGTTTCTAATTACTTGTATTTAAAAAAAACTCCATCTAATCAAATAAAGCAAATCATCGGAACCATTCATTAGAATTGATGACTTATCAACGTTAAAACAATTGCATAAGATTCACGGAACGCAAATTAAGATTGAATAATTGGAAATGCTAAATATCACTCGTTGTTAATCAGCTGCTATATAACTAAAATGGCTCCTTGACTGTAATCTTAAGTGAACTATTAATGTGTTTTCATATTTATTAATCTAAATCATAAAATTGAATTCAGGTTCAAAGAAGACAAGCTTTAGGTTGACAAATCGTAATATAAGCTAAGTATCATTTAATTATCTTAATGGTAATATTGACTTTAAGTTCAACCACTTAGCAATGATCACCCTTAAAGGATACAGCAGTACCTATGATTCTACCTAGGTACGTCATGGGTTCGATAGAAAAACATATGATTGCCGAACATTTGTGTTGGTTCTGTCTCTGAGTGTCTATCTAATCTGTGTGATCTATTTAAGTAAATATTTCTAAGTTTTTAGATCGTTCATCAGTATTTAGGACCTATTGTAAAAGCTCTGTTTAGTTCGGGGTCAGATGATCTTGGTGTGAGATAAAAAAATAAAAAAGCAACAATTTCAGCGGCACAGACTTTGCGCGATACTAAAATAATGTCTACGCATTTTAATTAGTCCGACTAAGAGCCTGAATCGTATTTACAGGTCAACCTCCGCTCAACCGGAACACTTTGCTGTTCGTACCGTAGTACGGCACGTAGAATGCACGTTTAAAGCGAAGAGAAATCAACTTAAGCCGGGAAGCTTTTATCGGCTAGCCTTTTGGCGGTTTTAGAAGAGGCCTGAGCAGAGGGAATTGGGCCTAAAGATAAACCTTAGGCTCGCTTGTGAGTTTGTTGTCTGGGTATTACTGATAATATAACGTGTTCATTAAATAGCGCAAAACTTTCAATTCGTTTGTTTATAACCAATCGTGGAATAAATTCCAAAAATAAAAAATGTACGTCGCGATTGGTCAAAAAAAAATGAATCAAATATTTTTTCAACTTTATATAGTTTCACTCAAATTCCCTTGAACCTATCTCACCTAAAGGTCAATTACCTTCCGGCTGATTAGGCCCAAAGCGGCAACGTCGAAAACGTTATCCAAGATCCCGCCTATGAGTTTGCTGTTTTATAAAAAACATAACTTCTCAAACAAATTGCGGTACTAAAATTTAAAAATTGATTCAGCCCGAAACTATTTCTCAATATAACGAAATATTAGAAACAGTTGGGGTGTCTGAGGTGCGCTTTTTAATAAATAGGTGCTTCTCAGTGTCGTTCCAGAATTCACGCATGCCACCCATAGTTCGTTTTGGAAGTAACCTTTTATTACGTTGCATCTGTAGGTGACAGTACAACTAGTATATACTTACGGCAGTCTGGAGACACAATGCACTTCTTCTCTTTCCGGTTATTTAGTTTATGGTTGAGGTTGCAGACGCATCCTGAGAAGCATGGTGCGAATGGAGAAGTTTCACAGATGACGGTAGCTCTTCTGTCGTCTATGGGGCAGTAGTCGGTTGGGCAGCTGTTCTTGCAGTTGGCGAAGAATGCGTTTTTACCGCATGGGTTTCCACCTAAATATAAAAAAAATCAAGTAATCTAACCTTCCTAGTAATCTGAATGTGTCGTCACTATAGTTTTGTCTTCATTAAGATACCACTGTGTTTTTCCACTATTTTGAGTTTTATTGCAACCTGGTTTATTCTTTAGGTATACATAATAGGCATTTTTATTATAGCCCATAAGCGTGTTTAATTGTTACTGTTACTTGATAACCTCGTCATGTTAATACACGACATTATGGAAAAAGTATATGAAGAAAGGTATCTACACTTCTACCGAATTATTGACCGAGTATGAAAATTAGGATTTTTTCAATTGTACTGTAAAGCTAATTCAGTGGAATAGGGTAGTGATACTGGCTTGATTACAGATTCACAGGACCCTCAGTTCAACAACTTCATTTCATGATAATATGACTCGCTGAAAAGTCTAAAAGGAGGAAGACAAACTGAGAATATGCAACAAGAAAGTCCCAATCGCCTACACCTTCTTTATAACCAAATCATACCTGGACACTCTTCCACTTTGATGCATTTTCCTTGAATATCCTTGAGGATGTACCCTGGGGCACATTCGCAGCCAGGGCTGCAAGCCGTAGGGCACTGCTGCGATTCAGGATTCTTGCATGTGGAAGGTACACAAGCTCTTGGGCATCCCTTGGTTACAGCATTGGGGTCTCCGTTGCAGCCGACGTTTTCTGATAATAAATTCATACTTGATAAATATATGTAGATTCTCCCTAATAGGTTTAACGTTGCGCGATTTTGCCGTTTTTGTTCTGGATTTAACAAATTTGAATATTAATATGATAAGCAAAACAATTTTGTATTGAATACAACATAATACCTGATTGATTAGCGACAACATGTTTTAAATTCAGATCACCAAAAAAACTTGAAAAAGTCAACAATTAGTTTGCTTGATGATAGGGTGTCTATAGCTCATTCAGATAGTACTAAGATATTTAAAACTTACTAGGGCATTTCTCAATCGGAATACAGTTCCCTCCAATCTTATCCAAAATGTGCCCTGATTCACAGCATTGTTTCTCGTTGTAACCTCCTGGTTGCGGGCAATTCGGTGGATTGGGCACGGCGCATGTTGGTGTGCATTTGGAGGAACACAGTTCTGGCTTCGCTGGAATTGTTAATAGGTTAAGTAGTTTACCTCCATACCTATATAAATTGATTAATCTTATCGCTACAGACTCATCTGTACTCATTGACGGAGTAATGGGGGTTTCAGATTTTGACTCTCAAAATGCAATGATAACCGAACCAAGACTGTCAATTAAGTAGTGATTCAAAAAGGGACTTTTAGGAACTAGAACTTGAAAAAAAAAAAAATTACTTTATTTTCGCACATATACCACTGAGTAGGATCTCATTAGATACAAGAAAATCAACTAGCGTCTAGTAATTGGGTGCTGTAGTCTTCCATGATAGCGGCCCTCCAGCATTTTAATTTATAGAAAATAACTGGTTTGAGTTACCATAAATAAGAATGAGATCGACCATTGAAAATAATAATTGCTTACAACTATGGTAATAGTCAATGTGTGTAACCTGAAAAAATACTAAATCTTGCTCCGCGGTAGTTAAGCACAGGAGCTATCTGACTAGCCTCCTGATTTGACCAATAAAGTTTTTTTTTTTAATCTGTTGTCTGCTGTTTAATATAATATTAAAACATATTTTACGACACGATTGGCGTAGTGTGCTGTAGCACGGTTTCTCGCCTCGATTTCCATAGTGTCCCGGGTTCGATTCCCGGTCGGGTCAATTCAGGAAACGATCTTTTCTGAATGGACTCGGGTCTGGGTGTGCTGGGAGACGCCCCTAGCTTATTTCCTTGTGTGGTACCTCGTAACACAGGGATTTAATAATCCCTACTTCGAGACCATTACAAGAGGTGTGTTGTCTGGCGCATTTTTATTATTTATTTAAACCAATGAACGGGTTTATAATAAACATAAAAGAGATTGAGTAAATTTCAGCGATGTTATGAATCGTCCGCTGATTTCAACCAGACAGAAATTCTTACAGAATCAATGTCGCCAGCAATGATACCCAGCCTCTATACTAACGGCAGTCGGCAAAGGAGTCACAAACGTCCGCAGCATTCCTGTAGAACCCTTATCTACAAATAACCCGAGGCTCATTATCGTAGTCATTCCTTTCGCAAAGTTATAGTTCAGTTTTCTGAATTACCAGTTACCTTGTCATTTTAGACGATATGGTTTTCCATCACAACTGAAACATGGGTCAGGGTACTCAGGGTTAAGGAATGGTAAAACAAAGTTGTTACCAAATAATGAAAACCACTTTAAATATGAAACGTTTATTTAAAAACATAACACTCGAATAAATGACAGCTTACAGTGTTGAATATAAAATTATACATACTAACTCAAAGTCAAAAATTGCGGCACGACCAATAAGAGAAAAAATATCGCAATCATCAATTTCGAGCATTAATATTTTTATAACATATTTGCTAGTTTTTTTTAAGATGCTCCGTCTAAAACGAAAGGTACTTACTTAAATCTTAGCAAAGACTTTTTATGTCAGAAAAGAGGTCACCATTTTATGAATAAAATTAACTTTGGGAGATAAAATGTAGTAAATAACTATTTAATTCTTTAATTTAATTAATTTTGACCATAAATTACTACTATTTATCTGTAGCAAAAACACAAAAATATTAATTTACTTTATTAGTAATACTGGCTGTTTTTTATGCCTTTGCCTTAAAAAAAGCGCTGATGCGCGCGCATCGCTATAACAAGTGATTATGGATTTATTCGGTTAAGAAAGTCCAAGTTTTATTTATTTCCTCGCAAATATGTTATAAAGCATATTAGGACATACGTGCGCTTTGATAATTACAGCCTCAGCTTTCTTCGGCTCGGGCTAGTAATATCGCCTCGGCTGTAATTTTCAACTTACCGCACTTATATCATAATGTAGTATTACTACGCAGGATGGTGTTTCTTTACTACAACTTAACATTGATCAGCAGGAACACAGTTGTCATTGCTGTCTCTAAAGTAGTCCTTCTTGCAAACGCATTTAGGTTGACATTCGTAAAGTTCAGGGTCGCAGTCTGATTGCTGGTTATCACGGTTCTCGCAACGTTCTGCAAGACATTCTGTGGTACAAGGATTCCATTCCTCGTGATCTCTGGTGCATTCCACTTGGGCTGTAAAGAAAATTGTAGGATTCGCAGTTTGAATCAATCTAAATTATAAGATGAGATAAGATACAGTTTCAACAGGGTTGTTTTATTTTCCAAATCTTATAAAACACGCACTTTCTTGCCAGAAAAACCATAATTTTTCTACCGCTCAAAATAACCCGAGAAAGTGTTTTGTTGTGGTAAGCATCTAAGAAACTAGGGTTTTACTAAAAAACTTCAGAAAAAAGTAAAACTATGAATCCAAAATCAAGATAAACCCTGTAAACTGTATGAAAGATCCATTTTAACTTAGTTTACTGTTTTGTCTTTTTGAATCGTAGCGCTTTCACCATTTGCGGCAAAATAACATAATAATGCATTTTGCACAGTCAATAGTTTATCAATAAGATAAAAAGGCATGAACGTTCAAAACAACTTACGACATTCCCGGGCGAGAACGCAGACGTCTTCTTCGTAACTCTTCCTCAAGTAGTTTGTGTTGCAAGCACAGCCAGGTGGGCAGGGCCGCCCAGGCTTGCAGGCGTATTTAACTAGACTATCATCTTTTGGGCAATACTGGTTTGGACACCGGAATCCACAGTCTACGAATGTTCCATTTGGTCCACAAGGATTGCCGCCTACAATGACAGAAATAGCGTCAGCACAACTGCAACGTTTAGTTTGTTTGGCTCTATTTATAAGGCGTTTATAATGCGAAAACCGAAAAGAATAACACCGTTTTGATCATGAAAAGGAAGAAAATCTTACATGGACACTCAGCAGCCAAGATACACTTCCCTGTCTTATCTGAAAGCATGTACCCAGATTGACAAGTACATCCAACTGGTTCACAAGTCTTGCCGCATGTGGACGATTCTGGCGAGCTGCAGGAGGATGGGCAAGGCCAAGGGCAAGCCATGGGTACGGCAAAAGGATCTCCGTTGCAGCCTTGGTCTTCTAAAAATAAAGGAAAAATGTCCAAATATTTATGCCGTTTGTGACCAAAAAACTGAAATGACTAAATTTTTTACATAATTTTTAACATAATCAACTACGTGAAGGTTATATTTCACTGATAAGGAACAGGGGGTTGCCAAAGGATCGAAAAGCTTGTAAAAATAAATTTGGACTGGCTGGCCTGAATCCTGTTCCACGGGTAAAATTCAGTTGAAATTCTCTAGTTTCAAAAATGACAGAGCTCAGACACGCACTTATCAAAAATAATCGATTGTTCCAAAAAAAATCGTTAACTTACGAGGGCATTCCTGTATTCCCACGCATTTCCCACCAATCCCGGATAGAACGAAGCCCGTTTTGCATTCGCAGCCGTCAACATTCTCAGCAGCAGGGGACGACTTCGGGCAGTTCGGCGGGTTTGGCACCGCGCAAGTTGGTCTGCATTGCTCGGGAATGGGACATTGGCCGGCTGCAGCAAAGAAACGTGGAAAATAGGACACACAGGTTTTCGAATTTGTACTACATCTATGATGTTGTGTTTGTTAGTCTAGAATTGAGGACGTGACGGGTTTAAGTTGACAGCACAGAATACTTAAAAGGTCAAGCTGACAAAACTTTAGTGACGCAGCGAGGTTACCCCTAAAGTTTATGTAACGCCCCATATGCTAGCCGCTCTAGAAGACTCCCAATGATATGTGGAATAGGAATGATTACGGAAGTACGCAGGACTTGCCAGCCAAGCTCACTTTTTTTATTATGGTTTTAAGGAGAGTTTTTTCTATTAGAAAATATCACTCTCATAGTTCTTAAAAATTCTACACTTGACAGTGACCTACGTTTAAAGCCTGTTTCCACAATAACATAAAGTTTTCTAGCGCTTTCTGAGTGAGGTACTGCCAGTATGTTGTTGAAATCTAGTCTCTCAGTCTCGTTCCGCACACATTCCATCATTATGTGGTACACATCTTCAATGACGTCACACTCGCTGCATTTAGGAGATTCTACTTTCTTCACTAAAAAACTAAACTTGTCGAGAAGGTTGTGTCCAGTACGAAGTCTGAGAGCTGTAGTTATTTCGTTCCTGCTCATACCGATACGATCAAACCAAGGGTCAACCTCACTTTAACATCCTGTTGGTGAAAAGAAAAGACACTAGACGATGGATCAACGGTTGATAAACATCCAGAATGAAAACCATAGTGCAAAGGTTGTGTACTCACTCATTTGTATTATTTTGCATTCACAATGCTATATTTTTATATACCAACGAAAACAGTTATAACTAGCTTGAGCTCTAACCAAGCCAAATTTATTAAACGTTCTTTGTTCGAAAAATACATCTTTTTCAAAATAGAAGTGCAAATCCAACTACATCAATTCGGAAAGATCAAATTGTCTCTACCTACGAGTAGAAGCAATAAAACAAACGTCAGTCAGCTAAACCACTGCTTTACTTTCTATCAAATTCACTAAACTATAAAAACTTGTTTCACTGGTTAATTCAAATAAGCTCTCACATTCAGTCGGCCTCGAGCCGGGATTTATTTCCACTTTTCAGTCCTGTGTTGTATTCTACAAAGGCTTCTGAGCATCTGCTGTAAGTACAATGAATCCACCACAATCTCGGGCTTGTTTACCGTTTCTGTACGTTTCGGGATGTTATCGGATTTATTTGGATGTTTAATAAATTAAAGATTTTTGGGTCAAATTAAAAACATATATATATATATATATCTCAAGCTGAAACTTGATATGCAAACGTCAGCAGCCATCAGCGTACATTTTAAATATTTTACGTACGTTTTTAGCCTCCCACCTTTTACGTACCTTTTGAACTTAACATCTAAATTTGAGAACCCGACGCAAAATAATCTCAAATTCTCAAAAATTTAATATACAAGTTAACTTATGGTTTTCGAATAGAGTGAACCTTTAAAAAATGCCCTAACAAATGAAATAAGTACGTTCATGCCTAGAACCCAAAAAACGTACTTCTTTTGGCGAGAGAAGTTATTTACGCTGAAATAACTAGATTTTAGTAAAAAAAAATCTCATGTACCATAATACCCCAAAATGTACCTTTTTCAAACTAGATAGTACGTTTGGGAGATTTATTGTGACAACACTGCGTGGCATCCAGATGCAGATTTCAAAATTGGTTTAATTATTTTCAATTGTTAGAAGTTAACTAGGTTACCGGTTTTTAACGGGCTATTGAACTGCTAGATTAATTCATTTTATGGATTTATTTTGCAGTAAGTCTTATGGCTGCAGACGATGGTGATTATTTTTTAAGGTTCTACTTATTTAATTACTACTATAGGTGTAGACTTCTAGTATTGCACTAGGTTTTAATACATGTTAGTGTAATTTTTGTGTTTATTTTCCAACCAGAATAATGATCCAGTATAAGATACACAAAGCACTTGTTTTTCTTCCCACCCTGTATAGGTTAAGGTAACTACTTACGGCACTCGGCTTTGGGAACGCAGATGTCCGAAGCGTTCCTGTAGTACCCTTTTCTGCACATACACTGAGGCATGTAATTGGGGTACTTCCGTTCACAAAGGCCGGGGTTGGTGACATCTTCACATCTTTCTTGAATGCAGTTAGGAGGATTCGGGGTCCAAATTTCGTTAGGCTTGGTGCAGGTTACTGGAGCTGAAATAGAGTAGGTTTAAGTCTGAAGTATCTATTGAGATGAGACTTAAAGAAGATGTACCTATAACGTTTTTATAAACAGTCAAATCATTGTAAAGTGTAAAATTGCCGGCATAAACCGAGCTCTTTTATGAAACACACATTTTACTTGCGCAAAATTTGCAGCTAACTATCCGGTGATGGAAAACATCGTTAAAAAACCCAGGTAACACGAATATCGGCGGCTAACCCCCTACCTAGCAAAATGCGTCAACCCAATTTGTTACGTTCAGGCGAACGTGGACTTCGTGTGTTCCTCAGGAAGGCAAAAGTGAACTTCCCTCTGAAGTAGTCTTGAGCGTATGTTATGTTGTGTTACTCTACGTTCGCAAAAGACTGCAGCGGGTCGCAAGCTATGAAAACCGGGACCTACGGGCAATTGTCAATACGGCAGCCAGCTTTGCAGAATACGAAAGCTCATCTGCCGGTCAGCTTGTTCCTGCTGTATCTTAACTCACCACAATCAGAAATCTTGACACAAACATTCTCCGTTTCGCTCTTCCGCTTGTATCCGGCTTTGCAGACGCAGCCGCCCGCGCAAGGAAACGGAGGGTCACACGCTATGAGAGGCGGATATTCTTCCTTCGGGCAGAAGTCTGTTGGGCATTCAGCTTTGC
The DNA here is from genome assembly GCA_947369235.1 of Udea olivalis. Classification (NCBI taxonomy): domain Eukaryota; kingdom Metazoa; phylum Arthropoda; class Insecta; order Lepidoptera; family Crambidae; genus Udea; species Udea olivalis. The sequence goes on along the minus strand of OX376349.1, from coordinate 15,074,652 downwards.
AGAAGACGAAAGTTTCGTTTGCTGGGCAGCCTGTTCCTGCTACATTATACGTGATATTATGTATTTTCGCCTAAATATAATTGTCAGGGTACCTATATTTATGGTTTTTATGAAGTTCAGTCTTTCCAATTTTAAAAGTAAATCGGCGAGTGTTATTACTTGAACTAAAATCACCCCCACACAACACAACACACAAGATTTTTTAATTGTCATTAAAAATATCTTGTGTGTTAGACATTACTAATATTACCTATATTACTTTTATTATAGGGGGTGATTTTAGTTATATGAATTATGAATTAAACTTTTAATTATTTAATTTAAAATAATTTTTTTGAATCATTAAACACGGTTGACCAATTTTTGCTTCGCAAAATTCATAAAAAATTTAATTCACAAACTCGTTCCGTAAATGTTACATTTTCCGAAAAAAAAATTGTGCCAGACAACACACCACTCGTCGTGGTCTCGAAGTAGGAATATATGGGAGACACCCCTGGCGTGATCCATGTCTGGTACATTGTAACTCAAGGATATTTATTCTTACTTCGGGACCATGACAAGTGGTGTGTTGTCTAACGCATATTTATAAATTGTGAACATTATTTAGGAGTATACTTACGACATTTCAACAGAGGCACACAAATATCCGCGTTGTTTCTGAAGTAGCCAGCTTCACAAGCGCACTGCGGGGTGTAGTTAGGGTACGGCCGGTTGCAGGGTTTGGGGTTTAGAACGTCGTAGCATCTGTCGGTGATGCAGTTTGGAGGCGTTGGGTCCCAAACTTCGTGAGATCTCGTGCAGGGGACTGGTGCTGTGATTCAAACTTTAGGTTAGGATAGTGTACTTTTCTTTACTAGTAAGATGCTGTAGCTGATAATTTGGAAAAAACTATAGATCTACGTCTTGTAAGTTCGTGTAATTAATCATTTTTTATAATATTTACAATGATCATGTTCTTCACATTTTTTATTATTTATTTATTTATTGACTGACATGACTTTGTGCATTGCAATAATTAAGATTTCGTGCCAAACATAGATTAAAAAAATAAAGTCAAAAAGCTTGCTTGCACCACTTGTGAAACTTTGATCTCATTTTTATTTGTTCGATGGAGGCACCAAACAAAGTGTGCTTACGAGTATGTTATGCTCGACACAGGTAAAAAAAATTGATTCTCTTTCTCGCTATATCCAAAATGTATCTTCAGTACCAGAAGCGAAAAGTAAATACCAAAAAGAAATTGTAATTTAATCGATTTCCTATAAAGTAATTTTTTAAAGGTTAAATTTTTGTAATAATTTAAAGCTCATAATTATTATCTTTATTATCTCACCTTTTTGCGTAAATAACCACACGAGTAATTAAGGTAAGTGGACCCATAATGTAAATATTAATCAGTCTCATCGCTTAGTAGCGAATTTAAACAACCTCATCTTGAAAAAAGTGTGCCGCCACTAAAATAAAATTACTTTTAACTTTTGAATACATTCCTTATTGGGGTAAATACTTACGACACTCATTGTATTTGATGCACGTAGGATCTTTCCTACTCTTCCTCTTATAACCAGTCTGGCAAGCGCACCCGGGCGGGCACGGGTGTGGCGGAGAACAAGCCATTATGAACCGACTGTCACTCTCAGGACAGTAGTTAGTTGGGCAGTCGATGTTGCAAGTTACGTATGTTTCGTTAGCTGGGCATTTGTGAGCTGGAAATATGGATATACCGAGTGATTATTTATACTGTAAGGGAAATGATGAAGTATATGAATATAGAAGTATATTACTATGCAATAGTGCATAGTAAGTAGGGTATGTTGAAAGTAGCTAAGGAATTCGGTTTTTTCATCATCGTCATCATCCGTGCGGTTTATCCCGGTTGTGAACCCACACTGGTGTGTGGGGTCCCAGGGTCCGCCTTTCTTATTTTCTTGGCCCACTTCGCGCGGTCTTGTGCATCCTCAGTGGTGAGTTTGTTAGCATGCATGTCACCCTTGACGACGTCGAGCCACCGGTTCTTGGGTCGACCTCTTCTACCGGTACCTGGCGGGGGCGGCATGGCCAGACATTTGTTGCCCACGTAGTTTGCCGATCTCCGTGAGACATGACCATACCAACGAAGGCGGCACTTCTGCAGCTTGTCTGCGATGTCACGAACACGAAAGCTGCCCCGGATGTGGGTGTTACACACGCGATCTTTGCGTGAGACTCCACATATCCACCGCAGCATCTTCATTTCCGTGACGCGCAGCTCCTGTTTGTGTCGCTCTAGTAACGGCCATGTTCCACTGCCATATAAAAGGGCAGGCAGCTAATGATGGTTTTATAGACCTGCCCCTTCAGCTTGATCGGCATTTTCGGGTCACAAATGACACCAGTCACCTCACGCCATTTGGCCCAAGCCGCGGAAATTCGGGCTCTGACGTCGCGGTCGATGTCACCGGACGCGCTTAACACAGATCCCAGGTATTTGACACGGTCCGTGCGCTCGACCAAGTTAACACCTATGCGGACGGACTGGGAATTTGTGGTGTTGCAGGCTATGTTCTCCGTCTTCGCCACATAAAGTTTCAGACCGCCGTATTCAAGTGAATTTTTCCACTAGCGCAATATCATCAGCATACATGAGCAACCAGGGTGGTTGCTCGGGATGGTCTCGGATGCTGTTTGACAGAACGTCTAATATTCCGCTGAACAGAAACGGGCTAAGCACGGAGCCTTGGTGTACTCCAACGGTGATAGGGAAGGGAAGCGTGTCACCAACCGCAGTCCTAACTATGGAACTGGAATCGTGGTACATGTCCCGGATAATGTCAATAAAGACTTCGGGAACGACAGCTTTCCGGTTCTTCATGCGGCGAAGAGCCGACTGGACTTTATCAGGCGTTACCGGGGGCACTAGTCCCTGATTTGGAGGGAGTTCAGGTGGCTGCACCTAGGTTTTTCAAATAACTTTAATTTTAAAGTATGAGACTATCCTCCGAAACCAGAAAATAATCGATGTTGGGAACATTTATGCGGTCACCCATGGCCTTGTTTATAATGTCAGAACGAGCGAGTACCTCGTGTTCAGGGCCGTCGGTGGTAAGTGTCCATCTACTACACCAAGTATAAATCTAAATGGTGCGGCACTGAAACGAGTCTACCGTTTTAAATATCTTGGACACGACGTAACCGACGACCTTAAGGTCGAGGTAGACATTGAAAGGGAGCGTAGGGCACTGGCGGTGCGCTGTGATATGCTAGCACGGAGGTTTGCACGCTGTAGTATACCAGGTAAACTAACATCATTCCGAGCCTTTTGTCAAGTGTTCTACACGTGCAGTCTCTGGGCCTGCCACACGCAGCGAGCCATTGGCACGTCACGTTTCCAATATAATAATGCTTTCAGAGTGTTGAAGGGGCTGCCCCGTTTCTGCAGTGCATCGATATGTTTGCGCAGATGAGGCGATTTCTACGCTATCATGCGAAAGAAAACTGCGTCGATGCTCTGTAGGGTGCGGGCCAGTTCTAATTCCATTCTGCATGTAATAGGAAATCGATTTGATTCCCCTATTCTAACTGTGTCCGGGGATGTATAACAGGCACGAAACTAGTGTCTGAGTAATTTTTGATGTAATACTAACATCAGATATTAAGTTATATAACATTCTAACAAGATATGGATGTATTCTGGTCCGAAATAATAATTATCATTATTACATTCCAAATTGATAGTGTCCTGACACCTGCCAGTAAAAATAAAAGGGCTATACATGTGAGGACTGCTCAACTTTGATTACATGGATTCGGGCGTATTTCAGATGGAAATTTGTTTTGTTTGTAGGAGAACCCTTCATTCGAAATTTAACTAAGAAATCAAAACACAGAGCAAAAATGACTCAGCAGTACACTCAAATACAGTTTAGTATTTGAATTTAAAAGGTATTTACAAAAAGAGGGTTATTTTCACAAAACAAATCACATGGCTACTTACTTACCGCCCAGTTGAACACTAATGTTTTTTTTTCCTTAAGTGGCATCAATGTTGCTATCCGTACTATTAATTTTAGTCCGTGCTGTGCTGTACATGTTGTCGGTCGGTAACACACATTAAACAATCGCCAGAAAATTAAAAAATCCGCGTGCAAAATATATTCGATACACACAGTTGGTTTGGGCTGTTCGTAGGTCGCGGGGCAAGCTGATGTACAATCCTTGAATGTTGAGTTCTCCCCGCATTTTTTAACGGGAACTGTCAAGTGTTCATCTTATTATATTTTTATCTTTTATGTCAAGGGTTACAGAAAGATAATCGTATGTTTTGTACAAAAACTCTTGAATAAAACTGAAATGAAACAAGCTAATTTTCACCAATGTACGTTCTCTGTGTTGAGTTTTCGCTGCATTTTTTTTACTGGAGCTGGAAATTTGGAGCCAATTTGAAATATTATGGAGGTAACCTATCTACATAATGTTGTATCTCTACGTTCGGTAAGGCAATTCTGAATAACTCATTTCGAACCTCGACTAGTAAATCCGCTGTGAGATTCAAATGTCTCTTTCTTACTGACTAACATGTCCAGATAATAAACTAATGCGATTTTGACATAAAGTTTATAAAAATTGCATTGTGTGTTTATGTTACCGGCAATGTGATTATCCGGCATTGTAAACAATGCCTAAAACGTTCAGGCAATGTATGAAATATTATTCATTTTATACTTTGCCTAGTATTTGTATACAATGCCGGATGCGCAGCCGGAAATTTGTGTAGGAAAGAAGGTTCACTAAAAATAAAAGTTCACTTTCGGAATCGTCCTTTGGCATACATTTTTGGTAGGAATATTAAATCGTTTCGTATGTTTTCATTATCATAATATCTTCAGTTAAGATATCAAAGTATATAACGGCAAAAAAGGAAATAAGGCCAGTTCCTTTCTGGCACTCGCCGGCCGTTGCCGCGGCTAGCTTGCTTATATACCAATAAAAATTGATAATTAACAGCAAAATCTATTTATTGCACACATTGCAGGAAGACCACTGACTATTCAATACCTAGGTATTGTATACATTGCCTAGGCAACGGTTGTAATTGATAATAATCAAATTGGGAAAAAGTCTTTTCGCATGTAGTATGTATGAACTTGTAATAAAATCTCTTTGGCTATACAATTTGTTGTGGCTGGTTTTGGTATCATTAAAAGTTTAAATTTTAAAGAAGATAATTCCAAAATCAAATTCGGAAAATGTGTGATTTTCATTTGTTTTTCTTACTGTCAAGACGAGTGAATCTAATGAAGAAATTCGATACATTTTGAAATTTTCCAACAATAAAGGGAAAAATGTAACGCAAGCCGCGAAAAAAATGTGAAAAAAAAAAAAATTGGTTTAGGCGTTTTCAATCCGGAAATTTTAATGTCACAGATGCACGTCGCTCTGGTCCGCCCTATTACGAATAAAATGGATGCCATTTTTGAAAAAGTGGAGCAAGATCGGCATATCAGTAGTTACGACGTAATTGAAGACCTGGAAATTGACCACAAAACGGTTATGGCGCTTTTGTAAAAAACTGGGTACATAAAAAGCTCGATATTTGGGTACTGACTGAAAGAAACCTAATGAACCGTGTACAATGAGTACAGTGATTCTTTATTACGACGTAATGAAACCGAACCATTTCCACCAGAAGAAGCTGATAACTGGTGATGAAATGTGGATCACGTACGACAAGAACGTGCGAAAAAGGTCGTGGTCAAAGACCGGTCAGGCTTCACAGACTGTAGCGAAACCCGGGTTAACTCGCAACAAGTTGATGCTGTGTGTGTGGTGGGATTGGAAGGGCATTATTAATTATAAGCTGTTACCACCAGTCAGGACCATTGGTTCTGAACTCTACTGCGAACAACTGATAAGATTAAAGCAAGAAGTTGAGAGAAAGCGGCCGGAATTAATCAACAGAAAGGGTGGGTTTTTCATAACGCTAGACCTCACACATCTTTAGCCACACTGCAAAAATTAAGAGAGTTTGGCTGGGAGGCGTTAATGCATCCACCGTATAGTCCTGACCTTGCACCTTCAGATTTCCACCTGTTTCGGTCTCTCCAGAACTTTTTAGGCAGTGTCAGGTTAACATCACGAGAGGACTGCCAAAACCACTTGTCGCGGTATTTTGATCAAATTATACTAGTAAAAGTGGTTCGGTCACCTTTGTGATTTTGGGCTCGAATTATACAGAATTGCTCCGCCGATCTTGCAAACTACGCAACGGGTTTTAATGAGGTTTTTATCAATAGACAAAGTGTTCAAAAGAAATGTTTTAAATTAAATGTATGATAATATTTAAGAATTATAGTAGAGAAAACATGTAAAATAAATATTGGTAGGATCTATATCATTGCACCAACGGCCAGTCGGGTTTATTCGAGTAAACCGGACAGTACGATTTCAAAACGGCGAATGCATCTTAAAATTCAATGACTATTTGTATTTAATTTTTCTTTATTATCCTTTTACTTTCTTTGAGAATATCAATGTAAAGATCCTTAACCAAACTACGCTTTGTAATTCACAGTGTATTTTTTATTTTGAATTAATCTTCTAATCTTACATTTTAAAAGTTTGTAAATTAAGGTGAATTTAATTTTTATACATAGAATCTCTATAAATTGTGGCCAATATGAAAATTACTGTAAAGTTTCATCTAAATCCGTTTAGTAGTTTTTTTGTGAAAGAGTAACAAAGACACATACATACTCACAAACATTCGCATTTATAATATTAATAAGATTTCAGTAACTTACCCGGACAGTCCGATTTCAAGATGCATTTGCCGTCATGCAGCACGTAGCCCTCCTTACACACGCAGCCGGGCGGCTGACACGACAAGGTACACCCGCCCAAACTTGGCTTGCAGGTCGCGGGGCAAGCTGACGTACATTCACTGTATGTTGAGTTGGCGCAGCATTTTTCTACTGGAGCTGTGAATTTAGGCTTCTATTGATATTTTTTTAAGAATTACATAATAAAATTAGAAACAACAACGATTTTTTTTTGCGAAAACTTAAAAAAAACTGAATTTAATAAATACGGATTAATATCCTATTAAAAAACTTTCTACAATCTACTTAGTATGCCATTTCATATAATTTTACAGGCTCTGGCCAACTGCAAGTACTGGCAGGGGTCCGAGTTTGCTATTTAAAAGCTAACGGAATCGTAATTTATTCAAGATTTTGACATTGGATCATACTGAAACTGTCAAAATCACGCCATTCAATTAAGATTCCATTGGTATTTAAATAGCAGAATCTGGCCCCAGGAGCCTTAACGTGAGTCTTATTTTATTTTATTTTTTATTTAGACTCAAAAGCATGCTTACAGTATTAATATTACTAATGCGCATACAAGATAAATTTGCATTAAAACTAAATATCACTCAATTTCAATGTCAACAATTATAGCAATAAACTCTAGTAAATACATTTTTTTAAATACAGTGTCTAGTTGAAAATTATACTGCTTAAGCTGGCTTTTCACGTCGACAGATGCGTCTGCCGATGTCATCTGCGGATGCGTCCGCCGACGTGTAGACGGGTAAAATTGCGGCGTCTGTGGTAGGTAATTAACGTCGGCAGACGCGTCTGCCGCCAATCCGTTAGTTGTCGGTTTTTTGGCACACATCAAAGAGTTTCCAGTTAGATGCCCGGTGACTGTCCACACGTCTGACGACGCATCAGTCAGTACGGAGTTGCGAATGGGAGTACATGCGTACTTCTTGCCATTTTTTTTCGTTGTTATTAATCTCGTTGTCTAAAATGAGATTGAGTACTGACGAAACATTCAAATTTATTTTCTTTAGTCTCTATTACGTACTTTGTTGTGTTTCTATGTATAGCTTGCATCCACCACCTTCTACTTCCCCATGTTTTTTTAATAATTCTACTATGATGCACACTCAAGCAGTAGTTAAAAGTAGGTCCTAAACAAATAAATAGCTGCAGCAGCTACAGTCTCAACATCCATTTTTTTAAATGTTCCGTACATGTTTCGTCTGCCGAGAGTTAACACCGACTGATTGGCCAACGGACGTGTGGACGGCTCGTGGAGATCCATCTGCTGATGCATCTGCCAACGTCCGCGGACGCATCTGTCGACGTGTGGAGGAGGCTTTAGGAGCAATATTGAATCATTATTGGTTATACGTCAACGTATTATGTTGATTTGTCTAGGTTGAAATTCATGCGTCATTTTTAAACGAGGTCATGGTTTAGGGGCAGTACATAATAAGTCATTCAAAGAATCATCATCATAATGAGACAAAAAAATACTACGAGTTTCCATTGATCCGGTCGTCTACATTTATTCTATTCCGTGTTTCCAGCGTTGTAAACTTACCCGGACATTCTGTTTTCAATATGCATTTGCCATTATGCAGCACGTAGCCTTCGTTGCACTCGCAGCCAGGCGGCTTGCACACCGCAGGGCACGGACCGTAGTTTGGTTTGCAGGTCGCGGGGCAAGCTGACGTACAATTTCTGTACGTCGAGTTTTCGCCGCATTTTTCTATTGGAGTTAAATATTTTAGGTTGAAATGACTATGGATGTAGATTTCTAGATCTAAGATACTATTTGATTGTTAAATCAGAATGTTGAAGTGGTTCAAGCAGGAGACAAATTGAATACTTTTTTATTAATCTATTTAAATATGTTTTTCGAATTTTTGGGTATAAGTTTATCAGTCTTTACAAGCTCTGCTTATTGGGGTCAGCTGATCAGGATGTTATGTCCCTAATGTTTGCTTAATATAGTCTGTCAAGGTAGGTATGTTCCCTAATTCGAGCGTCTGTCTAGAATAATTTCCATTCTCATTTGAGTTCCAAGCTTTACCTTCGTAACTTACCCGGACATTCCTTCTTCAAAATGCATTTGCCCTTATGCAGCACGAAGCCTTTATTACACTGGCAGCCAGGCGGTTTGCACACCGCGGGGCACGGACCGTCATATGGCTCGCAGGTCGCGGGGCAAGCTGACGTACAATTTCTGTATGTCGAGTTTTTGCCGCATTTTTCTATTGGCGGTAAATATTTTAGGTTAAATTGACTATGGATTTAGAATTCTAGATCTAAGATACTATTTTATTGTTAAATCAGAATGTTGCAGCGGTTCATGCAAGAGATAAATTGCATACTTTTTTATTAATCTATTTAAATATGTTTTTTGAATTTTTGGGTATAAGTTTATCAGTATTTACAAGCTCTGCTTATTGGGGTCAGCTGATCAGGATGTTATGTCCCTAATGTTTGCTTAATATACTCTGTCAAGGTAGGTATGTTCCCTAATTCAAGCGTCTGTCTAGAATAATTTCCATTCTCATTTGAGTTCCAAGCTTTACCTTCGTAACTTACCCGGACATTCCTTCTTCAAAATGCATTTGCCCTTATGCAGCACGAAGCCTTTGTTACACTGGCAGCCAGGCGGTTTGCACACCGCGGGGCACGGACCGTCATATGGCTCGCAGGTCGCGGGGCAAGCTGACGTACAATTTCTGTATGTCGAGTTTTTGCCGCATTTTTCTATTGGAGGTAAATATTTTAGGTTAAATTGACTATGGATTTAGAATTCTAGATCTAAGATACTATTTTATTGTTAAATCAGAATGTTGCAGCGGTTCATGCAAGAGATAAATTGCATACTTTTTTATTAATCTATTTAAATATGTTTTTTGAATTTTTGGGTGTAAGTTTATCAGTATTTACAAGCTCTGCTTATTGGGGTCAGCTGATCAGGATGTTATGTCCCTAATGTTTGCTTAATATACTCTGTCAAGGTAGGTATTTCGAGCATCTGTCTAGAATCATTGCCATTCTCATTTAAGTTTCAAGCTTTACCTTCGTAACTTACTCGGACAAGTAATTTTAGATGTAATACTAACTTAAGGTATTAAGTTATATAACATACTAACAATTTAGGGATTTATTCTGGTCCGAAATTATTATTATTTTTCAAATTGATACTGTCCTGACACATGTCAGTAGAAATAACAGGGACAGCTATACATGTGAGGAATGCTTAACTTTGATTATTTGGATTCGGGTGTATTTCAGACGAAAATTCGTATTTTTTGTGGGAAACCCTTCATCCGAAACTTAATTAAGAAATCAAAACACAGAGCAAAAATGACTACTATGACTTAGTAAGTATTTGAATTTAAAACGTTTTTACAAAAAGAGGGTTATGCTCACATAACATATCACATAGCTACTTACTTACTGCCCGGTTGAACACTAATGTTTTTTATTCCTAAAGTGGAATCAATGTTGCTATCCGTACTAATTAATTTTGGTCCTTGGTGTACATTTTGTCGGTCGGTAACACACACCAAACAATTGACAGAAAATTAAAAAATCTGCGTGCAAAATATATTCGTTAGGGCTATATTGATAAGTTTTCATTTATTGCCAAGGACCTTCGGAAGCTAACTTTGAGAGTCGCCGATGTCAATGTGGTAATAATATTTTTTGTTTGTAGTATTTTATAAAAATCCCAAACTGACAATAATTTATATAGGGCTCTACAGTCCAAATAATTTAGTGGTATATTTCCCCCCCTAACTCTAACATTGTTAGGAGTTTTCTTTTCAGTAACGTACCTGGGCAGTTTCCAGCCAAGATGCATATTCCCTCATGCAGTACATAACCCTCGTTGCATTCGCATCCAGGCGGCTTGCACATATCGATACACACAGTTGGTTTGGGCTGTTCGCAGGTCGCGGGGCAAGCTGATGTACAATCCTTGAATGTTGAGTTCTCCCCGCATTTTTTAACGGGAGCTGTCAAGTGTTCATCTTATTATATTTTTATCTTTTATGTCAAGGATTACAGAAAATTAATCGTATGTTTTGTACGAAAACTCTTGAATAAAACTGAAATAAAAAAAACTAATATTCGCCAATGTACGTTTTCTGTGTTGAGTTTTCGCATTTTTCTACTGGAGCTGGAAATTTGGAGCCAATTTGAACTAATATATGGAGGTAACCTATTTACATAATGTTGTATCTCTACGTTTAGTAAGGCTATTCTGAATAACTAATTTCGAACCTCGACTAGTAAATCCGCTGTGAGATTCAAATGTCTCTTTCTTACTGACTAAGATGTCCAGAAAATAAACTAATGCGATTTTGACATAAAGTTTATAAAAATTGCATTGTGTGTTTATTACTGGCAATGTGTATTATCCGGCATTGTATACAATGCCTAAAACGTTTAGGCAATGTATGAAATATTATTCATTTTATACGTTGCCTAGGTATTGTATACAATGCCGGATGCGCAGCCGGAAATTTGTGTAGGAAAGAAGGTTCACTAAAAATAAAAGTTCACTTTCGGAATCGTCCTTTGGCATACATTTTTGGTAGGAATATTAAATCGTTTCGTATGTTTTCATTATTATAATATCTTTAGTTATGATATCAAAGTATATAACGGCAAAAAAGGAAATAAGGCCAGTTCCTTTCTGGCACTCGCCGGCCGTTGCCGCGGCTAGCTTGCTTCGCTCGCTCGGCTTGTGCAGCTGGTTCGTGTCAACCTAACATGCTCATCGCGTCGCTCCCCGCCACCTAGTAAGCCCACGTATTACAGAGCGAAGTACTTTCTGTTTAAGGAGGTTTTCTCTATGTAAAGTTCAACAAAACGAATTACCTAGCAATGTATTTTTTTTTAAAGTTATTATGCTTTACGTTGTTTAAGTTTGAGTCATAGGACTTGGTATAGACCAATAAAAATTGATAATTAAAAGCAAAATCTATTTATTGCACACATTGCCCGAAGACCACTGAGTATTCTATACAATACCTAGGCATTGTATACATTACCTAGGCAACGTTTGTAATTGATTATAATCAAATTCGTAATATAAGGTTAGGGAAAAAGTCTTTTCGCATGTAGTATGTATGAACTTGTAATAAAATCTCTTTGGCTATACAATTTGTTCTGGCTGGTTTTGGTATCATTAAAAGTTTAAATTTTAAAGAAGATAATTCCAAATTCAAATTCGGAAAATGTGTGATTTTCATTTGTTTTTCTTACTGGCAAGACGAGTGAATCTAATGAAGGAATTCGATACATTTAAAAAAAAATCCAGCAAAAAAGGGAAAAATGCAACGCAAGCCGCGAAAAAAATGTGTTATGTGTATGGGTCTAGTCCAGTGTCTGTGAGGGTAGCACAAATTTGGTTTAGGCGTTTTCAATCCGGAAATTTTAATGTCAAAGATGCACGTCGCTCTGGTCCGCCCTATTACGGATAAAATGGATGCCATTTTTGAAAAAGTGGAGCAAGATCGGCATATCAGTAGTTACGACGTAATTTAAGAACTGGGAATTGACCACAAAACGGTTATGGCGCTTTTTAAAAAAACTTGGTACACAAAAAGCTCCATATTTGGGTACTGACTGAAAGAAACCTAATGAACCGTGTACAATGAGTACAGTGATTCTTTATTACGGCGTAATGAAACCGAACCATTTTAAAAGAAGCTGATAACTGGTGATGAAATTTGGATCACGTACGGCAAGAACGTGCGAAAAAGGTGTGTGGTGGGATTGGAAGGGCATTATTCATTATAAGCTGTTACCACTGTTGTGAAATCGAACAAAATGGCACCTACATACTTTAGTTAAATGTAAATAAACTATACTAAAAAATGTTTTGAATTTTCTTAAAAAATGCGATGAAACTTTTTCCCCAACCTATTATTTCGTACAATGCCTAAACGCACCCGGCATTGTATACAATAACTTGAATTATACACAGTGCCAGTAACCTAAATGTACTTAGTAAAAGTGGGTTCGGTCACCTTTGTGATTTTGGGCTCGAATTATACAGAATTGCTCTGCAGATTTTGCAAACTACGCAACGAATTTTAATGAGGTTTTTATCAATAGACAAAGTGTTGAAAAGAAATGTTTTAAATTAAATGTATGAAAATATTTCAGAATTAAAGTAGAGAAAACATGTGAACTAAATATTGGTAGGATCTATATCATTGCATCAACAGCCAGACGGGTTTATTCGAGTAACTAAACCGGACAGTACGATTTCAAGACGGCGAATGCATCTTAAAATTTTATGACATTTTGTATTAAATTTTTCTTTATTATCCTTTTACTTTCTTTGAGAATCTCAATGATAAGATCCTTAACCAAACTACGCAATGTAATTCACAGTGTATATTTTATTTTGAATTAATCTTCTAATCTTTTATTTTAAAAGCTTGTTAATCAAGGTAAATTTTATTTTATACACAGAATCTCTATAAATTATGGCCAATATGAAAATTACTGTTAATTTTCATCTGAATCCGTTTAGTAGTTTTTTTGTGAAAGAGTAACAAAGACACATACATACTCACAAACATTCGCATTTATAATATTAATAAGATTTCAGTAACTTACCCGGACAGTCCGATTTCAAGATGCATTTGCCGTCATGCAGCACGTAGCCCTCCTTACACACGCAGCCGGGCGGCCGACACGACAAGATGCACGCGCCCAAGCTTGGCTTGCAGGTCGCGGGGCAAGCTGACGTACATTCGCTGTAAGTTGAGTTGGCGCAGCATTTTTCTACTGGAGCTGTGAATTTAGGCTTCTATTGATATTTTTTTAAGAATTACATAATAAAATTAGAAACATCTTCGATTTTTTTCTGCGAAAACTTAAATAAAACTGAATTCAAAAAATACGAATTATTATCATATTAAAAAAGATTCTACATTCGACTCAGTATGCTATTTCATATAGTTTTACAGGCTCTGGCCAACTGCAAGTACTGGCAGGGGTCCGATTCTGCTATTTAAAAGCTAACGGAATCGTAATTTAATTTAAGATTTTAACATTGGTTCATACTGAAACTGTCAAAATCAAGATGGCGTGATTGAATGGTCAATTAAGATTCCATTGGTATTTAAATAGCAGAATCTGGCCCCAGGACCCTTAACGTGAGTCTTATTCTGGCTCTACACGTCAACAGATGCGTCTGCCGATGTCATCTGCGGATTCGTCCGCCGTCGTGTAGACGGGTAAAATTGCAGCGTCTGTGGTAGGTAATTAACGTCGGCAGACGCGTCTGCCGCCAATCCGTTTGTTGTCGGTTTTTTGGCACACATCAAAGGGTTTCCAGCGATATGCCCGGTGACTGTCCACACGTCTGACGACGCATCAGTCAGTACGGAGTTGCGAATGGGAGTGCATGCGTGCTTCTTGCCATTTTTTTTCGTTGATGTTAATCTCGTTGTCTAAAATGAGATTGAGTACTGACGAAACATTCAAATTTATTTTCTTTAGTCTCTATTACGTACTTTGTTGTGTTTCTATGTATAGCTTGCATCCACCACCTTCTACTTCCCCATGTTTTTTTAATAATTCTACTATGATGCACACTCAAGCAGTAGTTAAAAGTAGGTCCTAAACAAATAAATAGCTGCAGCAGCTACAGTCTCAACATCCATTTTTTAAAATGTTCCGTACATGTTTCGTCTTCCGAGAGTTAACACCGACTGATCGGCCAACGGACGTGTGGACGGCTCGTGGAGATCCATCTGCTGATGCATCTGCCAACGTCCGCGGACGCATCTGTCGACGTGTGGAGGAGGCTTTAGGAGCAATATTGAATCATTAATGGTTATACGTCAACGTATTATGTTAATTTGTCTAGGTTGACATTCATGCGTCATTTTTAAACGAGGTCATGGTTTAGGGGCAGTATATAATAAGTCATTCAAAGACTCGCCATCGAAATGAGACAATAAAATACTACAAGTTTCCATTGATCCTGTCGTCCACATTTATTCTATTCCGTGTTTCCAGCGTTGTAAACTTACCCGGACATTCCGTTTTCAATATGCATTTGCCGTTATGCAGCACGTAGCCTTCGTTGCACTCGCAGCCAGGCGGCTTGCACACCGCGGGGCATGGACCGTAGTTTGGTTTGCAGGTCGCGGGGCAAGCTGACGTACAATTTCTGTAAGTCGAGTTTTCGCCGCATTTTTCTATTGGAGGTAAATATTTTAGGTTGAAATGACGATGGATGTAGATTTCAAGATCTATGATACTCTTTGCTTGTCAAATCAGAATGTTGAACCGGTTCATGCAAGAGACAAATTGAATACTACTTTAATAATCTATTAAAATATGTTTTTTGAATTTTTAGGTATAAGTTTATCAGTCTTTACAAGCTCTGCTTATTGGGGTCAGCTGATCAGGATGTTATGTCCCTAATGTTTGCTTAATATACTCTGTCAAGGTAGGTGTGTACCTATTTCGAGCAACTGTCTAGAATCATTGCCAATCTCATTTGAGTTCCAAGCTTTACCTTCGTAACTTACCCGGACATTCCTTCTTCAAAATGCATTTGCCCTTATGCAGCACGAAGCCTTTGTTACACTCGCAGCCAGGCGGCTTGCACACCTTGGGGCACGGACCGTCGTATGACTCGCAGGTCGCGGGGCAAGCTGACGTACAATCTCTGTATGTCGAGTTTTTGCCGCATTTTTCTATTGGAGGTAAATATTTTAAGTTAAATTGACTATGGATCTAGAATTCTAGATCTGAGATACTATTTTATTGTAAAATCAGAATGTTGAAGCGGTTCATGCAAGAGACAAATTGCATACTTCTTTATTAATCTATTTAAATATGTTTTTTGAATTTTTGGGTATAAATTTATCAGTATTTACAAGCTCTGCTTATTGGGGTCAGCTGATCAGGATGTTTTGTCCCTAATGTTAGCTTAATATAGGCTGTCAAAGTAGGTATGTACCCTATTTCGAGCGTCTGTCTAGAATCATTGCCATTCTCATTTAAGTTCCAAGCTTTACCTTCGTAACTTACCCGGACATTTTTTCTTCAAAATGCATTTGCCCTTATGCAGCACGAAGCCTTCGTTACACTCGCAGCCAGGCGGCTTGCACACTTTGGGGCACGGACCGTCGTATGGCTCGCAGGTCGCGGGGCAAGCTGACGTACAATTTCTGTATGTCGAGTTTTTGCCGCATTTTTCTATTGGAGGTAAATATTTTAGGTTAAATTGACTATGGATCTAGAATTCTAGATCTGAGATACTATTTTATTGTTAAATCAGAATGTTGAAGCGGTTCATGCAAGAGACAAATTGGATACTTCTTTATTATTCTATTTAAATATGTTTTTTTGAATTTTTGGGGATAAGTTTATCAGTCTTTACAAGCTCTGCTTATTGGGGTCAGCTGATCAGGATGTTATGTCCCTAATGTTTGCTTAATATACTCTGTCAAGGTAGGTATGTTCCCTATTTCGAGCAACTGTTTTAGAATCATTGCCATTCTCATTTGAGTTCCAAGCTTTACCTTCGTAACTTACCCGGACATTCCTTTTTCAAAATGCATTTGCCCTTATGCAGCACGAAGCCTTCGTTACACTCGCAGCCAGGCGGCTTGCACGCCTTAGGACATGGACCGTCATATGGCTCGCAGGTCGCGGGGCAAGCTGACGTACAATTTCTGTATGTCGAGTTTTTGCCGCATTTTTCTATTGGAGGTAAATATTTTAAGTTAAATTGACTATGGATCTAGAATTCTAGATCTGAGATACTATTTTATTGTAAAATCAGAATGTTGAAGCGGTTTATGCAAGAGACAAATTGCATACTTCTTTATTAATCTATTTAAATATGTTTTTTGATTTTTTGGGTATAAGTTTATCTGCCTTTACAAGCTCTGCTTATTGGGGTCAGCTGATCAGGATGTTATGTCCCTAATGTTTGCTTAAAATACTCTGTCAAGGTAGGTATGTTCCCTATTTCGAGCGTCTGTCTAGAATCATTTCCATTCTCATTTGAATTCCAAGCTTTACCTTCGGAACTTACCCGGACATTTCTTCTTCAAAATGCATTTGCCCTTATACAGCACGAAGCCTTCGTCACACTCGCAGCCAGGCGGCTTGCACACTTTGGGGCACGGACCGTCGTATGGCTCGCAGGTCGCAGGGCAAGCTGACGTACAATTTCTGTATGTCGAGTTTTTGCCGCATTTTTCTATTGGAGGTAAATATTTTAAGTTAAATTGACTATGGATCTAGAATTCTAGATCTAAGATACTATTTTATTGTAAAATCAGAATGTTGAAGCGGTTCATGCAAGAGACAAATTGCATACTTTTTTATGAATCTATTTAAATATGTTTTTTGAATTTTTAGGTATAAGTTTATCAGTCTTTACAAGCTCTGCTTCTTGGGGTCAGCTGATCAGGATGTTATGTCCCTAATGTTTGCTTAATATACTCTGTCAAGGTAGGTATGTTCCCTATTTCGAGCAACTATCTAGAATCATTGCCATTCTCATTTGAGTTCCAAGCTTTACCTTCGTAACTTACCCGGACATTTCTTCTTCAAAATGCATTTGCCCTTATGCAGGACGAAGCCTTCGTCACACTCGCAGCCAGGCGGCTTGCACGTCTTGGGGCACGGACCGTCGTATGGCTCGCAGGTCGCGGGGCAAGCTGACGTACAATTTCTGTATGTCGAATTTTTGCCGCATTTTTCTATTGGAGGTAAATATTTTAAGTTAAATTGACTATGGATCTAGAATTCTAGATCTAAGATACTATTTTATTGTAAAATCAGAATGTTGAAGCGGTTCATGCAAGAGACAAATTGCATACTTCTTTATTAATCTATTTAAATATGTTTTTTGAATTTTCGGGTATAAGTTTATCAGTCTTTACAAGCTCTGCTTATTGGGGTCAGCTGATCAGGATGTTATGTCCCTAATGTTTGCTTAATATACTCTGTCAAGGTAGGTATGTTCCCTATTTCGAGCCTCTGTCTAGAATCATTTCCATTCTCATTTGAGTTCCAAGCTTTACCTTCGTAACTTACCCTGACATTCCTTCTTCAAAATGCATTTGCCCTTATGCAGCACGAAGCCTTTGTTACACTGGCAGCCAGGCGGGTAGCACACCGCGAGGCACGGACCGTCGTATGGCTCGCAGGTCGCGGGGCAAGCTGACGTACAATTTCTGTATGTCGAGTTTTCGCCGCATTTTTCTACTGGAGCCAAATATTTTAGGTTAAATTGACTATTAATCTAGATCTAAGATACCATTTTATTGTTAAACCAGAATGTTGAAGCGGTTCATGCAAGAGACAAATTGAATACTTCTTTATTAATCTGTATAAATACGTTTTTTTAATTTTTGGGTATTAGTTTATCAGTCTTTACAAGCTCTGCTTATTGGGATCAGGTGATCATGATGTGATGTCCCAGCTGTTTGCTATATTCATTCTATCAAGATACTTTACCTGTTGCAAGCGGACGCCTAGAACCATTTCTATTACTAGAACCTTTTCTATTCTTATTTGAGTTTCCAGTTTTACGAATACCCTAAAAGAAAACTTAAAGAAAACAAATTTTCATCAAGACTAGAAGCGAGACCCAGACGGAAAAATCGTCGGTTTCGTCAAGCTTGAACGACGATAACAGAAGCGCGGACTCTTCGTTATTCACTCGCTAAAAGACGAGCGTGACGCCTAAACGGTACAAATTGTAACCCAGTATAAGAACTGTATATTATTCATTAAAATACCATTCGAGGATACAATCAAATACTTCGAGTTTCCACTAATTTTATTTAAAATTTTAGCACTATTGTTTATAGCTAACGTCTTTCATATGACAAGTTTCAATCACAGTTACAGACCAACTAGCTTTTCGCCCGCGGCTTCTCCCGCGTAAACTTCATCGTTACATATTATGGCCAAATTACATGAAATCTTTATAAATTTGTAGCCTATGTGTTATTCTGATGTATAAGCTGTATTACTGTAAAGTTTCATCTACATCCGTTCAGCAGTTTTTGCATGAAAGAGTAACAAACATACACACATACATTACATCCTCATAAACTTTCGCATTCATAACATTAGTAGTAGGAATAGTAGGAAGTAAGATTAGTAAGATTTATAGAAACGAATAATAAGAATAATTTATGAGCAGACCAGGAGTATTTGAGCAGTAGTAGCAGTTTTATTTATATTCTGGGTTCCTAGCTTTTTTCGAGGAACTTACCCGGACAGTCCGATTTCAAGATGCATTTGCCGTCATGTAACACGTAGCCCTTCTTACACACGCAGCCGGGCGGCTGACACGACAAGATACACCCGCCCAAGCTTGGCTTGCAGGTCGCGGGGCAAGCTGACGTACATTCACTGTATGTCGAGTTTTTTCCGCACTGGCCGCACTCAGCTAAAAGAAAGGCTCAGATTAGGAAAGCTTAAAACTTTGGTTATAACAGTGGAAATATTTGTATACAGTGTGAGTCTCTATAAAGTGCACATATTGAACAGTAGGAACCTATAGTAAATTTTATTTATAAAAATAATATATTAAAAATTCCAGCATTTTTTTCAATTTCTGATGGACATTTAAAAAAAATATTATTTTGTAGGTGGGTACTCTATGCAGAAATAATGTTATAACTTTTGAACTAAATGCCTTATCGCAATGAAACAAACTTTTTGATGAATCCTAATAACAGGTTGTGCTCATAAAATGAAGAGATAATAAGTGAGTACTTATAAGATGCAGAAAATTATTGTTATATTACGTATTTTTTTACAATCATCATAGATTTTTTAAATATTTGCCGGCTTTACCCTGCAATGTTTTTATTTTAAATAAATAAACGTCGTGTGAGCTTTCATATGGTTGATATGGTATAATACCATGTTCGTAACCCAATCACAACATTTTATATCAGTGCTTAAACAAGGCCCTTGCGCGTAGTTTCGCACAACTGATAAGCGGATTTTTTTTCATTGGAAAATCTTTTGTTTTGCCGCTTTACCTGCCTCCCCTTGCTCTATGAGAAGCTCCCGTTTTTAATAATTTACAAAAAAGTGTTGTCTGCCGCCTATCAATTGCGCAAAAATACGCGCAAGAGTCTTCTTTGAGTGCTGAATTGAAATATTGTAATTGGGTTAAGAACATGGTGTTTTACGACGTATATTATATTTAGATATTTTATGATTATTGTTAAAAATTACGAAAAATAATTATGATTTTCTGCAAAAATCATTTAAATTACATATCTATGGTATTTATTTTTTTGCATTTTTTCATTTTATGATCATGGCTTTTTATTAGTTATCATCAGCAATTTTGTTTCATTGCGATAAGGCATTTAGTTTAAAAGTTATATTATTATTTCTGCATAGAGTACCTTTTTTTTCTTTTTTTTGTTAGGCTACAATTAATTAAGACTCTACCACCCGAATTTCTGAAGTAACCATAGATACAATTGCATCCTCTTTCAGGCATCTGAGCTGGACACCTATACAAGGTGACAGAGTAAATAGACCTATTCCTTGAAAAGCGTTATAGTAGACATTATTTGCAACAAATTAAGCTTCATAAACTAGGGGTCTAAAATTAATAGTTAACGAGATAATGGCGTTTTAATACATTTTTTAAAGTTTCCGACTTTTCTCCGAAAACCAATTGTTATAAAAATAACTTTGCTACTTACTACCGCCGTGAGGTATTATTCACTTTAATATCAAAAGAATACAAACTTTATGATCGAGATTTGCACTTAAAACTTACAATAAAATCGAAAGAAATTATCGCATGGTCTGCAACCTAACCTAAACAGAACTCACCCGAGGTCACAAACTAAAACCTAACTTTCGCGCGTTGCTGATCCTGTAAAAACCTCTATCGTATTGATTTTCTAGCAAACCATTAAAGAAACTGATAACAATTATATCCTTTAATAAAGGAATAAATTAAGAAATTACCTTTCGACGGCGGTAGTAGTCACATTTAAAAGGTGTGTATGTTTACATATTCAATGAAATTCTGGATTTCGAATCCACTTCAGTACGTCTAGCACGAGTTGCCACTTAAAATTTACATTATCGTTCGCATAAAAAAAGTGTTGGGATTTGACATTGTCATGTCATCGACTGGCCTGTTGGCGCAATGGCAGCGATCCTGCCTTTACGCCGGAGGTCGTGGGTTCGATGACAAATATTTGTGTGACGAACATTTGTATTTGTTGGCTGGGTGTTATTATCTATTTAAGTATGTATTTAGAAATATTTAAGTATGTTTATCAGTCTCTGACGCCCATAATACAAGCTCTGCTTAGTTTGGGGTCAGATGATCTTGGTGTGAATTGTCCCAGATATTTATTTATTTATGTCATGTGTCTCCCAATACGGAAACTCGCACGCTCGGGAGTCAAACCACTTCTGGTATATACCTTCGTTATTGATTAATTTTAAATTATTTAACGAAGCCATAATCGTTTAGTCCCTCGATATAAAATATACTATTTTATTAGCTGTTATAAATGTTTACACTTTACCTATAGGCTTAGGCTCTGCTTGTGTAGAATTGAACTTCCATGCCCTGAATCTCGCTAAAAACATATTTTTGAAGTGGTAAATTTATAAATAATTTGTCTTCTAAAAACTGGACGCAAGTGTCTGTCATCTGTGTAAACCCATTTTTTACTTTACCTGGAGGGCATTCCTTCGCAGAAATGCAGACATCGTTAGCATCCCTCAAAAAGCCGTCTTTACAGTTGCACCCTGGTTCAGGGTCACCAAGAGCACAGAGGTATTGGATCAACCCTGTGGCTGCTTCACAAGATTGCGGGGGGCAAGTGATCTTCTTATCGGAGTAAGTTTCGTTGGCGCCACATTTAGGTAGCGCTGGTTTTAAAATAGCAATTTGTAGTTTAAAATGTATTTAAAAAAAAATACTATAATAATATATTTTAGGGTTCTTACAATTTTTTTATGAATATTCATTGACCACTCTTCTGCTTAGCACTAAATCGTGGCATACAACTCAAATTCCTTTTAAATTTTATAAGGCGAAGCGATTCTGGCTGATGCTGTCTAACATGAGTTTTCGTCACGTAAACGGCGATCGTTGCGTTCAGAAAGTATGCCATTTTATTTTTTTTAAACCACTAGGGGCGCTGTACCAAATTCCATACAAAAACGTCAATGTGATTTACGCGTACGCTAGCGGCTGTCATTGTTTTAAACTCATGGTAGACATACTGAGACCTTTTAGCAAGCGAAGGCTTGGAAACTCGTGAATGGAATACTATCTAACTTACGACATTGGTCTTCAGAAACGCAGGGCCCGGTTCCATCGTCGTTCAGCCTGACGAGGCCCCCAGAGCACACACACTTGGAGCAAGGCTGGCAAGGTCCCATCAAATGATAAATATGCCTGTTGCTGCAAGTCTTCTCGCATAGATTCGTATCTTTGACATATCTTTCACCCTTTGGACATGAAGGTGCTGAAACAAAGTTTTTAGTTACGGGCAATTTTCCTTGCTGTTTATTCAACGTTTCCGGAACGATAGAGCGACACTTTAAATATTTTATGAATTATTCCACACGAATTCCACCAACAAGGCTGTATTAGAATTGGTTAAAGTTCAACCCGCGACAAAAGTTTTGATTTTTTTTCAGTGTCTGGGTACGAAAATATTATGTTTATGAGTGAGGAATTTTCAAAATGCTAATCTGAGCTGTCATCTGCTACCTCGTTTTACGGATTACCGTCCTCAGTAAAGACTTCGCTGCTGGTTTCCAACGGGTATCTATAAATTATTTAAAAAACAAACAAAAGAAAAGCAATCGTTGTTGAAACAAGCTTACTTACGGCATTGATCTTTCGTTACACAAGGCCCAGTGGCATCATCATTTAGTCTCACAAAGCCATCCTTGCAGACACACCCTGAAAACGGCTTACACCCTCCGGATGAGTCCTGGAACGCTCGATTGGCACAAGTTACTCGACAGGCTGTACTGTTGCTAACGTATTTCTCATATTTTCCACAAGGTTCTATAACAAGAAGAGATAAATATTTTATTCGCAGATGCCGCAGGGCACCTAATCTTATTGGTACAGTCAGTAACAGAAGTATATAGCTAAGCACTTTAGTACTTTGTCATAGTTGTTCCCATTCCACTCCATCTGCCATTACCCTATAAGTGCTATGACGACTTAGTCAAAGTTAAGATGGCTACTTATGCTGTAGACTGTGCCTATCGAGGTGAAGGTTTGCTATCTAGAAAGCTCCGTCTAGAACCTCAAAATGTTCAGCAGTAGAACGTATTCCGTAGAACTTAACGAGACCGATAATATATTTGTAAGGGCTGACTAACTGAAAGGCAGGTCAAGTCAGTATGACTTTGATGAATGCCTGCTTTATATCATGTTATATGACGGCCCATTCCGCCGGTCAGTATCTCCAGTGCTTGGGGATCAGGGGCCTTATTGCAATCCCCCATAACTTATCAAGTTCATTCCTTGAAATAAGCAGAGCAAGTAACTTCGTAATATGATCTTTCATTTCCAGCTGGTCAGCAGCTACTTGTCAATAATGCATCTTCTAGGCTGGATATATATTTTAACAGGAATTAACTTGACTGGCTATACGCGATTGTAATAAGGTTCCAGTGGTATTATTACAATCGCTCATAGCCAGTCAAGTTAAAAAAGCCAATAAATATCTAACCTAGAAGATGCATTATTGACAGGTAGCCGCTGACTGGCTGGAAATCAAAAGCACAGACAAAGTTGTGAGCAGAAGTTAGTAAAAAATTAAATATAGCAAAAATTACTCTTTTGACAAAACGACAAATCTTTACTCTTTTCCCAGTTTCTTTTTAAACTCCTATTAATCAAGAAATTTTGTTGAGTTTCCTGCCTGACCTTTTCAGTAGAAACCACTTTTCGGATAAACTGAACGTACTATTTTAAGCCATCATCATTTTCAGTAAGTAATGTAATAATATTAGGCCTATTTGAATCAAATTATTGTGATATGAATTACTAAATATAATAAAAAAGTAACCGATAATCTCAACGAGCAACTAAAATACAAAATTCAATGCAGCATATTTAATATTGTAATTATATTAAGGTAGGTACTTATCACAAAGTATCAACATTGACTTAACGCAGTCATTCTAGTCGATGTCAATTAACAATGTCACCTTATATTATCATTTAAACAAGTTTATTGTATTTGTGTGCGTGTAGATTTTGCCTATGTGTGCACGAGAAAAGCGAGCGATACGTCCTCTCGATGGGATGACCCGGTGCGTATGCTTTAAATGTAAGTAAAGTCCTTTGAAAGGATAGTAAAACCATAACCAATAATTAAAAAAACAGGACAATTATTGTGTTCAGGAGGAGTTCACCATGTTGGTACTGTTTTTATATATTATGTTGAGTTTTTAAACTCGCCAAAAGGACACGGCGAAATACAGACATTCTCGCCAAAATCTCGCATTCAGTCTCTAAAGGCAAGCTTTCACTTAAACAATACTGTACCTACATCACGTCATACGCAACAGTAATTTACCTGTCACTGCTCAAATATTTTTCTCGAGAAAGGACAAGACTGTTTAATTAGCCGTAATGCTATCACTGTCATTGATTTACTTTACAAGGGTAATGCCACGTAGGAATTTAAATTACTAGCTGGTCTAAGATGTGCGCCTCACGAGAAGAGTAGATACAAAATACTCCGATCAAAGTTCACCATTTCCCGTTTTTGTCGACAAAAACGAGAAATTACGAAATTTGATTGGACGATATTTTGTTTACTCTTCTCCTAAGGCGCGCATCTTAGGCCCACAGTAATTATATTTTTTTTAATAGAGATATACAACATTGCAGATGTAGCTGAGCGTGCTCAATAAAATCAAACTATGTAATTACTTTGTGGTGATGGTTTTTCAGGATAAAGCCGCATGCTCCAAAATTTATCACGATATATTTTTAAACAAAAACAAACTGCTACAAATTGTTTTTTTTTTCAAATACGCATAATCGTAGGAGTTATTTCAAGATAAGTAAATCGAGATCTGCGGATCTATTTCTCGCTATGTTTAACCGTTGCTTCCAAGCCTTCCCTAACGTTTGTATCCAGCATTTCAACAATGTATGGGGTGAAGTAGGGCTGGGTCTTTTGTCTTGTCTTGGCTCTCCACAGTCTAAATGAACTACCTGATTGAAAAGAACTTAGTTGCCTCTGCCACCAACTCTCTAGTTGGTTGTTGTTTGGAGGCGCTTTTGTAAACAGCATAAGTTACGCCGCTCTGTTTGATTAACCCTTGAGCAAATGAAGCAATTGCTTAGGGCATCATGTCTTTGGCCCCCCAAAACAATATATTTGCCACCACCAAAAATACCACAAAAAAATATATTTGCTAGCAAATTAATGGTAAGGCTGTTTGAAAATCTGTGCTCTGATTAAGGCTTGGTTCTTTATCAATGTTATACTATTCTGGGTGGCCCTTTTTCAGTGGTCCAAACATTTCTTAAAGCGATTTCTCCAAATAACGACTATGAAAAAAATCCTGAATTTTCCATCGAGTTACTTTACGTGATGTTTTTTTTTTGTCGACGCTACCAAAATTATATCGGTAATCATAGTTTTTGTCCAGAGAATAAACACTTGTTAAGGCAGTTTTTTGAGCTGGAAATAAATCTGTGATAGATAACTGATAGCACAATTGTTTTTCCACAATGATTTTTAAAAAAAACTCTCACTTATAGTCATGTTGCTATCGTATAAAAATGCACACCTGTTTGCATTTTTAAGGAATACAACGCCATTTCACTTTTTTGTGACTTTATTGTAAAATTTCAGTTAAATTTCAATTTTTAGTACAAGTTACATGAAAACACACTAAGTTTTGGGTTCATTTTACTCATTCAAATTATCCCAAAACTTCGTTAATATGTCCCCAGATAAGAGGAAAATCCAAAAATTTCTCAGTCAGAACTAAACTAGATTTTCGGGAATCATTTTTTATTTTAATGACTTGTGATGAAGTGAGAATGAGTTATCAAATTTCATTTTGTAGAATTAAATTTTTAAAATTTAGCTTATAACCGTCCTCCATTTGTCAGAAAGTAACATTATTCGTGAAAAAAATATGAATAGGGTTAAAAACTCCTGAAAACACGACTTTCTTAATCAAAATACTCACAACTTTAGAAATTATTTGAATGTTTCTGCAATTTATACCTTAAAATAATTTGTAATAAATGAGCAATTTTTTTAAATACTGTGACAACTTTCCGTAGTAAATTATAAGTTTGTACCTTTGATACATTTTTTTAATATTTTTTTTTGCATGAAATTATAGGATTTTCTGAAAAAAACTAAATTTGATCATAACTTTTTACGGTTGGAAATCGGACCAATATTGATGGGGTTAAAAAGGTCAGAAAAGATACCAGCTATGCTCTATTTCGATTTGATCCTTACTTCCAGGGACAACCTGTATTGCAAGCATCGTCAAATATTTTCTATCAATAACATCGATATGCTTACTTGAATTTCCTTCCAGCCCAACAAACATTTAAGTCAGAAAACAGCAAACTGTGTTTGCAACAAGCAATTTAAAGCTTCAAAATATTTTTATTTCAGCTGACGTGAGAGCATTATGTTAAAAAATAGAGTTTTTGAGCAATAATATTTCTATAGGCTTAATAAATTCTGTATTGGGTTGTTATTCTTTATCCAAGCTGAATACTCGTGATTAGTACTGTTACATATTCCATATTCAAATTAGACTGCTAACAGCTATATAGCAGCTGCAGATTCAGCATTGCTCTGTATAACTTTGACAATAATTTTAAGGATCAAGATTATTTCTGAATATTCTATTTCATGTTCGCTTTAAGCTGCAGAATACATCAAATTATGCTTCGTCTACTTAAGATTTTTTCGTTTTTATGCAGCAAACAATTTGATAAATTGTAAATGAGTATGGTCTTATACTTACAGCGATAGAAACGCACAACTACCTATATATTCAGTTTAAAGCGTTAACACATATTCATTCAAGGTTTTTATGCAGATAGTAACTGATGATTGAAGGATTTTACTTCACCTAAACCAATATGCCGCGTCCAAGCACGAAATGTTATGCCTAGGTATCGATACAATCCATAAACTATCGATATATAATACTATTTGCGTTGCTAATGAAACACTAGTTTATGCCATCCTAACGGTAGGTACTTTGTGCACTGTTGCGGACAGATACGAGTAGTTGCTGGACAACCATCCATGTCACGCTATCGAACAGGCCCGCAGGATAAATGTTCTTTTACTTGTTTTAGGTATAACTACTTATATTGGAGATAAACAATGGCGAACAACTTTTAAAACCGATTTTGAAAAATGTGGCAACATCATAGGTAGTGTGAACAACAAACATAAATAAAATTAATAAACCTCTGGCAAAGCTTACACTTGTTTCAAATAATACTTTTAAGATGTGCATTAAAATATTTAACAAATTGCCCGATAAATTCAAGGATTACGAGTTCTCCGAGTTTAGGATAGCAAATAGGTCTTGGCTCGTAGATAAGTGCTTTTTCACTTCTCATGCTTTAAAAGAACACCAATATAGCCCTACGGAGCGGGAGTAAAGTGACCACTTTAATCTCTAAGGAGTAAAAAGTAATTAGCTTTTTAATTGCCTTCATGTGACACAGACAAACTCAAAGAGCCAGTAAATATGCTATTATCTGTGGAGTGTGGAGATCTTCATTGCGAAAATGTTAAGAGTTTCAGTTTCATGGTTTGTCCGCAAAGAAGGTGGCGCCATGTGTTTTAAATTGTTAACTGGTTTAAAAGAAAAAACTGACCGCGTCAATTTCAGAATTTTTGTCGAGTGTAAATTTGTTCGGTTTTAAATAAATGTTTTAAGAATGTGCTGTGACAGTGAAGAGTTTGACGTCGAGCGAAGAGCAAAAGACATATTATATAATCTTTTGCCGCCAAAATCGCGGAAGATTTACCTAAAACCTTACGAAAGTTGTATGGACTGGAGGAATAAGAAACATTTGTGATTTTTTTTTATTAAGTAATATTTATTAAATGTTTCTGTACTAAATTTTTCTCGCACACAAAGTGAAAAATACAGTTTGCACCTCGAGACTGAACGCCAACTTAATTGACTCCCTCGATATTATGGCTTCGTTTAGTCCCTCGATATAAAATATAGTATAATAATGGTAATGAATTTCGAGAGTATACGTAGTTTTTAGATTAGGTACTTAATAATATAGTAATTTTAAGAATGTTTTCTAAAATTGAATTTAGATAAAGGTAAATGTTTTTTTTGTAATGACTGTAAATGTTTGTATTGGCCTTCGAGAACACCTATTTTACCAAGATTTCTGAAGTAAAAGCCTTATGCAAGACTTTGAAAACAACAAACCACCGATACCATCACGCACATCCCATACTAGCGAGAAATCAAATTTTAATTCAGTAAAATTTTAAGCTTGAAAAGGCAGGATTAAGTGACACTCCGCTAGCTTTAAGATCTATGTTTTTACTTTTTTCCATACGCATTAAAGACTTACTTTTATTTTTATTTTTTATTTAGGTGTTCATTTTATTTTGATTTATTTATTTTAATAAAAATAAATTAAAAAACTTACTTACAAAACATACTTGACCAATTTTTAATTTTAACAAATAAAAATACTTGGATTAGTTTGCGGTCGCCTTTCTTTTTGTTCCCAACAATGTTTTATGCTCGGAGCTTAGTAAAAAACAACTTAGCGCTATTCACACCCTGTGCAACAATCCGTATAAAACTTATTCATTCACCAATCACCTTCCTAAACAGTAAATAGGTACAGCTGAGTCTTTGACCTCGAATCTAACTAAAAATCAAATTGTACACCGCGTGACTGGCCACTAAAAAAAACAAACTTACCTTCAACGGGTGGTCTTACAATTATTTCGCTGGGAGGAAGTTTTATTGGCGAGGTGGCCAAGGCTGAAGCGACCAGGAGAAACCATACTGCTACCAACACCATACTTGTGTCGGCACAACGTATGAGTTTTTTTGCAATAACACCTGGCTTTATAGCGTCTCCACTTTGCTTAAACAATCAAAATAAAATGTAAAACAATGTGAAAGTAACAAACAACTTAAGCTTTTGTCGATGTGAACTCTATCGAAAAGCAACAGCTGTACCAATTCAAACAAATTAATATTACTAATCAACAAACAACTGATAATGTATGAGCTGTGCAAATTAGATGTTTTTACTTACTTTTATTCACAATTTTCTACCGATATTCTTTCAGATATTGGTTAAGTTATTTATTGAATTGCATTCGCTGATCAAGTTGGAGGATGATGGTAAAACTATCTAATCCATTGTCATTAAGTTTTTAAGCAAAGAAACAAAAATTACCTACTCACTCTCCTTTAGTTTGTCTGAATTCAATAATTAATAAGTACTTACTCGTATTTTTAACCGACTTCAAAAAAAGGAGGAGGTTCTCAATTCGACTGTATGTTTTTCTTTTTTTTTATGTTTGTTACCTCATAACTTTCGACTGGGTGAACCAATTTTGATCTTTTTTTTTATTTGAAAGCTGGTGCTTCCCGACTGGTCCCATTCTAATTTGGTCTAGTTCTGACACTGGCATCCATGAGAAAACCATATAATTCTTAAATCTAGATAGAAAAAATGCGCGATAAATGGACGAATAATTCATTATCACGCCAACCGATTTCGATGCTACTTTTTTTATTGGAAAGGATATAAGTACTTCAAGGGTAGTTTAATGAGAGTTCGGTTAGGTTCTGATTATGGGATCCATGAAAAAGTAACGGAACTCTTCAATTCTAAGGAGCAATTGGACGATACTTTTTCGATGTATAAAATAAATAAGAACTATTCACTGAAAATCAAGAAATAAACAAAAATTTTAACAAAAAAAAACCAACTTCAAAAAAAAAATCTTCTGAAACAAAGCACTAAAAAGTAAAGAAATAATTGCGTATTCTTCTCAAACTTATACGATAATTTAATGTAGGTACAAATATTGTTATTGTTGGAGTCGGTGTCAGCCAATGTAGGCTTGTAACTACCTACCTACATACGTAAACGTAATATGTAAGAAATAGGTATATTGCTATAGGTATTTCTTGGCTGACACCGACTCCAACAATAACAATTATTTCTTTACTTTTTAGTGCTTTGTTTTAGAAGATTTTTTTTGAAGTTGGTTTTTTTTTGTTAAAATTTTAACCAAAATAATGAAGAAAATTTGACCATCCATAATAGATAAGGTCTGACTTCGGTCCCGCTGTACCTAACGTATAAACAAACTAGAAATTACAACAATGAACACCACAACACAACCAATTCAACCGTAGAGAACTACGGCAATTCCCGCTAAAAAAGTTCACAGCATAGAGTAAACAGAAGTTTCGGCTGTCACAGGGGTTTATTCCTCTGTGGCAACACTACGGCTAACAGCTGATTTTGACTTGTCCCGTAATTTTATTAAATTTTATTGTATTGATTATCGAATTAAGACCCAATTAGTCGTCGGAAACATAAATTACCGTAAATAAAGTGTAAACAAGTTTTTAATGTGTTAAAAGTACGATTTGGTGATTTATTGGTGACGGCAGTTAGTGTCAGTTAGCGATTCGAAAAATAAATTTGTGAATCATTGTTGTTGTTCATATGTATGAAGAAAAAAACAACATACAATAGAGAACAACAATGATTTGAAAGAATGTTTCTTTTTGCGATATATATATTGTTTTTGCAGCGGTGGCTGAGACGAGCGGCAAGTTTACCTCGGCGGCCTTGGCAAGCCACCAAAAAGCACGACACCCCGACCACGAGCAATGCGGCGTACGAAGTCGAATTTTGCCCTGGCAATGGCTTTTTTACTTGATCTCGAGGCAGCATTACTTTTTCAATGTGGTGATTGTTGGAACTATTTATATTTCTTACTAGACAGGATGTACAAAGAATGGGATAGCTGCTTCAGAGGGCTATAGTATATTCCATACTTAGATTAATAACGCCTAGAAGGAGAATGAAAATAAATGCCACTGAAATCCGAACACCAGGTCCGGACCCGATAGACGCGTCGCGCTATCCCGCCAGTGATCAAGGTCATGGTCTATTGGTAGGAGCTCCTACAAAATGACAGTTTGTTGTGTAAATGGGTTTCACAATGATTCGGGAGAGCACAAACAAGATATAAAAATAACTTACCAACAGTAGACAATATGTTTTAACTTATATTAGGACTATATTAGCACTTAAATGTGCTAACGAGCTAGCACCACTGTTAGTATATTTTATAAATGGCAGCTTTTTAGAAGGTCAATTCCCTAGCTCGCTTAAGATCTCCGTCGTTAAACCATTATTCAAGCGTAGAGAGAGACATGACTTGGGGAACTATAGACCGATTGTCCTCATTCCAATTCTCTCAAAAATTTTAGAAAAGGCTGTGTACACGAGATTGAGTTAATTTTTGACAAGAAATAACATAATTAGCGATGAACAGTTTGGATTTCGTAAAGGAAGATTAACAACCCTTGCCTGCTTTTCCCGCATTAAGAACAAATCCATATTCATGGACAGAAAGGTACCCGTGTCAACCATATTGTTCGATATGAGCAAGGCGTTTGACTTTGTCAACCACAAAACCCTTCTTGTAAAGCTCGAATTGTATAGAGTGCCGGGACTGGCCCATGATTGGTTTCAAAGTTATCTTGGTGGGAGTACTCGGTTTGTGGAAATTTCAAAACTGAATGATAGGTTAAAAAAAGTAATACATAGATCAGAAAATAGTAAAAATACGACTGGTGTTCCTCGAGGTAGCATAATGCTCTTTATTATATACATAAATGATCTCCCTAAATGTACGCAATACTCGGTCACACTCTTTGCAGATGATACCTATATCTGTAATGATTCATAAAAAACTTGATAAAAATTACAACAATGAAATTAACAGTAGATATATAAATAAAATAGGAAATTGGCTGACACAAAACAATTTAATTATAAACGCGAAAAAAACAAATTTCATTCAATTTTTCAACAAAAACGCTAAACCACAGCTGCTATCCGTACACCATCGGAATGATGCCATAGCAGAAACCGCGTCTACGACGTTTCTTGGTATAGTGATGGATTCGGGACTGACTTGGTATCACCATATTGACATGATATGCCAGAAGATGAATAGATTTGTATATGCTCTATACCGCCTATCACAATTAGCGAATAAAAACACAGCGCTAATGGCATATCATGTATATGTGGGTTCTCTGCTGAGGTACGGACTGATTATGTGGGGGAATTCAACAACCATTAATCGGGTCTTCATTTTGCAGAAGAAGTGTTTATGGTCTATTTGTGGTGTCGGACAGCTGGAATCATGCAGACCTCTCTTTATGCAAATGAATATACTCGCGCTACCATCCTTATATATTTTCGAAACTCTATTGTTTGCAAAGAAAAACATCAATCTTTTCACAAGATAACGAGAGGACTGCAATTTTAATACAAGGTACCCACACAAATTAACAATCCCATCAGCAAGTACAACCTGTTTTAGCAAAAATAGTTACGTACTGTGTGTCAGGTTGTTTAACTTACTTCCGGATTGGATCCAAACTCTGCCATTAGTTGTTTTTAAAAGAATTGCATTCAGAATCTTGGCAAAGAATTGTTTTTATAGCGTCAATGAATTTCTGCAATTTTGTCATAATGGTGGCCTCAAAAAATTATATATTGACTTCTCCCCAGGTAGTTGACATTGATGCTTTGTGACTTTGTTAACATTTGACCGCAGATTAAGGATATGCATTTGACTGATTCCCTATTTATGTATAATGGACGGACAATTAGTTATTTATTTTTTGTTCAATGAACTGACATTAAATTTTTGTATAATAGGCTTGGAATTGAATTGTAATTGAATTAAAATTATTCTAAATGTCTGTATGTAAAACTTCAATCGCATATTAAGTATTTAATGTTTTTGTTAACTTTTTAGTCAACTAGTTGCGCATTACGATATCATAACATTTGTATAGATAGATCAATTAAACATGTATGCACGATACCTTAAAATAAGAACCAAAAATGTACCATGTTTATACAAATAAATATTTTATCTTATCTTATCTTAAAATCTCAAAATAAATGTTGTAATTTATGTAGAAAATACTTTTACTTTTAAATTTAAAAATGTTGCCAGTAATTATAAAATATTTTCCCAACTTTTAGTTAATTGGACGAAATTGATTTTATTAAATTGAAGTAAATATTTAATTATATTTTAAAGGGTGTAAAAAAACCCTTAACGAAGCCGAGACCTACGTATTTTGCACATTATCAGGACCATTTTTTCTTCAAAGACTAAACCTGGGAACCCAATAGTTACCTACCAAGTTATTAAAGGTCAAAGTCAAAAAAAAAATTCAAGGTTTTGATGAAAACAAACTAATCATTATTTTTCAATTTTTGTCCTAAAAACATCATCAAAATTCCCTAGCAAAAAATTGCTTTAAAACGTTTAACAATGTACATCGTGCGTACCCCTTGATTAGGCGTAACAGCCACGCACAAAAGCGCAGGAGCGCTTCTGTTGCACGCGTTACATTGCGTAGTCCGTTTTAGGTTAGAAAATGACACCTAAAAAAAAATTCGTTTCCATCAATACATTTTTTTCCGTGACTTGGTTTAATGGTCTGAGTGCGTAGACGCCGGCTTTGTTAAGGGTTTTTTACACCCTGTATCTATATTTTTGAGCATGATTATTATTTATGTGATTATAAAAATCAGAAGGACCAACGTAAAAGTCACCTTAGAATTAAGGTGAAATTGTGAAAAAGGTAAGGTCTATTGTGAAAAAATATTCATATTATGAATATAATTATCAACTTTTAACTAAACACGGTAGATAATGACCATCAAACAATTTACAAAATTTAAGTTCTGAAATGACATTAATTTCCCCACTTTTTAGTGAAAAAGCTGTCGACTTGCAACATTATTTGGTTAGTTCTGCCATGACACATTTTTGGTGTTCGGTTTTGGCTTCAAGTTTGGCGCGTCTTTTTGTATCAAACTATCCTTCTAGGTGTCATAATTCTAAGATCCCATATACCATACCTTTAGTGTCCCATTATTTGTACACCCTAATAAGAAGAGTAAGTATATAATAATTCCAACATTTACCACGTATATATATATATATATAGATTTAAACTCATATTTAAAATCTTATAGAATGACTAGCTGTTGCCCGCGACTTCGTCCGCGTGGTTATCCCTATGAAAAATTTGAGACAACTCAAAGCTAACTGGGGCAACCGCCCTTCCCCCGCATGACTGCCCGCCGGCCTTGCACGTTATAAATGCGCGCGCAGTACATACTTGATCATTATTTTGCTGCGATATTCAATTCGATAGTTACAAAATTGCCATAAATAGGCGGTATTATGGTCTTACGCTCGAGATTTCAAATGGAAATTGCGTTGTATTATATTACTTACATTTCGGAATATTACTGGAAGGTCTATATATAGAGTTGTTAATAATCGTTATATCGTTAATAATTTGTATTAAGTATACATTTTTGTCCTTATTTTTTAAATTATTTGTCATAAATATTTTTGAAAAGGGTTTATTAGAGGAAAAATATCTTTAGATTAAAATATTGAACGCCTATTTCGCTTAACTGTACGCTAAATTTTATCACAAATAAATTAGCTTCATTTGTTTTTCCTGTAAAACTATTTTTTTTCCATAACCGCTTTATTACCCGGGGACAGGAAAAAATAAGGCTCTTGACTATATCGCAACAGCGAGACTAGTGTATTTTAGCTACTTCCACAGTGTGATGTCGTATGGTCTACTGTTGAGGGGCTCAGCAGCAGACCTCAACACTATTTTTGTTCTTCAAAAAAGCTATCCGCATATACAACCTTCCCTCAGGGAAGTATTCAAAGAGATAGATATTTTAACAGTGCACGCTCAATTTATGTATGATAACATCATGTAGTTATGTCCGTAAAAACTTACATCTTTTCAAGGAAAACTGTGATATTCATAATCTTATATCTACTAGAAATAAAAAACTAACTGTAACCCCTAGTTTTAGACTACATAAGGTAGGAAAATCTTTTGTTGGCCAATGTGTTAAACATTTTAATGAGATTCCTCGAACTCCCGTTTAACTGCCTCTTCCCAAATTTAAGATAAATTAATGAAACGAGGTTATATTATTATATCGTAGAGGATTATTTAAATGACAAGAATTTGTGGTCATCTTAGGTATAATGTGCTGCTCTGCACATTTTTTGACTTTAAGTACATACCTACTCTGTAAACTCAATCATTGTAAACAATTTTTTAAAAGAGTAGGTAACCATCGAGTTTATATAGTTATAGTTTTTATGACCGGATTCTTCTCGAAATGGAATCAACTTCAAACCGCTGGTAGAGTCACATTACCTATGTTTATGCATGTATTTATTGTTAGAGTATTATTATATTTACGTTATATTTTGCTTTATGACCTATAATAAGTGCTTGTAAAATCTTTCATGAATAAATATATTATTCAATTTCGGACCTCCCTCAATCAGCCAATCGGAGGCGAGATCCCTTTATTTTATAAATCTGTTATTATCCTTAGGTACCTACCTAAAACTTTAATTTTTTTTCTAAATTGAGCAAGTAATTCAGCAACACAACCCGAATAAAGCAAGCCGGGTTAAATATTTAACGAGACCCTCCTTCTGCGGTCCTTTAGAAAGGCCATGGGTCAGTCGTCTCTAAAAGGTACACTTAAAAGCTCTTTATGGCTAAAGATGTTGCAATACGATGTTACGAGCGAGTTCCGACCTCTAAAACCGCTTTAAATAATTAACTCCGGTGCTTCAATAAAATACAGCGTCTTATGTTGCACCT
The DNA here is from genome assembly GCA_947369235.1 of Udea olivalis. NCBI lineage: Eukaryota > Metazoa > Arthropoda > Insecta > Lepidoptera > Crambidae > Udea > Udea olivalis. The sequence continues at coordinate 15,038,821 of OX376349.1, read as the reverse complement.
GTATCTAAGAGCTGCCTTTATAGAGTTCGCGATGAAAACATGGCGACGACCGAAAAGTGTTTGATGAAAGGACTTTGGACTAAACTTATTTTTGAGGCACTATTTGTTTTCTTTTGCTTTAGAATTTTTGGTGGTTGTGTGCAGATTTTCATCCCTCAAAAATGAGTCTATGGATTAACAAGGGAATTTGAAAAAATACATAAGGTGCCCGTTTAACAAAGCATTTTAAACCTTCCTATGTGAAGGTAAATCACGGAATTCTGCTGGTAATGAATTCACTTAATTGTAACATAATACAATAAAATAGATAAATAAATATCTGGGACAATTTACACTAATGAAGGAACCTTATAAACTGTGCGTAATCAGAACAATGAACCAGCAATTTCTTATTTTTTCCTGGCATTCTACCACACGAATAATATGTCCCTGTTTTGGTTTATCTTGAAATATATTGACAAAATAAAATGCTTAAAAGTTTTCTAAATAATTCGTGCTAAGTTTATAGATACTTACTCGTACATCTATTATCTAGAAAAATCAGCATTGCGGTGCTAGAAATTCCCAAACTTGGGGAATTCTTCGTCTTTCTACCTCGCCTATTCTCTCGTTGTCAGCTGCCACACAAACTTGAGTAAGCACGAAACGTAGAATTCTACATTTTCCTACGTTTCTGTAATTTTGTACGATGTAACGCTCACAAGGGAGATTCACAGAGAGATATTAAATTTAAAAATGCAGAGAGCGAGATTGCCGCGAGTTGCCGAAAATATTCGGGAGCTTTCAAAGGGGTTGGAGTTGCGCATTCAGAATTATGAGGGAGGCGTGTAAATACTTTTGTTTGACAAAAAGTCTTGCAACGGAATTCATCAAATATTCATTTAGAAAGTTTGGTGTAAACCTATTATGAAGTACGAGTTACGTGGTAAATAAATTATAAATGTAATAATATTTAAAAGAAATTACAGTGAACAGCAAATAAATAACTTGAACTTGAACATGTTTCACATGTTTGCCAGGACGCCTATCACAAAGAGAAACATACTTTGAGTACAACACTATGCATGAATGCTAAGTGTACCTAATTATTTGTTTTTAAGCATTATTACGACCATCATACGAGTAGTCATGCGTCATTGTGTATTTTGCAGAAATATGAAAAACAGTATTGAAAATTACTCGTCTTAAGAATGTGTTATAACGATTGAAGTCTATACTAATATTATAAAGAGGAAAGATCAGATTGTTTGTTTGTATGTTTGTATTGAATAAACTATCTATGATATAGGCTAATTTTATTATGATTGAACAAAAAATTCAGGGAAAAATAATAGTACCTAAATGTAAATCAAGTCGGAGAAAAGCGGTCTGTATTTTACGCCTCCGTGGCAGAGTGGTTCCAGAGCTCGGCCCAAAAACCTGGAGGTCCCGGGTTCAATTCCCAGGTCGGGCATAGTGTGTTTTTCGGAACATAGCCCGAATTTGTGATCACCAACCCGCATTTTTCAAGCGTGGTGATTAAGCCAATACCCATCATTGTAGCAATGACTTGATTTCAATGATCGAGGCCTTTGCCTTGCAATGGGCAAATTATATAGTAAATAGGCTAATTACTGCTACTACTACTACTATCTGTATTTTAATTTAGAGGCAGCCCTTTGCTGACTAATATAATAATATGTTAGACCTGGCATTCTATTAAACTCGCAATGTAGTTGTTTTTGATACTCGAACCCCTCACACCGCAACTGGCGTAGTCATGTTTTAGTAAATTATTCAACTGGTGCGCGACCGAGTAGTAAGTGGGGGAAATAATAATTATCGTAAAAATTCTAAAATATCCTAAAATGAGTAACTTCAAGATAAGAAATCATAATAAAAATTAATTTATTCCACAAAAATATAAACAATCTAATTTATAAAATTATATTATACATTTCATTTTCACAGTGGAACAATAATATTAGAAAATGTACAAATTAATTATTTATACAAAGGAATTATAAGAATAGGTAACATTTTTTCATATCTAGCCAATACAAAATATAAATACATTAAGTACAATATGTTAAAAGTATCAAAAATCTGTTTTATAAAACTTTTGGCACAAATCCGCTTCAAGATAGAATTTCAGAAAAATTAAAAATGAGCATTCTTATATTTATTATGATAAGTACAATTGTTTAAAACTGTATCCTTAATATACGTTTAACAATAACTGGCACAAAATTCGTATAAAAACGGAAAAAGAATTGAATTAGAGCAAGACTACACTCGGTCGTAGGCATTCAGTAGCCGGTTTTATGTGAATAGCTACAATATATAACCAGTAGCAGAACACTTAAACATATGTCATTTGTACAATACTTCTAGCTCTATCATAAAATTATATGTGAACAGTCAGCATAAAGCTGAGCGAACGTTTTAAAACCCTATACAAAATGATGTTTTACATCGTTAACGGCAGTACCAATGAAGTTATTGGTAGACATACTACTTTCACGCGCTTGCTAAATGCAGGATAAACGAAATCTTATCAGCGTTACGTCAGGCCCCTGTCACTTCACGAACGTGCGCGTGAGAATTACCTACCAGCTGCCGGGACAGGGAACTCCTATTTGGCAGTTGATTGTCAACAGCCGCGTAGAGCATTTATGCGAATCTTGCGGTTCAACTGACGCGATGACGCACTGTAGGTACTGACTACTCACATCTATATCGAAAGAGGTAGCCCCAGCAACATATGCATGACACGTGACAGCACGCATTTGGGATTAAGAAAAGTGATATTTTTCCATTGATGTGTGATTTATCTGTTATGTTAGTAACTATTAAATAATCTGTGGTTACGTTGAGAAGAGATTTTAACGCGCTTGCCAAGAAGGGGAAAGATAAGATACAGTAAAACCTGGATTTAGCGTCGCAAATCCGTCATAAAACAATGCTTAATTCCTTAAAAATAAAGAAAGTTAATTAGCCAATCAGCAATAGCTATTTGTAATTGAATCGGAATAACTTCGCCGAATAACAATTTAAAATTAGTTTTTTCCTAATATTTTTGAAATTACCTACTTTGGCAAACACCATATTACATTCGTAGAAATTAATAAAATGTGTCAGTATAAAAATGTCTACATATTAAATTTGTTACGAATACCAGAACATATTTACACAAATAACTTATAAATCTTATATAAAGCTTATGTACCGAAGCTAAAATTGTTTACAAAAATATACATTTGAAATACTTCAAGAAGAGTTTCAAAGTTCATGTCATACGACCGTGTGTAATGAAGCCCTGAGACTGGCAAGTTATAACATATGTCAACAAAATGGAGTCTAAAACTAATTCGAAGGATACTTTTTTAGAACTTGGAATCGTGTTAAAAAACACAAGTGTAAAGAATGGACAAGATTTTTATACATAATTATTTTGTACCTGTATTTACACTTCAGGTACCCTAAAATATACACTACCGTGTAATGCCTCGATTATTTACACATTCATAAGTTATTATGCACAATTGGTTCACATTAATTAAAAAGACTAGCCTTCGCTAAGTAAGTGCACACACTTTTACGTACAAAATTATTAAAAATTCGTTATTCACATCAACTATCTAGGTTGAATGTTTTCAGTCGCAAGTATCTCACATCTTACTTAAAATATATAAACATTCGTTGAACACATATGTAATATGCTATATTTTGTTAACTACTCAACATGTTATTCAGATTTGGACGGATATCTATCACGCTTTAGTCTTTATTCACAGTTATTAAAACACTTTATTAACACGAATGTTATATCAACACTTATTCAAAATTGTTTTATAATAAACTTTATGATATTGTACCCAGTGAACATTCTCATATTTACTCATTTGAAAATCAAATAGGAAAAGAAAAAACGTAACTGAGTTTTATAAGACAAAAGAAAAGTAAATTGAGAAGTATCCTGAGTACAAATTTATAAAGTTCTTTTGTATTCGTTCTGTGATTGAGACACAACTATACTATAGTTCAGTCGTGGTTTCTACCGGAGATCGGTCGTAGGTGAAACCTGAGAAATTTCTTTTGCCGAATGTGACATTGTCGTTGTCTGACGCCCTGAAAAAAAAACAATGTTGAAAATAGTACATTTTGTAGTCATTGTTCGTATTCTAGGATATCAGCGACGGACAAACTTTTTTTCAGTCAGAGATTTTAATGACTTGGAAATATCTTATTTCCGACAGTTCGTAAAAAAATTATATGTGGGATTGACTGTAGTGAAAATTGACCTTCCTTTATTGCCTCGTAATAGTTTATATCCTTTGTAACGTACCTCTGCAGCCCTGGTATCTCATCATACGCCATAATAGGCTGCGACGATTTCTTCTTATGGCTGTTCCCATTCATCTTCCTCCCTAACGTGGCAGCTAGTAGTCCGCCGCCTACATTATTATTATTGACTCTCGGTAGCGTGCCCAGCGCGTTGTTCAACGCGTGGTTGTTGGGCACCCGTCTGTTGAGGGTCTGTGTGTTGCGAGCAATGGTCGCGTTGTTGGCCATCGTGTCGAACTGGCTGTTGTTTAGGGTACCGCCGTTCTCGTTGACGCTTGAGGCTCGCGCGGTGGTCGCTGTCTCGGAGAGGGTTGGACTGCGCTCTCCTGTTAGTCAAAATGATGGTCCGTTAATTAGGGTATTATTTTGTAAATCAAGAAGATTTTTAATCGCTTTAAACTGCTTTTGAAAATAAATTTCTTTGAATTGTGAACTGAAGGTTTGAAATCTGACTAAGGTTAAAAGTAGCATCTAAAAATATCTGACAAGGAATCTCCGTAATAAAAGGGACCTCTTCTGAATTGAATGTCACTCATTTTCTTAATAGAATAACGCCTTATAAAAACGCAATAAAAAGCGTTTGGCATCTGCTTTAATTGTTATAACTTAAGCAGTTGTATTTTGCAGACGGCATGGCCTAGTGGTTAAACACTCCGGCTTGGAACCCGTGTGGTAACAAGTTCAAACCTGGCCAGAATCATCTTCGTGTTCATGGTTCGTGTGGCACACGCCGCGCCCTTCGAGTCAGGGTACTTACTCACTAACGCAATGTCCGTAGTTTCGGGCAAATCACCATGGTCTTTGGTATAAAAACGAAGATGATTTTGACAACCGTCATGTTTTTTGTACGCTCCAATATGATATGATATATACAGATACACAAATAAATATTCAAGGACATCATATTATTGTAGGTCTCCTTGACATTTTAGTTTGACCGAAACTACGGAAATTACGTTAGTCAGTAGGCCCCCACGTCCAATATCTATGCCTTGAATTAAACGCGCCTCTTTCTTGCTACTTCCACTCCCGCCCCGCAAACGCGACTACGACTTCGTAACCGCAGCTTAAGAGGCGCGAAACCCACCAAAGGAAAAAAAACTGTATTGAATAGTTACCATTATCTTTGGATAAATACTGCACGCTGTGAATGTTAAACGCGTGGTTATTTGGACTGAAGTCTAGCTGCAGATCCGCGTCGTCCACCGCCATGTTGAGTACCTGGAAACGAGTCTGGATTTAGCACTAGAAATGTCCAATGACGTACTCATAATAAAACTGTGCAAAATGACGATAGCTAAGAACTTAATATGTACAGAATAGGAACCGCACAGACGCGTTAAAGAAACAGACTTGTTTCAAATCACATTCATGTAAGATTTATTTTTTTATTGAGATTATCGCAATTCCTTAGCCTAAAAATTTCATCCACACTATGTTCGTAGGCTTTCGTAGTGTAGTCGACGTCATAGACGTCAAATCGTTAGGCACCATACAATGTTGACAATGTACGCCCAGAAAATATGTCAAAAGTAGAGGTGATTTTATTTTTAGCATTTACTCATGCAGTATATTCTACACAAAGATAGAAACTAGAAAAAATCGACCTGATCCTCGGGTCTCTAGCGGGATTCGAACCCGCGACTTCCACAGTTCGGGTGGCTGCTCTTCCAACTGAACTATCGAAGCCGTTAACAGACCTGGTGAATTTGTCTAGTGTATTGTACGTTGTAAGCCAACGTTGTTTCATCAAATATTCAGCTATCCTATAGGTAGTTTTATCTAAATCGAAAGTCAAAAATTTGCAAAAAAAACCACTCACTAGTAGTGCTATACCGAAATATTACACAAAATCTTCACAATGGACCTAAAAAAACTCTAGGCGACAATAATATGGTTCTGCGCACGGGTGCAGTATGAAGGGGTTTATACCACCATTTTGGGTAGTTGACAACATCAGCGAATTCTAAAAGTTATTCAAAATAATCATAAAAAAACAGTATAAAAGGAGCATATGAAAACTTTTAGTTCGTTTACTAAGGTATAATTAATTTTATGGCTCTTCAAACTCGGGTGGGCTAAGAACTGAAGTATACCATTCGATAATCCATGCAAAATTTAATATAGCTGCCGAGCAAGTGTTTGCAGAAGGTATAGAAATAGGCATACTGTGACGTCACAATCTTGCGACGTAGCGTTTTCGGCAAGTTCAAGAATATGATATTTTAATATCATATCGCGGGGAGTTTTCGGGTTTTCGAAATATTTCTTTTACCTATGTTTCTATCATTGAGAGATCTTACACCAAACCTGTGAAGGTTTGGTGTCAGAGGTGGTGGTGACACCACCTCTGACACCTCAGCAAAAATAATTGCCCCCTACCCTATTTGGCCCTAAATTCGCACATTCGTTCTGGCTATCGTCCTTTTTAGATGACGGGAACTCCATTAATAGTATATTTTATATCGAGGGACTAAACGAAGCCACAATATACCAGAGGTGGTTTGACTCCCGAGCGTGCGAGGGAGTCAATGAAACTGAGGGTATATAAAGTTGGCGTTCAGTCTCGAGGTGCAAACTGTACTTTTCACTTTGAATGCGAGAAAAATAGTCAATTTAGTACAAAAACATTTAAAACCGAACAAATCTACACTCGACAAAAAACCGGTCACAGATTAACCAAAAACACATGGCGCCACCTTCTTTGCGGACAAACCATGAAACTAAGCGTATCAACAGATAATAGTACCTATATTTACTGGCTGTTTGAGTTTGTCTATGTCACATGAAGTAAATTAAAAACCTAATTACTTATCACTCCCTAGAGACTAAAGTGGTCACTTTAGTCCCGCTTCGTAGGGCTATATTGGCGTACTTTTAGAGCATAAGAAGTGAAAAAGTTCGTTACCTGTGTCTCATATCTCGGCGCCGGCTCGTCCTCGCTGGACTCGTACCCGGAGGGCGGGCGCGGCGGCGGCATGCTCATGCTGAGCGTGCCGTACTGCTGCATCGCTTGCTCCTTGTGCTTCTTATATCTGGTGGACAAGAGGAGGTTTTAGTAAACAGAGTAAGAGTAGATTCAATCTCGCCCGAACCCACAAACCAAAGCTGAGCAGTCCTCACATGTATAGCTGTCCCATTCATTTCTATTGACATGTGACAGGGCAGCATCAGTTTGAGGTGTCCTCAACTTTAGATTAGCGTTTGTGTATACGGGGGTCCGCGGGGGGCGCGGTAGGGCTGAGGGGGGCGCGGCCGGAGCTGACTATACACTGCAGGCAGTAATGTTACCTGTTCCACGAGGCGCAGATGTAGACAGTAGCGGCGGAGGCGGCGACCAGCACGAGCGCTGCGAGCGCTATGAGCGCGGCGGGCAGAGCCGTAGCGAGCGGGGCGGCCGCCGCTTGCGGGGGGCGGCGCGGGGGCGCGGTAGGGCTGAGGGGGGCGCGGCCGGAGCTGACTATACACTGCAGGCAGTAATGTTACCTGTTCCACGAGGCGCAGATGTAGACAGTAGCGGCGGAGGCGGCGACCAGCACGAGCGCTGCGAGCGCTATGAGCGCGGCGGGCAGAGCCGTAGCGAGCGGGGCGGCCGCCGCTTGCGGGGGGCGGCGCGGGGGCGCGGTAGGGCTGAGGGGGGCGCGGACTGAGCTGACTTGGGATTGTAAGCTAGCAGCCACGGCCTTGTGAACCCCGTTTTCTATTGCCCTGGAAATAGAGATGTGTGATGTGTGTTAGTCACGTTGGCGGCAAAATTGCTTAAAATGAATGACAATTCAATATCTACGTTAAGGGATAAGTGTATAAAATGCTTCAATGCTGTCCAAATAGTAATGAAGCCATTTCTAGAATTTCAGGATTAAAATGCTTTCCAAAAAACCTACTGACTAAACTGACCTGGAAATTGATTCATAGAAATAAAAAGCATGTTCCTATATAAGGATTGAATCTATAAAAGAGGATTTATCGCAAACATACGAATAATAAATAGCTATTTTAAACAAAAACACTTACTTTTTAACCGAAGTCGAATCCCTAGTCAAAATCTTCCCAGTATTCGGATCGACGAGGTACAGCCAAACGTCTGTGCCTTTAGTATCGCTTTCCAAAGTCCCATTCGCTCCTAGATAATGTCTCTGGGTGAGTTTTTCTAGTCCAGCGACAAGTCCGCTCTCTTTCTCTATGGCAGTGAGAACGCTGCGCGCGCGACGAACCATTGAGTCGGTGTTTACATTAGCTACTTCTACTACAAGCTGGTTCTCTTTTTGAAGGAGGTTTACCTGTGAAATGAAGTATTATAGGTAAAGGCAATCGAATTTTACATTCATATCTACAAATGCGTACCGTGATAATGACCAGTGACCAAATCATAGAAATAGTGATGCTTTGAACAATGATGAGCTTATAACCTTGGCCATATTAATGGTCATTACAAAGGAGCTATTGCAAATTAGTTCAGATATGCTGATATTTATAACTTGGCTTATTATGCTGAATTTAATTATTTTATTAATGACAAGCTGCTTCCACAGACTTCGTCAAACGTAATTGCACGTCGCGGCGTCGGTAAAGCAGCACATCTCGCCCGCGTTTTTCCGACTTGATTTACACATACTATTATTTTTCACTGAATGTTTTGTTCAATCATAATAAAATATAGCCTATGTACTGGTTACCTATTGAAACGCATAACGTTTTTTGCCATAAACTAACGATGCATACTGTTAATGGCCATAATAGTCATTTGCCATAAGCTTTATAGCAACGTAAACCTTCATAACGCAAAACACCAAATGGCCGAAATTTGTAAGCATAATTTCGATAAGTATCAAATGGCATAATTTATATTCGCCATAATATTCAAAAGACATACTATTCAAAAAGCATACCTCACTTAAAAACCCCTCAGGAATAACAACTTTTTAACATATGCTTGCATGCCCGCATAATACTAAATAGCGAGTAATATGGCGCTTCGCCGGCCGCTGCCGCGGCACGCTCGCTCGGCTCGCGCGTTGTTTGGTCCGAGTTCCAACCTTACCTAACCTATGAGCGATATAACCAATTTGTTTTTCTTCCTGTTAGAGGCTACAATAAAAATATTACGAACAGGCTTTTTGGGGTTGGAAATACTTCATTACTAAATGCATTATTAAATACATTAAAAAATGCTGAAAAAACTATGCTTAAGTAAATTTTCAGTTATACTTTATAACTATGCTTTTAATGAGTAATCCTTCGCAAGAGTATGTCAAACAAAATTATGAACAATAAAATTATGCGTTTAAGGTATGCTTAATAAAATTATGACAAACAATTATGGATTTTGATGATCATGCCTTTTAACAATTCTGCGTTATCATGTTTATGCGTAATGAAATATTTGCTAAAATCCATTATGCTTTTTGATTTGTATGCAAAATAATGTATGTATGTCAATTGAAATTATTTATTTATTTATTTATTGGACTACCAATGGTTAGTTTATGGCAATAAACGTTATGCGTTTCAAAGTGTCACCCTGTACTCCCTGATAATGTAGCTTCATATTGGTGAAAGAATTTTTAAAATCAGTGCTGTAGTTTCGGAGCCTATTCAATACAAACAAACAATCAAATCTTTCATCTTTATAATATTAGTATAGATTAGTATAGACCAGCTGTCCATCAGCGGTTTCGCCCGCGTAGATTGTCTTTCCCGTCTAAATATAGCCTATATTTAAAAAAATATAGCCTATATCATTCCCTGATAATGTAGCTTTATATTAGTGATTTTTTTTAAATCGGTCAGGTAGTTTCGGAGCCTATTCGAAACAAACAAACAAACAAATCTTTCCTCTTTATAATATTAGTATAGATTTAAGAGAACTTTTTTTCTCAGGACGAAAACGCCCCGACAAAGTTACTTCCGTTAGAGTTAATCAATAAGTAATAATTTAATGGTCGCATTAAGTCGAGGACTTACCACTATAGACGCCCTCGCAATGTTGTAGTCTTGCGGCGAACTAGGATTATCTCTGGCCGTCACACTGAACTTGAAAGGCAGAACTTCAGGCAGAACACTGTCAAATGTCTTGATGTTGCTGATCACGCCCGTGTCTGAGTCTAGACTGAAATATTCTTCGGCGGACTTCGGCCAGGAGTGCTTATGGTATTCTATCTTGCCGTAGTCTCCGCTATCTTTGTCCTTAGCCTATAAGAGAGATATCGTTAAAAAATATAACGTCGAGTAAAATTTTTAAGATTTAATATTTAATGTATTCAAGATGCTTTAAAACTTAATACATTTTTTTTGGTCCCAACAATGTGGACGAGATTTAAACATGTTTAAAGAGGCATACCCTCTGCACTTACAGGCTGCCATTGGAAGCTCGCATTTACCACCAACTCAAGAGCTAACTGATTAGAGTTAAGGTAGATAAGTGGCAGTAAAGAGAAGGTATTTACTTTTCTGACACAAATATACACCATGTTTCTATGACCTTGCTTATTATTGTGGAAATAATATCAGACTCATAAATTCTTCATGTGTAAAGTGAGTGTCAGTATTCTTTTGAACCAACGTTTGGTGAATTCTGACATTCAGAATTTCAAACTATGTTTTAAAAACAGCCCACACAATCGAACTCACCTTGACTTGCAGCACATTAGTATCCAACAGCATATCTTTGGTAACAATGGCGAAGTACTTTCCCATAGCGCCAGCTATAGTCGACTGTTCCTTGAACACGAACACAGGCGCGTTGTCATTGACATCGGTGACATGAACCTTGACCACTGCTTTGCTGTTTTCTGGGTTTATAAGACCCTGGATGGATTCTAGCTGAACTTCCAGAACATATTCTGTGAGAGCTTCGTAGTCTAGAGAAGTGGTGTTGAGGTAGATTGCGCAGTCTCTTTCTTCGGTTAGCTTGACATAGAATACGCCTGAAAAATTAAAAAGCCTTTGATTTTAGTGACATTAAGTAAAATAATCAGTCTGCGGACTCCATTGCAGTGTATAACATAGTCCAAAGTACAATGAACAGCTAAGTGAAAGTGATAAAGCTTGTGATGAAGCTTATAAACAAGTTATTGCATTTGTTGTAATGACTGTTTTAAGTGGTAAGCAATGTTTCGTGCAGTTTTTTCTATTTTTTACTTAAACTTATTCATCACATGAGTATGTCCGAATGAAATTTTGAATGTTATTTATACAACGTGTTAATAAAAAAGCGCGAAACCTCAGACACCCCAACTTATTTTTATTATGAAAGAATTAAGTAAGTTATTAAATTTAATTTTCGCGGATTATTTACGAAGATATTAGTTTTTTTTGTTTTCTTGTGTTTGTCTGCAAATTAAATAGTCTATGGTAATAACGCGCGATCTAGTGCGACGTCGCCGCTTCGCGTGCCGCCACAATAAAAGAGTTAAGTAATGATTAAACACGGCTTAATTGAAATATTATTTTGGTCCAAATTTGACCCCTGTTTTTTATTAGTGGAATCGATTCTACTCTCGATTCTGAACAAACTATTTTCAGGTTTTGCGCTTATTTATTAACACGTTGTATATGTCTAGTAATTTTAAAGTAGAGTCAGCTTTTGGCTTCCTACTGCCCTAAAATAGCCGCTCAATATTTCAAATGGTAATTTATTGAACACCTAAACTCACCTTTCTGCGAAGACTCTGTAAGCTTGCACTTCAGCGGTATATCAGGCGAGTGTTCTCTCTTATTCAGAAGCGGCAAAACCCTCACCAGGGTCCCATTTGGCGAGTTCTCCGCCACATGTTCGGTGTAGTCCGTGTCCGCAAAACCGAGACCCACCTGAAATAGTAACTGGATCGTCGAGACTGTAGTAGGAAGGCCGGGTAAGGTCCCGACTTGGGAAGGGTTAAGTGCTGAGAGTTTGCGTGGTGATGTGGTGATGTTAGGATAGTACTAGAAAATGTACAAAGTAGAAATTGCCGCTGAAAAGTTTTTAGCACTGTTATGCGCAGTTATATGATGATTGATTTTAACTTACTTAATTTTAGAAAAAACCTTTTCTTTATTAATTAGTAAAATAATAGCTCAATCTAAGAGATCTAACCAATCTGGGGAAATCTTAAGTGATTTACTAAAGGAAAAAACGCTGAAAAGACTCCTGAGTAAATTATTTCGTTTGAAACAGACGTGTAAAGAGAATTGAAACCATAAGGAATCAAAAATGTATTTATATTTCTTAAAATAAGATCTAATTCAGCATTTTTTACTTTTGGTGATTTCGACACACCACCTATACAAACAATAGCCATGTATTGAATTAAATTGTTATTAATGAATTCTCCGAAGTTGTTAAAATGTGTAGGAAAACCGCGAGGTTATTTCATTCAAGATTGGCACAATATTTATAGGTGAAAGTCTTTAAAACCATAAAGCAATATGTACAGCACTTTATTAAAGAAAATTAAATATCTTGTATAAACATGTTTCCATAAAAATATTATTTTACATGATACTTACATCAGGAGGAACAGTTGCTGAATGGCTGACGTAGACCGTGAGGCTGGTGACTGAAGACATCATGGGTTCGCCTTGGTCGTATGCTTGGACATCCACCTATGTAAAATAATCAGAAAACCTTATTAATGGGTACATTAGAAGTTCTAAAAAAAGGGCGCTTGAAAAACTTATTTTAGAATTTATCAATTTAGGCCAAAGTAATTTGTGGTTCAATCAGATTTAGAATAATTGATGTTTGAAGAAAATAACCTTTTTTTGCAATACTAACTGTCCGTCAGCGGCTTCGCCCGCGTAGACTGTCTTTCCCGTCAAAATAATGAAATTAATATTCATATTATATTTGAAATATCATGCTACGTAATGAAAATACTGCAATCCCATTTGTTAGCACGCTGAGATCATGGTAAACTGATGATCGTAAGAGATGTCAGCTCTGTGAGTGCTAAAATACAAACATCAATTTACAGTCACTACAAAATACATATACGTCATCTTAAACTCATACTCACAGTATACTCGCTATCGGTCTCCTTCCTCAAGTCGTCTCTGACCCTCACAGCGCCAGTATCAGGTTCCACGTGGAAGTACTTCGAAGCCTTCGCCCTTCCCACTAGTTTGTACCGCACTCTATTGTTAGGTGCGGTGGCGTCCGCGTCCATTGCGGTTACCGTGTGTACGAGACTGCCGATGGGAGATGTGTCTTCGATCGTGATTGGACGAACTACGGATGTGAAAATTGGCGCGTTGTCGTTTTTATCCTGGAATTTAAAAAAAACGTTATAATTTGAATGCCTTTGATAATGTGTGGGTACACCTTCTACGACGCCCGATATTTTAGTTGTATTAGGATTCAAGCCTAGCTATCTTTTTTTTTGTTTTCCGGGTGGGAAATCCCTTACGCACTATGCCGCTGCCCGAGCGGGGCAGCGGGGGAGTCTAGAACTCATACCCGCATACCCACTAAAAGACACCCGGGTATACCCTCACCGCTTTGGAATAGGGCGACATGGAGCCTTGCGGATTACCATGTCGCCGCAGCCTAGTTCCGGGCCTCCTCACGCTGCGGGGGCATCCCGGTATACTGGGACCGCCAGACGGGAGCACCATGTAATAGGGGGAAAGCCCGGCTACCACTTCGGTGCTGCTTTTAGGGAGAGAGGAGGGCGGGCGAACCTGCTCTCTGGCCGTCTGCGTCGGAGAGGGGCCGCTTGAGGATCATCCTCTCGGGCCCTTTCCGCGATCTCCTTGTGTATTATGTCTACCTATGGTAGATTTACAACTATAACTCATGGGTGTACACCAATGACAGCCGCTAGCGGCTGCGTAAACCGCGTAAAGTTTTTGTATGGGACATAAGAACAGCGCCCCTAGTGATTTAAAATGAAACCAAAAATGGCGTCAAATTTTCTGAACGCAACAAATCGCCATGCACGTGAGAAACTTATGGTAGACATACTGTTATTATTCATACCAAGGATGTCAAAAGTAGCAAAGCGTTAAGCGGTGGTTCGTTTTCCATACAAAAATTAATCGACATTCACGCGCTAAATAGGCATTTCGCCTTGATATTGTCCGTTACGAATGTTGTCCTTTCATGTCAGAAGGACTAATCATTGATCCCTGATCATTATCATTTATTCATTTACAGGGAACATGGTACATAAATAGATCTTAAATAGTTTATACAGTGCATACATGTTTCGCAAAAAAATTGCGGGCAAATGTCGATCTACAAAATCCTTTGTTGATCGAAGACTGAAAATTTATCATGGCCTTTTATCTAGTTGATGTTACTCTTATTTTAGCAAAAAGGTTTCTGTCTGTCTACTGTTTGATGGAAAATTTAATATCATAGGATAACTAAGTATTACAAAACACTTACATCAACGAGCACTTCCACAGTGGTAGTAGCCATCGGTCCATCGCTATTGTTCTCTTCAGTGCCGACGATGATCTCGTGTCGCGCCATCGATTCTCTGTCCAGAGGTATGTGGGTTCTGATCAGGCCGGATTTGCGATCGATTGAGAACAAGTCTGTATCTCCCATCATTATGGTGTAGGTTATCTCTGGCGTTGTGTCTGGGTCTTCAGCCTGAAACAATATAATTTAAATAAATTATTTTACTCAAATTATTATCTGGAACATACATACATACATACCATCACGACTTCATCCCAAACGGGGTAGTCAGAGGAAGTGACTGTGTCGTCATGGTGAACGAAACACTCAGAAGCCCACATTTCACCAATGGTATTAAAACCCAACGTGTGGGTAAGCCTTCCGCCGTTATTCGGGTTGATTTGGTTTTTTATCGATGTTTTCCATCACCGGAGAGTAAGTCAGATATTTAACAATGAACACAAAGATTCTGGTTCTGGCCAGATTTGAACTCGGGACCACACGATCCACGATCTGAGTTCGGGTGCTGTACCACTAGACCACAACGCTTATCTGGAACATCTGACACTAAAAATAAGCAGTTTTTCAGTCACAGAGTTTTCTAACAAAAAATATTGGCTGGTAATCGAGACCACGACCCTGACCATCATCCACCGAAATCATACGATCCTCGTTAGTTGGTCAGTCAATTTTGCACTTTTATACTCGTAGCTAGGGAATCCAATCCCGAATAAGAATCGCAATCCCGCAAGCCTGCTGCATTGAGATCGTCAATCTCGCGGATCCCGCGGGATTTGCGGGATTGAGGTTTTTTGTTTTAAGTAGTTATTTTTATTAAATCAGGAAATAAGACGTCATATTAATTTTATAACTATTTATTTATTTATTTATTTTTTAAAAGGGAAGTTACATCGTCATGTCAAAAATCTGCTTATTGTTTCTGATATTCGTAGTAATGATGAAGTTTCTAATGTTTCATCAGTAAGATTTAACCTTATCTTGTTGCATAGCAGTGAAAGGACGCTCGGCTTCAACACTTGTAGGTGGAATGGATTTCTGGAGAGAAGGCTCTCCAGACATCCGAATTGATCAGCCCGGCCTTATTTGAACTGACATCGACTAAGTTCCATTCCGATACACGACACAAAATATAAATACAAAAATATTTAGTGTGAGAAAACATATTTTTCATACACAATATAGAAAAGTTACGAGTTTCATGGAAAAGATTTGTTAAAAAACTTGTTAATGAGGTTTGTGTTGTATTTTAAAATATCATCTTCTCAGTCCCGCAAACATGCGAGTTCCCGCGTGAGTAATCCCGCATGAGCGATCCCGCAACCCGCGTTTGC
The DNA here is from genome assembly GCA_947369235.1 of Udea olivalis. Taxonomy (NCBI): domain Eukaryota; kingdom Metazoa; phylum Arthropoda; class Insecta; order Lepidoptera; family Crambidae; genus Udea; species Udea olivalis. The sequence goes on along the minus strand of OX376349.1, from coordinate 15,022,756 downwards.
GGGATTGGATTCCCTACTCGTAGCTATTTGAATTTAATTTAAGCATGTATACGCAACAAATGACAATCGTTCTCATCTCGACAACACCATTTGTTTTATTTACCACTTACATTTTACTTACATGAACAAGTGATAATCAATAGCCTTTTTCCGGCAAGTGTTCGGCATAATATGTATCGTGACTCCTGTCAATGTCGCAGTCTGTCGTAATTACTACGAATACGTCCTAAATAATATAATATCCCTGGACATTATTCCACACAGCGCCATCTAGCCTCAAAGTAAGCTAATTGAAGCTTGTGTTATGGGATACTAGACAACGGATAAACATACTTAAATACATTTTCTTTTGTAAATACATACTTATTATACATAGGAGACACCCAGACCAGTACAAACAGACATGTTCATGCACACAAATGTTTGTACTGTGCGGGGATCGAACCCGCGACCTCTGGTGTAGTAGCCAACTTCTTAACCATTACACCAAGTCGGTCGTCGAATCTAAAGCTATACTTACATGTACTTTAACAAGCGGATAATCAGCAGCATTCTCCGGCACGTGTACAGAGTAAACAGATTGCGGGAAGATTGGAACCTCGTCCGGGATGTCCTGCGTTTGCACTGTGACTGAGGCTGTTCCTAATCTCTTATCTATGGCGCCGTCTGTCGCTGTTACTACGAATGCGTACTCCTGGAAGGCAAGATAACAATGATAAAATTTGTTTTACAACCACTTAAGTAGCCAATTTTCTCTCCGAAGCTTGTATTCTACAATCGGTGCTCGAGGAAAGATCTGAGTGACTTGTTGTATTAACTAACGTTTACAAATCTCTACTCAAGCATAGATCAGCATGAATATCACTGCTTTCATTATACGCCTCGTATTTCGTAATTTGAAAAAGTCTCAACACTTTAATTAATTTGGTACAATAACATTTACCTCCTCCTTCTTAGTGGCATTTGGCACAAGAATATACGCGTAACGTGCCTGTTTGGTTTCACTTAAGCTATGATTTAAAGGCATCACATAGTCTTTTTAAAATGCAAACATGTCGTTTCACTTATTAGAGCAAAAAAAAAGTGAATACGCTTTTGTGGAGCTAGCCGGTAGGTTAAACCCCATCATCACTAAACATACTTAAGCGAAGTTTGGTCAAATATGTTCTAGTAACTCACCTTAGTCTGCTCATAGTCCAGTTTAGTATTAGTGCTTATCAAGCCAGTGCCGTTATCGATGCTGAATGGCAGGTGCGAAGGAATGCTGTAGCTGATCATAGCGTTCACGCCCTCATCGATGTCTGTAGCGTGAACGTAGCCTACAAACTCGCCGGAAACACCTGAAGAAATAAACAGATTCACTAATACGTGGGAAAAAAAGAGCTAAACGCTTACAACATCATGTCTAAGATATTATCTTTAACTTTCTTGTTATATTTTTAACTGTTTTTAGACTAAAGGGTTTTTTTCCTACAAAAAAAATAGCGAAACGTTTTGTTGACGCCTTTTAGTGTTAAAATAATTGTATCGTGTCAAGGAGATTATTTTATTGTACGCACAATCGCGACATTATGTAGACAAAGAACAATGTCTTCGTTAAGAAATAAAGTATATAGTTCTGCTTTTAGCCTTTGCGGTGATAGACTAGTGATACAATATGCGTAAGCAATTTTTATTTTGTAAAAGATTGGATAGACGCATAATTAACACATACCTTCTTTGACTTGGAACAAGTACGAGTCTTCATCAAACTTGGGATTATTGTCGTTGATGTCTGTGACCTTGATGTTGACTGTTGCTGTGCTGGCTAGTTTACCAGGATCTTCAGCTTTTATCATCTGTAATTCACATATATTATGTTAGGCGATATTTATTAGCCAACAAGTTATTTTGACTAAAAACAAGTGAAAGTAATCATCTATCTATACTAATATTATAAAGAGAAAAGATTTGTTTGTTTGTATTGAATAGGCTCCGAAACTACTGGAACGATTTTAAAAAATATTTCACCAATATGAAGCTACATTATCAGGGAGAGAGAAAGGCTATATTTTATTACGATTGAACGAAAAATTCAGTGAAATATAATAGAATAAGTAAATCAATTCAGAGAAACGCGTGCGAGATGTGCTGTTTTACCGACGCTGCGACGTGCAATTACTTTAGCCAGAACGATGTCTGTCGAGGCAGCTAGATGAGTTATCTCACAAAAAAGCACACCACTAGAACAGCCATCATGTCAAATAAATGTTGACTAATTATTTCCATCATTTTCTTTTCCTTAAGTAAGCTTACAAATTACCAAAATACTCACCAGTTGATACCTCGTTAGTACTTCTCTGTCGAGCCGCCTGATGACAGTGATGATTCCCGTGGTGGAGCCGATGCCGAACTGCCGAAGGTCGTTCCCAGAGACTATTGAGTATGTGACTGGTTCATTCTCTGGGTCTTTGGCCTGAAGCAAATAAATTTGTCATTAGCATCTTTAAGAAATTGATATTTAAATACGCAGATAAGCACTTTAATGAGCTCACTCTGATGCTTGATGTTAAACTGACAGGCCATCAGAGAAATAAATCTCAGTTGGAGATCACATACGAGTACGTGCTAACATTCGTAGAGGAATAACATTACTAGCTCGAAACATTATATTTTACCTTTGTGAGATAAGTTACATAAAAACCATTTAAGCGACCTTATGTCCTATAGCGATATTTAGAGCTTAAGTGTTACAGGAAATTAATCAAAACTATTATTTCCTTATAGTGTACGAAAGCCAATTAAAACTAAATTTTTTTCGATGAAAAAAACTAACACGGACACACAATTTTATTAGCCTACGTTTAATAAGTAACTGGACCCTGAACGGTAGTAAGAATTGCATTATTCGTCTTACCGTGACAGTAGTGACAGTGTCTGTCGCGCGGATTGTTGCGCTGTACTATAAGTCTTACCGTGACAGTAGTGACAGTAGAGTTAATAGCGGCTCCCTCAGACACTGGTGCATAGTAATCCCGCGACGAGAACTACGGCGGCCGCGTGTTGGGCCCCGGGGCTACTGATAGCTCAACGATGCCTTGCGAGCTGAGGCCCGCGGCGTCCGTCGCGCGGATGGTTACGCTGTACAAAAGTCTTACCGTGACAGTAGTGACAGTAGAGTTAATAGCGGCTCCCTCAGACACTGGTGCATAGTAATCCCGCGACGAGAACTGCGGCGGCCGCGTGTTGGGCCCCGGCGCTACTGATAGCTCCACGATGCCTTGCGAGCTGAGGCCCGCGGCGTCCGTCGCGCGGATGGTTACGCTGTACAAAAGTCTTACCGTGACAGTAGTGACAGTAGAGTTAATAGCGGCTCCCTCAGACACTGGTGCATAGTAATCCCGCGACGAGAACTGCGGCGGCCACGTGTTGGGCCCCGGCGCTACTGATAGCTCCACGATGCCTTGCGAGCTGAGGCCCGCGACGTCCGTCGCGCGGATGGTTACGCTGTACAAAAGTCTTACCGTGACAGTAGTGACAGTAGAGTTAATAGCGGCTCCCTCAGACACTGGTGCATAGTAATCCCGCGACGAGAACTGCGGCGGGCGCGTGTTGGGCCCCGGCGCTACTGATAGCTCCACGATGCCTTGCGAGCTGAGGCCCGCGGCGTCCGTCGCGCGGATGGTTACGCTGTACAAAAGTCTTACCGTGACAGTAGTGACAGTAGAGTTAATAGCGGCTCCCTCAGACACTGGTGCATAGTAATCCCGCGACGAGAACTGCGGCGGCCGCGTGTTGGGCCCCGGCGCTACTGATAGCTCAACGATGCCTTGCGAGCTGAGGCCCGCGGCGTCCGTCGCGCGGATTGTTACGCTGTACTGCTCGCCCGCTTGAAGGCGGCCTGTACTTGCTGTAGGAAGGATTGTATGAGAATTCTGACTGATAGATTGTAACATGCTGTGAGTGCGGGTGATTAAAACGTACAAAAAATGTGAATAAAGTTAGAAATTAGAGAAAATCAGCTCCGGTCCTGGAGTAAAAACGGGCAGCGGGGATAATCTTTGAATGGAAAATTGAAAATGAAATTGTGAAGAGTTACATACATACATACATACCATCACGCCTTTTTCCCAACGGGGTAGGCAGAGACCACATCTTTCCACTTGCTACGGTCCTGACACACCTCTTGCGCTTCTTCCACTCTCATTAATCCTTTCATACAAGCTCGTCGATTATGGGTACTCCTGACCTGACCTTTTTTGAGCACGTCTTGGACTTGTCCTAAGTACGAGTACGTCCGTCTAGGCCTTCCCCTTTCAACAGCTCCATCCACCATCATCATCATCATCATTTCAGCCGAACGACGCCCACTGCTGGGCATAGGCCTCCCCAAAGGATCTCCACAACGATCGGTCCTGCGCTGTCCGCATCCAGCGGCTTCCCGCGACCTTGACCAGATCGTCGGTCCACCTTGTAGAGGGCCATCCACCCTCGCCTTGTAAATTCGTTCCGTTAATCGCCTTTCATTCCCATCTCAATTTTTGTGACAACATCCTCCTTAACACCACATCGCTCTCATATTATGCTATTCTTCACTTTATCACTCAATGTCACTCCTGCCAAACTTCGCAATGCTCTCATTTCCACTGCATTTATCCTACTTTCATCCTTCTTTTGCCATACCCAACTCTCACTTCCGTACATACCTAAGCGTCGGCACTAACACCCCCGCATGAACAGCCAGTCGCGCCTTCTCTGACACCTTCTGGCTGTTCATAAAGGCATGCAGCGCTTCATTGAACATATTCCCTGCATTCACTCTTATATCAATATCACCCTCATGCCTTCCATTCCTCGTGTAGGTTCACCAGATACACAAATTAAGTTAAGATATCAAAATTACGATTATCGTGAAATAGACACTGTGCAAAACACGTAATTAGTAGGAAAACACTCGTGATGTACTGAGAATGCTTATATCTATCATTACAGGTAAACACTCTGTGCAAAACACAATACTAGTTAAAAAAGCACACGTGATAAACAGAAAATGCTGAAAATAATTAGAATTTTACTTTTCAACTGGACTTCAAAGTTCAAACACTTCTTGAGCTTGTACTCTAAACTGTAAACGCAAACTATCTACGTCAGCCAAACTATTTACATGAAAACAGATTAAAAATGCATATTTTTATTCATTTAGCAGTGTTGATTTTCATAAACTAAGTCAAAGATAACACACATACCTAGTTGAAAAATAATTAAGGATAAAATAATTAAAATCCAAGTGGGGTTTAAAGTGCAACTTACATATAACTCCAGTGCTAGGATCAATAGTAAACTTGTTCCCTCCGTTGTTAGACACGTGAAATATGCTGTACGATATGCGTGCGTTCTCACCCTCATCGATGTCTGTCGCTTCAACCTGAAAAAAGAAAACTATTAAGTACTCGGCTATTTACTGGCTCACTAATCTCACTATTCAATACTACGAAGTCAGCTCTGATAAAAATATGTCTTATATTTTGCCGTCGTAGGTCCAAGGAACTTAGGGATATACTTTTAGAGGAGAAATTATTATTTTTTCCTGAATTCTGAAACAATTTTTTGCGTTCTATTTTATTTATGTTTTTACTTTACAGTTTTTGCGAATGGATACTGACACTGCTTATGAATGTTCTGTTATGAGTATTTTTATTTTTGGTTATCATCTAGACCTTTATCTTTATAAGAACATGTTACAGTTTTTTACTAGATTTGGACTTTATGTAAATAAAGTTCTGAACCCCGTTTCCACAAACGTTGAGGAAGACCTCAAATTGACGTTGGCCTGGCACATGCCAATAAAAATGAAAGGGACAACTGATGTATGGACTGCTTAGCTTTGATTGACGTTTGTGGATTCGGGCGTATGAGTCCTAAATTCTACAGGATTTATTAATTTATTTTAAATCCTGAACATCGTTCCTCACAGGTTGAATCCCATGCGATAGTGTGGCATTCACTATAACTTTAAAACTGAAAGATTTTGAGAACACCATGCGTCGGATTAAGTGTCAAAAATCGTAACGCCATCAGATCAAATTTTAAAGGAGACACAAAAAACTTCACCTTTAGAGTTAGAAATTAGTAATAAAACAGTATAAAATGTAGTTCGAAAAAAAAAACGAGTTACGAGGTCTGACACTTTAGCAATGTTATGTTTTGACGAGAAGGCTGCGGTTAATTGTTTACCAGAAGGCGATTTGTATTGGCTTGCCATGCCACTGACAATCTCCTGAAAAAGTCTCTTATTAACGGGGGTAGGTGAATGTTTCTGACCTTATGCACTGCGCTAGGTTCCAAAGTCGCCGGCACTATGATCGGTGGTGTTTTGGGAATGACGGGCGCGTTGTCGTTCTGATCCAACAGTTGGACTGCCAAAGACAGCGGCGCAGACGCGGCACCGCCGTTTGCTTCTCGAGCCACCACCTGAGAAAAGTTAAGTTATTAGGCTATTGTATGTACTCCCTAGTCAGCATACGCATACAAGTTCCCAGACCTTTGTCTAGTAGTGTCATTGTTATCATATTAGTGAAGAATTTATGGGTATTGGACCAATCGCAACCAAAAGCAGGTCGGTGAAAAAGAAAATGGGTTGTTTTCCGAAAATTATGTAACATACAGTGCGTTGCGCTTTTCGGATCTTCTTTACTACTTCCTTTATACTATACTAGTACTACGTAGCACGTAGTAGATCATAGTATAGTACTACTAGTACTATACTGTGATCTACTACGTGCATCTGAAGGTTTTTGTTAAAAAAAAAAACGTTGTTTTTCGTCGAGACAAGAAATTTGAAGTTATTTACCTGAAATCTAAATTTGCCTGGATTCGGAGGATCGCGGTCCAAGTTCTCATCGCTGACTACGAGGAAACCATCTTTGTCAATGTCAAAGAAGTTAGTCGTCAGCTCGAAGGTGTATATTGGCACTGGATCTCCAGGACCCTGGAATTAAGTAAACATTATTTATTTATGTGACAGGATGGCTAAAATGAAGACTTTTGCAATGAGGCCAGGGTTTGGCCAGGGTAGCCTACTGATGTATTTCACCATTTAGTAGCTAAATTCATAAGTATGTACTTAACCTGGTGATTTCAAACCCTAGTTTTGGGCCATAAGATCTAAAACTAAAATTTGTCCTACCTGGGTTTTGAACCCAAGACATCCGGGTTTCGGGTCTAGCTTTGTTACCTATCGGCCACAGAAGCATTAATTCTTATTTCTTTTCAATCAAACAACCTTCATATCAATTCTCTTTGGATCAGTCAAATGAATTATCTATATCTAATTTTTGTTGCAACAATGCTTACAACAACTGAATTTCCATAGTTAACATTGCAATGGTAAACATACATCAAACATTATCGCTCGTTTATAAACACTTTAAAGGATACACAAGAATGTGCGAGTAAGTTTAAATAATACTTACCAAATCAGGATCAGTCACGCTCAGTCTAATCGGCATTCCGCTAGCGTCCAATATCTTGGTGCCTTTAGCGGAGTTCTCCTCAACCTGACCCTCGTCTGAAGACGCGACCACTACGGGTGGACTCGCGTCCACCGGACGGACTGTTATGGTTAGTTTTGCAGTGGTGAACCTTTTTGCTTCCGATACTTCTTCAGCCTGTAAATATTGCGTATTTAAATATTTGAAATACAGTTTAGAATTTGAGATCCTAGGTTGGTGTTTAATAGGTGTAAGTCTTATAATACTCCCGCCAAGACGATCCCTGTCGTAAGAAACTTGTGGACATATGCTTCGTGGATACTAGCACCCAGACTTTTCGTCAAAAGAATGTTAAAAATCGGACACCGTTAAAATTCGGTCTCAAGTATGAAGTAGAAGAATTCAAGCATTAAAGAATAGGGACTCGAGCCGGATTTTCGTAAACTATTAGTGGAGCTTCCTTAAGTAGTCACAGGTAAACGATAATAGTATATTTTATATCGAGGGACTAAACGAAGCCAAAATATACTCGGGAGTCAATGAAACCGAGGGTATATTAAGTTGGCGTTTAGTCTCGAGGTGCAAACTGTACTTTTCACTTTGAGTGCGAGAAAAACAGTCAATTTAGTACAGAAACATTCAATAAATATTACTTAATAAAATAAAAATTACAAAAGATGGAAAATACATGGCACCACCTTTGCGGATAAACCATAGAACTAAAACTCTCAACATTTTCGCCCTCGTCCACACTCCACAGATAATAGTATATTTAGTGGCTGTTTGAGTTTGTCTATGTCACATGAAGGAAATTAAAAAACTAATTACTTTTCACTCCCTAGAGACTAAAGTAGTCACTTTAGTCTCTAGTCCCGCTTCGTAGTGCTATATTGGCGTACTTTTACATGAGAAGTGAAATTCTAATTGTTTAAATGGGTAATCATATCAGTGACTATGCTTACCCTGATAACTAGCTGAAACTTCTTCGCGATCCCAGTATCAACAGGCATCAGCTGCCTCACCGCCCCACTGTTGGGATCGATCGCGAAGTACGTCGCCCAGGAGTCGGGTTCTCCGCTGTCGATGCTGTACCGGATCTTGGCGTCGAGGGTGTCCATGTCGACGGCTTGGATCTTTTCTGGTTCTATTGTTAGGTGGCCTGCTAGGACACCGCTGTTTACCTGGAGAATCAATTCACATTGTTAACATTGGAAGACTACACTAGAATGTAGTCAGAGCAAGACGAGGAGCAACAAAAAAATACAACAGAATAAACCATTGCAAACAATGCTTATGTTGACACTGTTACTATGAGTACAGTATTGCAAATACGCTAAGTAGAAAAAGTTTTTCTGACGAAAACCTATTTCTTTCTTTAATTTTATGTACCAAAAAATTTACATAATCTGCATTGGTTTAGTTGATTAGTTCATATTCAAGAGGACCGAAAGAATATGGTTGTAACACACTATTACATGGTAAAATGATATACTTTGTTAATAACGCTGTGTAATCGTTATTTCCAGTCGATTGTGTTACAATGAGATGCAAGGTTACAGTAACTAGATTAGATCGAACAGCCATCCATCATGTCACGCTCTTACTTATACTGCAATAACACTTAATAATACTCACATAACTGGAATACTCTGGGTTAAAGCACGCTCCTTCGTGAAGAGTACACCCCTTGTAGATGAACGACGGGTCCTGATCATCGTCATCTTTGACGTTCACTGTCAACGTAGTGGTGCTGGACAGGCGTCTTTTGGTATCGCGCGCACGATCCTAAAACATAAAGATGCGAATATTGATAGAAAGATGCTTCTACTCAATGGATGAATATTTTAAATTCTCTTGAGTCTCGTTTGTTGTGACTCAATTATTTTGTATTTCATGTTTTAAGCGTGTTCCGGTGACATTCTGACAATATAATGATTATTAATAATTTCCATGTGAACTTAAAATTATAATAATGTATTTTGCATGCTATGCTATAGTGAATTGTGAGGACCTTGTATATATTTAACATCTTTGTACCACTTTCAAGCGAAATAAATGATTCTGATTCAAATAAAGAAACTCCAACATAGTAGCGATCTTTTACATCACAATATTATGGGACTCAAGAATTCAGAGTTTACGAACAGGTCTGCAAGCTTTTAGCTCTTCACAAGCATGATGACATAATTTAATTGGAAAATACCATAAAAGAAAAAAACTTGTGGGCCAATAGGTATTGAGTATGATTGGTGGTCGCATTGGTCCAAGATTTGAACTTAAATAATAATTATGAAAAGCAAGCCAAAAGAAGGAAGTGGATATTTTGCAAAAACTATTGTTAAAACTGCTGTCTGTGCTTCTGATGCATAAACTAGTAAAACTAACCGTAGTAAAAAAAGAAGTATTACTATAGTATTAGCATCAATACCAACTTAGAAAAAAATATCTCTCACGGACACAAAAACACATTAACTTATTTATGAATAATATGTTACTGTTTTTATTTTTTACTTAAGCCTTAACTGTAAAATTTAAATGTAAATCGGTTTCCCAAGATACAGGCCTAGCCTAGTTTCGGAACCTCTGCTAATGTAGAGAGTAGTTTTTCACTGTGTTATTATTTTATTGTATTTGTTTTGAATGTGGTGTCAATAAAGAATTTTTGATTTTATTATAAGCCTATTAGAAAAAATTGAAATTGACAGAATACTTACAGAAGCAACAATAGTGACTAGATACTGCTGAGTGCGCTCGTAATCCAAAGTCCTGTTCACCGTCACTTGTCCCTGGTGGGGTATTGGTATGACGAAGAACCCGTAGCCATCCACTGCGTTTGTCGTCTCCAGGGTTTTGTTGTCTCCTGGTATTACGAAGAACTCGGAGAGGCCGTTTACCCCAGCGTCAATGTCTAACGATCTGATGCCATCAAAGACAGTGGTGCCGATTGGGACCAGCTGAAATGAAGATATTACATAGCATAAGATAAGGACAATTTTACTGCTAGATAAATAACTCTGCTCAAAAGATGCCTGAAAAAAATATCACTGTAATCTTCCACAATGATTATTAGATCACCTACCGCAACATATGCTTTATTTTATATTTTTGTATTGATTTGTTTTCATGATAATAATACATTTGAAATTATTTTAATTTTTGTTTGTTATCCTTGCATCTGATGTAATATATTTGTGCTATGTGGCATAATTTCTTCCGTTTCTATTTCTATCAGTAATAATGCGGCAATACCACAGACCAATATTAAACAGTAAGTGCCTGCAGGCAACTTGATTATATTGCTGTATTTCCTTCTCATAGCTGAGAAATTATGCTTATATTGACACCTCTTTAGGGATGTCACCCTGATGCAAAATAAGATCTTCCATGATGATTTATTAGGCCTGTATTAAATTGTAAAACCCTACAATTTGGTTTACAATCGTTAGGAACTAGGGCACTCTAGCATTATTTCATGGGTTAGACCACTAAACATGACCTATGAACGTACTGTCTACTGTAAAGGTATCAATGACGGCATAAGCTGAGCTCACATGGCTATGGTTGACTGTACAGCCAAAAACTCACCTCGGATATGCTGGTTTCGTATGGCAGTCCCTGGAACACCGGTGCATTGTCGTTGATGTCCGACACACGCACTATCACAGGTATCGTCCGCCGCTTCTTAGTCGCTTTCACTTGGCAAACCAACTGCAAAGAGAGAAAAGTATGCTTTAATGTAGTTTATGCATTTAAAATCAAATAGGAAAGGGATACGGTCAACCTCGAGAACGACTCCTTTACGAGCTCTGGATGTAAACCTCGAAGACTGAATTCACAATGAGATTAGGAAGTGAGTGCGACTATGATACTAACACGTTACCTGCCCAGGCAGCAGACAATATAAGGGTCAGTCGGTTGTTTCACATAATGTTTAAGCATAAAAAACATTATCACACAAATTCGCGCTAATTTACATACAACACAAACGCCACACCGATTATATATTATTAAATATTTATACAATACCTGCTATTAACGCATAGGCAGTGGAATATTAGAGTCTGATCATTTAATTATTTTGACTGGCCTGTTGGCGCAATGGCAGCTATCCTGCCTTTAGCGCCGGAGGTCGTGGGTTCGATCCCCACTCATGACAAATATTTGTGTGACGAACATTTGTATTTGTTGTGTGTCTGGGTGTTATATTTAAGTATGTATTTAGAAATATTTAAGTATGTTTATCAGTCTCTGACGCCCATATTACAAGCTCTGCTTAGTTTGGGGTCAGATGACCTTGATGTGAATTGTCCCAGATATTTATTATTATTATTATTTATTTATTATTTATCATCTACATGTTACCTAATAAAAGAAATTTGATCACAGCTTTTTGGGCAGCCCTGGGCTAAGATCATTAATTAGGCCTACCGCTACGGCGTCAATTAATATTGATATGGAGATACGCCCTGAGGCGTGTTGATAGGCCAGTGCGTGGGAAAACTGATTTATCATTGCCATGTCAAGCCAGTAAAACATTGCATTAAACTATAAGCGGATACACAGCTTGCGCACTTGACACCACGGATTTTATTTGATGTTATATTTTTTGTGCGTCTCAACCATTTATGTCATCTCAACATTAAAGGAGAGAGTTGACAGTCTGTTTCGATTCTTTCAAATATACTGGATTTGGGTGAGGTTTAATCAATTATTTTAAGGTCTGCCAGGATAAAAGGCACAAGAACATCGGCAGTCTAAATCCAAATATTCGTTTCTCGGCAAAATAACTTTTGAAATGTAGCAGCATCTTAGGACAACTGTGCCTCATCAATAGAGCTTTTTTGTTGACTCACACATCATAAGTAAGTGTTGTTTCCAGTCATTTAAATAAGTATGCTCATCGTACTCCTACTGCTATAAAGACTGCGTAAAAACCTATACTAGAGAAACTGTGCATTAATTAGGCCTACTTCTAGTCAATTAAAATCAACTGCCGATACGCCCGGGGCGTGTTGATAGAGCAGTGCAGGTGGACCTGATTTATGATTGCGAGATGACAGCTGACACAATTTGCACCTAATTGCGTAGATACTTGAAACGTGATGGGAGGCCGATAAGCTCTGTCGAAAATTACGTCAAATTGCTCTTAAATCAACTGATATTTCGATAACATTTGGTTTGATGTAGTATCTCATAGCTTTTTGATTAATGCAGATATAGCTTTTCTATTTGATCTCACGGAACGCATTACATCACAAAATATCTCTTGAACACGTTAACATGTGGCCAGTGGCCGCCTTATTCTAAAAATCTAAACGTAACTGAGCTTACGCTTTGGCTATCTAGATTAGATTGACATACATGACACGAAACAAACTCACAACCTTACTAATATTGTGTTTTTCCTCGGTGGGGATTACACACATTTTAGATGGCAGAAATTAAACAGAGTCTAATTTTTGATTAATATTTTTTTACTTTCGCACTCCACTTATGTCATTCACCAACTCTAACGTACTTTCAACATACAAGGCTCAAAGTGTAACATTTAAACGAACAGAAAACAAACTTTTGAATACAAACAATTAGACAAGCACGAAATTGGACAGTGCCTTTTTAGGAGCATGCAATCAATGCCAATCATTAACTGGATCAGCAAAGCCAAGATTATAAATGTTTAGTAGCCTAAAATAACCTAGAACTTAATTACCTGATACCATATTTAGTAAGCCGGAGCTGCAATTTTTAGTGTTCTGTAAGTATCCGTTGTTTTTGTAGCAGTGAAACTACGGAATTTCAAAGTTCCAATTGAATAAATAATAAATAAATAAATATCTGGAACAATTCACACCATGATCATCTGACCCGAAACTAAGCAGAGTTTGTACTATGGGCGTCAGAGACTGATAAACATACTTAAATATTTCTAAATACATACTTCAATAGATAATAACACCCAGACACAGAACAAAAACAAATGTTCGTCACATAAATGTTTATCGTGGGTGGGGATCGAACCCACGACCTCCGGCGCTAAAGGCAATTAAGTTGAACAAGAGACGTTTGTCAAAATGCGGTCTCTACGCAATAATACTTTTCCCTCAAGATCTATTTATGCCACGACCTTTTCTTTTATATATCAAAGACGGTTTGTTCCTGTGGGCAGAGACCCCAGATTCCACTTTACTCCGAACAGCTTCTAGCTTCACTTGTTCCAGTTCAAAGCTTTGAACTAGCCCAAAAGAAAGACGGTTCACATCTTGGCTATATGAGCTACCACCTGCATAGATGTAATGCTATTTCACAACTGTAAAGGGAACATACCTGAAAAACCATATGTGATAGGTTATCAGCATCCCTATCGAGAGGCTGCAGAAGCTGCAGACGTTTCCCATCTAGCTGGAACAGCGTCGGGCCCTTCGGGAAGACCGTCGACAGCACAACGTCCACATCTGGGTCGCCAACTATTGGTAGTTCTGCTGGTACTGTGCTTTGGTTTACTTCTGCAAATGAAAATAGGTTTGGCAATGATGAACAGTCAACTACAAACCCTAACATAAGTTGAGCTTAACATAATTTGAGAACTCATATTCATCGTGGGCCAGTCCGAAGTGCATCCTTGAGCTGTGGTCGATGGTTCGACTATTAAGATTGTGCATAAAAGCAAGGCACATCAAAAGACATATATTAACAAAATACAATATTTACTTCAATCAAGATATTAACGATCGAATGAAGAAAAAGGTCAGCTGAAAGTAACAAACAGAACTTTTTTGAAAAATTTGTAAGAATATATTGAAATGTTCGTTCAAAACTAGTTTGCTGCCTTGCTTCTATGCTAGCTTACAGAGTTCACAATAACTCACCAATCATACTGCTACACTGCTAATAGAACGTCCAATATAGTTCGATCAATGGATATAAAACTGAATAAATCTTAGAGAACAGTGACACTCCAATTACCCGAGCTATCTACAGAGTCCTGGGCCCTAGGCGAATAACACATGGGTCTAATTAATGAACCCCTGGGCTACCAATCATCAGGTGTCAAAGTGTCGGCCAATGCTAAGCGTTTGTTACTACCGAAGTTGTCAATAGGACAATTTGTACAGCTGCTGTATAAGTAAGTAGTAGCGAGATAAGATAAACAAACTCCTTTATAATTATAATTTTGTATTTAAATTCAATATTATTGTTGTATCTTGCGTCCATAATCTTCAAAAGAATATGCGTCAGATTAATCTAACTATCCCTTTATGGGGCACAATTGCGCTCACACAACGTACCATGAGGGCAGCGAATTAGATGTACCTACTCGAAGTTATGTTTCCTTGATTGCTGATCTTAAATACGAATATCACCGACACACTACCAACTTCTTAATAGCAAAACTTTCAAAATCTCCGACAGATAAATGAAAAAAAAAAACATTTTGTGCTTGGGTGGACTCATACGCTACATTAAGAAATCACTTGCAATACTTACGACTGCCTCTGCTCTCTTCGATGTCGACTATGATACTGGACTGTCCTGTTTCCACTTCACATGGACCTGCAACAAATTAAAATTATGTTAATACTAGTTGTATCGTTCGGGACATAACAGGACCAGTGGCATGTGATTAGAGCAGGTGCTTGAATGATTAAAAGGTGACATAACACGACTGAAGGAATGCTTTTATTTGAACGACAGTTTAATATCTTTCATCAAATTAAAATACATTAACGCTAAGTAAGAAGGCCCACAACATGCGCTTGCAATGAATACACAGTATTTAATATTACGACATTCGTAGAACTCACAATAGAACACATCAAACAGAAAGTTACATGTTAATTGCTTGACTCGACTTGACCATGGCTCTATGTAGCTTGATGAATAGCATTCGGGTATCTTTCACGAGCTAGCAACTCAAATAATAGCTCAAACGTGACACTCGCGTTAACAGAAATATAGCCCCTTACAGGAAGCCATAAAAAGTAACATTAAATTGTAAAAGCAGCTTCGATTTATAACGAATGCAACCGCGGAAGCCGAAGAGGAGGTCTACTCCGGTGCAATAGTAACGAAGTTTCGTAAAACTTTGCTAGGGTAAAAGCCAATAAAAACAAGTGTCGAGCTTGTCTTTCCGAAACTGACCTGCCTGACTACTTTCTCATTGCAATATTATAGACATAATTTATATGAAACCAATACACACCCATTGTAGTCACCGCGACTTGATTTCAATGATGGAGGCCTTTGCCCAGCCTAGGGCCAGTATACAGGCTACTCCGCTACTAAGTTTATGTGTACGTGAATGCGGCGGAGGGGCGCGTCATTTCAGATTAGCCAAGCTCCAGTAGTTTTAGGTTTTATATGGTATTAGAATATCAAAAAAATCGAGTTATGTTTCGAACTCGAAGTATGTTTTTAACGCCTAACGAAACTTCGTGTTAGGACCAACGAGAGTAGGTCTCCAGGCGAACGAAATAGGATCGTGTTGACTAACAAACGGTGATAAATAACGGAATCGGCAGGTGCACTGCGAAATTTCGCGTTGCTTCGTTAGGCTGTGTTCCTAATTATCACTTCGACTGTTCTGTGACAGGCTCTGGCATTGCGCAATAACTGGTGAATAAGACTTGCAGATTCTGGGAGAAGTAAACTATCTAAGTAACCTTTTATTTAGTCGTTTTTTTTAGATAAAGTACTTAATTTCACAAAATCTTGAATTTTGCAATCTAATTTTCGGGATATTTGGAATGACTACTGTGTATACGAATAACAAAATGTACAGCGTAGCAAGTCTTGTGCGTCATTTGTTTAAGAATATTTTGTAAAATTGCGAATTGTAATACCAATTACGAGTTTTCACGTAATAATTATTCAATCAGTTAAATTGATAAATGTGTGTCGTTAATTTACTGTATTTACGAGCGAAATGGGACCTTATGTTTTGATAGATAAAAGCTTTTATGCTGATTTATTTAATAATTGATAAATACTACTGTATCACGTGTTTTTACTACCTCATATGATTTTGCAAATCGTTAATTGTGATATACTTTGTATAGTGTTGAGGAATTTTTGACAAATGACTACAATGACACTCGAAATAATGACCCAAAATATTTAGTAGCTAAGTAAGTGTAAATTATGTTGTATGTTTGGACGCTATAAATTATAAAAATATGTAAGCCAGTGTTATAATGAAATATTTTTTTTTTTTTATAATTAACAATCGATCATGAATGAAATTGTTATCATAATGTAATCAACAGTGTTCACATGACAATAATTGAATTCTTTTCTATGCATTATTCCTTATTGCTAATATTTGCAGTCACTGTTCATACGTCTTCTATGCAGGCAGTTATTGAATTAAAATAATTCACGCAAATTAGAAACCAGAATTACCTATATAAGAAGATTAAAGGGATTAAAGACAGACAGACATATGAATGGAATAGTCCCTTTGATAAATGATTTTGCGAGTGAAGAATTTAGAGCAAATTCAACATACTATACTAAATAGTTTACCGTGGAATATAAATACTTTGTATGTGATTTGCTTTGAGTTTTTGATAACTATGTGCTAATAGGTCAAATAACTAATTGGTTGAAGTGAAAATCAAATGTGCTGCCATAGTAAATAACCATGTAAAGTTAAATATTAAAAGGTTAAGGTGTGTATTGTAATTTTATATTTGTGATTGAACTGATCATCAAATTAAACATAAAACTTGATCGCGAACTAGCCCTGCATTATTTCTGATACAATTATACAGGACTATAAATCGTTCAAACCACTGCAGAATTATTATTATCAATAATCCAATAAGCGAAATATCGCAAAATATTACTTCTTAATAAGCACCTTTTCCCATCGATATAATATCAGCAATTAATATCAAAAGCGTAGTTGTAAGGCATCGTTTTCCAATAAGAAATTAAACCTAACGAGATTAACCGCAGAACTCATAAATGTAGAGATAAAAGTAGCTCGTGGTTAGTCCTGAGTTACTTTTCAAATTCATGTACTTATATACAGCTTTAATTCATACCTGGGTGTAACTGGTTAAATATACACATTTCAACACGGTTAGACGCTCAAGAACGAGTATTATGTTATACCTTTGCTTGTAGCAAAACTTTAGCTTTGCAAGAAAATAGGAATAATGAACAATATTTGAGCTAATCTAGTTATCTGTTGACAGGGGTAAGAATGAAACAGATATAACAGTACATGAATTAAAACGATTTTGTAAGACTTATTCATGAGTGTTCATGCATAAGGGTTAGGTTTTGTTTAGCCTTGCAAAGGTTTACCACATTTCGTAAATTTTGCACTGGACTAGTCCCTCAGTACTAACTTTGCAATTCCTTAGTTAACCGACTTCCCAATGAAATAACGTCTATAAAAACGAGCTTTCAGCCTACCTGCCATAAAACGAACTTAACCGTTCGCGATCCCAAACTTGTCCGTTAACTGCTGAATTCCGACGAATGGGTGTGCCTGGGAATCGTTCAATTAAGCACTCATTTGTCATGAAACTATAAACATAAACTATAAAGCCACAGTCCTTAAAAGAGCGTGTTAATTAGTACACTTGTACTCACTAAGTGCATTATATTTCAGTTTCGCCAGAAATGGCAGAAGCGGGTGACTTAGCTAACAAACCTTATATGAAGTGTTCCAATTGGAAAGCACGGTGCGCTTGTTTTGACAGATTTATTAAATATTTTGTACGCATTAAACTGGCCTGTTGGTGCAGTGGCAGCGATCCTGCCTTTAGCACCGGAGGTCGTGGGCCACCGTCCGTAACCTGATTACCGATTCCCGGACTGGCTTGCTGTAGATTTTTTGTCTTAAGGCCTCATTATACCAAAAAAGCTTTAGCATGCGTCTTAAGGTTTACAACATGCTGTGTTCATTTATTAGTAGGTACTGTGGTACACTAAAATTGTAAACAAAAGTGAGAACAAAATTTAGCGCGGAACTTAATATTACCGACGATCTACTAGTAGAAAGCAGCTAACTTCGCCCGTGGACATTTGCAAATTTTCAATGCTTTTTTTTTATGGAAAAGCGGTCGTAAGGTCCAGATATGAGGCTGACAAGCCGAGTCAGTCAAACGAATCACTGGGCTGGCCATCCTCAGTTTGAAAGTCAGCAGAAATGCCTTTTCACGCCCGCTTGAAGAACCCGGGACTATAAGAGGAAGGAAACACGTGCTGGAAGGGTGTTCCACGTCTGGATGGTACGACAAAAAAACGAGTCACCGAATCTTTTAGTTCGGGCCAGCAAAATGCTGAATTGTGTGTGGATGACGCCATAGTCCAGCACGCGTGGTACGGGAGTGGAAAGGTGAGGGTGGAATGAGCTGGAAAAACTCGTCAGTGCGTTGCCGAACTTTTAGAAGGTAATTTATACACTCTTCTTTAGAAGACTGCCGCGTTGTAATGCCGGGGATTCTGGGGAGCACTTCGGGCGGGAAGATGGTGTTAAGTATCAAACACTTGGCGCAGTTCAATTTTCTGTATGAATGTAAGGGTAAGGCTTTCTGCAGACTTTCATGATGCACACGGCTACTTTTCATCACCGCACCGCTCGCCACCGACGACAGGGCGTTCATCCTCACACTCTGAATCCGCAATGGTCTCGTACAGTTCGGTTAAAGAGATGTTTCCTTCCGATGACGCTTAAATTGTGGAATAAACATCCTGCCGAGGTTTTTCCGATGAGTTATAGTATGGAGTTCTTCAAGAGTTGTTTGAAAAGGTTTTTCAAATCAAATCAAATATTTATTTCAGACAACCCACCAGTCCATACAACGTTTGCATAATTATAAAAAGAAAAAGAAAAAGAAAATGCAGCCAGCAATTTACACATACGAGTAATACCCCACAGAACAAATAAAAATTAAACAAAAAGCAATGAAACAAAACTTTTACAAAACATGCAGCCGAACCCACTGCCTCATGTAGGGACAATCAACACGCCTAGCTACAACGCGCAGGATGCTATTGGAAATGAAAAAAAATGCTATTTTTTTGCAGGCTCGACAACTCGCGAGTGATACCCCTGGTGTTGCACGCGTCCATAGGCTGCGGTAAACGCTTACCATCAGGCAGTCCGCATGCTTGATTGTCACCGGCGTGGTATAAAGAAAAAAAACTGATTTCAGTGTCACAGCAAAGGTTGTCGAACCGTACTTGTTACTGCTTGCCACGTCCTACTGACTATTCGAGGTCTTTGAATAGCCTAGTTCACGGTTGCTATTGTAGTACTACAACATCATATTGTAAGATATAAAGATAAGATAAATAATCTTTATTGCATAAACAAATACTTACAGCACGTAAAAACAAAAAAGTAAATATTATAGTACAATTTAGGCGGTCTTATCGCTACAGAGCGATCTCTTCCAGACAACCTTCGGCAGAGAGATTTAAAACAGAGGACGAGTTAGGCTGCGCAAAAGCTATGGAAAAAAATAGTAATTGTACCGTTATAACTTGTGAAAATATTTTCGCAAACATTCACATTCCCTTGTACGTAGCTTTAGCACCCACGTCGTTCGAGCATCTTCTTAACAATGCTGAGTTAACAGTGATTCACTGGTTTTTATGGTCATTATTGGTAGATAACCATCGTAAATACAAGCCATGTCACTGACCTAAAGTCGGCTTGGAATACCTTTTACACCATGTTAACCTAGCGGTCAGCCATACGAGACAGATCTTCAACCTATACTGCACATAAATATACCATCACGACTTTTTTCCAAACGGAGTAGTCAAAGGCAAGTGAAGTGACTGTGTCATGGTGAACGAAACACTCAGAAGCCCACTTTTCACCAATGGTATTAGAACCCAACGTAGTAGGTGGTGAACCTTCCGGTGAGCCGTTATCCGGGTTGATTTGGTTTTTTATCGATGTCTTCCATCACCGGAGAGTAAGTCGGATATTTAAAAATGAACACAAAGATTTTGGTTTTGGCCAGATTTTAACTCGAGACCACACGATCCACGATCTGAGTTCGGGTGCTGATCCACTAGGCCACGACGAACCTATACTGGCATTTAATAACTTCTAATCTCAAGATAGTCTCTCAGTAAAAGTAACAACTTTTTATTGAGAAGAAACTAAACATACACTGTATTAATTATAAGTATCAAACCCCTATGGTAACAGCTCTGCTTATTTTTAGGATATCCAGATATAGGACATAGGCAGACATGTAATAATATGCGATCATAAAAATCAATGCTATATTGTACTATGGACGATCCTAGTATGATTTGCGATGGTACGAGTATTAAGTAAAAATCACTTGTCAAGATATAAACGTTAAATAATTAGGTACTAGTAAATAAATAATAAATAAATAAATATCTGAGACAATTGACACCAAGATCATCTGACCCCAAACTAAGCAGAGCTTGTATTATGGGCGTCAGAGACTGATAAACATACTTGACTATTTCTAAATACATACTTAAATAGATAATAACACCCAGACACACAACAAATACAAATGTTCGTCACACAAATATTTGTCATGGGTGGGGATCGAACCCACGACCTCCGGCGCTAAAGGCAGGATCGCTGCCATTGCGCCAACAGGCCAGTCAAAACTAGTGTAGGAATTCCTTGTGTATGAAATTATTTTAACAACAAATGAGTTCAACAGTCTTTACCAAAAATCTAGGTCATCTACGAATATAGTTGTTTTAACATCTGCACCTCAAGGTACAGCCGTCTTAAATGAAACGATCAATCCGAAGATCGTTATCAGAACTTTCACTACATCATCACAATTTAGTCAAACGAAACAAGTCCGTTGTTATGTTTCGAACAGTGAACAAATAAACTATTATGTTTCGAACAATTCTCAGCCATTACCATTGAATGGGAATGAATGAGACACGTCATTATTGTCCGGTCGCAATCGAATGGTCCAATTTCTATTAGAAAATAATTCAGTCTACAGGATTTTGCGTAAGGTGTTTATTATGCACTTTATCCATGCCTTTAGGCTGTTACTTAGTTTGGATCTAATCCACAGATTAGTCTAAATATAGAAAGGTTGCTCAATGTTTCTAAACTCAGAATGGAATGCTTGATTGAAGAATCGGATTCATTCATGTTTCCTGAACTACCTCTCCCACACAGCGCAATTTTTAAAAATGTAAGTGAGTAAATATTCTTTATTCTGTACACCAGAAAATACAACTTATAGAAAATCAATAAATTGTACAATCTGGCCCGGTCCAGTGCCTCAAAGCGACCTCTACCTAACTAATTTTGGTTTAGGTCACTTTTTGCGCTGAAGATTTCTCCCCCTAGTACCTTAGAAGCTATTTATTTCAGGCAGTTGGTCAATAATGCAAAACAAATAAAACTCACCAGGTGTCGTCCACACAGAATGTAGAAGGCAAAACAGGAGAAACCATATTGATTGCCCATGCCGGTTCAGCGCGCTCCTCCGCGCCATCTCACTGTAACAAAGAAAAATATTTTATAGCCGATGTGTTGTACATTTTCTAACAATTCAAAATTCATGCAGACGTAGTGCGTGTTTTAGACCACAGTAGTCAAAAGCGTAAATTAAAGGTGAATTTGCATTTTAAGAAACAGTTACGATAACTTGTCACTAGCAGCTGCTTAACACCGCTTGCTATACAAAATAGCACTAACGTAAAAATAAGTGTAAATCCGCAACGTGGACGGACAATCTAATATACGTGGCTAGATTTCGGTGGGTGCAGGTGGACCTGCAACTATGGGAAACTTAGGGGGTGGGGTCTTCGCAATGATGGTGATCACTAATTACTTACATAATTATCATAATAAATATCAACTCGCTAAAACTCGTAAACTCAGTCTAAAAAACAAACACTGTAGTAAAACCACACTGTAAGCTTTAAATTCAATTAAAAATAATCGCTGCCAAGTGGACTTATCCAAAGTTGGAGAGGTTGATATACTTATCGATCAAGTTAATAGATAAATCCAGTAAAGGAATTGTTCAGCCCCATATTGTAACGGAATGTTGACCTAAGTAGAGGAAATCAATAGTGCAAATCTGATACGGTGTTTTAATATGCAGAAATACACAATACTACCAAATCACCTTGATAGTTTGTTTATATCTAGTGATAAAATCAAATGTATACGAAATTACAAATTAAAAGGTGTTTGATACTTTTAGTTTTACGTCCCAAAATCATTGCAGACTCTCAAATACATTCAATGTAACCAATTACGAGACAAAATTTAATGTTATGTTTTAAATCACACATGACTCAGCGTTAAATGACTAACATGAAGTAGGAATTGTAACGAATCTACAACTGAAAGGAACTTGGCTTCCAACAGTTGGTGGGATTTAAACAAATCCACTTACACTAACAGTAAATGTTTTCAGAGAAATCGTACAACGACGCGTAAAGTTGCCCCGTTTCAAACTGAACAGTTAAAGAAAACTGTGCTTAAATGCACTGATATCTATACAGATATTATGAAGAGTAAAGGTTTGATTGTTTGTTTCTATTGAATAGGATCTGAAACTACTGGACCGATTTTTAAAATTCTTTCACCAATATATAGCTACATTATCAGCGAGTAACGTAGGGTATTTTTAGGCTATATTTTAACTGGGGAAATAGGGCGAAGCCGCTGGCGGACAGCTTGTACTCAACAAAATACATCTAACCCGAAAACCAGGATAGAAGCTAGCAAAATTAGTTTTTTTTAGTTAATTTGTTAATTTTAGTTTTTTCTGTAAGGGGGCGTCCATAAATTACGTGAGGTGTTTTTTTTTTAATTTTCTGTACCTCCCTCCCCCCCTGGTTAGATGTCGTGAGATTTTATTCAACCCCCTCCCTCATCACCCAATCTCACGTGAGATTTTTCAAAATGTGGGTTTCTGACGTAAACGCGTTGGATTGTTATTGTAAAAAGAAAAAAAAATTGCTCCGTGCTTTTATTTACTAGTTAAGACTAGTAATCAATATTGCTGAGAGTTATAATAAGTGTAATAAAAATTTAGCAATAGAATACTTAAATCGTGATTAGTGTGGTAAAAAAAAGAATATCTACTCTAATTCAATTCATGGAGAATCATGCGCGGTCTCAAGAGAGACTATTGGAACCAACGTGTCCATATGATTTTCAGTAAGATCATCTGATCCTCCAACTTCGTTCTGATCAAGCCACTCTAAGCCGTTGGCGCTTGCGCACAGTAACTCATTAGCTCCTGAAATTATTTTCTTTCGAACGAAATAGTGAATGATCTTAATCGTATTACGATGTACGCTTAAGATTAAATCTTAAGCATGTACAATCTGGATTAAATGGACCAAAATAGTATTTTTTTTTTGTTTCAATCAGAAATTTACCGTGATATTTGCCGAGACCCCCCCTCTCTCCAAAGTAAGATTAGATGAGATTTGACTCGACCCACTCCCCCCCTTAGACATCTCACGTAATTTTTGGACGCCCCCTAATAAAGAAAACTTGAAATTCCCCATTTTGTACGTGGCTAAAACGTTATCCGCGAAAAGTCAAAAAAAAAGAAACTTCATTCTTTTGGTTTATGACCAATCGCTATTGTAAGATGCGCACGCATAGGAACACTGATTATTTACTCCCGACCGCGCCATCGCGAAAATTTTTTCAGTACTCGTTTTCACTGTTGAAATTACATTTATTTGTAGTGTTATTTTCTTCACAAGTGTGTTGAAAAATGTCGTATGATACACGTGTGTATTGATGATTAACGTCCTCGGCTCTCTTAAGACCTAACGGCTCGGGTCTCAATGGCGCCTCAGCGGTAATCACCAATTATATTGGTGACACCAACATTACACACTTGTACCATAATGTACTATTACCATATTTACTATACTAAAGAACTCAACATAATACATTGCAGTATTGCACAACTCATATTTATTCATGCCGTTCGATTAACCGTTTTATCGATATTCATCATTCATGTTTATTTGCATTGGATTTCTCAGTTCCTAGGTGGAAAGATATATTATTTTCTATTTTGGAATTCAGTCAGCCCAAAAAACTAATTAACCCTATCTTCTTCAGAGTTAAATCAACACATCCGCCATATAATGCAAGATGCGTTTTCAGTCAGAGTAGGGATGTGAAAAAATTATCGATTTATAAAAAAAACTATTAAAAATCGATTTTTTTATAATAAAAATCGATTTTAATGAGCTGTTTTTAATATTGCATATAATCGATTATTTAAATCGATTTTTCGTTCACCACACTTCTGACATTAAGTCTGGCCAGAGCGCCAATTACTAAATCACTATTGGGTACATTAACGCCCCTGAGTATTGTCCACAGTCAACAAGTTCGGCCGTTGATGATGTCCATAAAAATGAAACATCCAAAAACATGAAACCCATAACAATTGTTTGTGGAGACTATGAGAACCGGTCAAAGTTACAGTCACACTGCTTATTTTTAATTATTAAAACTGATTAATACAATATTTTAGTGTTGATTTTCAAATTATTTAAAAAAAATTACAAAAATCGATTATTTTAAAAAAGTCTATAGTTTTTTTTTTTAATTCCTTGCCTGCGGATTTCTAGTTTTTTTATTATTAGAATAGTTTAGTTTGATGTTATTTTAATTATAATTCTAAAACTCTTAATTTGTGTTGATTGTTTCACACTTCTTTTTTTGTTGTTTATTTTTAATTAATAAAACTATGATTATTACAATATTTTAGCGTTTATCTTGAAATTATTAAAAAAAAATACAAAAATCGATTATTTTAAAAAGATCGATTATTTTTTAAAGAAAAATCAATTATTGATCCATCGATTTTTCATGCTATAAAAACAATAGATTAATTAATAATCGATTTTTATATAGAATGTCACATCCCTCTTGGTGGGTTTTGTTAGACCGTCCGAGTGAAACATAATATCACCGCGATTCAAAGTACATACAACGCCATCTGTTGGTATGTTTTGGCACTGACCGTCACGAACGAAAGAATTCGCTAAAATGCGCAGTCGGTGCCGCGCGGCGGTGCGGTGACTGGAGAATGGTGATAACGACGTCGCTGAGTAACAGCAGGGAAGTCGCTTTCCTTAACTTAAATTTAATTCTTACAGTATTTGTGCTGTAGCATAGTGCGGGTGACAGTTTCAGTAACGTTTCGTTTCTTTTTTGAAAGATGCCGCGATTTACAAATATGACTTGGTATGTCAGCTGTACCACATTCAAGGCCAATGGAGTGGGGGTGGTGCTGTCCAAGGAATTCAAGAATAGTGTCTTGGAAATTGTTGTTGTCAAAATCGCGCTAGCAACCGCCTTGTGGTCGTGAGGGAGCTTATCGAAGGGATCACGACCAATTCGATAAGTGCCTACGCACCGCAGGTCAGTTGTAGCGATTCGGATAAGGCACTGTTTTGGGAGCAAATTCACCAGCTTCTATGCACTATTCCATTGTCCCAAGGCGTCGTTCTGGGTGGCAATCTGATCGGTCATGTGGGTGAACAGTGAGGATTACGGGCGTGTTCACGGTGGTTTTGGCATTCGTAACGCTGAAGGCGAAGAGATTCTCCGGACGTTTATGGCTGCCGACTTGGCCGTTGTGAACACGTTCTTCAAAAAGAGTCCCGAGCATCTGATCTCCTACAAGAGCGGTAGGAGCGCAACCCAGGTCGACTACTTTCTCACCAGAAGAGCCCAGATCGGCAAGGTAGCTAACTGTAAGGTCATACCCGGAGAGAGTCTTACTGGACAAGGAGACCTGGTGGTGGAACGAAGCAGTCCAGAAGGAGATCAGGGTAAAGAAAGCCCTCTTCAAAGCGTGGCAAGCGTCCATATCTCCTGAAGATTGCGCCGCGTACAGGGATGCCAGAGGTGCCTCTAAACGAGCTGTAGCCAGAGCCAGATGTGACCACTTACGTCCTTTGTACGATAAGTTAGAGTCGTCTGAGGGGCAGAAGCTCGTTTACAAGTAGGTACGTTCGAGAGTCAAAGCGGCCCAGGATATTTCCATGTGCCGCTGTGTAAATGACACTCTCGGTAACCTGCTGATGATGATGATGATGAAAAAAAAGTATTTCAATTCAATCAATCATTCAATTAAAAATACATTTATTTCATATTTTATGTTAAAAAATACACTTGAAATACGTCTAATCTAGTATCTGGTAATGTTTTTAAACAACATGCTACGTTCGGAAAGCTGTTTTTTTAATAAAGCTTCAAAATGGGAATTGAAATTCAAAGCATACCTTTTGTTTGGGCCCAAATTAGTTCAATGGCGTTATACTGGCAGTGGTAGGGTGGTAGTCGAAGGACCTCTTTGCCATCTCGTTCAGAGCATAGGTATATTATGACGCCGGACTTAACTTTCCGTCTTTTAACATTTTCATATCTGCTGTAACTTCGTTTTCATTTAGCCACTTCACCAACTCGCTTTTGCGGTTGGATTGGTTTGGCGGTTTATTAATTTGTACCGAATGGTAAGGTGCGTTGTCCATTATTATGATCATAGGCTCTTCTAAAATATTTAATAGACCTATGAACCAATCTTTAAATTTTTCGTAGTTCATCTCCTCATGATATTCCGTAGTTTTATTGGACTTAAAAGCCAGTAAACAATTAGGGACGAATCCACTTGCTGTACCGGCGTTGGCAAATAATAAGGCGTCCATTGTGCCCTCCGGCACTTTGGTACACGATTTTGCCGTATCGTTCGGTCCAACTTTTACCCACTGAATGGTTGGCGTTTAGCCACGTTTCATCCAAGAAGACAACTTTGCTCCAATCACTTTTGTTTTTGGCCTTCGTCAAAAATGTACACCTTGCTAGGGCAATGTCAGTCCTCTCCATAATAATCTTCCTTTTGTTAACTTTTTTGTAAACAAAGGCAAATATCTTTTATAACTTGCCGCAACGAAGTAATACCTCCTTTGAACGAGTCAGCTTCTTTTAATGATTATATAAATAGAAATAGAAAGATACTTATTAAATTCAAGGACATTGGTACATTTAACAAAAACACAAAGGTAGTAGGCATACAACAACAAAACAAGATAACAACAAGACAAACAAATACCATCAGACAGCGGTGTGCAGATGCCCAAAAAATAAAAGGACATCACTCAGCATTCAGCCTGGGCTTTAAGGGCCGAGGCGCTGGCTTTCAGTGGGCCCGAACTGAGTAAACGCACGGACATCTGCGGTGGACATACGTACGTGCCTTACATATACATATAATAAATATTTGTGACTATATAGGTAAAAGTATGGTGAGTAATAAAATATATCGTGTAGTGTAAATAAGTGTAATACATAGATAATAGATACAGTGCGGTTGTATAGTGTGATTGTGTTTTTGTGTTTCGTAACAGCGCCATGTAAGCGGTGACAACGTACGACTCCCGAGTTCAAACTGTAGCACCAAAATAAATAACGAGAGAGATAAGGTAGGTAACGTTCCGAACTTATTATGGTATTTATGTCTATTATTTAGTATATTTTGCTGTAAATTTGACTATTTGAAAGTACTGATACAGTGTATTTGAATAAAGTTATTTGAGTTTGGGTTTGAGTTTGAACTGCGTTCGTCCGTCCGTTGGCGCCATACTCAATACTGACTAACTGAATCTTATAGAAGCCTGAGCAATTTGGTTTCACCTTGGTCCGCTTTTTGTTGGGTGTCGATAATTTCAGACATCCTAACATGGCCAATTCTCTCACGTGTTATACGCAAAACAGTATTGCGGCCAATATCAAGAGCTTTGGCTACTCTTTCTACAATTCGATTGAATGGTAAAAACGTTCCATTATTTTGTTGTTTTCTTTTAAAGTAGTCTCGGAGGCGAACAACAAGCTCCCTGGCCTGACTACCCAAAACAGTTTTTTTTTGTATGGTCAGGCATGGTAATAACAACAAACTCAACGAACTTTAACAAATGAAACAACAAACTAAACAAACTTTATCGAATAATAATTGATCGAAAATGAAAACGAAATACGTGTCACATACAACTAGCGCCTTGTACTGTCGGCATCGCACGGGTAATTAAAATGGCCGCCGCGCTAATGCACCATAGAGCAAAAACGTTGTCACGAAAAAAAAAAATTATAAACCCGATTTTGATTATTATATTTTATATGACTACAAAGATATGTAGCCATAAAATATTAATATTGACATAAAAGCCATAAAATATTTTTATTTATATCAGATTAATATTATAAGTAGGATTGAAATATCGTATAGACCATAGAATAGACCATAGTCGATAAATGTTTAATCCCTAGAAACTACGCATTCGTGCATCCGCGATAACGGGGTCCTATCATAAACACCAATTAAATAATAATTTTCGTTTTAAAATAACTTTCATAACAATATTAAAGAGAACTAGATTTATGCTGCGAGTATCGTTGGCGATAAAAATGAATTGAATAACGAACGCCACATCCCTAGTCATGTGGTACTGACAGATGTCAACGTCATACACGCAACTATCACCCGCACCATGTTAACACGCAAATACTGTAAGTCTCTTTTATTGAATTTTTTGACAAATTAAAGACATTATTTATAACGATAACTTTTTTTCTGTAGTTTACCTTGTTTTTATGTTCTAAAATCTGAAAAAACTCGATTTGATGGGCCTCCAGAATCGCAGAGCACGTGCCTAAAGGGCCTGATAGGAAAGAGGGGCCGGCTAACACTGCGTGGGAGGAACAGGCGAATAAATAAGAGAGTGCAACGTGACGATATTGCGAATGTATAACGAGGTAGGCGACCGTCAGATTATATCTTGCCGATTAGCTTTAGAATATGTTGAATAATGGGGCTGCGACGTTGCATTAATACGTCACGCCATGCATTAGCATACCAAAGGGAATTTCGCTGTGCCTGGTTGCGTACCCTATAGCCCGGTACAACATACGAGTTGCCCATGTTTTATGAATAACAAATTGCGTGCAGACGCACCCAGAGACAGCCGTAAATTATTACGTCATCTATTTATAGTAACGGAATGGTAGACGATATATTTTGAATACAGCTACACAACTGTTAATTAATAGAGGTGATCATTTATTGATGTTCACTTTACGATATTATTTCAAATACCTATCTTACTATTTAATCACACAAAGTTTTAACATACCAAGCGATGGTTGATATCATAATCTGATTAAAAACCAAACTAAATGTCATTTAAGGCACAAATTTTAGGAAGAATCGTATTTTTACTTTGATTACAGTGCGTAATCCACTAACGGAATTACCTACGTACACTAGGACAAACCATGCGTCGCTCCTCAATCCTATTAGTATGAAAATGCTTCTCATGAAAGGAATATAGAAAAAAAGCCGGTTAAAAAAAATGCGATTTTTATAATATTCATAACAAAATTGACTTGTTACATACATAAAGTAAGTCAGAATTCCAACTATTCAAAATTAATATTTACCTGTAAGTCAATATTATAAGATAAAAAAACGCAACGATGTGGATATGTAAACCGATAAAGCTTGATTACACAATGGGCTTTTAAGGACAGAGCAATAATGTTTTATGTTGTAAAGAATCACGAACAGTCCCAAGCTCAAAAATCATAAATTAAGCATTAAGGCAGCTATTAAGTCATTGTACCAAAGACAAGCAGTAAAAGTTCCTTACTATGTTCAGGACACTAGCGATATTATACGTTCCTACGTCATTTTAATGGTTTATTGCGGCGTTGAACCATGTTTTTACATATTAAACGAGCAATGCAACACAAATCGAGGACCATTTGAGCGTTCAGTTCTATCTTTATGGGGCCTGGAGGCGACTTAAAGAAGTAATCTGCATAAATGAGTGCATTTCGTTGAGTCGAGTGCTTAACAATAATTATGGGTCAGCATTTGTAGCAGGGTTTCGTCATTAGAACGTGAAGATGCGTCATTTTATAGTGATGTGAACATGTTATTGACTGTTCGATCGAGGAAGAAATATTTCTCATACATACGCTAGCGATCAAAAAAAGGGTAAATCAGCAAGTTTATTCACGTTCATAAATACCGCAAGCTTGCTATTTAACGTGCCCATCAGCAATTTGCACACGGCATTATAATGGAAAGGGAGTACCAGACAGGCGTGGAAAACTATAATTTTCGTTAGGAATTCGTATTGTGATAGCGCTGCAGTTACCCATCGCCATTGTTTAACGGGCAGAGTGCTCTCCCGCGCACGTTCGGACTGAACAATGCTGTGGAACACCAACGAATGTTGGCGAGCTCTTCCTGTGAATGTTTAGAGATTAGATAGAGGCCCTAAACTCGACATTACTATACAATAACGATATTTTGTTCAATATTGTTGATTCAATGGTGTTGCAGCGCTCAATCGAAAACCACCGAGCACTAAGTTTAAGCCGGTTAAGTGCAATAAACGCGCATTATTACACAAGGTTTTTACGTTAACGAAGTCAACTGTAAGATAATATCTTAATAATATAAATAAAATTATTTCACAGCCCAATTCCTCAGAAATGTATTGCTTAATTGATTTAATGAAGCTCTTAAAGTAGCTTTTGACATAGATATAAGAAACTGATATAACTATTATCGGCGCCAAAAGGTATTTGTATTTTAGAAAATGATACAAGTACACCAGCGCGCAGCGGCTTCACCAGCGTGGACAGTGTCTCCTGTCTAAAATATAGCCTAAAAATAAATATAAGGCCTAAAATATAGCCTATCTTTGTTACTCGCTGAAAATGAAGCTTTGTGTTGGTAAAAGATTTTATAAACTCGGTCGATTTGTTGTTAAAGTTATTTGTTACAGAAAATAAATTCTCTTATAAAAAAATTAAAAAAAAGATCTGAGCGGTAGCAGACTGACATTGAAAAGGTAGTGGTATGGAGTAATGTTAATAAACTGAAATTTTATGTGCGTATTCCGATAAACTACGAGTATGCCTATAGGGTAGAAGAAGTTCCAATGAAGATAGTAGCGGGGGTCAAAGAGTTAGGTGTGTGGTTTACAGCGGACTTACGGTTCCAGGAGCATATCGTTAACTGCTGCAAGAAGCCTATAGAAACTTGGGATTGATACTCGTACTACGCAGAGTTCATGGTTTTACGAGTATTGGAGCCATTGTCACGCTGTATAATGCACTGGTGGAGTAAGGAGTCACCTGTAATGTAATGCGGTGATTTGGAACCCGTACCAAGCACAGAACAGTTTTATGTTAGAACGGATTCAAAACACATTTGTTAGGTACCTGTATTCTACCCATTCTACCCGTTAATGTACCCGAATTTGTTAATCTTGAGAATGGTGGGTTACAATGAGTTGCGAGTGCGCAGAGGCTTAGCTTTGGCATTGTATGTGTTAAAATTACTTAAAGGTAAAGTTAGTAACGCTATAATGCTGGGTCAGATAAGACTCTGGGCACCCGATTACTATGTGAAACGTCGTCGCAGGGCGCAGTTACTGGCGGTTCCGCTGGGAAGAACCCACCTTCTCAATAAGTCTCCTCTGACGCTCACACTGCGTATTTTAAATATAACAGCTGAGAAAATTGACCTATTTCACTGTTCTCTGTGTGAATTCACAAGGATAACGCTATTACATGTTATGTTATGAAAAATAATTTTATTTTGAATGTGTTTGTTGTAAGATTGTGTGTAGCTCTTCTATTGTATTGGTCCCGCCTGTGATAATAGATGTAAGCTTAGATTAAATAAATAAATAAATGAAATAATATTAGTAAAGAGTACAGATACGATATCATTGAAAGTGATACACTTAGTAAAGCATAGGAAGTAATCTTACCACGGTATTTTTATAGCGTCTCTAAATAACTATGCAGAAATCAGAAACCAATCCGAAGCTATCCCACAGATCATTCCATCTGTTTCCGCATCCTCCTCTCGATTTACTTTGCTAACGGCGATGATTGTTGCGCGCGCGCAGACCGCTATGATCGATGGTTTATTGTAATGGCCACACGCGCGTGAATCTATTACTTTAACGTGCATGAGACAGAATTAATTTGCGGCCAGGTGGGCGACAAAATATCAACGAAATTTTGCGACTGTCACGATCTCGTACCAAAGTTGAATAAAGAATCTCCGTTTGAAACGCTGAATTTACCACCATATAAATAAAATACAGCAATGGGAAAGAGCTATTAAAATAAGACATAACGGTTTGATGGGTTATATTAATTTGTTATGCCATTAATTACAAAACATATATGCTCAAGACTAAATCCTAAAAGTCTATCATTATCACTGGTGAAAATAACACTCAGGATATCAGAATTAACTCAACGTATTTGAACTGTTATGTATGTGACAAAATAAAGAGATTACAGAAAGACCACTCTCGCCTTTTTCCAGGATAATTACCTAAACTTGCCTCACTTCCTTGGGTTGCTTCTATATTCGCCCTTAATTTTTAAAATGAAGGAAGTAGATCATGTGAAAAATTGCACCAAGTAACATTACAAAAACACTCGCGACAGTGCGACTGGCCGCGACCACAGATTAATGAATAGTTACTTCGTGCAGTAGTGATCTTCTAGTTTTGCTAGCTTAACTCCGCTTAAGGTATTTCAAATAATTAATTCAGACTGCCTTTTAAAAAAACTAGTCAGCTGTATAGACCTTCGAAACCAAGTTCTGATGATGACAAATGATGATGTTAAAGACATGATATAAAAAGTCGAAATGCCGAACTGAAACGAAGCATGCAACCTGGCATTTACCTTTATCTCAACTACAATCTAATTAAATCACCCGAACAACGCCCTACGTGCACCAAACGTTGGAGCAACATAGAACCTTCTCAAATTGGCCCTAGTCATGAGCCAGATTAAAGTTTCTTGATCCTTCGCTAGAGACAGGTGTAAGACACTAAATGATTCAAAAACAAGCATAAATAAAGCTTGTTACGGTTTAGTTTTCTTTGGCTCTTGATTTAAGTTCCCTTTTATTAGCAAACTCCCGAGCGATTTCGTCACAAGTTTCAACGTTCCAAGACACGAGTGTGTATATTTCTCAACAAAAAGTGGTAAGAATTTTGTTAGCAAAAAGGGTTTTAAATATTGCAGCGATAAGTTACCAGAGAGTAAAAGCCACCCAGTAGATAGGACAGCAATAAATATGGAGAGGCTAGACGTAAGGTTAGGTTATCTGTGCTTGTAGTCGCCTATCAGGCGATCTCCGTGGTGACTTGCATTTTCTGATGTTATCATCAAATGCGACATGCTGCATAGTTTGACGGGAACAAGCCATGAACCACCACTTAAGGATAGTGGTTTGTGTAATAGCTCACGTTGTATCTTCATTGATATTATTTAGACCGACTTGGTGTAATGGTTAAGAAGTTGGCTACTACACCAGAGGTCGCGGGTTCGATCCCCGCACAGTACAAACATTTGTGTGCATGAACATGTCTGTTTGTACTGGTCTGGGTGTCTCCTATGTATAATAAGTATTTATTTACAAAAGAAAATGTATTTAAGTATGTTTATCCGTTGTCTAGTATCCCATAACACAAGCTTTAATTAGCTTACTTTGGGGCTAGATGGCGCTGTGTGGAATAATGTCCAGGGATTTATTTATTTATTTATTTATTTATTTATGATACGATGAAAGATTCAATAAAAGAGACAAATGGAATGACTGCTTGTTTTGAACTTATTTTTAAAACTTTTTCAAACGGTTTCGAAAGTATCAAGCGTAATGTAACAATAGCATGATGCATAGCCTAATTTAAAACTAACTAGACTAAAAAAAATGATTTCAACTACAGGTGACCCAAGAGCTGGTACATTCTCTGCACAAAGTGCGAGTCTTTCTATACAACGGGGGAATGCTGCCAGCATCTTGGGTACCCTACCACAGGTGCAAAATTTTCTTAATAGTTTTTAGTTATATTTATTTTAAGGTTTTCTTTTTAATTTTTACTGTACTGTATAGATTCATTATTTAATAGTTCTGAATAAATAACTACCTATCCACTAGACTTACTTCATATTTGCTATGTGATGTGACAAAATGTGATATAAACCTTTTTTACACAGTTATTTCAAGATGCTACTCGTATTTCCCACGACAATTTTGAGACAGTAAGTGACCCAGAAACCTGCAAACTGATTGAATAGGCTAGTAAAAAA
Organism: Udea olivalis; assembly: GCA_947369235.1. Taxonomy (NCBI): domain Eukaryota; kingdom Metazoa; phylum Arthropoda; class Insecta; order Lepidoptera; family Crambidae; genus Udea; species Udea olivalis. Next base: position 14,988,106 of record OX376349.1, on the reverse strand, counting down.
CAAAACATGTACGAGTACATCATCTAAACAGTAAGTAAGTCATCATCTAAGTCCTTCTCTCACCTACTTTTGCTGTGCCCGACAGGGTCCGTATTGTTACTATTATTACTTTTAAGACCTTTGTATTACATACGAGAAAGCAATAAATAAATAAATAAATCAAACAATCGATGAATCATGCATCTACCGGCATTACGTATTAGAAATAATGATTTTATCTCCTCAACTGTTTTATAGACGTGAAAGTGCTAACTGAAAGCTGGTTCGACGCAAGCGCATCTCCAGCGATTTGCATGATTGCGCAATTTCTTCATCTGCGGAAAGGTCAGTATAAGTCGTGAGCTATCATATAATGCTGGTCTTCATAAAATAATAATTAGAAGATTTATTTAAACTTGAGTCAGTATTATCGTTTAAAATATTTAATTATACACTAACTTACTAGCACATTCTGCAAATCAAAGAGATGATTACTTTATACATATTTTATTCGTAAAACATATGTTGCATTCCAAATAAGTCATATGAAGGCTTTTATAATAAATAAGCTTATTTTGTAAGGCTCTTTATAAAATATAGCTTATACAGCTGTTTATTTTCCCAACGACCCACATTGCAATAACGCTCCTAAGAGTAACTGATGTTTTAAAAATTAACATAATTATTTCGGCTTAAAGTCATAATTTTAAGATTCTTAGGTGTGAACGAGACCTCCATTTCTCAAAAACCATTCATTTCCGATATTTGCATACATATTGCTTGATTATACCATAATGGTTTATGATTGCAATAATAAGTTCATAAATACCTATAATCAGACTTTATTATGAGAATAATCACCAAAAAAACATATATAACAATTTCTCATCGCCTCATTCACCTTTATGTTGTTTATTAGTATTTGTTAATATTAACTTTTTCATAGGCAAAATAAATAAATAAATATTGACTTAGGAAATATCTGGGAATCTTTAGCCAAGATCGTATCCACAACCCAAACCAGCTTGTACTATAAATCAAAGGTTACTTTTGGCACGCAGATATTATTAAATGCATTTAAATATTATTTAGAATAATGCTAACATTGTGTGCTAAACAATGCTAACAATGCTTACATGTACACAATATAAAAATGCAAATGGTAGAATTCCTTTCCAATACTAATCCTGAAACGGAATTTCGCCAATGGGCCAGTCAACTATCATACATATTTATTTTCTCAAACATGCTCGGAAATATTGTCATTACTTTTGAATAAAGAACACGCGAAGTATCATATTTACGTAGACTGAAAACCCAACATCACTTTCCGGCGCGTTCTTTGAATTTCGAACGAAGAGCGCGCCGGCAATGTTGTATGAAACGGTGTGCTGTTTGAATTTAGAACTCTTTCATCTATCGTACACATTGCGTTCTCGTGGCTGTATAGCCACAGATGCGTTTACCTTTCGGCACAAATTGTAAAATAAAAAAAAAACAAATTGGCGGTAAAGCGGAGTTGTTATTTTGTTAATAAAATAATTAAAATGAGTTCCGATGATTCTAAAAGTGAAAATGAAATGAACGTTGACTGCACTCCACCAGATTTAAGATCGGAAGCTAAATTAGCGATGGAAAACCTGCTTCCAGCAAAATCAAAAGAAAATTAAATTTATTATGTAAAAGGCCCTTTTTATTTCCTTGCATTTTTTTAAGAAAAGCACTATATATGCCTCGGCCGAAATGGCAATTGCCTGTCTCGTATCATTGAAGTCCTCGCCTGCGGCTCGGCCTTCAAACTCATACTCGACCTGCAATTCCCTATTTCGCTGCCTTTGCAATAATGTACTATTATTAACATCTAATGAACATATTCTTCAACAATTCATGTAATAATAATTTATAAACAGACAATATCACTACTCAACCGGAATTCACTTGATTGCTTCTAAAAGTGTGCTTCTCAAAAGTAGCATTTTTTGATGGAATGGGGTTTTATTTGCAATTCAATTATCGTAACTTAAGTCAAATATCTGACAGACACAGAAGAATCGATATTCCAAACTAAATCAGCAGCGAAATGTGTACAATATTTTGAACTGATTTGAACATTATCGTGCAATATAATGGACAGCGTTATTTAATGGTTCATTACCAAATTATGTGATAATGTCAAAGCAAACAAGCGATAGAAATGTCATTGCCACTAGTTATTATAATGTTAAAGTGCAAACTTAACCGGACGATGTAAGCGGTCAGTAATAATAATAAAGTTAGTAAGATTCACTTAATGTAAATTCTACCTGCAACAGATAAGTTTGATCATTAGTGATATAAATAAGACTGATAATGTAATTACCGGCACTGTAAGTTACTTAACGCTGACAGCTGGCGAGTCATGCTCATACATTGTCACCAACTGTAGCAGGTAGTGATGAGAATCAAAGGTGAATGTCGAACTGTCGATAAACTTATTTTAGTGACAATTACAAATAGGCACATCAATTCTGAAAACCAAATCCGACACACAGTACGGGCGCACCACTATGCATTCTGAGATTTTTTAATGGCGTTGTAGAGTAACAATAGCTTAAACAAAATGATGACACAATCTATCTTTCTCTAATGTTTCTATCACATTTTTTCCACCTTCAATTTTGGCTCATAAACTAATATAGATTTGTGAACAAAATCAACAAATAATTTCAAAAAATTACGTTGCTGTCTATTATGCTAAGAATCCACATAGCCCTAGAATAGAGAGTGTAGCGAAACTTAACTTACGAGAACGAATGCAGAGCTACGGTAAACATAACCACAAATTCAATTTTCCAAAGTTACCACATCGATATTCCAACTGAATATCAATAGTTAAGCATCACTAGCGGCCGACTATAGCACCTCTTACAAAGTAGCAACGTGGAGATGCGATCAGCACGCGAGCTGATCCTATCGAGATGGTATCGACGTGACACCGCCACGGGAACGCTTAAATTGAATCTGCTACTGGACTTGATTCACTATTATTTCTATTTACACATGAAGACGCAATGTTATCTATATCTCTCTTGGAATGATAGTTCCATACAAAACGACTCGTCAAAAAGGGATGACAAAATCAAATATTTATCTACATACAACATTGACCTATGATTATGTGTTAAGCAGGCTTTGCATTTGAATGTTCAAGAACCTCACTTTGAATGTGACATCTGTTAAAATGTAATCATCTGGTTTACTCCTAAAAAACATATGCATAACGTGATCATCTGGCTTACTTCTAAAAACATATTCAAAAATATATTTTTAATCTTAAAAGAATTATTTATTCTATAATTCTCAATTAAGTCTAAAAAATGTTAAGGGATATGCGGCATCGGATGTCATAACTTAGCTAATCTTTTGTTACATTAAACAACTAATCTTGTCCGCAGCTTAACAGATGATTCGCAACTTCGATTTCATGGATATCGGATAAGCGTTTGATACAGTATTCTCAAACAGTGGGACTTAGCACATTGAAATAAAGGTTATTTTTCTGCAAATTTCTGTGTGGAATACCTCGACCAAAAACGACTTGAATGTCAATAAAGTTTTTAAATGATGACTGATCAGTGATCACTGAACATCGTGAATAGGTAATAGGTTTGAAAGCCAGGCAGGATAATCTTAGATTTATGGAACGGGAAGCAAAGTGACATAAAATCTAGCCAATTTATAGTCTTGTCGCTTATCTAAGAAAGGGTTAGTTATAGGATCTATTCATGAAGGTAATTTAAAGATCGGTTATTAGTTGATAAATTATAATTTCGCTACACGTTGATACACCTACACAGATCGCAAATCATAAGTCAGATATTTATCACATTACTCTAGGACACGCCGCGACAGTTAATAGTTAGAGAAGTTAGTCGAAGATAATATTTAACACTACTGTAAAACCGATTCCTGTTTCACCCATTGATTTGCGAGACACTGTCTTGTGTTTTAGAGCCATTTTGATAAAGTATTCATGAATAATCTGAAGCAGTTAAACACCAAAAATATACTACCCCGTGTAACGGAACGTGAATGTACTAAGTCAGTCAACTTTACCCACGAGAAGCCATCGGCGCTGTGACATAAACTAGCGAAGAATAAAAATCTTAAAATAAAAAAAACTGAACTGAAGTATTTGTCCATAATAAAGAATATGCACTCGCAATTGTCCTGAGCGAGACGGCCAGTACAAATGCGGACATTTCCCAGGCTCCTGCTCGAGTTCTCGCCCCATAAGGAAACAATCCATTAACATTTTACCTGCAACTACATATTCAACGTACAATCTGACCAAATGTAAAGTAATCCTGGCGCGATTAAACAGCTTTAATTCCACAACGATGACGGTGTATAGTACAAAATCCGGGCACAAGTTTGCACCCGTGCTGCGTCTTTTGTAAGTAAATAACATCTTTTAAAGTTTATCTCTATTTCAAAAGCCTCACTACTTCGGGTAGACGAACGACAGCCTTCATACGGTGCAGACTCATTACAGACCTCTAATCCCATTGCCATTCTTGAGGGCTAAATTATGGAGACTGAGGCCTTCTCTCAGTTGCTCCTTTCGAAAAGCAGGAATACCTTGTCAATTTTTACGGCAGAGCCGCAGAACAAACGTGCCAAATTAAGCCAGAATAATATCATTTAAAAAAAGTTGCTAAATAGGCGACATGAACACCGGAATCCACGGGTCAAACCGGGTTAAAATGGGGCACATTTGAGATGGTCCACGAACGAACCTCAGTTTGTGCCTGATAAGGGAGGCATAGGCGATTGGATCTCACACTTGACGCGCGTCTTTTTATAGAGGAACGTAGGGAGTAGGGATTGAGCGGACATTGAAGATGCTACTTGGTATATTAGTACTTATTCTCGCCTTTACAGCGGCCACGATTAACAGCAGTGAAGATCAGGTAGGCACGGAGTAAAAGGAAATAATGGAAGAGCCGGAATATTACGTCCTGTTGAGGACCGAATAAGGTAAAAATTATGCAATTTTCTTTGGCATGTGTAGTAACCACAAAGTTGGCTTATTTGATAGCTCATTTTGCAACAGTTATTAAAATTGGATTCTTTAGTATAAATTGGATTCACATGTTAGAGTAGAGTTGGGACAGAATGAGCATCCGCTCGCTTGGTGGAAACGCACCGTTACATACATCCATGGCATTTTTGGATTAAAACATCGTATTTTGTTTCAGGTGACTACGAATTTGTACGCCACTGAATAATCAACACCAACACCAAGAATGCCGATACCAACACTAAGGATCCCAATACTGGTTGATGTAAGGGTATATTTTTTTAAATTACAAACAGGTGTGGTCGCCAGCACGAGCTGCCACTCTGGCTTCACAAAAAAAGACGATTACGGCGATAAACATAACACGAAGCTTATATAAGTATTCATGTTTTGCCGAATTCAATGCGAATCAGTGTTTAATATTCAATTTTATTCATTTGTAAATATGAAACTAATTAATCATAAAAAGGCAAAGATTTCAATCAATCAAACTATTCGCATCACAACATAATATATTATGTATTTCTAGTGTCAAGAAATGGATACAGCAATTAATCAACTTTAAAAATGCAGTCAAATTGATTCAATATTTACTGGCGAATAACATCAGCTTCACTAATCGTTGTTTCATCTAAATGCTTAATCTTAAAAGATCAAATTTGTTCATAAGTTATACAATATCATCTTAATAGCTAATATAATATTGAACTAGTGATATTCAAATTATTAAGTAAAATCCCAAGGCAATCTCAAACTGTACTTAGTAGAAATTCGAAAATAGAACATGCCAGTAACTTAAACATCTATACCAATCTCATAACGGAACTCAAGTGCAAGGAGTGAGGCTGTATTAATTCGCATATCTTGCCAATTAAGATGAGGTCTAAAGAATATGCAAGTAAATTCATTTAAAGTTCTCGGTAACCGTTTCGAAGGCATTAGTAACTGATTAACATTTTAGTTCCACGGCTCGGTAGCTAACGCGGCATAATCTTTTTAGAGGTTGTTGGTTTAGCTTTAGCATTACGTGCTTATCCAAACTTAACCGGACTGCATTCTTCAAAGTAGAGCATAATTACGATACGACCGACAGAGGGTAATAATGGCGTCTAAAACACCTCGCTACCTGCCGAGGCATAATGAGACGGCTAACAGGACTTAGCTCCTGGATACGAAACGGTCGGAAAACGTGCGCACTGTTGCGCATGCGAAGATTATCAGAACTAGGATTTGTTTGTGGTTTATTTAGATTTGCTGCCGCAGAATTTAACGTTAAATGTAAGAGGTTAAGTGTAACTTCAACTCGAATTCCACTGGGTAAACTACATGTCTAAGCTTGTTTTATGAATGAGAATCGCAGTGATTTCATTTATGGGGACATTGCAGCGATCGTAGAGGATTAGCAAAGCTATGGGACATTTGTGGCCAGCTACTTTTATTACAAACTAATAGATCCAGTAAATATTGTATGTACATGCCATGTAAGTTATACTAAATCATTAAAAGATATCTATGATATATGAAACGCTAATACAACTTCTCAGTTTCACAGATACGAAGGCGCAATATTAACAGCCTTTGATATAAAACTGACATGTTACTTTCAAACGTTGTTTGAAGGCAATCGACATTCGTATAATTGAACGAGTACTTCCTTCACCATTCATAAGATTCAGATGCTTTAAAATCAGGTTGTCGCCCCAGTTTCTATCTTAATTACCGTCAAATAGATGTCGTTTTGTAGTAAATTCCTGCAAGTTACGTTTATTTAGACGTAAATCACAAGTGTGGCTATAAAATCAGTTTCCTCTAATAAAACATGGCATTACGTGGCTACGACTTAATGATCTCTAAATTCGTGGTGTTAATTACTTTTGATGGCAATTAACATGCGCATAACATTAACATTTTAATTATGCAATTTTTATCATTCAATCCAATGTAATACATTAAGTACTGTTACGACATGCAGGTCAAAGGCGCTAACTAAATGGTTAAGTAGAAGGAAATGGCAAAAGCATATTAAGCAACAACGTTTTGTTAACAAGTTTAAAACTACTATTAACGAAATCACAATTAAGTAATTGTCAAGATTAAACAACCAATCTGTTAGATGTAAGTACGCTACTGAAGGGGTGATGGTCAAATATCCATTCTTTTTTCAATTCAAATATCCTTTTAATTAAATATTTCCCATTTTGGGTAAACACATCAGTGGAGTCGTCTTGTGACACCAAATTGGACACAAAACAGAAATAACGTAGACTATGAAAACAGAAATGTGGTATTAGTCATCTGAGTCAAAGATATTGCGAATGGATCATGTTATAGAGGACATCATACACAATCAAAATAAATATCTGAAAGTATCTGACCTCGCGATATTAGACGTAGATAAAAGAAATCATTGATAAATATTATAATCGATTGCTAATATTTATTTCCGATAAAATCTAATTGCTATTTATCATGAAATAGCTATTCATTAAGCAACAGCTTTGTAGTCAATAGTAAGACATGAACATGTTAGGATTAATTGCTAGTAATAACCGTTTAATACGCTCTTGACAAGAAATATTTGGTCTTTTACTTATGTTAAATAATTTTATGATGTAAATGCTGCTAACTTGCAAACATTATACAATTATACAATACTAGACGGTTGCTTGAATACACAAAGACTGAAATAATAAAAGAAACAATTTGAAACAACTTCAAAATCTTACGAAAAATAACAAATAGCAAAAAATTTAAAACCAACAAGATTCAAAATAAAATAAACTATTCAAGCTGAATCTTACTTTTTTAATTTCATTTCAAATCATTCAACAAAGAATTGGTTCACTTTCGCAGACTAAACGTTGACACGCTAACAAGAGATTCTGATTTTTCTGCTAGCGTGGCGAAATGGGTCAATGTATTGCCGGTGGAAAACCGTTACATACATATTGAATGACCGTGATTACGTATCGAGATACATAAATTTAAATGATGCAAGCACGCCGCAAATCCACAAATGCAACATTTAAGTTTAGAAAGCATGTTGTAAATTGGCAGACGACACTGCTGCTCGAAAGCGACAAACATTGGAACCAGTTCCGATTTCAATACTAGCTGCGAACATGGTGGTATTATTAGTATCTATCGATGTGTTAGAATTTGGTACTTCAGATATGCACATGTAAGTCGAGTTTTAAAGAAATACAACTGTGATACGAATCAAAGTTAAAGGTACAGATATTATCTTTACTATGACAGAGAATATACCAAATAAAAGTAGTCAAATGCATGACAACGGAGGGGAAATTGGTTCTGATAATTTTGAGATTCAGACTAGCATTCCGAACAGGGACAAATCCACCATTAGCCTCAATTAAATCACAACAGACTAACCAATAATATATTCTTCTACTTTTCATTCACAATAACAATCGGGTCAGCATGCATAATATTACAATAAAATCCATGTTTTCGATACACTACGTCTCGTTCAACTTAATTTATCGTTATTATGATCATTTATGACATCCCCGACCAGATGTTTCGTGAGAGTAACATAAATATGTATTATGCGCATATACTTTTGTAAAGACGTGCACGATTAAAATGTATATGGTAAATCTTTAATACACAAAATAAAGATTATGAATTATGCAACTTAAATAATTGTAAAGACAAAATTCATCAAACAGCAACCGAGTGAAATAAGAGGAGTAGTGTGGCATGTCAGAGTTATCGATAATCTTGCCTGGTCAATGGGCAATTTATTGCCCTCTATGTCGTGGTATGCAACTATACGAGTCGACCATTTTAAATCCTTGCGATGGTATCGTTTATTTAACCATACCCTTAGAATGGATTCAAAGAATTATACTCACCTGACCGTATGGAGCCAGTTAGTTGATCATGTTCGGGAAAAGTAGTTAATGCACCAATTAAGCAGGCAGTAACTTGTTCCGTCAATAGTAGAAATAGCGCATAGGACAAGCTGCTAATAATTACTAACGAGCTGCAGTGCAAGAGAGACAATGAGTATCTGCAAACAAGAGTTATTATGAACAGCATAATAACAATGCTAGTATAATGACTTCATTATGAGACAACTACTTCATTATAGAATGATTTCGTTACCACACCCTCATATTAGTCAATAGTTGTTTAAAAACTAGATCTGGATAGATCATTATTGTAACAAGTATCACATAGACATAATACAATAAACAAGATTAATGGTTTTTATCACTCCAATACAACAAAAAAAATCAGAAAAGTTTGTTAAAATAATCTCAACCATATTTTACACCACAATTAAGTGTTTCCAAAATATTTTAACGTACAGTTTAACATCGGTCATTGTTTAATTATATCCTTAAAGTATTATCAACGCATAACATAAATATACAAGGCTATAAAAAACAACATACACTAGATGAGTAAATTCCGAATTGGTTTGTCTTTAAAACGTCAGCGCAAATAATCATGTAAACACCATAGTTCACTTTATCGCAATCCTTAATTAGTTTTGGTCATGAACCTTTCATTTGCGATTCGCGCAACTAGCAAATCAGCAGTGCAATAGGCACACTTTCCGGACATTGAAAAATATTCAATCATCTGATTGAAAGATCAATATCGGATCCTGTGAAGTAAATTGTTTGTAATTTTCTGTTAATTGTTTTACGTGTTTGCCCTATGATTTATGTCGGGCGGTTATAACAGAGCTTACCGCACGCATCTTGCTAACAAACCAGACTCCCTACCATGAATAAGTTCAGAAGTAATTACAGACGAGATGCAATCTAAATGTTGTCGTGCGAATGAGTAATAGTATTGTCCGTCTCTCGTCATTAATTGTCGATGTCTTCATTAGCAGATAGGTTTTTATTTGCTTCTACTATTTACGTTAACTTTCTACAGGAAGCGGGTGTGGTCTTAAGTGCTAAAACTTTTGACCCCGTTATCGACAGCCGTGCGGTGTTGAATTTGGACAACACTATTAACACATTGTGCGCGAGAGCGTCAATGCGTGTAATTTTAAATTTGTTTTAGCAAAGTTTACTTGACTTAAATTAAACATGATAACTGTTCTTTCGACGCTTTTTAAACGGTTTTTATCAAGTATGTTTTTTCTTTGCGGGATAGAAAAGCCAATTTCTAGTCTATTAGAGTTTAGCTCTAAGATGGTCAGATCTACACAACAAAACGTGCGCACCTAATTTCTACAGCTCCCATCGACTGAAACAGAAATCGATAGAGCAAGGTACGGTTAAAGAGGCCTCATAGGTGATCACGATTCCCAGTAATGAGGTAATGACCAGAAAGTCTGTCTTAAATAATATTATCTCGGAGTTGAACCAATTGGATCATATCTATTTGTTCAACTCTCGAAAACACATGGAAATAGTTTGAACATTGGCAAAACTGTTTATAGTTGCGGTCAGTTTTTCCTTATTAGATTGGTTGATAATAAATCCAGCGGGTTACTACTTTGAAAATGAACCAATTGAAGATGTGGAAGCTTGAAGCGTCAAATATTTAGCATGATACACATAATTACGCTCAAACACCTGTTACTGCCCTGGGGGTATCAACTAACACAGACCGTCTATTATCTTTTTTTATTCATCAAGAATGATGATCTATAAAAAGGTACGTGTAATGGCGTTTCTTGATGGGTTTCTGCAATTAGTTTCAATAAAGAATTCGTATCTGTAGCAGAAATGATATCATAAAAAACATACCGCACTCAAGTGGTTTCCGTTGCATAGCGATATTCTTAAGAAAGAATTTTTCTTAATGAGTTACACCTCAAGTATGAGAGATTTGGATCCGTCGTGAAAACTTTATCCTCGCAAGGGAGATGGTATTTGAATATCATAAAATTTTCCAGTTTTAGCAAACCATTTTCCACTTTTTCCTTTTCTTTAGAATTTGGCTAACGCTAACTGTACCCACATGTCAAATTCCTACAAGGGTCAGTAAATGTATAATATTATTCAACCTCTGTAAGCACAAACACAATGAATTCGTAACAATAGAACTTCACGAAGGGACCAGTTCCAGTTCTTACTATGACGGTACGTAATTACACACACATAAAGGAGCTTCTAGGAATACTTTGCACAATTAGAAATGGTTATTTTGAGCGTGTGAAAGAATTATCTAGAAGATATCAAACGGTAATTGATGAAAATAACTAAGAAATAATGTGAACAGAACACGTATTTATTTGCAAATTTTGAAATAGTTCGAAATCCGTAATGACTAATGATGAATGCGTTGACCCTTAGAAGTATGAAGTTACCACATACTGTTCAATTTTTTCATCATTCGATTAGCTGTTTTTCTGTTGTCTGTACCTACCTTATTATCACAATAAGTTAATAAACTTCTTTTCACAAACAACTTAATTGGATTCCACAGAAGAATTTAGCTAATTAACATACTGCCAATTTTAAGTGTAATACTTTAGTGAGAAGTACTACACGTAACTTACTAACAGTACAGTATTTCAATAACCTTCATACACCAAGATCTGACCCTAAATTAAATTAATTTCAATAATATAATTGGTATGAAAGACTTATTCACGTGTTTATATCAAAAAATATGAATCAAACCCACGACGTTCAGTGCTACAAGCAGGAACTTTACTATTCCGCCAATGGGCCAGTCATTATCTGAACCGCACCGATGATAAAGCTAATTAGATGTCACTGCATTCACAGATCAAGCTTATGCCGACGGATCCGCACTTAAGTTTCAACCCGTGAGAAAGCCTGACTGCGACCTCGCCGCACGCAACACTAACGAGACTCCGAGGCCATTTTTTATCTCAACACGCTTCACAATTTAAGAATAAAATAATATTAAAATAATTCTCCCATAACGCTTGTTTTGTTTCGCCATTTTGTCATCGGATTAGGCAAGATTGACAGTCCGTCATTGTGATACGGTTAGCAGGTTGGCGTGGGTGAAACCGTCTATCTTATTTTATTCACAGACACCGTTCGATCATTGGTTCGATTTTAGAATCTCAAACATACGCAAAAAAAACTGTTTTTACAGTAATAATAACATCTAAATCTTTTCAGAAAGAAGAACAAGTTAACATCACCGAAAAAAAAGAAGGACTCAAAAAACAATCACCAATAGAACCACATACCTACGAAATTTTGGTCATACTGAGTTCAAAATTGATAAATCGGTTGCTCTCTCAGTCATAAAACAAAAAGCTTATAATGAATCTACTCACGGTAAGGCAATAAAAGCTATTTGGAGAACTAAAACCATAAAGGCTTGGAATAGATGTGTCCACCTTAAAATCAACAGAAGCTTAAAGCACATTAACATAATAGAATGAGATATTTGCTGCGAAATCCGATATACATAACTAACCCGGAGGTGTTATTTAACCAAATCTATTCAGATGCAAATAAGAGTATAAACAAAAGTAATAACTTGAATTTTATGGCCAATAAGTTATTAAATCTAATTTACAAGCACACATTAATTGTTAATTAACTATAGAACAGCTATCAATGTATCAAATAACACATGTTTTATTTTCTCTTCAGATTCACATTTACATTTTCAACTATGATATTCGGCTCCATAGGAAGCATTTGTTACCTACCTGGAAAATATATATGACAAAATGTATTTTTAAATTTTAAAGTTTTCTGCACCTTTTTGGAAGAGGTGAAAGGCAGACATGATTACAGAATAAAGATTCCAGAAATATGACAATCGCAGAAATACTTTCGAAGCAATAAAAAATCATAATGCCAACAATGTTGAGCAAGCGTTACATTAGCACCTACATACTGGGACACAAAAATTCCCAGAATATGCCGACAAGCATTCTCATATAATTTGTCAATAAGAATGCAAAAGCACCTACACAAACAGATTATGTGAAAAATTCCACACATAACTCTTCAATGTTACTTGAAGATTATTCTACAGAAAGTATTAAAATTATGGTAAAAAAGAAGCAATGAATATGACATTACAGTGGATTATTTAATCAAAGGAAATTGCAGAATTAATCTTATGACGTTGTTTTCATTAAAAGACATGAAATACATAATCTGTAAATAAAAATGATGTAGATGACACCAAATAATAGAAAGCAACATTTAAAAAACTCAGACGATCTAGATAGCATCTCGGTCAGTAGTAAAAATAAAAAAACCCTGTCTTCGTTTTTACATAAAAACCAATGCAAGAGGTCGACCCGTGGCTAACCACGGCACCATTCGCTTTCGTCGTCTGCTCGTAACTCATCATTAAATGGACCACAGAATAAGTCTTCAACTTCGACCTAAAATAAACCTGAAATAAAAAAATGTTCGGGTCATCAGCTAGAGTTGTAGAAAGTATATCGTCTACAACGCAGATCGCGAATTTGACTCCTACCAAAGACAAGCGTTGTTTTACTCACTAACAAGCTCTGCTCACTAAGGGTTGGATAGAAATGTGTACAGATATACGATTTTTAATTCTTTTTCGCAGTTGAGATAGTCTGCAGCGAAGGCTGGTCTACTTTCGCACAAAACTTGCTCATACTGTTGCTGAGGAACAACTGGGTACAAAAACGTATAAACTTCTTACACAATGGAGTTCATTATTTTTAAAATCAAGTTAAAGTTCATTTCAAGTCAACGCATTCTGCGTAAGGCCAGTTGAGGAAAGTCGCATGAGACGTAAAGGTTAACTGAGAAAGTGGAATTGTAGGAACGAGACGTTTTGAACTTCATGAAAATCTTTATAGATATGATATGAATGTATTTGACTCCTTGATATACTTGTCAAGACTATACCACGCATTTATAGCTAAATTCAAAATCAAGAAGAATTTCTAAACAGTATCAATGTAACTGATGATAATGCTGTGAAATGTTCAGGAGGTAACGAAGTATGCAATCGACCTTGAATGGTTAAGCTTAGTGGGAATAAACATATTAACAAAAGAACAATTGAAAAGAACAAATTACTGCAAAAAATACAGTAAGTCACGAAATCTGGCAATTATAACTTAAAAGACATTCCTCGAAACCTAAAATAGGCATTCTTCCCAGTTTGACAAAGTAGTGGCCGTACTTAGTTGAATGCCGGGCATAAATCTCTTTCATAATCAAGGTTGTCAAATCCAAGAAAAATCTCCACTTTTGAATATTTGTTCCATAAAAGTTACCATAGAAGCTACAAAAAATTCTTACAAAAACCACAAAACAACCTGTTAAAACGAAGACGAATACAAAAAAACGTACAACTAATTATTTTATGTAGAAGGGCTTTCAACTGAAAAGGGGTACGGGTAACATTTGATGGGCGTCATTTTTGGAATTTCGCGGCTACTCACAAAACCCTACTTTTATGAAAGAACATATCGAGGGGAACAAACTTTAAATGGAGCACATATTAAAGCTAAAGTGTATCGGCGCGGGGATATTTGGTATTGTAATTTTAACTAACTACTCAATTGAACTAGATCCATACCAAGAAAAAGGTAAAAAACCGGCATTATTTATAATCCTTATAAACATGCAACGAAATTAAGATTTAGGAAGGCTAGTTTTCAATGGCCAGGGGCATTATTAGGTCATTATTGTTTATGTTTTGTGGGTAAAACGACTTTCAGGTGTTTTTCCCATGTAATGTATCTAATGTACCAATACCTCCTATTTACATATTGACTATTAGAAAATGTCTTTTTGATGTCATTGACGTTAAGGTCGTTTTTCGTAATAGCTAGTGTTCCACTTCCTAATGCCAAATATTCAACATTTACTGCTATATAGACAACATAACAACTATGGATATCTAACTTAAAGTATTGCTGGATGTATTTTTTTATAAGAAAAATATACTCAACGTACATCTTGAAAAGAAAACCTTCCTCTCCTATTTCTGCATCCTTTTTAACACCTGTTAGGTGAGATTAGCTCCATAAAGTAATATTTCTGAACTTTAATTTTAGTGAAACTTAAGCAAAATATCACTTAGAATAATTCTGACCACTCAGATATGTCTCTTCTTTGTTCTATAAAACAGTGGTAAAATTAATGCTGGCCGCTAAAAAAAAATTACTCCACGGGTCTATACAAAGTTACTCAAACCCCTTTGATATTTTTAATAATTGATGGTATGCGGTATACTGCCTATAAAAGTTAATTGTTGTAACCTATGAACTGCGCTTTATCACGAAAATTCACAAACATTATATGCAAACCACGTGTCTTAGTCCGGAATGTATGAGCCTGTGAATCTCAAAATAATTTCAACTCAAATAAGATAAACAACAACCTAACTGACAGCCCTTAGCACAATAATGGCGGAGTTAGACAAGTTGACGCTGTATTTGGTATACATGCGTCGGAATGCGGCCCGACTGTGACGAAACGCAAAGGCCGGAGCCTGCTGGGTTTATGATCGCCGTCCCAATAAAACTGATCAAACATTGTATCTGTCTATTTCATTCTATTTGCATAATGACTGGTAAAGTAAGAACCGAATGAATGTCCCATTGCTTTATCATTTAAATCAGTTAACGCGGCAATTATGAGAAACTATAATAATGTAACTACAAAAAATGTTTGACATATTGCGACTAAGGTTTGATTTGCTTCATAAGAATTATATTTCGTTCATTCTTTTTTATCGTAGTTCAAAAATACTGTTAACCTGACCTATCATCTTCTTGTTAACTTGCATTCATATTACAGGAACACTATGTTGATGTACTTATGCCATGTGGTTCTTCATTATGACATTTCAAACATTCAGAAATAAGGTGGGCTAGACTAAAAAAAAACAATAATTGCCAGTTGTGGTATATCTGTGTTGGATTCGATTCTCTACCGTTGCGAGCTGGCTAAATTTCATTAAACGTTTAAGCGGTGCCTAACTCGCATATTTTTTTTTGAACTGGGATTTCTCAATCCTTAAGGCAACCATTAAAACCAGTTGCATTAACTAGAATTGCACTAATTTCTCCCGAAGATATTGAGAAGGATATGACAGCTGCATTGGCTTTTAACACCATTCGTGTTAAAACAAGTATTTGCAAAACTAGCATCACAGATTACCATACAAAATTGCTCTAAATATTAATAGCTAACATTATCGTTCCTAAAACAACAAAGGTTTTAATAGTTTCCCAACAAATCAAACAAACAAAATGAAAGCCTGTGTCGAGGGAATCACAACATAGTTTCAAATGATCTTTGCAAAAGGCAGAGCCTTATTTTGTTACGCTTGTATCTTTATTCAAACGACATTTGCGAATCATACGTAACATAGCAATAAATCTCGCCCGAGGGACGAACCCTGCGCAACACCAATATGTAAATGCAAACTAAACATATTTTAATCCCGACCGCTCGCCACCCGTTGCGCCGGCGCATCCAGCCCACCTACGGCAAGCAGGTGCATACGTTTCCTTTTCACATAACCGTAACATTCTTATTTTTCACTATTAATACTGTTTGAGTTACAAATGATCGTCGCTGATTATTTTTATAAAGGGCAGCTGATTGGGAATTAATGTATGATGCGGAGGATTGATGATATAATATTATTTTGTAGTAACTATTATGGAGATGTATCATGTGGTGACAGTCAGAATCAAAAGTAACTATGAAAACTAAACTTACTTAATCGGGCACTTTGTCATTGCATCTGATTACACTGGCTTTTTACTTTTTAGAAACGACTACAATACAACATGAATGTGGAATAGTTTATATAAAACGAATTGAGCACGTTTAGTGCCATTTTTAAAACATTACAGAAAGGCAATTTCATAAGTAAGAAGATAAAGGGAGATAACAACTAGCAATAAGTATAAAAGATTTGCAATTTTCAAAGCTTTTCGTACATACATAACTTAAACTAATAATCAAAATAAGTTACAGCGACTTTTGCACTAGGCTCGCAGGCCTGTATCGCAGCAGCCAGTGAGTGAGTTACAACAAATTTAGAATAGCTCCGGTTCCAATAAATGTTGGGTATTAAAGTAAACTTTTATAAAAAACTAATAGCAACAAGTATTTACCACAAAAAGGTTATACTAAAAAACTACATGGGATCACAATATTCCCGTACTCGTGGGATGAGAAAGGTTGTTGTGTGCGTGTGTGTGTGTGTGTGTGTGTTTGTGACGGATGTGGTAGGCACTCACACACGGAGAAACTGAAGTTTAATAACTGAAGTTTCTCTGTGTGTGAGTATGAGGTTTTCTTTCACTGCTGCAGAAGGTTATTTTAAAAGACTCGTTTACTCAGAACACTGATCAGCAAATTGTTTATATTAATGACGAAATCGCAAAGCATATCTTGTTCCGCTAATCGACATCGGTGGGCGGCGTTATACTGATTTCGTCATTCAATCGAACGTTTCGGTGAATTAAATTCCGGTGGGTAAATAACAACAGATTTTTCCTTTTTTTAACAAAATGCTGAAAAATGCTCAGCTTCAAATGGATATATGGATCTGTAATCAGAAAAACCAATATTTTCCCATTCACAATTCAATTGAAAAGTTCGTTTGTTAGTGTGTTCCATTTCATTATCTAATGAAAAACAGTGATGGAAAAGCAGAATTGTCACCAACACACAGTTATAATAGTCAATATTGACTAAAATTTATGACCAATACAGATTTATACGTCCACCGTGTCAAGACCGGCAATGACAGAGACGATGATGTACGCTACTAAATATTAATGGCGCTACTCATAGTGCCACTATAATTGACTGTTACTCTGATCTACAGACTTTTTTCTTCACTCAGATCCTTATACTTCTTTACTGTGAAGTTTATTTCTTTTTTAAAGATCCAAATAGAGAATTAAACTGTAAAACTGTCTGGAATTGCTTGATCAGATAAAAGCACAAGTCATGAATATACAATTTTGTGCAGAAATAAACTTACTATCTACTTATTACAAATATAAGCCGGAGATAGGTATACATTTTGAGAGATTCTTAACAATATGGGTCTGACAGGCTGAGTAGGATAAAAGGATCATAGATAGATAATATTCTTTATTGTCCAAAACAAAGTAACTTAAAGCTAAGTATTACATTTAAAAACAATGCATAATTTAGGCGGCCTTATCGCTAATAGCGATCTCTTCCAGGCAAAATACGAGTAGAGTAAAAATGTGAAAAGAGAGGCAAGTATGTGCATAAATAGGTACACAGAAACTATTAAGAAGGAGAAATATGTAAATTTAACAACATCAATAAAATAAACTTACCTTGCATTTATAAATATTCTGATAAGTACATAAAATATTAAATCATAATCATATAATATACTGGCTTTAACTAAACTGATTCGATGCCATGCATGTACCTCTGAAACTTTGTATTCGTAGTCCTGGACCCTTTTCTTAAGCTTATTCCATAACTGTAGCAGTAACTTTGCAATATATGGTCAACAGCCAGTTACCGATACTCGTCTTACCCAATTATCATATAACTTTTGCGTACACGCCCTCGTTATTCACACTCTTTTAAAACAAAATATTTAACGCAACAAACCCACTTAAACCTGCGAGGCAAGTTGTCGTTAAGAGGTACGATAATGATTTCACTTACCAAGGGACAGCTTGGTAATAAAACAGGAGTTTTATAGTTCAAGATTTATCTCGAAATGAACACTTTTGCGTGCGAACAATTGATCCGTATTGCTAGCTGTTTGAACACTTTAGTAAGTACCTAAAGGTAATGGTGAGAAGTAAATATTGATAAACCTTGAAGAACGGGGATAATAATAGGCAAACAAAGTACAATTTTGTAAGTACAGGTAATATTAGTTGTCAAAACATAATGTACTGATTGTCAGAATAGCACACTGATATAAAAGGGCTTCTTCTTCTTTAGTATATTAGTATTCAAACAAATACAAGTAATGTGATTGGTTGTTTAAATTATCGTCAACCAATCACGGCAGTTCACATTGATATTTGACAACAGAGAGGTTAGTTCGATCAGCCATTTGGACATTCGGCGGCTAGACGACAAGAATCTAGAATAACCTTGAATGTTCAAATTGAGAACAGTTAACCATTTAAATTGGCCACATTAAGATGTAAATAACGATATTTTATAAGAAAACTAACATGATCATTTTCGTATAACGTATGTTGTCCATCAATTACGTCTAAGTTCTATTAGGAGTATCTTTACATGTAATCTGGCCGAAGCTGACACCCACCATATCTCAGACAAGCTGCATCGAACGGAGTGAATTACAAATAGAAACATTTATAGTTGTGTTTCGTAAAAGGCTCTCAATTTGAAGAGCTCTCAATTAAGTGCCTTCACTTAATTTGTTTTAAGTAAAACGTGACGTCGTAGATAAAAAGCTGTCTCGTTTACTCGGCGAACAGTCTGCCTCGACTAGATGATTGCGTTTTTGATCTTAAGTTTATCGTAAATAGAGTCTGAATTTGTATAAAACTTTAAAGGCCGGTCGTACATCTTGTTGTATTCTAAAGCTGTAAATATACTGTGTCGAAATTGGTATAATGACTTAATAATTTGATGTGACTCGAGTGCATTTGATTTTAGCGTTACGTTGAAAATTACAAGCATTAGCTATAATACCACGAGGGATTTTTTTATAAATAAGTGTATGGTATGAATGTGTCTATGTCTGTATTGTAATGTAATAGATTCAGATATTTAAAGTTTGTTCAATGTTTATTTTGAGTACGAGTAATCTTAGTAGATAATTTCTACCTTTCTGGCTACGCCTATTTGCCGTTATAGTTTTGACACTAACTTAAAACTTTGTTGAAAATTACTTATTTTTTCTTAGGAGAGACGATAAACTTGGATTTATAGCTTCGTGTCTCACATTGTAAATATGACATAATTATCGTTATTTATTACTTTTCACTCAGATCCTTATACTTCTTTACTGTGAAGTTTATTTCTTTTTTAAAGATCCAAATAGAGAATTAAACTGTAAAACTGTCTGGAATTGCTTGATCAGATAAAAGCACAAGTCATGAATATACAATTTTGTGCAGAAATAAACTTACTATCTACTTATTACAAATATAAGCCGGAGATAGGTATACATTTTGAGAGATTCTTAACAATATGGGTCTGACAGGCTGAGTAGGATAAAAGGATCATAGATAGAT
This sequence comes from Udea olivalis, assembly GCA_947369235.1. Lineage (NCBI taxonomy): Eukaryota > Metazoa > Arthropoda > Insecta > Lepidoptera > Crambidae > Udea > Udea olivalis. The sequence continues at coordinate 14,967,899 of OX376349.1, read as the reverse complement.
AATATTCTTTATTGTCCAAAACAAAGTAACTTAAAGCTAAGTATTACATTTAAAAACAATGCATAATTTAGGCGGCCTTATCGCTAATAGCGATCTCTTCCAGGCAAAATACGAGTAGAGTAAAAATGTGAAAAGAGAGGCAAGTATGTGCATAAATAGGTACACAGAAACTATTAAGAAGGAGAAATATGTAAATTTAACAACATCAATAAAATAAACTTACCTTGCATTTATAAATATTCTGATAAGTACATAAAATATTAAATCATAATCATATAATATACTGGCTTTAACTAAACTGATTCGATGCCATGCATGTACCTCTGAAACTTTGTATTCGTAGTCCTGGACCCTTTTCTTAAGCTTATTCCATAACTGTAGCAGTAACTTTGCAATATATGGTCAACAGCCAGTTACCGATACTCGTCTTACCCAATTATCATATAACTTTTGCGTACACGCCCTCGTTATTCACACTCTTTTAAAACAAAATATTTAACGCAACAAACCCACTTAAACCTGCGAGGCAAGTTGTCGTTAAGAGGTACGATAATGATTTCACTTACCAAGGGACAGCTTGGTAATAAAACAGGAGTTTTATAGTTCAAGATTTATCTCGAAATGAACACTTTTGCGTGCGAACAATTGATCCGTATTGCTAGCTGTTTGAACACTTTAGTAAGTACCTAAAGGTAATGGTGAGAAGTAAATATTGATAAACCTTGAAGAACGGGGATAATAATAGGCAAACAAAGTACAATTTTGTAAGTACAGGTAATATTAGTTGTCAAAACATAATGTACTGATTGTCAGAATAGCACACTGATATAAAAGGGCTTCTTCTTCTTTAGTATATTAGTATTCAAACAAATACAAGTAATGTGATTGGTTGTTTAAATTATCGTCAACCAATCACGGCAGTTCACATTGATATTTGACAACAGAGAGGTTAGTTCGATCAGCCATTTGGACATTCGGCGGCTAGACGACAAGAATCTAGAATAACCTTGAATGTTCAAATTGAGAACAGTTAACCATTTAAATTGGCCACATTAAGATGTAAATAACGATATTTTATAAGAAAACTAACATGATCATTTTCGTATAACGTATGTTGTCCATCAATTACGTCTAAGTTCTATTAGGAGTATCTTTACATGTAATCTGGCCGAAGCTGACACCCACCATATCTCAGACAAGCTGCATCGAACGGAGTGAATTACAAATAGAAACATTTATAGTTGTGTTTCGTAAAAGGCTCTCAATTTGAAGAGCTCTCAATTAAGTGCCTTCACTTAATTTGTTTTAAGTAAAACGTGACGTCGTAGATAAAAAGCTGTCTCGTTTACTCGGCGAACAGTCTGCCTCGACTAGATGATTGCGTTTTTGATCTTAAGTTTATCGTAAATAGAGTCTGAATTTGTATAAAACTTTAAAGGCCGGTCGTACATCTTGTTGTATTCTAAAGCTGTAAATATACTGTGTCGAAATTGGTATAATGACTTAATAATTTGATGTGACTCGAGTGCATTTGATTTTAGCGTTACGTTGAAAATTACAAGCATTAGCTATAATACCACGAGGGATTTTTTTATAAATAAGTGTATGGTATGAATGTGTCTATGTCTGTATTGTAATGTAATAGATTCAGATATTTAAAGTTTGTTCAATGTTTATTTTGAGTACGAGTAATCTTAGTAGATAATTTCTACCTTTCTGGCTACGCCTATTTGCCGTTATAGTTTTGACACTAACTTAAAACTTTGTTGAAAATTACTTATTTTTTCTTAGGAGAGACGATAAACTTGGATTTATAGCTTCGTGTCTCACATTGTAAATATGACATAATTATCGTTATTTATTAAGCTATGCAAGGAACATGCGTGTCTCAAAGTGTGTCAGTACCCTAATTAACCGGCTAAACTAGTTATTTTTTCTTATTAACATAAATCAGCGATGTAATGTAACAGCCATTAAGCTCCGCTAACTGAGCGTGGTGAATCGCAAAACGATATGTCGGGCGAAACACGCATCAAGACATTTAAAAACAACTTGTATAAATTATTTTGTTTAATCCAGGATGTCAGACGACACGATTGGCGTAGTGCGCTGTAGCACGGTTTCTCGCCTAGAATTCCGTTGGGTCCCGGGTTCGATTCCTGGTCGGGTCAATTCAGGAAACGATCTTTTCTAAATCGGTTCGGGTCTGGGTGTGCTGGGACACGCCCTTGGCTTAATTCCTTGTCTGGTACCTCGTAACACAGGGGTATTTATCTCTACTTCGAGACCATGACAAGCGGTGTGTTGTCTGGCGTATTTATTTTTTTATTCTGATTCGATCTAGAAGACAGACTTCGTTCCTTTTAGTTGAGAGTTGTGTCTTTTTAACAGTTTAATAACTGAAAACTGAGTGGGCATGTACACAAGACAGCACATCGACTTTCAGTTTATAAAATGTTGATCGTACATTGAAAAAAGGGTATCAGAAAAAAGAAGCTAAGAAGCTAGAAATCGTAAAATGAAAGCCAGTTAAACGTGTCTGTGTGAAATGAACAGTTTAATGTACTTACTCAGCGATTACGACTCCGATGTGTTCGCATTACTCAAATTATTTTATCCAGTTGGCCACCTGCAACAAAAAAAAAGTTGGTATTGAAAAAATACTTACATTACTTTTTTGCTAGTCTAAATCAACGATCAACTTGGCATCGCAACTATCCGAAAAAAGACAGGTAATATTATAGACTATAATAAAATTTAGCATGTGATTGTCTAGAATAACCTTTAGTTTGGGTAAACGAGGTTCCCCGATGAGTTATAGTATTGAGTTCTTCAAGAGGGGTTTGAAAAGGTTATTGCAGGGTCGACAACGTGTCCCGCGGTGCCACGAGTGCGGTGCTGCTGAAGACACGGCCCTGCACACACTACAGTTGTGCGCAGCATGGGCCGGGCAGCGCCGTGCCCTCGTGGCCATCATCGGAGGGGACCTCTCACTCCCGGCCGTAGTCCGGGCCATGTTGGGGAGTGAGGAGGCCTGGAGGGCAATGGTCTCCTTCTGCGAGGAGGTGATGACGCAGAAGGAGACCGCGGAGAGGGCCCGAGAGGACGACGCAGACGGCGGGGAGCAAGAAGACGGCGGTTTGCACGCCTTCTCCCTGCTCCTTAAAAGTAGCACTGGGGTGTAAGCCGGAGGGCTTACACCCTATTTCAAGGTGCTCCCGTCTGGGGGTGTACCAGTATACCGGGATGCCCCTGTAGCGTGACCGGCGACCCCTGGGGCGACGTGGTAATCCGTTAGGGTCCATGTCGCCCTATTCCATAGCGTGTCAGGTATACCCGGGTGTTTTTTAGTGGGTATGCCGCCGGCTTCAACGGCGGAGAGTCCCACACTCCCCCACTGCCCGACCCAGGCAGTGGGATAGTGCGTAACGCATTTTACACCCGCAAAAAAAAAGTGTCGACAACGTGCGAGTGATACCCCTGGTGTTGCACGTGTCCATAGGCTGTGGCAACCGCTTACTATCAGACGGTCCGCATGCCTAATTGTCCCTGACGTGGTATAAAAAAAAACCTAGACAAGCCTAGCCAAACTGGGATCTCGTAAGCTTCCTAGCTTGAATCACTATTATGCATGCCGACTCAACTACTAACCGTATTTTATTACGCGAGTCCAATAGTGTATAACTACATAGTTACAAGTCTAGAACCTCGTTAATAGCTAGCAAGTTAGTATAGAATCACTTATTATCTAGCTCTGAAGATAAATATGCATTACACGCGTTAACGGTCGAAGCGGAGTGAACAAAATCTTAACTGCAATGCGCAATGAAAAACAATGACTGCAAAAAAGTCGTGAAGTCTTTATCAACCAGTCATTTGCTCGTCACGTACTCTTACGTACAAAAAATCATGAACTTTTTTTACCTCCGGTGTCGACGAACGAGATCCGATCGCTTCCTCACCAAGAAGCTATTGCTGCACCGATCCTTGAGGTCAGCTCTCAACATTGTCTGACTACAATGCCGATTGTTAGAAAGAATCGCAAGACAATAGAATGGACTCGACAATTAGCATTGCCAATTAAATATTTGTTCAGCCAGTATTGTTTGTTACGGTTAGCAAAATAAACAAAACAGATGCACCGAGACAAACACGAGCAATTGATCAAGCCGTATACGGAGCCAAATTGCGGTGCAATCACCGTTCGGTTAATTAGGGAGTGCATTGAATTTGAATTTACAGTCGATCCTTATAAGACTCAGTGTCATGTGCACGTGTATTCACGCATTGCGATCTTGACTTTGGTAATCAATGAGTTTTAATGATTTGTAACGTCAGAGATCTAACTGGTCTTTTACATTCGTTTAATCCCCAGAGCTTTTTTTTTAACTGCCAAAACAATTAAAAATAACGTTGCTTTATTACACATGTACAAACGGTATTTTGGCATGCAATTCAAAATGGCATGATAACCTTATTAAAAAGAAAAGGTAATTAAAGATTAAATCAAGAGTGTTCGAGTATGAAAAGCGAAATTGAATATAAAATTGGTATTCTTGAATCATACATAATCCTGGGCTTAATATCGAAACATGACAGTCAGATTAATACTCTTGTTCCAAAATCTTCTTGTTCGACGTCATAAGTAACCCGCCAAAATGCATTGCACCATTAATTCGGGTGCAAATTACGATCTTATGCAATCGAATAAAGCGAAGTAAAATAGCACCCCTTGCATAAGTGATGTCAACTGACCAAGCCAGCGTAGGCGCACTGTGGGTGTGGGAACCGGTTAACGAGACACATGACTCATGGCTCAGATTTGGATGTAGATCGAAACATTTCCAATTTCTTTTATAGTCACTTGTTACTGTCTAATTAAACAAATGTTTTTAATTGAATTTAGAGAAAGTGACAGGTGGTCAGTGGCTTTTAAAGTGTCTTGCAAATTAGCAACTACTGATTTTTAATGTAAATTTGCCAAACATATTTATGCAGACTTTTGAGGTTTGCAAAAAAAAACTTGAACAGGCTACTATATTTTATGATTAGAAAATCAATGTAGAATACAGTGAGGAGTATGCCCAGTTAGTGCTCATAATAAGATTTCAATGAAAGCTCATACCCGTAAAATCAAATTCAGAAGAGAAGATAAATACTTGTCTCATTGCATGAATATTTAATTTAGGTAAGTTATGGCATGTTAGTTAACGATCTCGTTAGTATGGTCCCACAAATGGATATAAACCTTTCAGAGGAATCAAAAGCATCAATTCAATCTTTCTAAATCAAAGTAACTGTTTTTGAAATCGATTTATGTATCTGTGTAGCGAATCACGACATGTAGGGGACGAATCATAGAACAAAAAACATAATAAACCACTTCTCAGTATTACCACAATAGCCTTATTTGACCATGCGTGAGGACTATAGTGTGATAGTAATAAAGATCAAAATGCTGTGAATAAACGCATATAGTATTTAGTGCGCTTTCGCTGCTGCGTGGGAGATGGGAGTTACTTGGCCCAAATCGGTCAAACAAACACGAACAGGTTGAATAAATAAACTGAGTTGGTTAATACATTTCGGGTCCAAAGTGAAATCGAGTGCTCATTGTCCGCTGCTAATGTTGGTATGGATTAATCGATACAACCTTAGGTCACGAATAACAGGCTCGCAAACAATATCCGAATTGACATTTATGAATTTCGAAACACTGATAATGATAACATTTGTTTCACGGCCCGCGACACATAGATTTATGTATAACGACGTAAACACAAATTCAGTAACAAGTCGAACTTAGGAGACGAAATGGCGACGGCCAGCAAATTATGCTTGATTATGAATTATAGCACTATTGTGTAGTAACCAACGATATTTGGTTCAATAATATCTGGGAGTTGCGCTGTAGAAGTGAAATAAAAAAGTAAAAGGTATTTTACAAATAACTATTAAATCCTTCCGTTTTATTATAGCAATCGCCATCATCATCAAGTTATCAAACATTGATATAGAAACAGTCACCGCGTTAACCTCGAATTATTTTCCCAAAAACAGTTTTATGTACATAAAACATCATTGCAATATATTGGTGTCTGTTTTATTATCTATATAGATAGATTTTATGTACCATGTTCAAAACAAATTGCAACAACTTAAACATTACCAATAAAACTAGTGCTCGCTAAAGAGCATCTGGTAGTGTTGCTTTTACACAAAATGACGAAGAGTTGCGAACGTGCCGAAAGGTAATGCATCATTCATTACTTAATTATTTTTCTTCTCACGTTGCTTTGTTGGTGCGAACTAGTAAATTGTGTTATGCAAGACACTTCGTTTCGAGTTATCAGGTGCATTGTTTTGATACTCATTTAGTACAGATAATCTTTTGGTGGAACCTTTTAATGTCTTCACATTTCGTGTTTGATTTTTTCTCATTCTTTTTTCAAAATTGCTCTCAACTAACTTTAAAAAATATTCGTGCACTACAATAAAAAACCGTCAACTTGAACATTTGCAAATTTATCAAACAATCAAAGCTCTAAAAAAACAACACTGTGCTGAAATACAAAAAAAATACACCGTTTTTCGAATTTTACTTTTCTTTTATAAAAAAAAAAAAAAAAAAAACATGACGGTGAACGGCTTTCGCAGCGTAGCCCATAGAAGTGAAGCATACTCTTTTCATTCTATAGCCATAAAACACACGCAGTATAAAGGGTGAGATCACAAATATTGACCTTACTTTAGCATTCACTTGCACCACGTCATGGTTTAATATTTTGTTGCTATGCAATGCAACATATTACATTAACCATCACTGCATGAGAATGTCACAATTAAAAGTTAACAACCGCACTTTATACGCAAGTTTTTCACAAAACCCTTTCTAGTCTTTAAATTCGCAGCTTTATCTCGTTTAACAAAAATACATTTTTAATGCCGATAAAGAATCGACAGTGCGCAATAACTTGAAGGAATTGTAGAAGCAAGACATCAAAGTAACGATTACTACCCGAACACGATTCTATTAAAGTCGATAGTAAAATAGTAATCAGTTTGAGCCTTCTGACAACAACAAAAATATATCACAGGACAGAAAGTGGCAGCAGGTTTTACCAGTATTTCGTTTAAGGATACTAGCTTCAGTCGTATGTGAACTAAATTACCTGTTAAATACTTTAACGTTAAACAGAGACAGCCAACGAGATAATAGAGACAGAAATAATCAGCTACAAGGCTTGACATTGCATATTAAGTGCATAACATCATGAAATGATCTTACTGTTGCTTGCTTTCTGACTTGCAAATTATATAACTATTATTGGTCACTTACTAAGCAAAGGCTACGTAAGCTATAGTTTATTGTTGAATATAACGTTCAGTTATTTGTAAATTAATATTGAATATATTACATGTTTTCATACTAAGCAGATACACCTTTGCAGAAATAAATATCTAATAGGAAAATCGAATCAAATAAATTGTGTTGATCAAAACTAAGCAGAAAAATAGGAACAGCGGATCTTTGTCATGCTGCAAGTAAATATGTAACTCTTTTTTTTTTTATTTGACTATTTATTTCATTTATAAAGTAAATCAATTAAGTTTCATGAGTTGATATCAGATTTGCAAAAGTAACAAATAATCTTCAATTATTAACTAATAATTGACAATCGTAAAATGACAGTTTTAAGCACCTTTTAAGTCACAGTAAAAAAGTAACTTTTTTCCACGTTCTAATCTAATGGTATTTATTATGCGGTTGCATTATTTTAACAATTAACTATGAACTTAAAGTCTATTTTCAATTTGGACCAACCATATATTTTCGATTTGAAATAATGAAATGACACATCATACTATAATTCAGTCAAGGAATGACTCAAAATAGGGTAAAGAGTGCGTGAACACTTATTTTCTGCTACGACGCACCATTTTTGAAATAAGGGCGTAAAACCTAAATCTTTTAACCTCCCCCCTCCCTGCCTCCTAGACGTCGGGACTTTTAGTATGTTATCCTGCCCTTAGGCACCCTAAATTGAATTTCTTAAGAAATCGCTTCGGTTTCACGCACTCAATAACTACTGTATTGACTGAACTATTACGATTCGCGTATTAATACAAGAAAGCGTATATGAAATTGCATACCGTGCTGGCCCATTATCTTGAAAGTAACAAAAGTTACTACCAAGGACTATAGTCTAACAAATTCATCAGGCCGTAAAAGCACAGTTACAGCCCGAGCTGAGCCGAGAAAGAGTTTGTGGCCATCATTATGGCATGAACAGTTACGTTGCTCAGAACACGTTTGTAGAATTGTAGGTTTCTAAGTGCAGGAACTGAGTATCAAAGAGCTTCTATTAGATGCTGAGATGTTCACGAATGAAATCTGTAGTCTGACGATTGGTTTTGTGAAAAGAGAATAAAAACGATTACTTGTGCAAATATTTGACTGTAGCCAAACTATAGCCAGTATCATCTTAATCGAAAGTCAACTATTTGCAAAAATATTTATTTCGAGTGTTAAAGGCGCTTGCCTATAACAATGATGAAACAAACGTTGGCCTACAACGTAAAATACACTAGATACATTTGCCGGGTCTGTAAACGGCCTCGGTAGCTCAGTTGGAAGAGCAGCCACCCGTTTTGTGGAAGGTCGCTGGTTCGTATCCCTCTTGAGTCCCTAGGATCAGGTCGTATTTTTCTAGTTTCTATCTTTGTGTACTGTAGACGAATACTTGTTGCAAATATTTTTAAGATGAAATTGATATGACTCTCACCGTTTAAGTCAGAAACGAATTCGAGCGTGTTTTAATAGATGTCAGATACTTTTTTTCATAGTTTTCAATACATTCTTATATGTACTACAAAATATATGTTCATCACATTTATGATTGGAAATCGAACTCTCAACCTTTATCGCTATAGGCAGAAACATTACCAGTTGCGTCAAAAGTTGTTTTTTAATTGTAAACATAGTTGGTATATTAGTCGAACGCGACAGTGATTTATTTTTCCGTGATATATTTTAAATAGCTAACGTTAAACTAGCAAAAACTTAAATTGGATTCGGTCTCTAACCCAGTGACATTTCCTTCAAAGGAATGTTATCAAGCCATTCTCCAGTTCCTTGACTATAACGACTACTGAATGTTTTTTTAAAAAGGTGTGTTCAAGGATATATGGTTAACATTCTTCTCGTTTAAATCGCTGAAAGTTGAATACTGAACATTACTGTCTACTTGAGACTTTTAAAATTTTGTCTTAATCAATTTCTATTGAACCTGAAAATATTTTTTTAATAAACATTCGATTCGATCGACAGAATTGCATCACGTATGATATTCTGTACGTCTACCCACGAGTTGCCAATTTAAATTTACGTTATCGTTCGCGTAAAAAAATGTACTGGGATGACACATGACATGACATGACAATGTCAAATCCCAATACATTTTTTTACGCGAACGATAATGTAAATTTAAAGTGGCAACTCGTGGTAGACGTACAGATCTTTCAGTTCTTGAGATAAACGATTGTATTTTGCTAATTTTGACATCTACCTCTACCATTAGTTTACGTCAAGTATGACGTCAAGTATACAACGAACATAAACAATGAACATTTTTAGTTCGATTCTTTTACACTAGTGGCGCTGCTGTCATGACTGTCTTCCGTATAAATGGTATACATGGTAGTGGTACTGAATGCCGTTGATCGGATCTAAGCTGCGTCTAGGTAATCGGTTTAGTTTTAAAAAATATGTACATTACTCTCAAGAGACGTCGACGGCCCCGCTCACTTTTTGCACACCTCACTTCATCCATTCACTTTTGCACCCTTTTTTAGACTGACGACATAGCCAGATAATTTTAACTGCCAGCCATGACATGTCAGTTGACTCGGTGATTAAAAAGGTGGTAACGTTATTAATGATTCCTCATAATTGACGAACTGTGAAATTAGTTACCATAATCGAATTAAAAAATATTTATTTTAGCTTTAAGATTCATCTAAATGTGATGAGTAATTATTTGAACACTCGGTTGCCTATCACGAATCTCACGATCGAAAGGTCTAAATTTGATGAAATACCTACGATGAGATAACCAGTTACGTTTTAAAATAAAGGTTCAGGTTTTAATACAACCTATTTTAACCAAAACGTTGGTGTTACAAGAGTAGTAAGAGTGATTTCCTTCCAGCTCAAAAATATTGCTTTTTGCGAAGAGAGGTTACAGATAGATAGATACAATTACAACAACAGATAATCAAAAGTAATTTCTCATTCAAAGCGACGCTTAGCCTATTCGTAAGGCAATAGCCATTTACAAAAATAATGCGACAAAGGAATCGCGTTTACATAACACCAATAAACGTGGTTGCAGGTAAAATGTGAATCTCCCACGTTGCCTCAACTCTCAACCGATGGCATTTCAAGTAATAGTGTTGCTTTTCGCATCCGCATACAATTTAACGTAGGATTACAGCTTAATTTGCGGTAAAACCCTTTGTAGCAATCGTTGTGCAAATAAACAATGTCTCAGTATCAGACGATTATGTAGTGAAAAGCACTATTACGAGTAATTGTTCTGACATCAAATTTTAACAACACTACCCACATACATAACGCTTTACTTCGGGACCAGAATAATGATTATGATGTCTCAATGTATTGTATTATTTAATTAAGGTAAAATCACAACTCTATGGTTTTCCACAGTCGGGCATCGCGTTAGATGAATAACTAAAAATCCTAAATATAGATCAACAGAACACCATTGATGTCTTAATTCATATCGAGTATTTATTTCCTAATAGAGTTTATTCTTATTTCAGTCAGATAGGGAAAGGCTTATTGGAGCATTTGATTATGTACCTAAGCAAGTGCTACTACTAGGGGTAGTTCACATCTCAGCAGAATACATATAATTAAATTTTAGGAGTGGTCATAAACAAACAAACATGAACATGTGTCCAACACCCCGTTGCCAGCAATGTTTTGGCAACATAGCGGCGAAATATTCCAATTTGCTATGTCTTTGGCAATAAACATTCAACCAGTTCGATGCCTGGTTCCGATAACATCCCGATCTATCTAATTAGAGGATTGAAAGTCACAATCACTGGCCATTCTTTGCAAACGAGAGCCTAAGGCCTTAGATAACATTAGATCGTAAAGGTCAGAAAGTATACGTGCGCTATTTTGCGTCAATTCGTTCGCAACTTTATTAAACTACATGTTGTCATTTGGTAATAAATTCAGTCTACGATATGTTTATCCTAAAAATATAGTTCACCGAAACGTGCAATTACAGCTATTATGTTCTACTGATATATTGTAGGACATTATTATAGTTTTGGGGCTCATAAACATTGTAACAAATTGGGGGTGGTTATAACTAGACACATTACCTCGGGCAGAATCAGAATACATTATTAAATAATTATAAATACATACTAGTTGTACGAAAAAACACCAATTACTTTTGGTTGTACGAAAAAACACCAATTACCAATTCACCGTATGAATGAATGTGTGTCTAGTAGCCACCTAATAGAGTAATGAAAGGTGAGATAAGAGTGTACCAATTAGTTAAACGTTCGTCTTTTCAGCAAAGTATAAATTAAAGCTTTGCTAATCGTCGCACAATAAGCAAGATTATTTTCAATCAAAATCTCCAACCGAAACATCCAACAGCAACAACGAAGACAAATTAAAAGCATAACAGTATCTCAGTCACAAATTGACTATCATTGAAGACGAATCGTCCAACATTGCAGCCGTAACTAAGCCGATACTTTCCACTTAAGAGCGGAGCATGATTCACAGGTCTGCTAAAGTTCAAGCCTCCACCAGTCAAGGTCTCGGAGGATCCGTTATCGGAACAGCGACGTCACGAAGAGGCGTCACTGCTTCGCCGTTTTGATGCACGTCTCGGCAGGTTTCCATTGCAAGTTCTGTTTTTTTACTCGTAGGCATATACGACACGTTTGCATCAAGTGTGTTGATCAAAGATCATATCACATAGACAAGCTCCATTTGCAAAGATTTTTAAACAGTTAGACTGTTTTTTTGAACAGTTAGAAAAGAAAAAAGTTTGCCAGATAGTTTCTCTTGAGATAGGTTTAAGTTTGTTATGCCTAATAGTACAAAAACTACATCCGTTCTGTTACTAAGAACCTTTAGTAAATATAGCTCATAAAACAGAAAAACTAATTTTCAATTACCTTGCACGACACCTTGAGCAATATACCCATTGAATAATAAGGAAGTCTGAGAAATGACTATTTCCAACAATGCCTCAGGCACTCAATTCCTTAGTGCAGTTATTGCTGGTTTAATACATTTATTACACTTACTCTTTAATGGCTTCTCCTCAATAATATTCCTTTGTAAACCGACTTTATTAATTTTTGATCGTTACAAACTGAACAATGTGCATGTAATATGTGAACGTACCAATTTATGATTCTCTAACGTGAGGTTAAAGGTCTCGCTTAATGATTCGCATTAATATACATAATATCAATACAGCTATTACTGATAGCAAGAAGAGGTAAATCCTTTACCTTACCTCGTTAATAAATCAAAATCAGAATAGGTTTCATCTTAGTTATGGGTTTGATTTGCTTGCGGTGTTTTGCGTACATATCAGAAGATTGATATTCCCACAGATAAGATTCATTTTCGCCAATTCATTAAATGTATACCTAATGAGCTAGTTTGGAAAATGTTAAGAGGACCTGCCTATAGAACCGATGGTCATGTATTTAATTTTTACCCAGGAGGCACATTCAAATGATGATTGTAATGCAATTTTTGTTTTCATTGTCCGGGCACAACCCTACTGCGGTTCAAATCGTTAATCCAATTGATTTACAATAAAAAAAAACAAGACAAACTTTAATAAAGACATTTTTTTTACATTACACAAGCGGCAAGCGACAAAGCAACAGTTGCCTGACCGTTAGTAACACCCGCAAATAGCTCAGTGCGCAATTGTTTTTATCAACGCATCGTATTTCAGTCAATTAATGAGCAAGTTTAAGCAAGAGGTCCAGCCTTCGGGTTCCTGGATGGGTTCGTTTTTATCCCCAGAAAAAGTTCATGTGGCGAACAGTTGTGGTTATTTTGTGTATGTGTGCTAATTAAGGACTTGCACTAAAGCGCTTTGAATAAATTAATATACAAGAAGGTCAATCAGGTTAAATTAACTACAGAAGATTACATTATCATCTACTTATTCAACGCTCTCACCAAGAAGCCAAATTAAAGCGGCAAGCGACAAAGCAGTTGCCCTGACCGTTGACTTGTAAGCGCCGTATCTCTGCGCAATAGTTTTTATCAACGCATTGCATTATCAGTGCTGTCGAACCAACTGCAGGAATGGAAACAAGCACTAGCAACTCACGAACTTTTACTTATTATCCCAAGCAAAAGACCAATGATTGTTCCGTGATTAGGGTATCGAGGAGTTCTGTTAATGAATTGAGGACAATTATGGAAGTGGATTGCGGAATTGCTCAAGATTAACTATACCCACTAATGCGGTTTTGTATGGACAGTCGTGATATTCATTTCAGCTTTGCCTGTCAGGGAAGAAAAATAATAAAGATAGCCTTAGGCTACAATAATAAAACTGAGTTAATTTTAATCAAAGATCCGATCCGATATTGTAATTCATATTCTTTTGATGTTCCAAATTAAATATTGTAATTTGGAACATCAAAAGTGTTGACTGGCGTTTTGTAATTTTCACACATTACTGGAACCGTTGGTTCAGTGTAGATACTCACAATACAGGTGCTCTGATTATTTGACAACTGTATGTAGGGTTTTGAATGTGTTGAGAATGGAATTAAAGAGTATTTTTTATTAAGTACCTACATTGCACTGGGTAAAGAATGTTTAATTCAAAAACAGAAACTACATGGATGAAAATTTGATTGAAGGACGAAGTTTTGTAGAAGTCGAATATTTACACTGTAACAAGGTATATTTAATGAAGTTCAAATCTGAAATGTACCACGTGAAATGTGTGTTAATTCCACTGAAAATGAATGTATAAATTGTCCAATCGGCAACACGGTAATCAATGAGGTTAAGGTGGTAACCAAATAAAGTGAATCATTCAAACTCTACATTCTAAAGGTACATAAAGTGGTTGTACGTCCGGAACAAATCGTCATGTCCTCAAAAACACCGGCACAGAGACCCCACAGTCGATTTCGTTTACGAGCCAAATACAGCCTGTTTAGATCCGATAGCCTTTTGCGTATGAATACGGACGATAATGACTTGAGATTAAGATCTTTTTCCAATGAAATCGTAAGTAGGAGACTGACGGTTGGTGCCTTTTTCGGTCACGCAAATAGATTGTTGGCTGGCGTTTGAGAGATATTACACGGTGATGCAGCTTAGTTATTCTGTAGCTGTCATCGAAGTGTATCTGTGCACCTTATCGAGCACGAATAAGTCAACTTTGAAATAATACAAACATACATAACATCACGCCTTTTCCTAACGGGGTAGGCAGAGACCACATCTTTCCACTTGCTACGGTCCTGACACACCTCTTGCGCTTCTTCCACTCTCATTTATCCTTTCATACAAGCTCGTCGATTATGGGTACTCCTGACCTGACCTTTTCTGAGCACGTCTTGGACTTGTTATAAGTACGTCCGTCTAGGCCTTCCCCTTTCAACAGCTCCATCCACCCTCGCCTTGTAAATTCGTTTCGTTAATCGCCTTTCATCCATCCTTTCCATATGCCCAAACCATCTTAGCATTCCCATCTTAATTTTTGTGACAACATCCTCTTTCACACCACATCGCTCTCTTATTATGCTATTGCTTACTTTATCACTCAATGTCACTCCTGCCAAACTTCGCAATGCTCTCATTTCCACTGCATTTATCCTACTTTCATCCTTCTTTTGCCATACCCAACTCTCACTTCCGTACTTAAGCGTCGGCACTAACACCCCTGCATGAACAGCCAGTCGCGCCTTCTCTGACACTTTCTGGCTGTTCACAAAGGCATGCAGCGCCCCATTGAACATATTCCCTGCATTCACTCTTCTATCAATATCACCCTCATGCCTTCCATCCCTCGTGAACCTAGTACCCAGATACACAAATTCTTTCACTTGTTCTACCTTTTCACCTCCAATTAAAACATAACATTCTGTCATATCCTCATCTCTTTCAAAAACCATGGTTTTTGTCTTACTTACTTTCACTTTCATACCTCTCGCTTCTAACGACGTATTCATTAATGTCACCATTACCTGCAACTCGTCGGCTGATGACGCCAGTATGACTTGATCATCAGCGTAGAGAAGGCATTTAACAAGCAACCTATCCATTCTCAGTGCATAATCACTGTCTTTCAGATCTCTCAAACATTCATCCATGAATAGGTTGAACAGCCATGGGGACGCTACACAACCCTGTCTAACCCCTTTATGGATGTCAAACCAGTCAGTGTACGCCCCGTTTATTCTGACGCAAGCACTGTAACACTCATAGAGAGATTTCAGCGCTCGTATCAGACAGCTGCTCACCCCATGCGCGGATAAAGACAACCACAACTCATTCCTTTTCACCCGATCATATGCTTTTTCCAGGTCCAAGAAAATGCAATAGACTTTTTTGTTTTTAGCCAAAAAAAATTCCACTACGCAACGCAAGGAAAAAAACCTGATCCGTACATCCCATTCCTTTTCTGAATCACGCTTGCGCATCCCAAATCTTTTCTTCCGTCTCTAATACATAGCCAGCATTTCAGGAATCAAGACAAAATTCATGTCAAGATGACATTACAAATGATTTTTGCACATGTTTGTTTTCCTGCACACCAAACACCACATAAAATTTAGAACGGGTAATGCGTATGTTGGTGTAAGTAGCACTTAAAATAACAACATGATGATATACAATTAGGTATTTCAACGCTAAAAGCCATATTTTACAGACAATTCACAAGTACAGACAATTTGGCAAGAAGTATAAGTAAGCAAGCACATTTTATTTCTGTAATTTAGAGAACCAAATCTCAAAGTAACCAAAAATATAAAAGTAAGATTCATTCAGCACAAAGAGGAGAGAATAACACAATTGATTATATCACTGCAGAGATATTTTGTTCGTGTACTCGAAATTTCTCAGCTTAGTCAGACCATACCAGACGGATTGCACATGCCAAGTACTAAGCTCATTCCTTGAGCGATATTTCAAAAAGTAGATTGAACAAAAAGTAACGCCTGAGCACAAGCAGACCAATTTCTAGAGCCGCGAGGTCAAACCGTTTTATTTTTGGCCAGACACGAAACGGTAATGTCACCGGTTGCGAAAGTCACGCGCCTTGTTCTAAATCACATTTGTGAGGGAGAACGACTAAATTTTGCCGGATAAATTTGCTCGCCACAATTACAATGACGAA
Source organism: Udea olivalis (assembly GCA_947369235.1). NCBI lineage: Eukaryota > Metazoa > Arthropoda > Insecta > Lepidoptera > Crambidae > Udea > Udea olivalis. The sequence goes on along the minus strand of OX376349.1, from coordinate 14,951,445 downwards.
ACTGAAGTTTTTGCGAGTTTTCTAAGCTGAGGATTGCGCGGTTATCTCGCATTCAGGTCGAAGTGCGTGCACCAAAAAGGTTTTATTGACTACGATTCATAAAAAAGTGAAAGGCAGTCTCAGAAGCCTTGAGTCCCTTCGTGTCAAAGGGCAAATGGAGCAGACCATTTCAGATTTTTCAACAAGAATTCGAAAGTCGAATGAATGTTAGCAGATGTGACTAGAACTAATCATGGAGACGATCGACTTTCAACTTGACGCTTTGAAGATTGATGACAACATACTTTTATGGGTCTTCCATACTAAGCAAACTGTTGTAGTCTTTTTTTGTGATAGGTAACGTGTTTTCCGTTTTCGACATGGCTTGCTCTGAAATTGTGAATGAGATAGAAATTGCAAGCAATGCTAAAATTATGTTCTATAAGCTGGGCCATTGGCATAAAGGTTCGCGATCTTGGCTAGTGACGAAGGTCGTAGATGCGATCCCCCCCCCCCCCCCCCCCCCTCTTCTCCTCCTGAACTACTAAAACGTTATAGGCAGACTGTTTTGCGATTAGAAATAAATGCAGGAAAACTGATACTCCTAATGTTTTTAGACCCTCGCGGTTCGTAATAACAGCGATTCAGATAAGAATGAAATGGCCATATTGATTTGGTCGCTAAACCCGGCGAAGATAAACATAATAGCTGTTTCATAATAGTCCACTAGTAATGGCTCCTGTTTATTGTTATGATTATGCAATTTAGATTTTATCTTTTTATGAAATATGGAATGTATTAACAGTATTAATGCTTAGTTAAAACTTACATAACCAGACAAGAAAAAACAAAGAAATCGTAAGACACTCCCTACGTCTTCAGTATGTCTACCACGAGTTCCCAATCCCAATACATTTTTTTACGCGAACGATAATGTAAATTTAAATTGGCAACTCGTGGTAGACGTACTGAAAACATACTTAAATAGCATCATCCTTGACTTGATTTTAACCAATAGGTGCTATTAAAAAGAAGGTCAAACTACACTTAATATTTGAAAATAACCTACTGATGCATGTACGTACAATCAAAGCAAAGTTATACTAATCTCTGCAATAGTTATTTCACAACATACCATTAACTTTAATTAGGCCAGCACCTATTTGAAATTACAAATACGAGAAACTTAATTACAAATAGTGCGTATCTAAACTTTAATAGTCAATTTGTTAGCAACTAATAACAAAACGGCAGCAGTAAACTGTTGAAACAGTAAATACCTTTCTTTTGTAAATAATACGGACATTTGTTTCAAGAAAAACAATACTCATACGAGCATAAAAGAAACATTCGAAACAAAATACATGACGTGTTAACAAAAAATACAATCAACCAAACATTGGCAATGGGTAAACGGCCTGAAATTGAAACGCGTCAAGACAAATAGATTAAGAAAAAGTGTTGATACAATTGAAGCTTCACTCCAGCGCTGACAGCCTATGGGGTCGATCTACATCAGCGAGCAACTTCTGTACGTCTACCACGAGTTACACTTTAAATTGACGTTATCGTTCGCGTAAAAAAATTGTATTGGGATTTGACATTGTCATGTCATGTCATGTGTCATTTCAATACAATTTTTAACGCGGACGATAACGTAAATTTAAAGTGTTGATCTTAAAATTGCTGAAGTATTTGTATCTGTAAAAGGACAAGTAAAACTACGTGTCAAGCAAATGATAATACACTTTGACTTTATTATCTTCTGTCAAATATCTGATTAATGACATCAGCGAGCAACTTCTGTACGTCTTTAAATTTACATTATCGTTCGCTCAAAAATGCAATACAATTTTTTACGCGAAGGATAACCTAAATTTAAAGTGGCAACTCGTGGTAGACGTACTGTATATGATTCGTATTGGAGTCCTAGGGCAATAATCAAAGAACAAAGTAGGTATATCCGAGACGGTTAATGCGGTTAGGGAAAATGGCTTCCCACCACCTCCACTAGCAACGTTAGGTTAAACTTTTAATAAGCTCGAATCATTGTGCCATTACCATGTTGCGTTCACCATGACTGACACAGACGGCCTGCTTCAGGCAGCCTGTTGGTAGCAACAGGCTGCGGGCTGTAGAGCCCTAGTTGTAAGCCCCTTATATTGAAGAAAACAGCCCATGTCGGGGTCTTTAATTATTTACATTTGAAAATTTAATTGTAAATCCTTGATTTTTTAATTGAATTACATATTATTTCGGAAACCATGACGATATTATTCGTGGGGGGGCCGATCTGAGATGGAGAATTGCGTCCTAGAGAGGAACAGACAGACCAGAATAGCTTTGAAGAAACTTGTGCAAGTACATATATCACTTAACAGTTATACACCCTAGAGAGCCTTTTAGAACGATTTGCGTTCACCATCGATTGTTCTCTTTGACAGATCATAAAACGCGAAGTAGACAAATGAAAATGTAAAATCTAAATCTTTCTGTCGCCGACGAAACAGATATACGGCTGTGATTGCAAGGAGCCTGGGTGGACAGACTTGTAAATAAATTCTTCATTAGCGAGAATAACTGGATTGTTGGGATTAGATTCTGTTAGAAAGCAGACTTAGGTCCACTTGCATCAACGCGTTTAGCTAATCTTGTCAGCTGTCACGCTTTGATGAGTGTATTTCGCGCATGGCAAGAAAGAGACAGACATAAGATTCACCTTAACTTATCATGATAGAGTAAGTGGATGTAACTAAGGCGATAAGTACAGATAGCCTGTTAAACTTAAGTGGAACCTAAGTTTATTTTTGAAAGTCTAATAACTTAAGTGCAGTTTACAGTTCGTTAAATAAACAAGTACTTCCCGATAGAAGCAGCGTGCGAACCGATGGAGGAATTGCAATAGGTTTATGTATGATATACACATTATTCTAGTATTATTTCATTTACGTCTATGTTATTTATGTACTTTTACGTTGTTGAAATGTATTAAGTACTTTTTGCGATTCAACATCGATGTATACGACATCTTCATTCCCATTAACAAGTTTCCAACCAGACTTTAGGTGTAACAAAGCAGTTGGAAAATAGTCTTAAAGGTATTGGCATAAAGTGTTTTGCTATTTGACTTCTTGACTGTACTAAGGCAACATTAAAAGGCGGTCAAGTCATCACATCCAAATTGCATGCGTTTCTCCCTTTTATCAAAGCGAGTCAACGAAGCTAATAGTACTGGCACTAACTCAGAGTACTTTACCGTCCTATCAATGAACCTGCCATTCGGACTCTTCCGCGGTTAAGAAATCATTCCAACTTGTCTGCGACTTGAAGTCTTTGCGTTCGGAAATAGTCCATTAGACTGAAGGATCGTTTTCAAACAAAGTTAAGCAAGTTTAGAGTCTGCACTCAGTAAATACGGCTCGCGGGCAAGTACCTCCTGTCTTAAAACAATTTTAGAACTACGAGTATCATAATCGTACTAGTACGTGGGTATTTTAAAAAATTCATATAATACGACAATGGCCGTCGTAAGCCAATCTCGCTCTAGCGTCTGACCCATGGACTAAGGCCATCGCGGGACACATGTGACTGAATCGAATCCACTGTCACTACAACCGGAGCAAACGAGCCAATCACCGTAAAAAATGACGAAGTTACACAATCTTAATATTACAAACCATAACCGCATTCTCTTTCTAGTATTTGGTTTAAATTTCATTCCCGGTGCGGATTCTAAGGAGAATAATTGTCAATAAACGTTGTCAACGTGGCCCTACTAATAAAATACTTGCAACAGAGTTCTAGACAGTTGTGAAAATTAAAACTATAGGAATTTGCATAATGTTCTTTGTAAACAATCCTGGTTTGTTGCAATTCTGTGATATGATAAAAGGAACAACTTTGTGGAAATTTGAAGTGAATGGTAACCTGATGGATGATTTCTATACAAACTTAAAACCTGGCTTAAACATTGATTCCGTTGATATTTTAGACTGAATCGACTATTTTTTTTTAAACTGGAAAATTTCCGTTAGGTATCAATATTTTTGATAGTAAAGTAACGTTGCGACGGTAATGGTATTTCTAATCAGATCTACATTAGCCCTTGGTATCCCACTGTGAGGTAAGACCTTATTTTGCCCTCTTACATGCAAGTCTATCATTAGCTTTTCAGGGTATTTATGTTTGTTAAACATATACAGATAAAAATTAGAAAAAATCGACGTGATCCTAGGGACTTAGGCGGGATTCGAACCCGCGACCTTCCACAGTGGTGGCTGCTCTTCCAACTGAGATATCGAGACCGTTATGAGACCTGCCCCCCGATTCAGAACGAAGTTTTCGACCGATTCGGTAAATTTGTTTCAGTTATAGTAAATGATACGCTTAACGGTATCTATCAATATTATCATATGTTGAAGCCAAAGGCCTTAAGTTTTCATAACTTAATAACATAAAATCTATCTTTATTAAAAATAAAATAATATAACCGAATCAGTCGATAACTTTGTTCTGAATCGGGGGGCTGGTGAATTTTTCTCGTGTATTGTAAGCCAACGTTATTTCATCAATGTCATAACATAAGGCAGGCGCCTTTTAACACCCGAAATAAATATTTTTGCAAATATTTTGACTATCGATTAAGATAAAACTAGCTATAGGATAAGTTAATTTTATTTTTAGCATATTAATGCACTATTTTCTACACAAAAATAGAAACTAGAAAAACAGCTTTTTCTAGTTTCTTTGAGTAGAATAAATAAATAAATAAAATAAATATGCGCCAGACAACACACCTCTTGTAATGGTCTCGAAGTAGGGATTAATATCCCTGTGTCACGAGGTACCACACAAGGAAATCATCCAGGGGCGTCTCCCAGCACACTAGGAGAAAATAAAATAAATAATAGAAAATAGTGAATTTCACTAATGTTCAAACATGTGTTTGATTATATTTATCGCTGCTTAGTTTGTAATCAAACGACGCTAGTGAAAGTTATCCTATATAATTGTAATGGAGTTCCTTAAATCGTAACTCTAATAAAACATGTGCAGTTTATCTCCGATAAGAAAACCCATAGATTTAAAATAGCAAAAGCAATAAACAACACTTACGCATTAATTGCGGTTTAACGTTACAAAACAAATGGTACTTCAAATACATACACAGTAAATCCACATCTAATTACGTTTTTAGACAAATGGTCAGTGCATTAGAACGATAATTGTCCGAGATGTCTGTTATGCGCTTGCTCAATGCATGCTACGTAGGGGTGCGACTTAATAAAATAAAATAAAAAATATGCAGACATTTGACCACCATTTTACCTGACCTTGAGTGACGCAGGACCTTGCAGCAAAAGAGGGGCAGGTCCAAATTTAAGCAGTTCCCTTTTTTTTACATGTAGTTCGAACAAAAAATTTGTCTAGCGTTTGATGCTTGAACGAGACATCTTTTAAAATTGTATTTGCTACCTTTTTGCTGCAAGGTCCTCAATTGTGTAGTAATTAACTGCAACTATGTCCGCCTGAAATTTGTATTGAAAAATGACACCCTATAAAATAAGTTTACACACACCAACAAAAATCCAACTTACGACAAGCAAAATATCGGTTCAGGCACAAGCGTTAAAACAAGCAATTTGAAAATAATTCTACTGACTGACTGACATCTAATAACTACTTAAATAAATTATCTACATCTGTTCGGTTTCGTTTTCGTCACTCTTTTTTCAGGGTTTGTTCAGAATGCAAGCTAAATAATATTTAATCATAACCAAGCAAAACTTGCTTAGCAACAGAGTTTTTGACAACCCTAATATTGCCACCCGCTGCGCTTACAATCGCCACTAACTTTGTTCCATTATCTACTACCGCGTTTTATGGTACTTCCTTTATTTCCTATCAAATAGAGCACTCGCTACAACCATGTTAAATCACAAGTTTGAATAAATTGAGCTTTCTTTTTGGTATCAAATTATGTTTTACTTAATTATTAGCTGCACTAGAAAATCTTTACAGTTGATTTCACAGCCTACACATAAGTTTATTGCGGTAAAAAGTTTGAATAACATACAATATGGTATAAAAAAAACAATTTATCACTTAAATACCTTTTTAAGGTATGTATCAATACAGATAGTGACTAATTCTTTTGTTATTTATTTCTCATTTAGTTTTCTAAATAATAAAGAAATAACTTTAGAATGTGTGAACTAAGTTTTAACCAGTTACTCTAATTTGACGTTGCAAACAATCCCTTACGACAACCTATCTCTTCAGCTTTCATTCAACTACTGAAAAGCGAAAGCACACAAATAAAACGTGCAAGTGCGAGTCGGACTCGCGCACCGAGGGTTTCGTACGAAAGTAGGTACATTTATTAAAAATATTTTTATTATATAATGTAACTAAAAATTTACGGTTTTCGAAATGTCTCCTTTATCTGTGCTAAGACGTTGCTTCGTACCAAATTTCAAGATTCTAAGTTCACGGGAAGTACCCTGTAGGTTTTGATTCCCTTGCGAGTGTCTAAATTTGCGGCATAAACGGCTGTATCTTTTGATTGCGTTGGCTTACAAGTTTTTTCAGAGCTCTAAGAGACAGTAGACCTGAGTATTTGATATAAATTCCAGCTTGATACCTCCACGTGTTTCTGATTAAAAGGGTCTTAACAGACGGACAACAAAGTGATCCTTTAAGTTTTTCCTTTCGAGGTACGGAACCCTAAAAATTAACGAGATTTAGAATTTCCATTTGAAATTGGTCTTTATCGGTTGCATGCTGCCTGGACCAATTGGAATAGGGTTTAGTAATCGTAAGTCCATTTACCAGGACACAAAACTTGTCGAATCGACGCACAAAGGACGCACTAGTATGGAATGCATATAATTTATTTCAATACACACACAATACGCATTGTTCAAAAAGATCCTATGGTAATAACAGACTCCGTACAATGGTTTTAAATCATTCTGCTTAGAAACCAGACGATATCCAAATATGGTGACTAGAGCACACTATAAATCATAAATACTGAGACTAGAAGCAACAGAAATGCATATTGAATAGGCCCGCATTAAGGAATATGAATAAAAATAGCCTTACGCATATTCCCTTCCCATTTAAGGGTAACGCATTAGTGGTTAGCGTTTTTTGTTGCAACAAAACGCATAGAAAATTAATGGATGGGAAACCAGCTAACCACAGCTTCACAACTCTGTTAGAATAATATTTATAACGAAAATACATTCGTCTACGGTGGCGTGGTTATAACTAGCAGTTTAGAAACAATTTAGGTGTTAAAGAGAGTATATGATGTTTTCCAAATTAAAAGATCTACATAAGCTCATCATCATCATCATTTCAGCCGTACGACGCCCACTGCTGGGCATAGGCCTCCCCCAAGGATCTCCACAACGATCGGTCCTGCGCTGTCCGCATCCAGCGGCTTCCCGCGACCTTGACCAGATCGTCGGTCCACCTTGTAGATGGCCTGCCCACGGAACGTCGTCCGGTACGCGGTCGCCATTCGAGAAGCTTTCCGCCCCAACGGCCATCGGTTCTCCGCGCTATGTGTCCCGCCCACTGCCACTTCAGCGATGCAATCCTTCGAGCGATGTCGGTTGTTTTTGTTCTCCTGCGGATCTCATCATTTCTGATTCGATCGAGCAGGGAAATACCAAGCATCATACATTACATAAGCTCACAAATCACAAAATAATGACGTCACAGCACAAAGCAGCAACCATAGCTGTATGTAGACTACATAAGCCATTTATTAGGAACCTGTCATTGTAAAACAAATATGTTGATCAATAAAATGCCGATCTTAGCACTGTAACATAGTTTAATATTAATAGTCATGTGATAGATATCAAAGTGAAAATACCATTTATATTAATTTACCAGTAACATGTTTCGTTCATATTTATTTATGGCTTAATCGCCCCATAACAATACAGTAATAAAGTACTTTCATTGATAACGACTACGCCAGTGTTCACTCTAAGCATAATGCCAGTAAAACGATCAAGTAAAGCCAGATTAATAGGACTCTTTACTTATATCGAATGAACTATATGACCTTAAAACCTCTATAATTCAACACTTACTCGCAGAAGACCCGTTACCACGGCTAGTTTATTGGAAAACGCCTAACGACCCTTGTGCTATTTTCAGAAGACAGAGAGATAAACTGAAAGTACACCTATACAAGAAGGTTAACATTATATTGCGAAGACGTAAGTGAAATTAAGCGATCATTAAATTGGGAATGTAAAACTGCAAAAGCAGATTTATCAGGAAGTGTCTGCATTTAGAAAACAAAAGAATCGTATTTGTTTTAAATGTAATATATATTAAGTAAATAAAAAAAATATGGTAGTATGACCTACTGATTAACAGACGTAATAAAAAATAATTGTATCAAACTGAAACATTCTCAAATGCGGAAAAAATTAAACCAGAAACCAGGTACTTTGCGGACTAGACTTTATTCAACAGGATAACCCAGATAAATCCTAAACACAGTTATATCTTTAAGAGTTGAAACAGATAGACAAGTCCACACTCCAGATACACCGGTTTACATATCAAGATCAACCGTGAGAATAGTCTACGCCTAAGGCATATCGCAAATACTAGAATAAGTTTGCAATAAATAATCAACGTTATTTAGCTGCAAGAAGACTATTGTAGGCCTGCACCGATGCCAGTTCCCAATGCTAGACAAACGACGTCATAAAGCATGTTGATTGCCTCTGAAACGTCAATAAATATTGGCTAAGTGAAAAAGGGGATTGGTCTAAACGTTATTTGGTTACTTTGTCTAGTCATTGAATTAATTCTTACGCCTTCTAGACTTCTAACGGACTTGTTTATGACGTTTATACATCAGGAGACAAAAAGGGAGGATTTATTCTACTAAAAGCCTTATATGCGTTGATAATAGAATTGCCTCAGTTTGCGCGCGATTATCTTGAATCAAGTTCTCGGATTGCAGTATTTAATTCTAGCAGCATGGGAGATACTTTGACATTCTTTCACAGAACTTGGGCGCTGAGACAGTTAAGCAAGTCATTTAGACAAATTTTGATCATTATTCAAATGTCAAACTTTTTCATGAAGTTTGGTAAGTTTTGAGGTCAGAGTTTTCTAAACCGCCCGAAAATCACATTGACTGGGGACTTAGGAAGAAACTTTGTATCCAAAGATAGAAAAAACTAGAAAAAACGAATTGCGGACCTTGAAGAAATCAGGCAGGTTTCGAAGCCGCGTATTCCACAATACGGGTGGCTGCTCTAACCACTGAGCTACCGAAATCTTACTGGTTTGAACGAATCTTTCTAGTATATGCTTACGTTGCAAGCGTTGGCGTTCGCAGCTACCCGGATTGAGGAAGACGCGTGTTTGAATCCTGCCTGATGTCTTTAAGGTTCGAAATTCGTTTTTTTTTAGTTTTTCTATCTTTGGATATGAAAATGCTAAGATAAACAGAGTAATAAGAAACTTTGTAATCGTCGGTTCTAACCGAGAAAAGCTTTCTGAACTCATCTGGTGATATGAGTTCTGAAACAGGCAAAACAGTTGAACACAAGGCTAGTTATACACAATTTACTATAAATCAATCTAAACAAGGAATGCAGGTAGCATTTATCATAGCAATCTGAAAACACAAAATCTCGCAATGCCTTGCGAAACGGTATTAATTAACAGGAACCGCTAGGCTGGAAGACTGAGGCACAATTATGTCGGCGTCAGTAACAGGAAACCTCGGGAGGGCCACCTGTCTCTTCGGACTCTATAACGAAGTGCAATTTATAGGGCTGCATTGCTATGTGGGCGTGCGTTTAGGAGTGCTTTGCGCACACTTTCAACTGCTACTACAACTGCTAGGACTTTAGTGATGCCTAGATGTTTTTGCTGTCGATAGATGACCTCAAGAGAGGATATCGTGGTGTCACATTTATTGGATTTGTTTATTTAATACGATCATAATTAAGTTTTAAATAACTAGAGTTAAAAAGCTTACAAGGGACATACAATTTTGTAATGAAGCCGAAGATTCCCTAAAAATATCCCATTGATTATATTTTTAAGGACAGAGTTGTACCATTAATTATAAATTATTGGTACAACTCTGGAGTTATACTATGGAATTAACGAAGTTCGATACTACACAATTTACATAGAGTTCACGTCCCACTCATCACAACCACATTTTGAGCCACGTAAGTCGGTAGGATACCATCGATATTCTCCAAACGATCGGCATTACTGCTCTCTTTAAGGCTACCGAAGCAGGTTCTTCAAATACACTTCACAGACGGATTAAGATCTTTGGCATCCGGATGATTTTCGCAATAGCATCAAGCCCTATCGTTCTGGTCAGCTGCATAGTCCATGTCCGGTATCGGTAAGATAAGATAATTTATTTATCGGTATCGTTATCTATCTATCACTTTCAGTAGTCACTAAGCCTGGCATATCCGTGTTTGCAACTTTGCAACTGCACTTGCTGAGACGCGATAAGATTTAAACAGCTAGAGAATCGCTATTATAGCATCCGTCATTTAATCATCGAGGTTGTAAATAGGTACCTAATTTCCACGTTTCCAAAGGCGATGACATGACCGTAAATGTGGCAAGATCACGCTCTAACAAAATCAGCGTGTTTAGGACAATTTTTTGTTTTTTTTAAGATCGAACCCTTTCTGAGAAATGTTTTTTTTTCTTAGTTTATTTTGACTAATTTAAATAATTTAATAATATCATGTACCTGTTTTCTACCCGATTCAGTCGGCCTGTCCTTAAGCCCTACTTACAACTGAAAAGGAGTGCATTTGTTGCGACAGAAGCAGTAAAATTCGCTGGTGTTGACAACTCAAATGGTCGCAGAATAATTTCTACATATAAATTAACAATTACTGACGCCTTTGGTGTGGTAGCCATTTACCTAACACGCTCAAGGTATTCACAATATACCGTTCTGGTTTGTAAGCAGGTAAAATTGCTGATTAACAATTATAGCCACACTTGGGAAAAATATACTTCGAAGAAAAAAAAGTGCAAATGACGACAATTTTGTTTCGAGAAGATGACTTCGGGTACTTTATGAAATTCGGACAAAATTACTGTCGGAATAACTTTCCGGAACAGAAACTCAATAAGCAGAAATCCTGACTGTCATTACACCATTTACAAAAATCACAACGCAAGTATTGCACACACCACGTAACGTGAAACTTGAAAGCGGTATCGCATTATCTGCAACATATAAATACCACGAGGCGAAAGGCCACAAGGAACAGAAAATCAAATCGCAAATTGATTCATTAGATATTTGATTAGCTCCGAACGTTAGATATTCCTTCCCGATATGCAAAGCGGGACACGATATCTTTCAGTGGATAAGCGGCGTATTTACATTTGCACTCACGGAGATATAGCACAGTATTGGTACTGGTAATTGACTACGCATGCCAGACCGAAAGCGAAGACAGTGACCCACTTGTTTAAGTTATTTAAAGTCATGCCCGACTGTAAGCCGTGTGAATCATCCTAGAGGAGCATGTAGATACAGCGATTTACATCGGAGTCCCGCTAAATGCAAATGGAGAATTGCATATTCAATTTTAATACGCGTAAGGAAATGAGGATCGACGTGTTGTTATTGTGCCTCGTACTTGCAACTTGTCTGTTGAAATTACACGATAGTCATGCTATCTACATTAAGGTGTCTACCTTCGTGTTCCACCTATGTCTGCAGTGTTTTCACCAGAGCTCTGAGAGTAGTTTCCTTTTTAAATTTTACATCAATATGCCTTTGTTTTTTTTTATATGAATGAATTAATGTCAATGTAATCTTGATCAGGTCTTTTTCAGAAAAGGGCATGCTATTTTGTGACCCATCATTTAATTAAAGCAATGAATCGCTCAGAAACTAAAAAGTTGATCAGTCAAAAACATTCTACATTTTCCTCAATAGATCGCTCCGCAGTGACTGAAAAAGTGACTCAACCCAGAATTTCTCAAAAATTCGTAAAAATATCATAACTCGGGAACTAGAAATAATCGGGTAAGATACATGAGGTATTTTTCATACCCCTCAGTGTGAGGAATTAAAAAAAAAACGGCCGTGTATGTTTGGACCAGCCTGTATTTTCCGATTACTTCACTTCACTTTAATCTGTTAAAACTCTTTCTTGGCGTTTATTTTCACCTGCAATCAATCAAGTTCAGCTATAAAACAAGAAAACAGATTCTTACAAGCAATTACGGCAGGTGTATTTCTCATAGACTTAATAGAGCAGATTCGGTTAATCGGTTTCGAGTGATTGAACTTGCTGAGTTAGCAGTGAAGTAGTTAAGTTTTAAATTTATTTTTTCCATTACGTTACTAATAAACTAAAAACTAATTGTTTTGTACTCTGTAGAGAAATGGACAGCAACTTTGTAATTTGATACCCGATTGTCAAGAAGGCTAGAGACTAAGGAGAGATAACTCCCTGGAAAGGGTTGGACTAAATCCGTATCCCACAGTGACGCATGCGCATTACGCTTCTTTGCCGCGATCCTCGCGAAGTGTCAAAATTGGTCAACACAACCTCGAAAAACAACAACTGTCGCACGTGACACCGTTCAAAACAAAACCATGTGACCATGAAATGACAAATAGCTGCCGCTGCACATGCGCAATACAGCGTTTTGCCCGGCACAGAGTATACGACTTTCGGCCCTCGAAAGCTTACCCCCACTTCGGGAGTTATCTCTCCTTAGTTTCTAGCCTTCTTGCCGATTGTTATCAATATGTCGAGATTGACACCGGTCATTAATCAGATATTTGACAGAAGATAATAAAGCCAAAGTGTATAACTTGCCCTTGTCCACGTAGTTTTATTTGTCATTTTACAGCTACGAACACTTCAGCAATTTAAAGATCATTTCATGTCTGATCAGTACGTCTACTACGAGTTGCCAATTTAAATTTACGTTATCATTCGCTTAAAAAAATGTATTGGGATTTGACATTGTCATGTCATGTGTCATCCCAATACATTTTTTTGCGTATAATTTTTTTATTTTTATAATTATAATTTTTAAAAGAGGCAACTAGTGGTAGACGTACTGATCACTCCTTATAAACTTTAATAATAATATTTTTACCAGGGCCCAACACTGATCACTGAAATCAGTACTTTTTACTATGTTACTAGTTTGACTATGAATGACAAGTTAGGTTTCCTGGGCTTTGGGGTAAACTGGTTTCAATTCAATTTAGTTTTAGGGGTTGTTGTGATCTAACTAATTAGACACCATTGTATTTCCTTTCTCTGTGGCGTTTGATGTCAATCACAGTTTGAATGGTTATTTGTTGACTTTATCCTTCTGTTTTGTTACTTAGCAGGCAATACAGGAAAACGGTCGATCGTAAAAATCAGCGGATTAACGTTACAAATCGATGGAGGCGTAACATCGGCTAAAACAAAACCGTGAAGGCACGGTTCGGACTGTTTACTTCGGTCACGCTAATTTTAACAAGTTCGCCCACCGGTAAATCCTGACAAACAATGTTATTTTCTCGTAATACTACCCTCACGTTACAAAGTAACCTGAACGGGTTTCTTTCTTTACGGCCTGTTGCTGAAGTTACGTTCAATATAATTTGATTTCATTACTTATATTTCCATAAATTTCATTTCGCGAATGGTATTTCATTCATTTATCAGGTTCAGTTGATGTAATCACAGCTATACAGCAGACAAAGCAGATTGTAAAACTAATGCTCTTAACATTTTTGCCGACTTTGATTTGCAATCTTGACAGATCTTTCCGTCTACTTTTATCAATCACCAAGAAACTTAAAAACATAATGAGTATCTTAAGCATCAGCTAATTTCTCTGGTAAAACACAAACAATTATGCCCACGTAGCCCAGCCGTGTCACTTTACACTTACATCGTTATTCAACGTAACGGTGGGCACCGGCGGTAGCGAATCGTGAGCGATAATTTAACGATAGACCCTACTCCATAGCGGTACCGGACAATCGGGATCGCTTTCCTATCGTTATCGAAATAGCCACGATTGGAATTTAGCAGGTTTAGCTGCGCGGCCATATGCAGCGCATCTACTGGATAGAGTAATAAACTGGCAGGGCATACGAAGTATGGAGAACTAAATTTAGTCAATTATCTGCTTGATAACCTTAGAGGTTATTGTTTGTAGCATCCTTCACGTTTTTGTCAGTGTAATGGCTGTAACATCGGCTGTCACTATCCTACTTTAGCGGAAATTGTTCTCAACAACTGGTTGAGTTGTTCCATATAGCTAAAAGAGATGAAGCTTAAATATTTTAAACCGTTTGATCTGTAATAAACATGAATAAATTTTCTGTGTACTATCAGATATCATTATCTCGGCAGTCCCTCGTCTGAACAGATGAGTAGGAGTTTCCGATTTACAATTCATGACGTTGCAAATTTTATTTACTTATCTTAAAAACATTATCATGAATTACCATCGATTGACGCGTACATGATATGTTGCCCTATCAATATTGTGTTTGTACAAAAACTGACTCATTCAAGATTCAGCAAAATGTAGTATCATAACACGTGTAGTGTGCCTTATACGGTACTTGAAGCCACGAGCGGTTTTGGTAGTAGCCACTGAACAGGCTGTATCAAATTGGGGACGTATATACTCGTCCGACGAGTGTAAGGGGCAATAATTAAAACGGAGCGAATTCGAAGAAAAAGTAACCAGTCAAATACTGGTCGTGCCTTGTCAATCATATATTACGGTAAATAATAAGGGTATAATTGATAATGAGGATTTAAGTGGATTGGTAATATCAGTCACAGTGATAACTTTGAAGAGTCTTCAAAATTACTACAGCATTACTTACATTTATCCTCGATGGCCGAGTGGTAAGTGCGATAAGCCCGGAATCCAGAGATAATGAGTTGAAATCGTAGGTCAGGCAAAGTGTGTTTTCGGAACATATTCCGAGTTTGTGATGATGACCAATGTGCATTTAGCGAGCGTGGTGGTTAAATCTTCATCCAGACCGATTAAATAATTGCCTCATTACATACCTACATTTTTATTTCAGCCGAACGACGCCCACTGCTGGGCATAGGCCTCCCCCAAGGATCTCCACAACGATCGGTCCTGCGCTGTCCGCATCCAGCGGCTTCCCGCGACCTTGACCAGATCGTCGGTTATTATTCGTTCGGCTGATGATACATTTTTATTGGGCTGTAATATATGTATCAAAACACAATTATATAAAGATTAAAGAATAAATATAAAATGAGGAGGGGAAGAAACACCACACAGTGTAACTCTATCTCCTTTTCTAAACATACAACAGTAAACGTAGGAGGCTAACTCGGGCTGTGAGAAGTGGGCGAAAAATCCATTACTGGATTTGATTGTCCGCTGTTACACACTGCAGGTCTGAATAAAAACATGTAAAAATAAACAAGCTTGTTAAAAGAAAGTTTATTGATAGTGTCCAATCATTATTCAGAGTTGTGTAACACACCCGAATCGGGCATACAGACACTTTTGCATTATCTGCAACAGTAGGTACGTAGACTTATCGATCCATTACGTAAATCGCAACCAATCAGAGTCAATTAAATTGGATTTTTAGCTTCAATTTCGTAGATGTGTAATTATAGATCACTATCGATAAATCAACAAAGAATATAGTATTTATTCGATAACAGCTGATTATCATTAAGACATCAATTTGGACTATTAAAAGCCCTGAGTAAATTTATGTCGAAACTAAAATAACATCATACTCTTACGCAAGCAAGTTCAATGAGTATTTATGTATTTCGTGTAAAATACAACTAAGGGATTATCTACCGCTACGCGGAGTAAAGGGCAACTCCCATTCATATTCCGACAGCGATTCTAACACACTAGCAGAGACAAGCGAGTATACGAGCAGATAAACGTATAAATATACACTATCAACTGCGATATCTTTATAAACACTAGCCTAGACACTAACGGTTCCTCGTGAACACTCCGTGCCATTAAGATATCGGAATAGGCAAAATATGCATCGGGAATCGGGAGTGACATGGACGTAGCGATATTAAAAGAAGACCGTACAACGAATCCAGGGGTCATTAACCACGATGTCATAATTAAAAACTGGTAGACGAATCGTAAAACTGATGCGACTTAACTATAACGGTTGATTCAATCAGTGATCGTGGCGAAGTAACGGTAGATAGCACTGATTTTATGGCAATCGTTAAGATAAAACCTGAAAAGTATTGAACAATCCATAGATTTAATATAAACATTAAGGTCCTTCATTCGTATTCCTTACAAATGAGGCTGTAGTAGATGTAATCTGAATTCTAACCCCCGTCTACAAACGCTAATCAAAAGCTGAGGACACCTCAAATTGATGCTGTCACATGTCAATAAAAAGGAAAGTGACAGCTATACATGTAAGGACTGCTGAGCTTTGATTGACATTTGTGAATTAGGGCATAAGACACATGCTATTAGATTTTTATTGATAATCCCGAATTCCCGAGTATAATGTAAACTCTGGTGATTATAATATTCGAAGGTTAATTAAATAGACAGACTTGTTTATAACAAAATTGACTGTCGTGTAATTTCAGGTAAATCTGTCAAAGGAAACTTGTAGGTATTACACATGTTTGCCATCACGACCGCAACTAAAGAAGGAATATCGTAGAGTTCCTATGCCATACCAAATGGAAGCTCGGGCATTTTTCTTTCCCAAGAACTAATCTACATTCTAAAGAGAACGAATTCACTGTTGACACATGTATAAAAAGTAGCATTTGATTTTGATACATTTACAGTGAAACAAAGTACTGCGACGAACGTCTACACGTCGCCGTCGGCAAGCAACCGTTTCCCCTTTCATTCAAATCAAGTCATTTCTACAAACATGGGAAATATCCTGACGAATAAATTATTGACGGACACATAAGTTCAAGTGAACTGTTTAGAAATACACGAGAATATCACGAGGAAGGCATGGAAGACATTAAACATGTGAGGAATACAGATAAATGTATGAAACGAAACGGGGAACGTCGGAACAGGCTGAAGATGTAGAGTGGCAGTGAAAGAATTGATGATGGCGGCTGCCGACAGAGAGGAAAGATACGATTGTGCAAACGGCATGTACTTAGAATGACACATTACATGTATTTACATACGTTAGATCTCATAATGTAACAAAGCTTGGGAATGAGGATGCTACACATAATACAAGCAACCCAGAAAAACTCCCACAAACAACAGGTACTCAAACATTATTCCCGTGGACCACAGGTTAATTCCTTAAAACAAAACGTTTTACATACAGTATGTCTAACATGAGTTTCCGTGACTTTAACGGCAATCGTTGCGTTAAGAAATTTGTATGCCATTTATGGTTCCATTTTCAAACATTAGTGGCGCTTTACCGAAATCCCATACCAAAACGTCAACGCGGTTACGCGGACGCTGGAGACTGTCATTGGTATAAATAAACTCATGGTAGAGATACTGTTTCGTAAAAAAGCCGCCAAAAATTCTGACACCATGCGCAATGACGTAATATTTAGATTACTTTCCATTTGGACACATTACCAATTCAATTGGCATTTTTATCACAGAATGACATCATTAACAATACAAGGCACGTTAAAGGAACGTCAACAAAACCTACCATACAAAAATGTAAGCAACAAACGCGTTCAGTTGAAAACTATAGCAACCTTTCATGTCTGTTACTCAGATCTCGATTCAAATAATATAATTGAAGCCATAACGATATCCGTTTCAATTTTCAATTACCTAACGACAGCCCGCCCGTGTAGACGATCAATTTATAGAATCAATTTATAGATCCAATTACTAAATCCCTGTGCTCCTTGCCCAGATCAGCTGTAACAAAAGCATTATCACTTCAGAACTGGCCTCGTGTGTACCGTTACCTCAAATGAACTTGAAGATGAAAACATAAGAGGCTTCATACCGCGCGTTCATGTTGGGTCACGGGAAAAACGTTCACAGAAGAAATACGGTAAATGTGTCACAACAATATTACCGTTAGGTTACTAATAATCATTAATTGAACTTAAACGGAGAATAATTAAGCGAATGCCCTTGAGAATCTTAAGATGCATTTTTATATTGAAGTCCGACATAGTTAATAGCTCGTATGGTTTCTCATTCATGCGAGACTTCAAGGAACATGAATTATATGAATCAGTCACAAAGAAATTGGGTACCAAAAATGACTGATTGATGTTATGTGTAAGAGACAAACACAATAAAACAAAGAAATAAGCAACTTGCAAGTCCGCCAAATAAACTTTTTTACTTAATGTTTTCAAACTCAGCCTTAAGAATCTAGTAGCGCCTTTGCAAGAGGCTTATTAGCTGCTAAGGACCGTGTCTAGCTCTAGAAGATTTAATGCGATTTCGGAGTAGCCTGTAGAATTCCGTGTGGCCGATGATTTGGTAGTCAATGAGCCAATTTATTTACTTAAAACCAAAGCAGGCTGGCTTGCAGAGTCAGAAACAACAGAAGAAGCATTCTTGAGCATAAATTCTGTAAGTTGCACTACTTTGAATTTGTATATACGGTATGCACTGAATGTTGGGTGGATATCAAACCGTAATAGAAACTAAAAATAAATAATAAAATAAAATAAAATAAGTTTATTTCGTCAACAAAGTTATTGCCTTAATAACTAGTACATTGGAGCCTCCATTTTTCCTGTGTTTGAAGGGGCCGCTCTTCCATCAGTATATCCATGCTTTTACAAGGCAGTATGGGGAAACTTATTTTAATAATAAACATTTTTAATTTTAATAATACAATGTGTGTGTGTGCATGTGTATGTCGTGCGTTAGTGATGAAATAATAAGAGAGTGTATGATTAGCTTCAAAATTATGTAATGCGCTCTAGTAGTTGTTGGATATCATCGTATGTCTTATTTTGAATCCATTTCACCAAAAGAAACTAGTAATAGATTTAGCGTTAATTGGCATGGGGCATGTACTGAAGTAATGTCTGCGAATCAATAGTCAGTAAAAAGGAGACCGTAATATATTATAAGGAAAAAACTGACTAACAACAAACTCCTACCAACGCAAAATTTGTTTAAACAATTTGTTTCTAAATAATTGTGGTTTTGTTTTCACTTACAAGCTAATGATAACAGTAACACTAGTCTACATTTCAACGCCTAGAGCTTCAAAAGCAATCAAACAGAATCCAATATAAGACTAAACCAATCAGGGCTGATGAACTCCCAACGGTTTTATGGAGCAATAACTAAGGGCACAGACACACTTGAGGCCATTGTTATAACACGAAATAAGGTCGTGTCGTTTGGTTTAATTTTTGTTTTTGTTTCAGTCTGCCATAACAGGTTCACAAATTGCGCCACAACTTTTTAGAGCGAGCTTTACTTACTTGAATATGAGAATATCGAATTTTTTTCCTATCGGCGATATTACGGTATATATTTAAAAAACAAAATATTACACCATTCTACTAATATGAGTAACGATTTCAAATAAATAGTTTGTCACGTTACGCAGGGGAATTGAGGTTCCCCGACGTAACGGAAGTTGCTAAACTGTCACGTTACGCAGGGGAATTGAGGTTCCCCGACGTAACGGAAGTTGCTAAGACGGAGAAAAGAAAAACAATGAGTTGGATAGTAAGTGGGTAGGTTTATTCAACAGGACCCTACCTACCTAGCCCTAGACCCTAGTCAAAATTAAACTAACTAACTATAAATATAAAACGGTATGATCCGTGAGCTCACGGGGTTGTTCGTGGGACTGAGTTTGGAGGGAAGAGCTGAGGCAGTAGTTCGAGTTGATCCGGGAACAGTCGGCAGCAGGAAGGATGGCAGCGAGTAAGACGGAACTTCTCCGTTAGTTACTTGTTTAGAATCCGCAGGATGATTCGCTGTTCGGTAAGCCGTCCTTTTATTTCATTTTTGGTTCGCTTCTAGAATTTTTTTTTGGTTTAAACACGAATTTGTTTTATGGCATTCTGCCTCTCCAAAGAGTCGAGGTTGCTTCATTTATAGCTCTTTTGACGTCCCACTGGTCATAAAGTCCGACATTGAATAATCAAAAATGACAGTGTCTTTACAAAAATATATACAACGATTAATTTCAGGTAAATAATGTTATAAAAAGGACCAAAACAGTGCTAGAAGAAGTTTAGAAAAACGTTTCGTCAGAAAAACTCCAGAGAAACTAAAGGATATTGTAAAATGTGAAGCTTCCTAACAAAGTTATTCATGCAAGAAACTAATAAAGATCATAAGTAAGTAACTCATGTGTACACAGAAACCCTACAAGTTATATCTAACTTCTTCACGAATCTTTTACTTTTTCAATTTTCAATTTAATATTTTGAGAACGTTTTGGCCTAGCTAGGGGTTAAACACATTCCCAAGTACAATTTGCGGCTAAGTCTCCGGTGATGGAAACACCCCTAAAAACCTAAGCAACATGCACCAAAGAGGCCCGTCACCTACCACGCTGGGTTTAAAACGCTCTACAAAATGTGGGCTTTTGAGTGTTACGTTAACCAAGACGGCAACAGACAACTCTGAGTAGCCCGTTTAAGATATAGGTAGTATTTTTCATAATAACTACCAGATAAAATAATTAGATGTCGATATTTTTTCGTGCTGTAAATCGAGACTATTTTCACTTGCCCATCCCTAGCGTGACTGATATTATCTTAACTCATGCATCACAACTTCTTGCTAATGCGCTAGTTTTTTTTTGTTTGCGTTCAAATTATCCACATTCACTTTTCTAGCATTAGTCGGTCAATCACGCACATGTAATATTATGAAACATAGTTATTATCTAAATCAAGCAAATGGCTCGAGTCAAATGTCACTGCGCATTTAGTTAATGTTTATTTTGAGGTTCTGCTTCTTGCGTGATACGGAAGAAGACAGGTCAATGTTTACAAAAGCATAGCAAAATGGGTCCTACGTCAGCCAGCATAAGGTGCTTCTATGTAGAGCTTGACGTAGACGCGTGTGTACGAACTTTGATCTCTTGCTTTTTGTGCATCCTGTACCTGACTTTGAGAACTTAAGTGTTCATTAAAGTTATTGTAATATGTATGGTCATAATATACTTGATGTGAGGATCTGATGAAGTTGTTCGTTAGCTTACACGTTGTTGATAGTCAGAATTCACACGCCAATTGTTATATACTTCTGTGTACTAAGTATCGGAAATTTGTCAATAAAACAAAAAATACAAATTATTCATCTAAATTTATTTTATCGCCTTCAAAGTAGGCCCCATCGCTTGCAATACAACATCTCCACCGCTTCACCTAGTCTTCCATACATTTTTCATAGGCTATTTGCGGTATGGCCTTTAGCTCATTCAGCGAATTTTCTTTTATGGATTCTATCGACTCAAAACGTTTTCCTCGAAGTGGTAATTTTAACTTGGGATATAAAAAAAAGTCAGGCGGAGCCATATCAGGTGAATACGGTGCTTGGTCGAGAACTTTTGTTGAATTTTTCGCTAAAAACTCTTTCACTATAATGGCTGTGTGTGATGGTGCATTATCATGGTGCAGCATCCATGAGTTGTGTTGCCACAAATCTGGACGTATTCGGCGGATACTCTCACGCAAACGCTTCATGACGCCTAAATAATATTCTTTATTCACTGTTTCTCCCTCTGGAAGGAATTCGGAGTGAACCACACCACGGTAGTCAAAAAAAACTGTCAGCATCACCTTGATTTTGGAGCGACTTTGCCGCGGTTTTTTGGGTTTCGGCTCGTTTTCGAGACGCCATTCTGAAGAATGTTGGCTTGTTTGCATGTCGTACTCATAAACCCATGTCTCGTCGCCAGTTATTATACGTTTCATAAAGGTCGGATCCGTAGAAGCTCGGGAAACCATGTCTTCAGCGACATGCTTTCGCTGCGCTTTTTGAACAAAATTAAGTTCTTGTGGAATTCCACAAGAGCTTAATTTTGTTAGTCGAGCGGCGACCCGTTTCATGCCTAAAATGTCAATGAGAATGTTGTGGACGGACTTAAAAGATATGTTCACCTCACTAGCCAACTCTCTCAGACTCATACGTCGATTTTCGAGCACTAGCTTCTTAATTCTGTCGATGTTTTCTTTGGTCGTAGCGGTTGAAGGTCTACCAGAACGAGGCAAGTCTACTACTACTTCTCTACTATACCATTTATAAGCCCTTGTTTTCGATATACACGATTCGCCGTAGGTATTTCGCAACATTTTTAGTGATTCACCACATGAAATATCATTTGAAACACAAATTTTAAGGCACACTCTTTGTTCAACAATATTTTCCATTGTAAAAATCGCCGAGGACTCAAAACTATCACCAACAAAAAGTGTAGTTTAAAACAAATTAAATGACAGATCCCGCTCAAATTTTGCGCGCTTAATCAGTACAGTGCTACCAACATGCAGTAAAAAAAATTAGAACGACCTCTTTTACGAGGGTCTTTTTATTGACATATTCCCGATACTTTTTACACAGAGTAGTATGCTCATTGGACCAGAGATTTATAGCCAGTGAATGTAGGCTCTGCATTCAAAGGATACATTCAACACATTACCATTCGATGATATGAAAGCCGTATGTCATACGTAAGCTTGTTCAAAAACTTAGGTGATTCAGACTTATTTTAATATTTTAGATGAATTTATTAATTTATGTCAACAAGTGTACAGGTGAGATACTAACCGCAGGTAGCTTTAAAGATGACTTCCTCGAATTGACCATGTTGACGGGATAGGAAAAAAAAGGGTAGAAAGAGATAAAAAACGAACTGGCTGTACCTCTATAATTTAAACTAGAAAGTCCTATTGAAGTAATCACGTATTAGCTTAGGCTAACCAAAACCGACTCTCAGCATTCAACGGTAAACTGAGGGATCAACGGCATTGCGAAATGTACACAAGCATTACCTGCGAGTGTTGACTCTACTTCATATTAGTAATTCAAAAGGCGTAACCTCCGACTGCCAAGCCAATTTGTACAGTACACAAGCTATGGACTTAAGAACAAGCCGTATTGTTAGCGATACCCCCGAAGGCAGAACTTGTAACACCTACAGGTTAGTAGGAAGAAACTAGATCGCCACTTCAAGAGTACCTAGTAAGTGGTCACTAGAGGAAAAGGTGGTAATGTGGCCCCCCACTTTGTTTTTTAAGTTTTATTAAAAAAATATAGGAGTGACAAACCTCAAAGATACATTATAGGACTTCTTATTTATTTGTCTATACATGTCTGACTATGGAATAAATGAAACGCGTACAGGATAGCAAAAATATTATTTATTCTTAAGTTATTCGAATTTGGTATCTTGAGATCAAGTGATGGTTATGTGACCCCCTGGGGGGTCACATTGAATGTATTGCACAATTAAAAATTAACGGCAAAAATCACAAATATAATAGTCACCTTCAGAACCTCCACAGGCTACATGAGCCCATAAATCGCAACTTTGACACTGTACCCATGGCTCTCCAGGTCTGTCATTGCAATAAATGGTTTACAGCATATACATACTACATATACATATACATTTTTACAGCCTTTTTATATCCCATGACCTTCTGCCTTACTGCATTAATTGCTGATTTCATTTGTTCAGGATCCCATTGTTTTTGTTTCTTCCTCGAAGGTGGAGAGAGCACACTTTGTCTAGGCATCTGGAAGCAAAAAATTAAAATATGAAAATTATAAATTACTCTTACATGTAATGTGGCCCCCGGGACCATAATACAACCAATGTGAGGGGGCCAAATTACAACTATTGAGAATATTTAAACAAACGTACCAAAAATAATTATTACAAGTCTAATTTTGTATTTACCTTTTAATTCCTTTAGAAGAACAGTTCAACGTATCCTATGTCCGAACAAAATAGCCAAAACACTCTTTTTATAAACAATTACCGAATTAAAAACACAGTAGTTTAAAGTTTTACCGGTGACGAGTTTCAACTGGTTCGAATGACAATCTAACGTGACAGGCTCTGGTGGATTTGTAAGGTACTAAATACGTATCATGCCGCGAGCATCCCGTAGAGCATAAAACATACTAGATGGCGTTGTTAAAACATTAAAATATTGAAGGGGGCCAATATATCTGCAGGGGCCACATTACCACCTTTTCCTCTACATGTTAACAGAAGCTTTGCTAGATTGTATTATGGTACTAAATGACTTGCCACCACTTTTTTTGTCACATATTTATAGCATATTCTTTCAAAAAGAGAGCGTCGTGTTCTTGAAAAATGCTTCAGCTGGTAACCATTGTACACAGCCATGGAGAATACCGTCAAAAACCTAAGCACTCGAGAAAGTCGATGGTCTAGCTATCAAATACGTTTATAGCCGGCAATAGTGACAAATACAAACTTATTTCTTTATTCCATATTAGGGACATTGTTGTATGCATTTGTCTGTATGTTATGTTTTTGTGAGTCTAAACATGTTGTAAACAAAGCATGACGCCTGCACCTGTGACGAACATCAATGTTTCTGTATAATCGCATACATTACAATAACATGTTTGTACGTGCAGCAATTTAATGCGGATACAACATGATATGTTAGGTCTTTCAATTGTTTCTGTCATAAATCAGAGCTTTGAAATATTATAAATATGTACTAGAATGTGCTGTTTTAAATTGGACGCTTATGACAGTAAATACCACCAATAAATAACCTGTAACATTGTAGGCACTAAATCGCTGCTGCTAATCGCAAACCAGCGGACGACAAAGGTGCGTCTAGATTGTAAGTTGATCAAAAGGTTTCGAAACTGGGCGAAGATCTTTGCAACACATTCTGCATTCCATACGCACGTAGCGATTTACCACCTGATCATTTTACTGCTGCTTTCAATGGAAATGCTGTTGAACGAACTATTACGTAGGAACAAGATAGATCGATAACGCCACTATGCACCTGGACGATATTAACTTAGACTATATTTACGCACCGACGTTTATCCTTACGATTAGCTTTTAGTCTTGTTTATCTTGAACTATGGTGTTCAATTCTAAATCGTTTAGTAATGTTCGAAAGGTACTACCAATAAAGCCGTGTTTAGTTTCATCAATTACTTTAACCTACACATGCCCTTATAGGGAATGTAGTTCAGCTAAATCATCGACAAGGCGTTTCGCGTCAAAATAATTTAATGTCTTATTTCGTGAGCAAAGAAGCGTGGGCCGTAGACTAATTCCCCTTTTGAGCTGGTACGAAAGCGGCACACCCTTCGCTGTGGCAACGGCATTCATCCATACGGCTTGTCGATTAAATGCCAGAATAAACCCATTATGTGCTTATGCCACGAACGTGTATCTGCATAACATTTACATTGTGGACTCACCTAAAAGTGGTTTGGCTGCTAACCTCATAATCGCACTGCCATTTTTGGATCTGAAAAAGGAATAAAAAAATGTTATTACGTTAAAAGCAAACCGCTAAAAGCGTTTTTGTAAAAATTTGCAGACATTAAGATATTGGTAAAATATTGCTTTGATAATATAAATAAGAATCGTCGTTCGATCCAAGATAACGCACAGAATCTTCATTTCTGACAGCAAAAGTTGAAAAACTTCGTTATTTCAATAGATATGCGTAATATGTTATGTCATTCATATATATGATTTAAAAAGCCTATACCTCCTTTATATTATTCAAAACATGGCTACAATTGATAGGGTATTACGCTTGCTATAAGCGACTTAGTTATTTAACAAACATTATGCATTACGTATATGCAGAATAAGAAAAATTGATGAAAGGAATCTTTAAATAAAATAGATACGAGCATCTTGTGAAATGAACGCAGTACCATGTGATATAGGAAAGATATAATTTATGATAGCATTGTGTATAAAATTAGTCATAAACTAAATCGAATTGCACCCAAGCCATGCAAAATGCAACAGGAATTGAGGGAATGGTCTGATGCGACTGATGTAATGCGCCAACGTATAGTGCGTTCGAAGTAAATCATACATTTAATTCCAAGACGGATGTAATGTTATTACCTTTAGAAAAGGAATAAGTTTTTGCGTAGTGCCTTTCAGAAGAGTTAATAATTTCATCTCAAATATCTGTTTGAATAGATTTCACATGAAAGACTCTTAATAAATAGATTTATATGTCACATATCATAACAACTATATGGCAATAAGAGTCTATAATAAATTACATTTTATTCTTCATTCATGAACAAGTATGCATGACGTCTGAAAACTTATTTTACTTTAAAAAACATTGGAGATATCCCTTCGCCAGTTATTGCCAAGAACAAATGTACTTCAAGACATACTCATACTCATATAGACTTGGACGATTTCTAAATCTATTTACTCGTAGAATAAGACAAAGGAAACATTTAACAGCAACGTAACATTCAGTCACAGCAAATGTGTGACAAAATAATTGCAAAATGGCCGTCATACATCAAGACGAGGAACTTGGTCGTGTGATCGTGATCACAATTACGCGGTTACATACAACAAACATTTATATATACAACATAGAATACGAACAAACTGCAGCATTATTTTAGTAATTTACTGGTATGAGCTGTCTTTATTGTATTGTTATAGATATTCTAGCTAAACTTCTCTCTTGCCCTACAACACTTCTTGATCTGCCTTTCACAATTATATTATTATATTAATTCATGGCACACGGCAAAGCTTACCTGGATTTCAATGATATATTTAGACACGATTTTGCACAAATTAATAAACAAAAATGTGCAAATAAAATCGAAATCAGAGAGCTTCATGGGGATGAATAAGGAGCTAGAAATTAACACGGGCTACAACAATATGACGTCACACTTGTAGTGCAGGTCCATCCTCGGTCAGCATTAAAGTTTAACGGCTACTAAACTTATTATTCGTTTTTTCAACATGTTTGACAACAAATGACTTGATTCCCAACCCGTCGCTCTCTACAATTCTAACATTCAAACAAGTCTTGAGCTCACCTGTTCAAACATATGCTTAGTTAACCGAGTTTCTGACCAAAATTCTAACAACAGTGCATGTAGGTTGGTGTACACACGTATTCTATGGTAGTAATTTGAAGCATATTTCTGTACATAATGAGAATAACCTGGTCTTAGAAACTAGGAAGCGAATTATGCCTTCCGTGATGAATGTTTAACGTGATTCAAGTTCGTGCTTTTGTTTTTTCACTGAATAATAACTCTCATAAGAACGACATTACTTTAATTTCAAGACAGTGTAATTAGATAGTTCTGACTGGGCTAAGTTCTGATACCACTTTAATTTGTTTACTTTTGTGGACTGAGCACGAAACTTTGTAGGCTTGCAATTCTCCTTCGTACAGTCAAACAGAGTACAATGTTATTTTTATCATTTACTTTTTATTTTAGGCTTGAACAAAGTTTTTAAAAGGCAGCATCAGACGATCTGGTGGATTTATTTCTCACCAAAAGCATTATGCATGTTACAATTAAAAGAACATTACTTTCAGCACGCTTACTCTCTTGACTTTAATGAACTTTTACATAATGAACATTTATTCCAATACTGTTCTTGTTCCTGAGAGGCCAGACTCATCAGTCAGAAAAGTAATGCATTATGTAAAAGTGAACTGTAATGACAAGCGATATATTAATGTTGGTTCCGCTTCTTGCCATCGACGAAGTGACCGATTACCAGTCATTTGCACTTCCAAGTTGTTTCACTTTGCAGGTACTTGCAAGAGTAATACAACCCAAAGATTTTTAATATTATTATATCTTTATTTCACAGAAGATAACAACGCTCGCAAATATCGTGGGGATACTGCGAGTATAGCATGGCTTTTATGTGATTCACTATCAATTAATTTTTCAGACACACCAATCTCCTGTTAGTTAGTGTGTTTCCCTGTAGACCTTGTTTGTACTGACAAGGGGGCCTAGCCAAGAGCAACACGCCACGGCGATTTCTACAATAGAAATCGTTCAAATGTATGGGGATGACATAAGCGCCAGTGACAGCTTATGTGATACATGGAAAAAATAAAAACATAAAAACTATTTGACGACACGGTTTGAGCAGTGTGCTGTGACACACGGTTTCTCGCCTTGACTTACGTGGTCTCCCGGGTTCCATTCCTGGTCGGGTCAATTCTGGAAATTATCTTTTCTAAATTGACTCGGGTCTGGGAGTGCTGGGAGACGACTGGCTTAATTCCTCGTGTGGTACCTCGTAACAAGGTGATATTTATCCTTACTTTACCATGACAACATAGCCATTAGCTGGTACCTTCCGATTCAAAGTTCAATGGTTTGAGTTTCACACAGCTGTTCATATAAATTCAAAGATTTATTTTTTGAGTGTATGAACCGTCGGAGCTCCACACTTCCAACCTTTGTTTCCGTGTTTTCTTCAAAGATGCAGCCGCAGATACATTCATGATATATTTTTTATTAATTTCCACATGATTAAACATACAAAGTAGCGGTCGATGTGTTCGCATTCCTTTCCGTGATTAAAAATGCCCTAACACGAAACAAACATGGGAATATTTCAAACAATGATATATCCGAGTAACACGTTGAGTGAGTGATAATCCAGTATAATTATTAACAAGCAAAAACACTTTCCGATGAAATAATTAAAACCCATCTGATAAAGATTCCGGCATAAGAACAAACCGTTGTTAACAATACTATCGACACAAGGTTTTTATTTTCATACAATGAACTAAAGGCTTATAATTTATTGCATTAGATTCGTACTTTTTGTATCATGTTTCCTCCAACACGCAATCAGCCTGTATTAAAATAGGGTTTCCCATTATCAAATCCGCTTGCGACAGAGTCTGTGGTAACAAGGTGTAAGATAGATAAAAAATTATACTTGCACACAATAATATCTAATAATATACCGACGATCTGCCAGACATCAGCATGGAAAGTAACCGGGTGAAGATGGAGTTACTTCAGAACTTCTGAAGGCAGGAGGTGTTCCTGTTCTGAAGGAACTACAGCGCCTCTTTAACTCTGGCATTCACAGCGGAAGGACTCCAAAGGCGTGGAACAAGAGTATTGTAGTTCTCTTTTTCAAGAAAGGTGACAAAACCCCGGGGTCTTTAAGAACTACTTCTCATTCTTCAGCCACGTCTATAAGTCAAAATTCAAAAGAAGAATTCAGCTGGGCTGGGCAGCTTTCGGAAAACTTCGCCGGGTCATCTCGTCGCCCATACCACAGTGCCTGAAGACTAAAGTCTTCGACCAGTGTGTCCTACCCGTCATGACATACGGAGCCGAGACGTGGACACTAACAGTGCGCCTAGCCCACCAGTTAAAAGTCGCTCAGCGAGCTATGGAGAGAGCTATGCTCGGTGTTTCTCTGAACGATAAGATTCGCAACGAAGTAATCCGACAGAGAAGTAAGGTCTTCGATATAGCTCACGGGATTTGTAAGCTGAAGTGGCAGTGTGCAGGCCATTTATGCCGTAGAACAGATAGCCGTTAGGGTAAGCGTGTTCTAGAGTGGAGACCGCGTATCGGCAAACGTAGTGTAGGACGCCCCCGGCCAGGTGGGGTGATGACTTGCGAAAGGTTGCTGGCAGAAACTTGATGCGTCAAGCTGAGGATCCCTATCCTATAGGGCTGAGGATCCCTATCCTATCTAATAGGCCTCACCCAATGCGCGATAACGCGCATTGGGTGAGGCCTATGTCCAGCAGTGGACTATAATAGGCTGATGATGATGATGACAATAATATGGATTTTTTCAAAAAGTGTCTGAGACCGTAGAATACTTAGAAAATCCTTTTTTTCAGAGACTGATAAACATATTTCGATATCTCTAAACACTTAATTGGATGAAAAACCCAGACACATCACAAATACCAATGCACAGCTTTACTATTTTACCATAACTATTGTCACTCATTGATGAAGGGAAACAATGTCAGGCAACTTTTTATAAATTAATGCAAACGAATATAGAAACACAACAAATAAGTGGCAGCCCTATTTGTAAACTAATCCGCATTTTTCAGGCCGTTTCATTCTCACAGGGCTCGGTTTCAGCTGACTCACATTCTATTAGCTTAAAATAGAATAAATATTTGCTTGTTTCTATCTACAAGTGCTACAACTATGGAAAATAGACAATACGCAACTAATGATAAAACGTAATTTTGATTGCATCGCTTCGGTTAAACGATGTTATGTGAAAGTTGGTTGTGGTTAGGTTACCTCTGGTTTTAAGCCCCATATTAAGTTAGTGTTGCTTCAAATATAATAGTTTATAAATTTTATGACGGCTTTGAAACTTATAAATAGTGTACGACTGAACCAAATCACCGATTTCAAATCACAAGTACATTGAACAATTATTATTTGATGCCGTTACACAAAAATACTGAATTTACTTTTACTTATCAGTCTGCTAATAACCAGCATTATAATACATTATCAATAATAATGTATTATAATGCTGGTTATTAGCTTATGTTATTACCATGTTATGATGGTATGTATCAATAATATCGTATAATATTTTAAGCATTGTACTATGATAAAATAAGGATTAATCTCGAACCTCGGAGCTTTTACTCCATTAAATATCCGTTATAAATATGTACTAAAACTTATTAAACGACAATATCAAAACTCGTTAATTGCTTAGTAATCTACGCAAAAGAAGCTCCACAGGCGTCCAGGCTAGAAATGATTAGAACATTCTAATAACAGTTATCTCCACGCGTGCCATGGTCATACAACCCATACATAACTACATGGAAACAACTTCAGTATTAATCTAATCGTCTTAACCGGCTGTAATTAAACTAAAATGGCGACCGGCTATTTCGGGAAGGAAATGACCAATTTGACCTCGCAAAGGAACATCAAGACATAATAAATGTCGTCGAAAATCAACAGTAAACTTAACAAATTATTTTATAACCGCTTGTGGGCGAACTCGTTTTTCATATCATCATCATTCATAAAATTCGTAAACTAATTTACGTCATCTGGCAAGTTAAACATTTGATAGTCAGGCATAAATCTCGAACACATGATTTGTCGCGCAAGAATTAAAAAAAAAAAGTTTAAAAGTAACTGATAATTATAATTTGTACTAACTGCCTAATAATCTTAATAATCACAGCAAATAATAAAAGGATCGGACAAACTTTACTGATTCTACTAACTCTAGTTTTTTTTTAAATTTGAATATTCTCATATGCCCGTTACTTACATATCATTTTTCTCTAGCAAGGAGCCGAGTTTTAAAAAATCTGATTTTATGATTGGTGATAAAATACGAGTATGTACTCCACCAGTGTGAGTACTGAAGATGCCCAACGGAGTCACGCGTTGAATTCTTTTGTAAGGAAATACGTTATTGCTACGGAATTCATGCACAGAAATATATTTTAGAAGTCTCTCATTGTCTGTGTAACCTGTGTGTACCGAAAAGGAACGGCGAGGTTCAATTGCTTGAATATCAAACGTAACATTGATGTTCAACAAGAAACCGCACGGGAAGAACACATAATTATTGGAATGTGATAATTTACGCTATAATTTTTTAATCTATACCGACATTATAGAGAGGAAAGATTCGGTTGTTCGTTTGTAATGCAGAGGCTCCGAAACTACGGGACCAATTTTAAAAATTATTCATATCTGCGAGTGACATGGGTAATTTTTTGGCTATATTTTAACTGGAGGAATAGTCTACGCGTGCGAAGCCGCTCACGCACAACTAGTTTAATATAAATTGGACTTTTACTAGTGGCTAAAAGGTTAAAAATTATGCGGTCACAACATGGTTTGTGTCTGTTATGTATGATTGCAATGAAAAATAAAATTACGGAGCTCAGCACCACTATCTTTAATCGCAACGAAAGCATGCATAAGCGCTCGTATAGTCCGGAATCATTACCCTTTGTATCAATAAAGCATCAAGTGTGCCGAACCGTTATGCGCACAAAAAGCTGCAGTGGGTCAATGGCACAAGTTCAGACGCAGAGGCTCCGGCGCATGCCGCGCGGGTTTTTTTACTTTTAAATTAGCTTTGGCAGAGATAGTGATATTTTTGGATAAGTTTAAGGTTAGGTTTTCTTTCTTTGTAGAGCAAAAACTGATGTTACTCGTGCAAACCATGGCCGCTTTCCTTTTGTAGTGAACAACATTACTGTTGTAGTATCAGCGTAGTAACGCCTGAAGATAACCACCGAGGACGATATAATAATAATCCAGTAAAACCATAGGATAACCATATCAATCCCCAGAAAGTATAAGATGGATATCGATCGATGATTTAAAAAAAATGGATTGCCTTGATTTCATAATATACTCGATCTCGACTTCTAACTAAGGTAAGACATGAAAAAAGCAGCGCTATTTGAATAAACATTTCAGACAAAGCATTCCACAGATATATTGATTTCTAGTATCATTTCCATATTGATTTTAACTAAACGCAAAAGAAGTGTATTTTAAAAGTAAAGTAAAGTAAAAAATCATTTATTCACTTAAGCTTTTACAAAGAAGCACTTATGAAATGTCAAAATTCACAAAAAAAATATATAAACGATAATAGACGTAAATAAAATAATACAATAATAGTACATATACTAAATAAACATAATGCGAATCTACCACCGGTTCGGAAGTTGCTTCTTATCGAGAAGACTCCGGCAAGAAACTCGATAGTTACTCTTTTGAACTTTGTTTTGTTTTACAACAAATAAATTCAGAGTACAGTCAAAAGAACAATAAATATACATTATTTGAGCAGAGGAGCAGATTATTCCTACTATGACCACAAATTCTTGTCGTTCAAGTAATCCTCCACGTTATAATAACCTTGTTTTATCAGCTTTGTTTTAATTGTAGACTTGAACTTGTGAAGAGGTAGATCAACAAGACTTTGAGGTATTTTGTTAAAGTACTTTACAGATTGACCCACAAAAGAATTTCCTACCTTATGTAGCCTAAGACTTGGAGTAATAAGTTTGTTTTTATTTCTAGTATTGTGTGTATGAGTATCACAGTTTTTTTTGAACATATGCAAGTTTTTGCGCACATACATTATGTTATCGAAAATATACTGAGCGTGCACAGTTAAAATATCAATCTTCTTAAATACTTCTCTGAGCGAGTCGCGTGGCCTAAGGTTGTATATCGACCGAATAGCTCTTTTTTGGAGTACAAAAATGGTGTTAAGGTCTGCAGCTGAGCCCCACAACAGTAGACCATACGACATAACGCTATGAAAGTAACTAAAATACACTAGTCTTGCTGTTTCAATATCAGTCAGCAGTCTAATTTTTCGGACAGCACAAGCGGCCGAACTAAGTCTCCCTGCCAGAGCCGTTATATGTGGACCCCACTGTAACTTAGAATCTAGAGTAATTCCTAAAAATGCCGTAGAGTTCGTAATTTCTAAAGTCTCATCATTCATGTTGATAATGGTATCAACCTGTTTAACATTAGGCATAGTGAATTTAATACACTTCGTTTTCTTTGCATTTAGTAATAAATTGTTGCTTGTGAACCAACATAGTACTTTTGAAAGAGTATTATTTACATCGTCAAATGCTTGCTTACCTCTGTTGATTTTAAAAATCAACGAGGTATCATCAGCAAATAATACTATTTCACAAATATCTTTGACAAAGTAGGGAAGGTCATTTATATAAATAAGAAAAAGCAGTGGGCCCAATATCGATCCCTGGGGCACTCCCATGCTAATGGTGGCACCGGAAGAGGTGGTTCCGTTTATACTCACTTTTTGTGTTCTGTCTGTGAGATAAGATTGTATAAGTTTAGACGAAATATCCGAAACACCGTAATGTCTCAGCTTAATCAGTAGGATTTCATAATCCACGCAATCAAACGCTTTCGAAAGATCACAAAATATTCCTATTGCATCCTGCTTGCCTTCCCAAGCATCAAATATGTGTTTGATAAGTGCTACACCTGCATCAGTAGTGCTTCTATGTTTAGTAAAACCAAATTGTTTCTCATGTAGTAATTTATTTAAAGTAAAGTGTGAAAGCAGCTGATTTAATATAATTTTTTCAAAGATTTTACTAAGAGCTGGTAGTATAGAAATGGGTCTATAATTAGATGGGTCACTTTTGCTACCAGATTTAAAAAGCGGGATGACTTTACTAAATTTCATTAAGTTGGGAAACTGACCTTCGTCAATGCAATTATTAAAAAGTACTGCTAAGTGGGCTGAGATGATATTTATGATTGATTTAAGTAGACTTATCGAAATACCCCACAGATCTTCGGTGTTTTTCATATTAAGTTCCTTAAACACCTTGATTATGTCATGAGAATTTATATGAACAAAGTTGAACTGAAATGAGCACTCATCAACACTAGATGTGAGCAGGGACCTAGCTAGCGGTGCACTAGAATTTAAGGTACTTGTAGTTACAATGGGTATATTAGAAAAGAATGTTTCAAAGGTATTAGCTATGTCAATCTCAGACTCAATTAAATTATCTTGAATTTTAAGAGCCAATGAGTGATCTCGAGGTTTTGATTTACAAGTTTCCTTATTAATTATGTTCCAAGTAGTTTTAATTTTATTTTTTGCTTGTTTTATTTTGTCACGCAAAAATATAGACTTAGCCATATGGCATGATTTCTTAAAGATTTTTGAGTATAATTTGACATAATCTACTAGTTTTTGACACTTAGAATTAGCTTTTAAACCATATAATTCGTATAATTTATTTCTACTTTTATGGATGCCTGGCGTAGCCCAATCACTAAACTTAAACTTAAAATTATCGACCTTTAATTTCTTCTTAGGAAAAATAAAATTATGTTCCTGTTTAATTATCTCAAAAAGACGCGTATACTGATCATCTATGTTGTGGCATTGGGGTAGTAGATTAGAAAGGTTTTTATTCACATTACTCTTGAACTTTTCTACTCGATTCTTAGTAACCAGTCTATAACTAATATCCACTGATTGAGAGACGTAACGGTGCTCAAATTTAGTCAATAGACCACAGTGATCTGATTTCAAACAATTTATAATTGATTTTTCAATTGAGATATTTTCACAAAAAATATTGTCCAAGCAGGTGGCTGATGTGTCAGTGATCCTGGTTGGTTTATCATATAGATTTAGTAAATTAAATGATTTGAAAAGATTTAAAAATCTTACAGAGGTCTGAGAAGAGTCTAAAATGTTAACATTAAAATCACCGCATACAACCACCTTCTTGTTTGCTTTACAAACCTTCTTCAGCACTTCTTCCATCGTCTCTTCAAACCGACAATAATCGGCCGAAGGGGGTCTATACACACAAACAATAATAATCTGCTCTAACTCTGCACATGAAAGTTCAATGGTTCGCTCAATTGAGAGTGCTACTATGTCTTTTCGCTCTCTACATTTAAACTTATTATGAATTAATATCAGTGACCCACCGCGAATAGCAGAACTTCTCAAGAACGAACTAATGACACTATAATTATCAATGCTAATCATACAATCATTTTCTTTCAACCAGTGTTCGGTTATACATAAGACATGTATGTCCATACAGTCTAAGAATAATCCTACTTCTAATTCTTTGCCAGAGAAGCCTTGCATGTTTTGATGCACAAAGTTTATAAAATTATTTTGGGGCTTCTCTCTTGTCAATAATTTGCAAGAGTTTACCTCTGTTGTCTCTATATCTAATTTAAATTATTTGGAACAAGTTCCAAAGTCTGTGGTACAACGGCATTCTGCTCAATAAAAGCAGAGTAGTTAGCCAAGTGATTGGCTGAAATCATAAAAAAATAAGATAGCGACATAGCTATCTGTCGTTTATAAGAATTTGATAAATGAAATCTACCTTTCGTCAGGTACATATTATTATTAATAATAGGATTGATGTCAATTAGATTAATTAAATTATTTGAGAATGTCACAGTATCAAGTGTCATATTGATTTTATACCTTTTTTCATTTTCTGCTTGTGACAGACCCCTACTGTAAGGCAATGTGAACATCACTATTTTATTGACATTAAGTAATGAACATAAAGTATTACAATGTTTTTTCATTTGGGTTTTGTTCACAGTACCTCGGTTTCCAATTAAAATAACTAGGGTTGAATTGGGGCTGAAACTATAATCAGCAATTTTCTGAATTATATCACAGTATGAGGCACCCGGTGAACAGTGATTTATTACTGACTTACCCAGACTATTAAATAAAATATGGCCTATACTTTTTCCAATGTCATCACTAAACATAACAATGTTGCAATTTAGTTCATTATCAGTGTTTGTGACAGGGCATGTATCAGGGATGGAAATGTTGGTGGCTGATTCTGAAGGAGAGGAGTTGAGAAGAGAGGATTCACATTCTGACTGAGTAACAGTGTGGCAATCACTACTGCTGGAAACTGATATTACTTAATTATTCGGTTTATATTCCTTATGAACAAGTAATGCGTATTGTCAGTTGTAACGTACTACTGTAGAAATTGTGAGTTGAATAAATTTAGACGATCTAATTGCATAGTACATTAGACATTTAATGCGAGCGAGGCGAACGAACTCTATACAATACAACGATTTACATATAAAAATGTCCAATTATAGCCACTACAGTTACGTTGTTTATGACTTTGTCGACATCATCAGGGATAACCGACAATAATAACAGATTACTAAAAAATAGTTAGTCATCATGTTAAGACGAAAAAATACTGATTATACTTGTAAAAACGCAACCAATATTTCATCAATACTGAAAGCTATTGCACTGATCTGTTATTTAATTGCAGAAGTTGCAATGCGAGACACAGTAGTTTGATATTTTTTTCAAAATTTAAGCAAAGAGGCGGTGTTGATTGTGTTAATGTGCCATCAATGTTTTTCACTAGAGTCAAGTATTTGCTTTTCAAGTAAACTGCATACCTTTTCTTTTTTTAAATATAGGCTAGGATTGAAAGGATTTTTATACGCCTCAAACTGTAACGATGCCGTTTCGTTCCAGTCTCATGGACATAAGAACCTCCACGATGGCTGGAATTACTGGCCATCAATAGTTTTCTGTACCTGTTCAGCATTTTGAGTCAGTCCTACCATAACCATCGTACTGAACAGAGCTTGCGAGCAGTTTACCAGATTACCAGTATAAGTTTGATTGAATTACGTGATGGTGTATTTTTAAATACCTTAAATAAACAGTTATAATGTAACACGGGTTCCCCGTGTATTGGGGTAAGCATATCATGCCTATTTACTTACCTATTACTGTTTGATAATTTATAGGACTCAGTATTCATTTATTGTTATTTTGTTACAGTCCTTCTTTTCAACCTATACTTTTACCCTATTCAATAAACAAGTCACTGGATTGGCTGATCTTTTATTCATTATTCCATAACTACATCTACTCCTAAATATTGTGTGACGAGTCCCGGCGCTCCGGCTCCTAAATTGCTGGCCTGCAACGAGGAAACTAATAGCGTTGCGCCATTTTTAACATAGTCCTGATTAGCGATTTGACCAGTTTACTCAGCAGACCACAGCCCATTCAGATTACTCTTGATTTAACGTTCTAGAAACGAGGCTTAAGATTTGCCTGTACGAGTCCTTACACTAGACACTAGGGTGTGCCAAACACCGAAACCATCCGTCATTGTCCGACCGACCACACGACAATTCCTCAATCCACAAATTACTGTTTACTTAACAAATGACCGTTAACTATAAACAATACAGTTTCCTCACTCCTGACAGTAATAAATAACGAATTTATTTGCAACAAATCCGTCATAGCGGTTTTGTTCCCGCTCACGCGTTCCGTGAAACGAAACGCGGCCGCCAAGTAACCGGTCTTCAAGGGCTAAGCCTATAAACTGTTGGCTTCGATATGGTAGTTGCACTATAAAATGCTCGACTCTTAAGGGGATTCTCAACGAAAGAGAATTCAGAATTCAGATAAATTGACTATAAAACTTTGGCAAATAATAAAGAAAATGATCAACGACGCGTCAGCAGCAACAAACATACCGGCAATTGCACATTCTTAGATTTGCAATTCGAATGCAATTTCTTATAAGAATGACTTCATTCTTGATGAATGAATGCAACACATAATTGATAAGCTAAAGAAATCTAATACACGATCGAGAATTCATTATGAGCAAGGGAGTAGCAGAGGTGGTTCAATAATAAAATTAAAGGTAATGTTCGACATAACAGTAACAATCGCTATGAATGGAACGATGATTGTAAATTCAGCAGTAATGGGCAAAATGAGAGAACAAACCCACGCAAAATAGGTTTAGAAGATACGTGCTCGAGATGGAGCTCAAAATAATATAATAATAACAGTAAAGAGATTTCGGGATGAAGAGATAAATAATCCATAGGAGTTGCTAAATAATAACTCGTTTAAGCTAAAAAAAGATAAGACTAAACTAAACCAAAACCCGAAACAATATGCAACTCGCAATGTACAGAGGCGTTCACATCAAACTTTACAAAACTATTGCAAAATTGGTCTTATGTTAGCAGCTTAAGGTGCCCCTATGTAAAGCTTGATGCGAACGCCGCTAACAACCCAAAAAATATTACTTGAGACTTAAGTATTCTCATTTTAAATACCTGTGTCATTTAATTATACAACAATAAGCTACAATAAAAAACCCAAATACAAAATGATTTATTACACACGTCAATACAGTTCTTTTTTTTTGCGCGATTTACAAATATTAGCATTTTGGCAACTCGAAGTAGAGCTATTTTCAAGAACAAATTCGCCACTCTCTCAGAGCCGCGAGAAAAACGTCCATAATCAGCATTAGCTGTGAAAACCTGGAATACGACAAATAGTTTCTAACTTGCACCACTGCATTGGTACTGTTAGCCGCGGACTGGGTGGGCCGCGCGCACGACATCCCCGAACGAGTCACGATGATTGATGAGTGGGTACCTGCCGGACATTGCAGACTGCGACGGGCTTTCCGAAGAAAGACTTGTTAGATCACAGATCATCTTAATTGTGATTGGATGGTTTTAAACGGAATGGAGCAGCGAAACAAATTGGATTTTGAATTCGTAGAAGCTGGCATTGTATTTGGTTTTTCCATAAATTGCTATCTACTCAGATGGGAACTAAATTCTAGTCCACTGCTAGCTAGTTATCTCCTCACATCAAGTGTTAATGAGTGCGCCACTAGTTTTTGCTTTGATCATATATCTCCTCATACCATCCTCAAATCGTTTAAAGAACTTAGCATAAAAAAACGGAGGATTTATGGGGTATTTCTGTTGATATACTTAAATCAGTCATAGATACTATCTCTCCTAGTTTAGCGTTACTTTTTAATAACTGTGTCAGACAAGGGTCAGTTCCCTAATTTAATGAAATTTAGTAAAGTCATACCCCTTTATAAGTCAGGTGAGAAAAGTGACTCATCCAATTATAGACCTATTTCTATTCTACCAGCTGTAAGTAAAATTTTTGAAAAGATAATATTGAATCAATTACATTCTCACTTTGCTTTGAATAAATTATTACATAGTAATCAATTTGGATTCAATAAAAATAGGAATACAACCGATGCAGGTGTTGCGCTCATCAAACACATATTTGATGCGTGGGAAGGCAAGCAAGATGCAATATGAGTTTTTTGTTATTTATCAAAAGCATTTGACTGCGTAGATTATGAAATCCTACTGCTTAAGCTGAGACTTTACGGTGTTTCAAATATTTCACTTAGCCTTATAGAATCTTACCTCACTGATAGAATACAAAAAGTGAGTATCAATGGTACGAATTCTTCCGGTGCCACTATACGTATGGGCGTGCCCCAGGGATCAATATGAGGTCCTTTGCTGTTTTTGATCTATATAAATGACCTGCCTTATTTTGTCAAAGACCTATGTGGGATTGTATTATTTGCTGATGACACTTCTCTAATTTTCAACGTAGATAGAAGTAACAAAGCTCTTGACGACGTAAATAATACTCTCTCTAGGGTACTGCATTGGTTCACGAGTAAGAATTTACTGCTTAATGCTAAGAAGACTAAATGTATCAAATTTTCTATGCCCAATGTAAGAGAGGTCGACACCATTATAAACATGAATAACGAGCCATTAGAGATTGCGAATTCCACTGTATTTCTAGGAATTACTCTCGATTCCAAGTTAAAGTGGGGTCCGCATATTTCTGCTCTGGCAGGAAGACTTAGTTCGGCAGCTTATGCTGTTAGAAACATAAGGCTCCTGACTGATATCGCAACAGCAAGATTAGTGTACTTCAGTTATTTTCACAGTGTTGTCGTATGGTCTACAGTTGTGGGGCTCGGCAGCGGATCTCAACACCATCTTTGTTCTTCAAAAAAGAGCCATCCGCTCCATTCACAACCTTAGACCACGCGATTCGATTCGTGAAGTATTCAAAGAGATAGATATTTTAACCGTGTACTCTCAATTTATTCATGATAATGTAGTATATGTCCGTAAAAACTTGCATCTCTTCAAGAAAAACAGTGATTGTCATAAACTCAATACCAGAAATAAAAATAAGCTCGTAACTCCCAGTCTAAGACTGCATAAGGTAGGGAAATCATTTGTTGGTCAATGTGTAAAATATTTTAATAAGATTACGCAAACTCTTGTTGAACTGCCTCTTCACAAGTTTAAGTCACAAATTAAAGCTAAGTTAATGAAGCGAGGTTATTATAGTGTTGAGGATTTCTTAAATGATAAGAATTTGTGGTCATCTTAGGTATAATCTGCTCCTCTGCACACTTTTTTGTTATGACTTTACTCTGTCAATTCATTTTTTGTGTATAAAAACAAGATTGAAAAGAGTAACCATCGAGTTTCTTGCCGGAGTCTTCTCGATCGGAAACAACCTCCGAACCGGTGGTAGAGTCACATTATGTTTAATTATGATATTAACTATTATAGTATTATTTTATGTAAGTTTATTTTTATTCAGTATATTTTTGCTACAATTTTTTTTTGTATATGACTTGCCATAAGTACTTTTTATAAGCCTACATGAATAAAGATATTTTTTACTTCACTTTTACTTTACTTTACACTTAAGTATTATCAAACACATATCAAATAGATGATTGCGCTCAAGCTGTTCACAACTATTTATTAACGTACTTACGTTTATCAACATTCAATAGCATCTATAGTTGACAGGTAAAAACATTGTTAGATCGGGTATTAATTCAAAAATAGGAGAGAAAAAACCTTCAGGTATTTTTTTCATTTAATAAAATTTGTTACATTTATGCATCTGATCAAACTAAAATTACTTTTGCATAGGTCCTTCCATAATTTGCTCTAGTTATGATAACTAATTTCAACATTATAAATTCCATCATACCTGCTACCGGATTCCTAAGGAAATCAAGTCAGACCGACGCAAAAAGTAACCGCACCCACTAAGCGTAGCCCTACGGCGTCGCAGATAACTAGACTATAAAAACTCTAAATTGTTCATGATAGAAAATGACTTCCTATAAGTTCAGGACCGTAGCTAAAATGACTTGATAAGCATCGGTCTAAACTTAAAATAGTTGTAATTGATGTACGTTAATTTAGAAACATTTTTTTTTCACGTCGGTGACAATCAAGCATGCGGACCACCTGATTATGGATGGATGGATGAATAGGTACCGCAGCCTATGGACACAATACCAGGGGTATAACTCGCGCGTTGTCGACCCTGCAACCTCTTCATACCCCTCTTGAAGAACTCCATACTATAACTCATCGGGAAAACCTCGGCAGGGAGTTCATTCCACAATTTAAGCATCCTCGGCAGGAAACATCTCTGAAACCGAACTGTACGAGACCATTGCGGATTCAGAGTGTAAAGATGAACGCCCTGTCGGTGGCGAGCGGTGCGGTGGTAAAAAGTGGGCATCAGATCAAACAGTTCTTCAGTACAAAACTCGTCTTCTTCACCGTCAACTTCAACAATAAATGAATAATAGAGGGCATCTTACACCACGATCGTATGCTTACAAACTAAGCAGTTTGTACTATGGGTGTCAAAGCCTATCGAATACTAAAAAAAAATCTTGATTCACACTTGAATAGATAATCACATGCAGCCAAACAATGTTCCTCCCATAAGGCTTTGTACTGAGTAAAGTATAAACCCACAAAGTAAGGGGACCACCTCTACCTGTTGCGTCAACGGGCCTGTAAAATAATTAATCTTGAATAAAGTTGCAAATTGCATAAACCAAAGTTAAATTCAATTCATTGCAATTCCTATGTACAGACATGCTTCAGAATTCGATAGTAATCAATCAGAAGAACAGGTTATAAACTTGTTTATTTCCTGCGATTCGATTCAGTACATTTTAATACTATTGTACAAAAACCAAAATATGTTCTATACACACAACAAAGAAAGACATCTTAGCCAATTTTGATTATAATAACTTTCGGCATAACGGTAACAAACTATTACAAGTTCACGACAAGTCACGTTTAAATTCAAAGTATATTTCGGTTCAATTAAATAATCATCTCCAATCATCAGTTTGTAGCAGGCATGTAACGATGCACGAACCACGAAATATGTTTGCAGTCGTGCTTCGAGCGGATTCCGAAGTCCAACGTTCCCGATGGCACGATGACACCGCTAATCGAATTATACAAAAACATCGAAAGAAAGTGACGAGCGGGACATCGAGTGGCAAAAAACATGGCCGCCGGTAATAAGTTTGGCGCTCACGATAGCTTTCAACGCGTGTTCAAATTGTATCTGGAAAACGAACCGAGCCTTCTTTGTTTTATTTTTTTAATCTTCAATCGTAGCTACAACAAAATAAAAACATCTGGAGGTCTATAATCCATAAATTTGAAAATTAATCTGATTATAACTTCAATAAATTACAAAATCACTAATACTTCATCTATTGTGCTAGCACCGACATTATGACACGTCGCCGATAACGTCTTCATACGACGCGAACATAATTGAGACCCCAACAATAACATAACAGAAACATTTGTAACAATAAATCATGAAGCGATAGTGCGACAAAAAACGCGAGTGTAAAAAGTTACATCACGATAGCCTTTGTGTGTCTATGATCGATTTCATGAGTGGATGTGAGATGTTCTCGATATGACGACAATAAGACTACAAGGCGATCCATTCAGATGTCTTGCGAGTTGCAATAGTAGCTGAGAATCTAATTGCACAGACTGTCTTTT
Organism: Udea olivalis; assembly: GCA_947369235.1. Taxonomy (NCBI): domain Eukaryota; kingdom Metazoa; phylum Arthropoda; class Insecta; order Lepidoptera; family Crambidae; genus Udea; species Udea olivalis. Next base: position 14,908,152 of record OX376349.1, on the reverse strand, counting down.
TTGCCAGCGTAATTCTCACAGTCATGATTTTAAAACCACTCATTAGAGATGTCCAATTTGCTTTCGGCAACATACGGATACCTTCCATCGTATTTGATTTGATGAATTTATCGCTGCAAAACTTTTGTCGATAATAATCATTTCTATATTTAGAACCGATTTATTTCGGACGGTAATTTGTCAAATTACAACACCTGATTAATGTTCGGTAAAAAATCCAACACATCTTTAGTCACCAAAATTACACAACTGTTTCAAAAAAACTCACGGATATAGTAATTTTTCATAGCTTCGTAGCTACTGACAGCAATTACATTTTTATAATAAATGATATGCAAGTTTGAGTAATGATTTCTTTGTAGTTTTTGATATGAAAGTGTTTGCTTAGGCGTAATATATATTTTTTTGTGTAATTGCTACAAAAATAGACCAACATTGACTAATTGCACACAACCAGTCATTACACATCATTATATGCTTATAAGGGCAATGGAATGTAAAAAAAGAATAAGAATATGTTACATGAAGGTTACAGGAAGGTTATCACTAAAGATGGGAATCGAACACACGCCTTGTAGGCGACATAAGGATCCAGACAAGTCAATGCCTTTTTTGGTCACTACTGACCCACTAAGTAACGAGCCAGCCAATAAATAGCTTTTATTTCACGATCATCGCAATGCACACTTCGTAAAGCAAACACTACAAGCCAATAACTTTTCTACTCGTGATACTATCATCTGTACTTATCGTCCGATATAAATACCGATATTCCAGCCCTACCAGGACTAGGAAGGAACATCTCATTCGATACGAAGGCATTTAACCCCGATGCCGAGAATTCGATTCGAGCACGTTCTCGGAATCGATTTCCGTTAAGTTTCGCGTCCACCCACGGTCCCGTTCATAGCGAAAATAGCAACTAGAATATTACCATACGTCTGGACACGGACGTAGAGCGAATTAGCAAGGCTTCACGTCAAGGCATCTAGGGAGTGATTCACTCCTAGCGGTACTAAGTATAATTATTCCAAGATTACAGTGTAATTATCTTGATATCTACAAACATTTCAGAAATCGCTGTAAATTATCCACAAGCAAGTAGGTACGTAACAGTAAATGAACTAGCTAAATTGTATAGAATGTTGAGTGAAGTGTGCTTGACATGCTTGCGATACTTATATGACCAGAAGTTTTTCTATAGTAATAATGATGCTTCTTCGTAAGCAATTTAAAAACGTAGACTAGCCAATACGAGTGCCCTTTTTTGCACCCACCTAAGCATACTCAGTAAATAAATCAATCGGTGCAAAAACAATCCCGTATAACCTAATTAATTCAAACGCAAATCATGAAAAACGGTAATACCACCACTTACATTCAAATATGACAGAATAATGCTCCAAAGAACCAACTCTACCAAAAAGGTCAGCTATAAAGCCTTTCTAGAGAAGCTCTTTCCGTGTTCCCAGTACCTACTTAGTACTAAGAGCAAGCCGCGTTCAACCATTAGCATAACTAGAGAAGCGCGGGCGCAGCTCGCAGGTGAGCGGCTAACGGAACCAAGCACGCGCGTATCGAAGACGCATCTTTTATTACCTCACATTTCAAAGACAACTTTACAACTGTTGATTTAGAAACTGTTTTCGATCAACCTAATAAGGCTCGAAGTCGTTTTAATAACTTATACGTGTAAGTTTACTAAGTCTGGGGACAGCGGGCGGTTGTGTGTCAAACAGATTAGCGCATCACAATAAATTGTATGTTTATAGCCCTTTGATATATCTCGAAAGGTAAAAAGTTCGCGGCGGCTTTTGCTAGCGTGATTTATTTGATAGATATACCTAAAATGAAAGGTACAAACAAGACGAATGGACAAAGATCCTGATCGCTTTTAAGTCTCATTGGATTTATGTAATCCTACACTCGTTTGAACACACGAATGTCCCCGCCATCTTATATCACTATTTCATCTTTTAAAAGTCCAAATGCCTGGATCAAATTCATGCTAAAGTAACGACCTAAATACTCTGGTCATAATTTGTCAGTGTAAAGTTTTGTAAACGTTAACAAATAGCCACATTAGCAAAACCATGTTAGTTTAAAGAAAACATTAAAAAAACAACGTGTAAAACCAAGCATTTTTCCAATGACTGGCGTTGCAGTAAGAGTAACCGACATTACCAGTAACATAACGTTAAGTAATACATGATAATGTTGGCATGGTTCTGAAAGCAAAACCCGTAGTCTCGAAAGCGAATGTTGCAAGTGTTCGTTTCTTGGTAACGTATTCAAAATGCTGTCTCAAGATTTTGCATTCAAAGCGAGTGCTAAAAGTATACTTCGAATTACAGCAACCATTAGCAATATGCTTTAAAAGAAGCATTGTCACGACTGTGAGTAAGAACAGCAGCAGCATTTCTTAATAGCCTCATGCAACACATTTAATAAAATTTGTTTTGCCGCCTAGCTCTGAATCCAGACCAAAGATACATGTCACGGATGAAAACATTAGTTGAGCTTCAATTACAAAGAACTTTTTGATACGTTTGGTCTATTGTGTTAATACCAATTCTTGTTTGCTTTATTTTATTTTCAAAATATTGGTAATAAGAAATTGTAATGGGCAATAAATAAAACGAACCTTCGAGCCGGATTATAAAATCTCGGATCGTTTTTTGTTTCTATCACCTGCACGGCGAGCCTCTAGGGTTTAAAGACGGCGATGAGAGCGAAACGGCAAATGTATGACGGTGACAGTGACCGTACTGCTTAAATTGAATTTGGACCATTAGAAATTTGTCATCACTCTGAAGAGAGTAAAACAATGTTAGGATGCACAGTGACAAAACATGGAAGGCTATTCCACGCGCGATCATAAATCTTGGTTTCTCTTCATTTCGACGCCACATAACGTAATTGTATTACAATTGAACAAGAAACTTCGTGTCACGAGTGGGCAATTTTGAAAACGCGATCATCAGCGAGTCAAGTTGTTAGATTGTGTGCACATCCGTGTGTCAGTAACGTAATAATCTTTACGATTTCATTCGATATGCGTAGAGCGAGGAGACCGTTTGTAGTTGGCCCTAATCTGGTCTACAAAATTGGAATCGCAAGACAATTCGGAGTGGAACTAAAGGATTCTCCATGTTGGACAAAAGCGACAGCTTGGATAACCAAATGTAGCTTTGACAATTCATGGATAGCCAAAAAAAATATTTACTCTTCATTATTTATCAAGTAAATAAATGTTTTTCGAATCATGAATTTTTTCGGGACGGAAGAGTGAGTGAGGGTTGTCTAACCTTACAATTTTCTTACTACACTAATCGAATTCGCGTCTGTATTACTTTTACGACCCTAACACAAGGTGTAGGATATTCAGACTCCTTCACATAACGGATGCTTAATAAAACACAACGGTTTATGAACACTAAAACATCATATTTTACTTGATGTTTCGACAACAACACGGAAATTAACTATACAGCTGCTCGTTTAGTGAAGTGCATAAGTAAATTGCAAGGGTTACATAATTCCGTACCTTACAAATTTACATCGTGGCTCATCTTCGTTTCTCTCGGGTAAGCAAATTCACCATTAATTTTCCTTGGCTTTGATACTAAACACACTCCTGCTCGGAGGCTATAATTAATAGGGTACATACGTCAACCAGTCCAGTATCCGCACACCTATCGCAATGTACCACGTGACAGCAAATGGGCGTGCATTAGTTACATGGGGAAGTTCCATGTTACGAGCTGCGCATACTTCAGCTTTCTCACAAAAAATAGATAATACCCTGGCCTGTTGGCGCAATGGCAGCGATCCTGCCTTTAGCGCCGGAGGTCGTGGGTTCGATCCCCACCCATGACAAATATTTGTGTGACGAACCTTCATATTTGTTGTGCGTCTGGGTGTTATTATATATTTAAGTACGTATTTAGAAATATTTAAGTATGTTTATCAGTCTCTGACGCCCATATTACAAGCTCTGCTTAGTTTGGGGTCAGATGATCTTGGTGTGAATTGTCTTAGATATTTATTTATTTATTTATTTTATTTAATTTTGCATATCAATATGGATACCCATGAGAAACATAAAAAAGCAACGACGATCGTAAAATCGAAAACCGATCCATTTCCATTTATAGATTACTAATAGTATCTAGCCGTTAAAGACTTTATAAAATATGATAATCCAGTCGTTTATAGACTGTTTGATACGTAAATAACCGTTATGTGTATTATAAATCAAATACAAGATGCTGATAAATCCCGTACGGGTTAATCAGCATAAAATGTTAGGGCAAGCAAATAAGTTTTTCCCAGACATTTGATCATAGGTGTCGTGACTTTATTTTGTTTCGTAAGGCGCGGTCTCAATTTACTCTGCTTTAATATTTAACATGAAGCAAATTCCACTACTTTCAGCGGTTAAAGTTATTTATATAAGTTTAGTTTAAAATAAAGCCGTTTGTGCGTTTGAATTATCAATAGTAAGTATACATCGTACCACTGCCACTGGTAAGTTATATCGTTTTGTTAAGCAGCTCGGCTAAAAAAAAACTTCATTTTTGTATTTGGGCCATGTAGAGTTGTTTTGGAGACATCACTTCGGTACTCGCACATTTTACCCGCTGGAAACTAAAAATGAAATAAAAAATTCCTATTATCTAATACTTGCTAACGTCGAGGTCACTTTAGTGACTAGTTTAGTAGTAAAATAAACATTGTTGAATAAGATTTTGACATCAGTTGTAAGTAAAGTAGTGTGGTAGGCCACTTAAGCGAATCCGAGTTTGGATAATTTTAGATTCGCTCTGAACGTGATCTCGTGTCGCTTGCACCAACCAGCGATGGCACCGGCGCGGGCGCAGCCGGTACCGTATGGAAGCAGAGGGATAATTTATAGGATAGTAACGGAGATGGGCGCAGAATATCCTGTTTCGCCAGCTGTCGTCGGAGTTATTACATTTTAAACTATTGTTTTGAGCGGATGCTCTGACTGACTTAACACTTTTGAACATGAGAACGACTTTATTGTTCACGTATGAATTCTAATTGCTTTATTAAAGCATCTTGAGAGGAAGAATAGAATTGTTGCACGCTATTCCAAATATTCACTTATATTTTTGTCTTGTCTTGATAGTCACGAGGTTGCCGGCGGACGGATTGACGGTTCAAGGATTAAATGATCACGCTTACTTCTATCACTGAGATTTAGATCACAAATGTCGACATCTGCAATTCTTGCAATAAAAGCCAAAAGAGTTGGTAGAGACTATTGGTTTTTAAATATTCATTGCAAGAATATATACGATAAAACTGTACCGGAATGACGATTAATGTAAAAAAAGATACTTACTTAATTCATGTATGCTCAGGTTCTTTGTTACTGTCACCTGACTGCCTGCATTTTAGGGTCTCACAGGATATTGTATTGTCCCCTGTATATCTATACCATGATTTTACACCAATGACAGTCGCTGGCGTGCGCGTTGTTGTTTTTGGTATGGAAGTCATACAAATTGCTTAACTTAACTATCGTCGATTACGTGACAGAAACTCATGGTAGACATACTGGCTTCGAGTAAGGGTGTTACTGGATGCTAAGCGGGCAGTAGGTTCTAACTATCTTGTGTTTTTTTTAATGCGTTCTTAGTTACACTAAAACTTTAAGTTGTTGTGAGAGGCGTTCACATCAAACTTTACAAAACCATTGCAAAAAGGGTCTTATGCCAGCAGCGTAAGGTGCGGTGCTCCTATGTAAAGGTTGATTTGAACGCCTCTGTACCTCAGTGTTTTCTCGCATACCATTTCAACAAATGTCAAAGCTCTATAGAGTAAGATTTTGTGCCCAGACGTTTTATTTCCTAGTCTGCAAAGTGACACATTCTCGCATAACAAAGAAAGCCAAATGTTCTGCTGTAAAATGATTTACATTTGAACAGCTGTATGCGACCTTATTGCAAAGTAGGTTACAGTGTGCATTGTGCATGTTCCAAAGTAGTGCGTATGACAGCTTACAACAAGGGAAGTGCAAGATTTGATTTACACATTCCAACCAAACCTGTAACGCAGGACCTGGAGCTAACGGGCCACTAAGTTGATTTGTTGAATAACGACATGATTTATTATGCCTTCCTCTGTGATGCAAGCAATTACAGGTTAATGTGAGAAGGAAGTTGCTAGTAATTGATTTAAAGTAAATTGGTATTTTATTTCGAAATAATATCATATGTCCGTTGTATTTTGTTAATTCCACTTTTAGTTAATTGAATTAAAAATCTTCATGAATCAATCAGTAGCTATTTATTTTAACAATAAATTGTTTTGTTTAGGGTATAAACTTTGGTCAAGTATTTATGATTGTCGTTTACAAGTTAGTTATTTAAGAGTACTTTATCAGTCATTACTCGTGGGCATTAATCGACCTTTAAATATAGGGTTCCTATATAGATTACAGGCAGCCTGCATCCACCTGAATCCTGCTATATATCTTTTATCTGCTGGTCGTCTGCGCGTCTTGCGTCCACGTTTCGTTTGGATCCAAGATTTATCTGATCCAGAACTATTTAACCCTTACAAGCTACGAGTAGTGCTTGCTTACTGCCAATTTAACCTTTCTTATCATTTGTAGCGATGACTTGATTACAATGTTGGACACCTTTGCCCAGCAGTGGGACAGTATATAGGCCAATTACTTTACTTTATCATTTTCTTGATTGCTTGCTACCAAATCTAAATAAGTTGCAAACAAGTACTCCATTTAAAGACTATATATTTAATATTGAGGGTTAAATTCACTAGTTAGTTCAAAGAGGTTATATTCTACTAAATAGACATGAACGTAACATTTGACCCGCAGCGTGATAAGTTTTACAGCTCTGTAAATACCGAATTCGATTCAAATATACCAAAACAATCGGCTATTATAACTAAATTGGTACTGATTCATAGTTCTCAGGCTGTATTTGGTAAATAGATATGGCAAGGTGAACAGAAAGGCTTTACGGCGACTATCCACTGGTGAGAATGGAATGGATTTGTTGCCATTATAATATTGGTTCTGGGACATTAAGATACTTTAGAAGTCATCGTTCGTGCGAATAAATAAAAAAATATACACATTTATTTCTATACTAATATTATAAAGAGGAAAGATTTGATTATTTGATTGCTTGCATTGAATAGGCTCTGAAACAACTGGACCGATTTTAAAAATTCGCTCTCAAATATAAAGCTGTCTTATCAGCGAGTATTTGTTATATATTATAATATTATATATACTTTAATCTGTTATAAATCCATACGGGAACACAAAATGAATATTCCAATGTTTAATTCTAACTGAACTGATCAAGTCGTGAGAACCTTAGTACAGAGGCGTTCGCATCAACTTCCACTAAACCATTACGAAATGGGTCTTATCGTCAACAGTATAAGGTGCTATGTAAAGGTTGATGTGAACGCCTCTGTACCTAATAGTATTGTGAAATTGTTATAGAAATAATGCCTTGTTGTTATTTATGACTGATTTTTTAAATGTTGACATTTTTATTTTTGACTGCATGTGATAACGCTACTAAGAAAGAACGTTCTTAGTATCAACTAGTTCAGCCAAGTAAGTAAGTAACTAAAGACAAGTAATTACAAAATGATTCATTAGCACAATCCTAGAGAGTATTTAGTACCGATTTCGCCAACTATATTATTTTCGCTCACAATTCATAAACGTCCTGCCATAAAGTAGCTTCAAATCACAGCCTTTTATACAGGGTTGCGTATTGGCATGCAATTATAGCTCGCAGTAGTCGGCTGGGTTATTCTGGCCACAAAGCGGCGTAATCGCAGGATCTTCTTAGAAACTATGTCGCCTGAGGCGGCGTGTCTTTTAGTAAATCACACGCTCCCTGTATCTAAGGCAGGGTTGGCACGATCGGGTATAAATCTGCTAGATAAACTCGTACTTCGAATGTATTATGAACATGAAATTATATGGACTGCGATCGTAATCTTCTTTGCACCTTTAAGGATCAATTCTGATAGGGTTTTTCGAATCGGAATAGCTGTTGGATGTTTGTCTTGCTTGTCTATTGTTGTATAATTATAGTGTTAGTATGATAAACGTAGAGCTGTCATTGATATTCTTAAATAATTAGCATATTCACTAATTAGACTTGAGTGTTTAACAAATTTATCTACTCGAAATACAATAGGAAACAGACATATCTAATCTAATAATCTATAAGGCTAGTACTTAGGCTGGGAGCTTTTCGTTTGTTAGGGTAACGGCTACCTTTGGCTCATGGATAACTCAGAGACAAGAACTCAGGCCCTAGTGTGGACAGGGCTTTAGTCTTTGATTTAAGGTCGGCTTTCTTTGATGATCACCACCAGACTATCCATCACTTTTGTATCTTCTTAAAGATAGATAAAACAAGCGGAAGTTAAAATGATCACTACATTGGCCCGATCCGAAATGGTCTCCTTGTCAATATGCCATACCTTCTGTGGGAGAGATTTAACAAACATACAAGTAACTTACGCAAGAAGCGGCAAGCTTGAAAAGAATCTGTAATTAAAAACTTCAGGTAATACATTCTGAATGCAAATGTGGGGAGGGAATATTTGGCATTGGGTGTCGAGCCTTTCACTTTGACTACTTTTTGAACACGTGGATTCAATCAAGCGATATTATAAGCATGAATAATCACCAGATTCTTAGTAAGTTTATTTATGTGTTGCTAAACTAGACAATTCTTAACATACTACCAACTATGCAAGTCTTTTTGATGCAACATCGGAATATTCTGGGAAATAGGAGATGAGAAATATGAGGTTTATACACAAGGTTAGTTATATTATATTACTTTATTTGTGGTAGGTAAATTTTTTATTATTATCAAGTCTCTCTACAAAAGATTTTGTCTCTAGTTTTTTTCGTCAGTTATGTTTTTAGTTTTTCTTGTCCTTGACCACTGACACTAACACAAATCTATAGGGTCATCTGGGTTGAGTCTTTTAACGGATTATTAGACCTCACAGAGAAATACCGAGCATTTCATTTATCGGATTCATAGGTTAAATATGACTCAACTTTTCGTGACGTTTTCTTCGGGCATTGGACAATATAGTAAATATTCGACAAGAAAACGCAATGTCCCAAAAGTTGGCGGCAGAAATTACATCCATTTTAAATTCGAAGGATATTGAATTGCGGTGATTTGCAAAGCTAGTACGGGTAGCTACTTAATAATTTTTATAGTTTAGTATATGCAAGATTACACATTTTTTTTGTCAACCCTGTCACTAGTTATAACATTGTTGTTACACTCCCGTATTTGCCCTGAGCGAGACACTTATTTACATCGAAGTGAACCTACCACTACTTACCAACTTATTGTAGCCGAGAAAGTCTACGGTTTACTGGATTGATATTGGTAATAATATCATGTCAAACTATACTCCATTCATTATAGCTTATGACAGAAGTAAAAAAAGGTTCTTTTTAGGGTACACTTTGTGGTAAAAGTACAATAAACATTACTTATCACTTTTAAGATTTCTGCCGAACTTATTAAAATCTACTTAAATATGAGTAGATGCTGTCACACTCAATTGTTCTCATGTAAAGTAAAGTAACTTCAGAATTTATGAGGCTTTTGCTTAAATAAATTGTTTTGTCTTGCATACATCTAAAATTACATTGTCCATGTAAAAACCTAAAATAAGCAGGGGTTTTTATCCGAACACATTTTTACTGTCACTACTTATAACTCTACCAAATCTAAAATGTTACATAATCCCATCATACGTTGTGGCGGAAGGGGGTCTTAAATTTTGCCAGGTTATACTCAGGTATGTCATCGTCATGGCAACGCCCAATATAAATTGTTATTCATTTTAGCACCCCTGTTTCTTATTTCTAATGTTATAATAATGAATAAAGTATATACTTTATGGAAATCGCTCTGAAAAAAGCTAGTGTCCTACTGCGAAAAATTTTTTTATACTTCTCAAGCTTCGTTTACGGTTACATTACAATGCCGGATTTTCATTTAGTTTTGCCTAAAACGAGTTTTGTTTTCTTATTATGAGTCTTACACGACACACGCCTGAGCAGTGACCTATTTGGTACTCAAGTGTATTATAATTTATGTCACGTAAAATTATTCATTGTGACGTACGAAATAAACCATATTCCTGTACTATATATGCTAGGCGCTAGCCATGAAAACCATAATACGAGTAATATAGCAAAATTACTACCTCTGGAGACGTCACTTCAGTCTATTCTGTAAATAGCAATTTTGTGATTCGCTATTTTTTAACCAATTACTCACTTTCAATCATTCATGATATAACGATTGTCGCAAGCCCTATTGTGGTTACTGAGAATGTAGTTTGCGATCAGATTTTAGCTACACAAATACACAATCAATGTTCAGAGTTCTGTCTAATCTTATCATCTTGTGCTTACTCGCATTGCTGTATCAATGGGCTCATTGGGCGCTCATGGTGAAAATGTCATTTAAGAAATATCAGATATTAGGAAATCACAGATTCAGTTCTCAAAGACAGATAATGTAAATAATCTAGATAAGAAGGCTTAGCGTCGTGCTACGCAGCTTAGTTGGTGTACTGATTTAAATTCAAATTAATATTTTCTCAGTATAACAGTCGCAGATAATGATAGGTTTATAAGGTTCAGGTTACTAGGACAGATAAAAAGTAAAAGACTCGATAAAATTGCGTGCAGCAAGTAATTTTAGGTACTGCCCGAATCGACGGATACCGAGAATCAAATAGTGATCACAGAAAAAGTAATTTCGCAACGAACGAAATCGATCGTTGTCCAGTCATTCGGAACGTTCGCCGTGATGACAGGTTTATCCGGCCGCCAGGTCATTATTCCCAAAACAAAAAACCTCGCCAACAAATGTAACCTCACGAGCTCAGCTCACGACTGAATAACAACAATATTATGGTAACCTTTGCGCCTGACTTAGGAACCAATTACCATCAGAGGGGCCGCTATTACCGAAGTAGAAAGTGAGTCCCACTTCTAGACATGTTGCACGAAAGTGTTCACTGCTTTCCGGCCTGTTGTGAATGTAAACTGGGCTTTATGTCAGCCGTTAGGTGTAGATAAGAGATAATAATTTTGTCAGCCGAAGCTTGTACAATACGCGTATGAGTGCTAACTGTAAGGTAGGTAAATTATTTCCTACATTGCCGCAAGGGTGGAACGGCCTGAATAAGCTTGGGAGATAAAGTGCGAAATATTGTCTGTGGTCATTTCATTCGGCTTAAGGTACAGTCAACCAAAGGTAGAGACTCGCACAAAACGCGCGGAAGTGTCTGTCTGATTGTACCAATATTGCACCGTACACATACTATGAAAAGATTTATTAGTGATACTAAAAGCTCATTAAAAAACAAATAATAATGGTGACCAATCAAGTACGCATTCCCTGTATTAGCTACGGCAAAGAGTCAGTGGCCGGAGATAAAGATAAGATTTATTTCACATGTCTAATCATCTCTTTAAAGCTCATAAACATCTTCTACTAATGTATCTAACAAGTATTGCAATGTCTAATTGTTTCCGCATAATGTCACGATTACACCATAAACACACAGGTTCCACTCACGTCGGTTAACAATTCAAATTTTAAGTGTGGCCAATTCGCCGCGCTGCTTAACGTTTATGATCTCAAATAACACGCCGTATCTTTATCTAAATAGTCCGGAACAATAGATATTATTGGCATTACTTATAAATTAGCAATGCATTTTAACATGAAACCAAAAAATAATATTCCGAAGACATGCTCACTTACTGTAATTACGCGCTGTCCATCTCTGTCATCATTCAAGGTGGGTATTAAAAAGCTAACCTGTTTTGAACCCATTCTCACACCCATTGGTAGTCAACGGCAGTCATTTTTAATCTCTTAACAAATGGAGCTGATTCTATAAACATTTCACAACCATATGACAATGAATCATTCACGTACAATACCTCGAAGTGGTAACTAGCAACATTGAATAAGTTTCGTTAGAACATACCGAAAAGTAAGAGTATTTTAGTTTGACAGCTGCGGCCATCTTGAATTTTGTGTCAAAGGTCATGCGCGCGCAGGTTTCACCACAAGCACACGAGTGATTTCGCGCGAGATCGCGTAGGGTTACTGCCTTAATTGGACGATAATTTGGAACGCGCCTTGTTGATGACATTTCGAGGGGCACACGACATCTTTGTAACGAAACAGCTAGAATTACATTACCACAGTATTGTTAGACGCAAGGTGCTCAATGTAAAGCACTGTGCGGGTTCTGAACATAGCTGTTTATTCTACGCGATATTTTCCGTGAGAACATGGGCACACGATGCTCGTCCGCGATTAGCGGAAGTTCTTTTAGAATAATACAACGGGAAATTCCTTTATTTTCTAGAGCGAGACTAATTTCGTCCTTATAAAATATTTGGCCGTGAATTATGAATTGTATTTCTTTATTTTATACGACAACCTTGAACTAATTTTGTGCCCTGACATATCAGCAGATCTAGAAGTTTTTATTAGTAGCTACTTATAACGTCAGTTGTATAAACTTAAGAGATACATCTATGGTATTGACTTTTGATGAAGAATCAAATAAATGATGCTGATGCAAGGTATTACTAATTTTCTTTTGCTATGAACTTGCTATATTTCGGACGACGGTATGGTTTCCGAGCTGAAACCCCTTCAGCAACATACCAAAATAAACAAAGGCTAACATTAAACTGATTTCCTCGCATACTACTTACAAGCAATCCGACACGCTCGAAAAGTTATTCAATCCGATTCGAGCCCCAAATATGTTGGAAATGACGGTTTATGCAGAGGAAATGCATCAGTTCACGGCCACTGACCCCACAAACCGTGGCACCGTGAAACGGGCTTCATTCACAGTCGAGTTTACACCGTGTTGGACATTGTTATCTCGTCTATAGATAGACGGTACATTAGTATCTTTAATGCTATCTGTATTTAGACTTGTCGCGCGGAAATGCAAGCAGATAAAATGAAGCGTGTTGAAATGCTTGCTCCAACTTGAACTTAGGATACTGCAAATCAAGCTTAAATTATAAGAGAATTTACTGCAGTGAAATAAGACCCCAGATTAGATATTGCCTTATAGAGCCGTATTACTAGACTACTCTCAAGACACCATCTTTATCAGATGTCAAATATTACGAGATCTGTTAAGATTAGATTATTAATAAGGCCCTAAAATACACGCTATATTATTTGGTATCGTAATCTAAGATCTTAATTATACATGCCTGTTGGTACTTTGATTGAGCGACTAAGGAAAATCTCACAATAACCTATGATGTGAGCAAAACTATGTTTGTGAATAGAACACAAGGTAATGTTGTGGTTTACTGTGGTTTAATTGCATCATATTATATCAGAGTATAGTTAATGGGTGTGTGGTATAATTGTATAATATAATTTTGAACCGTGCCGTGCAGTTGCGCCGTGATTTTGTTGAACGTCGCAAAAGTAACTTTTTCATAAATTCAAATTTCATCGTGCTAACGTACTAATTCAAAACTGACCATGTTATTCAATTTGCGCATGCTCTTGTGGTACTAATAAACATTTACACCCCCTAATTTAAACTTTAATGTGAGCTTCATTCATACTGACCATAGAGAATCGCCAACAAGGTGCTTGCTTATTAACTTTCGAAAACCGACACAAAAGGGTATCGGATCGGACAAAAGGACCGATTCCCTGACAGTCAAATAATCACTTTGTAAATGCATTGAACGCAGAATTATTGAGATAATTTAAAACGACGCACACGTTATCCACGTGGTATGCATGTCAACGTGCGCGTGAGGCGAATGCAAGTGTATTAAGATTAGATTCAGATAGGTGTGTTTACTAGATTATCGTTGAATCGTTGTAGCAGTGATTTCTATCGATTACTAACAAACTTCGAAAAACATCGAAGATCGCACCTGGCTTCGTGATGAACAATGCGAAGAATTTTGAGACACTTCACTTAGGTGCTGTGAAGCGTTGGGGACGGGTGCGTTCGCTTAAATATTTTGCCACAGTGTTAGCTGTATAAAAAGTAGATCTTAATGAACTTTACCATACTTCATTAACAGAAAGCGAATTTAAAAGTAAGCTGATTATATTTAAATGGGTTTGACCATTTCTTCGGTAAATTTACTACAATTTAATTAAATGATGTTTACGTTTTTTTGTAAGCCACGACGAAAAATTTCATTCCAAATAGTTTTTATTGTTGTTGTGTTACAGATGAGTTACTTTTCTTCCTTTCTTCCAGTCCATGATTTAGCCGGCCAATCTTAATAACTACTGCCTTATAATATTCATTCTACACAACAAATATTCATAGTTTGCTACCCAGCATTGCACTCAAATGAATGCAAAATAGTTTGTTTTGGTTAATTAAAACATATTTTTAAAACTGATTCCTAGCATTTTAAAAGAGTATCGATGTTTGCGTATATGGACATCTCTAGCCTGATGCGTGGTTGACTTGTAGTCTGGGTCATTGATGCAATCGATTCAGTTTTTCTGCGCAAGAGCAGTCGATGGCATTAGAGGCAACCGGACCTTTGCTTCTTGCTACGTTGACTTACTTTGGTCCATATTTTAGAATGTAAGGGCTTGACTAAAGGTTACATAATATAGGTGTTTAGAAATATTTGAGACTCAACTTTTTAGATGTTATTATTTTTATATTCATTTAAAAAGAGAAGTTCGTTGTAACGAGAATTGTTAGGCAACTACTCGTAATAACAACAACATTCCACTATTAAAACGGACTGGCTAGCACTTACTTACCCATTTAGTGGGTCCTACCTAGTTATTAAAAGGGCCTATTATGAAAGTACTCGTAGCTAAACAAGAGTTAAAATAATTAACTTAATGAACTAACTAAATTATTGTAACTTCATGGGAGAATGAAGTAAATAATAATGTGGTTGGTAGTCGCTTAGAGTTAAGAACAAAGCTAATTTACTATAGTATAGAAAAAAGTACACAACTTTCACGAAATTACTTCTCAAAAGAACTCAGCCTAGTAAAATACATTTGAAGTTTTCACAAAAAAGGTAAGGTACGAGTATGTTTGACAAGCAGTTTTTTGGCAGATGCGTAGATCCTATCTTATATTACGTCTAGGCTAGGGCTGCTCTGCTGTCCACACATACATATAGGGTTTAAGAAATATGAAAAATTAAGTTAGCAAATTTTTAGTAAAGTAAAATTGTCAGCCAAAAATAAAGATCCCTGGGGGGCTAGCCAAGAACAACACGCCACGACGATCTCTACAATAGAAATCGTTCAAATGTATGGGGATGACATGAGCGCCAGTGACAGCTTATACGAACATAGATAGAACAACGAAATGAAGCTCTGTCTCCGTAGACCCCGCATAGGAGGGGAACCGCGCTCGCCAAGCATATGCACAGACTGATCATATATAGTGCCACGCCTCCAATTGGCGATTTAGTCTGTTCTCGAACGTCATCGCGAAATTTTCGTACAAATAAATTTTAAAAAGCGGGTAAAATGCCTTGTTGCGCCGTGAAATGGTGCGGGAAACGTAGTACCACATCCAGTTTACAAAAAGACGGTATCACTTTTCATAGGTGAGTCACTTTTTATAGATAAACTCAAGAAAAAAGATTTAAATAAATTTGAGAAAATATTACAAAACCAATACGTTGTTGTCTTATTTCACTCTCTCCATCCCTTTCTATCCTGTGTATATTGGCAAATGACTATCCCGCTCTCACGTAGAAATTGTACGCTAGTGATGTGGGCAAACCCAAAGTAAAATCGTTTTCATCGATAAGTTATTTTGTTCATGTAATTCAAAGTAAACAATAATTTATTTAAACGAATGTCCATTTGAATTTTTTATTAAGAAAAAGCACTTATCAATCCTAATTTGCTTTATTAATAATAAAATCATGTTCAGTTGATGGCAGAAGTTTTTTGATAGTTGTAAAGTTATTCTGAATGTAGATATAATACAGAAAGTCGTTCTTATATTTTTATTGTTTTCCAATTCTAAAGGTTTCCAAAAAGTCCGCAGCTGAAAAAGAATAAAATGCAGTAAATGTGTACAGGCACTAATATCTTTAAAAGAAAACAAATATACACTCATTATGTGCAAGAGATAAAGGTGGGCTACTTCATCTTTCTATTATGGTCGTTACAATATGCCGCCGGTGCGAAATTGTCATTCGCAGCAACGAGAATTATAAAAAACTAAAGCCTGAACGCCGTGCTTTATTTTTTGTTGTCAAAACGTTGCAGACATCCAAAAAGGAAAATTTATTCCCAACGTTATGGCAGCATCAGTTTGATTATGAAAACAATCACGTCATAGATTTGATAGAGCAAAATGCGTGATGGAAAAATATATAAACACACGGCTAGCTTACTTGACCCGCAATACAGAACAAAAAAAGAACGTAAGGAGCCTTAATAAAAAAGTAATACATTTTAAATCCCAGTAGGTAGCTGTGGGCTCAATTATAAATGATTGTTTTATTTACTTTACCCACCCAATCAAATATCACAGTACAACCACAATGTAGATAACGATAAAAATATCGTGCTTTCCCATCCCTAGGTCGGACGCCATTTGCAATTCACGTGACATCTGTCACTAGATTGACGTTGAATCCGCCAATCACAGTGAGCTTCATACCTCTGCACCCCCCCGACTTTTGGCGATTGCGTTTTCAACTAAGAAACGCTCAAAGAGGAGTCTATGGGATAGGTGGTCTGTGGTTTACACCAAGAGTATTCGATAGAGTGATGGGGATAAAATGAGAATTCGCTCGTTTGGTCTAAACGCACCTTGATGAAAAGTTGCAGGTGTTTGAATTAATAGTAGTAGTATTAATACAAACATACCATCATTGAAATCAAGTCATCGCTACAATGGGTGGGTATTGGCTTAATCACCACGCTTGCCAAATGCGGGTTGGTAATCACAAACCCGGGCTATGTTCCGAAAAATCCGAAAACACACTTTGCACGACCTGGGAATTGAACCCAGGACCTCTGGTATTCTGGCCGAGCTCTGAAACCACTCGGCCATGGAGGCGTTTGAAATAATAATTTTGCCTAAAAGATATTTGATCAGTATATTGTATTTTTAAGAAAACACTTTGTTCTGTATGTCTGCCATGAGTTTTCACCAATGGCAGCCGCTAGCGTCCGCGTAAACTGCGTTGGCGTTTCTGGATGAGATTTCGGTACAACGCCCTTAGTGATTTAAAATGGAACCAAAAATGGCAAACAAATTTCAGTAAATTTACGTTCTCGTTCACGTAAAAAAATGTATTGGGATGACACATGACATAGCATGACAATGTCAAATCCACATACATTTTTTTACGCGAAAGATAATGTAAATTTAAAGTGGCAACTCGTGGTAGACGTACTGAACGCAACGATCGCGTTTACTTAACGGAAACACATGGTAGACATCCTGATGAAAAATAAAATTGTTTGAAACAGAAACCTCAGCTATAACATGTTCAGTACCATTCTATATAACTACTCAGTGCTATTGCCTACGAATAGCACTCATGGTAGACATCCTTAGTGTTGCTGCTTGTCAACAACTCGACATTACATTATGACGTTCAATACCAAGATTTATGATGTGAATACTGTGATGCCAGAGTAAATTGGGTGTCGAATGTCGATTACGTTGACCTATTTGGACTCGTAATTAGAGAATGTGTAATATCAGATTATTAACCCAGACTTGTAAAGCTGGTGTAACTTAGCAAGTTACAATCAATATTTATTAATAAGTTTTGAAATTATAAATCTTCTACCGCAATATTTAAGTTTAATGGTAACTGAAGCCATTTTTACAAGAGTGACTCACTGAATTTTAAGTGACTTTTTGGGACTATTATTGAAAAATAATCATACTTACCCATTTTAATGCGTGCTGAAGCATAGAAACCAATCCATGACATTAAACGTGTTCAATATTTCTCGTACTTACCTGAAAAGACAAAGGTATCGTTAGTAATCTAAGTATTTGTCGGCATGGTTTGCGTTGTGTAAATATGAACCAAACGAAGTTACCACAAAAAAACAAGAGTGTCAGAGATCACCAAATCCAACTTACAAGAAAAGGAAAAGACGATTATTAAGCCCGAAAATGTTAAACCCTAACACAGCTGAAATAAGGGGCAATAGTGTCACGAACACCGAAGCTCTCATCAAAAACTAAAACATGATTATTCACACCAAACATTCACGAAGTAGGGTAAAAGCAGCAATAACAAGACGGCTCCTTTGTCTCAGATGGCGGCGTGCTATTACCAGGCTCCGGGTAGGCGGAAGCGATAAACCTGCCAGCCGAGAGGGGATCAGATTATTGGCGTCAACCGCATCGAGATATTGGCACAGAATAGGGCAGAACTGGCATTCGGAATAATCGAGACGATCTGCTACAGAGACGTTCGTGCGTTTTTCATTGAATCTTCTATTAAAGGGTAAATAATGTAGACTACAGATGGTCTTTAAGCTGAAGCAATATAAATCAATTTTAAGCTACTGCTTCATAATAAATATATCGAGACTGCTGGCAGCAATACCATCAGACGCTTAAGTGCAGCTTGTAGTGTGGGTGTCAGAGACTTATCAGCATTAGTGTTCACACACAGAAACAGAAAAATTACGATTGTTCGTCATTATCGCCACTATCTGCGACACAATAGGGTAGATTCTTTCTTTGGGTCTTCAATTTGTATTAGGAATTATATTTAATGACGAGATTATAGTTCTTCCATATTTACTATTGCTAACTCCCTTGCCACTAAATGAGAGCGAAGTAACAAATTTCGACGAAATTACACTAAGCCGAATATTGTACAATAAAGTTATGAGTTTATGTTAAAAAAGTGGGTAAAATGGACTGGTTATTTCCGATAACAGCACGGGAAGGAATATATATGAAGGTAATAAATAATGGTGGTTGTTAGTGTTTCAACAAAATACATACATTGTGCACCAAGAAGCAAAGTTAGTGGTACACTTACTTACTAACGTAAATCGAAACAAGTGATGACTACGATAAACAAAACAGAATATAAAAGAGAGTTAATTGCACATAACATAACACAAATACTTACTTTTATAGTTAAATGGCTACCTGACTAGTCTAGAAAAAGATAATTTGCGTAAGTTAAGTAACTACTCACTTACTTACTTTTGCACCTCTAGTTAATTCTTATAGCTCAGCGTATTGCTCTTACTGTGAAATCTCAAGTTAAACATATTTTTTAATGAATAAATGTTGATACTCATTAATCAGACATAAAGTGTTTCAATGCTTTCAAGGCATTTGAACGAAAATATCGAACTTAAAAGATATGCAATTAGCCTGACTTTCTTTTGTTCAACTAAGGTTAAGGCAAACCACTTAATAAATTATAAATATATACCGAAGCCAGGAAATAGCAGGCGTACGCATAGAAAATGACATACTATTTCCATGCTTACGAAAGGCCCGATCGAAACGATAATTTTGAGAGAACAACGTGTCATTATGTTTACGCAACTGTGTTGTAGAGTTTAATAATATCTCTATTAGATACATCATTCAATAGACCTGTCCAGTACTCCTACTATGAGTTTAAGCCGATTTCGGTACAGCGCTTTAAGTGAATAGTAATGTAAAAGTAAAAGTAAGAAGTAAAAAATATCTTTATTTATATAGACTTAAAAAAAGTACTTACGACAAGTCATATACAAAAAAAAATTGTAGCAAAAATATAATGAATAAAAATAAACTTACATAAAATAATACTATGATAGTTAATATCATAATTAAACATAATGTGACTTTACTACCGGTTCGGAGGTTGTTTCCGATCGAGAAGACTCCGGCAAGAAACTCGATGGTTACTCTTTTCAATCTTGTTTTTATACACAGAAATTGAATTAACAGAGTAAAGTTATAACAAAAAAGTGTGCAGAGGAGCAGATTATACCTAAGATGAACACTAATTCTTATCATTTAAGAAATCATCAACACTATAATAACCTCGCTTCATTAACTTAGCTTTAATTTGTAACTTAAACTGGTGATGAGGCAGTTCAACAAGATTTTGCGGAATCTTATTAAAATATTTTACACATTGACGAACAAATGATTTTCCCAACCCTATGCAGTCTTAGACTGGGAGTTACGAGCTTATTTTTATTTCTGGTATTGAGTTTATGAACATCACTGTTTTTCTTGAAGAGATGCAAGTTTTTACGGACATATACTACATTATCATAAATAAATTGAAAGTACACAGTTAAAATATCTATCTCTTTGAATACTTCACGAAGCGAGTCGCGTGGTCTAAGGTTGTAAATGGAGCGGATGGCTCTTTTTTGAAGAACAAAGATGGTGTTGAGATCCGCTGCCGAGCACCACACCACAACTGTAGACCATACGAAATAACACTGTGAAAATAACTGAAGTACACTAATCTTGCTGTTGCGATATCAGTCAGGAGCCTTATTTTTCTAACAGCATAAGCTGCCGAACTAAGTCTTCCTGCCAGAGCAGAAATATGCGGACCCCACTGTAACTTGGAATCGAGAGTAATTCCTAGAAATACAGTGGAATTCGCAATGTCTAATGGCTCGTCATTCATGTTTATAATGTTGTCGACCTATCTTACATTGGGCATAGAAAATTTGATACATTTAGTCTTCTTAGCATTAAGCAGGAAATTCTTACTCGTGAACCAATGCAGTACCTTAGAGAGAGTATTATTTACGTCGTCAAGTGCTTTGTTACTTCTATCTACGTTGAAAATTAGAGAAGTGTCATCAGCAAATAATACAATCCCACATAGGTCTTTGACAAAATAAGGCAGGTCATTTATATAGATCAAAAACAGCAGAGGACCTAATATTGATCCCTGGGGCACGCCCATACGTATGGTGGCACCGGAAGAGTTCGTACTATTGATACTCACTTTTTGTATTCTATCAGTGAGGTAAGATTCTATAAGGCTGAGTGAAATATTTGAAACACCGTAATGTCTCAGCTTAATCAGTAGGATTTCATGATCTACGCAGTCAAATGCTTTTGATAAATCACTAAAAACTCCTATTGCATCTTGTTTGCCCACGCATCAAATATGTGTTTGATGAGCGCTACACCTGCATCGGTTGTATTCCTATTTTTAGTGAATCCAAATTGATTACTATGTAATAATTTATTCAAAGGAAAGTGAGAATGTAATTGATTCAATATTATCTTTTCAAAAATTTTACTTATAGCTGGTAGAATAGAAATAGGTCTATAATTGGATGGGTCACTTTTCTCACCTGACTTATAAAGGGGTATGACTTTACTTAATTTCATTAAATTAGGGAACTGACCCTTGTCTGACACAGTTATTAAAAAGTAACGCTAAACTAGGGGAGATAGTATATATGACTGATTTAAATATATCAACAGAAATACCCCATAAATCCTCCGTTTTTTATGTTAAGTTCTTTAAACGATTTGAGGTTGGTATGAGGAGATATATGATCAAAGCAAAAACTAGTGGCGCACTCATTACCACTTGATGTGAGGAGATAACTAGCTAGCAGTGAACTAGAATTTAGTTTACTGGTAGTAATAAAAGGTATCTCAGACAAAAATGATTCGAATATATTAGCTATATCAACGTCAGACTTAATAATATTATCTTTAATTTTAAGTGAGAATGTAACTAAAAGTGGCATACAAGTTGCTGTAGTTAACTATAGTAGTTTACTTGAGGTAAACTCATGGTAACGTAACTGCCGTAAGTTATATAAGTACGGCTCATTCCCTGGTACAAAACTTACGAAGTTTCGTGAAATTTCAAAAGGCTAAAAGCAAATTAAAACTGTTTTATTTATTTCATTTCATTTATTATGGTACACCAACAGCGAAACGTACATTACTTTTAACAAAAAGGTAGTCATGCATCATTTTTTGTATGTGCGCAAAAACAAACAACTTTGTTGATGAACTTTGTAACTCAAAACTAACACATTTTATTAATTCTGTAACATAAAATATTAGGACTAGTAAACAAAAAAATCGAGTTACAACTAAAATATTGTTTTTGCTGTCTAAAGATTCGCGCTATGCATTTTCGCCAGCACAAAGTTCATTGTTACGCCTGAATAGCAGACTCCACAATCCGACACAACTGATAACACGGAATGACCTGCGCAGTAGACTATTTTTTTTATTGACCTGCCACCCTCTTTAACCAATGTAAATGCAAATGCCGAAAGTAACTGCCATTTTTGAATTATGCACCCGGTTCACAGGCAGGCTTGATGAAGTCTGGGTACCGCAAAGAAGTAATGAAAAGAAAATGTCATTTGTATTTGAAAATTCATCAAAACTTTATAATCGTTCCAAGTAATCGGTCAATTGGCGTCGAATTAAACTTTTCAGTTTGATCCTCTCCGAATAAGATTATATTGTAGGTACCTAACATACCATCACGACTTTATCCCAAGCGGAGTAGTCAGAGGCAAGTGACTGTGCCGTCATGGTGAACGAAACACTCAGAAGCCCACTTTTCACCAATGGTATTAGAACCCAACGTGGTAGGTGGTGAGCCTTCCGCCGTTATCCGGGCTGATTTGGTATGTTATCGACGTATTCCGTCACCGGAGAGTTAGTCGAATATTTAAAAATGAACACAAAGATTTTGGTTCTGGCCAGATTTGTACTCGGGACCACACGATCCACGATCTGAGTTCGTGTGCTAAACCACTAGGCCACAACGCTCTCACCTTAGTCTGCCAAAAAAATATTATTTGCAAACGAAACTTGCAAGTCGGTTTTTAAGGCATTTAACTGAGCTGTGTAGTTATGTAAAAAGATTATACTGATGACAGAACAGGTGAAGCTTAAGATTTAAAGATAGTCCTGAAACACCTTTATCAGATACATAAAGCGATAGACAAAGTGGTATCCTTGATTAGCTTCGTGAAGTTATTTCTATGCCCATATTTGGGAAATACCTAGTCGAATACTTCGCGAAGTGATTCCGAATCCAGAAGTGGAGTTGCGTTCCAATCATTCCTCAGGTTGGGTTTAGCTTTACTTTGTCGCTGATGCTTACAATATGAAGGAATTCAATTGCATTGCAACACGCTAGATGCTGTTTAGTAAAATCTTTTATGAGTCGGTATGGGATTGAGTATTTCAGCAAAAATAAGTTGAGTTAGCAAAAATATCTGCTTCTTAGCTCATTCGCACTTATTTGACTGATAGTACTGCCAATAAGCTCGAAAAAGGGAAAATTGACTAAAATATCTAACTAGAGTTTATGTGACGGACGAAAGTTTACTATCTGTAAATAGCTGCTACTTGAATACAACTGGAAAACATCAATTCAAGTACATTTTAAATTTGATTGACGCTGCAAATGGTCAAGAAATAAGATATTACAAGTTGTTAAGTTTATGAACGGATGTATTTCTACTAAAATTGAGTGCAAGGATCATTAAGGAAGCTGTCATTACAATTATTTCAGATTCATTGAGGTGCCTATTTAAATTGCCCGTAAACGACACTCCATAATTTTTCCGGACTGCCCAGACCAGGAAGAGATGAAAAACAAATGGAGCACCATTATCGCCAACCACTTTGCATGCGGCACGTCGTACTTGGTTGGCACATGTAAATTTTAATATTTCCTTCACTAACCGGCTACTGCATGTCAGAAGAAATTTAACAACTGTCTTAAGGGAAGGCTTACATCCATCTTAAGCTAAATTAGAAAGCGGGCGGAAACTGAAGTGCAATAAATTGGGAATGATAGTTCACTACATAATTTTTGGAACTAGTTTTCCGAGTTCCTATCTAAAGCAAATCATACTTATTTACAAATTTAAATGCTATTAAGTAATATGTATAATTATGATGTAACATATGTCTGGGTTCTTGAGTTCTTAGGTATTACTGCAAAAGTGGTAATACATAACAGTTTATCAGCATTTAATGTGATTTTAATAACACAGACAAAAGGAAGTCGACGTCAATGATTTATAGCCAAATGTTGTGACACTATTTAAACGGAACTTTCTAGACTTTCACCTTTATTTTTGATGATTCTCAATTCTTTATTGTTGACGTCTAAAAGGCAATTAATTGTAAAAGGTAAGGTACAATCACGAAGACGATTAATTTCCTAACGCCCGTTCACGATTTCTCTCAAATGGTACGTAATTTGAGAACAGTTTTGCATGCGACGGTATAAACCGTGACAATGTGGTGACTTCCAATTAAAATTTGTCACATTCCTCACTATTCTCAATGAATAAAAGCCACATTTACTGTTCATAAAAAAGGAAAAGATATTAAGAGCCCATAATAAAATAAAATTGGTTAAGATCGTGAAACTAGTTTCAAAAATAGCATATCTATGTAAAAAATACAGTTACGGCTTACGGTTAGAAGTCTATGTGTATTTTAAATATTTATTAGCTGTACAAGGTGAGTGTGCTGAATACTTATCACGTTTACAAAACATAAAAGGCATATCATTAATGCCGTTGACACCAAAACAAGTGGCTTAGCGTAAACAGTAAGACATTCGTCATCGCTTTAACAAAAAAAAAAATTTGCTTGCTCACAGGCAAATGGTGTCACATTAGCGGATATTCTCACGTAGGACGGCTTCTCATCTATCTATCGGGACACAATAGTCCCAATGAACAGATAAACCCCAAATTTCGGTAAAGGGCTAGTGGATAATTCCTACATCATTTTAAAGTGTATTATTATAATCCTTATCACGCCTATATATCACGCTCATTAATTAGCATTCGCCTTTTTTGGTTAATTCAACCATGAGTTACATAAGTTGGAAGAATCAACTTTTTTTAACACCTAATTTAAGTATACAGTCGATTTTGAACCTGTACTTATAGTTCCCATGGTTGCGATTCACAAAACTATTGAGTATAATACCTAATACAGTCAAATACAAATTCAATTAAACCATTGTCTTCGAATTATGACACCACGATTGCCCAAGAGCGGGACTTGTCCCACTTCGCGAAAACGTGCGACGACCCTAACATAACGACGTTCTTAACCACTATTTAGCTGTAACGTTCCGTTATACGCAACTCGTGGGAGATCTAAACAAAGGCATTGCTTCCATTCAAATGTTTAAACCAGTCCATTCTATTAGCATGGCTGTATTTCAATGAGTTTACTAGCGGTTTCATCCGTACTTTAAATTTGAAATCATAAAACAAACCACCCGGTTCGCTGTACATTTGTCGTAGGCTTGTTGTTTTTGTGCATATTCTCAAAAACGAAGAAAAAGAATTAAAATAGATAAATATCTGGTATTTCTTGACTCATTGCCAGTAATTGGAGATGTAATGTATCCAACATCATGCTAAACCAAGAAAGGGTAGATCCCTTTAGCCAATGACAATACGTAAATATTTTTCTCGCTGCAAAATGCACCCAATTAAAACAACAATAGATTTTACATCAAAATGCGTAAATCATGAAAAGATGGAATATTAAACTGTTTTTAATTGCCTTTAGAATCGAACACAAAGTGGGTTTGGCTATAAATAATAACAGTGGAACAAAAACGAAAGTGATCATAATGCGAATATCCGATACGAAAAGTACACAAGGCAAAGAAAAAAATAGAAATGAAACTAAAGGCTGGTTTATTTACAGGCCATTGTTCTATGACACTAAGATGTATAGGACCAGCATCGCGTGATTGTAATGTGGACCGACGTGGGAGAAATGGAAATATGGTACATGTGAATCTTGCCTTTGTATATCTATAGAAATGGGAATTCGTTATAAACATTAAGAATCTAATTGAACTTGGATTAAGAACATGACATACATTTTTTGTACTTAATTGTTCACGAAACAAACAACACAGGAATTATGCTTTTCATTTCTAATGACTATCAAAAGCATTATGCATTATAGCAGGATATGCTGACGAACAGTAAAGTCAAACAACATTCAAAACTTGCGAGCCGTTTAGAATTTTACAACGTACGAAGTCATTAGCCGAATTCAAAGAATTCGCGGGGTCTATCTAGATATACAAATGATGGAAGCATTTGATACATCGGAGTGGTCCCTGGAACCACTAATGGTCATAACCGTCAGCGATGGCAAACAAATGGGACGAGATAAAGTGAGACAAAAAGATCCGTCGTGGAACAGGTTTGCCTTTGCGCTGGGTGCGTGGTAATACAAGGATTCAGCCACATCCGGTGTGGCCAGGTGACGCACGTATATCAGATGGTAGGAGTACGCAATTTTTTCTTTGGACTTTTTCGTCACGCATGGCCTGCAGCCGTAGAAACGCAGTTGACTTTTGAAATGAGGAACCTCATTAAGAATTAAAATTTTGTTGGAACCAGTGAAATTTAGTAAGTTAAACACAAGTGGTAGTATTAACAAAATACAATTGCTCAATGACATACTCTCATCTGAGACTGTTACTTAAACTATAAACGGTACTTTAATAACCTAAAACGACTTCTGCAATGGTTGTGGTAAAAATAAGAAGGATAAAAACCATAAACAGAAAAAGGTTCAGAACACGGAATGATAGCAATCAAAGACCCATCCCGATTGAGATATCAGGATAATAGGGATCGAAACAAAGTCGTTTAAATTCCCACGCTCACTTTACCTTCTTTTTTATTCGTCCAAAAAATTCCGTGGTGCCTCATCGCCGGGAGCTATCTCGAAAGCGAGAGATAGGAGCGTCCGCGCAATAATGATAGGGATCTAAGCAATTATGTTCTTATTAAATAATACGTCGCCCACAAGGGTGCAGCACTGTGAAAGTAGGCAAAGCTAGATTTATGTAGATGATGTCATCATCTCAGAACAGGTATAGAAAATACAGGTGTACGCTGCTCATTAATTAGCATTCGCCTAAATTGAAACGGAAATCCAATTAGTCCGCTGGATAAAATGCCGTATGAATGGAGTGGAAACGATCAAGCTGATGCAAATATTATGTTAATAATTAATTATGTGATTTATGTAAAAGTTTCATGTGAAATAAAAAATTAGGAGACGTAACTTGACGTCAGTTCAGTGTTAAAGTCGTGTTATTTTCGGCGGTACCCACGGTAAGGTACATTATGGTTTGCTATTATCAGTTAAATATAATTTACCATAAA
Organism: Udea olivalis; assembly: GCA_947369235.1. Lineage (NCBI taxonomy): Eukaryota > Metazoa > Arthropoda > Insecta > Lepidoptera > Crambidae > Udea > Udea olivalis. Next base: position 14,880,868 of record OX376349.1, on the reverse strand, counting down.
CTTTGAAGTAGAAATTATATAAAAGCAAACAACCGAATACTGAAAAAACTTTACAAGTAGGTAATAGTCTGATTATGTAAACTAAACCGGAACTATTCGGTAAGTTTAGGAAGTTGATCGCCGTTGACAGCCAGAATGGTCTGATTTGAAAATGCTTTCATCCATAGAAGCTTTTTTGTTTGTACAGAACACGTACTAAAACAAGCGATGCTAATCAGAACCCTATCAATCCTATAAACACCGGCGCGACAAGCTTGACGAATTGGTGTAAGCTTTTTAGAAACCCCAAGTATTGTTGCTAGACGACAACTGATTGCGGTCGCTAAGTATTGTGACGGCAGTAAATTGCGAACTTGTTTTATTACAGATCAATTATTCGCTCCAACGCCTCCTTTGATCGAAGCATTCGCAGTTCATTCCGAAGCACGTAGACCGACAAAGCAGTTCTTTCACGAACTAAATGGAGAGATACAATTATAGCAACACAAGCATCATGACTACATTTGGACAAATGCCTTCTTGAACTTCTTCATCGGCAGAATTGACTTTTTGCTTTTACATTCAGGCTACTATCGTTTCGTTAAATTATGTCAAATTTTAAAATGTATATAACTATCATCTAATCCTATTTCGGTCCAACAAAGCGTATTGCTCTGGAATTACAGCCTCTGGACATTTCAGTCATATAACTATCTTAATGGCAAGCAACTTTGTAATGGAATCTTCGTTACCTATTTTCGTTTGCTTTAATAACTTAGTATAATCTTAATTAAAAGTTACAACCACGTAACAAACCAACCCGGTTTTATACCAGCCCTTTATCTTAACTGAACACTTTTTTCTCGTACAATAAAGTAATAAAATAAAGGCGCCCACACAATGGATCGCCTCCACAATTAAAAAGAAAAAGTAAACATGGCCGTCCTCTCCGTGTCTGAGTTGGTTTTGTAATGCGTTTAACAAACAAAAGACGAACGAGGAGTTGGGGAGATGCGACACGGTGCGCGAGCGCTGTCAAAGGAGCCGCAGGATAGAGTTCATTGTGGTCAGACGGGGCGGGACGTGAACAGGTGATTCGATTTCTGTTGTTGTGGAAAGATTTTGTACAAGAAAATCGTTTGTGCAAGCACCGGAAGGATGGGCTAAAAAAATCTGGATTTAGAAATGTTAGAACATGTGATATGTTTTAATAGAATGTTGATCTAACGAGTATGTTAATATTGTTTAGAAAGTATCTCATAAGACCTTTAGCTCAGATGCGCGCCGCAAGATTTTCACGCGTTATCTCCTGATATTTGCATGGACTAGGCGCGAATAAATACCATGAGAATATGTAGTTACGGTGTGCACATCATAGCTTTGCTGGTCGGCCAAAAATAAAACTGAACAGACTTCTGTCTGACCCTGTTAAACCACTGTAAAGATAGTCTGTGCACTGATGCGGACAATATAATATGTAAATTAGTGCCTTTCTTAGACTATGTGGCAATTTCCAATGCTGACGGACGTGGGCTCGAATTGCAATTTGTACATGCAAAATAAATAATAGCGACCAGCTAGCTACTAACTACTCGATGAAGTTAGGTCCCACCAGCTACTTAAATCAACACGACGCGATTATGTAACTCGATTTAATTGAACTACGCATGTTAACATAGCGTGTAAAACAATTCTACATTTCTATTAACGACTTAGAATATCTCATAGAAGCCGTACATGTGCTCGGTTGGAACGTCTGTACAATTATTGGATCTGTGGCTGAGCTGATCGAATCGGTCAAGGAATACTGAGTACGGTCCTGACCAGTAGACTGTAAAGTGAACGTCGTTTGTAGTCAATTTTACAGTTAATCAGCCGAAAGTCAATTAAAACATTTTACTTGTCCGCTTGAAATATTATTGAAGTTTGAAGTGACATGTTCATTTGAGTGAATTAGAAAAAGTAAATCTAAATTACAATTTGGTTTTCTAGTTAAGATTTTTTTTTAATTATTGGTAGGCGGGCGTCAATTATCACAAAGTTTTTTATTATTTCTAAACAATGAGGAGATATGTTCAATACATCAATAATTGATTAATACTGAACAGTATACATTTAGTATAATTTAACCTTGGTACCTTATCGATTATTATCAAAAGTTGGTGACACGAGTTAAACCGCAATTAAAAGGTCTATCTACTATGGGCGGAACGCATTAATTAAGGTACAAAAATGTCATTAGGCCCCAAGGAATTTCCCACAGACAATTAAGTCTGAGAGCTTAAGGTTGGAGGGAAATTAAAGTAAGCAGCAACTACCCTTAAGAGCTACGCATACTTTTCTGTTTTTTCATGTGACTTTGCTTTTTCTTAAAACAAGACAAGATTTAAAAAAACAGTTTTATAACCTTTTGAATACTGACCGATTTTAAAAGGTTAATCTTCCAGCATTATCATTAAAAAATGTTTACGACTACAAAAGTAGCAAGTTTAAGCAATATTCAAAACAGCCATTTAACTCGTCAACAACAAAAAAACCACCACAAAAGAACACTTCTAATAATAACTAGTCGAATCAGTTGCTTTTTTACTGCAACAATAAAATAGATTTCTTTCATCGTGTTTCCGCGATTTAAATCTTGACATTTAGATTATTGCTGAATTATACAGATTTAACGTTGTGTTAGGTATTTTCAACCTAGTTGTAAATATCAAGAAACACTTCCAATACCATAAAATGACGATTCTTTTTTAGAGATTCTTTGAGAGCATCTGCGTTGGACAGGTGGACATAAAAGTTAAAGATAACCCACAAGTTAGACAGTTAACACCTTAATATACTGTCTAGCTTGTAGGTTTTATTTGATCTCGTAAATAAAAATCATAGTTAGCAGATGACATGTCGATTTGAAATTAAATTGACCAGCACCCAAAGTTTTATTTGGTACCAGTACATCTCACATTCTGGCATTTACTGCAGAAAAAGAACGCGTCTTAAAGTTTAGCGACTTTTACAGGAATTGCTGTGAGTTCTTTTAGTTCTATTTTTGTACCAAATACAGCCTAGGTTTTTAATTTTGAAAAACTTTCTAGAATGTAGTTAAGTATCTCCAGTCAGATGCATAAAATAAAAAAGTTATAAATCTACAGCAAGTTGTTTTTTTTTACAATTCAAAATAAAAAAAACGACAGTTCGAAAGCGCTTGCAAGCAGTTATTTATACAAAAAAGAGACTGAGATCCGAGTCACAATTTCACCTTCAATGCAAATCGGATTCGATTCATTTGTCAATACATCAACGAAGAATGCGTGTGTAACGATTTGTGACAAGGACAGGCGCGGAGCTTATTCACGAGGCAAGAAAAAAACATGATAGACGTTAGTAGAACCTACCCGGGACTAAATTTACTGCATCCTGCCTGTAGGACTAACACATTTTAACACACATATTTTGCACATTACGCTAGTAATTACATGATTATATTTTTTAAATTTTTACTACCATTACTATTCATTATAGGAGAAATACCGAAATCTCATACTAAAAAGCTTTACTACAGATGCTGGCGACTACAATCAACGTAAACTCAGCGTACGTATACAGACCTGCCAACACCGAAATAGTTTTTCTTCAACTGGCTGAACGAACTATGCTATTTAGAGTAATTAATATTACACCTAAATAATATCCTCTTTCTATTACTACTTTCAAAAAAGCAACTTATCTTATTACAAATATTAATACAAACCAGATTTATTGAATCCTTTATTATTACAATCCAAGGTATACAACGAGCAAATAATTGAAATGTGGCTCATTAAAATTCAAATACATAAAATGATAGTTCCGTAGATAGTTACATACCATCTATATTACCAGATGTCAAAATATATCTGCAACACAGATAACCTATCAGCTAAGCTCCTGGCTTTCCGCTTACTTTAAATCATACTGCAACCCAGTGTTTATGAATAAAATACTCATTAAAATAATGTTACAAACTTCCTTACTATCTCTCTAGGGACTATAATGATGGGAAATTATTATACTGAGAGGAAATTATTAATTTACTTTTGCTGTGGCTGCCAATTTCTTTACACTGATAACATACCATAAAGTATACATAGAGCAATAGAGGCAAGATCGTATAGGTAAGGATTACGTCCCTATTTAAGAGAATAGGGAAGCCAATGAAGATGAGAAGGCAATTTTATAGAGGATTAACCGTAAAATTATGCAGGTACATGAATGTGACTAATAAGTCTAGAACCTAACTGTTGTTGATAAAATAACTTAAGAAATATGATCAAACAAATCATTATATCTAACATATGACCTGAGCCCGCGTGTTGGAGTATGCTCGTATGGTTGTTGATGGAACATTACTTCAATTGCTCTCTCGGCCCAAAAGTAAGGTTTTCATTGTGTCTAGGAAACCATAGGCAACGAAGGTACATACCACAATTAATCAGATTCTATATCACAACATTAGGTACCACAAAAAATAGAACACACTATTGCGATAAATATGTTTGATAAATGGTAATTTAATACAAACCAAATCGCCAAAGATCTATTAATGAATGTAGAAGTCATGCGCCTTTTATAACCTCATCAACCGGTGTATCATCCTGCCAAATCAATACTCAATCGATCTAGTCGCTCGAAAATACTCCACAATTTGGTTATTTCCTTCCATTTTACATCTCTTTCATGCTGTCCAAAGAGATTGTGGTTTCGCCCTATCAAAATAAATGAGGTAAAAGTCCGTCCTCACACCACTTAACGTCCTCGCTCGGTGTTGAGGCCAACAACTATCTAGCCTTTGTCTACACATTCCTATTGTCACGGTACTAAGATACAACTCGTTCCGTTTTCGATTACTAAACGAGTTTACACGCTGACACCTGACATTGAACACTGGCAGATCTGACAGCAAAGGCGTCGAAAATGCCACAGGTGGAAACGATGTTAAACTCAGTCTGTTAAATATTTTACTGCGTCTGACGGACTTAACTAGGTAACGTTGAGTTAAATTAATGACTGATGCGAATAACGGGTTGGTACAAAAGAAGAGAAAAACATCTCTACATGTCGTTGAAACTATCTAAAAAGTTGAATGATATATGATGAAGAAGTTAGAAAGCTATCTTCATTAGATCTATATTGATGCTAAGCTTTTTGTCTTGAAAATATTGCAAAGCTACGTTTATTGTGGTGACTATTAGAAACACATACCGAAAAAACAGCTTAAAAATAAACCTGACTGTGATAGAAATCAGACAGCACTTTTTGGTATTCCGCTTAATAAATAACTCCCTGTTCAAAATCTATAACGTAGACTTAAGTTTCAAAAAATACCAGTAACATCTCAATCTCCAATAGCATTTCAGATTAGAGTGCATATTCGGTTGCTAAATTCACATTCCATGTAAAGTCGAAGAAACGACACATTGTAGGCCTTACGTTAAATGGCAGTGATTGGACAAATCGTATCGTACACAAAATATTAAGTCTGATTGTAATTGATAATAACACATCCGTGGCCGTGTAAATGTATGTATTTTTTTGGTAGTAAGATTACAATCCTTAGCTTAAGGTCAAATGCTCATATGTAAAAATGCCCTTGACATATTGAGTTAAGATTTATTTAACTAACGCAGACAAGGGTGGCTTAAATACTGTACGAAATAAAACCATTAACTGAATTATTTCTAAAATTAGCAACAAATTACCCGTAATGAAATTGTTGAACTACTCAATGCAATATAAGTTAAGTACTACAGTACAAATTCTCTACTCGCATACAACTTAGTTTGAATTTATAACATAGGTTCCGCATTTCGTAAGAAGACAAAGGTAAATATATACTAGGCCAATAATATTGGTTTCACAAACTGTCCGAATGCGACAGCCGCCACCTACTTGGAATATTTCGATTATGACCCTATAAGTCGAAAATAAACCTCTGAACTGGTCATTGCCTGTAAAAGGGTTAAGTTGGAACCTTACGTCAGCTCGAGGCATATCTAATATTTTAGTTTGAGTCACGACAACACGTGAAACGCAGTAAAAGCGAAATGATTATCGCGTTTGAATATTATTTTAGACACGATCACGTTGATAGGAGTATTTATGGAGATTTTGAATAAAGTTCTTGTAAACGGTTGCACTGCAATAAAAAACGTTATTAATATGAAACTGCGTACTGGTCGATTTCGGCGGACAGCACATTTAGCGCCCAATTGGTGAAATGACTCCGCCTTCTTGGTGTACAATCAGACAGAACCATTTTATTACATATATCTATGCAAACATCCACACGTGAAGTAAAAGGCATAAGGTTTAAGTGAGGCAACATGTTGGTGCTTGTGGTTTGACCCGTGCGCCGGACTATGCCACTTTTTAACGAAAGGGACGTCTTCTCCTCAGTAAAGATAACAAAATTATTTCTTAAATGTATGCCTTATTTAATCCGTCTAGAAATTTACAAGACAGGGCCTATACGGCTTAAAGTCTGTGTCTGTGATCGATCAAACAAACGCTTAATAGAATTTCTGTTATTTTCATAAACAAAATATTGATACTAATATTAAGCTGCCCCAAGCTTAACCGTACACTAAATACGAGATTTATGGCGTACAATCGAGATCAAAAGTCATGCTTAGTTGAATAAAGCATTCGCTATTAAGTTTACGTTGAATATAATATAATATGATATATTCTTACTAAAGGCAAAGTAGAGGTCGTGACCTTTTTGTAGGCACAGGGATATGACAAAGACAAACCTCCCAAGAGAGATAGCTGTATTTTAGAGGCTTTCATGTTTATCAATTATAGAACCTGTAAATCTTAGCTTAGCTTAATATTTTTGTGACAGCTATAAATAAATATAAATATAAATATGCGCCAGACAACACACCTCTTTTCATGGTCTCGAAGTAGGGATAAATATCCGTGTTACGAGGTACCAGACAAGGAATCAAGCCAGGGGCGTCTCCCAGCACACCCAGACCCAGGCCAATTTAGAAAAGATCATTTCCTGAATTGACCTGACCGGGGATCGAACCCGGGACACTACGGAATTAAAGGCGAGAAACCGTGCTCCAGCGCAGTACGCCAATCGTGTCGACAAAAAAGCTATAGTGATCTATGAGGCCTTTTTGGGTCAGGAAATGCATCAAGGCATTCAAGGTGTGGGACTCGGAACTCCTAGGCAAACAGAGCAAAGCAAGCAAGAGTGGGCAGAGCTCCCCTCCCTACCCACTGAAACCTGACGGTGGTCGTCTTCGGCGCAGAATGGAAGGGACGCTACTCGGGAATGATATTTGAGGCTTATGATGACTATGAATGGTGAAATGATGAACCTTAGAGCATTTTAACGAGGTAAGTACCAATCCTTGAGAGGTAAAAATGTTATCGATTCTAACTGTTCCGAGATAAACGTCCACATCAAATGACATTTAACGCATCTCACCGAGAATGTCGCAATAAAGCCGCAGTGTAAGTAGCATCGTGATTTTAAACTAACTATCTAATTTGTCATCCTCCGTCCGCTAGACCATGCTAGACTACATGCGGGTATAATGTTTCGCAATTTGAGCTTTATGACATTGAAATAAAGCACACGCGTCATTACAAGATCCTGTGATTAAACTCATTCCCATCGTTGTCACTTCTGATATATTAGATGGACCCTTTGGCCTAATTACAAGAGACATACAATGTGCTTTGTTTGATTGCATTGTGATGCAGGTACAAACGACATCGTTTCAAGCTTTACATAAAGCCACCTTATGCTGTTTTATTAAGACCTATTTTGCAAAGGTTTGATCTTTAAGCAGTTAGCTTATTGAAGCTCATTTGAACAGGTTCTTGGAGTGTTAGATTTTCTTTTGATTTACTAAGGATAAAAAGGAGAGAGATTCAGCTAGATTAACAATAGTATAACAATGACCTCAAAATCTTATCTCAGGCCCGCAGCTTGTATTAATTTTGATGGAGCAAAAAGTTATTAACCCTAAAAAAAGGTATCTCAAATCAATAATGGAAGTAAAACCACCACATAAAAACCCCACCAATAGAATGGTTTTGAAATTGCTTCCTTAATATTAAGAGCAAAGAAAAACAATAGGGTCAAAGGACAAAAATTCTTTTCGGCACTTACTAAGCATTTTATTTCTCTAAGCTTTTAGTGATCTTCTAAACTCATGCTTCAAACTATCCTATTAGAGCACCAAAATAGAAAAAGGACCGTTTGAACTGCAACAAGCTTTCTTACTGAGGACTCCTCTGAGGTTAAGTTATCTAAACTATCTCCGTAATGATAATATCATACGAAGAAAATAGTCGAGTACCCGACCCATCATGTTGTTAACATTTTTCTTGACTGAATATGGTCTTTATTACAAAGACATAAAGCTGAACGATAACAACCATATGTGGACTACATTCGAAAGCCATATAAGTTGATAATTTTTTGCTCTCGTTTGATAGTTTCTGTTTTGCTCAAATGGACCCTAGTCGAGAGTTATTCTACGATGTGTAAGGATACAACCAGTAATACCTACTAATAAAGGTTAAAATTACAGTCTGATACCTTATAGCAATATCTAAATGTTTATACTTCGAAAAGATATATATGTCAACTTGGGTAAAATGGCTTGTCTCCCTATTCCCCTATTAAAATAAAGGAAAATGTGCCAATGAATTTTGCTTTTAACGATTATAGTACTCGTATCACTAAAATACTAGTATATAATATAGCATTGCTTCACGGAATTTCTTGTGTGAGTTCACCTATCAAAAACTATTTATTTTTGCCGTTTAAATAATTAAAAATCACAAATAATTAATAATTTCAGTAAATAATTATTAATCACCATCATCGTTCATATATAATTTAATATGGTACAAGGGCAGAAATAGTATCCAAAAATACCGCGGCCTCACCTGTCAAAGCTAGAAAGGCTTGCTTGTGAGGCGATTAGTAGTTAGTTGGCTTGTAATTTGTAACAATAAAATATAATAAAACAATGTGGACGCCTTCAGCTATTTTAAATTAATGCAATTAATTAGAAGACAATGTCGCTGGAGGGATTAGGCACAATAATGTTTTACAGTAACATGATGAAAAATGCAAATAGCTTATCCCATTTTGATAAGTTTAAAAACATATTATATTTATGAACTGTGACTGTGACAACGTTTAAATACAGGAAACCAACCAATTTTTGATACTGCCAACTTGTTGAATAAAATTTGTATTATTAATTTTGTCCAATTAATATTCATAACTTTAGCTAGAAGTTTGTTTTTCTGTAGCTGTCGGTGCACACTTTTATAGATAGCTATGTCTAATACTAAATGTTATTTTGTTTTATTATTACTACACTAACAAGTCTGCAATGTCATTTCAAGAACCCGCTGTTGCATTTTATAATGATGAGTCGCCCATAAAAGGCGATGACATCACTAGCGTTTTATATCTTTTTCGTGAAATAACTTGCAACGCGCAACCTGTTGCGAAAGATGCGGCACTTTAAAAAGGTCGACATAATAGTCTATGATCCGACTGCAAGTTTGACGACGTCATCGACACGATAAGGCCTATGGCAGATCTGTGGTTAACTATCATAAGATAGGTTGCATCAACCGTTACGGAACCTTAATCTGAAATCAACCACAGCTAAAGTTACTTTCTTCTATAGACATACTATGCTGCTAGCAACATGGACAATATATATTTGTTAATACATCTCCGATAAGGCGAGCGCGAATGTCATTTCCATGAGTATTTTTTATTTATTTAGGGACTTATCGACGTAGCCCTTGGCTAGTCTTAATAAATAATGGTAAAGAACTCAATGACATGGGCCACTTTGCAGTCGGATCTCGAACTATAAAGCCGGGTGTTCACGAAGCAAACTTTACTATTGTATCCGTCGGTGACCGAATTTATGGCGAGGATGCAATGCAGTGAACCAACTTGTTCATGGGCGCTTGTCAAGCGCCTACTTCTAAAAGGTATGTGTTTGTAGTATTGAAATGTCAAGATGAACGTTGTGAAGGTGAAAATATGGCGGTGAAATATTTTGCCATATCTCTCTTTCTTTGAACATCCGACCCTAGGTGAAGCAAGGCTTTCACTGGTTATATATCTCTGAAGTCTTTAAAGTAACTATTATTCTTATGTTGGCGGGCATTGATTGGCCTGCTGCACAATAGCTGTTTAAATCAGTATTATTTTGGATAGAATTTTCTTTGTAATGAACATGCGACAGCACTTCAAGCTTCATAATCTGGGCACCTTATGCTGCCAACATGAGACTTATTTAGCGATGTTTTCGTAAAGGTTGATCTGGTTTTCCTATTTATCAAGGTGATAATATTGACTGTCTTTTGGCAGCCACACTTGATTATTTGACCCCGAGAGTCTGATGACATGATATAGATATTCAAGCCAATAAAGTTATTGTGGTGACATGCTACTCGTATGTTGCTAGAGGTAACTATGTACGTACAGTACGTCTACCACGAGTAGCTATCGTTCACGTATAAAAATTGTGCTATTGGGATGACACATGACATGACAATGTCAAATCCCAATACATTTTTTTACGCGAACGACTATGTAAATTTAAAGTGGCAACTCGTGGTAGACGTACTGAGTAAAAAAAAGCTGACGTCACTCACGTATTCACCTACATAATGCGAACAGCAACATAGATAAGAGAAGTAGGTTGCTGTGCGAAACTTAATACATTATGTAGCTAGGTTTATAGATGCAAAATGTATGGTAAACAAAACAATAAAGCATTACATTGTGCTGTAAATAAAATAAAAAATATGGAAAAAATAAAATAAAAATGAGAATCGTTGGATGGCAAAAGCAGCGGAAGTCACGTTCGCAACGTAAACGAGTAACTTTACGTTACCAAGATTTCGATTCTACTCAGTAAATCAATAAGCTGCCATAGTCGACCTGGAAATCTTTAAACAGACTGTGGACCCAGGTCGGCCGCTGCAAGGACAGCCTGTGTAGATGGGGATTCATCAACAGCGCTAACAACGCATGCGAGTGTGGCTTTTCCCCACAAAACATGAGCCACCTTTTACTGTGCCCTGCATGCCCGGCTAGTTGCACATATGAGCACCTCATGTGTGCCAACAACAATGCCGTTCAAGTGGCGGAATTCTGGTCGCACGTAATGTAGTGTTGCCACTCGACACGATAAGAAGAAGAATCAAGGGTGAAGGCCTTTATTCAGCCATGTACTTCTAATGGCTACTAATGACAATTATAACGACCGTCTTCAGAAATTAAAACCTACAAGAATAATTGCTGTTTGTTTTTGAATTTGATGTCGAGCTCAGTTAAGTAGCTCAAGTGATTTATTGATTATTGAATATGCCATTATTAGGGAGATGTTAGGGACAACGATATCTTAAGATACCGCCAGCATTGATCATTGCGAACACTGGCTTTGGTTGCAAAAACGCTTAAATCAAAATTAATTATTTTGTTTACTTTTTGTTGCACCAACTTAATAATTAAAGATTGAGTCCGTCTCTTACGGAAGCGGATCTAGGCATAACTAGATTTTGTTGTACTTCCCAACTTATTATAACAAAATAACCATCTAACATCCCACAGCGCATTTTGTCTCAGGAGAAAGAGAACTTCAAGAAATCCCTTCATATAATAGTTTATACAGAGGTTAGTTATCTGTCTCAACACCCATTTCGCCTTACCGTTCATTTGGCAAGATTAACCGCACCAGTAAACAAGAGTAGTTACTCGAATAAGCGCCGATTACTTTTCTTTCTCGTTTGTTTCTTGGCGATCGATTGTGGCCTGTATTTCCTAAGAGAAAGAGTTCTTAAATTTAAAGCTACATTTATGAGCACACATTTTCATTATAGTGTTTACTTCCTTAGACTTTAAGTAGACACTTCCTTCAGGAATGTTTTGATAGCTCTGTAAATTGTTGTCGGCACCATCTACGAGGTTTCTTTTCAAACATAGTTTTATGAATGAATTAAAGTTTTATGTCCTGCAGTCCGAAATGTGATTTTACCACGTACAGCACAGCCCTGACGTTTTTATCGACGCGCAATCCAAATTAAAAAGCGAGATTTCATAGCTTACGATTCTTACTGTCCCATAACTTGAAACTTCAGGCTGAATCGTTTGTTGAAATTAAAGATACACCAAACTGGACCCCACGCAAGCGCCATAAAAATATATATTAAAATTCCAAAATATATACAGTACAAAGTTTTACAAAAACTTTGAAGAATCATTTATTAAGTATATAAATTCTATTATGATCTGCAAGAATTTTTCAACGACAATTAAGCATAAAGTCATAATGTACGAGTATGTTATTGTTAAACTTTATGAAATTTTATTAATTTTTCAGTTATTATTAATTTATTTTATGTAATTACTTAATACTATTATAGAAATTATATTGCTGTGCACTACCAGGGTAGCATGTTTTAGGGCACAACAACAATGTTACAAACACATGAGTGCAATAGATAATAATAAAATCTTCGAATCTTTGTCTTTCACACGTTCATAGAAAGCTGTCCTGACATTATCGCAGAAGATGATTGATTAATCATAAGATTTATTCTGGAGCTTAACCATAACAACGTTTTCTTTCATGCAATCCGCTGCTATAACGCGCTTAAGTAACCTCGCCTTTAATTCAATGTGACGCGGGTAATGTTTTCGCCCATGACGTCATCAGTCTTTATACCACTCCGTCAATTCGGACCGCAGCCATGGTGAAAATTAAAAGGAGATCACCCATTTTGTTCGGTGATTTGGGATAAAAAAAAAAGTGGGCGGCCAGGAATTAATTACATTTTATTTTAATGGAAGTAGGAGTAGAATAATTTATTTGTCCATACAAATAAATTATTCTACTTCAGCGCGCTATTCTATTTATGAACAACAATCAATAAAATAAATTATTTTTTTATTTCAGTTGTAAAACTCCGTCATGATGACCTCTTTCCATCAGGCGGCTCATCGATCGTTCGCTCCCTTCATACATACAACTTACCTGAACGTGCAGCGCGTATTGCAATAAAATAATAGTAATAATACAAGCCTTGAAACCCCCTGAATCAAATTATTTTTTATTGCCATAGTTGTAATTCTCACCTGGTGAATAACTCTGAACCCAAATTGTTTTCGACTTTGCCGCCATACTAAAAAAAAATAGCTTCAATGTGAACTTTAAAAAGCTATAACTATTTTTGATGGCCGCTCAATTTTTTTTTCTGCTCCAATAATTATCCCAGAATGGGTGATCTCCTTTAATAGAGGATGGTACAGGTACTTATAACTCGTAGTTGTCAGTAGAAATGTATACCTCAAAGCTTTGAAGAACTTTAGGCTCATATTTTGTAATACAATTGAAATAACAAAGCTATCGTTGACTGTACACCTACAGTTCCATACACAAACGAAATGATTTTTTTTGTCAAGGTAATGGTATTTATTCACACTGATATTTTGCAACCTATTAGCAGGCACATATTACAAAGTGCACATCGTGTAAGCACATAATGTGGAGTGTAAACGCATCAAATTACCTTACTGACAGCAAGTTATCCAATGAATTAACATAATGAGTTGTTAAATCGAACGTAACATAAGGCGAATATGAATATTTATAACACTTGCATGTCTTTCCAAGTCAAGTAAAAGTTGTGCTTCTAATATCTTTCAGATCTATTAATATAAAATAATAAGTGAAGCCTCTAATTTGATCAATTAACTTAACTCCAGGGACAAGAATAGACATTGTACAACACCGGGAACTAGGTACATAATGTTTGAAACTAAATTGTGTAAACTCTGACTTTTTCTTTTTGGGCGTAGCATGAATCTGTAAAATGAAATTCTATAAGGGGAGGTGGTTCACAAAACACGTTTTTAGGATTCATTTTTGAAGAAGTAAACAGTAAAATTAAATAAAACCTAATAAAATTTACTGATATTGTTAAGGGGATAATACAGGGAATTCATCTGGTGGAAACATGATTTGATGAAGTTGGCTCGATAGAATCCACAAAGTTACCTCTTTTCGTGACATTTTGCCTTCTATTTTTGGTTTTATTCCTAAAATAATTGATCTGATAATATAATTATATGTATTTGGTCCTATAACAAAACAAAGTTTAAAGATAACTGGAGGGATTTCATCCGATGGTTTTTTTATTACATCTATTAATTTTTTAATCAAAAATTTTTGTGATTTTCGGTCCGCGCGGCGCTCACCAGTTTCATTCGGGAAATGTTGTGCAGAACCACCTCGTCCGAGTCTGGATTCTAATTGCGGGCTTATGTTCTCTTCACCACAGACGACCTCAGCTTAATCAGCTCATGCTCTGGAGTCCAAAGGTAATCCAAAGATTGGACAACTCGTACCTTAACATAATAAACAGGAAGCATTTGTTTGTTTGGAGATTTAAAAAAAAACTTCACCAATATAAAGCTACATTATCTATCAGGGACATAGGGTCAAGTTGACATAGGCTATAGATTTTTTGTTCAAGGCTATATTTTAACAGGAGAAATGGGTCTACGCGGGCGAAGCCGCGACGGACAGCTAGTAAAAGAAGATATAGGCTAATACTTTTTCTAAATTGGCTCGGGTCTGGGTGTGCTGGGAGAAGCCCCTGGCTTATTTCCCTGTCTGGTACCTCGTAACACAAGGATATTTATCCTTACTTCGAGACCATGGCAAGTGGTGTGTTGTCTGGCGCATATTTATATTTATTTATTTATTTATATTTATAGGCGGTATATTATTATGCTATCTTTTTTTATCGGTATGGTTTACATGCCTACTAGACGTGCGAAAGTGCGATTGACAGTTTTCATTACGATATTCTGGCAAATCTTATTTGGGGAGGTTAACCAGAAATGCCTGCAATGAATAGTTCAATCACTTTGAATCATCAAGTACTTCTATGTAGGTTCCATTATGTACTTTGTTTGCACAATTGCCTACATTTCAGGCTTCGTGAGAATGTTACTCAATGGTTGAGAGTCCCATTGTCAATGGGGAGACACGGGAAATCTGTCGACAAATCTCAACTTTAAATCCTATCAATCTAACGTAGGTAGGTAGGTACAGATCGCGTCATGTAAAAAGAGCTCTAGGCGACTGTGGAGGGGATGGTTCTGCGCACGGGTTCTGTGTTAAGAGGGGCTTTTATACCACCAATTTGGTCCTGAATTTGCTCACTGCGCAGGTCATGGCTGATACTTTACGGAAAATATTTTAACACTATCGTAACGGGATTACCCATTAGTAAATAAGTTAAATCTAATTATATAGTTTTTTTTACTAAGCATGAGTTTACAAAAAATAATCAACTTTTATTGAAATACTGTTTTGATATGCATGATGAATTATAAGTCATTCTTATTTTTTTTTCGTTCAGTTTAAGTATTGAAGTGTTTTCAATGCTGTGTTGGCTGACCTTATGGCGCAGTGGTAGCCATCCTGCTTTTAATCAGGAAGTTCGTGGTTTGAGCCCACGCGGCCGCGCACGGGTTAAAAAAAAGTGCCATTTAACCCTTTTTGAATTTAATGACAGACTGTTAAACTCTTGCTATTGCTTGATTCGGGATGCATCGTAATTTCGGTATCTAAAATCCATGGACTTTTATCTAAAATCATGTCAGCCATAGATATTGTCTCATCCACTATACTACATTTAGTATTTCCTCTCTTATCTCATTAGATAAGAGAGGAAATTTAAGTTATTTATAGTACAAAATAAATTTATAAACAGCGTTATAATAATAATAATGGAATCATGAAGAACAATTAATCATAATAATCATACATACATACCTAAACGCAAAATTGTAAAAAGCAAACCTATTCATTCAAATCTCAAAATCGTAAACAAAAAATGCATCTCACAAACAATACGATGTTTAATTATTGTCTTTTATTGCGGACAATAGATTGATGATAATTTGATTCCGAACACAATCAATAATAGCAATGACCTCATCGAGACCCACTGTTGTTTATTAGTAGCAATGAACATGGTGAAGTCACGACAATCTTCGACTGAAGTTGCTGTTTTAATATGAGGTCTGACAATTTACTGTTTGGTGTACAGCTGTATTTTTAGGGTTCCGTTCCTCGAAAGGAAAAAACGGAGCCCTTATAGGATAACTTTGTCCGTCTGTTTGTCTGTCAAGACCCTTTTTCTCAGGAACGCGTGGAGGTATCAAGCTGGAATTTATAACAAATACTGTTTCTTGGAGCTGTGAAAAAATCAAACTTCTAAGCCAACGCAATCAAATGATACAGCCTTTTATGCCGCAAATTTCCGCATCTTTCCGACACTCGCAAGGGAATCAAAACCTACAGGGTACTTCCCGTGAACTCAGAATCTTGAAATTGGGTACGAATGTCTTATAGCAAAAAAAAATTAAAGGAAAAATTGCAAAAACCGTAAATTTTTAGTGACATATTATCAAAATATTTTTAATAAATATACCTACTGATTTGTACGGAACCCTCGGTGCACGAGTCCGACTCGAACTTGGTCGGTTTTTTTATTTTATAAGTGACCCTGACAGCGGCTGGACTAGAATAATTGCAACACGTAGAAGAATAGTTCATGTGTCTATATTCAACGGGAACAGTTGAATATAGACACATGAACTATTAAATTTGTACTTACATTAAAATATTACCAGAACTCTTATTTACTTTTGGACACATAAGCATTATTTAAGCAACATTTTTTTATTTACTTTTGGATTTAAGTAGCTTTAACGGACAATAGTTTAAGGGACATATCAACACATAAGTATCACATACATGATTACAAATAAGTTAGACTAAAAACCTTATTTTTTAATTTACCAGAATATTACTATTTTTACTACTACTTACTTTTACTGTTTAAACTATTCGTAATCATGCCCCTTTCATTATTACGAAAAAGTTTGATTTCTACCTAATTTCTTAAAGAACTGCTTAAGTACCTTTAAATAATTATTTAATGTTATAATTTTATGATTTTTATTATTTATATGATTAGCACTAATTAATTATATGCTTTTGAATTTTGTTTTTGAATTAAATAAAAAGTTTCCCGCTGAATAGAGATTTTTTTCTTAACTTTTATTTTCTGTATTTCATGAATGAAACCCATGTCTGTTTTGGCTTTTATGTGTTCACATAGCATAGCCCTAATTGTAGAACTACATTTCAGCGTGATCAACTTCGTAATAAAAAAAAAACCCGCTGGCTGGAGGTTTCGTTTCAACCATCATTTATTCTGAAAATAATGCGGAGCAAATTCCATTTCTATTACCATTCGATAGCCCAAATATACAGGAATATTACCTATAGGAACTTAGGCCTATAGGACAACTGTTCCCGTTGAATATAGACACATGAATAGTTCCATTCAAAAAAGCGCACCATTGCGATGCTTTATGCGCAGTTTTTTTGTTGTCATGAGAAGAGTTTTTGTTGTTTTTAAATAAAAAAGGAGCACAGAGAGCAAATCGAAAAGTCCTCACCTGCAAGAACGCACTGCTTACCAAAAATATTTACTTCATGGTAAATTTATAGCATTCCTAAGTGCATGTTCTAATTGTTAACACTACATACCTTATGTTGCCTGCAATTTTTTTCAGTAGGAAAACTTAATATAATAATTATTTACTGATTTCACGAAAGGCGAAGCTCCTAGATCTAAGAGCTATCTATATCTCTTCTCCCCACATTTCTTATTGAGACGTGACCATGTTTCTGTAAGGTCGTACTATCAATGCACGGATGCTCTTTTTCTCAGCGCATTCCGACGTCAGAATGTGCTAGCCTAGGTTAATATTAATTGCTAGACAGTCCAGGAACAAAATGTTATTAAGTTTCTAACATAAGAAATATTTGAAAATGTATGAGTGATCCATATCCTACGGTCTAAGCACATGCTTAGTGGCGATAGTCAATAGAAGTAATCGGATTTTTTTCTCCTAAACAGAGCGCTTACGGACTGTACACAGATGTACAGAGGCATTCACATTAACCTTTACAAAACCATTGCAAAATGGGTCTTTTGTCAGCAGCATGGTGCCCCTATGTAAAGGTTGCTGTGAACGCCTCTGTACGAGAAGGTAATTTTATAAAATACCAGCTGTGCGTCAGCGGCTTCTCCAGTCTGTTTCTACCGTCAAAATATGACCTTAAATAATAAAAATACAACCTATGTCACTCGCTGATAACGTAGATTTATATCAGTGAAAGATTTTTTAAAGTCGGTCCTGTGGTTTCGGAGCCTATTCATTACAAACAAGCAATAAAATCTTTTCTATTAATAATATTTGTATAGGAAACGCTCCTTACTCGCTATTTGAGCTGATTTATATGAACGACGGACAACAAGGTAGCTGTATCAATTAATAAGCAAAGTATTTTTTTTATTCCACCGTACGGTTTTCAATGGACAGCAGAGCCCATGTTTTTTTTTGTGCGCGGCCGGCTTAGAGACGTGACTATTGAGGTAGTAAAGTGTCAGTACAGAACTACAGACAGACCTCAAGCGTCACACTGGATTGGATATGAGTACATAAAAATGAGAGTTCAGCTTATGCTGGCAGTTTATTAGTCTGGAGCTGTTGTTATACGGAAAACGACACTTCAACCAACGACATTTGGAAAACTATTGCAAAATGGGTCTTATGCCATGCAAAGCTTGATGCAATTTCGATAACAGTTTAGCCTACCTATGAGTACGTACCTACGTGCAAGACTGAAAAACTTTTTTTCGCGCATGGACACTTACAGTTGTATACCTATAAATAATCATCATACTTTTTGCTGGCTTCATAGGTTGATTGCTGCTGATGCTGCCTACCTCAATGTGTGCAGTGAGTTCGGTTTCCACCCAGGACAAACTTTTTAGTTCTGTGCTTGAGAGTTGGTGCATAATTGGCAGTTAGAACTAGCTAAGTCGTTAATCAGTCTCTGACACGACTCACACGACACCCATAGTACCTAAGTAAAATGAAGAGGTTCACCGTATCATGAGTTGCGCCGACGACAGTCGCTAGCGTCTGTAGTAAAGTTTGTTTATAGGATGTCCGTACAGCGCCTGTAAATAGTAATTAAATCAAAAGGTTGCTGTAGCTAACTATCGTAGTTTACTTAACTTAAACTCATGGCAGGGGGTAGGTACTACGTCTAACATTACGGTAGGGATACATTTCAATTAGGTACTTTAGTAGGTACTTTTCTTTTCCAAATTCTGGCTGTCAAGAGTGAAACTGGATTCACAGGATCTTAACAGTTACCTAGCTAATGAAGCCGGATTGTAAAAAGCGTAACCACGCACGGTAATATTTGTAGGGCTTTTTCGGGCGCAACAACATTTCCTACAAACTGTGTTAAAGGATACATACATATGAACTTCCGAAGCATACATGGCAAGCAAGGCAAAATCACATTATCATCATAAATTGTACATACAAGAACCAAGGTACGAGGCAGGACACTTACTTAAAGCAGGGGATCACTTTTTTGTTTTTTCGCTTACTTCCCTTGCTTATTGGACCTAGAGGTACAAAAGTTCGTTGACCGCTTGCTCAATATTTAGGTGAGTTCCTCTTGCTCACCCTCTTCAAGCCCGCCGTGTAAAACTAGGCTAGGTAAAAACGTTCACTGATCTAGATAAGCTCAGTTTGCACTAAAAACGCAAAGACCTGGGTAGGTAACTCACTTACCTACTCCTTTCCAATTTGCAGGCTGCAGCAAACCTGTTTACATACGTATTGAAAAACGGTCCTACTTCGTCTTGAGTTATAAAAATATAGTATTATTGGTTGTAGCACTTACAACAAATAGAGTAGCCAAACGGATCACCTGCCTACGGGTTCAGGTACGGACGGAGGCTGCGTCGGCGTCCCCTTTGGAATGCGACACCTGTGACCACAAACACACTCACAGTACGCACACACAACGGATCCAAAAAGGCCAGTTACTTCAACACCGTTCTCGCACTTCACTTGAAACAGTATCCTTAGTCACAAACGGAATGTTTTGCGTAAAAAAGTTTCGCGCGGTCGAACGACGCGGGTACTAGCAACCGGCCGGCACTACAGTGAACGGCAAACTCAAAACTGACTGAGGTGAGGAGTACTGACGGAGTGGGGGGCGCGCGCGCGTGAGCCGCGAAAGCCGCGAACCAATCATGGCGCGACAGTAGCGCCACCACACCTGTCGACACTCGCAGCGCAGCGCAACTCCAGCCAGTCTCCGGAGAGAATACAACTTTTTTTCAGTGTAGGTGTGAATTAATAAAAATCTAAAAGTTCAATTATTTGATTATGTAGAACTTGCCAGCTTCAGATAACTAACACAGAATGGGTCAGTTTGTGACAAATTCAGTTTATTTTTATATTACGATTATTCATACTACTCACCTACCATTTTGCAAAATTCCGTTTAATCAGTGTAAGATTCAGGTTAAGAATGCATATCGATGTCAATATTCTGCCAACGCACACTGTAAAATATCCCGTATCTTTATTACAGAATTATTTATCGTCACATTTATTTTATATCTCGTGACATAGTTAAGATACTGAGCTGGAACTTATTTTAGACATATTAAAGGGTCAAGCAAGCAACAAACAAGACTAGTTGAGTATTCGATAAGACACACTTAAGACGTATTCAGCAAAATGCTTTTGCTTTCTTGTACTTATAAAGCTATACCAACAGATGGCGCTTCGAATCGCGCTGATATTGTGTTTCGCCTTTTGTTGATAGGCACGACACCGTCTTCGATAAAATTGATAGGGTTGAGAGCCTTCTGCGCTCACCCTACAGACCGGTGAAGCTGCTAAGGCCGTCGAGGCCAAGCAGCGGCGTCCATACAAAAAAAAAATCGATAGAATTGACAAATAAATAAATTATGAAATTTTTGAAAAGCGCGTTATCCACTGTGTGTGTTAAATGTGTTCATTAACCCCTGGAGAAACTGATGCGCTAAATGTACCCGTCATCTGCGCAGAGTTCACATTCGTTGGATGGCGACGCGCGCGCCTATTGATAGAATTTGTTGAATAAAACTCTCTTTTTAGTTATTAGACCCGTAGCTCTGGGTTTTAAGCTCAAGACAGACAGCGTGACGGGACGGCGACGGGACGCTGGCGTTTCGAAAATAGTAAAGTTCTTTCTCTTTGGCATGTAGTTTCGGAATCCGTTGTCCAACCTAATAGATGAATTTGCGCATTTTAGGTAGTCGCAGCGCATAGGTAGAAATGTAGGTAAGTATTTGTCTTTACGGTCAGTATTGGACGAAAAAAATAAGAGATAAAAATTTTGCTTTCATAAGTTTCATGATGATAAGAAGTAGTAACTGATGTACAGCAAAGAGTATATAATATAACTAGCGTTATAAAATATACAGAGGCATTTTGTGTCAGCTCTGTCCACCCACAGGAACTTTTGACATTTAACTAATACATAACATGTCACTCGACTAGCTCTGAAAGAATATTAGTTTGATAAATGGAATAGCGTTTTAGAAGACTACTACTCGTATCTGTCATAAAACGTATTATGTGTCGAATTTATCTACGACATTAAAAAAATGAAAAAATTGTTTATTATTGATAATAAGTAGGTTCTACATAAATTAAGGTTGACTTCTCCTTTTAGGTGTACAAACACCTGTGGCAGGAGAAGCCGCTCTCCCATAGCAGAATACAATTCCTATTGCTAATACATTACTTAATTTTAATTTTTAAATTATTTTGTTCAATTTACATTATTAAAAGTAGTTAAGCAAGTAATAAAAAGAAGGAGTGGAAGAGTGTGGTGTACGTGTGAGTGTGTGTGTGTGTATTTTTGTGTGAGTGGGTGTGTGTGTGCATATTGGAAATCAATAAACCATAGCTCTTGTACAAAACCCTACTACTTTATAATATGTACTATAACATTTTCTGTTTCGTCATAATTTAAGGATTTTAGCCAGTCTGTCAACAGTTTTTTGCATTCGAAGCTAGATTTTGTATAAAGTTTAAGAGTTTTACTAACAGAATTTTAAAGATAAGATGACTGATATGTGTATTGGTGTCTCGCAAAGTAAGTCTTACATTTTCGGGTTTCGGCTAAAATATCATTACGTCTTCTCGCTAACACAGTGCTATCAACTGGAAGAACTTTATGTTTTGCTATTACAATGTGCAGGATATATGATTTCCGAACAGTCAGTAAGTCTGCTATTGCATACAGAGTATCGGTTGGGAATCTAAGTTTCTTAAAATGCATAACCTTCAGGAGTATCCTTTGAGCCCGCTCTGCCTCCAAAAAATTTGTTTTAGACGCACCTCCCCACACTGGTACGCAATAAATCATAATAGACTGCTAAGGCTATATTTATTTTACTTAAAATCTTCTTATTATCAGAGTACCTAAGCGTTTTAAATATTAGTATTTATATTTTTTTTTATTACAACTTTTTGTACCAGCCACAAAAGAAAATGCAAGTTATCAAATTTACGTGTTTTTTTTATTATGTTGTAATTAGAACACTAATTCTTAATTTGTGTCATTTTCATCTACGAAATCTTATTATTTGAAAAAGTTAGCTTTGTTCGAATGAAACGGTGCGAGAGTTGTAACAGAACTGTTGTTACATAGCATACTGACTGACTGACAGAACAAAACGGCGTCGCAATTATCGTCCATTATCTATCTTTTTTTTTAAACGCTATTTTCTTCTATTGACAGCTGTCAAAATCTGTGAATAACAGTAGGTAAACCGAAACGCAACTAACAGTTTTAGAAAAAAAAGTCAAATAATCACTACTTTCCATAGAAAAAAAACGACATTTTAAGATTTTTTTTCTCAAAAACTATAAACGTCCTAAAGTTGAAACTTCGCAAAAATGCTTCTAATGCTAAGAGCTTTCTACCATAAATTTTTCGTCTTCCGATTCATGCGTCCACCAACGAAATTTTAGCCTTTTCTTGAAATCATAATAGTTATTCTATCTTATGCACTGAGTTTTATTGATAATACATTACTTATTTGTATTTATTCTATAGATAGACCATTGATCACAGCTGCTAGTCGACATAAAAAAAAACACAACACGACTACTAGAAACTTCAAATCTCAACAACTTCTTGAGTTGAACCATTTGATCAAGTTGTACCTAAGTCCAAATGAACGAGCGATTGTTGTCTATGGTCCGTACATTCAGTTCGAAACAAATGCAAGCAATAAAAAACGTTATTTCTTTGTAATACCTACATCTTATCTTTAAAGCTGACCTAAGTGACCTTGTCCCGTATCCGCGCCTACTCAGTTGACGGGGGAAGCGCGGATATGGGACAAACCATACCAGGGGTTAATGAGTAGTGTAGTGTTGCCACATACTATAGTAGTCTTATGTTGACATTCGACCTTAGAGCATTTAGACTGGAGACGCCACTGGCAGGCTTTCCCCTCTGTCAACCGCACATGACCACCGTTCATGCTGGTTATTTAAAACTAGTTGATGACGCGCGTTCGCAAATCATTCTGCATGTCACGGTATACGCGGTACGCCAAGAGCCAAAAATTCCGATTTGCCTTGCAGAAAGAGATCAGTAACATTCAGTGTATAAAAATATGGCGTTCCTTTCCATCTTCTAGTTTAATTTCGTCATAATATTATCAAATAATTATCAAAATTTAGAAAAAAACGTTAATAATAATAATAATAATAATATATCATTTATTTCAGGCTACAAAATTACATTTTCAGATGTTACAAAATATAATTGGCCCATATAATAAATAACTTAGAGACTAACATACATATTTAATAAACAATAAAACTACTTATGAAATTTACATGTATTACTCGTAGGAACAGGCGACGTGTGACGCAAGCTGGTGCCCGGTAGCCGCCCACGGAACCGCCGATACAGGACACCTTTCGGCCAGAACTCTTCTCTCATGAAGGTCGAAAGATGTTCAGTGGGAACCCTCACCACAAATGAGTTAAAATTTATATTATGGCGGGACTCCAACCGCTCGACCCTCAAAGTGAATTTAGACTTTATTCGCATAAATAAATTGACTTATATTATTAATATATTATGTACAATTATTCGTAAACAAATAAACTTAATTATTTTCGCATAATTAACTTTATTTGTTTACGAATAATTGTACATAATATATTTTGCGTAACATTTAAAGTGGAATAAACTAATTTAAACTTGTTTTTCACAATACTCGTATATTCATTCACGTGAATTGTGAATTTTAATAACCGATAATTAAATTCTTAACTTTGTGTTTTGAGAAATTTTAAATTGTTAGTAGGTACCTAGGTACATAAGAGCGCCGCGCATGCCTAATTTGTGGTACTTACCTAAAGTATTTTATTTGATCTAGCGGTTATAGCTAAAGCACAGCCGCGGGTACGAATCCCGCAGTTCTGCAGCGGGAGCTCAACGGCACCAAGATAATTTTCTTCATTAAATTTAATTTTCTATTCTGTCACCGCAATTTGGCTGGGCTCTTAATATTAGAAAAGCGCAGCTAAATTATTGTGCATTGTTTCAATTTGTTGACTTTGGTATCAGAATTAGACAATTTATATTCTTAGCTCAATACTAAGATAAAAGCTATTCTATGTAGGTATCTAAGATATTTAATCTGAGTCTGAATACCTATATGAAGTTGGAATACAATGTAACCCTACAAACTTTTTTGGTAAATAGAAGATAGGCAGGTAGGTACCCCAGTGCGTCTATCACGAGTTGCCACTTTTAATTTACGTTATCATTCGCGTAAAAAAATTTGTATTGGGATGACACGTCATGACATGACAATGTCAAATCGCAGTACATTTTTTTACGCGAACGATAATGTAAACTTAAAGTGGCAAGTCGTGGTAGACATACAGGCTTAGATTAAATCAAAAAGGTTTTTGATTTATTTTAAGCGTAGGTACAGGTACCGATTTACGCAAATTAAATATTATTATAGAAACATAACAGTGGGTAGGTACTTACCCCATGCCGGCGATTTTGCTGTCTGGTAATTCTATACACCAGTTAGTACCTAGTTGGTATTCTTATGGTTAGTGTAAGATAAGATAAGATAAGATACTCTATAATGCAAAAAAACAGAGGAAAAATACACAAGGAAAGGAAAGGGAAGTGTAAGTTTATCAAGTGAAATATATTTGTTCTGTTTTTGATTGACAATCATATGAACCACGTTTTTAACGTGGTATAACCAAATAGACTTCATAAAAACCAAGATCTCACCGTTGTTAAGCTCACTACGCAGTATAGCAAAATGCATTCCAAAACAAAATCAGCAATGTTGTTTACGATTCTCTAGTAAAATCCCACTTTTTATATCTCATAGAAATATGGGGGAACGCATCTAAATTTAAAATCGAAGAACTGCAAATTTGAAAAATAAAGTAATTAAAGCTCTATTCCACTATCCACGTTTGACGCCCACAGTAAAGCTCTATAAAGAAACATCCCAAATGAACATCAAGCAACTATATAACTTCACGACATGCATAATAATTAGAAAAATACTACATATTCATTCACAAATATCATTTACAAAATAAAACCAAACACATAACCACATACGTCGAAGAGGGGACCGCTTATTACTACTTAAAAGAATCAATTATGGCAAAAAGTCAATCACTTATGAAGGAGTCCAAATTCACAACAAACTACCTTCAGACATAAAAAATGCGGAATCTTTTAGTATTTTTAAATCAAAACTACTGAAATGTATAAAAAATAATCATTTATTACTATAAACCGTTGGATCTCGCACACTGAAATTCTAAGGCGAATACTGTACCTAACCTTTTTAAGTTTAATTAGTATAAGTTCTCATGTGAGTGACATTATGTCTTTATGAGAATAAATATCTTTGAACTGAATCACACCTATTTTCATCTGTATATCTACCAGTCTATAGGTATAATGTTCTCTGTGTCATCTGTGTAGGATCTATACCTAGTAGGATTAATAACACACCTGATGACATGGTCATCTAGCTAACCCCAAACTGAGCAGTTTGTACTAAAATCACTGAGTAGTAAAATTCCCTAACATAGGTACGAATTCGATCGTTTTAGGGAGGAACTTAATGATTCTTTGATATTTCTTTTGGCAGTGCACGATTTATTCTTCAGCCTAATACAATAGTCACTAAAAACAAAAATTTTAACAAAAAAAAACTTCAAAAAAAACTATTCCTAAACAAAGCACTGAAAAGTAAAGAAATAATTGCGTATTCTTCTAAAACTTATACGATAATATAATGTAGGTACAAATTGTTTAGGAATAGTTTTTTTTGAAGTTGGTTTTTTTTTTGTTAAAATTTTTGTTTATTTCTTGATTTTCAGTGAATAGTTCTTATTTATTTTATACATCGAAAAAGTATCGTCCAATTGCTTCTAAGAGTTGAAGAGTTCCGTTACTTTGTCATGGATCCGATAATCAGAACCTAACACTCATCAAACTACCCTTGAAGTATATCCTTTCCAATAAAAAAAGAAGCATCGAAATCGGTTGGCGTGATAATGAGTTATTCGTCCATTTGTCGCGCATATGGTTTATCTAGATTTAAGACTTATATGGATTTCACATGAATGCTACTGTCAGAACTGGACCAAATTAAAATGGGACCAAACGGGCCGCATCAGCTTTCAAATAAAAAAAGAATTATCAAAATCGGTTGGCGTAATATTGAGTTACCCGTCCATTTGTCGCGCATTTTGTCTATCTAGATTTAAGACTTATATGGATTTCGCATGGATGTCACTGTCAGAACTGGACCAAATTAAAATTGGACCACACGGGCACCATCAGCTTTCAAATAAATAAAGAATTATGAAAATCGGTTGGCGTAATATTAAGTTATTCGTCCATTTGTCGCGCATTTTGTCTATCTAGATTTAAGACTTATATGGTTTTCTCATGGATGCCACTGTCAGAACTAGACCAAATTAAAACGGAACCATTTAGCCGTTTGACCAAGCAGCTTTCAAATAAAAAAAGAATGATCAAATTCGGTTCACCTAGTCGAAAGTTGAGGTACGAAACAAAAAAAAAAAAAACATACAGTCGTGTTGAGAACCTCCTCCTTTTTTTGAAGTCGGTTGAAAAGTAGACCAAAATGAGATAGATAGAGAAACATTTAGTTCGTCACATTTATGTTTTTCTTGGATGGGGATTGATTGAACCTAAAACTCACGGCACAAAATAAAGAGTTTACAGAAGGAGCGCTCTCGCTTTTTTCTATCAACTTGCCTGATCGCCTAGGGTTGCTACTCGCTACTATATTCGCCAGATAAGCGCGATTTGACAGATACCGCCAAAAATAAAATACATCAAGTGAAAAATACCTACCTAGTAGGTTGTAGATAACACCATGAGCCACCGCTTCAGCGGTCACCTGTCGGCGCCGCGGCGCAGATGCAGCAGCCGCGCGTGCCAATAAGAGAATGTACCAAAAATACTGGTTTACCAATGCATGTAACCTAAGTAATGCATGTAATAAGTTACGGTATTAGTAAAAGCCCATTTGTACTGGATTTGAATGTGTTACGAATTAAAATGGTTTTCCTTGGTTTGACTTGGTAGGTACAATGGCAGCGATCCTGCCTTTAGCACCGGAGGTCGTGGGTTCGATCCCCACCCATGACAAACATTTGTGTTTGTTGTGTGTCTGGTTGTTATTATCTATTTTAGTATGTATTTAGAAATATTTCAGTATGTTTATCAGTCTCTGACACCCATAGTACAAGCTCTGCTTAGTTTGGGGTCAGATGATCTTGGTAAAAATTGTCCCAGATATTTATTTATTTACCTACCTATATACTTATAATACTCGTACATAGTACTACTAACTTGCAAACGTTATCTGAGTTTTACTCACCTTTCAACATCATTTGGTTACTTAAAAAACGTATAATCACAATTTCGTGTGGTGTTCATACAGCCAAATACACTGCAACAGAAATATCTGCGCGAAACCATTTCTTACCATTGAACTATAATGCAAGTATCTGACGACGTCCAAATAATATCTCATGTTTTTGACAGTGCGACTGACCGCGACACTGAAACTCACTGACTTCGCCTGTAAACTCACGTCTCTGTGTGCGTGTGTCAAAAATGGCGTGTTGTTCTAACGGGCTATCTGTCAGAGCGCCGCGCATGTCTAATTTGTGCTCGCGGCGTATAAACAAGAGCAAAATCATAGCCAACCGAGTACAAATGACAAGAAGAAAATATGCCAACTACCTATGCGGTGAGTAAATTGAAAAACAACAATTTTAATGCAATTCTGTGCTCAGTGGCAGACCACAACCTGCAAAACAATGCAGCCCTCTGCATGTTTCGCCGCCGTGTTTTATGTGACGACATTAAGTAGGGACAATCCTTAACTGAAACCCGCTAGGTCAAATGTCCCAGACATTTATTCACTTATTCTGATACAAACCACAATACTGCCGCTTGCAGTCGGAGCAGTGTTTCTGTTTTTAGGGCCCCGTTCCAAACCGCTTTTCGCAGAATTATTTTCACCCTCGACGAATAGAGAGAGACAAAACAAGCAGAGGGCAGCTGAAGAGGCTCCAGGCACCGGTAGAACTCGCACTTGCCAGAGTGATAAACGTCACCCGAACTCGTTCCGAAACAACTGGGAAATTGTCAGGTGACAGCTCGGTCATCTTCGATTTCACTCGGGGTCAATGTGGAACGAGTTCGAGTGATTTTCACTCCTCAGAGTGTAATTTCCACACGATTTGGAACGCAGCCTGGATTTGCTGTTTCATTCAGTATTTCAGTTTACTTACAGCATAGTTATTTATAAGCTTTTAGGATTGAGCGCTTGAGCTCGACATACTCGTACTTATCCCATTTTTTGATTAAAACTATAAAATACGTTCGGATAAGTCAACGTTATCATCACCAAACACTATTTTTTTTGCCTTGTGATTAAGCACCTGTACTGTAATAAATGTATGTGTTACTTACTGAAAACTCGCACAGATATAAATGAAATCTTATGCGATATGATAAATAGTCTCTCTTGACTACTTACAAGAAGTGCCATTAGTGCACCTAACTTTTAGGGTATTCCGAAAAAGAAATGGTTAGGGTTGAATAAGCTGTTCACAGAAAGATTATCTTACGTTAACATACGAGTAGATTACCAACATATAAAGTGGTTAAAAAAAATGTAAACTAGCATAGCCACCAGCCACCTGCCTACATACTTGTATCGAAAGAAGACATGAACAAAAAAATGACAACGGTAAAAATATTATGTATGATACCATAAAAAGTGTCACATTCACGAGTTATTTGAAGGTAAATATCGTCATACGAAATATTAAATTATTAATCTACTAATAATGTGGCTATTCGTGTTATTTTGTTAACCCATATTTATATTTTATTCATATTCCAAAGCCACCTGGAAGAAATTAAGATATTTGTTTGTTTGTTTGTGTCCTCTCTCTACCACTTTCATCGTGCGCAAGAATATAAAAATCTAAGATAAAGGCTATGCCACAAAGGTTCTATCCCTTACAGAGTGCAAGTGTAGCTCAGAAATTTATTTTAAAAAAATGCAGTTGGCAAATAAACTTGTTTTAATTTTAAATTATTTATTTCATTGTTACCAAGTGCCGTTATGAATAAAATCTTTATTGTGTTTCGTATCGTATTGCTTTAGTTGTTATTAGAGAAAAACTTAAATAGTAACATTATAGAAAATATTGCATTTCTACGTAATTACAGGTGTATGGCACATACTATTTTACAAAATATACAGGATTATACACTAAGTTTATTTAATCTAATATCACTTTATTTAATGATATAATTGGTGATGCAGTTGCACTAATGCCAAGGCGATCAGCAGGAAAGGATGGCTGAGTATGCCTGGGGACAAAAATAAACTTCAATGAATTTGAACATACCAGGCGATGTTTAAACCGAAAAAACTGAATGGTATGTAGATTATATCCGAGTGAAATTATTTTTTTAATCAACATTTTAGGTTTTTCTACACGGAATACAACTATATGTCTGATTTTTTAGTACAAAAAAGTTGACCAAAATAAAGATTCCACTTGGAAAACTTCTACATCCCACTTAGTATGTCATATCATTAATTTTGCTTACGGTTTGAATAATATCCCGGTATAATGAACATATATTTTTAAATAATCTACAAACAAAATGAGTATTACTTTTTAAACGGACGTCAGCGGTAAAAACTTTCAGACACTGACTGTTAAGAAATCACTTAAGAATGTAAGAACGACATTATTTATAAGAATACGAAAAGTTTAGAATAACGATATTACGAGGCAAGTCTCGCTAAACAGTTAAAGCATTACACTTAGAAATTTACTTCCTTGTCTAGTTATGAGTAAAAATAAAGGATAATACTTACAAACAGAGCTGGAAGCATCTTCTTGCATTGGCGCTTGGTATTTGTCTGTTACTTCCAAGAACTGGTAAATAGCTTTAAATCCAGTTCCGTCTAATCTATCGTTCGACCTGAATGTCACTTTGAAGAAGTTCCTTTCTGATTCCACGTGAAATTCTTTTCTTTGTCCGCAATATCTACCAAATTTGCTATCTTCAGTCATGGAGTTGGAGAATTCCACGTAATCGCTGGCGGACACAGCCTCACATCTGAAAATAATAATAATAATAAATAATAAATATCCCTGGACATTATTCCACACAGCGCCATCTAGCCCCAAAGTAAGCTAATTAAAGCTTGTGTTATGGGATACTAGACAACGGATAAACATACTTAAATACATTTTCTTTTGTAAATACATACTTATTATACATAGGAGACACCCAGACCGGTACAAACAGACATGTTCATGCACACAAATGTTTGTACTGTGCGGGGATCGAACCCGCGACCTCTGGTGTAGTAGCCAACTTCTTAACCATTACACCAAGTCGGTCGTCAAAATAATACATCTGTTATTTTTTAAATTCCAATGTACTCGGTGATCAACTGTTAAACGTTTCAGAAATGACTATACAGGAAGAGTAAAGGGAGCCTTTTATACAGGTAGACCAAAAAAATACTGTTTGATATTTTTAATGTTAAACTTAAGTAAAGGCATTTATTAAAAAAAGTAGATTTCAGAATCTTTTTTTGTGTAGTTATTTAACAGTAGATTTCAAAGTTTCGTATTACCTGAATGGGCAATATGTCTGAATCATTTTCCTATGTACCTACGAAGCCTCGATCAATATTTTATTGATAGCTATGAATTAATTAACACCTGTTCAAAGTAATAAGTTTGGTTTCTTTAGAAATCTGAACATATTGAAATAAAGAAGGTCACCGAATAGGGCGACAATGTGGTTATAAATAACAGCAGAACCAAAGTGAGAGAAAATAATTTACATGATGCTACTTATTATTAATTTACTTACGGCGAAACTCCCTCAACTTCGAAGTTTGTAAAATGCAGGTGAACCTTTTCCGTTTCTCCGCCGTGGAAGAAATATGTACACTCAGTGTCTCGTGGATATGGGCCCGGAGAGTTGGGTGAGGCGAAGGTTCCATTGCGCGACTCACTACTATTATACACAAATGCACACGGAAACTCCTTTAGCTGTCTCCCTGTAGTTATTCCAAAATCTGGAAAACAAAGTTTTTTATCATGAGTATGTGTTCGTTCAAATACTGAGTATATGTCATATAATTTCGCTTATGAAATTGATAATCACCCTGTTTAAACTGTTTTAAATAGCTTTTTAGAATTTTCTTTCCTCAAAGACTAGTTAGCCACAGACAGCTTTATCAGCGTTAAATACGTTGTGTAACATGTGTTACAGAATACCCATGTATTGTGCAGCACGGAGCACGGGAGCAGGCATGAGATATATTTTGGGTAGAAAAGCGAGTTGGTGGATGCGATAGTTTGAAATGAACATCAAAAAATCTCTAACTTTATTCACATAAAATTTACATAACATAAGTCATTAATTAGTCAGAAAGATAACTGCTGAATAACGTATTGAACTTACCTTCTACGAATGAATAAGATATTTTAAATCCTCTAGCATATCTCGATGACTGAGTCCCCCGGAATTCCAGCATGAGCTTAGGCCCATTCGACATAATTGGCTTGGGAAGATTCACTCCACAGAACATTTCGACTTTCTCTAATCGCCCATCGACGTAAATGAACGCTCCCAGCGAATCCACGTTTGTGCAACTGAAAAGAAGAGAAAACTTCCAGTTAATACACGAACTTGTTAAACTATTCTGATCTTTGGACTCTTTAACTTAGCGAGTAGAGAAGACTCAAGTGAGTACCTAACATATTTCTACAACATATACTACAATGACAACTCAGTAGGTAATTTTACCAGAATACAAATTCAGACACAATACCAGAAATAGTTGACTTCTATATTGGACGACGATTGGCGTAGTGCGCTGTAGCACAGTTTCTCGCCTCGATTTCCGTAGTCCGATGTCCTGTGTTTGATTCCCGGTTGGGTCAATTCAGGAAACAATCTTTTCTGAATTGACTCGGGTCTGGGGGTGCTAGGAGACGCCCCTGGCCTAATTCTTTGTCTGGTACTTCGTTATTAATCCCTACTTCGAGTCCATGATAAGTAGTGTGTGGTCTGGCGCATATTCATTTATTTATATTAAGAAATGTAAGATCAGCTTTCATGATAATTATTTTCATAAAATCTGACATTAATTACTACCCGTACAATGGAAACAAAAACAAAATAATGCGACCTATGTAACTCACAAAAATGTTCCCACTTTTTTGAACCTCACTCACAAATTGAGCAGCTAACAAGTATAGCTGTCACTATCAGTACGTCTACCACGAGTGACCACTTTTTGTTAAGGCCACAAAAAAAAAGTTACCACTTACGATATCGTTCGCGTTAAAAAAATTAAATGTCCACGACAACTTACTTGCCGGCTGGGCTAAATTGATCACTTAGTATTTATTTTAAAATGCGATTACCTAGCAAAACACCGAGCAGAGCCTGTGGAGAGGAGAGCCATAGATCGTTGTGTGACCTTGAGCTTTTTCATGAAGAAAAAAGTCTGAGACCACGTATCCGATCCATAAGTGTCCATTTTAATACCGACTCATTGTACTCTACTAACTCTTTTTGTAAAAGCCAACCAAGTTTAAAAGATTAAGTACAGTGTTTCTCGCCGGGTCTTCGTATAAGATAACTTCCGATGCGGTGGTATAGTCACATTATATTTGTATACAGTGTATTTATGTATCCATATTACTATAGTATTTAAGTCTATTATTAAGTCAATTTTCTGTCCGGTAATGATTTGACGATTTAAAAGTACATGCTACGGGGGACTATCTTTTCGCATAACGTCGATTGTCCTGACGCCGCTTGGCATAACTCATCAGGCATAACAGCATACAGCATAACATTAACTTCTCATAATTTATGCTTGGCAAAACTTTCTGTAGCATAATAGTCCAATTGCATATTATTCCATAGCTTAACAGTCTAAACTAAACAGTCTAACAGGCTGGATGCGGACAGCGCAGGACCGATCGTTGTGGAGATCCTTGGGGGAGGCCTATGCCCAGCAGTGGGCGTCGTTCGGCTGAAATGATGATGATGATGATGATAACAGTCTAAATGCATATTATTACATAGCATATGTAGTGAAAGCCCTAATTACTTTTTGCATAATATAGTTAATCCTAATATTTTAAAGCATACTTAAAGATGGCATAATTCGTACAATCCCTAATACCAATTTCACCTGGTTTGTTAGGGTAGGTCAATTCGACCGAAATAGCTAGGTTAGGTTAGAACTGCGACAACCGTTCACCGCGACGGCGGAAGTACCTGTGTGCTCCAGGTGGGGGGTCGGCTGGAGGGGGCCCCAATACGGGGAAGCACTGGCGGCGGGGCGTTGTGAAACTTTTAGGGTCCTCGCCTCGCCGCTGAAAGTGTTGAGGTCGAGTAGCGTGGGGTTTTAGTCAGTAGAAGTCCGACATAAGCGGGCGGCGAGGTATCCATGAGGATTTCCCCACGATAATAAAAAAAAGGTTAGAACTGCGACCAAACTGCACGAGCCAAGCGCAAGCGAGCAAAGCGAGCGTGCCGCGGTAGCGGCCGGCGAGTGCCAGAACCAAATTTTACTTATTATACTTGGTTTGTTAGAGTATGTCTGTTAGAGGTCAGTTAATTGAACCAAAATATATATTTTTCACTAAGCATAATTTTCATTGTCATTATAATGTCAACTTATTATTCGTTTAGATTATTATGCTTTGAAACATTATGCATTATAATTATTATGCCCTTCGAGCTTATGCGTTTTAATACTTAGGCCAAACAATTATATTAGGATATCTGAAAATATGCGAACAATGTTATGGCTCGTGACAATTAGGAAAACCAGAAATATGGAATATGGTATTATGACAATGAAGGTTACGCTTAAAATTAGTGAGCCACTTGCTACAGGTCTATTTACATAACTATATTTTTGATTTGATTTGATTCAAATAATAATCGGTAACACAAAATATTATTCTGAACTGTCGGTGTTAAGGCCATAATGTACATTTTACAAGAAAATGTAGTATACAATACTCCCATATTTTTTTTCCAAAAAGTTTTTCCATAAATTAAAATCATGGCGGTACAGTATCACCATAATAATCCTAATTTTTCATGTAGGCGAATAATCACTATGTAGGTATTTCTACAACGTCATTTTTAATAAGTCGAACAGCCAGACAAAATTAATCAGTGAATTTATAAAAACCACTTACTCCGAAGATCCATCCGCAGATTTATGGAAATAGAAGTCTTGAAAAACTAATCTAACTCTTTCCTTCCCTCTCCCGAAGAACTCGTAGTGGCAGTGCGTGTTTGGCGGGTACGGAGAAGGGTAGTGAGGAGAAGTCAGGGTGCCATGCTTGGTGCCGTCACTGCTAAACTCTTGATGGCAGGATGAAGCTGGAATGAAAGAGATTAAAACATTATATATTAATGAAGAAATTGCTTGTTCTAAAAACCGAAATCCTAAAAATAGCAATACCCAGATTAAGGTATGAGAAAAAAATCAAACATGTCCTAAATCGAAAACCATTTCGAGGTATAATGATGAGGAATATTTAACCTTTTTAAAGGATATATCTAGGATACTTTTCATTAAATACGTTGCCTTTCTGGGGTCAGATGAATGACACCAGAAAGGCAACGTACGCAAAGAGTACATTAAGGTTCATAATGGACTCTTGACGGTAATCAAATTGACATCGCACAATTGAAACCTATTGGGTCGTATAAACGTTTTTTCACGTAATTGGTTTATAATATATAAAACCAATCAAATGACGCGATCTGTAACTGTATCTTATGTGAGATTTTTATCTAGGTGATGATTCCACTGCATGGTATTAATGGTGTTTCCAGATAGCAGATTTTTAATTCCCCAGGTGAAAAATATTTTACTACAAAGTTATTTTTAATAATGCGTACATTAATTCACGCCCATTGCCCAGACGGGTAGGCAGGACTTAAAATAGCCATTCGCTATAATCCCAACCCTTTCAGGTAGGGCTTTGTTTCAGATCTTGGCAAAATAAATTGTACCTGAAGTCTACTTCTCACATTCTGGTGAGATGCTACATGATGAACGGCGAGCTCTGTTTCAGCCGTAAGTGCAGTAAATCAGTAATTTTCTCCTCATTATTTATTTACTATGTATCGGGGAAAAACCACATGTGGGAACACTAAGCGAATTTGTAGCGTCATGAGTTCGCAATGTTTAAAAATTTATAAATAATTAACTACCTGCTAGATCTAAAAAATATTCAAATTAGTTTCTTAAAGTAGGAAAAGGTTTTCAATAAAAAAAATTAAAAAATACCTAAGAATTTGTTCCCATACCCATTGGCAGACAAAACTAATTACTTTTTATTATTCGTTGCTTGTTTGAGATCGGGTAGGGTAAAGAACTGCATATTTGTGTAATGAACGATGCTCAAATGGATGGTCCATAAGAATAAAAATTTATGCCTTTCGGGGAAAAATAAGATCGCGAAACTTCCTACCTCCGCGATCCCTTATAGATTTGCTACAGGGTCGGCAACAAGACCACCAACAGAGCTGACCTTGGTCAGCCCGACTGTGTGGACAGCCGTTGGCAACCAAATTATGATGGATCGACGGTCGGCCCGACCAGTGTGACCTGTTGGTGGTCTTTTTGCCCGACCGTGTAGCAGGCGCTTTACAGTTAGGATTGCGACAAAATGGTAGTGAGTGTTGTGGGTAATTATTACCCCCAGAGCAAAAAAGGAGTCGCAAAGTTTGAGGCCAGAGTCCGTTAGTTTATTCATTTGTCCGTTGAACTCGAGATCCGCGGAATGTTCGCATAAGTAATCTGGCCGTTAATAATGTAGGTTAGCATTTGTTTCATTGATCAGTACACTAAAAATCATCAATGATGATTCATCATGCTTTTATTTTAGAACAATAAGTTCTAGTTTAATCAAATCCGTTATGTCATACTGGGTAAAAACGCGTGTCTTGTACCAATCGTTTATTTATTGTTTCACAACTCACGCCATGAATTACCTACCGTTTTCTTTTTGAAATAATGTAGAGAAAAACTACGATAATATTATGTCGAGCCCCTTCTAATTTAAATACTAATAGCGCTAGTCGAGCAATAAATCCGTGGCTTAGTTTTTGTTTGATAGCCGTGTCAGCACGCACACATGCATTGTGAGTCTTGTAGGGTGCTAGTGCTAAGCGGTACGCTCCAAAATTCAGTCAAAACCTGCTAATGGTTTTAAAGGCATGAAAATTGGATCAATTGATCTTTAGGCAATACGAATCAATTTGGCCCGTAGCACGGGAAAAAATAATAATAATTATACCGAAGCACAAAGACCGGTGTTCTTAGGTAATACCGAGAAATGCTTATTTGACCGAATATTTAAAATCTCGAAAGTTCATTTGACCGAAAGTTTAAAATCGCGATGTTTATTAAACCGAAGTTTAAAATCCCGAAATAACGATCTCACCAATATTTGTGAAAGTTTGTCAGCTCAGTATGTATGTGTGTTTATTACTATTTCACGCAAAATCTACTAAACGGATTATTAAGAAACAGTAATACATTCAGGCTACAATTTATAAAGATTTTTTTGTGTAAAGCAGGCTATTGAAAATCGACTAATTTGACCCCGACTCCACGTAGTCTTATCTGTCATAGGCCGCGGTAACCGCTTATGGTAAGGGGCTACCACGGCTTAAGGAGCAGGCGGTCCGCGTGCTTGATTGTCACCGACGCGACCTAGTATAAAAAAAATACTACATCACTTACTAAGTATGCCTTATCGTTTTTGTAAGGTACTTATTTGATAATCACCCGGTATGCCTAAGAGTAATAAAAAAAAATTGAAAGTACTTATGCTTTATAATTAGTATTTAAACCAAAAATATTACGATGCACTAAATCGATTGAAAGTTCTTCTTGAGTAAAATCGATTGAGTCTTGAATTTTCAAAAGGTAAAAAAACGAATAGATAGAATATCCGAACGTTGACGTTTGTACCTACCTAAATGTCGCCAACGCGCATGCGTGAAAATGACATCGGTCAATAGAGGAGCTGTGATAGAGGAGTGACGCAGGTCACTCACAGTCACAGGGCGCCATACCACAGTAAGCAAGTACGAGCAGTGTAAATACTTACTGTTAATTCACAATAGAACTTTGTGCTATTTGTATTTGTTTGGAGTGCTATTCTTTGATTTTGGAATAAAGCAAGCTTGTGTATATCAAATAAATCGAGTTCCGTGCAAAAGACAGAAAGACAGTGTCATTTTGTCGTGAAAATTTTACTTAAAAGTGATTTAATGGCATTGAAGGTATGACCACTTACACAATAAATCACAGTTGTAGTAAATCATATCAGTAACTTTCGACTACAGTGTAAATACTCTGTTATACATACTTAATAAGAAATACATTTCACTGGTCGCACTTCACAAAGTTACTCACAATTTCATTATGTCAGTGCAAACTGCAACTTGAACACGTTTTTTTAACTATTTTTATAAAATATAGACTGAATAAACCGAAGTAGTATTAGATTTATTCACGTAGGTGTTATTTTTACGAATCATTCGCGTTCCTCTAATGCTGTCATTCTGACGTTTACAATTTACAACAACAAAGCACGTTTTTCATACATGTTTGGTTTCATTTACATTAAACAAACAAATCATGAAGTTGTTTGTAACAGACAACATGGGTTTAGGAATATAATATTTTGTGACTATTTTTAAGAACCATCTGCGCCAATTTTAGTGTTAAAAGACAAAGTGCGTTTCAAACATGTCGGAGTCGACTCAACCATTCTTCGTTGATCGAGCTAAAACTGGCCGAGCTACATGCAAGGGCTGCAAAGGTAACTTACCTAGTGGAGAGATTCGTATTGCCAAAGTCGTGGCCAGTCCCTACGGCGAAGGCCAAACCATGAAATCATGGCATCACCTAGATTGTCTCATGAATATCTTACTAAAACAACGACCTACTACAAAAAGAATTGACTCAATAGACGACATTGGCAACTGGGAAACACTAAGCAAGGATGACCAAGAGTTTCTATTGAAAAAAGTAAATGAAATGGAAAAACTTTATGCTGAGAAAAACAGTGGCAAATATACTGCAAAAGTAATAAAAAATGAGTCCCTCGGAAACTCAAATACATCTTCAGTTACTAGTCCATCTAGTATAAAGAATAGAAATATTAAAACCAAAGAAGAGATCCAAATAGATGACAATAAGTTTTTAAGTTTCTTCACTTTGTGTAATAAGATATCTAAAGTGGATGCTTATACAGAAAAAACCGAAACGGTAAACAATTTCTTCCGAAAAGGTGCAGATGGTAAGACTTTTAAAGGTGATTTAGCTTTATGGTGTAAACTGTTGTTGCCACAAGTGACAAAAAGAGTGTACAATTTAAAAAGTAAACAACTTGTCAAATTGTTTTCAAGGATATTCAATACCGACCATGATGACATGCTCACACATTTAGAACAAGGCGATGTTGCTCAGACTATACAGCGGTATTTCTCAAAGGCTAAATCAGTTCAACCTGCTAAAGATAGCACGCTGACAATACAGGATGTAGAGAACTTTCTTGATGGTCTCTCCAAACTGACAAAAGAAGAGGAACAAATATATCATTTTAAGAAAATAGTGAAGAAATGTACTTTAGATGACTTATTAATGTTAATAAGGCTGATAAAAGGTGATCTGAGAATAAATGCTGGCCCAAAACACATATTAGAAGGTGTGCACCCTGACGCATATAATGTTTTCCAGACTTCACGAGATTTAAACATGGTCTTGGATAGGGTATTGTCAAAAAGTAGTGGTGTGAAACATAAGGATGCTTCTCAAAGTAGTGTACAAGCTAAGCTCGTTCTCATGACACCGGTACTGCCAATGCTGGCAGAAGCCTGCAAATCTGTTGAAATGGCTATGAAGAAATGTCCCAATGGAATGTTTTCAGAAATCAAATATGACGGAGAGAGAGTTCAGGTACACAAAAAAGGGAATGAGTTTAAATACTTCTCCAGAGCATTAAAACCGGTGATGCCTCACAAAGTAAGCCACTTCAAAGATTACTTACCAAAGGCTTTTCCAGAAGGTACAGATCTCATCTTGGATGCTGAAGTTTTAATGGTTGATGTTAATACTGGGAAACCATTACCATTTGGTACATTAGGGATTCATAAACAATCGGAGTTCAAGGATGCCCAAGTTTGTTTATTTGTCTTTGATTGTTTGTTTTACAATGGTAAAGTTCTAATAGATCTCCCTATAAGAAAACGGAGAAAGATTCTTCTAGATACAATGGTGGAAGTAAAGAATCACGTTATGATTTCTGAGCAGGAGCTCATTGAGAAACCAGCTGACTTGGCCAAAATGATTGCAGAGGTAAATAATAATAATAAATATGCATGATTGATTTTTTTTTACAACATATTGTTTTCATAAGAGAGGAAAACAAGTAAAATTCTACTCAAAATTTTAATTTCTCCAGTTCTTCTATCTTTAGATATTTTATGGAAATAAAGATTGTAAAATGATAGAATCCAGGTACAGACACGTTCATATCAACCTTTACAAAACTATTGCAAATAAGTCTTGAACTAAGAGGTGACCCTATGTAAAGCTTGACATTAACGCGTATGTGCCTATTTATTGATTTTTGTTAATTGAAACTAAACCGTTTAGGTTGCATTTTTACTAAAAACTTCTAGCAATGGACAAAAAACAGCATAAGTCTATCAAAAGTAGCTTAAGTCAAATGTGGTGACTAGGCCAATGCTCGTTAAAGTGATAATTGAATTTCAAGTAGGCTTAAGCTAAATTAATTTGATTTTAAAATACATTATAGAGTAATTTAGTATCACATTATCCTTTTCAATTATATTATATTTAAATGAAACTTATCTTATTATTTCAGGTATTGCAAATAGGCCTAGAAGGTCTTGTATTAAAAGACTTGGAGTCAACATATGAGCCAGGCAAAAGGCATTGGTTGAAGGTAAAGAAAGATTACTTGTTTGATGGAGCCATGGCTGACACAGCAGACCTTGTGGTCCTTGGAGCTTGGTTTGGTGTGTAAAATGATTTATAATGTTCATTTATTTAATTATTTAAAAAAGGGATATCCATCTAAATAGCCATCAGACTAACAGAAGCAGAACTTGTACATATTCATAGGGGTATGAGGATTGATAAACATTCTCATATTTTTCTAAATATAAAACACAATAGATAATAACACATAGGCTTTATCATCTTCATTCTTTTCTTATTTCAAATAATATATATTTATTTATTTTCTGTTTCCGGATACTTACAACCTTAGTATCTTCAAGGCCAGAGTGATGAGGTATTTTCTGGGTAAGCGTGTACCACCATCGGCCTCGTCATCGCTTACCACCAGGCAATACTGAGGCCGAACGCAAACAAAAAAAATAAAAATAGGAATATTTTTACTAATAGGCATAATATGACTAATATAAGCAGAGTTTGCACATACCCATAGGGTTATGTATGTATGATTGATACACATTCTTATATTTTTCCAAATACAAACTTGGATAGATAATAACATTCAGATACAGAAGAAACACAAATGTTAACTCAATATGACCTGGATCACTGGCTAGGGAACAAACCCACTACCTTTGGCGGTTTAGGCTGGACCTCTACCCATTGCACCAGTCAGTAGCCATGTCTCAAATTTATAGAGTCTGCTCATTTACAGTTACTCTTTTTTTCAGGTACTGGCAAGAAAGGTGGCATGATGTCTGTGTTTCTGATGGGCTGTTTAGATAAACGGCGGAACAAATGGGTGACCGTGACCAAAGTACATACAGGCCACGACGATAGCACGCTAGAGAGACTTCAAAAGGAACTGGCACCGCTCATGTTAAAAATATCCCAGGACAGCAACAAAATACCATCTTGGCTAGACTGCAATAAAGGAATGGTGCCAGATTATGTGGCTTTGGATCCGAAGAAACAACCAGTTTGGGAGATTACAGGTAAACTGGTGTGATAGGTCTGTTGAAGAAAACTTAAGCTTTATTTAAAAGCTAAATAAATAAATAAATAAACGAGCTTTATTTGTCACAATTTACAGTACAGATTATACAATTAAGTTGGTACATAAGTAACATAAGTTGACAGAAAAGATTAGGGCTCAGCAAGTTGCTGGCAGGGTTAGCCTAGCCAGCTGCTGATATTCTGCCCTAACCTGCCAAACATTTGAACAATGAACAAAAATTTTACATTGAAGATTATACAATTAAAAGGATGTTTAAAAGAGAATTACTACGTTATTGGTTATTACATCATCAGGGAGCTACTACTCTTCAACAAAGCCAAACAGGAGAGACTGCTTCTTAATAAGCAATTTAGTCATTTTACGCTTAAATGTTGGAAGACATTATTTTATGTGAAGGTGGTGGTATGTTGTTCCAACACTCAGATGCAGCAAACTTGAAGCATCCTCTTGTCTCAACTGTCCTAGACAGTTTTTTTGTTTGGTATTAAAAAGGAATCAATAACTTTCTTAATTAGTACTTTTCAGAAGTAGCGTTAAGTAAAATTATAGATTGGTAAATTTTTCTTTATAAATAAAGCTAGACACAAAAAAAAAAGTTAAGCATAACATTTTCCAAAGTTTGTTTCACTCATTTACTCAATATCAACAGGTACTGAATTAACAAAAGCAAACCTGCACACAGCCAATGGAATATCAGTGAGGTTTCCAAGAGTTACACGCATAAGGAACGACAAAGATTGGGAATCTGCAACTAACTTAGAAGAACTAATGCAACTGTACAAAACATCCAAAGAAAAAACCGACGTATCTCTTTTGAATAAACTAGCAGCTACTGCGTCTGAAACCTATGAGCCACCTAAGAAGAAAATAAAAGAAAGCCCTAAGACAACTAAAATTGATAGTTTTCTCATAAAAAATAAATCTCCGAAAAAGAAAAAGATCAAGAAAGAGACAGACAATTCACCAGAAAGCAGAAGTGGGAGTAGTTGCAATACAAGTGTTGATGAAATAGATTCGAAACTTGATGCGAAATATGAACTTTTTCCTAAGAATCCATTGCCGGATGCATTTAATGATAAGAAGTTGGGATTTTATCCAGATTTTGTTAGTTTTGAAGAGAAAGAGCGACGCCATTTTGAAAGGCACTGGATAGCCTATGGTGGTGTCGTTGTTAAATCCATGAAATCAACGGACATCGATTATTTAGTTCACAATGACGATGTTATAAGCTTAAGCAGGATGCAGAAATTAAAAAGCAAAATGCCAGATCATGTTAGACATGTTAACAAAAAGTGGTTGGTAAAATGTATAAATAATGTGGAACTTTGTGATCCTTCAAAATATCCAGTGTATGTTGAACCATGATTGTTAGTCAGCTAAATTTGAGAGTAATAATATGAATTGTTAAATTTTCTGTAATCATGACGATATATACAAAATATTTCATAATTTAGTTCTATTTATTCTGCATTTAGTTCTCATTGAATGATGAAGAAAAATGATTCCTATTGAATAAATTATTTTCCATAATGTGTGATATAGTTAAATTTAAATATTTCTTACCAGGGGTTAACGTTTTTTGTTATGAATTTGTGTTTTGTCGAATAAATTATTTGTTTATACAACTATCCATTTTTTTATTTGAAGACCGTATTGTCGGTGGTTTCGCCCTCTATACTCTAGGAGTCTAGGCGAAAAGCGTTTGGTTAATACCAGCCCCCCCCATTCAAAACAAAGTTATCGACTGATTTGGTTATTTTCTTTTATTATTAATTATTTTTTTAAGAAGGGTAGGTTATATCTAATTTGGTTTATGAAAACTTAAGGCTTTTGGATTTAACATATCAAAATATTGATTGCTACCGCTTATCGGGTCATTTACTATAATTTAAACAAATTTACCAAATCGGTCGATAACTTCGTTCTGAATCTCTCTTCGCCACCAACTTAATATGAAAAAGGTCACACCAGAATTAGTTACCTCTACTATATCGCTTCTATTTTGACCAATCACAATTTGGTTCGATTATAGGCGAGAATTGTTTTGAGACGAACCTTCAAAACAACCGTTTAAATTTAATACCTAAAAGGTTTAGCATCGGTCCCTGATTTTGCTTGATCGTATTCAATCGAATGGGACACGAAACTCCGCCGGGCAACTTTGCCGTTGTTCTGTAAAAGGCGTTTGATGTTTTTTCGCCTCTCTAAACGAGTGTTAAGGGGCGCTCTCGCAGCGAAGGCCGAATATCTACTTCTGTTAACTAGAATGACTAACTAGGGATGGCAGAAATTCTTGCTTTGAGAGCTTTGTATCTGGAAATACAGGAACATTTTTTTAGGATGTGTGTGATTCGGTTGCCACCTCTGCGTGGACACAAATCTGGATAGACATATTACTTTCTCTATAAGTAAGCGAATAGATAACACGACCTACACCTACACACTATTGACAAAACGTAGGTAATCACCATCATCATTGTTTCAATAACGTCTGCTTCGTTTGCTATGAGCAAATAATATAATTAAGTGGAGGTGCCCGTGGCTAAGTGACGGCAGCGGATCGGCCACAATCCGATGTTAGGCAACGCTAGTCAGGTCGGGTTATGGGATGGGTGACCATCCTGACCAAAATTAAGTGATATGTTTTTCGGGCATCTCCGTGCTTTGGAAGGCACGTTTAACAGTTGGTCCCGGCTGACGTCGCAAGATAAACAGCCAGTCGTAAAGCCTATTCAAAGGCGGCTTGATAACATCTGACGGTAACGTTTATTACTGGCCTTAGGTACATTCACCTCTCCAACAATCCGCACTGAGCCCGCGTGTTGGAGTATAGCTCGTACCACCTCATAGTTGAGGTGAGGCCTGTGCCCAGCAGTGGGACGTATAAGGCTGTATTTGTTTTGTTGTTATAAGTAAGTGGGTATGTAGGTACGTACTTAATGTTAACAAAAATGTCAAACCAACGGCGCATAAAATTAACGAGCGGATTTAACTTCAATTCCATGTGGGCTTACGTCAGAGGTTTCCTCCTGTTAAACCGTACCG
Source organism: Udea olivalis (assembly GCA_947369235.1). Taxonomy (NCBI): domain Eukaryota; kingdom Metazoa; phylum Arthropoda; class Insecta; order Lepidoptera; family Crambidae; genus Udea; species Udea olivalis. The sequence goes on along the minus strand of OX376349.1, from coordinate 14,836,104 downwards.
GCTTTAGTTTTTTATTCTTCGTCGAAGCACTCGGAATTTTCTATATCCTACGTAGGTATTGTTAAAGTTACATTTTACAGTAGCCTTGTTAAAAGTAAAGATTTACTACCGTATCTATAAAATCTTATTCGATTTTACACGACTGCTTTAACAAATATACCTACTGTTTATCTCTTTCCTTAGCGCTGTCTACTTTAGCACGATAGCACAGATTACTAATGACGATAGTGTCAAAACATACAGATTATAGTGATAAGAAGTGGATACGAAACCTAACCTCATCAGCTCAAGTACCTACCTTGATGATACCTATATTTACTTGACCAAGCAACTACGAGTACCTTGAAGGTTAGTATAGTAACTACATTTTACAGACACAATAATGGTTTTCTAATGTTACGTAATATTGAAGACCATAGTCAGAGAACTTATCACTTTTGAAGACAACCATAGGAGGAAGATAAAGAAGAAAGAGGCCAAGATAGAATTTATTCTATATAAGTTATAAGGCACACGTTATGTTGTATGGAATATTGAAAATTGTGGTGAGTCGAAAAATAATATTCAAAGTCCAAAAACATAAGTTGTTCCATCGACAAGATGCGTGGTGAAGTTAAATTAAGTTATGATAAAAAGGCGGCTTGATAACATCTGACGGTAAGGTTTATCACTGGCCTTACATTCACCTCTCCAACAATCCGCACTGAGCCTGCGTGTTGGAGTATGGCTCGTACCACCTCATGGTTGAGGTGAGGCCTGTGCCCAGCAGTGGGACGTATAAGGCTGTATTTGTAAAGAATGCAATATTCAGATCTTCAATATGATGATCTAAAAAAACTTACCTACTCAAAATCCTATGATTAAAGCGCTGCTGGACTGTGTACACTTTTCCAATGTTACTAAATTGTCGGAGACGGTTAAGAAAGTTTAACCTGTACGTCTACCACGAGTTGCCACTTTAAATTTACATTGTTATTGGGATGACACATGACATGACATGACAATGTCAAATCCCAATACATTTTTTTACGCGAACGATAACGTACATTTGAAGTGGCACCTCGTGGTAGACGTACTGTTCCTAAACTGCAAATGAGTCTTTTGTTTTTATCGCTTGCGGCAGTTGTAACGATTTCCGTTATGTATGTCACGGTGACACAGCCGTGCACGGTGACATGCCGGAATATAAATACGGGAGAGCAAATTGCAGGAGTGCATCGGCGGTAAAAATATTTTCAGTGCAGTAAAGAAAAAATGGCTCAGGTACGAATACTTGGCCATGTACAATACTTTTCTACATTTTATCGTGTTCTTTTCATATAAATGTTGGCTTGGCAATGCAATATACTAAGTAACAGCATCACATAGATTTCCAAGGTTCCTAAAACAACGATGCCGTGGTTTTATGGAAACCAGTAAACAATCAAAGTGCTCAAAACACTTGAAATACTTAAGCCGGAACTGCAACACAGGAATATTTTACTGGCCGAAGTTACGGTTCAAACAAAACGGCGAGTAGAGCCCTGAGACAACTTTATTTTCCTGAGAATACCTGATTTTGCGTGAGAATGCGCGGTGTGGTGCCACTGTACCAAATACAAGTCATAACCACTGAAGCTTCCTGCTTCCTGAGCACAGGGTAGGGACAGGTAATGAAATAAAAACATTTATCGATAGATTTCGCATAGCTGGTAGTTATTGCCGTGCGGCATGAGAGTTTTTATACAAGCTTTTTGATGATTTGCTCGTAACTCGTGGCATGAAAATATAAGGCGATAGCTGTTTGCGATTAATTCATAACACTGCTTAGGCAGTCGTCATCGTCGGGGACGGGTAGTTAGCCGTTGTTTATCTTAGTAGACTACACAATAGTTGCCATTAGTCTTAAAAGATCCAACAAAACATTACAAAATGATGGAGAGTTAAATACAATGCAATAATAAACGCCTTTAAAATCATAAAAAAACGCGTTACAGAAAAAAGTTGAGCCACCTTGGAACGAAATCTTTCCACCGTAGCGATATCAAACGAAAAATGCTTGGTTTATAAAAGTGTCGATATTTTACCCAACCCTTACCCGTGTGTTGCGTTTTAAATTTTCAACGGCATCGCTCCACTGCCGCGTACGCTAGGTTGTAGTGTGCAGAAACTAATTAATTATTTACACACGCCGCCGACTTTCCCCACTCCAGTCGAAAATGTTCGTGGAATTATACACCTGTAGTATAATAATACCAAATGCGCTACAAGTTTACATATTTAGGTGTTTTCGGGCAGCACCGGTGAAGCCTACGTTACTCGTTCAGCTGCAGCTTTCGAATCACAAACAACCTAGTGACTGACCTGTATCGTAACACTATAAGAATCTGTTTTATTATTTGTATTGTTTTTGATAATATGCATACATAATTTTAATGTTATTAAATATGTAAGCCTTGTGAAATTAGTATTTTTGATTACATTTTACCCCTTCTATTGAGTGGTTGGTAAGCCAAGGCAATAGGATGGAATCCAGGTTGTTTATTTTTTTTATTTGCAATCTTGCGTTAGTGACTGCAGCCAATATTTAAATGTGCAATATAATGTACACATAGTGAGCAATTAGAATTTACAATATTTTTAATTGTAATAGTGATAACTTTGCATCAAGTTATATAGATAAGTTATTTTTTGGATTTGGAGAATAATCAGGATAGAACTAAGCCAAAGATAAATACGCTTTTGGTAAGATCAGAACATCCCTATTAAAATAGAATATAATAAAACCTAATTTTAATTTACTCGTACATAAATAAACGTGTGGAAGTTTACTTTGAAAATAGTTTTACGAAAAAGGCAGCACTTTGCAGAGCAATATCCCGCCCTGTATGTAAAACAGGTACAAGAAGGCTTCGTCTACGAATAGCAGTATACTCCCGTAAGTAACTAGGTAATAAGACTACGAGCTTTGCTACGGATTGCTACGAATCTTAGCAGGAAGCGTTCGGAATCAGATAAATTTAAAGAACGAAACAAACACTTGTATTGTAAACACAATTAAACAAAATGGAAACAACATCACATAGTACATTGTTTTGGACTCTTTTGATTCATAAAAAAGAAACAACGGGGTTAAAAATTATTAATCAACAGACATTTAGTCGCCTTTGACCCCTGCACTCAACAAGATGTCGATGAAGTATCAAAGTATTCGTATTAATTCTAAAGAATAGTAAGATAGTTATAAAAAAAATGATACCTAGTCTTTTAGACATTGCGCTAGATTTAGGGAAATACCTTCAGAATCTTAACAACAAAATGCCATGCTGCTAAAAATGAATGTCTAAAGCCTCATATCTATTTCAGCCTTCGTGTGGGTATTGAGGAGTGACAGTTCAAGTTCAAACAACTTGTATATGTTACGGCAATGTGTATAATCCGGCATTGTATACAATGCCTAAAACGTATGAACGTATACATTGCCTAGGCAAAGTATGCAATGCATAGTCAAATTCGTCATATTTCATACATTGCCTGAACTCACCCGGCATTGTATACATTGACAAGGCATTGTATACAGTAAAGATAAAGATAAAGACGCATTTATTTGTTCGAAACATGTGTGCAAATAGGTTAATAAATAAATGAACATTAGGTTTCAACATGTCGTGCCTCTGCGGCATACAAATTAAGATACGTTACTACTATTATAAAAAATGTCAAATCTAAGGCATTCTAGAAAAAAAAAAATACAACAATAAGTAGGTACCTGTCAAATTAATAAAAATATAAAGTCAATCCGTAATTATATCAAAATTTGTCACTTAAGAAATCCGGCGTGCTGAATTATACACATTGTCGGTAACATATACATAAATGAGAAGGCACAGAATGGTAGTCCTATTCTATATCAACCTTAGTGCCGAAACAAACGCTTAAAATAGCGTCCAAATTTGAAATGCTAAATAGGATAATGATATCTGCTGATTACACCATCAGATGTACCTACAATAACAATAATAACAAATGGCTGCGCATCCTGATAGCAGCTTGAAACAATGGACGAATAGAATTTGTTTTATCGTCTTTGCCCTAATTAAGAAACGAAATATTGCTCGATTTTGCAATCGGAGGGTATGGAAATATCCAATTATTTCCCTATTGTTCATTATTGTTGACGGTTTTTAATAATTAAAAAGTATGCTATCAGCTAAATGGTCAACTCGTAGTTCAACCATAGATGACTGTTTATTTATAGAAAAATAAATAGTGTTAATTTATTCATTAAAAAATCATAGTTTAATTAACATTTGAACACACGTACAGCAGCACCCACACAGTATTTTATCTTTTAAAATCGTAATAACACTAAAAAGTCCCACAATTTTAAAATCACCTTAGAAAAATGAAAATCCAGCGACACAGAAGGGTAGCTGGTACTTAAAGCACAGGATAATCCTAATTTTAGTATCAGCAATTATATAATATAGTCATAAGTTGTGCCTAAAACGATATTACCTAAAATTGTTCCATTGAGTTTTTTTTTTCTAATAAGCACCCTGGTGAGTAGGTATTATTAGGTCAGGAGTTTAACAATTGCACCATTTTGACGGTGGGTCTACTCAAGCACCTAGCAAAGTAATTAAATAACTCTTTGGGAAGCATTACACCAAGGTCATCGAAACCAAACTTAGCCAAGTTTCTTCTACGCATACGTAGACTGATAAACTTTCTTAAAATAATTCTGAATGCATATTCAAATAGCTATTATTAACAACATAAATGTTCCTCACATGAAACATTAATTGGGTGCGGATCCAACTTACGATCTCTGGCGATATAGGCAGGATCTCTACAAGCCAGTCAAATATTTGGTTGTCAAATAAAAATATTAATGTCGGAAAAAATATACTCGGTTACTAGCCGTGGGCATTTGGAATGAAAATCAGCAAAACTGTATAACAACGGTTTTATAGGCCGTTGTTTGAAAAATTCACAGGATTAACCTTTTGGCAGTGGGCACCAATGAAATTTTACACGTCAAAATATGGTATAATAAAACGTTACTGTATTGTGCGTATTTAAATATTCATCGAGATATAAGGCTCGAGTGGAATGTACGGGTACAACCTCCTGCACTATTTGTGTTCGGTTCAGCTGTACAGTTAAAAGCATAAATATCTATCCGTTTCCAAGGCTTCAAAAATATGAGCAAACATTAGCCACAAATATCTATACAATTCAAAAAAGAGTTTGAATTTTCGTATAGGTAGATATTTGTGGATGATGTTTTGCTAAGATCATTTTGAAGCCTTGGAAACGTATATACGAGTATGTTTATGCTTTTTTAACTGCACCTACCCCTAATATAAGTTTACACCGATTATAGTCACTAGCGTCTGCGGTAAGGATTTCTACGATATTTTGTAACAGTGCCGCCAGTGAATAGAAATGGAACTAAAATGGTTTACAAGGTGTTTTAGATAACTATCGTAGTTGACGTGAGCTAAACTCATGGTACTGAGCTATATATCTCCGAACTTGCACACTGAGTGCGGGAGTAACAGTCTACAGTATTACGTTACGCATGCTGTGGTTGATATTATAAATGCAATAAGTACCTCAAATTACTTTTATTTAATTTAAACCCCTTCGCAAATGGCGAAAAACTTTCGGGTATTATAGTCACTACAAAATTCCGATATTCACTTTTCAATTACGACCGTCGTTAGACTTTCAAGGCGAGGTGGTTCTGCACATTTCCCGAAGGAAACTGGTGAGCGCCACGCGGACCGAAAATCAATAAAATAATCGATTAAAAAATTAATGGATGTAATCAAAAAAAACCATCGGATGAAATCCCTCCAGTTATCTTTAAACTTTGTTTCGGTAAGGGACCCATATTATCAGATCAATTATTTTAGGAATAAAACCGAAAATAGGAGACAAAATGAATAAATACGCACACGCAACTTGTGTGTGCGTATTTATTCTTTCGAGCCAGCTTTATCAAATCCTGTTTCTACCGGATGGATTCCCTGTATTATCCCCTAAACAATATCAGTAAATTTTATTAGATTTGAATTTCACTGTTTACTACTTTAAAAATGAATTCTAATAACGTGTTTTGTGAACCACCTCCCCTTAACGCAGTCTGCCGAATAAAAAACACAGTAGGAAATCGATTGTTAAAACGCACCGGTGCGTGGTGTGGCATTGAAAGCGTTAAATATAGTAACTGTATAAATTGTGTTTCTAATGTGCTCGGCTATTTCAAAAACTTAATTGTACGGTTTCTCGTTCCTGCATGTTGAAATAAGCTGAGCTGGTTATGTTATTTCAATAAACTTGAATACTTCGTGCGGAATGTTTCAAATCTGTGGGTACACATATATGTACTCGTACGTAACGTTAGATAGCACGAATGCTGCCAGTACCTAAAAATTCTGAAATATGCGTTCTCATTTTTATTTGAGGCTAGGGGACCTCAAAGAACCTTACTTACGAGGAATTCATGTTAACAGCGTGGACCTAGAGTAGAAAGCACATCGTAAAACAGATTCTTTGCAGCTGAAAATGCAGTTGTGAAGCTTTTACGAATCTGGTATAAAATACATGTAGCTGTAACAGTGAAGCGGTGTTATTAGAATTTAAGCAAAATATTTGGAGCAGATCAAAACGTTTCTGTTCATTTAAAATGTAACATCAATTTCGCTGATCTACTACAGAATTTTGAAGCCCTCCTACTAATCTATAAATATCTAAAGGCTGTATCAATTAATGTGCCCAAATTATATTACGGCTCTCGAAGAATGGCTTTATATATTCCCTGCTCGCCGATTTGCTATTGAAATGAAAATTCTATTAAGTTCAGAACAGGAATTTCGACGTTATTACCGGGGGTACACCCGATGCGGAGGCAAATATCCCGGCTGGGCTGTATCAAATATTTATAAGAGATTCAGTTTCACGTCGGTACATACTGTACTACCTAAGTTTTAAATTGCCCCGCCATCGGAAGCAATACAGAGTAATAGAAACTATCGCAAGGACGCCCAGCGGAATGATACCGCTTTAGACAGGATCCATTCCGAATTGGAATAAGAAACGGTGGATTTTAGTCTAGGCAAGATGGCGCTGAAAATAAAATCAATTTGGACGTTTATCAAACGCTTATTTGAAGACCCTTTCCAACTTCAATGCGGTGTAAATTTGTGAGAATTTACTCTGCAATTTTAAATTGAAGTTTTAACAAGGTTCTTACAGAAGGTGTTCTTAATTCCTTATTGAATTTTAGAGAAAATGCGTTTTTGAAGCAACTTTAGTAGGTATATTATACGAAAAACAAATAGTATTACAAGTATTTTAAAGATGTTGCAGTGCAGTGTTAAGATAAAAGGTGCAGTATATTTCTGCATTTTAATTAACAAGCTATAAGATACCGACGGGTAAAAATGACGCAAATAGTCTGTGTCCCGATGGGTCAGCGTTGATAGGTTATACCACCAATTGGCACTGTGTGCCGGTGGCACTAAGTAGGGCACATAGAACAAAAACTGATGGCTGCTAGGGTAGAGAAGCAGTCATAGGCTTTTAGGTGGCGACCGCGGCGTGCGATAAGTTGGGCGAGGCGGCTTAATAAAGGTCAAAGGAATTTGGTAGATGCAGGCTGCATACAACCCTGGCAAACTGTTAGAATGTTACATGTTCAGCAATGGATGTTTACTTAGGAATATTTATGAAGTAGCAAATTTAGGTATAAAGCCGCAATGGAGACTGAAAACTCACAAATTACTTTCAGTATTGTTCTTTGGAGTGTGTGAGGAACAGCGGTGTAAATTTGTGAGAATTTACTCTGCAATTTTAAATTGAAGTTTTAACAAGGTTCTTACAGAAGGTGTTCTTAATTCCTTATTAAATTTTAGAGAAAATGCGTTTTTGAAGCAACTTTAGTAGGTATATTATACGAAAAACAAATAGTATTACAAGTATTTTAAAGATGTTGCAGTGCAGTGTTAAGATAAAAGGTGCAGTATATTTCTGCATTTTAATTAACAAGCTATAAGATACCGACGGGTAAAAATGACGCAAATAGTCTGTGTCCCGATGGGTCAGCGTTGATAGGTTATATCACCAATTGGCACTGTGTGCCGGTGGCACTAAGTAGGGCACATAGAACAAAAACTGATGGCTGCTAGGGTAGAGAAGCAGTCATAGGCTTTTAGGTGGCGACCGCGGCGTGCGATAAGTTGGGCGAGGCGGCTTAATAAAGGTCAAAGGAATTTGGTAGATGCAGGCTGCATACAACCCTGGCAAACTGTTAGAATGTTACATGTTCAGCAATGGATGTTTACTTAGGAATATTTATGAAGTAGCAAATTTAGGTATAAAGCCGCAATGGAGACTGAAAACTCACAAATTACTTTCAGTATTGTTCTTTGGAGTGTGTGAGGAACAGGGTGTTAAGTTCCTCATCCACCATTGAAAAGGGAGGATCCTCCGACCAGACGGGTGTTGTGTCTGGTGGGCTACTGCCCGACGGTTGTTGTCGGGTTCTTGTATAGTAGTATTGTATATTTGATAGTTCTTAGTTCGTATGTGGCGAGATAGATGTTGCTACATCACTCCCCTCCGAGACCGGAGGTCGATAGTGGAACGTTCCAGTGAGAGTCAGAGCCAGATGCCGTATAGTTCATAGTGAGTTGGAACTGTCTGCGGTGATGCCCCAGTGAGTCGGGGTGATGCTGCGAATGCTCCAGTGAGTCGGAGTGGTGCAGTGCTGTGTAGTGGCTGGCTGCTGCGTCGACCAGGAGAGAAATGTGTCTCTGCTTGCTGACCGGCCGAAGTGCAGTGTGCTGTGCCAAGGTCGCTGAGAAGGCTGGCTGTATGACTCGCTGCTCGAAAGCTCATGGAAAAGGGAGGATCCTCCGACCAGACGGGTGTTGTGTCTGGTGGGCTACTGCCCGACGGTTGTTGTCGGGTTCTTGTATTTAGGTTCGATCGATCGGATAACTTTGATATCGCGATGTAGGATACGATAGTTCTTAGTTCGTATGTGGCGAGATAGATGTTGCTACAGTTCTTAGTTTATTTGAAGCATTCAATGATTTTTTCTGTCTACAAGCGGTGGCAAAACTACCATTTTCAAGTGCCGGCACTAGCAGTGTGTTACCGACTTAGCAAGTTCTGCTCTCTTTATTAAAACAACTCCTTATGAGAAAACTTTAAAGAAAACTTGCAGAAAGTTGTCAACATCGAAGTAAATTGCAAAGAAAAAACTTATAGCGCTATCCCGGTAGATGTCTTTGAGCGAGTTTATAGTATGCTACGAGTGCACATTATAATCACTAGCTTTTGCGACTTTACCAGATTGCACCACTTTTATTCCACTTCGTTAAAGGTTTTTATAAAACGACGATATTTTTGTGTGTATTTAATAGTACATTTTATATCGAGGGACTAAACGAAGCCATAATATACCAGAGATGAAACCGAGTGTATATCAAGTTGGCGTTTAGTCACGAGGTGCAAACTGTACTTTTCAGTTTGAGTGCGAGAAAAGTAGTCAATTTAGTACAAAAACATTTAAAACCGAACAAATTTACACACGACAAAAATTCTATAATTTTCTATAATAGCGGTCTGTTTTCTAAACCAGTCACAGATTAACAATTTAAAACACATGGCGCCACCTGCTTTGCGGACAAACCATGGAACTAAAACTCTCCCAACATTTTCGCAATGAAGATGGTCCAAACTCCATAGATAATAGTATATTTACTGGCTGTTTGAGTTTGTCTATGTCAAATGAAGGGAATCAAAAACTAATTACTTTTCACTGCCTAGAGACTAAAGTGGTCACTTCAGTCCCGCTTCGTGGGGCTATATTGGCGTACTTTTATAGTATGGAGCAGCATATAAATTATGGAGTGCAGTATAAAGGTAATAATGCAGTGTTGATAGGCAGAACAAGTTCAGATCCAGTCACGTTAAAAAAAAGCAGTTACCTTTAGGGTCACTCATTGCGTGCTTTTCCTGAGACGAATAATGTACGTACAGTCAAAAGCATAAATACTCTACTCAAAGCTTCAAATATATCTGAGCAAAACTGTAAATGTTGCTGTTCAAAGCGCAACGTTGAGTACAGTGCACACCTTTGGGCAGAAGCGCCTGAATATCAACTCAGTCCATTAAACTCGGTCCAGAAACGTGCGACCCGGATTGTCGACGATCCCAAGCTGACAAGCGGTCTAGAGCCGTTAAGTCGGAGGAGGGACTTCGCTTCCCTTTGCGTGTTCTACCGCTTGTACATACAAAGGGTTTTGTTCTGAGGAACTATTCAAAATGATGCCCACGGCTGCTATTTATCACCGCACCGCTCGCCACAGGCAGCGAGTATATCCTCACACTCTGGATCCGCAATGGTCTCGTACAGTTCGGTTTCAGAGATGTTTCCTTCCGAGGATTTTTAAATTGTGGAATGAGCAGGGATGCTGAGGTTTTCTCAATGAATGTTCTTTAAGAGGGGTGAAAAGGTTTTTGTAAGGTCGACAACGCGTGAGTGATACCCTTGGTGTTGCATGCGTCCATAGGCTGCGTTAACCGCTTACCATCAGGCGGTTCGCGTGCTTGATTGTCTGTGACGTTGTATGAAAGAATATATATTTGTGGCTAATGCTTTGCTTGAATGTTTTTGAAGCCTTTAAAACGTATAGACAATTTTGCTTTTGTCTATACGTTTTAAAGGCTGTACACACACACCTACAATAGGTGGCAGTGAACAGAACACAGGCCGGTAAATATATAGCCACTGGCAAGCAAATCCATTTTAAAATTCCTAAGTGATGTTGACGTGAAAATAAATGTAAGCCCCTATTATTTCATTATTTCGCCATTCGTGTTTAGTTTTTCGGAACACTACGCAATGCGTCTACCACGAGTTGCCACTTTAAAATTTACGTACTTGACTTAAAAATTGTATTGGGATTTAAAATGACATGACATGACAATGTCAAATCCCAATACAATTTTTTACGCGAACGATAACGTAAATTTAAATTGGTCACTCGTGGCATACAATAAATGATAAATACACTTGGCGACTTGCCAATTGCCATCAATCGAATCAATGACTTGATTATAATTTCAAGGACGGAAGCCTTTGCCCATCAATAGGGCAATAATAATGCTTGTTACTTTACTTTGCTTAATATTTACCTATTCTTATAATAGCTCTATGATATTGCCTCAATTTCCCGCCTCAATATATGAAACAGACTTTAACTTACCCAGTACCTATGCAATTAACATTACAACATTTTGAATTTGCTATTATTTTACGACAATGCACATTGCACAGCTTTTTTCACTGTTTAGTTAGAGGATATTCATTGAAGCAGTAAAGTTCAGAATCTTACACAGTGAATTTGACTTTTTTAAAGATTACTGAAGCACTAATAAACTTCCTTGATAAACTTGAATGTGTACACCATAGATAAACCTAATGCAACTGTTACCTAATACGACCACATTTCTCCATTTCGTTCTCAATTAAAATGGCTTAAAATTCGTCACCATAAAAATTCTCGAACGCTCTGTTCACTTTTTAATATAATAGTAATCCCAATTCCCTCAGACATCTGAAATGTAATTTTAAGTATAGGGGCGAGTGCAGCACCAGCGCTCGCATAGCCTTTCGCTGCTTCACACTCCTCTTCATGTGTCTTCCCACATGTCGAATTCTTTCACATTAGCTGCCATAAGGCTATGGAACTCGCTGCCTAATAAAATTAAATTGTCGACCAGTAGGTTTTCCTTCAAAAGAGCAATCCACAACTTCTTCTAGAGAAACCTTAACTCAGAAATAGCATTACTTGATTCTCTCTCCTTTCAAGACAACGTTTTAAGATTTAGGTACGATATTTAGTATCTTGAATTTTTTTTATTATAATTATGTATGTATAATATTTGTATAAGTATGTATTTTATATTAGCTGCATATTTTATTCCGGTTTTACGAGACGCCGCCAACACGATTTCTGCTTCGACCAGTGGTTAACTGGTAGAGAATGCCACTAGGCATTAAGTCGGCCAATTGTACTTTTTCTTTGTACAATGAAGAATAAATAAATAAATAAATGATAATTACCTTGTGTTTGAGCCTTACATTTTTGCGTTATTTAAAGTTTACACATTGGTAACAGTAATGGTTTTCAGGTGCGTTATCTAAAAAGGGGTTCTGTCTGTGTAAAAAACATTGAGAGAGATTTCCTATAATCACGATTTTTCTTCTTATTTGCCAATTCCGAGCCAAGAAGTCAAAAAACGTAATTCTACGTTGACATCGAACGGCATGGAGACTTCCCTGCTCCTGCATGACAGGTGGAATTATTTAGGCTAATATTTCTGGCCACACGAGTCTCATTGGGAACGGTATAATGTAAGCCAGGGGTTAGTTTTTGTTTTACTTGTATGTAATCTGGTGCGTAGTGCTTCTAACGCAGGTATTGTGACGTATCTAGTGCGTCCGCCCGGCCAAGTACTACGCTCAGTTATTCATGGCGGGTGTCCCACGCTGCAATAATTAGGGCGGGAATCCGCCCAACTTTCAAATTGGATTACCCGCACCATTGCGCCGCTAGTCCTATGAGTATGGACTGAATAAAGCTATCTTATGTATGAAATAAGAAAGTGGCTGACTGCAATGCTGATATTTCAGGCAATCAGTCCAGAGACTACTAGAAACGTCTAATTTTAAGCACTAGGTTTTTATATCTCATGTACAATTATTATTCACCTAGGAATATGCGAAACATAAGTGGGTGAAAAGTGAGAATTACAAAAATTATGAAATGATCAAACTGAAAACTTCCTACGGATTTTTTTTTTATATCGCGTCTTCAAAATTAACTATACTTCATTCATTATAATATTTGTGTAGATTTTGATAAATTCGGCATAAATCTCAAAAGTAATAATATTTAATAGAAAATAGAAAAAACAATTTTTGGACATCGTTACATTTGAGTAAAAAAAACATGTAGGTGGTAGGCATAAAACAACAGAACAAAATAACAACAAGACAAAACAATACCATCAGACAGCGACGTCGCGATGCCCAAAAAATAAAAGGACCTCACTCAGCATCACTCTCATGATCTAAAAGTACGCAAATATAGCCCCACGGAGCGGGACTAAAGTGAAAATGTTGCTTTTTAGCATTTAGCATAGTAGTTTATGCTGCTATCTTAGAACCTGTACTCCATTCATTAAAGCATTAGACAAACGTGAAAAAGGTTCTTTTTAGGGTACACTTTGTGGTAAAAGTACAATACTTTAAATAACTCACCATCCTCTTACCTATATTAAATATTTATTATACACACGTATGTGCCTTATAAATTAAGCACGTATGTGCCTTATAAATTAGGGCACATACGTGTGTCCACCGCAAGTGTCCGTGAGTCTACTCATTTGGGGCCCACTTAAAATCAGTGCCTGGGCCCTCAAAGCCCAGGCTGAATGCTGAGTGAGGTCCTTTTATTTTTAGGGCATCGGGACGTCGCTTATTTTGTTCTGTTGTTTTATGCCTACCATCTACGTGTTTTTCTTTCCTCAAATGTAACAATGGCCAAAAATTGTTTTTTCTATTTTCTATTAAATATTATTTCTTTTGAGATTTATGCCGAATTTATCAAAATCTACATAAACAGCAGCTGTCACACTTAATAATTGTTCTGATTTAAAGTAAAGGAACTTCCGAATTTACGAGGCCTTTGCTTAAATAAATTATTTTGCCTTGCATCAAACTACATTGTCGATGTAAAAACCTAAAACAAGCGGGGGTTTTAATTTTTACTGTCACTTTAGCTCTACCAAATCTAAAATGTTACATAATCCCTTCACACTTCACACGTTGTGGCCGAAGGGGTTTTCAATTTAGCCAGGTTATTTTCAGATATGTTATCGTCATGGCAACCTCAAATGCAAATTGTCATTAATTTTAGCCCCTGCTTCTAATTTCTAATGTTATAATGAATGAAGTATAGTTAATTTTGAAGACGCGATATATATTTTTTTTCCGTAGGAAGTTTTCAGTTTGATCATTTCATAATTTTTGTATTTCTCACTTTTCACCCACTTATGTTTCGCATTTTCCTAACAAATACAGCCTTATACGTCCCACTGCTGGGCACAGGCCTCACCTCAACTATGAGGTGGTACAAGCCATACTCCAACACGCGGGCTCAGTGCGGATTGTTGGAGAGGTGAATGTAAGGCCAGTGATAAACCTTACCGTCAGATGTTATCAAGCCGCCTTTTTAAGCCTCTGACAAGGCTTCACGACTGATATCTTGCGACGTCAGCCGGGACCAACTGTTTAACGTGCCTTCCGAAGCACGGAGATGCCCGAAAAACGCATCACTTAATTTCGGTCGGGATGGTCACCCATCCATAACCCGACCTGCCTGGCGTTGCTTAACATCGGATCGTTGCCGATCCGCTGCCGTCACTTAGCCACTTAGGGCACCTCGCATTTTCCTAGGTGAATAATAATTGTACATGAGATATAAAAACCTAGTGCTTAAAATTAGACGTTTCTAGTAGTCTCTGGACTGATTGCCTGGAATATCAGCATTGCAGTCAGCCAGTTTCTTATTTCATACATAAGATAGCTTTATTCAGTCCATACTCATAGGACTAGCGGCGCAATGGTGCGGGTAATCCAATTTGAAAGTTGGGCGGATTCCCGCCCTAATTATTGCAGCGTGGGACACCCGCCATGAATAACTGAGCGTAGTACTTGGCCGGGCGGACGCACTAGATACGTCACAATACCTGCGGTAAAAGCACTACGCATGACATAAGAGTAAAACAAGAGCTTACAAGGTTTACATTATACTATTTCCAATGCTACTCGTGCGGCAAGAATTATATACTTAAATAATTCCACCTGCCCTGCAGGAGCAAGGAAGTCTCCATGCGATTTGATGTTAACGTAGCATAACTTTTTTTGACTTCTTTCTTCGGAATTGGCAAATAAGACGGAAATTCGTGATCATGGGAAATCTCTCTCAATGTTTTGACACAGACAGAACCGATTTTTAGATAACGCACCCGCAAACCATTACTGTTACCAATGTGTAAACTTTAAATAACGCAAAAATGTAAGGCTCAAACACACAAGGTGCACACTAGTGCACATTAGTGCTTAAGTTATCTTTAAAAAAGTCAAATTCACTGTGTAAGATTCTGAACTTTCCTGCTTCAATGAATATCTTCTAACTATACAGTAAAATAAGCTATGCAATGTGCATTGTCGTAAAAGAATAGCAAATTCAAAATGGTGTAATGTTAATTGCATAGGTACTGGGTAAGTTAGGTACTGGGTAAGTAAGAGTCTGTTTCATGTATTGAGGCGGAAAATTGAGGCAATATCATAGAGCTTTAAAGAATAGTAAAGTAAAGTAACAAGCATTATTATTGCCCTATTGATGAGCAAAGGCCTCCGCCCATGAAATTATAATCAAGTCATTGCTTCGATTGATGGCAATTGGCTAGTCGCCAAGTGTATTTATCATTTAGTGATAATAGACCAGTACGTCTAACACGAGTTGACGGAGTGTTGGACCGCATTTCAGAATGAGGTGCATGCAATCTTGTCGAGTTCAATGCCAAGAAAACGCAGGTGTGTGCATTCACAGCAAAGGCGTCGCCGTTCCTTTCCCATCCCACTCTTCAGAGCACCCCACTACCGATTAAGGATAGCCTAAACATCCTTGGCATGGATGTTCGTAGCAACCTAAACCAGCCTGACTACATTGAGAGCGTCATTAGAACTGCATCCCGTAAACTCGGAGTCCTGAAAGAGTCCTGACTTTAAAATTTACGTTTGCGTTCGCGTAAAAAAATGTATTGGGATAATAATAATATATTCTTTATTGCACACAAAACTTACAGTACAGAAAAATAATTAACAATAATTGCAAGTATAATTTATTTATTTTCAAGGACACGGCATAACTTAGGAAAGGAAAATTTGACCATATTTCTCCGTTTCGCTCTAAATTGAAATGGCTTAAAATCCGCCAACGAAGAAATTCTCGAACGCTATGTTTACTGTTCAACGTTCTTAAAAATCCCGATGCTCCTAAATATCTCAAGCGTAATTTTAAATATAGGGGTGAGTGCAGCTCACGTAACCAACGCTCAAATACTCTTAAAACTTTCCACTCCTCCTCATCTAACCACGCATGTGTCTAACTCCTTTACCTTAGCTGCTATAAGGTTATGGAACTCGCTTCCGAACGGAATCAAAATGTCCCCCAATAGGTTCTCCTTCAAAAAATCTATCCACAAGCTTTTTTTACAGACACCCTAATCAGTTTGAATTAGTGCTATTTAATCATTGGTCAGATTAGTCAGATCGTCAATCATATCATTCCGAGTTAATGTTTCGTCTTTCATTTGAGTACATAATATGTATTTATATATCATTGTATTTATGAACTTATATGTATTTATTTGCTATTTTTATATGTAAGTTGGTACACACATATATATATATATATTGTAATTTAGATAAGTAGGTATATATATTATATGAGTAAATTGTTTACTTTTATTTTACTGAAACTTAGTTTTACAAAACCCCGCCGTAAAGATTTCTGCTTCACCTAGTGGTTGACTGGTAGAGAATGCCTTTAGGCATTAAGTCCGCCAATTGTACTTTTCTTTGTGCAATAACTGCGCACGCTTGGGGCGGCTGCGTGTGTTTCGGTTTGCGATCCCGAGGAAGACGATAATGCGTGTCCTCGGCCACAGTGGTCTGTGTTATCGTGCACTGGAGTTGAGCTTGCTATTCTCAAGGCTAGCTGCCAGGCGGCCTTCTGCGCCGAAGGGTCCTGCGAGGAGTTTCTCCCTTGTTGGGGATCCCGGTTCCCTCCCATTCTGCGCCGAAGATGACAACCGTCAGGTTTTAGTGGGGAGGGGTCTCTGTTTTACCAGGAGTTCCGAGTCCCACATATCCCAGGTGTCCCGAACCCAGTTTAAACTAAACCAGGCTAAACTCGCTGCCTGTGGCGAGCGGTACGGTGATAAAAAGCAGCCGTGGGCATCATATCGAACAGTTCCTCAGAACAAAACCCTTTGTACAAGCGGTAGAACACGCAAAGGGACGCGAAGTCCCTCCTCCGACTTAACGGCTCTAGACCGCTTGTCAGCTTGGGATCGTCGACAATCCGGGTCGCACGTTTCTGGACCGAGTCTAATGGACTGAGTTGATATTCAGGCGCTTCTGCCCAAATGTGAGCACAGTACTCAACGTTGCGCTTTGTACAGCAACATTTACAGTTTTGCTCAGATATTTTTGAAGCTTTGAGTAAGTATTTATGCTTTTGAATGTACGTACATTAATTGTTTCAGGAAAAGCACGCAATGCCAATGAGTGACCCTGAAGGTCAAATTCATGGTATGAATGTAGTCTGTACCGATGTGCTGATTCACTATCTTGTCTCCCTGCTTTTTTTTATCGTGACTGGATCTGAATTTGTTCTCGCCTATCAACACTGCATTATTATACTGCACTTCATAAAACAGAATTAGTTTTATTGTACCAGTAAATATAATTTCTTAAGTGCTGCCCCTTTATTATTTTAATAGTCTTTTTTATTTTAAGCGCTGGATTTTGATGACATTAAAAATATAGCGCTTAATAGAGAGCGTCGTGGCCTAGTGGGTCAGCACCTGAACTTAGATCGTGGATCGTGTGGTCCCGAGTTCAAATCTGGCCAGAACCAAAATCTTAGTGTTCATTGTTAAATATCCGACTTACTCTCCGGTGATGGAAAACATCGATAAAAAACCAAATCAACCCGGATAACGGCGGAAGACTCACCACCTACCACGTTGATTTCTAATACCATTGGTGAAAAGTGACACAGTCACTTGCCTCTGAATACCCCGTTTGAGATAAAGTCGTGATGGTATGTTATGTATGTTTATGTTAAAAATATATGCTGCATTGTATTTGTTGCTGCACATTTCTGTGACTTTCATGTCTAGCCTGTTTGGGGATCAGACAAACGACCTGTTAGGCACGACCTCTACGCATTGCACCAGCGCTCATTTATTTCTGAAACACTGATCCACCACCATCCGATTTGCGGTAAGAACAACTGTTGAAGCGCAAAAAGCGACGGTGCGACGACGCGCGTTTTCCAATTTGCAAGTTGTGACTTTGCGCAGAGTCGCGTCGCAATTAACTGCAACGTGGCCATGAATAAAAGCTTTGTGGTCACACAGCAATAGAGTATTCAAATTGGTTGGAGTACAGTCGACTGTAGATCAAGTAAAACTGTGGATTTCGTACCGGAGCGTAGTATTATGTGTAGGTAATATCATAGATAGCCACGGAGTCGCAATCAATCGAAATGGGCCCTGAGTGAACAACTAAACCGAGAGGAAACGTACAGAGGCGTTCACATCAACCTTTCCAAAACCATTGCAAAATGGGTGTTATGTCAGCAACATAAGGTCCCCTTTGTAAAGCTTGATGTGAACGCCTCTGTACTAAAGAACGTAGTACTTCACGTCAGTTTGGTAGTTTAGAGGTAATACGAGTAGTAGTATATCAAAATAATCTTGACGAACGAAATATAATCTTTTTAAAGGCGAGATTTCAATGTTGTTAAGAACAGGGACAAGATCGAGTCCGATTTTAATAGCGCCGGTAAATAAACTAGGATTTGAAACTTGGTATCGCTTAAAAAAATAATGCAATACAAAATTTAGCTACAACGAATGTCTGTCATTATAAGGAATGAACCACCACCCTCGGCGCTAAAGACAATACCCCTTATTCATAAAAGATAAAACAGTCCTTTATCACTGTTTTCACTATGGTAAAGTAGTCTTGAAGCACTGTTTAAGTTTTTATGAATAAGGGGGAATATCTCTACTATGGCCAGTCATTTGTTTCCACAAATCTGATCCACCGCTATGCGATTTGTGGTAGGAAAACACTGTTGAAGCGCACTAGCGGTACGACGATGCGAGAAATTCAAACCGAGATGACCTGTTACCGGTTACCTGCATCGGGAACCTGGGACCCGGCCGTGAATAAGTGAGCCGTGAGGAACGCACCGCAGAATGTACAAGTAGTACGAACTGTCGGGTTGGTAGTTGAAGTGGACCGAAACAGCAAAATACATTAATATAGTAGGTATAATGCAAAATTTTGATGTTGTTTAAATCACAGATCTGGTGATCGAGTCCGTTTAGATTATATAAGATTGATTCATTATATTTATATACGTCAGGGTAGGTTTGCTTATTAGTCTCTGACACCCATATGCCCCATACCATACTACAAACTCTACTTAGCTTGGGGTCTCGTGTAAGGTGTCTCTGATCAAAAACTACGTGTTACGGACATGGAAAATAAAGCTTTCTTGACTTTCGCCGTCGTAGCCTAGTGGTTCAGCACGCGAACTCAGATCGCGGCTCGTGTGGTCCCGAGTTGAAATCTGTCCAGAACCAAAATCTTTGTGTTCATTGTTAAATATCCGACTTACACTCCGGTGATGAAAAACATCGAGAAAAGACCAAATCAACCCGGATAACGGCGGTAGGCTAACCACCTGCTACGTTGGGTTCTAATACCACTGGTGAAAAGTGGGCTTCTGAGTGTTTCGTTCACCATGACGACACAGTCACTTGCCTCTGACTACCCCGTTTCGTATTAAAAATAATTATAGTAATATTTTTTAGGAAAACAGTTATTTATTTAAGTTAAGCAACTTTTCAGAAAACTCAGGAAGCTTTTAAAATCGTGCGCTATTTTCCAATACAAAACAAAAAGCATATGTTGCGTTTGATTCTAGGCACAAAATACTATAATTGCTTTTCCTAAAATCTACTTTAAAAACCCGGCAAAAACAAGTATTCGGAAAAAGAATGCGTGTTAGTTTTGTTACTGTACTTTTCCTATTTCGGTAGTGCATAAAAGCAACTGGATTTTTTATAAAAGAGAATATATTGATTCTCTTTTAAAATAAAAAAATGATTTTTTATAAAAGAGAATATATTGATTCTCTTTTATAATAAGTCTTAATTTAGTAAATTACTCGTATGTACGAGTATAACAGCTAATTTTATACTTAGACCTAGCTTTTTTTGTGGACTAAAAAAAGAAAGGCATGATTTTGGTGAAATATTTCAACTATAACTAAGGTTCGAATATGCAAATTTAAATTAATTGCATTTACTCTCTTAGCGAAAAGCCTTGAAGTATTGTCAAAGTAATGGTATGCAGCGGCTATCAGAGGAACTTGTCGTCGTAACTATTCAACAAATTCAGCCAACTGTCAGGAATCTGCAAACTGCCGGGGACAATCGTGAGCATATCTGCGGTAACTCCATATTTATCAACGGTGAGGTTAAGGCTGTATAACAGAACGAATTCCTTCTGTTATACAGCCTTAACCTCACCGTTGATAAATATTCTTAAGTGAAGTTGTACATGATATGACTAAGTTCACTAAATGAGGGAAGGTCTTTGTTGTAAAGATACACTGAAAATGCGTGATTTAAGTTTATTCCTTGTTTTTTTCTACCAGCGATTTCATTTACTGGTTTTTGAAAATTATTTCAAATTATTAAGAGCTAAGCCAGGTTTTGAGTATAGGGTGAATAAGCCAAGCTATTCGATTCAAATTATTAAGCACAATTAGACATGGCCTGCTAAAGCAAAAGGAATGAATTGCAAAAAAAGACTTTTAACTTACGCGACACGGACAAGTACAAAAAAGTAAGGACTCCCTGTTGTGATACTATATGGTGTAGCACTTCAAATGTGTGTATGCGATTGTCATGGGCAATGATAAATCGCAAACTGGCTGCCCGGCCGGCCTTCAAGTGTATAAATGTCGTACATAATTACGACATTCTCATTATTACATGGTGTCGATTGAAATGTAAACAGCACGAAGTCCTTATTTTTTCACTCGTCCGTGCTACGTGATTGAAAAATAATCTAATATGCAAAGCCAGGGTTGCTGATCCTTCATTACACGTTCCTCCATACTAATTCAGCTAGCCTGTGCTCCGTCGGCGCACTACAGTTCTCCTTACTCATTGTAAGCCACTCCGGCATTGATGGATCGACCTTGCCTCTACAACAATACGGTTCTTAATCAAATACCTACATGGCTAGTGTTTATTCAATACCGGCCAATCAATATGGAGGGATACCCATATAGGGTGGTATAGAACGACCGACACAGACAATTATTTTTAAGTCGTTTTACATTTGTCCAAGGGTTTTTTGACGGACGTGGCGTAATGGTTAGGAAAACGAGCTCAGAGTCAGGATCATGTTATGTAAACATAAGATGCAATGGACTAAGCGAGAGCGAACTATAAGATTGTAAAATGCGGTATTTTTGGAAACGGCTGTTCATTTACTTAAGGCGAGATAGTTCTGCACAACATTTCCCGAAGTAAAATAGTGAGCGCCACGCGGAACCGAAAATCACTAAATTATTCTATTAAAAAATAAAGATGTAATAAAAAAAACTGAAAAATCCCTCCAGTTATCATTAAACTTTGTTTTGGTAAAGGACTCATATTATCAGATCATTTTTTTTAGGAATAAAACCAAAAATACAAGACAAAATGTCACGAAAAGAGGTAACTTTGTGAATTTATTATATCGAGCCAACTTTATCAAATCATGTTTCCACCGGATCCCTGTATAATTCCCTCAACAATGTCAGTAAATTTAATTAGATTTTAATTTCACTGTTTACTACTTAAAAACAAGACGTCGCAAGATATCAGTCGTTCAGCCTAGTCAGAGGCCTAAACAGGCGGCTTGATAACATCTGACGGTAAGGTTTATCACTGGCCTTACATTCACCTCTCCAACAATCCGCACTGAGCCCACGTGTTGGAGTATGGCTCGTACCACCTCATAGTTGAGGTGAGGCCTGTGCCCAGCAGTGGGACGTATAAGGCTGTATTTGTAATTGTATTTGTACTACTTAAAAATGAATTCTAAAAACGTGTTTTGTGAACCACCTCCCCTTAAGGGCCAAAGAAGGAAAGAAGTACGGGGCCAGATAGTGAGAGCGTCTTATCCTAATAAACATGCCGAGGCAAAAATAATTTCGCTTTTTCATTTTTCATTGTTTTCACTTCTATCTGAAGTCTCGATGAATTTTGCTCCCGATTGGCATTCATTATAACAAGACCTGTCCATCTAATTTTCCAATATTCGAATGACCTCCTTTCTGGGCTAAGTGCTAAAATTAATAGGACAGATATTTTTTCAAGAAATAAAGTCAATTTGGAGTTCCTCTAAACAAGGTCCTACTTTTGCTCCAATTAACTTAATTACGAAATTCCATTTCATTCAAAGTGAAATCCCAGAAATCTTGTTTGATCAATTTCTTTAAGCCTAAGTTTTATTTGGGGAGCTACAATAAGAGGGGTGTTCAATAAAAAGTAATAATGGCATATGAACTCCTTGAACCACTAAAAAGTAAATACTGACAGGTAAAGCCCAGAACGTTGACAGAATAAAAAAATAAAAATTATTGATTTACTTTTCTTATTTCAAAAATAGAAGTCATTTGTTTTCGTCGTGTCGGAGCGTGGTACTCAAAATGGATAAAATTGAAATAAAATATCTCTGCCTAAAAAAATTTGCTACTGAGCAAGTAAATCTAGACTTGAAAGAAACATTAGGGGTTAATGCTCCTCCGTATTCTACGGTTGCACGGTAGTGTGCCGAGTTTAAGAAAGGAAGCACTTTAACTAAAGGCGACCCGCGCTCGGGACGCCCTACGACGGCAGTTACTGAAAAGATGATAAAAAAATTGAAAAAATTGTTATGACCGATCGTCGTGTTACTGTTCGTTTTGTAGCTGAAGAACTTAAGATTTCGATAGGAAATACCTATAGAATTATACATGAACATTTGAACTTTTTATTGAGCACCCCTAGTATTGTAAAATCGTGTCTACCAACAACCGTTGAGTAATATTTTGTGCCAGGTATTTCTTCTTTCTTCAGCCTATAGCAGTACACTGCTGGACATAAGCCTCCCCTAGGGCGCGCCACAAAGCCCGATCTCCCGTTTTTGCCGTCCAGTCCCTACCAGCCACTTTCTTTAGGTCGTCGGTCCAACGTGCCGGTGGACGTCCAACACTACGCTTGCCGAGTCGTGGTCTCCACTCGAGAACCCGTCTACTCCACCGACTATCGGTTCTGCGACAGATGTGACCAGCCCACTGTCACTTCAGTTTGCTACACTTCTGGACTACGTCAGTCACTCTGGTTCTTAGCCGGATTATCTCGTTCCGGACCTTGTCTCTTAACGAGATTCCTAGCATGCACCTTTCCATAGCTCTCTGAGTGACGTGTAATCGGTGGGCTAGTTTCACTGCCAGGTTCCACGTCTCGGCTCCGTATGTCATGACCGGTAGGACGCACTGATCAAACACCTTGGTCTTCAGGCATTGTGGCAAGGGTGACTCGAAGATGTGACGCAACTTTCCAAATGCTGCCCATCCAAGCTGAACTCTTCTGCTGATTTCCCCCTCAAAGTTGCCAGGTATTGCTTAAATGTAATTTTAAGATTTTACATAGTTATCTAATGTTTCTAGGATCAAGCGGTAGTTTCGAAAACTAGAGATTCTGGGATTAAATATTCAGGATTGGCAAAGTATGTCTGCTTGTTTGTAATTATCAACTAAAACTAAAAACTGTTGAATTGTTTAATTTATTGGAACTCATCAATTTTAGCGATGACGTATTATTACCTAAATAAAGGCCCAGCAGTAAGAAAGTATTATATATCTCATTCATGAAATTTAAACATGAAACTGAACAAAAAGTCAGCCGTAGAGTTACGAGTAGCTGCACACGAAAGTACGTCAACGTTCAAGTGTGGGCACCTTATGCTGCCAACATAAGACCCTTTTTGCGAAGATTTTGTAAATGTTGAAGTCCTGCTGTCGTCCGTACCTCCATTTCCTTTTCGATTACTCGCCATTTCTTATTATTAGCTTCAGTCAGGAGCAGATTGGTCTCTCTGTGGATTTTCCCGTCTAAACGTATTTTTAATCAACCGGAAAAATAGACGTTAAAAAAATCCCACTGTCAGCTCTCCGTTAGGGAATGCTAATGAAGTATTTCTTTCCTTTTGTTTCTTTATATACTGTGGCATACGATTCAATAAGAGAGTATTGCTAATTACCCAGATATTTTCATCAAACGTCTCCAAAATTAGGCTGCCCTTATAAGTATAGCTGCCACATTTCGTTGAACGGACATATTATGGCGTAGTTTTAAGTGTACTTAACTTTGAGTGCTTTGTGTAAACAACTGATACGTATAAATATTATTGTACAAAATTTGATGCATATCTTACCACTATAGGGGAGGCCTATGCCCAAGAGCAGACTTCTTTTGGCTAATCAATTCACCAGGTAAGCTACAGCCCTTTGGGCCTTAATTTATTAAGTAGGTAGGTCTAACCTATGCAGCTCTGTACGTCTACCATGAGTTGACACTTTGTATTCACGTTATATATCTGTATTTGGATTTCGTACAGCAACTCTGTTGAGTCGAAATAGAACTCCCAATACAAATATTTTACGCGAACGATAACGTAAATTTGAAGTGGCAACTCATGGTAGACGTACTGGTCTGAGTTGCGTTTTGGGAAGGTTGAATTCTTCCCATCCCTTACAGCATAGTACACTCTTCCCGACTACCGTAGTATTTTCTCAATTCTTGAACAAACACAACTTTTAGTTCGGCAGTGCTGCTCAAACACCACTTAATTGCTGCATCCCGCATAGGGAAATTATCAAAACGACTGACTTTATTGAATAGAAATGAAAACATGGTAGGTAGTGTTTATTGCGAACTTTGGTAAGGAAACTGTAGATAGAGGCACGTAACATTTTTACTTCAACGTGAAATTCTGCCTGCAACGTTGTAACTGTATATGGTACGAGTATACCGTACATGACTTATGGGGGCAATTGACCTGGGAAAACGTATGCAACTTCTATTTGTATTGTACAACGTACACTCATGTTTCTAAATTTTAAAAATCGAACAGTAGGAATGGTATAGCTTAAAAATACAAAGCAGTGTGAATCATAATAAATTACATGACCAGATATTGTTCCCATGCAGAAATGAAATCGGCTTGCTTGTCGCACCAAAGTGGTTTTTATGCACAAATTTAATAACTGCTTGACCAAAGATTTTCGAGGAAATGTTTCTTTAAATGATGAGCAAGTAAACCGTTGAACCGATGTTCAACAGATAAAATTTGGAAAATTTTAACAGCTCTTGAAAGGCATGCAGCTCCCACAGACCACTGATTTCGCTTTTTTTCGATTTTCGATTTTTTGTCGAAGTTGACTTGACTTCGACAAAAAAAAAGTCAGAAAAACTGCAAAGTTTCTAATCATTTAATTATTCTCATCATCATCGTAAAAAGATTCAGTACCTTCAATATATTCTATTCACCTACCCCCGTTTTTAGGTTCATACTCTTACTCTTATTACCAGACCCCGTATATTGCCAAGTCATAACATGCGGTGCCTAATCAAAACCTGCAACCAGTCTTGCAATAACGCCATGTCTCATCTCGAGCAATAAAGCGCAGTTTCAGGCAATATTTCCTTGCTAGCATGATCTTACCCTGCATACGGGGTTGCATCTGAATTATCTGCAGAGCAAGATCGATAAACTTGCCTTTGGAATACGGAATAGGCTGCATTTACTGTTGCGATTCAGCCATGGGAAAATATATTTTTTAAAGAAAATACATTTTTGCTAGTCAAGTTGTATAAGTTTCATCGAGAGAATAAACTAGTATAGGTAGTGTCACAATCACAAGTGATAAAACGAACCTTCGAGTTTTCACTTAATTTAATTTTGCTTTCATACATTCACTAACCTTCACAACTTAAATCAAAAAGATGATGATGATATAGCTCAGTTTGGTGAGGTCAGGCTTAACTTAAAGGTTCATTCACAAAGTTGCCTCCATAATTTACATGGCAAATTGATTTTTCCAATAAATATGAAATGT
The DNA here is from genome assembly GCA_947369235.1 of Udea olivalis. Lineage (NCBI taxonomy): Eukaryota > Metazoa > Arthropoda > Insecta > Lepidoptera > Crambidae > Udea > Udea olivalis. Next base: position 14,810,005 of record OX376349.1, on the reverse strand, counting down.
TTTTCTCTGGTGGTTTTTTCAGCATGGGTTTAAATATAAGCTTCATAATACGATCAATAGTATCCAGTTACTGGAGTATTCACTTTTTCATGTGAACATAGGCAGAATTTGAATTTATACATTCTGTCCCATTATTTATTGGTTAGAGTAACAGTCTACTTTTGTTCAAATGCATCAACGATAGTAATAACGAGATGATAGGTCAGATTAAAAGGACTCAAAAAGACAGCACTCGAGTAGATAGGAACGGCAAGATCAGAAAGACTGAAAGCAAAGAATTGGCTTATTCTATCACTAGTTCACGAGCTATTGACGAGAAAGCGGAAGATGCATTTCTCTTTGGAGATCCAATCATCGTTCGCCGTATCTCAGTTTACTTTTAAAATAAAAATGATTCAAAAGACGACAGCTGCAATAGTAAACATTTTACGAGCGAAGCTGCTATGGAATCTCAGGTGGTGACATAGAAAGTATCTTTAATATTTCCGCTAGTTTACGATTATTTCAGGTTTTTCATTACTCCACAAACTAAGGTCTCGCTTCAGTAGTTAAGGGTTCTCTTTTACAGTCCGAACAGTTTCTTAACCTCAGAGTTCAACTGAATTGACCCTTTAGTGTGAGATAGTAGTATCATTAATTAGTGTTTACATTGTTTGGCACAGGCCTAAATCATTAAAATCAAGTCATCCCACAATTAACGGTTGTTGGCTCAATAGCATCATGTCAAGCGCGAGTTGATCATTAAAAACACGCGCTATATGTGGAAAAATATGTAACTCGTTTGTCTATCCTGGGAATTGAACCCATAATCTTATCCAATTATAAGTCCTGCCCAGGGAGGAACTCCACAGGCCTTTTACTTACAGATCTATAAAAAGGCGTGCACAGAAGCAACATATCACGGCTATGTGTAGGCGGAATGTTATGGCGAGATGTTGACAACAAGTCGGTAAATATCGTTAAGGCACCAACATCCATGAACATTATACTCGTAAATGTTCGTAGAGAAAAAAATTGACATTTTTAAGTCTTTGAAGAACACAAATTATCTCTGTGAATTTGCTTTAAACTGGGCCAATAATGTACGTGAGATAGCTCATTCATTTGTATTGAAAGGTACCTAGTTTAATATAGGACGGATGAGGTACTCGCAAACTCTGAGTGACGTTCGATAATTTGGAAACAAGTCTAGTAAATAATTAGGTAGTACAGTTTCACAACTGTAGCACTAGTCCCAATACATTTTGATTATGTTCCGCATACTATATTACAGCACAAGTTCTTCGTTGAAATTTGTGCCCCTGAAACACGCCTTGTAAACTTTGTGGGCTAGACTTATTAATGTTCTTGGACTAAACCCCTGGGTTTCCAGTGTTTTTTATAATTTATAGCCTGTAATTATTGTCAAAAAAGGAGGAAAACAATATGACCTTCGTACAAACCGCTTAGCCTAACAGGTGTGCCTGCCAAATGCGAGGTGATCTTCAAAGCCCGAGCTATGTTTGACATAATTTAAAAAGCACAGATCTGACCGGGTGTTTGCTAGATCCATTACTTTTCCCTGCATACATGCACAGTTCTGGGCATTGTTTACTTTATCTATGGTTCTGGGAGCCAGATTCAGGCATACCTGACGAGTTTGCCAGTACGTACCTAGTCAGTTATTACACACTACACCGCCCTTCGTTACTCGTTTTTAGGTACACTTTAATCATCCCTATTATTTCTTTAAGCTCAGTCAGTCTTACAACACTTTTAACTGATGTATTTTTAATTTAGTATTGCAACACTGATTAAGATTGCATTAAGGTCACAGCCCATTATCACGGCTTCACGGCACCGCAACAGCATTAACTTGCCGTTCAGATTAGAGCATTTAATTGTGTGGACTATACTTAGTATAGTTTACAGTTTCGCCTTTTTAATACGAGGCGATGACAGATTGGAGTTGGAGCGGTGTCTTTGCCGCGTTTCGATAATGTGCTGATGACCTTAAATGTACTCATTCTCTCCTTACACCTACTCAGGAAATCTAGAGGATTCCTGATGCAATCCAGCACATTAAAAAAATTGGCGCTGCACTAAACAACGGCCGGTATCCAGCATCACGTCTCTGCCGTAATTCAGCAAATCTAATTTCGTCGAGCTAGATCCACTTGGGTTGTACAATTGGCCCAAATGAGGTTGGTGGCAGTGTTGCATAACTATCGATAGTTTGGCTATCGAAGTTTGGGTAACGTGTGCTTAATGATAAGCCTATCGATATAAGCGATGGCCAATAGTCCGCACAAACACTGATGGAAATATTTGTACTATTAGGCAATTTTATGAAAACCTTATTTTGCTATCGATAATATTGTCTCATCGTTATTTCTTTCAAGTTTAATACTTTTGAGCAATAATTCTTGGAAAGTATTTTAATAGTTACGTAGTTACTATTCATTATTATTCGAAACAAGTGAACGGTTGAAATGCAAAGGGTCGCGGGTTCCTTTCCTGCGCCAGCAGAAATAAATATTCACGTTGGACATGGGTGTTTCTGATCACAAACGTTGCTCCTTGTAATGGCACCTTTGTCATTTCCGGTCTACATTACACAGCGAAAAGCCTCATTTTGGGATGTATGTATTTTTAGCTCATAATTATTTATCTCTAATCATACCATCAAGCGGCCTTCTTCGCCATTTTAAGATAACGATCGATCGACTTTCGATAATTTATATAAACTAGCGTGCGACACTAGTGGGCCTCAACTTCGCGCAAGTTTTGAAGAAGTTCCGTCGCTGCCGTCGGATGACAATTTTGCAGAGTTTGCTAACTGGGGTTTTTGCACGTGGGGCCAGATAATATGAGCAGTGATAAATGAAGGTGGGTTAAGCATACTCGTATAAGATGGATATTAAATTAAGTAAGTTTGACTGAGCCGTCGCGTAGTACCCTTTGCGATGTTGACTTGTCCATTCTAATTTTATGAATGTGGAAGTAACATTGTCGGCTTGTTATCTTTTCACGCCTTGATTTGTCAAAGTGATAAATTAGCCCTTGGGAAAGCTATAGGTGACATAAAAATTGGAAAGTAAATCGTCTGGTTGAAGCAGACGAAGTCGCGGGCATAAGCTAGTAGTCTATGAACAGACTTTTGACCAGCTTGTTTCTGCAAAGCCGTACCATAACTGTGTATGGTCAGATAGTAAGAATCATGTTAACCATCTTCCATTAAAAAATAGACTCACTTTTGTTACACTTTTGTTAATCAGAATTCGTGTTCAGCTAAATTAAGCATTTAGTTTATTAACGTGACAGTTTGTTGTGGGCAAGTTAGTTAACTGCGGTTTTTGCGTATCCCGAGCACAAGTTTAACACGTGCAGTGACAAATGTTCTAGGTTCAAATGCTTGGAAACAAGTTCAATGTAATGTATAAGTTAAAAGTGTAACGTTGAGAACTAGTTGCTATAATTTTGGAAACCTATTGCCGAACCTAATATTAACATTCTTACTTTTTTAGATCATTGGATTTAGGACAGAAATTCAGCTTATTCATCAAATCCAGAATAAAAAATCTTCACTTCTTATTAAGAAAAACCTAGAGAATATCTATTTTGACATAATGATTATTAATTATTTGATGTAACAACTCATCATCATGCATTTATTAACTTTTTACATATTATGTATTTTATATGTTTGGTTCAGAATGGGTATTTTGAGCCAGACGATTTTATTGATTATTTACAGAACAATCGGTATCGGTTTAGTGACTTCTCAACTTTAAATGACGTTTAATAATTTATCTGCCTAGTATTAAAAAAAACGATATTTATGTTTTTTCCTGAACTTTACTCAAAAACTGAAATTCCAAATTGTTGTTAAGCTGCCATTTTGCAGATTAGAATATAATTTGGTTCTGCGCTTCCCGTTCCGTGTTTCTGCAGTTTGTCCGTCCGGAGACATTTTGTGCGCAACCGAGGTTGGCGTAACCGAAACCCGCTCTGAAACATGAGCTGTGATAAATGAAGTATCATCCCCAATTCACCTGAGCAGCTCACCATGACTATAGGAATATACTACTAGTTATATTTTAAATGACGTCTTAATGAATACATTCTTGAATACTGAGCATAAGACTTGGAAGTCCAACCTTGGACCTAACCGAAGTCTCTTTGTGAAAAACGATCAAATATACTTATATTTGATCGTTTTTAGATCGGTTAGGTCCTTGGGGTACCTCAATAAAACAAAATATAACTTCTGGAGCGTTTCATTCTGATTGAAACTTCAAATAAGTAGTAATCAGTAACTAGTCGAACAGGCGCTTTTAGACCGAAAATAAAACTAGAATTGTAACATTTTCCATAAATCCACAAACGCTAATAAAAAGTTGAAGACACCTCATTAATGCATCCCTGTCACATGTAAATAAAAATGAAAAGGACAGCTATACATGTAAGGACTGTTGAGCTTTGATTGACGTTTGCGGATTCGGGCGTGAATGCCTTGACTATAATAACCAGTTGTGAGTGTGCCAAACCGAGGCATGTCACGGTAACATGTTCGAAACACGTGGCATCCATCATTGTTATCAAGTTACCTAATTGCTTCAATGTTGGTATTGGCTTGTACAGACGATTTACACAACTCTAGTGCAGTTGAAAAATGACTTTTATTGCATTGGAATAAGATGACACCTCTTCAAAGTGCCGCTTGACCTGCGGCTGCCTGCACTTGGACGATATTAAACTTTCGCAGATACGGTTATGTAGCTGGCACTGGCCGGATGTCCGGTAAAAGGAACATTGGAGATTGGTTTTCAATTTCAAATAATTCGTGCAGAAACTTTTGGGGCTGTAACGTAATATCAAACCTCAGGATTGCTCAGTAAAACGGCAGTAAAGGTTGAACTGGGGTAAAAATATAAATTCTCACATTTCAGTGTCTAGGCTCTTTATGGGTAAAGCAATATCTGAGCCCGCTTACACTACTGGATTTATTTGGCAGCTCATTTGACTTTGAATATTCTGTAACTACGTGAAAAACTAAAGCTAAAAATATTGTAACCACACAATGTAAAGAAAACCAAAGTTGTAATTATCGCACGTGTCTATGAAATGATGTTTCAATGTTTTCTCTCTGTCTTATGCAATACTGATTTCATCACCGTCTTCTTTGGTCACTTATCACTATTGAACGGAGGATTCATCCTGTTTGTATTTCATAGCAATTAGGAAAGCATATAAGTAGACAGACACATCTGTTTTTCTCATTATGAATTTGGTTTGTTTCGAAATTGTAAAAACTCTTAAATTTTGGTGTACGACATTTGTCATCGTATTTTTCAAATATCGATATATACGTCGACACTAACATAATAGGCGATTTTTAAATTACCAAATGTCGTACACCAAAATTTAAGAGTTTTTATATATATTCTACACTGGGCGGCTAATGAACCAGGCCACTGGGCTATTTCCATACTAATGTGCTCACTTTAGCCTCTCATAGTTGGGAAAATATGTGCATTTCAGTAATCATTTTTATCTCAATGGAGAGGGCAAAGGTCGATAAACAGTTTAAAAAAACCTCTCAACTTACTTGAGAAAGAAAAACAAGAAATTAAACTTCATGTCCCATATCACGTTATATGAGGCGAGGAGCTTGGTCAATTGTTTTTAATTTTTCGGAATATTCAAGACAGTACGAATTTTTTTAAAACTGTGATTCGATAATAGTGGTCATTCGTGCTGTACATCAACGTAAAAATCATTGCAGAGCTGCAAATAGTTTCCCATCTATGAGAGGCTAAAGTGAGCACGTTTGTATGGAAATAGCCCAGTGGCCCGGTTTATTTGCGGCCCAGTGTATATCACGTGAAAGCACAGTGGCGTTTGGGCTGTGACTGCGCTCAGAAAGATATAAACAAAAGACTTCATCGGTTAAAACAGTTTTGCAAAACTGATTGCGTTTTATGAATTAGAGTGTATTTCTTAAGGAGAACTATAGTGTTCGCTGGCTTCATAACGTATTTATGAGAGTGTAAAATTAAAGCAATATAATTAGACAATTTCGTTCGCTAATGTCGTACGCAAATTGTGTTTATTTATGCAGATCGCTAGAGAGACTTCCAGAGAAATTCCCGGCTTTCCGTCATTTCTGATGGTGGAATGAGACTAATTGCCATCCTCGCTCGTAATTTATTTAATTAGCGGTAGAAAAAGGAAAATGCGGCGATACAATGTTTTATGCGTTAAAATTTATTGTAGGCCAGCTTAATACTCCCCTAATTTCGAGGACAGTCAGCCGAAGTTAGAGCGCCACTTAGCCACCATTAGCTGAGCTCTCTTGTGGTGAATTTGAATAATATGCTTGAACGGTCAAAATCTTAAGTGAATTAACAAATAAATATCTTGAACATCTAATACCGAGATGAGATCATCTGTCCCACAAATTAGACATGCGCGGCGCTCTGACAGATAGCCCGCTTAGAACAACACGCCATTTTTGACGCACGCACAGAGACATTAGTTTACAAGCGAAGTCAGTGAGCTTCGGTGAGTTGGAAAGTCGCACTGTCGCGAGTGTTTTTGTTTTTGTCGAACTTGGTGCAATTTTTCACATGATGAATTTTGTTTTTGGTTGGTTCTGTCAAGTTGGTATAACTTACTTACTTCATTTTAAAAATTCAGAGCGAATATAGTAGTAACCCTAGGCGGTTCACGCAAGTTTTGGAAAAAGGCGCGAGCGGTCCTTCTGTAAACTCTTTATTTTGTGTCTGTCCCCAAAAAAAAGCAGAGTAATGGGTGTCAGATACTGATAAACTTAAATTACTATTTTTTTACTAAATACTTCAATTGATAATAACACCTAGACACAGAACTAATACAACACATGAATGTTTGTCGTGGGTGGGTATCAAACCCACGACCTCCGGCGCTAAGGGCAGAATCGCTACCATTGCATCACAGGCCTACCAATAGAGCCACGCTCAGATTGTGTTGCAAGACTGTACAAAGAACTGTAAATAATCTTACGAACTTAAACCGGCTACGCACTAAAAGAACCAATTACGGTGCCGAGCACCTAAATTGCTTGAAAATTGGCATTCACAGCTAGAACTTTACTGCTAAGAACTGAAAAAGCCATGACACTGATTAATTACTTACTTTTTGTAACCTACTATTCTGATAAATAAATATAAATGAATAAATATGTGCCAGACAACACCCCTCTTGTAATGGTCTCGAAGTAGGCATTAATATCCATGTGTAACGAGGTACCACACAAGGAAATAAGCCAGAAACGTCCAGCACACTCAAACCCGAGTCAATTCAGAAAATATAGTTTCCTAAATTGACCCGACCGGTAATCGAACCCGGGATAATACGGAAATCGAGGCGAGAAACCGTTCTACATCGCACTACGCCATTCGTGTCAAACAAAACTCGCATTGAATCTGCTGTGCGATTGAAATTGCGTGGTCTGTGAACGTAACCACGGTGACGGTGAGGCGCCTTACTTATGAACATTTACTTAACTTGCCCCTTAATATCCGTTAATTCAGCAAGTCTACCATGAGTTACTACTGTCCCGTGAACTACGATAGTTGACATTTTTTTTTACTAGAGGCGCTGTACAGAAAACCATACAAAAACGTCAACACTGATTCACTAGGAATGTCATCAGTGTCAGTAAACTCATGGTAGGGGTAGATACATATCGATCAATCGAACGTAAATTAAACTTAAGCATCCTTCAAATAGATGCTGTCCACATGTCAGTTGAAACAAACGGTACAGCTATACATGTAAGTAAGTAATATACTGCTAAACTAAATTTAGCAGTATGTTACTTACTTATATTTTATATAATATTTTGACGATACGTATGTAATGATGAGATGCGTGAGCGTACACTGCGTTCGGTTACCTGAGTGAACTAGAATTTCAATTCGTTCAGAATGGCCGACCTCGACAGGTAAAATGCATTTTTTTTGTTCAACGGTTACTAAATCCTTTTTAGGTACGATAGATAACGATGCGTGAGTAGTATTGTTAACTCTGTAATATAATTTCATATAGAATTAGTTCAAAATAACGAAAATTTAACGCAAACAATTGCTATAACAGTTAAATTTTGCACGCTGCGAGTTTGTTGAGTAATTGCATGTGTTTATTTTATCAGAAATTTTGAGTGTTGAATTAGGCAATTTAGAGTCGACCAAATCAACGTGATTAAGCGTTTTAATATTTCATTATGTTAATCAAAAGTGGAGAACAAATTGCGTCATCCAGTTGAGATTTGTTTTAATACAAAGGCTGATTCTTCTAGGACTCCAGTAGATTAAATGATTAAAGTATTATTTAACAGATGGAATATTTGAATAAATCCTGTGTTAACTTCGGGCCAATGCGCTACGTGTGCTTGGCCAGTGCTATTATAGACCCGTGGCAGTATCATACACTCCAGCTAAAGTGTTTAAGTCGGCTATTTAGTAGCCTTCATTCACAGGTGAGTTCTCTGTTGTCTGACGCGCAGCACGGCTTTCGTCCTGGGCGGGGGACAGCGGGGAACTTACTGGATCTTATGACACACATTGTACCTGCAGTAGATGCTGGACAACAGGTGGACGTGGCCTACTTCGATTTCCGGAAGGCCTTCGACACTGTGGATAATGACATCCTCCTAACGAAGTTGGCCAGCGCAGGCTGCACATCGCACACATTGTTTTTTTTCTAATGACTTAAGAGACCGGTGTCAGTATGTTGACTGTAGCGGAAGCCTTTCTGAACCCTACTTTACTAGATCAGGGGTGAGTCAAGACAGTAATTTAGGGCCTTTACTTTTCATTTTAACCATAAACGACTTGCCGAACGTAGTTTATAATTCTAGACCTTTGTTATTTGCTGATGACCTGAAACTAGTTCTGAAAATAAATCAGAGGGAGGATCATGACATACTACAACAGGATATAACTAGAATCGAAGAATGGAGTGTAAAAAATAAATTATGTTTTAACGTAGCCAAATGTTCCGTATTATCATTCAGCCGAGCGCGAAGCCCCAGTCATCATCAATATACATGGACGGAAAGCTGCTGCAGCGTGTTTTCGAGGTCAGGGATTAAGGTGTGCGCTTCACTGTTGATGTTAATTTTAGGGTCCATATGGTGAACGTTTGCAAGAAAGCTTACCGGAATTTAGGGATGGTACTACGTTTAGCTAACCAATTTACTAACATAGGTTCTCTGAAGGCACTATATGAAGCACTAGTAAAAAGTCATTTGGAGTTCAATGCGGTTGTTTGGTCACCGCATGAGGTATAATTATAAATATAAATTAATGCTCGAACGTTTACAAAATAAATTTGTAAGATTCATCTATTTAAAAATGTATGGTGTTCACCCAGGTTATCCGCTATTGTATCCTACACTATTTATATTAGGCATGGTCGGCTATTATGAAATTGAAGTAAAGAGGGATGTAGCTGTCGCCACGTACTTATTTAAAGTACTTCGTGGTAAAATACATAACCCTAGTGTTTTGGAGCTGCTTCAGCTGTGTGTCCCTGATGAATACGTGGGGCGGCGGCGGAGGCCGAGGCTGCTGGCGGTGCCGCGCTCGCGCACCAACCTCTTGCAACGCGCGCCGCTGACGCGTGCGCTGCGGGCGCTCAATGCGTTGGCACAACAGACTGACCTATTTAACTGTAGTCTGAACGATTTCACAAGAGTTATTCACGACTTATTGCATGTGTACCTATAGTATAAGTTAATAATGATAAGAATATGTAACTGTTTTGCTCTTAATGATGCATTTAATTTGTCAACTTTTAATCATAATATTGTAACTACACTATTGCATTAGGTATTATCCTGTAATGATAGTTGTACGTGGTAAATAAATAAATAAATAAATATTTCGTCAGGCGCTGGATGATTATGAATTACTGTCACACCATGTCACTTGTCAACTGAGCCATTACACGGTGCAAATTACATTCATCCCTGAAAACACTTTGCTGTCCATTATGTGCTGAATTTTGGGTCTTTATAATGCAATAAAACACAATGAAAAACCACCGTGACTTTATACAGGCACGTGACTCGATAACTTTTCCGGAGTCCTTCATTACCAGCGTGTTCCCGGAGATTCTTCTCATTTCTTGGCTCCTGCCTGCGCTTCACTGTTCGTTAAAAGCCTAGGGTTGTCTTTTGCCGAGTCACCGAGTTGAATAATCAATCAACCAATCAAATAATTTATTTCGAGTTACAACAATGACTCATATAGTGTTAGTAATAAAATAATGATTCTTATACCTATTTATTAGTACATTACACAAAAAATACAGTTCCATAACATTATTTAATCATATCTGTGTGAACCCGCATCCACCTTGCTAGGAGAGGAGAGTCCCACCGGCCTGCAAATACGCTCAGAAGCCTGTTAGGGCTGGCGCGACTCCGCGCAAGCAGGGAGGCGCACCGCTTGCGTATGATGGCTGCGAAGCCATCAACCTGCGCATCTGCAAACATCCCAGATGCGCTGCAATATCGCGGCAGCCCCACCAGAATCCTGAACGCATTGTTGTATTGCACGCGTAGGTCACTGTACGTCCGCCGCGTGAAGGTAACCCATAGGCTGCATGTTAGCTAAACATTAATATACGCGTTATTGAGTTACAATAATACAACTGGCCAGAATCATCTTTGGGTTCATTGTTAAAATTAGCCATAACTCCCGGTGGTGGAAACAGACAGATAAACGGAAGGTTCATCACCTACCACGTTGGGTTCTAAACGCTTGGTGAAAAGTGGGCTTCTGTGCGTTGCGTTCACCATGGCGGTCACAGTCAACTTGCTTATGGCTCCCCCGCTGGGGGAGTCGTGATGGCATATATTATCACAACAATACACGTTAAAAACGCTTGTATATATTTTTTTGTTGTCTATTTCTTGAAAGTTTAAAATGTTTTCTGTCCTTAATAAACTTTACTATTTCACATGAAACTTTCGTGATTCTGAGTCAGGTATTTAAGTAGTCATTTAATTGGTTTCAAAATGATAGTAGAAACTGCGAAGTTTTTTTCATTTGGATTGTATAAGTAATATTGAATGCTGTTTAATTTACTTTTGTTTTGGTTGTAACATTATGTTTGAAATGAAAATGGTTGTTGAATCATAAATATTCTGAACAACCAGAGGCAAAATGACAAATTTACAAGTTTATTTATACATATATATATATATAACAGTTTTAATACAGCAGATTTATTTATATTCTCTTTCCTAGAATATTATATGGATAAAATGTCATAAAACCTTCTTATATAGAGAAAAGTCGTAAAAAGGAGCTAAAGGCAACCCTGCCAACAGGTGCTGCCCTCGCAACTGGAATTGTATAAGTTACCTACTTCTGAACTGAGATCTGTTCTCACTATTAAAGAACTGTTTTTATTAAAAAGATTTTCTCGAATGCATCTGTTAGCTTAGCTTGATCTTGGAAGTCCACGAAAATAATATGATTTCAGCAAATGTTATTTAAATAACTGAGGATGTAGATATGTATGTGTGTATGTTTGTTACTCTTTCACGCAAAAACTACTGAGCGAATTTAGATATAACTTTACAGTAATACAGCATATACATCAGAACAACACGTAGACTACAATTTATAAATATTTTATGTTATTTGGCCATAATATATACCGATAACACAGGCGAAGCCGCGGGCGGTAAGCTTGTAGTATTATGCGAAAGTTTGTGAGTATATATGTGTGTTTGTTACTCTTTCACTACTATACGGATTTAGATGAAACTTTGCAGTGATACAGCTCACATAAGCTACAATTTATAGAGATTCAATTGCCACCTCCAAAGCGAATAAAGTGAGTTTTTAGACCAACAGCAGTTTGAAAACGATTTCGGAGCATTGTAGCCACCAGTTGTCTGTCTTTCCTGGCCGTTGTGCATCTTGGTCTGCCATTTCCTGGTCTCTTAAGGTGTGATCCGGTCTCTTGGTACCGCTGAACTACCCGCTGAACAGTCGACAAAGATACACCAATATTTCTGGCTGTTTCACGCTGGCTTCGCCCAAGTTCCAAAAAAGTTAGGATTCTGGTAAGTTCCTCTAGCGTGACTGCCATGCTTCACCTCACAGAATAATAATTATGTACGTGGAAGATGTTCACGATATTGTTTTTGTGACAGAATAGTAATGGAAAGCATCCTTAATGACATGATGAAGCACGAAATTTGGTTTTTAAAAATAGGCATTTTTAAAAATTTTGTTTTTCTATTGAAGTTTTTTTCATCAACCAGTTTAAATAATATGTTATTAGAAGCGTAACTAAAAAGTCTTTATTCTGCTTTTTATTTCATTAATCTAACTTTTACAGTTCTGGAGGTATTTAATTTTTTGTGACATACTCGTAATTTTTTGAACCGAGTGTAAAAATACACATCCACGTACGTTCATTAGTACATTATCGTACGATAGATTTTGCGTGGTTAGAACTTACTGTTCTTTGTACTATTTTCTTCTTCACCTTACAAAGAAACCGTATAGGGATTCAAGCCACAGGCCAACCCTGGTTTACTTATTAAAGGCTTTGTTTAAAAGCAAACAAAGTAGTATATTCATTAGTTCGTCTGTAAAAGCTTTAGGTATCACTGGCGGTACATGAAGTGCATTGTGTAAGTTTCAAAACATTCAGCTTCATTGCTTTGTGGAAGTTTCATGACATTCAACTTTCAGTAAAGCGACCGTTTGCAAAGGTACGATAAAAAAGCCTTTTTAGAATCACTCGTGGTGCTATGAGAATAAGATTTATTATTCAGCTTTTGTTAGTGTGCTTAGCGTATATTATTGAAGGCTGGTTCTTGTTAGTTTTACTGTTTTTTTTAATAATGAAAGGCTGGAAAGGCTCTTGTTGCATTTGCTACCAAATTGTCTCCCAAGGACATACATCAAAATATATTTGTGTGGTCTCCATTCCAAATCTCTCTGACGACCATTGCTCCCATGTAACTTCATGAAATGGTCTTTATTTTTCTACTTCTGAAAGCAGGCTTTCCAAATTCAATGCATTTTTTGATACAAAAAGGAAGTAATAACAAAAATGCTAAGAACTATTTCACTTAAAGTCTAAAAATAATCGTTAACTTTGAATCGTATGCAGGAATTGAAATTTTCACGTGGTGAAAAATTTCAAATTGATGGGCCAATTATAATAATTTTAAATGTATATTCAACCTACTTTGCATCTGCTCCTCTCCGTTCATCAAATAGCCAACAGTGTAGCAAGTGAAGTTTACATCCATCGTGTGCCAGTGCACATTAGTCAGGGTTACCACCGACCGGCCGTGTAAGCAGCGCTAAGTTATCGCGTTGAGCTTCGGCCAAGTCTCGGGGACATCGGCATTGATCTCTGTTGGGCTTAGTCTGGACTATTCATAAGTGTCTGAGGAACATGTTTCAATTTACTTAAGAGGAGCAACACAAAAAAACACAAAAAATGGCTAAGAATGGCCACTGAAAGCATAAGTAAAGAATTCAGTCTAATGGTCATAGCACACTGTCTCGGCACCGCAACAGCACCGCTCCAACACGGCAATTAATTTGGCATTTAAATTAGAGAGCATTGAATTTAGACAAAGATATGATGAAAAAATTTAATTGCACAAACCAATACAACACGTAAACAGAACAAACAAATAGGAGTGCAATTTACGCGGTCTTATCGCTACAGAGCGATCTCTTCCAGACAACCTTCGGCGAGAGATTTAGAATGGAGAGCGAGGTTATGCAAAAGAGATAAAAAAATGAATATTTGAATATTATGCTAAAATAAAAGAAATAAATATGTAAACACATATAAACACTATAAATGCTAAAAAAGTATTACCTAGCACCAGTTTCCGTAAGTAACGAACTAGATTATGAGAAAAATGTATGTGAAAGCAACGTAAAAAACCAAGTCAGAGAGAGAGTAAGTACGATTTAACCTGCAATTTGAAAATAGGTAGGGATTGAGATTGACGAATGGGTAAGACAAAGAATTCCACAGACGAATTGAGCGAACTACAAAGGATTGAGAAAAATAGCTACAGAATGCGGAGGGACTGTCAGGTGAAGCTTCCGGCAAAACTGCATGCGTTCACTTTCGGTAGGTTGTATGAATTGAAACAACGTCTTAAGGTAAGGAGGCGAATAACAAGGACAAAAGCCAGTTTAACTGAGCGCGGAATTGAGAAACATGATCAAATTTACGTAACCCAAAGATGATGCTTAAGCAGAAGTTTTGAAGGCGCTCGAGTTATTTAGAAAAAAATCAGTAATATCTAAATAGGCACAATCGGCATAGTTAAGAATTGGCAGTAACAAGGCCTGCACAAGAGAAATTTTGGTGGGTATAGGTAAGAAGTGGCGGAGTTTACTGAGAGAACTTGCCGATGCGACGTTTTCCTGCTCACCTCACCAATCTGTTTTTCCCAGCTCAACGAACTGTCAAGACCTAAGTTTTTCACTGTATTGCTGTAGGAGATTTGGATTCCGTCAAACACAACAGGCGGCATTGACTTCCATTCGATCCTCGATATCAACCACGAAATGCCAATGACAATAACTTGTGTTTTGTTCGGGTTCACTTTAAGACCGAAGGCCTTGCTCCAGTCCAGAATACGTGCCAGGTCATTGTGTTGTGTGATCAATGTGCCGCATTAACGGTCCCAACTACCCCCTGTAGGTTTTCAAGGCTAGGTTTTTTTTTAAAGGGGAAATGTGTGTACTATAGTATATTATGCAATGTCAATATGAAAAAGCGGACGGTGGGCGGCCGGCGGGCAATCAGCGCGCCACCCGCTTTTTTAATGCGAGGCGATGCCGGGTTGGAGCGGTGCTGTTGCCGCGCCGTCATTATGTACTGTGACCTTAAGAATGTCCTATTGCTGTAAATGGCTGTAAATAATTCAATCAAAGCATCGCCCTAATCCTAAATTTAGAAGTATTAATATTAACCCAGTAAGTTTGAACATTGTTTCTTTTTGAAATAAAGTTCACGTATTGTCTTCTAAAAATGAGAAGGTGTAGCATAAATTGTGCTTTACCTGCGCAAAGCTCCTTAAAAACACTGACTCAGTTGCCTTTCTCAATAACTCCCAAAAGTTGCACCTACCCTTATAATGCCAAGAGTATATCACGTATACACTGGCCGATAAATAGCACAGGACACAAGGGGCCTCTCAGACAACGCTCACTCGAGCAACTATTTGTAACTTGTAACTCGGCCTCACGGCATACAAGCCACAAATCCTGCCGTGTCTCCTGCACCGAACTTCCAACGATGATATGTTAACTGGATGTGACTTTGAGAACTTGGGTAACATATCAAGGTTGTTAGTCTAAATATGTCTGGAAGTTATGTCGGCAAAGTTAGGTGCGTTATTACATTTAGGACTAGATCGGGCTAGGGTAATAACACTATATCATTGGGCCTAGCCACTATATTATTACTAAGTTTCTTCATGTAGAACACGTCAAATTGACGTTTATAATTTGTATTTGTAACTTAAATTTAGGTAAGTTTACTGCTGCAAACTTCGTAGTAATTGTTTGAATCTTTTGTGGTCAAGTGTTTATGCACAAAAGAAAAACATTTAAACTAATACCGAAAAGTTTTAATTGTTTTTTTTAATATTTTTTTATGAAGAGAGCTATGTCATTCAAATTACTTCGTAAAATCATGAAACATATTTCTACGACTAGCACGATGCATGGCTAAAACCTATCTATCCTAATCTGCTCTACATCTAGCTTTTGAGTAAGATTGGACTTTATTAAAATGCAGAACTCAAAGAAAAACACTGTTAATATCAATTACCGCAAGTTGAGTGTATGAAATCATAATCAAAAAATCATCATTCAAAAAACCTAGTCGTCGAAAAACTACAATGTTTTTCTTCCTTTTTCGTCAATCTCCGAGTTGATCCATAGGCCTGCTAATCACAGTTTACTTTTCCCGCTGATTGGAATGTTCACAATGGGTTTCTTTTTAAAATGGCTATTCCAGTAAAATTCTACATCAAGCCCTTTAAAGCAAAGCCTATAGTTTAGGGAGGTCTCGTTTCGGGGTCGCAAGCTTTAGTTATGCATGGACTGGTGTCCCTGAGCTTTGTTAATTATGACGTTGGTTGTACTCCACTCCAAAATTGGATATTTAGGACTGAATAGCAGATTTTGCATTATTTTATAGCGGCCCTAACGACCACGCTTGAGGGTATACTGACTTTTTCATGGACGTTAACTTTGAATGGATACTTTATGCGTGAATGGTCTCTGATTTACTTGTACGATAAAAATATACTTTATAAAAAAATATTAGGAAAAACTGTGGTATCGCTGGATAGACCAGGTTGACAAAAATCTAAGTCACCTACAACGGCTGCACTGGCGAAAGGTAGTTGAGGAAAGAGCAGAGAGCAATCTGGTATCGGAGGACAATATCAACTTCGGGTCTCCGAGCCAGCGCAGTAAGGTAAATCTGTGATTCTGCAGTATTGCATAATAGTTTCCTGCACACCGATATTGAGCAAGTAATCAGAGTAGTTGTGTACATACGTAGAAAAATGAACAGCTGTAACCAACTCAAAGCGCAAACGTATCCGAAAATGAACGCAATTATATTCAATTCAGTAGCTGAAAGCTTAACATGAAAAAGGAATTACGTATCGTATTCGATACAGTTTAAACATTTTTTTTATAATTTTATCATTTTCAGTACGACGGCGAGCAACCTTTACAAAACCATTGAAATGTGGATCTTTTGTTCATAGCATAAGGTGCCCATGTAAAGCTTGATGTACTCTCGTGTGTGCTTTGATTAATCATGGCGAGAGACTGGAACTGGTGTCTCGGTCTAAGGTAGGCCTTGTATAGGGTGTATCGCGCCTCTGTCTCCGCACTCGCTCGCGCGCGCGATCTGGCGCCCATACGTAGTTTCAAAGTCAAAGTGTTAATTGCAATCGTGTGGTTACAAAGGCGATGAACACAATAAACCAGTACCAATAACATGAACTCTGTTAAAGCATAGCAACGTAATTTACGTAATCCAAAAAATAAAATGAAATTAAAATTATACAAAATTAAATGAAATTAAACTTATATGAAATGAAATGAAATTATAACATACACAACTTATATAAATTAAATTATATAATACAAAATAAAAATTAATTAGAATTAAATGTAATTTTCACAAATTAAAAATATATATTAATAACTACACAACAAAAACAAAGATAAAACAAAAGAAATTAAGGCAACATTCTTGCAAATCAGACAGACAGAACTCCAAATCTACAATTTACTCTCAAAAATTCTTCAAAAGGTATAACCTTGACAGAATTTTTCTTTTGCTTTTTCAACCAAAAATTCCTTCAATAAATTTTTAAATCGCTTAGTTGTAGTTATATTTTTCACTTCTTCAGGGAGTTTATTTTATACCTTCACTGCCAGAGTGAATTAAATGTAATTTTGAAGATGGCGGGCTAATCTTATATTTGGTCTCAATCCTTTGGGTCTCTCTTGCTGAGTAAATAAGTGGGAATGTTTTCTTATGAAGATGCATAATTCCAATATATAGACAGCTTTAGTGGCAAGTAGTGTCTTTGTCTCGGTCTCAGGGCCAACCGACCTTTTAGGTTTATCTTAGTGAGCTTCCAAAAGTAACGGACATTACGAAGATAACTGCGTGCCTAGTATACTGATAGATATACTTTTGATATGGCAATTCTTTTTTTTCTATGCAAATCCGCGGTTATGCCTTCGAGGCGTGTGATCAAATAAACGCGCACTTGGCCCTCTGATAAAATCATTGCTTGATAATGTTTAAACCACATGGACTCGCCATGTCACCCGCCATTCCAAGTTCAATTCTCAAGGATGACGTGCAATTATGGTTCGCCATACGTCAGCCTGGATGGACCGCTAATTCAATGCGAAAATTACATTAATATTTTTGAATGTCCCAGACATCTCTGTTTTGCGGTAGGGATGATGTATGGGTGGATGTATACTGAGTCATACTATATACCACATAGCAGAAGCTGTCAAATTTTCTAAATCTATCTTGAACCTGATGATTACAGAAAAAGATCATAATTTATTGATATCAATAAAATATTTTTCCATTACCACTGAAACCAAACTAAGGGAACCACTTGGTTTGGTTTACTAGGGTACTTATCCTCACCGAGTACCTTGCTTTACTAAACTATTCAAGCAATACTTTTGTAAAGCATGGTACTCATCATCAAATAACATCTAGACCTACTGCGTTGTCTGTGATGTCTTAGCATAATTTTGGTTCCATTGGTGTGATTACAAGTATTTCTTATTGTACACTAGCTGTCCGATAGTGGCTTCGCCCGCGGAGACTGTCTTTTGGTCAAAATATAGCCCAAATTAAAAATATATATATAGTCTATGTTCGTCGCCGACGAGATCTTCATATTCTCGCCTTGCTTTACTCTGTGTTGTTCGATCCCCGGTCACCTTCTTATCTTAAGGAGTTGTTCCAATTTCAGCGGTCTGCCAAGAGTGATAATATGCGGTCAACCCGGAATCTTCTTCTCGCTTTCCCCTCTCATTCTTCAAGTTGTTATTCCAATTCTTTCACTGTCCAATCCATTCGCTTGTGGAATTCGCTACCTTCACTGATAAGGCAATCTCAATCCTTACCTATTTTCAAATCCCGACTCAAAGCTTATTTCCTCACACTGTAACTTTTAAATGTCTCTAGTGCGTGGATAAACCAACCCCGAATAAGTCTTTTTTACCGTTTCTTTATAATTTTTATGTTTACTGATATTTACTACGTTTATAAGTACTACCTATAAGTAATTGCATTCATGAATGCATAAAATAACTTCATGTATATATATAATTATCTCACTATCTCACACTACCTTTACCTATTTTCTCTTTTTAATCTTGTCATTTCCTCTACCTGCAGGTTGTCTGGAAGAGATCGCTTCCTAGCGATAAGACCGCCTACATTGTACAATCTAAGATTATGTAATGCTTATATTAAGTATGATTTGTTGTAAAATAAAGTATATTTATCTTTATCTTATGTCACTCCCTGATAATATAGCTTTATATTTGTGAAATAATTTTTAAAATCGGTCCAGTAGAGCGTCGTGGCGTAGTGGTTCAGCACCCGAACTCAGATCGTGGATCGTGTGGTCCCGAGTTCAAATCTGGCCAGAACCAAAATCTTTGTGTTCATTGTTAAATATCCCACTAACTCTCCGGTGACGGAAAACATCGATAACAAACCAAATCAACCCGGATATCGGCGGAAGGCTCACCACCTACCACGTTGGGATCTAATACCATTGGTGAAAAGTGGGCTTCTGAGTGTTTTGTTCACCACGACGACACAGTCACTTGCCTCTGCATACTGGCTTGGGATAAAGTCGTGATGGTATGTGTGTATGTGTGGTCCAGTAGTTTCGGAGCCTATTCAACACAAACAAACAAACAAACAAATCTCTTCTCCTTATAATATTAGTATAGATAACATCGCTATAAAAACTATACTTTTAAACGATTACCGTGAGGTGTGAGGACAATAAACCTGACAAAAGTAACAACACAGTCAGTTGGTCGTCGACGACTGACCCATTCGGGAAATAGTCGTAAGCTCTGTTGCTGATTCAAATACCAAGGAAGTTTAAACCTCTGATATTGGTATAGCGCTTGTGAACTATGACCACGGCAAAAATGCAACTTTTCAGGCTGAAACATACGTTGTGGTTTCACCTGCCCTCGCCACAGTTGCGAGGCGGGGTAGCGATTCTCGTTAAGCATTTAAAAATGTATTTGTTTATTTTATATTTCACTATTCGTTTTCACCCTGCTGCCCGTGGCGGCAGTTGTGCGGTTGCCACGTCAACAGTGGCCTACTAAGCGGCTTGTGGTTACCTCTGAAGGAATTAGAATAATCTTGCTTGGTGAAGCTAAATGTTCCAGGAGGAGTAAGATGCCATAAAATCCTTAAAAAGCGTGACCACGTTTGCGGTTACCACTCAAATACACGCTTTTAAACAGGAAAATGTGAATAATGTGGCAAACTAGCTTCAGCTTGCTAATTTTAAGATCTACATGTCAATGACCTTGCTTACCTGTTAGAAATATCCTTAAAGGAAACTCCGAGCATAGATCTCCCATAGTTTCTAGAGCTCGCTGGTTTCTCTTGCCTATTCTTTACCATCAAATGCGCAACAAAAGGCTACAGAAGGCGAACTGCCGGCTGAGCGTCGTACAAACGATATACAAATAGTTTTTCATGTAAACTTTAGTCGCTTGACCTCTCGCGAGGCTATTTATTAGTCGCTGTAAGCACTCTCAAAGCAAAACTTTCCCAACTTTTCCACTTTGTTGTCTAAGGCCATAAGTCTTTGAGATAGAATACAATAGTGGCCAAGATAAAGTAGCGGCCTGATTAGCGTATATTTTCCGACTACAGCGGGCAGAAACATCCGTTTTCCGCTCTGCTTTGCGATTCCCAACCTTGACCCGCCGCGAGGCTGAGAGCTTGTAATTTTAACAGCTCTTTGTCAACAAGGCTGATAGCGCTGACGCCAGATTACCTTTTTTCTAGTAGTGGCAAAATGTTTGCCTCCTCATATTGAACCTTATTTGTGGAAGACAGAAAAAACGTTAAAAAAATGTTCGTACTTAATTACGTTTAAACGCTTTGAAAGTAAGCTCACTTTCAAAATAAATGCCAGTCTAAACTGGCAAAAAAAAAACATTTGCGGTCGTTGATACAAAATTGTTGCAAATCTATCTTGGATACCGATCTTTTTCTGAAATATTCACTAAGGTATTATTTTATGTCAAATAAATTTAAAACATGATGACACATTTGACGACACGATTGGCGTAGTGCGCTGTAGCACGGTTTCTCGCCTTTAATTCCGTAGTGTCCTTGGTTCGATCCCCGGTCAGGTCAATTCAGGGAATGATCTTTTCAAAATTGGTCTGGGTCTGGGTGTGCTGGGAGACGCCCCTGGCTTAATTCCTTGTCTGCTACCTCGTAACACAGCGATATTTATCCCTACTTCGAGACCATGACAAGAGGTGTGTTGTCTGGCGCATATTTATTGATTTATAATTCAGAAAACAAAATTAGTTTACTAAGTCACCTCATATTATAATGAAAAAATACCTTCACGGCAATAAAATCAATTCGTCTGAACATGACATATTTTCAAAGGATTGTGTTGAGACCCTTGTAGCGACCACACCACCACGTAGAAAAATGAGAAGCCGTTATTGGTCGATTTGTTGAAATCGTCCAATCCCATACACATCAATAACAACAAGTGGGAGTTTTCGACCAATAAGATAAAATGTAGAACAATACATCGTATGAGTGGTTAAACTTTTACAAAGGTACAGAAGCGCTCTCCTTTGTTTGGGTAGGTACCTGATAACCTTTACAGAATGTTTTAAACTTTAAATTGCTTTAATGTTTTACAAGATTAAAATGTAGGTACTACACTAACCTTTAACAATTAGCTCAAAAATCTTCTGTATTTACTAAAGTTTCTTAATGATGTTGAGGAAGCTTTCGCATAAATTAGAAGGAAGTAGGAACTTCTTTTCAGTAAAGTCACATTATTAATTAAAGAACTTGATTTGTAATGAATGACTGTTGCGTTCGTTTTTGAACGAAATAGTTGTTTAAGATTTTCAGGGATCGACGACTGAAAATGACCTATGAGTAAATAACTCAGTAGTTATTCACACGAAGGTTCTTGTTACAGACAGTTCTGACATAGGTCATTTAAAATTTAGGTTAAAGTGTAGAAAGGAATAAACTTGCAAGTAAAATTCGTAAAGTTTTATAACGGTGCAAGCCGACTGTATCATGTGAGTCTCCTTAATGGGGGTACTCAGAATGTCTAAGAGCGTGTCAACCGAGCGTTAGTAGCAGTATACTGTAAGTTGCGCTCAAGTATCCATTAACTGGCAGCCTTTAATCGGAACTTTCTTACATTATGGAACATTAAAAGGCGCGGAAAGTGGCTGAGCCTATTAACTAGAAACTATTTCAGTACCTATCAAAATGTTATTGGTTCCAAGTTCAGGTTGAAGAGAAAACTTTAGATGAATTCGATGCAATATTTGTAGCCAGAAAGCAATTGGAACTAGTCATTGAGACAGAGTTATGATAAAGGCATATTGCTCTAATAAGATTAATTATAATGAACTATTTGAAAACTGGTAAAGCTAAATTCAGTTGCAAATGTGCCTACATTTTCGTAATTACCTAATGTTTTACTGTACGTGTATCTGAAGAGCAGGTATATTGAGTTGTATTTAACAACGTAATACGTACGTACGACTGAATTTCAAAATGAAACCAGATTACTTAGGTTTTTTAACAGTGTTTATCATAACAAAAAATATTCATTAATTTTATACTAATCACCAAACAGTTCAAACTGTTCGGGGCCTGGATAGAATCCGGGACAGAACAGTAATGGTAATATTGTAATTATAAAAGCGGTCTCATTGTAACATAAATTACATTGTAATGATACAATAAGACCGCTGGGGATATTACAGATTTTCAGATAACCTGAACCAATCACAGAAATGCTTTGTTTAAATCGGCCCAATAACCGCAGGGTCAACTGTGCTACTTATCGACTAGAATTTACGAGTAATATGACGCGGCTGAGTAGGTTTTTGGCAACGGATGCCTAAACGATTATCGCGTACTGAATGATCAAACGAATTTAGAAGATAAAATTTAAACTTAATATTTCTCCAAAAGGGACACAATGTTAACAACTTAATATAACATACCATTACGACTATATCCCAAACGGGGTAGTCAGACGCAGGTGACTGTTGCCGTCATGGTGAACGGAACACTTTTCACCAGTTCCAATTGTATTAGAACACAACGTGGTGGGGTAAGCCTTCCGCCGTTATCGGGGTTGATTTGATATTTTTTATCGATGTTTTCTATCACCGGACAGTTAGTTGGAAATTTAGGTTAGGTTAAAACTGAGTCTTCGCCTTGTCGTGGCAGGAGGGCTTAGTACTGGTGGCAGGTGGAACCACCGGAAAGCTAAAAGGGCTCAGGCATGGCAGTGCGGTGGACTTACCACCCACCCACTGCCTGCCGCCGGGCGTGGTGGTGGTATGGTGCCTACCACTGCCGCATCCCCAATACGGGGAAGCACTGGCGGCGGGGCGTTGCGAAACGTTTTAGGGACCCCGCCTCGCCGCTGAAGTGTTGAGGTCGAGTACCGTGGGGTTTTAGTCGGTAGAAGTCCGACATAACCTCGTCGTTGCCCCGGGCGGCGAGGTATTCATGAGGATTTCCCCACGATAATAATAATAATAAAAAAGATTAGAACTGTGACCACATTGCACGAGCCGAGCGAGCGTAGCGAGCGTGCCGCGGCAGCGGCCGGCGAGTGTTAGAAGCGAATTTTCGGCGAATGAACATCAAGTGACAAAAAAACGTTCTTGAGAATACTTCTTCCAAAAGCCAAACATTATGAGCAATAATAATACTTGATTTGATATTCTATGATATGATTAGTAGGGGTTCCCTACTTGTTTTCGAAAGTTATTGATTCGATTTTTATTAAATCGAACACGGTGTGTCGAGTATTCAGTAGTGCGATGTTTTATTCTGTCGATGCTTTATTCTTGCGATGTAACGTTAGTGCGAAAAATTCTGTTGCGAAAAATCCTACAGCGATTGCTCATTAGTTCGGTAACTTTTAGTTCGAAACGCCTACTCTTGTCTCTGACAAAACTGTTTAACACAATCGCCTAATTCAGTATGCACTGAAAATAAAGCATCTGTAATTAATAAGAAAAGAAAGCAGTAGTTTAAGCCTCAAATTAAATACCGTTTTTTTTTCATTGCAACGCCCTAGATAGCTAAGCAACACTTTTACTAATGGTTTGTACTTATTTTCATGTGACTGGCAATAAAGATATTTAACTGTTTTTTCTTCTGCGCCCAGTACCGTAGATGACATGGCAAGACAAATAAATTAACAACACTTAAAATACTATTTGTATGTTGTATTGTATTTCTTAAAAATCATATTACGAAATAACAATTTAATCAAATATTAATGTTTGTTTATCTAGAATAATGATTTTTAGTACAAGAACAGTACATAGATTTAAAAAAATACTTTACATTGCAATATTTGTTACTATAAGAACGCTCTTAAAACAAAGAAGGTATTTCTATCATAAGGGATTTCACAATAATTTTCGCAGTTAATTATTGAACAAGAAATAAACAAAACAATATTATTGATTCATAATAAAACAAAATATTATTATTGATCGATTAGGTATTATACATTACAATTATTCACTAATGAACGATTGACTAGAGCAAAATATGGCACGTGTAGATGCACCTGTCATTATTATTACGCCTACCCACATAAACATACTTTTACAAACATAGACGTATTATGGTAACTCTTAAAATCTTAATCATAAACTGTCCAATGAACTTGTAAACAAATAGATGTCATTTACATTCCTAGTATACATATTTTCACAAAACATAAATATAATAAATAAATAAATATGCACTAGACAACACACCACTTGTCATGGTCTGGAAGTAAGGATAAATATCCTTGTGTTACGAGGTACCAGACCAGAAATAAGCCAGGGGCGTTTCTCAGCACACCCAGACCCGAGTCAATTCAGAAAAGATCGTTTTCTCAATTAACCCGACCGGGAATCGAACCCGGGACACTACGGAAATTAAGGCGAAAAACCGTGCTACAGCGCACCACGCCAATTGTGTCGTCAACATGAAACGAACATCTGAATTAAATATATCGCCATTTTCATAGAACCGCTACAAAAAGTTAAGCAAATGTTCCAAAAAATGTAGGTGTTCGAACCGACATACTTTCGAACTAATAAGTGACCGAACTATGAGCAATCGCTGTAGGATTTTTCGCAACATAATTTTTCGCACTAACGTTACATCGCAAGAATAAAGCATCGACAGAATAAAACATCGCACTACTGAATACTCGACACACCGTGTTCGATTTAATAAAAATCGAATCAATAACTTTCGAAAACAAGCAGGGAACCCGATTAGTAGTCAGAGGCAAGTTGACTGTTGCCGTCATGGTGTTCTCCATCACCGGAGAAATAGTCGCAAATTTTAATAATGACCTTGGGACCACATTGGTTCCGAGCTCGAGTGCTATACAGGTCATGAAGAATACATAAGTAAATCAATGGACCGTTAAAACTCAGTTCTTGAAAAGCTTAGAGAGCTTCAATTCTTTGCATCCAATCCTTTAAGCTCTACCTCGCCTTTCATTAAGAGCTCAAAGGCTGGCCTTTCGTAAAGAAAATAGTTTTCATGTGACGTGATCGGGGTAGTCAGAGGCAAGGTTGACTGTTGCCGTCCATGGTGAACGAAACACGCAGACCCCACGTTTCGCCAAGCGTGTTAGCAGCCTACGTAAGTGTTTATCATCGGTATTTTACTTCACCGAAGATTTAGCTGCAAGCTATTAAACTCTAATCCACACAGGCTCCAAGCTGGGAAGCTAGATGATCCCAACGACGCTTTCATTATCTTACAGTTTTACTACTAGTTTCTCAGGTCAGAACCTAACAAAGCACCTAACAAGTTTGGTATCGCTTTGGTAGCTCAAACATATTTAAGCAACCAACAAGTTTAGATATTTCGAGTTAGTCTTTGAAGGATAATGAACGTGAATAGCTGTATTTTCTTACCACTCCAGTGACACTGTGTTTGCACTTCTAACGAAATGTTTGGATTATTGTGGCAAACACGTATTTAAGTTTGCGTTAGGGTTTCTTGCTTCCGTTGTGTAATTACTGCTTTATGAATATTGCGTCACTGGGGCTTATGAAATAATAATGCGCTGACACACAGCTGGGTGTCGCCTCGGGCCCTTTCTGCCCACTGTTTGAGTATTCTCTTTCATATCGAGTTTGGGCAAGCCTGCCTCACTGAATAAGCTTTGCGCGTCGGTTTTCGGTGCTTCAAAAACTTTTGGAGTAATAGGACCCCGTTTTATACTGGGAATTTGCTTTTTAGCTCTGTAACGTTATTCAAAGTTGTTATTTTAACATGAAAAAACCAGATACTTCTAACGTATTGGTTTTCCTGCAAAATAACGTAAACATTTGATGTTTAGTGTGATGAAGAAAGAAAAATATTATTGTAATCATTCGTTGCCATAACACGCCGGCTGGGCGTGATGATATGCCATATCATTCTTTCAACGAATTCCTCCTGCGACTTTTAACAAGTTATCCCTTCCACGATTTGTCGTCTCACACATTGTTTTTTCTAAAATGGTCAGCAATATAGAACTTCTTTACGACAAACGCCATCAGTTCTTCGCAACATATGCCGTGTCCTTGACACTTCAACATGGGCTACTCACACGTTAGTGTTTTCCTTGGTTCTTTTCATTTTGGATTTCATCGAGTGACATTATACCGAACATAGCCATCTAAATAGTCTTTGAAATAAATCGTACAATGAAAATATGTCACAAATGTTATGTTATTAATCCGTACTCTGTTATTCATTCTGTGTTTAAGCAAACATGAATGTGCTGGACGTGCCTCCAACAAAACAAGCAACAAATTTAATAACACTAGAGTGGATGAGCAGTTTCGGACCACAGATAAAGCATGCTTGTGGATATTCTAAATTCCGAATCCAATTTCAGTATTTCACAGGGACAGAATGGAGTTTGAAATGAAGGCGAGAGATTGCCATGTCGAGAAAAATGACAACGTTGTTTTCATTTCAAAGTTGTTTCAGCTTCAAAGGATGTATTAAACAACGAAAGGGTATTAATACAACCTTTAAAGCCTCACAAAAGTTTTGTTTTGGCTTGATCAACATTTGTAAGACGTTCAAAGAAGAACAAAGCCTTCTCCGCAAACGACACGATTGGCGTAGTGCGCTGTATCACGGTCGAACCTTGCCTTGTGTGGTGTCCCGGGTACTATTCCCGGTCAGGTCAATAAAGAAGACGATATTTTCTAAATTGCCTTGGATCTGGGTGCCCTTGGCTTAAATCCCTGTTTGGAACCTCGTAAAACAAGGATATTAATCCTTATTTCGAAACCATGACAAGTGGTGTAATGTCTGGCGCATATTTATTTATTTTCAAAAGATTCCAGAGCGGCCGGTTACAGCCAGATTACATAGATCTCCCATAATTCGTCCGTTCTTAGTCGTACATTCCTATATATATTGAAGTGGTAATGGTCATGCAAATACAGCTCTCTGAGGAACGAATAAGGTAGGAAATTAAGACGCACAAAATTCTGTGATCCTTAATAAGTAATTTGTCACGTGTTGCAGCCGCCAACAAGCTTCATGGTGCTCTGTGTCTACTCATTGAATTTTCGATCTTCACTTCGGATTTGATCACTTAGTGATATCACATGCTTTATTCTACAAACACGTGAATAATAAAATATTTCAGTTTTATGAAATTCTGGTTAAGATAATATTAAATTATTTACAATTATTGCTGTACTGTGTAGGTCTTTCTGAACTTGTCCGAAGCCTAACTAATAAGCATTCCCTTTGGCAGTATTACTTGTAGGTATTTATTTAAGCTGATAATCAGTCATTGCTGGTTGCGTAGGGTCCATAATTTTCGAGATATGCGGGAAACTGAGCGCGTTGCTGCTTATAAATATTGGGTAAAGTTCAGATACTTCCTGCATAAACTTATGTAGACCTTTCATTCATGCATTCGAAAAAGTATCATGTGCTCCTGGAAAATTGGTTCAGTTTCAAATAACCTAGTGTGTACTCATTTAAGAAGATGATGTGTGTAAAAAGCTGTCTATCAAATAAGTATGACCGATTTCTTATTTTAATATTACCTTATTAACAAACACATTTGTAAATCTGTTCAGCTTAGAGGCAAACACAGACCACAATACCACATAGCCAGAAGGTTTGCGGTATTGCTGTAAAATTTTATACCTAAGCCAACAAGAGACGAACGGCTAGCAAGAAACGCATAAAACCCGTCTAAAAATTGGGATTTGATTTCGTCATGTCATGTCATGTCAAATCCCAATACAAATTTTTAGGCGAACGATAACATACATTTAAATTGGCAACTCGTGGTAGACTGACTGATTGACCTCGTTACTTGTATTAAACGTGAACTTAAATAACACGTATTTCAGTTTCAAGATACTTGAGTAACCCCTTAAAGCCTTCTCATTTTCTGTTCAAATAGACATTGCACGAACTGTCTTGTTACAAAGTGAAAACACAAGGAAATTGAGGCACAATATGCGTTCCGTTTCGACTAACTAAACGTCCTTTGGTGAGAAAATAATGGTTACCGATACTCTGCGTTTCCTTAATTGAGCTTAAATATTATACAAATACAAAATACAAATACAAATTCATTTATTCGTCATCAAAGGTGGTAAAAAGTTGACAGGTATAAGCATATGCAGTCTCTCCATGATGTGCCTTGAATGGCATACGAAAATTATTTAATATTAAAACTCATTAATTAATGTCAATAAACGGTAATATAAAAATTAAAAAAGCTTACAAAATTACATTAATATTTTTTTTTTTTTTTTTAAATGAATTATACTTACATATAATCATTCGAAATTCATTATCATAAAAATATTCATTAATAATTTTAAAATAAATTCATTATCATAAAAATATTCATTAACATCATAATAACATTTATTAATAAGGATTTCAAATAAGACAGATTTGAATTTTTTACATTAAAATTTTTAAATGGTTCCGGAAGCCTATTGTAAACTCGTGGAGCCATCTCAATCACACTCTTACGCATTAGTGCGGTTCTTTCTACAAATATTTGTACAGACTCTGATCTTTTTAGGGATTTTCTGATTTTTCTTTTTCTTTCTTTTTATTATCCCATTGAGTAAAAATAAAAAGTACAGTAATTTAATTCAATTCAAATATTTTATTTCAGGCCGAAGCGCCCATATAATGTTAGTGACAAACAGCCCATCCATATAATGTTAGTAATAAAGTACATACTGTTCCATTTTTGGGGCTTTGTCCAGCCTTTGGCTCCATCTTTGAATAAAGTCATCGCTACAATTGATGGTCTTTGTAGTAATCACCACGCTTACCTTTGGGTGCAGGTTGATGTTCACAAACCAAGGTGTTCCAAGCAATCCAAAAACACACTTTGTCCGATCTGCGATGGACTTTTGAATTTCGGGCCAAGCGCTACTTGATCGATATGGGTTAGATAAATCACCATTCCGAGGCTGGCTGCCTTGCGCGCCGAAGGGTCCTGCGAGGAGTCTCTTACTAGTTGGGGATCTCGGGTCTCTTCCATTCCGCGCCGAAGATGACCACCGTCAGGTTTTAGTGGGTAGGGGTCTCTGTTTTTTCAGGAGTTCCGAGTCCCACATATCCCAAGTGTCCCAAACCCAGGGCCTTGGGAATGCCTAAATGCATTTCCTGACGGAAAAAAAAGGTAAGTCATCCATTTTTATTATTTTGCATATATTATGCATTTTATCTTGAAAAGTGCTTAAAATATCTATACCAGCTCAAGTTCGAGTGTCGTCATTGCCATTCACAGCAATAAACCATGCACTGCGAGAAACTATAAGTTCCCAAAATGAACAGTGGTACTGCAGCCACCGTAAGCTAGCCACTGAGGTCGTAATGGTCTCTGTTCCGGAACTAGTCAACGAAGGCCATCAATTCTCTGCTCGTGTACAGTGCCTACTGCGAAAACGCCAGATTCAGCAACCATTCAAAGTTGAGCAGCCATTACATGTATGGCTATCCCTTTAATTTTTACAGACATATTATAACAGGAAAGAATCAATTTGAAAGGTGTCAGTTTTTCCTACTTCTGTTTGTTGGTTTTTATCGCTTTATGTTTTTTCAAATTTTATGTATTCAATCCTTATTCTTTTTTTTATTTTTTTGTCCATTTGATGTAATAATTTAACAGCTAACTTGGTTATCGTTTGTCGTCGTATGTTTTATCATTATTGGGCCAGTAAATACTTGTTCTTTCTTGCTTTATTGACTTCAGCTACTGATTAACTATCCGAAGAAATAAAAACGTATCTTACAAAAAAATATAGTCATTCTTACTATGTAGTAATCTTACATATATAACTTTATATAAAGACATTGTAACACCGGCTTGTGGGAACCAATTCAATCCTATAAACTTACTGTACCTTCCCTACCAGCTTAGACTTTGCCGCAAATCTTTTCAGACGAATCTGACACTGAGTCGAACCCTCTAATGCTACGAAAGCCTAAAATAAAATCCATGTACATAAAATACAGTGCGTTGACTCAGGAACACGCATAACAATTTATTATTTACGAGATTGCTTACAAACTAACGATATATTATTAAAGAGTTTAGAAATTAGGGCCAAGAACTTAAGAAAGGCGGACCCTGGGACCTCACACACCAATAAGAGTTCACAACCGGGATAGACCGCACGGATGATGATGATGATGATGATGATGAAGAAAGGAGCCACCCCGTGAGGCGCATAGCAACATTGTATGCGTCCGGCGCACCGCGCACCTCGGGCAACAATCTGCGTGGAGACCAAGTTGGTAACGCAGATTAGCTGATCCTTTCACCACGATTCTAATGGCAAGTTACGATTCGATTAGAAGAAGGAGACTTTAAAAAATGTTTCTCAGTAAAAAACAGTTGCAGTCACTTGCAGTTCATTGATAGTCAAGATCCCTAATGAGTAGTGAAACAGATGGAAAAGTAGCGTGATGAAGCTAGAAAGCTTTAAATGATAATAATAATTAATGAATGGCAGGACTTGACATCTTTTCATAACACGCATTGAGTGCCTCTACAACATTTTTATTCTATTTTGTCTCATGTAACAGGAGTGACATTGAGTGATAAAGTGAGGAATAGCATAATTAGAGAGCGTTGTGGTGTGAAAGAGGATGTTGTCACAACAATTGAGATGGGAATGCTAAGATGGTTTGCGCATATGGTAAGGATGGATGAAAGGCGATCCACGACACAAATTTACAAGGCGAGGGTGGATGGAGCTGTTGGAACGGTAAGGCCTAGACGGACGTAATTAGGACAATGCTCATAAAAGGTCAGGTCAGGAAATTCCTGTGTGCTCCAGGTGCTTCCGTAGCCTCCCCCCTTCATTGGGGGGGCCGGCTGGAAGGGGCCCCAATATGGGGAAGCACTGGCAACTGGGCGAAACTTTTTAGGGACCCCGCCTCGTCGCTGAAGTGTTGAGGTCGAGTATCGTGGGGTTTTAGTCTGTAGTAGTCCGACATAACCTCGTCGTTCCCCCGGGCGGCGAGGTATCCATGAGGTTTTCCCCACGTCAATAAAAAAAGGAGTACCCATAATCGACGAGCATCTATGAAAGGATTAATGAGAGTGGAAGAAGCGCAAGAGGTGTGTTAGGACCGTAGCAAGTGGAAAGATGTGGTCTCTGCCTAACCCGTTGGGAAAAAGGCGTGATGGTATGTATGTTTGTGTATGTATGTATATCTCATGTAAAATATTACAATTGAAAACTTTCTCATCGCCTTCATTAAAGCCTTAGTAGTGTTCAGTAATAAATTGTTTATCGCGAAGATGAGGCAAAGCCATCTAGTGAACGTAAAAAGAAAAACAGTTTTTAACCGACACCTAAGTTTCGCAGCGTACCCTGCGAAACTTCTGCATTGTTTGTAAATATTAGCTGGTTTTATTCCTATAGCTTATATACGGAGATAACCAGTTCTTATACAGTATTAACAGGGTTAAATCGTAGCGTTTGCCAGCACGGCAATAGTTAGCCTGCTTCGAATTTTACATTTGTATTGAATGATTCGAGAATGTTTGGAAACATGAAAAATTCTCCGAAAGTCATTAATAAGTCCCGCAAAATTACTGTTTGAGATTTTCTTTTTTGTGATTGAGTTACTCTCGGGCAGAAGTTTTTTGATGTGGTTTTCAAATAAAAATACTTCTATTACTTTAGTTGAGGAATTCAAACGACTGGTATGAAGGTAGAAAAGGACGGGCGTCAAACTTATAGCCCACTTTTTGAGTCAAATATATCAAGTCAATTAAACAGATACTCTAGTGTTTTTTTAGTGAATTTGTAGAAATACAACAGAACTACGAATAAACAGGGCAAAGTTAAAGCAAAATTTGTGTAACTGCATCTTTTTTTAAGCGCTTGAGAATAATCAACACATTTACGAACTCATAAGTGCCAGAGACCCGACATTTCTAAATTGCAACCAACTTTCTTTCAACTCGGTTAAAGTACTGTTCATTGTGACGTTAAATGTACGATTTCGAAGTGCTAGCTTCTAGCTAATGACGTCATAATAAACTTTTTGTCGGCATTTCGCCGTCTCTATTCGGTCTAGGGGGAATAGTTTTAATTAAATGCTAATTCCTTCTGAAAACTGATATTACGTTTGAAATATTGGGAAAAAACATTTTTTTGCAGGGTCTTCCGCCATGGGTAATTTTTCTAAGAAAGTTGGAGGGCTGTCATTGTAAATAAGCGACTGATTGACGAGTTCCGGTAATGGTACTCAGGCTTAAGTAGAATTATACTGACGACTTTTATGGTAATTTTCCTAACCCCTTTTACCTGTTGGAGTTAAGATCGTATTATTTTTAATAGTGTATGTGATGATACTTCTTCGTAGCACTCGTAGTAATGAATTTATGAATGAAGCCTCGTAGCTAAATAAGAAGCGTTCACTGGCATACTATTTGTTTACATTTAGGTACTACGACTATTAGTACCATTTGTCATTAGTAAAATATTCATTGCTCCATTCAATATGACATTTCAAAATCTACCTTACTCAATGGCTTTAGGTCCTCAATAGGTGTTCGATAGACCCTTCATTAACACATAGGTTACATTTGATAAGGGTTGAAAGGGCAAATTATAATTGTGGGCCAATCGGAGAAGAGCATTGCCCAATCTGTTTGGTTAACTATTCATTGAAGTCGTAAATTAATGAAACGCTAATAGACTTTAATTTAATAAAAATGGCAAGTTTGGACTGCCATTGGCTTAATTACTATTAAGAAAAAGTGAAGTAGTGGTGCAGTTATAACCAAGATTAAATAAAATTAATATTTGAAATTTTAACGATAGTAATCGGTAAATATAAGATATTATTTTTTACACAAAAAAAAACTAAAAAAGGATAAGAAGTTGCGAAGGCGCAAGATGAACACTGAAATATTCTGAAGTTATACCATACCATATTTAGCTAATTGGAAGTGTTGCTACAGCTTTATTTTTCTTTATTTGAGAATGATGAGATTGGTGTAAAGTTATTCCTACAGTAATTTACAGAAAAGCATATCGAGTAGCATAATGAGTTTAAAGATTGCGCAAGAATAATTTACTGTGGCGTATAATCGAAATCTTATATAGTTGTTTGAGTGGGAGCACTGTACTGGTATCACATATATTAAATGAACCATCTTCTCAATGTCTACAGGATATGGAGAGACGTGGGTTCGAAACAATTGCAACGCGAAACCACCAGTAGTCAAGCACATGGCGTATTTGTGTACCTATCACAGTCAGTTGTATAAATTTTGTCTCTGTTCCATTTACATAATCATATGACTCTACTATGTGTGCGAGATAGGCACTGCGCCGCTCGGAACGAACCTTACACCGACATTGTTACGCTCCGGCTTTGGTTGAGTATACCTATGTAGACTCTTAAGGCTTTGAGTTAAATCGCGCGCTTTATTACTCGTGTAACGATTCCATTCCACACAGATGTTCGTTCCCAGGTAAGATTGTGAAGTTTGACGGATGTCACACAAGAAAGAGAGTTTCTTCCTCATCCTTTGTGTGATTCGATGTAGGGACTTACGAGACACGGAAGATCTCATCTTTGAGTGCATCATAAAGCGGAAGCACTGGTACGAACTTTAGTTTTATATGTGATGATTAAATCAACCGTATGATAGGTTCACGCCTAAGTAGATTGTTAAAGGTTTAATAAAATGAAAAGTCTCACAATTCAATATTTCGATTAGGCTTAAGCTAACAATTTTTATTATTAATCGTGTTAGGTACATTTAATTATTTATTTATTTACTTTCAGTTAACGAATTCATAATTTAGGAACGAAACCCCGATTGCATCAAACTAAAGCCATGTCAAAGTTGGGAATTTCATAACATGCTAGGAAGATACTTTGTTGCTTTTTCACTAATGAATATAGCTATGCCATAAAAGTAAAAAATACATCAGTTATACATATAACTGTAATCGCCGTCGACTAATAAATAGCTGATTCAACTTAGGGCTGCGACATTTTCGGCAAGATTGAAACCCCTAAATCAAATTGCAGTATTTGATACAGACACGCTTTTAGTGCTCATCTTTGATTAATTACACTATTATTCAAAGAGGCTCTTACTCGCTGCTGCAGCCTTATTAAAGCGAGGTTAATCTCAAAGGAAATTCACGGTGTCGGTTTCCATTTCCAGGATCTAGGTAGCATCTAAGTTATTGCAACAGCGATGTAGGAACCGCTTATTGACTCAACATTTAGTAGGCTTCATCTCACGTTTCTGACATTAGAAGCCGCAACGCCTTCCGAAGGCGATCTGCATTCTCTCAAATCCTGCAAGCTCTATCATTGGCTCCATCGATTACCAACGAAAATAAAACCACCAAAAAAAAACTGTCAGACGTTTGATTTTGCAACTTGTGCTAAAAGTTACGTCGCTGTTAATGGTTGTTTTGTAGTAACTATAATATTTTAAATTGTAATTTGACAGTTCATATCTATGTTCTTTTAATTTAGTATAAAACCTTTCAGGTCCTTCAATTAAAATACCTAAATTATGCACACACAGTAAATTATTTAAAAGATTGCACGATTTTATTTACCATATATTGGCAGTATCCACTGATTGGATTTAACCTCTTCCCACTTAGCCTGCTCTCTAAACTTTGCAAAACTAGGTCATTCCCTATTAAGTAAATCAAAAAGAACTAGAACAAAAACATCGTTAGCCTCTTTTTGAAGAGGAAAATCAATGTTCGACGTCGAGCTCACCTGAAGTTTCTAATGAAATGGATTGTCATGCTCCACATCATGCACAGGTCAGCGATGACAGCTCAGTTGATGCCACCATAATCTTGATAAAACCCAAACCGACCGTTTAGGTGGGCTACTCGTTAGACTGCTGAACTCCAAACACGATACATTGTAAAACTTAAGGAGTCAAAAAGGTACATAGAGGTCGACCTAAAAAAATCGAATAATTTCGAAATTATTTACATTTTATAATATTTTGAACATCATCCTATAGTGTACAAAAATATATGAAACCTTTAAATATCACACGCCATTTCATTGTCTTCAAGCCTGTCACAGTTTGAGCATAATTTCGTAAACGTTGAACTGGAGTAGACCTCCAGTGTTTGTTGATCTTCGTAACCGTATCGGGGCCGAAAGTTTGATCCAATAATGCTGGATGCGTTCATGTCGGAAATATTCGTGATTGTTCTGTCATCCGAGTTGGGGTTTAAGTATAGGTCTCAAAACTCTCTGGCAATCCGGATAACTGCGAAAGGCTTCCTACCATGCCACGGTAGGTTTTTTCAATGAGCTATGGAGATGAAGAATGAGCTACTGAGGAGTGTTCCGTTGAAAAGGACGGCAACAAACAGACCTTGCCTCTGACCACCCCATTTCGGGACTTAGTTGTGACTGTGAGTATCTTATCTTAAAAAAGTATGAAGTGTTGGTAATTTATTTCTATTTGATTTCATTATCTACCATATAATACAAATTTTCTTTGTATATAGTTCTTGGCTTTTATTGAGTTTGATTTTTAGGCGATAAGAAAACTGTACTTGTACGAGACCTATGTTCATGTCTAGTTTGGGGTCAATCTTAGTGTTTGTTTTCAAACGATGCTGTCATATAGCGAAGTCTTCGAGTCGGTAAATTCTATATACAATTGACCACAGCTGGCATAACACTGTAATTTTAATCTGGCCGCGCTCAGTGTGCAAGTTCACGGCGTTAAGAGTTCAGCTAACGCTAGCTGTTCCGACTTACTTGCGGTCGGCTGTACATGTAAAAATGCGCCCTTCGAATGTAATGGCCGTGCCACACATCACGGCGCGCGCATAAATCTCAGGTACGTGCCGCTCAGGCTGTGCCCGCGTTCGACATTTTGAATTTCAATCGGCGAACCAATTGAAAGAAATGGTAAGCAGCCCGAATGCGAACGAATTTGTTCAGCAAACCACTGTATGAATTGCTTCGCAAGGCCTTGACATGCTTGGGCCTCAACTTGGAAAGTTTCTAAGAGTTACGAAGCAGCGGTGAACCTAAATTAAGCATAACCAAGAAACTCCGTGGGAACAGTTATTCTAACTTACTTATAAATGATGCTTAACCATGATTTACCAAGAACTACTTCCAGACTTTGAGGTAGTTTCTGCCTACTTGGTTTGGGATTTAAATGAGTTTTGGCAAACTTTTGAATGATTCAAAACCAGTGATTCTGCTACTCTCTATTATGATATAAATTTACGCTATACCGTAATAGTTATGTGGGAAACGCCTGAAAACTACACTCTCTGGTATTGCCGGCCGGTAACCTAATTCCAGTGTACGGCCCACAATCTGATTGTCCGCTTTCGTAGTATGAAAAATAATTTGAGATTTAAAAAGGTTAATGAAAAGTTTTATTGAAGGGTTTTTTACTAATCCAAAATTAAGCTATACTTATGCCGGCCTTCAACTCAAAGGATTAGAGACACGATTACTATAATATAAAACATTATTTAACAACGTCACAAAAGGTTTTTTAAAGGAAATTATCTTTAACTGAAATGAGGAAGATCTACTCTCTATTAGTTTCGACTACACAGTAACCTTAATCGTTATTACTAGCTAGACAAGGCAATAAAAGATAGGTGTTATTAGATACTTTTAAGTCACCACCATCGTATCTTACATTCAGTCTTAATCCGACCCATGCACTCGTAGAGGTCAAAGATCAATGTCAGACGCACTTACTTTTTTAATTGGTTAGCTATTACAATCTATAAGCTAATATTTTAAACTAAAAGCTAAACTATTCAGACTTTGGTTAACTCTTAATTATTTAATTTCAACAATACAGGGTAAAACCCTCTAGATACCCCACAAACAATCTACGCATTCAATCAGGCTAACTAACAGTTCGACAACTGTAATCTAAGAACTGCTCTCCGCCGACGTTCCATTTAGTATTCTATTTGAAATTATATTAGAAATTATTAGTTATTCTAGTGAAATAATATCAAGTACCCCGCATTCACTAACAACTCAAATTGATTGCTAGTCACTCGCATTTTGACAGCTTGTCAGCAAATGACGGTGCAGTATTCGACGTCAAATAGCAATAATCGCTGTAGATGACGTAGCGTTTTACAAAACACCCATATAATTTTAACATCTTTAACCTGTTTTGACTTGAAAAAATATTTATTGGTAATCTGGACGGTAAATTGTAATTGGGCAGTTATAGTCCTGCGCAATCCTGAAGTTGAACGTAGCTAATTAAAAATATTTTCTAAATTGTAGTTTGAAGCAACTTGTAGAAAATATTATGGACAGATGAATTTGATTTTAACCGTAATATAGACGCTCAATTTTTGATGCACACTGTAGGTATTTATACTATTATCGTGTGTCAAGTCACAAAGCTGTATTCAAAGTCACAAGAAGTTCTTCTATAGTTACCTGCGAAAGCTTTGTAAATTGAGATTGCAATATGGGGTTCAGTACTAGTGCGCCGCCTGCAGCCCCACCAGCGCGTCCACGCCCTTCTCGATCTCGCGCACCTCCACTAGACCTTAAACGCTAATAATTGAATGTATTTATTCCCCTAGACCCCGCGTACTTCCCGGGCCACTGTGCCGCGGTGCTGGTGCGCGGGCAGCTTTTAGGTACATTCGACGATGCGAGGTTCAATCAAATCAATCATTAATTTGCGTTCAGGAATGTATACACAAGTCAGTAAATAATGGTTTTCAGAACATCAATTCACCCCTTTGGGCAAAACTATAAAAACACTAAAGTAAAATGGAAAGAATTGTCAAGTGAAGGGCATGTATTTGTAAAATATTGGTTTCAGGTTTGACGTTATTTAATTTAAATTGTTGTATTCTACACAAAGATATTGCATCATTAAATCCAAAAAAAGGCATTGATTCATGGTTAATTTTATTTAAAATAAAATAGATTCTTTTATGAATTCTCTCTCAGATTATGTGAGTCGGCCGAAATACATATGATGTTTTATTCGGATAATGCATAGACGGAAAAAAGTGATCCAGTGTGGGTTAAAATTACACCAGGCATGTTTTAGGTTAATTGACAAAGAGCTGTGAAAATTTCAAGCTCACGTCGGTCTGTATCTCTGTGTTGGTTAATGGTGGGTTTCCTAATGGATTCCAACAGACGGTGAAAAATTTTGGCGATTTTACAAGAATCACTATTTTCATGTGTACCTCGTATCACAATGATATTCACTCGAGACCATGACAATTTGTGTGTTATTTGGCGCTTATTTATTAATGTCAGCGTCATGGGCCTCTGACTAAAAGTGGGCAAGGTACTCGTATGTCAGTGGGTTGGTAAGTGTGTCCTTCAGGTGTGATTGGTCTCCGGCCTAAATGAACCTGCCCGTCAGGATGCAAATACCTTACTGTCACCTTACTGCTAATTTTGCAAGTCCTCCACCCAGTCACGACGTAACATAGGTAACCCGGAAAAGCTTGAGCAGACTGCGGACGCAGGACGGGCGCTGCAAAAACAGTCTGTGCAAATGGGGATACACTGATAGTGCGAACAACATATGCGAATGTGGTGCCTCCCCCTTAATCATGGCTACCTTCTCGAATGCATTTTATTTCCGAAGAGCTGCACACACGGCGACCTAATGAGTGCTAATGAACAGGCTGTAAAGGAGGGGGAATACTAATCAGACAAAATATAATGTTACTGTCGACACGACCAGAAGACTAATTAACACTGCTTACTGACAGTTTTTTGTTTTCGCTGGTGAAATGCTCGCCCGAGGTTAGTTAGTAGCTATTGTGTAGTTAGCTGGGGGAGCCGAGGGTCACCGTTGTTTGCTTTTCTGACTACACAAAAAAGTTCCCCTGCTTCACAGGGTCAACGAGCGAGTGTTTACCTTGTACCGCTAGGAAATAGTATTAAAGTTAATAAAGAAAAAATTGAAAAAATACGTACATAAATGCATAGTTTATTTTGTTTTTACCCATTTGTCTAATAATATAAACTATATTAAGTGCGTACGAGTAAATAAACGCAGCGTTTGACCATACTTATCTACTTTTTTTCACCATTTTCGTTAAATGAAATAACAGTGCCAAGTGCATGTAATTTTGTTAATATTATAATATTCTTTAAACTCAGTATAAAATTCGGATCTTCAACCAATCATCAAACTACAACAAGTATAAAAACTACAACTCACCGATAAATCTACTCGCGCTCTTAGCCATAGTTTCATTAATCTGACAGCAGAAGGAGATCGAGATGAAACTCAAAAAGAATCCCTGGCAAGTTTTCGTGTTCATCGCTCGCTCGTCGAACCACAGTCGAAATAGCCGCGAGACGTCCGAACTGCACTTTTCACATCGTTCCAACTTCGGCTAATGTTGCGACTAGCGAACTCACTTGTAACCTCGCTTGCGAATTTGCGACCCAAAGGTCGAGTGCTCTCAGCTAGCGGGGAGAGACTGAGCGCCCTGCGCCTATTCAGCCAGCTGCGCAGAACAACCACTGCCGTATTTATTTTAACGCACAAAAGTTTTTACTCACACGTTTTAAAAGCTTTTGAATTATAAACAATTTTAGAATGTCAGAGTTAAGCTTTGCGAGTAAAATTTTATCCTCATAGTTTTAAGCTTCTGAAGCTGTGTTATCGAAGCAGATGCGGTGTTAAGATATATAAAAAGACTTCGTGGTTTTGTTTACGACGCCGATGCTGGGCGGACTTGAGAATTATTTATACGTTTCCACGCCAGACGCAGCTCCATATTGCTTACCGAAATTCTATAAAATAATAGACACCTCGCCAGCTTATACATAATGTAACTGTCTATGAGATTAGGCTGACTTGGATATTATTATCTTTGCAAACACAGAGTACGAAACTTATAGGGCGTATACTTAAACTCATATATAATACCTATATTCTAATCATATCGATATCAATTTAGTTTGGAAATTTTAGCTTTGGTCAAGGGAGGATTGCAACCACTAAGTTAATCGCACAGGTTGAACTCGAATGTCCAATGTCCAAATTAATTGACTCCTGTTACCTACTTACAAAAGGTCTAGGAAAATGTATACAGAACAGAATCACAATGTTTCACTCTGGAATTTAGTGTGACTTTTATAGATGGTTTTGTTGAAAAATTCTACCTACCAGCTGTTGCAATGCGCCAAAGATATATATACTCGTATTCTTTTACAGTTTAACTATTTATCATGTCATTTATATTTTCACATTCACGGGTTTCAGAGGAGATTTTATAATATCGGGTTCGGACCAGTTCGAACATAATGTGTTTTCGCACAAATGCCTGTCAAATGTCTGTTGATATAATGGATATTTGAGCAATGCCTGGTTCTTAACTATGTTAGACTACTCTGGAAATGGGTAAACTAAGGTGTTTACCCAGGAGTGGGATCCGGCTAACTTAGATTCAGATAGCTACACACAATAACCAAGTTTAAGTTTTATCGCCGTAAACAATAATGGCTATATTCCGCTATTGTCATAACGGCACTGTGTCGCGTTGTTGACATATCTGAAAAGGGTCTTACAATAGGACAAATAGATACGCCAGCGTTACCCCTACTACCCCGGTGTTGTCACACAAACGTCAATTATTTACCTTTTCTGCTTCGACCCAGATACCGACTCTATTGACTAAGGGACTACACATTGCGACTTTTTGCTGCGATACAAACGCGATTCAGTATCGATGCCGTATCGAAACAGTCGCAAGACATATCTACCTTTACACACAAAAAGCAGCGATACAATCGCGATGCAGTCGAAGGCGCGTTTGTATCGCTGCAAAAAGTCGCAATGTATAAGGTCCCTTAGTCTAGTTGTTCGCGCTATTGCACTGATACAAAGGCATCAGGCCTTTGCCTTGAACCTGATTTAGCTAGACTATTAGAAGTTTATCGTCATTTGAGAATATTTTGAATCTTAAAAAGATTTGCTGACGTATAGGGATCGTGAATCGTAGGCGAAATGTAACGTGATAAAAGGTCAGATTTTGATAGAAAAACAGGGAAAATATGAATGCAGTAGCTAAAAACAAATACATATTTAAAGAAAGTAGTTCGGTTTATCACACTTTTTGCTTTCAAATAAGGCTCTTTCGATGTTGTCTTTGTTTCAAGGCTAAGGAAAATCTGTTTAAAAGTAAGGCTCCTGGACGATAAGCCAAAAGTAACAAGCTATCAACCTGATCTAGACTTAAGAGGTGATAAATCACTTTGATGGATCTGAACGAGCAAATAAGTTCAATATTTTATAACTACTAGGTTTTTGAAACTAAAACAAAATGAACGGTAAATTGGTAGTGTTAAAATTTTGTAGTTTAAATGCAATAAGAAAGTTTTAAAGCTTGCATGCAAGCTCAGTCACCGTATTGTAAAAAAAACAGAGTCACTGTTAAATGCACTGTGTACTACGAATTTTTTAATATATGTACCCTGTTTAACTAACATACTTTAGTAATTTACAGATTTAACCGATAAACTGATTTTGGAATCGGCTAACTCACTCATTACGATTTTTAATATTGAAGCATTTCCTGTTAGGCATTTATGAAATAAAAAAAAACTGTTTAGAAAGTAAATTAAGTGCGTAATGTGTCTTTGGTGTTAATTACTTTTATACGAGTCTTTGTTTGATGTCATGTCGTTCCACGTCTTTCCTAAGTAAGCTATTTTTTGTCTGTCCCCCTATCTTCTCTTTAGTTTTTTACCGTAAGAAGGTTAAGGCATGAAAACATCTTTACCTTTTTAAATCCTTTGGATCTATACTAATATTATGAGGAAATATTTGTTTGTTTGTTTGTATTGAAAAGGCTCCGAAACTACCGGACCGATTTTTAAAATTATTTCACCAATATAGATCTACATTTTCAGGCAGTGACATGGGCAATTTTTTTTTATTTTGGTTATATTTTGACTGGAAAGGCAGTCTACACGGGCGAAGCCACTGACGGACAGCTAGTGATAAAAACTGAACTAAAATGTGAAAGAGATATATTTAAGATTCATTCCATTATTAAATCAAAGCATCTGCAAGTATTCCTGCGCCCCGCCCAACCAGCGATCTACAAGGCAGACCGGGTCTTGTCACAGTGACGTCAATTATTTACCTTGACTGCAGCGCCCCAGATACCACCTCTATTGACTCTGTTGTACGGGCCCGATACAAGCGATCGGTTTGTTAGCTAAGATAACAAGACTAAGGGTTAGGGATGTCGAACCTTCAAAGCATTTAAATAGGGAGGTAAGTAACGCTGTTTCATTTATTCCTTGCTTATTTACAAATCGGTGGCAAAAAGCATGTGCATGTGTGTGTTGCCCGGTAGAGACCGCTACTAGCGATAAGGCCGCCTAAATTGTACACCCAATTCAATGAACTGTATCTGTAATATTTTGTTTGTGCAATAAAGTTCATCTCATCTTATCATGTGTGCCCTCATTTTCATGCCAATATAATTGTAATTGAATGGCGTGATTTCGACAGTTTTAGTACGGACCAAACGTCAATATCAAGCATTATTCAATTATTTTACGATTCCATTGGCATTTAAATATCAGAATCGGGCCGCGTTGCAAACCCTGTGAGGCTAAAAGCAGTTTTAGACTAACGTTTCTCTCTTACGAGCGTTGACGCACTGATAAGCTTGTATAATTCAAATAGATACTAACTAACCACTACCGGTTCGAGTGAACACGCCGCAATAAGCCCGTCTAGTCGCATTCGGTGTTTTGAAGCGCGTATTGTAGCACGTTTGTTAAAGCGACCGTATACGCGCGTAAAAAAACGATCAGCAAAGCGCCCCCAGTGAGCGGTTTGGCTACCGTATTATTTTATCACAACACTTCTTAAGCAGTGCTATTCAGCTGTGATTTTCTGCACTTAAAACAAGTGGGTACTGACCAACGCTACGCGGCGTACTTAATGCCACATGTTACACAGCGAGCATTCGTCAAGTCAGTATGGGGAAACAAGTGACTAACCCGTACTGACTTGACGAATGCTCAAGTCAGTACGTCAGTACCCAGCTTAAGGGTATTGGCACAGATTAATTAAGAGATACTACGTAACAGATCACTTCATAGAAAATTTACCATTTTGTCAAATGGAAATGCGTGCTGTCATGTCTCAGGCATATTTTGCGAGGGCTACCTCTTTCGATATAAATGTCAGTAGACATTACTTATTCTACGTAATCGCGTCAGTTCAGCCGCAAGATTCGCGTACAAAATAAGCTATAAGCGGCTTTTGACAACCAACTGCCAAATAGATCTAGGATGACACGGCGGCTGGTAGGTGATTATCGCGCGCAAGTACATGAAGTGACTGAGGCCTGGTATTAGCACTAAGTCCGGCAGCTTAATAACGAGCTAAAGAACCCCCTGTCATGTCACCTACCTTTCTATTTACTGTGTGAACACAATTGAGCAGTCCACCAAACATTGTTAAAGATATAGTATACTCCATCCAAGTTTTTTTGATCTCGTCGATTTTTTTACGTAAAAATAATGTTTTTAAAACGTTCCGAACTGTTCCTTCCACAGTATTTTGTTCGGAACGCGAACAAAACGGGAACATTTTATGAGAACGGAAAAAACCGGTATAACCGGTATATTTATATATATTAAGGAACAGCGG
This sequence comes from Udea olivalis, assembly GCA_947369235.1. Classification (NCBI taxonomy): domain Eukaryota; kingdom Metazoa; phylum Arthropoda; class Insecta; order Lepidoptera; family Crambidae; genus Udea; species Udea olivalis. Next base: position 14,765,907 of record OX376349.1, on the reverse strand, counting down.
CTCGTGGCGTGACAGGAACAATTTATACATGGCGCACTTTTTATTTATCTGAGAATGAAAATATTTCATGGCGATAGATCTATTCGTTAAATTTTAGATGTTAAAAGTTGATGACAATCAATTATTATTGCATCAATGTTCTTTAGTTAAAACTTTAACGACACGACCCGTGACTAAGCTGCGTTGCAGTGAATTATTATTGCTGGTTTCGTATCAATTGAACCTATTAAATGCTAAAACCGGTTAAAAGTGGTTAAAACCGTTTTATTGAGCGAGAACGATTTACATTTCGTTCCTCTTCTAAATCGTTTTTATTACGTTCCAGTTCGAATGGAAACAAAACCAATACGTTCATAGGCATTTTGGACAAAAACGGTTTGAAAAATAAACCGGTTTCCAACCCTTTTTTGCTGTGTTGTCCGGTATGGTGGAGGAGAGAATCCAGATAAACAGCTCTTTCACGGGTGGGAAAATCCACTGTATCCTACTTCACTTAAGGGTCTATGCACACTTCGCTTTTATCCCACAAAGGTTTGTGTCTCAGGGTACATTCAGATAATGAGCGCTCAACGCGCATTTTGCTAACGTGCGTCTACCACTGGGGTGTACACAAGTATACATGTTAACGCGCATAACATAATTAATGTAATTAGTTGTAACCTCGCGTGTGTATCGCTAAAACGCGGTGTGCACAGGCTTTCAAATCTTCTGGTCCTGCTTTACCCTTCTGGTATGTTTACTTAATCAGTCAAAGGTCTAAAAGGTCAAAGGATTGTGTCAAGTGACGACGCTAAATATTCACAGCATTTAATTATGTTGTTGTTAAATTTACATACAATACCCCAACATTTTGCTATGATCCTTTTTAAACTGAAATAATATTATAACTTTCTCTCTTCTGTGGTTCTGTAGAGGTTTTCGTTACGTTTTCTAAAGGTAATTTATTTTATAAATACTCACAGTCTTGTATAACTTACTCTTAAGACTTAAATAAAATTAGTAATTTATTAATTAACAAGATTTACCTCTAATTTTTAAAGTTATCTCCAGTTGAAGGGACCCTTAAAATAGTTGCCCTAAAATGTCAATAGAATGGGAAGTGACAGCTATTCATTTAATAAGTAAGATATCTTGAACCCTAACCGGTTTTTGGATAAATAATGATTAAATAAAATAAATATCTAAAAAAACGTGTTTTTCAGGAAATGATTTTGCAGAACTCAAAATCGCTAGCTATAAAATGGCTGTCCAAGGTGTAAGAGGTTGATTTTGTTCATACAAGTAAATACATTTTCATTATGGAATCCGATATAGAAGACGATGAACACGCTGATTTAGGAGAAAAGTTTAAACCAGTGGATGTATTCGTCGATCGAAACGAATCTGAGGAATGGCAAGCCGAGCACATTGGAACTGACCTAAACTACCACCATGAAATTAACTGGAACATAGCCACACCTCTATTAATTATTCATTTGTGTGGTCTTTGGGGTTTCAAACTGATAATTGAGGATAAGGTTCAACGCAACACAATTTTATGGAGTAAGTATCACTAAAGATACGAGTATATCGAGTATGATAACTAAAGAGCTAGACTGGATTTTGAGTGATCTCTTGCCCACCCTATAAACAATCCAATATCTACACATCTAATGGTAATATCCATTACCTTCAAAACTAAATGCATGACTGAAATACAGTAAACGTGTTGCAACATACCAATTAAAAACTTCTCTGCAAAATAGCATGATAGCACAAAGTCTTCGTACCAAAAAGGAAACAAGCTAATATTTAACTGTAAGGTTTTACAAGATAATAATATAAGCGTGGAAGCTTATTCGTGTGATAAACCGTAGTGAGTGAGAGTGAAACTGTAACTCTCCAACTAACGGTTTATAGCTGTGAAGCAATAATCGAGTAATTGGGTTTTCGAAAATTGCCAGATTAAATATAAAAAAATAAATCAATAAACTTACGTAATATTTAATTGATAAAGTAACATCATGTATTTATTCTACTTATCCACCAAAGTACAGAATAATGAGGTTCGTTTGAAAATCGTGAAATTCAGCGGCCGGATCGAAGGTAAATCGGGACGTACCGTGTGAATCGGGACATCTGGCAACACTATGTGAGTTTGTGGTGTGTGCGGGTGAGTGGACCGACCATACGCACACTTTCTCCATACCGCTACTTCTCAACTTCCTAGTACTTTATCACTGCAGTGGAAATGCAGTCTTATGTGTCTATTACGGAAAAAAACTTGTGGAGCAGATGTCAGAGTTCAGTGTGATAAAGATAATATTCCACTTAATCCTAAAGTGTTTTGAATATCGGAAAGAATATCATGTATTTTTATTTTACAGGTTTATTCGTCGCCGTAATATCTACAATAGGAGTTTCAGTGGGCGGTCACAGATATTATTGCCACCAATCATTCAAGGCTTCACCACTTTTAGAAATTATATTATTAATATTGCAAACGACTGCTGGGCAGGTAAATAAAGATAATAATACACATAGTACATTAAACATGCCTAGTTTTCTAAATTATACTTCGCAATTAATTTAACAGGCAGACAACCGGTCACGTTGAAGTATTTATGTGGGGGGCTATGTTTAGTAAAAAGTAAAGTAAAAAAAAAAGTTTTTTATTTCAGCTTTCGGTGTTTACCTGGAGTAAAGATCACAGGCAGCACCACCGCTACTCCGACACAGACGCTGACCCCCACAACTCAAAAAGGGGATTGTTTTTTTGTTATGTAGGCTGGATTATAACTAAAAGAACCAAGCTAGTTATGGAACTAGGAAGGAGAACCTATATGAAAGATTTGAATGCAAACAAATTCGTTATGTTCCAAAAAAGGTAAGGTTCCACCAAGATTTAACAAAAACCCTCTCATTCTCACGTGAGTTGACTGATGGCACAGTTTTCCTAGCCACCTCTTTAGACTTCTAACATGGTTAGTTTTTACACCTTCTTAATTTTTAACGAAATCGTCAACTATTTGCGCTGTTAACTACTATTTTTATTATTTTATTAGTTTGTAGTTTTTACACCTTTGTAAGCATAGGGGAACGAAATGTTATGAAATCTATCGTGTTATCGTTATGTACAGTTTTATATCGGTTACAGTTTCATTACACCGGGTGATTATTTAAAGACTTACAAAAACGATTTGGCATAGGTACTCAGCAAGTGATGTAGAAACTATTCAAGTGAAAATTGGATGTTTTCAATTGACTTTATTTTAAGATGGTACTTTTTTTTTCTCTTCATACCTTTACTGTACATGACGAGAACCAGAAACACAATTTATTACAAAAATTGCCTCGATACATTTTAATTTCGAAGAGACCTACCTCTAAAAGGAAAAAAAAAAGATTAATAATGAACGACATTCGATTTCCAATACGAAATTGCTTCAATGCGTTGACATCATTAATATTCATAAAATCGTAAAGAACCAAATTTTCCTCGAAATTATTTTTAAATGAAATAATTACTGTAGTTATTTCTAAGCGATGTTGCACGCGGGATTACGACTTTAAAGACAGAAATTTAGTACATTTTCGTAGCCACGCCTCTGTGGGTTGATTTATTTTTGAGTATTACCTTAAGGTTTTCATACAAATACACTGTTTACAGGAACTACGTACCTTTGTTCCTGATATTTTGCGTGATAATCCCGACAACCGTTCCCGTATGCTTTTTTGAAGAGTCCTGGACACATTCTCTGCTGGTGGCTTATTTCTTACGCCATGTTCTGCACCTAAACTATACGTGGGCTCTTGTCATCCTTGGCCATAATTTTGGGACGAGACCATTTGACAAGTTAGTGTCATCTATCTTGATTTATTTTTCATCATCTCTCAGACTATCAGATGTCTTATGCTGAACATATGCCATAAAAACTCCGGAGGAGCCAGTTGTATCCACTGAAAATTAGCAACCTATGTTGGAGTTGATCTTGCGATTAGGCGTCCCACTTCAAAAATCACCTAATAAACATTAGAAAAATAAGCATCCTTACCCTAAACTTTCAAAGGTAAGTTCAGCATTTAAATGGAGCTGACAGACGTACAAGAAAACATGAAAATCTGTACCGATCAAGATATTTTCCAATTTTTTTATCAGTATCATAGACCTACGAGCAGAAAAAACTTATTTAATTCTCATCATGTCTTATAGTAAATATTTTCAACTCATCGGCAGAAATATTCAACCTGTGGAGTCTCCATGGCTGAGTATAATGAGCGGCGGCGACGGCAATCACAACTTCCACCACGTTTTTCCTTGGGATTACAAAAATGCCGAAGGACATAATTTCATGTCTCTCGTCATTTGGTTTTGCAAGTTTCTCGGACTCGCTTATCACTTGAAGAGCGCCCCACTAGAAATGGTATGTTACAAATCTCTTATACCGGGACCCTTCTTTTCTTACTTGCATTGCGATTTTTACAGGTTGTCAGCCAACACAGTATTCGACGTCAAATAACAAAGATCGTTTTTAACATGAGCAAAAATGTGCATATACCGGGTGATTATTAAAAGACATACAAAAACTACATATATGGCATATTTAGTAAGTGATGGGGTAACTATGTTATTTCTCTTTCATAGTGAATCAGTTACTACATCACTTAGTGAGTAATTTCTCTTAAGGTGCTATTTGAAAGCGAGCTGGCGACTGCACGTGCTGCTGCCGCGCCGCTTAAAAGCCATTTCATATAACTACATACAAACCAGGTATCCAGGTAGGTAGTGCAGCTGCGGCCGATTCCATGCAGTCGCTGCACTTGCCGTCGGCAGTTGCAGCGTGCAGCTCGGTTCCAAATAGTAGGTATTATTATCACTACATCACTTACTGAATATGCCATATCGTTTTTGTATGTCTTTTAATAACCACCCGGTATATGCACATTTTGGCTCATGTTGAAAACGATCATTGCTATTTGACGTCGAATACTGTATTGGCAGAAAAGCTGTTAAAAATGCGAGCGTCTAGCAATCGAGTTTAATTTGATTCTTCAATCAACGTTAATTTCAATGTCACCATACAAAAACAGTCACAATTTTTTATGAAAACCTTAAAATTCAAGTCAATTGGAAAAATCTTATTTTACTTACATAGTTGCTACATCACTTACTGAGTATGCCATATAGTTTTCGTAAGTATTTTGATAATCACCCGGTATGACATGGTCATACATTTCCCGAATTTTCATTTTAAAGTATCTTTTCAGATACAGACCGCAGTCTTGAAAAAGGGTGACGGCACTCATCATCAGCTTGGAACCGACGAGAGAAAGTCAACTGTCACAGCAATAGGCCCATTACACCCTTTGAATCCTACATATAGGTCTATAAAAGATCCAGAAGTAACAACACGGATTTTAACGCCGAGGAGTCTCTAAAATAGGTGACATTAGGACAAGACCGGATTTTGCAGATGTGTCCGCTTGTAGCTCAAATCTATTCTACTAGCCATTTGATTCTCAAGATTTACTTATCGTTAGTATAAGTATACCCCCCAAAAGGAAAGCCGCTTAGGTTATAACTTTGTCGTAAGCTTGCTTCGGAGTCCTTAATTTGTAAGATTAACATATCAAATGTTACAAGGTAAAACTTGTAACATGTAATATGTTAATCTTACACCAGCTATCTGGTAAACCTGCCGGTGAAATAATAAAAGCGTGAGAAAAGAAGTTTCGTAGTTTCTTCTTCCATTTAGTGTTAATTATTTTTATTCAAATGTCTTTACTTATTGGGTTACCTACTTATCTTAAGTTCGAAATATTTTAGTACTAATTTCATTTCATCGAAATCGTTTAGCACTTTTTTTGTTTTCCATATTTTCATTCCATCGAAAGCACGGTTGACATATTATTACTGAAATTCCGAAATACTATTGTGGATTTTTTTGAATTTCGAATTATTTGATTTCTAACTTACCATGGACTAGCATTAAAATTAAGTTGCCTTAAAACCCCTCCCAATATTGTTAAAACGAACAGTTTAAATTTCGTAACAAATGAAATTAACAATTCTTTTCACATTGGTACAATAAATATTTAACAATTATGAACTCAATCAAATGTTCAAAAAGCAAAACAATGTGAAATATACACTTAAAATGTTGTTATGAGGGGCATGCCAAAAGAAATTAGATACTCAAAAATTATAACATTTATAGTTTAAAACAAGTATCGATCTTTTCGCAGTATTCACCCTAAGCACGTAAGAATACACTTTTCCATACGTTTGAACCAATTAGAAAATACCTGTGACCACTCTTCTTTCGACACCTCAGAAATCTCGAAATTATAGGCAGCCAGTGCAGCTTCTTTGCTTTCAAACCTCTTCCCCTTAAGTTTTTTTAAAATTTTTGGAAACAGGTAAAAATCACAAGGTGCTAGGTCAGGGGAGTATGGTGGATGAGGAAGGATTGAAACATTTTTTGAGTTGAAAAAGTCAAGTGTTCTGGCAGACGTGTGTGGCGCCGCATTGTCGTGGCGCCAGAGAAGGTGCCGGATTCCTAACTTCGGTCGCTTGTCACACCAAGCTGATATTACTGTTGGAGCACAAACTGTCACATACCATTCAGAGTTCACTGGTTTTTGATTCTCTAGCACTATAGTAGCAATATGACCCGTTTTACAGATAAGCGAGACGACCATTTGTTTCTATGTGCTTCGTGCACGGCGACATTTCGTTGGAGTTGGATCATCTTCAAAACACCATACACTCGACTGTCGCTTTGTTTCGGAATCATAGTTATATAGCCATGTTTCGTCACCAGTCAGTATATCATACACGTTTTTTTTCTCGCCATCGAATTTATCTATCATGAATAAGCACCAATCCACCCGACGGTCTTTCTGCTCATCGGTAAGTTTGTGCGGCACCCATCTCAAACAACGTTTACGGAGAGAAAGGTGGTCCTGAATTATGGTTTGCATTGCTGCTGATCCAATTCCCAGTTCTCGCTCCAGCTCTACATACGTAATTCGTCGGTTTTCGTGAATAAGTTTTTCGACTGCACGAACGTTTTCTTGTATGACCGCGGTTGGCGGCTGACCCGTTTTCGCATCATCTTTGAGACATCCCCGTCCTCTTATGAATTCAGCAAACCAATTAAATACTGTTGCTCGTGAACAAGCAGACTCACCGAAAGTAGTAGCCAAAAGTTCAAAACTTTCTTGAGGCTTTAAACCTTTTTTATAGTCATAATAAATCATAGCGCGAAAATTATGTCGACTGAGTTCCGTTGCTGCAAGCGAATTCCCGCCAGATTTTCGGAAAAATTATGCTCATTAAATATATATATATATATATGTGTGTATTCTATTATCAAATATATCAATAAATAAACAACCAGCCATTGATGTATAACTTGCCAGTGGCAATCAAATGAGTAAAGAGTATCTAACTTATTTTGGCATGCCCCTCGTATTATAAAGCATAGAACCTTAAGGCGCTTCGCAGCCCGTTGCCCCAGCAAGCTTGCTTCGCTCGCTCAGCTTGCGCGTTTTAGTCACAGTTCTAACCTTTTTTATTATCATGGAAAAATCCTCGCCGCCCGAGGGAACGACGAGGTTATGTCGGACTTCTACCGACCTAAACCCCACGGTACTCAACCTCAACACTTCAGCGGCAAGGCGGGGTCATCCCCGTATTGGGGTCCCCTCCAGCCAACCCCCTAATGAAGGGCGGAGGCCACGAAAGCACCCGAGTACACAGGTACTTCCGCCGTCGTGGTGAAAGCCGTGCATTGCGGGCAAAAGCACCCCCGTACTCAAGCCCACTGGCTTCCGCCGAAAAAATGTTCTGATGATCCGCTAACAGTTTTTCTAGAAAAAGAAACATCAGAAAAATAAATTTCTAGATTCCAAATATTTGGAAAAAGAGCCACCTGGTATTTGAAACTTCGTTGTATTAATGTATAAGTACATTAGTTAATGTATAAGTACATTAGTTCATGTATAAGTACATTGCACACGTGACACCCCGTAGAGGCACCGCAAAACAAACAAACATAAAGAGCGTCACATGTATTTTCTATTTTACAGCCATCTTCCTGAGTGCCTTTTTGAAATTACCTCTCTTCCTTTAAGCCACACTCTCAGTCAGTTCTACGTCTGCCGATCTCTCCTCGTAAAATGTTCAAAAATTGTTACAAAGTTCATAAATAAAAGAGGCAGCAGTGACGTTGCTAAATGCATTCCGGGTAGCGACGGGGAATAAAACAAGCGCGCGCAGCTAAATAAATGATCTAACGAGTTGCGCTGGACGATGCGTTGCGGTGCGCTCGGCTAGGGCTGACAAAATGGCTAATCAGAAACCAGTGAAGATTTTTACATGTGGACTGTATAATGATGAAGAGTGTGATGGTATGGAGTCTAAACTTGGTGATGTAAAATCGGGAACAGTGATCTTAATTCAAATCTTAGTCTGGTTTAGCCAAGATCATCTGAGTTCAAGCTAAGCAGAGGTATGAGAGGATGTATATGTTAGTAAAATAGCACCAAACATGAAATATGCTCGTCATCTCATCACCTTAGGTTTAGTTTCTGTGCCCACCGTACTCTACTATCATTATGAACCGCAGTCATAGGCCTTCAAATGCTCAATATAGGTCCTTATGAAGGTTCATAGGGTTTGAAGCCTTCACCCGATGAACTAAAAAATGGATCATGCTTAAAATCAGATCTAGATCTTCATATAAACATTTAAGTGACCGACGTAGCTTGGCCGATAAGTAACAAATTGGAATTAGCAATGGATAGATCGCATAGAGCAAAGAACAGTGTTGACAATTTAAATCAATGTAACATATTTATCACTGCAGTTGCCCAGGTGGGAGACTTATGTCGGCCGGTTGTTGTTACCACCATATAGTTGTGTAAAACCCGCCAAGTGATTCTGACCTATCTCGGTCAGGTCGCGTTCCGGGATCAGCACTGCACTAACGGGTGCCAGGGGGACTGTGATCGTGGCAATCGTTGGACCAGTGGGAGCCTTAGCGACGGTATTGTGTGTGTAGTGTGTAACGGCCCGCCGGCCAGGGAGACCCGTAGAAATGGTGGTGCCGCTGGTCGCCCGCGGCATAGTACAGGGGCCCAAAAGGGGTTAACCACCTCTGGAGGCTGCCCCACCAGGTCGCGCATAATCTCGGGGTGCATCGTCGTGCCGGGTGGTGCCCGGTTCCGGTGGGGCCCGGCGACCACACCCGAGGCGGTACGGGGACCCTTCCGTCCGGCGGACCGGCCTACACTATTCCACGCGATTAATACCAATGCAGGGCACCACGCTTTGTCTTTCATTGCCTCGATCACAGTCGTTCTTTCACGCCCCTCCCATCCTCCAACTTCTATGGCAGTCAGAAGCATGAAAAAACGGCCAACAGCGGCATCCCCATCCCCCACTAACAAGCTGTTTGAGGTGGAGTTCGCTAACATCCGCGGACTCCATGCAAACCTCAACGCCGTCTATCAACACCTTGAGACGGCGAGGCCTGAGATGCTCTTTTTCACGGAAACACAGATAGGCCGCCTTGCCGACTCGTCATACCTGCACTACCCCGGCTATGTGCTGAAAAAGTCCTTCCAACCTAAAGCCGGTGTATGTCTATTCGCCAGGGCGGACGTCTGCCGTAGCCGTCTCCGCTGCCTAGAAGACCCATCCTTCTCCACCCTCTGGGTGCACGTTGACCTGGGCTCCACGAGCCGGGTCTATGCATGCATATACCGCTCCTACAAAGGCGACACGCCGAGACAACTCGACTCTTCGAACATCTGAGTCAGGCCACAGACAACGCTCAGGCGCAGTTCCTAAATGCCGAAATGGTGTTTTTGGGAGACTTCAATGCCCACCATGAGTCCTGGTTAGGCTCATCAAAAACAGACCATGCAGGCCGAACTGCCCATGCGTTTGCTCTCACGCAAGACCTGACGCAACTGGTACACCAGCCCACCCGGGTACCAGATACTGTCGGTCACACACCCTCCTTATTGGACCTTCTGCTGACGAGTCACCCAGCCGGGTATAAAGTGTCGGTTGGTACTCCATTGGGCTCCTCCGATCACGGTCTGGTTTGCGCTACAGTGCCTTGTGCAGCTCCCCCACAACCTGTGGAGGTGACGCGGTGGTTATGGCACTACTCGTCGCCAGATTGGGACGGATTGCGAGAATACTTTGCCTCCGTCCCTTGGCGGCAGTGCTGCTTTGGAGAAAGGGATGCTTCAGAGAGTGCATCTGCTATCGCGGACGAGATCAGTACCGGAATGGAATACTACATTCCTTTTACTGATGTCGTCAGTGCTAGCAAAACTGGTCCCTGGTTCAATCGCGAGTGTGCCGCAGCTGATGAACAAAAACAGGCGGCGTACCGTGCTTGGTCTAGAGCCCAGGCACTCAATGATCATTTAAACCTAGCCTCCATGAAAGCAGCCTTTAATAAAGCCACCAAGGTCACGAAGAGGGCTTACATTAGAGCAGACGCCCAGCGAATTGCACGTGTTGGCCAAGAACTCATCACGCACCCTACGGGTAGCCGCTCCTACTGGCGACTGGATAAACACGTGCAATCTAACTTCTGCGTGCCTTCACTGCCCCCACTGAGATTCCCTGATGAATCGTTGGCTCATCAGCTGCAAGAGAAAGCCGATTTACTGGCTAACCTCTTTGCCGCAAACTCTTGCATCGATGACTGCGGTGCTGCGCCGCCTGAAATATCACATTGTGGCTCCACAATGCCTGATATTCGTATCAGGCAGTGTAATGTTCGTGCCGAACTGCGGTCACTCGATGTCAGGAAAGCCAGTGGCCCTGATGGAATTCCAGCTGTGGTGCTGAAGAAATGTGCAGCGGAGTTGTCTCCAGTGTTCACTAGCCTGTATCGCCTCTCCTACAATTCGGGTCTTGTGCCGCTGTCTTGGAGGGTAGCCAATGTAGGTTTGTAACTACCTACATACATACGTAAACGTGATATGTAAGAAATAGGTATATTGTAGTGTTTCCTTGGCTGACACCGACTCCAACAATAACAATAATTGTACCTACATTATATTATCGTATAAGTTTTAGAAGAATACGCAATTATTTCTTTACCTTTTAGTGCTTTGTTTTGGAATAGTTTTTTTGAAGTTGGTTTTTTTTTGTTAAAATTTTTGTTTTTGGGCATCGAGACGCGCTGTCTGCTGTTGGTATGGTCTTTTTTTTCTGTTATATGTTTTGTTGTTCATGCCTACTTCTTTTGTGTTTACTTTATAAATGTAACGATGTCCTTAAAGTCAATACATGTTTTTCTATTTCTATTTCTATTTGAACGCGAAAATAATAAATACGTCAAATTTCAATAAAAAAATTCGTAAATAAAACTAGGGTTAGAATTCCCGCCAAAACGCTCCTTACTATCACGTGACTATGATAATGTCACAAACCGATAAAAAATCTGGCGCTCTGTCAAAGTTAACATGATTTTAACTTGGGTTATGTCAGGTTGTTTTGCAGTCACGTGATAATGGGTATTAAATAACGCAAATTGAATTAATTTTCTTCAATTTATGACGAATAAGTATATTCTTAAAATGTTAATATGGGTATGTTTGTAATCTTTAATGTATAAAACATAACTTTACATGAATTGGTTACATGTGTATGTGAGCGAATCCATGACCCATGGCGATGAACCATCACCCTAGGCGCATGGGGGTCCGATCCCCCCCAGCACAAAAAAACATGTTATGGACATTAGTGTTTGTTCTGTGTTTAGGTGTTAATATTAGGTACTTAAGTAATTATTTTTATCAGCTTCTGACATGTTTAGTACAAGCTATGCGCAGGTAAATTTAATTTAAATTCAAATTTTATTTTAATTTAAATTGTTTACGATGTAATTAAGAAAATAATAAATACATTTCAAAAATTTCCACTAAGCAAAACAATACGAGAAGCATTATGAGGTCATTATGTGCATAATAAATTCAAATTCAGAATTTTAACACCCGATACGGAACGGAGGAAAACATCAGCTGTTTACATATTACTCGTATTCGTCACGAATTTATTTTTCAAATCAAACTCACTGTTGCCAGTTACTCCTGTTTTTTCTCAGTTTAGTGCTCCATTTGGTTCATTTGGTTACAAACAACTTTCCTGTGCCAGGGTTTCCTAAAGAAAGCCCTCTAATTAATCCCTACCGAGTATTAAGCACCGGATAAGATCGGGGACCGGAATTGTGTTGACTTTCGCATTTTTCGCAGCCTTTTTCATATTAAACCTTTTCTGGCGATGTTTTTGTTATTATTTGAAATTATATCTAAATACATTTTTGTGAGTAGGCACGTCTTGTTTATATTCTTACAATGTTAAGTGTTACATGCCATTTATTTACAGATAAATAAATAAATATCTGGGATAGCTTATAAACAGAACATCTGCCCCCAAACTAACAAAACTATGAGACAGAGAACAAACACAATGTTTGTTTTAATTGGAGATTACAGAAGAGAGGTAGTGAGGTAGAAATCGTAAGTCGTCGATCCAGTAATGACTCACACATGTGAGGCAAAGTCATGAAGTCCGTAGAGCAACACAGATTTGAGAGCTCAGAGGACCAAGTGCGATTGTATCCAATCAGACGGCATTGAGGGTGGCGCGCCTGGTGGCACGTTAACTTATAAACTTATAAACAGATAATAACACCCGTGTGACAAAGATATGAATGTTTGTCATGGATGGGGATCTCCTCTCTCCTCACTCACTCAAGAACTCCGGTGCTAAAGGCAGGCAGGATCGCTTCAAACAACGGTTGATAAAGTACTTCATTTAATATCCATCTAGTCATATTTAGACTAGTTCACACTAGAGACAAAAGAAAGGGTTTTTTTTACTTCCGCTCGAGGAAAGTTATTGTAATTATAATTAAAATGATATAATTTAGACCATTGTAAACATTTTCATTCATGTAGTCAGCAGTAATGCAACATTGCAGCTAGTTGGGAAGTTCCTTAATGTTCTGCGGAAAGTCGTCAAGTGCCGTTAATTCCCGCAGAGTTGTAAAGTACACATATTAACGTACGCTAAACTGCATCTACGTGCTCTAATAAGAGGCTATTTTGCAGTTGAACTTAGTAAAAGAAAATGTTTTGGACGAAAAAAAATATTCAATTTGTTTTATTTCTGACTACTTTTCATTATTTTTAAGGATTAAACGTTGTCCGTGGAAAGCAAGCTTGCTGATCGCCTGATGGTACGCGGCAGCCGCAGTTTGATAGCACGAAACCTATTTTTTTTTTTTGTTACTTATCAAATCAGGCAGTCTGCAAACTTGCTTGCCTGCTTTTGATAGAAAATAGGTTTAAATGACAGACCGTTAGATATGTCAAAATAATATTCAACGGTCGCCAGCCCTACTCGTTGTGCACGGCAATTTTCACACGAGTAGAAAATACGGGCCAAGGATTTGTAGACCTAGGTGCTCCAGCAAAACACTGACTTTTGAATATTTAAACACTGACTCTGGTTGCTTCACACTATTCATACTGTTTGTGAGAGATGGGCTTCAATGGGCAGTTAGTGGTCCAACTAACGTCAATTTTGAAAGTCAACTGTTTTATTATTTTCTTATTTAGTTTCTATGGTGAGGATACAAAAAAAACAATAGTGAGGAGCAGTGGTTAGGACAAAAAGTACGACAACTCTCGCTCTGTCACACGTCCGTGTGTATGAGCACTCTAAATGAATTATTCCTTAGTTAATTAAGAACTGCGCAAGCGCGAAACATATAAGAGGGGACTAGAACCTTGACGCAAACTATACAGACATATTACATACTTCAATGTTTCCAAATTCAAACAACACAACAAATTAATAGATAACTACAACCAGACACAGAACAACACGGATCGTGGCATTCATTTTTGTACCAGTTCGTCTACCACGAGTTGCCACTTTAAATGTACGTTATCGTTCGCGTAAAAAATTGTATTGGGATTCGACATGACATGACAATGTCAAATCCCAATACATTTTTTTACGCGAAAGATAACGTAAATTTAAAGTGGCAACTCGTGGTCGATGTACTGGATTGAACCCACGCTTTTTAGGCGGTTTAGGCAGTTGCTACCATTACACTATAAGGCCAGTTAGCTGGCATTTTGTACTTTCGATCCTGAAAATAGAGATTAATCACAAAGTTCATTTACAAACTAATTTGGTAATCCCGTGGTCCAGAACAATGCAATTTTGCTGCATTTCATATGCAAAAGCAGCGTCAAATAGATTGCAAAAAGTGACCTCAGATGTAATGTACTTCATAATTAGGGTCCTGTTCACTAACCCTCAGGGCAGCATTAAAGGTTATCAACCTTGGAGATGTCTACTCTATTCCTCTTTTCATGAAAATATTATGAGGACTTTAAAACAGCCAAAGCTAATGCCCTGTTTCGTCACTTTCCCGCAAAAAATATTTTATTTTAGTTCAAATAGCACTATAGAATGAAAAGCTAAAATTCGGAGGTCTCGGGTTTAAATTACAGGTCGGGCGTAGAGTGTTTTCGGATTTGTCGGATCAATGACTGGATTTCTGATTACCAACCCGCACTTGGCAAGCGTGGTGATTAAGCCAATACGCATCAATTGTAGCGTTGACTTGATTTCAATAAAGAGGACTTTGCCCGGCAGTGGGATAGTATTTAGACCAATTATTTTACTTTAATTACTCAGTTTTATTCTGTCATTGGTTTAGTTGATCTCAGTTACTTAAATACCAAAGTCATTTCTAACCACAAGTATCTTCTAAAGATAGAAACTAGAAAAAATCGACCTGATCCTATTTCATTTCTAGTTTCCATCTATGGATAAAAATATTGCATTGTATTGTATTGTATAATGCTAAGAATAAAAAAATACTCATACCTTTTACTCTCACCATGATCACAAATTAGACATGCGCGGTGCTCTGACAGATAGCCCGCTTAGAACAACACGCCATTTTTGACACACGCACACAGAGACATGAGTTTACAAGCGAAGTCAGTGAGCTTCGGTGAGTCGGAAAGTCGCACTGTCGCGAGTGTTTTTGTTTTAGTCGAACTTGGTGCAATTTTTCACATGATGAATTTTGTTTTTGGCCGGTTCTGTCAAGTACGTATAACTTACTTACTTCATTTTAAAAATTCAGAGCGAATATAGTAGTACTAGGCGGTTCACGAAAGTTTTGGAAAAAGGGAGTAATTTCCTTGTATTTATTTTTCCTTTTTCTGACCTCTGTTTTCATTTAATTTTGCTCTAACGTTTACGCAATCTTTGCCAATTCTCTTGAGGATTCTTCTTACTAGACATCTACAAAAGTATTAAGAGTAGTTCACCGGCAGTGTTTTAATGACGACAACGACCTTGGAGTTAAGATTTTTTTGACAAATAACGCAAGTGCGTACGTACCCGATCGTGACATTAACTTAAGTTTTAAATAATGTTTTCGTGAAATCACAAGTATTTTGAAAAACGTTCCTTGACGCATAACGCACGTGAGTACGTACCTAATCGTGTCATTACCCTAAGTTTTGAATATTTATTTACCAGGGCCACCCTGTTATGTGACTAACTAATCCCTAACAAGAGATATTCAGCATTATTTCGCAAATTAATTCTCAAGACAAAGTTACCGACTATTGACGATACAATAGGTGAAAATAGAATACTAATGTGCTCGCACTACATTGGACCTTAACATACTGGATTTAACATACTGGACCACTACCTAATACGAGTAGGCTTACATAAAGTTACTCTTCCACCTATATACCCTGCCTACGCGTTGCCCTTGCCTTTGAAACTTTACACGTTTCCATTCACAAATAATGGATCGTTGGGAATTCTATTCTGCCGTGTAATCAGATTATAAGTTATCAGTGTATCGAGGCAGTGACAATTCTGCCATGACCACAATATCGTCGGCAAACCGAAGGTAAGTAATGCATTTGCCATTCATGTTGATACCGAGTCCTTCCCATTCCAGGAGTTTGAAGGCATCTTCCATTGCATTGGTGAAGAGTTTTGGAGATATTACATCCCCTTGCCTCACACCCCTCTGCAATGGAATTGCCTCCGTGGTCTGATCCTGTACTCAAACCGACATGGTGGCGTTTCCATACAAACACTTCAGCACTTTGATATACCAATAGTCAATTTGGCACCGTTAGAGAGCCTGCAGCACTGCCCACGTCTCGATCAAATGAAAGGCCTTCTCATAGTCCACGAACGCTAAGCATAGTGGCAAATTATACTCCTCGGTCTTCTGTATAACCTGCCGTAGCGTGCGTGAATGTGGTATATGGTACTGTGCCCTTAACTTAACAAAATAGAGAGAGAGAGAGAGAGAGTAGGTAACTTTGCTGAGCGTAGTGAGTAAAATAATAATTGATTTAACATAGTGGGTTTTGCAAAAAGTCAATGCCAGCTAAGCATAGTGAAATCTGTTCGACAAATTATCATCATCATTCTTAGCAGGCATAAGAAGTCCACTGCTGAACCACAAATTACGCATACGGCGCGGCGCCCCGGACAGATAGTCCGCTTAGAACAAATTGCCATTTTTGATTACGCACACAGATACAGTGAGTTAACAGGGGATACCGGCACAGATTACTTAATAGTTACTAACGTAACAGATAAATCGCATCAATAGCAAAATGACAATTATCTTAATCCTAAATATGTGCTGTCATGTGTCAGGCATATATTGCCGGGGCTACCTCTTTCATTATCGATGTAGTACTGACGTGATGACGTTCTGTAGCTACTGACCTACAGTACGTCATCGCGTCAGTTGAACTGCAAGATTCGCATAAATGCTCTACGCGGCTGTTGACAATCAACTGCCAAATGGGAGTTCCATGTCCCGGCAGCTGGTAGGTAATTTTAATGCGCATGTTCGTGAAGTGACAGGGGCCTGATACCGGTCACAATCGGTCAAAATCCATCGCACTGTCGTGAGTGTTTTTGTTTTTTGTCGAACTTGGTGCAATTTTCACAAGATACATTTTTTTGGCGGGTTCTGTTAAGTACGAGTAGGTATAACCTACCTCCTTCGTTTTAAAAATTCAGAGGGAATATAGTAGTGAGTAGTAACCTTAAGCAATCAGGCAAGTTTAGGTAATTATACTGAGAAAAGGCGAGAGCGGTCTTTCTGTAAACCCTTTATTTTATGGCTGAACATAAATATACATTTCCAAAGCGATCGGTTGGAGGCGATCTACGTCTGACGTGAAAGCAGGTTTGGGCGTCCCATGCTGCGTTTGCTTCGAAAAGTCTCCAGTCTAGGACTTTTTACTTTTAACCAACTTCATTTAGGATACCCAAATAAAAAACTTAATGAACGCAACCTCGCTATTACGATGCCATTCCGTAAATTGCAGTATTAGACTAAAAATTGCATGAACATGATATAAATGGATGTCAATTCGAGGGCAGAGCTGATGCTGCGAAGCGCTGCCAAATTGAGCGTCCTTTATGACTCCATCTACCTACACTGACCAGTAAAAAAACGATTGCAACGCATGTTGGCTAGTCCGGAGAGCTAATAGGCTATGTTGTTCGCGAGTATAGTCAGTTGCCTAACGATATTAGTATGTGCAGTAATTAGTAAGGTTTGTTTCACTTAATGGTAACAGTTCATTCTAGCGCAAATAAACAAATCTTATCTAGGATCTTTATTATCTAGGTAACAAAGTATGTTTCTTTAAGTGGCTTATGTTCAAGTAATGTTGTTGTCTATTTCGTTGTATAAACCCTGTTAAAACATTGTTGAATTCAAATAAATAAATAAATAGGAGTCAGAAATTTACCTATGGGCCAAATTTTTTGATTAATCGTATTTGTTTCATATTAACTTCGGCCTTCATATTAATTTACATCCAAGACAATACAAGTCAAGTACATTAGTATATCACCTACCTACACACTTTTTTAGACTTTTTTACCCTCAAAACTTCACGGCCTCAATTTATCTTTCACACGTTGTAAGCAAAACAGGAACTTGGATTTTGGGGAATCTCGCAATCTTGATGGTTAAAATACCACCTGATTGCGCAATCAGGTGGTATTTTAACCATCAAACCCAAATTGCGCAATTTACGGAACTTGGCCTACAAATCAAACTGGAATTCCGTGATAGATTAAACTAACGCCATACAGATAGACTAGTCTCGGTCTAAAATACATCTCGCTTTGCAGTTCAAATGACTGGACAGTAGATAGATTTTAAAAACGCAAAAATATATAAATTTGCATAATCTGACGATGGTTTCAGGCGAACGAAAACCTACCTCTGGTGGTGGGGTAAGAGCAAGTAGAATTTTGCTGTTTTCATACATAGATGGAAAATAACACGATATCATAAATAATAATTATTCCTACCGCACCCGGCGCAAAAAAGCTAGTTCAGGCAATTCTAGCGAATGGCGTGAAGTGGCAAAATAATACAACGCGTTTTAACAGAAAAGTTAATTGCATTCCAAAACGGAATACTTTTTACCGTCGCAACAGAAACAAGCTGAGATTTATTATTCCCTGTGTTAATTTTAAAATGTCCTCGGACCGAGTAGCTGAGTTTCTAGCCAGGTGGATTAAAGTAATGAATAAAATACCCGGGTTCGCTTCAGCTAGCCACAGTTGGAGCAAAATTAAATAATCTCTTGAAGATTTCAGTAATTTTTCTTATTTCTGTTCATAGAAGTTGCTTGAGAATTATTTGTAACTTCAGCCGACCTAGTCTTTAAAAGATTACCTAATAGACTACTGAGGAACTGTTTTTTTAAAGACAGGTAGTTTGATTCAAGAAGTGGGAATTTCTCCTAATTTTTTATTTATTTACGCTTCATAAGATGTGTAAAAAGCGATTTAAAAGCTAGGAAAAAAATTAGAATATACTTGTCTTATAAATTAATAAATTTAGTATAAATTAATAGAATTGATATACTACGAATCATTTAATTTAAAATATACATGAATAATTGGAATTATTATTTTATTCAATTTATACTTTATATGATGAAGATTATATTATATTAAAAAGAATATTTATTTAATAAAATGAAAAAACTATTTTGGCAGAAAAATGTAATGATTAGGTAGGAATTTCAAAGTTGTAGTCGCGTAAGGTATGTAGGTTTAAATTGTATATCTTCAATTCATTGATACACCAATCAAAGCTCCTTTAGTGAAAAACGAAAATAATGTAGATATTCAAATGATTTCTTGGTGATAAATACTCCTGCATTTACGACCGACTTGGTGTAATGGTTAAGAAGTTGGCTACTACACCAGAGGTCGCGGGTTCGATCCCCGCACAGTACAAACATTTGTGTGCATGAACATGTCTGTTTGTACTGGTCTGGGTGTCTCCTATGTATAATAAGTATGTATTTACAAAAGAAAATGTATTTAAGTATGTTTATCCGTTGTCTAGTATCCCATAACACAAGCTTTAATTAGCTTACTTTGGGGCTAGATGGCGCTGTGTGGAATAATGTCCAGGGGTATTTATTCATTTATTTCGCCCTGAAAATGAATCAAGCACTATTCATTTCATAGGAATATAATATGCCGTGCACAATGTTTTATTAAAATTAGACTCAATCATTAAATAAATGAAATGAACTCACTTGTGGCGCTGACTTCTGGCCCAAGGGACTCGAACGCTTTCCCGAAGCTCAGTTTCAGGAGGCGATCAGAATCTGAAACGGAAAATTTGTGTAACGCCATCTATCGTGGAGTGGTAAAAGCAGCTTTTAGAAGAACGCTTCTTGCGTGCTAGTAATTGTACTAGTATGAAATATTGTTCATAGATGGCGGTTGTACCGGCTTTTTCGTGAAAAATATTCCTGATTCCTGCAGATTGTTCTAGTACTGCAAAACATGTTTAGATGGCGCTTTAGTCAGGTATGAATAATGTACATTCTAACCGTAATAAAAACGATTTGCAAAATTGTAGTGCTTTAATTTTCAAAAGAATTACATTAAAGTGACCTTATTTCTTTTTGGATCTTGATTTTCAATGTTGGTTCAAAATTTTGCTAACAAACTTTACCGCATTTTCTAAATTGTTTAAGTTTGGTAAGCGTTTTTTTCTAGTGTAATTTATAATAACTCTGTTTGATGAAGGCTTATATTTTGATATATCTGTCATCCTTCAAGAATCTCGCTTTTTTGACCTTACACCAGAAAATTTGAAACTATTTTTAGAATACTATTTCATTCAAAAAACTCAAGCTACAGCAAAAGCGATAAAGTTGGACAGTATTAGGTAAATGACATTCTGGAAACAAGATAGGCATCTAGTGCCATACAAAATAAGCACTAGCCTGCTGCCCTGGAAGGAAGCCAACGTTCCTATTCATACCTTGTTGGCTGCGAGCGCAAAATTTAACTGGATCTGGCGCATTTATTACAAACCGTCCGCAAAGTGTTCGGGGAAATTTTATTTAAGCGAAATTATTATTTCTTGCGAGGACAGGGTTGTGTTATTATTTCGAGACTTCAGAATTATGGCTTACTTGTAGTAGTAAGAAGGCCAAATGGCATGCAACATGGTGCTTAAAAAAATTCAGCATTGCAAATAAATTTGCAAGTTCGTAGCCGAGTTCGCGACGACACGTCCTCTGCTGCTGCTGCGTGAAGTCGGCTACGAACTTGCACCTTTAAGTTTAAGGCCTCAGCCTCGAATTTTGCGGGCAGCGGGGCGGCAGCGGCGGCGGGCGCGCTAGACTGGAGTGCACCGCTCGTTGCCCGCCCCCGCGCCGCGGTGCACTCCAGTCTAGCGCGCCCGCCGCCGCTGCTGAACCGCTGCCTGCAAAGGCCGCTGAGGCCTACAATTTCGTACTTGACAAGACGGATCCAAGACGTAAATGTGGCATAGTGGACATTGTGGCGTTTGATATCCTGCAAATCAACTGACTAAATGGTTCGTTACTGATCACAATTTAGTAATCAGATAATCATTCTAAAGTAGAATACTTTAGAGGTATATGCTTGATAATGCGTGACGTTGCAGGCAGAGAATTGTTTCATTTCGTTGTAGGAGGCAGGCAAAAGTGTAATCTTTATTTCTTGAATTAATTCGTGAATTGCGATCACCGTTAAATTCACAGTCAAACTTCAAGTTAGAGCTTTTGAATAATGCTAACCAGCAGCCGTGGAGTCAGGAGGTGGCTGGAAGTGGAAGGTGGCCGCGAAGCCTTGCCCAGCTGTGGCCGAGTTGGCGGTGAACTGCAGCAGGAGCGCCTGACCCGTAGACAGCACCTCGTACCCTGAAACAAAACACTATATTACAGAATACGTGTATTACGATACAAATATTTTTGGACATCTCCAGAGGCCGAATGTTTTTAACTGGCCCGTTTGCAAAATGGTGGCAATCCTGTCTTTAGCGCCGCAGGGCGTGGGTTCCCATGACAAACATTATTGGGACGAACGTTTTGTCTTTGTTATGTGTCTGGATGTTTTATCTATTTCAGTAAATAAAGTAAAGTAAAGTAACTAGCCCATAATTTGTCCCACTGCTGAGCAAAGGCCTCCATCAATCAAGTCATCGCTACAATTGATGGGTATTGGCTTAATCACTACGCTTGCCAAATGCGGGTTGGACACATCACATAACTGGGCTATGTTCCGGAAAATCCGAAAACATGCTTTACGCGGCCAGAGAATTTGAACCCGGGACCTCCAGCCTGAGCAGTAGTCCCAAGGTTTTTTTAAAAAAAATATTTCCATTGATCACTAATGTAAAAAGTGAAGGAAAATCAGACGCCTGCTTTTGCTCAACTCATGCTTACTACAATACTCTTTCCTTCCAGACATCGTTGGTTCAGAAAACTCTGGGCAAGTTGTATTTCACCCAAGTTATGAAACGAAGCTCAAAGCTGAGCACCCTTTAAGTTTAAACCGACCGTCTGTCAGTATAGTTGAAAGTTAATTCCCCTCATGGGCTTACCTTTGCGTGAATTCGTTTGTTATTTATATTGTGGGTGTCTGTGTAGTCATTTACAGTTCAAGCTTTACATTGTGAACTTAGTACCATCCGTATAGCTTGTCTAACTAGAAAGATACCAAACTACTTCTTTATTGCGTCCATATTTTGGAAAAGTATATGCTGACAATACCCATCCATTTGTAGCGATGATTTGGTTTCAATGTTTGAGGCCTTTGTTCAGCAGTGGGACAGCTCAGAGGCTAATAACTTACTTTTCTTCACTTTATGTATGCGTGAATGTGATGGTAGGGCGCGTCATTTCAGATTAGACAAGCTCTACCATAATTATGGTTCAGGCTTTTAGCAATAACAATCTACAACAACGTGTATGCCATTTCAGTTAGAGACGATATATCGCAGCCCCATACAAACACTTTACTACAGACGCTAGCGACTATCGCCGGCGTACACTCACGGTCCGGGTACTGAACAGTAGAGCTACATACTACCTGATAGGTTGGCATATTTGTTTGTATGTAAGGTGTTAGAATATATTCATGCATTTCTGCTCATTCATCGAGTATGGAATAAAAGTACCTACGAAGGCAGCTTCGGTGGCTGTCATACTTAATCTAATAATCTGTAGCTTGCGGATCAAGCTCTCGTAAGAGGGCTTAGTGTATGGAAGAGTGTTTGGAAAGATTTCGTGGTTTTTGCTCGTCTGAGCCTAAGAATAAAAGGCTAAAGGCTTATAAGACGTAACTAGACTTTAGATGGATTCTAGGTTCTATGACATTCAATGTTTGTATGCAAGATCCATATTTACTATATTATAAATATGAAAATAACTCTTAAGGCTGGGATTGAGCACCCCGTCCGATAGAGCATTCGGTGGGCCACTGATTAGTTTTGCGCGAACGGAATAACGCCGCGGCTTCCTTCTGTTTTCATGTAATGAATTTATTATGAAATAACATAAGACAAATTAAAAAGTTTTAAAAGTTGTCGACCTAGAATATACAAAGACCCATCTATATATATAGTGCAAAAGGTTAATAATGAATATTTGAAAGTAAAACAAAAAATCGTGAACGTATCTTTGTGTTTTTTTTTATCGGTGAAATTATGCTTTAATGTGGAAAAGTTGTCGCCTTAGTTAAAGACACTGACCTACTTTAGTAGTTATCTTCATACAAAGTCGATCAAATATTGACAATCTTGGGAAAGCAGAGCGTTAATTGGATTGATGAATTTTGGTTTAAAAATGCTATTATATTAAACTTTGGGATACCAGCTTCGGCACCTACGCTACAATTTTAACGATAGAGATAAAAAGTCGCGGGCAAAGGGTAGTATGTTACTCTTACCTTGTTATATGTTACTTCAAAGGTTAATTTGCCACTTGAACATTATTTCATTTTCTTTGTTGACTTTCGAGATGAAGAAGATGAAATGATGAAAATTTAAAAAGAAATGTTTTTGTTGAACTCGTTTGATTTTCATGTAACTGTAAAATATTTTCGAAATCACGTAGCTCTAATTATAATAATTTAGAAGATAATTCAACATGTAAAATGTAAATAGAGCATTTTTACCTACCCATATAAATTGTAAAAGTAGGTAAACTAAATATGTTCATTTCTCAGTGACACATCATTGCCCTTCCACTTAACCACATTTCTGATATCTTGTTTATTTGTCGATTGCACACAATTTTATCTAACTAGGAATTTTATTGTGACCTTAGGCGTATAAACATGCACCTTATTGTGATATATAGGTATGCATTGCTCTATTGCAGATAAGAGAACTTACCCGAAGATCATCGGTTAATCATGATGTATCATTAGCTAACCCTCAGGGCCGCATGCTTGTTTTTGCCACTTGGTTCAGTTTTACAAATATCCATAAATGTTTTCATACGATCAAGGGCGAGGCCTTTTCCCTACGTTCACATGGACAATTTTTTCACGAAGTGCACGATGAAATGAAGATCAACAAATTGCCGAAAATATCAATATTGAATACGATTATCAAAAGCAACACTAAAGATCAAATTGAGGATTACTTGCCACTCGGTGGAATCGGTCGTTATCATTGCATGTTACCCTTCCCCTACTAACTACTAGTAACTTTAACATTCTACGTATATCAATATCATCTTCTATCATAAGAGTGTAGTTACCACTACACATAACATATTGTAAAACACATGTCCTGTGGTGGGAGTCGAATTCAAATATCTCGCAATCCCACCCACTGGATTGCGAGATATTGATCATTCAACTATTGAGACCTCAAGACAACTAGGTGCGCAGTTCCTTTGTAAATATTTTAACAATGGTACTGAAATAAGCTGAAGTATCAGTGTAAAGAAAAATCATTCAAATTAACGAACCTAAAGAACTAAGAACAGTATAAAACATCTCGTTACTGTCACGTTGTCGAATCCAGAGAAACAAATATTTTAACTTAACATTCAGGTTCCGTAATATTCAAGTAACCTCAAAATTGTAGCAATTCTATAAAACAGTGCCTTCGAACAATACTGCGTAGAAAGGCATGAATACTGAGAACGGAAATTAGGTATTGAGAGTGGGGCAGCAATCACGGCGCGCCGCAACTGGGGCGGAGAATGTCTAGGGTTGCCACAGATAAGTTATTGTAAAACATATTCGAAATAGAAAAAAATATTTTAGGACATCGTTCCGTTTTGAAAAAAACACAAAAGTGGTAAGCAGAAAACAAAAAAAAGGAACAAAAAGAAAAAGAAAACATTCTCACTCAGCATCTAACATGGACTGGTGGGCTCTGATGCTGATTTTTAGTGCATACAATGTGAATGAAATGAAATGAATAATGATAAACGTTGCGGTTACAATGGAATGGAAGCTAAATCTTCCGCTCTCCAGGCCGACGACAGACTTTTTTAATTTTCATAATGTTAAAACTTGCATTAATCTGTGAGTATACTCATTCCATCCGTGTGGTGTTTATAATAATGGACATCGCATTGTTATACATGACTTGCCACAAGATCTGCAGCAAAGGGCGCAAAGTAAAAATCACCTTAAAACATTGTTGAGGAGGCATTACTTGTCCTTATGCCCATAGCCTAGAATTTGTTAATCTAAGGTTATAAATCTAAGTAAAATGATAAGTGTAATATGAGATAATATGAATATAACTGCAATAAACCGCAAACATCATTAAATACTCGTACTTACTATAAAATTAGACCATTAAAGTTCACTAATATTCACTTTCTAATGAAATAAATGTAAGTAAAATGATAAGAATAGTTAAGTACTATAATAATGATTTACTCGTATAATTATAACGAACCGTTAACATTACTAAATACTAAATTAATAATACTCATGAATATTTACTTCGAATATTATGAATGAAATACCTACGTAATATGTAATTTATTTAAATAATATGTATACATGTATCTAGGTTAAGCTAGGATATAAAACTATTAAAGCATGTCCACGGGAACCACTACCGACAAACTGTTGCACAGTTTGGCAGAAAACAATAATGAAGCACTTGTAATTTTATGGTTCAATAAATAAATAAATAAAAAACATAAAACATTCAAAAAAGGTTTTAATCTTAATTTTATCACCTCAGAATGATTACCTTCATTATGCATCTGTAGCCTGAGCCATATTGTGTTATGGTTGATTATGTTCATCACATTTTAGGAAGAATCAGGGATTGACCGGAAGGGCTACGACAAGGGACTCCTTGTTACAAATATTTAAATTTATATTTCAGCATTTCTAGTAAATCAACTCCTACGCTTCAAGCTAGGGAATGGAAATTAATAAGAGTTTCTCCAAAAAAACTTAATTTTATGCCAGAGAATTAAATATTGTTCAAGTACACAGAAATACTAATAAAAATTAACGAAATGTAAAAAAAGTCATAAAAATCTTACAAAAATAAGTTAAAACATTTGACATTAAAAAGTAATTTGGTGGGATTTACTCTTTCAGCAACCCTATATCCCAGTCAGAGCTACTTTGACGTAGCATTATTCATTCAAAAAGGGTAGTTTCGATTCGGACGACGACGGTAGGTGACGTTCGCGAGGTACTATTGAAAGCGAGGTTGATCGATCAGATTCGTAATTTTTTTCTATAGGGACTTAAAACAGACTGAACTTCAAAGTTGATGTGGGTACGGGTAAGAAAAGACGAAGACGAACTCTACTACGAGTTGCCACACTACCAAATTTACATTATCGTTCGCGTAAAAAAAATGTATTGGGATGACACATGACATGATATAACATGACATGTAATGTATTGGGATTTGACATTGTCATGTCATGTCATGTGTCCCATTACAATTTTTTTACGCGAACAATAATGTAAATTTAAAGTTGCAACTCGTGGTAGACGTACAAGCGTCTTGCAAGTCAGAATTGCTGAAGCACATTTGTACATGTATTTATTCTGGTATAAGCTGTCTTTGCATTTGTACCTCTACTATTGTATAACTACAATCTACAATAGTTAACTACAGTAACTTGAACGCCTTTTTTAGTTACATAACTATTGACAAGAGGCCCTGTACCAATGTCATACAAAACGATAAACGCTGGCGAGTGTCAGCGGCTTAAAATAATGGTAGAGCAACTGTTCTATTTTGCCTTTAAGGCGGTCCCTCACCTCACCTAGAGGATTTCCCTAATTTAACGTTTCAGATTCGATTTTGAGCATTACGATACTACCTTACAAAACTTCAAGAAAGTTGCATCAAAATATTACACATTGTATCATCAAGTTGCGCACTGTAATGCTCAGTGCCTTACCCTCACCAACGTAATGCTCGAATTTGTAACATTACAGTTTGCGCATTGTAATGCTCGGTTCTCCTCCCTGACTAATGTAATGCTCGACTCTGAAATGTTGCATTACAGGAAAATGCTCCAGGCGAGGGAGCACCTGGTTACTTCAGGAGTAAATTATGAACAAACAGCTGCATTATATTTCTAATGCCTGAAATATCAATGTACAATACTTAAATGCAGTAGGATTAATATGTGCAGTAAAACAGTATCGCGGTACGCTTGAATCACAAACATATCTTGCCATCACTCTTTGCGTGAAACATTTATGCAAAAGCTACCTACGAAGTCCGTATTTGCTTGGTGAGAATCAGCTATTAGGACTTGTTGGGGAGGGCCCCGCTTCGTGCCGCGAAACACTTTATGCAACGCGTCGTCACCCCATCTTGAACCGACGAATTGCAAAACATGTCGCTTTTCGCAACTCCCGATGCCTCACGTAGTCACGTCCTCACAAACGAGTTCTTCTTACAGAAGCAAAACCGTTAGTCTTCATACATTTTTGAAAGTAAGCTAGCCTTTACTATTGGCAGGCCATTGTTACTGCATGTACGAGGGGCATGCCAAAAGAAGTTAGATACTCTTTGGTCATTTGATTGACACTGGCAAGTTATACACCATCCTAAAGGCTGGTTGTTTATTGATATATTTAAAAATAGAACCTACATATTTTATTTTATTATATTTGAATAAGCATCATTTTTCCGAGAATCTGGCGGGAATTCGCTTGCAGCAATGGAGCTCAGTCGACGTGATTTTTGCGCTATGATTTAAAGACCATAAAAAAGGTTCAAAGCCTCAAGAATGTTTTGAACTTTTGACTACTACTTTTGGTGAGTCTGCTTGTTCACGAGCAACAGTATTTAATTGGTTTGCTGAATTTAAAAGAGCACGGGGATGTCTCAAAGATGAAGCGAAGATGGGTCAGCCGCCAACCGCGGTCATACAAGAAAACGTTCGTGCAGTCGAAAAACTTATTCGCGAAAACCGACGAATTACGTATGTAGAGCTGGAGCAAGAACTGGGAATTGGATCAGCAGCAATGCAAACCATAATTCACGACCACCTTTCTCTCCGTAAACACTGTTAGAGATGGGTGCCGCACAAACTTACCGATGAGCAGAAAGACCGTCGGGTGGATTGGTGCCTATTCATGACACATAAATTCGACGGTGGCGAGAAAAAAAACGTGTATGATATACTGACTGGGGACGAAACATGGCTATATAACTATGATCCCGAAACAAAGCGACAGTCGACTATATGGTGTTTTGAAGATGATCCAACTCCAACGAAATGTCGCCGTGCACGAAGCATACAGAAACAAATGGTCGCCTTGATTTTCTGCAAAACGGGCCATATTGCTACTGTAGTGCTAGAGGATCAAAGAACGGTGAACTCTGAATGGTATGTGACAGTTTGTGCTCCAACAGTAATATCAGCTTGGTGGTATGAAAGCAAAGTAGATGCACTGGCAGCCTATAATTTCGAGATTTCTGAGGTGTCTTAAGAAGCGTGGTCAAAGGTATTTTCCAATTGGTTCAAACGTATGGAAAAGTGTATACATGCTTAGGTTGAATATTTTAAAATATCGATACTTGTATTAAAGAATAAATGTTATAATTTTTGAGTATCATATTTCTTTTGGTATGCCCCTCGTACTTGCGCGCGATAATTACCTTCCAGCCGCCGGGTATTCCATGACTCATTTGGCAGTTTGTTGTCAACAGCCACGTAGAGCATTTGTACGCGAATTTTGCAGTTGAACTGACGCGATGACGTACTGTGAGTACTGACTACTGACATCTATATCAAAATAGGTAGCCCTGGCAATAATAAAATATGTCTGTCACATGACAGCACGCATTTTGGATTAAGAAAATTGTAATTTTTCTATTCTATATGTGATTTATCTGTTACGTAGTAACTATTAAGTCATCATCATCCGTGCGTTCTATCCCGGTTGTGAACCCACACCAGTGTGTGGGGTCCCAGGGCCCGCGTTCCGGTTTTTTATTTTCTTGGCCAACTTCGCGTGGTCTTGTGCATCCTCAGTGGTGAGTCTGTTGGCACGCAAGTCACCCTTGACGACGTCTAGCCACCGCTTCTTGGGTCGACCTCTTCTGCCGGTCCCCGGCGAAGGCGGCATGGCCAGACATTTGTTGCCCACGTAGTTTGCCGATCTCCGTGAGACATGACCATACCAACGTATGCGGCACTCTTGCAGCTTGTCTGCGATGTCACGAACACGAAAGCTGCCCCGGATGTGGGTGTTCCGCACGCGATCTTTGCGTGCGACTCCACACATCCGACGCAGCATCTTCATTTCCGTGACGCGCGTATTTTCGTTTCCTGCTTGTGTCGCTCTAGTAACGGCTATGTTTCACTGCCTTATAGAAGGACAGGCCTAATGATGGTTTTATAGATTTTTTATAGTTTTATCCCTTCAGCTTGATCGGCATTTTAGGGTCACAAATGACACCAGTCGCCTCACGCCATTTGGCCCAAGCCGCGGAAATTGGGGCTCTGATGTCGCTGTCGATGTCCCCGGACGCGCATAACACAGATCCCAGGTATTTGACACGGTCCATGCGCTCGACCACGTCATCGCCTATGCGGACGGACTGGTGATTTGTGGTGTTGCAGGCCATGTACTCCGTCTTCGCCACATTAAGTTTCAGACCGCTGTTTTCAAGTGAATTCTTCCACTTATTCACCCGTTGTACCAGCCGTCCCCTGTCCGAATCTGCTAGCGCAATATCATCAGCATACATAAGCAACCAGGGTGGTTGCTCGTGGTGGTCTAGGATGCTGTTTGACAGAACGTCGAAAATATTACGCTGAACAGAAACGGGCTCAGCACGGAGCCTTGGTGTACTCCAACGGTGGTAGGGAAGGGAAGCGTGTCACCAACCGCAGTCCTAACGGAACTGGAATCGTGGTACATGTCCCGAATAATGTCAATAAAGACCTCGGGAACGGCCTTGCACCGCAGCGCCCAGCCGATCATCTCACGAGGGACACAGTCGAAGGACTTAGGCACATATTACTTAATAGTAACTATTAAGTAATACTCGTATGTATGTGCTGTTAGATATGTGTTATTGATTAGACCAATAGGTCTAATCGAGAAAGCAATAGGGTAGTTGACTTTTTTGTGTTGAGTTGTTATCGAAAGACCTCTCAATAATAGAAACATTGGTATTTCGAAGAATTATTTCGAAAACACGAAAACTCCCCGAGATATGACAATTCTAAATATCATATTTTTGAACTTGCCCAAAACGCTCCTGTCGCAAGATGGTGACGTCACAGTATGCCTATTTCTATACGTTCTGCAAGACACTTGCTTGGCAGCTATATTAAATTTTGCGTTTATAAATATGGTTTCATAACAAAAGTTACTACAAATTGTGGTAACTATATGTACTTACTTATTTTAATTTATTTCACACTTTTAAAATTTTACTTGCGAACTAAAATTCTACATAATATATTAAGTAGAATTTTAGTTATTTTTTAGTGTATTTTTTGATTTTTTTAATAACCTTTAGAATTCGATGATGTTGTCAACTACCCAATTACTATAAACTGCGTTTCTACTAACTAATACACCTTTTATTCTCTGATAAAGTGAATGCAAAGCCTTACCGAGCCGAAGCTACTTTGATGCGGCATTATTCATTCAAAAAGGGTAGGAAGATATTGGAAAGTGGCGGACAGACGTCAATACCAATAAAACCGCTTTCAAACAGTTACAAATCAGCCATTGAAATAGAAGATCACTTAGAAATCTCACATTAACTTGGTTAAAGATATCATACAATCATCTAACCAACGAGGCCTTTTCTTTTTATCGTTCTTTTTTTTATACTAGTTCTTAGTGTGTAGATACTTTTGTTGCTGTCTCTAGTTCCTATAAGTCTGCTTTTGTCCTCCAGATATCTCTAGCGTAAAAAGTAATTATTTCGTTTAAGGGTTTAGAGGTTTAAGAGGGTTTCCATTAGGTTATAAGAGCAACTTATTTAGCGCCACAAACCGTAACTCTTCGCTTTGTTCTAACATCTTGTTATTTTCTTTTCCAGACTGTTGAGCGTTGGCAACGCGAGCTGACCAGAGTTGAGTATAGGTATAAAACCACAAATTCTCGCTAATAATCAGATAACCTCAAATTTTACAAATCGGTACACACATTCCGGTTCACGAGTGACGGATGGCGTGGTGGCTGATCTGATCTGCCTTCAAAAAAAGAGCGCCGTCCATCAATCAGGGCAAACAATAAAATCGAAACTTTGTGAAATACTGTTCGGAAAAACAAAGTCCTGTATTCCGTAGGAAATCCGAAACTGGATGTTACAACTAGAAAACATTGCTTTTGTTGTATCTCTCGATCGTTCTGTTACGTCACATTATAATGCACTTTAATTTTTGGCAAATACCGGAAGTAACGTCAACAATCGCCAAATACAACAGCTCCGGCCTCGAACGCTCCGCGGCTAAACAAATGCTCAATCCCTGTCTAAAGTCGTTAGTAAATTGAGTATATACAGGGTTATATTTTTCCCAACCTTCAAAATTTTCGCAGGCATTATGCATCAATCGAAGACAGCTTTTTTTAAAAAAGGGTAGGTTTTTTACTAGCTTTCACATTACAATATTTTTTTCGTTCTGATCATTCGTGCGGCGTGGTTACTTCGTTAAAATTAAATTTTAACTTTTGAATAAAGCGCGGGCAGGGAGTTGAGAGGCAGTTGAAAGGCTGCGAGTCCACCGCCACTCGCGTCGCGCAGTGTCAACGAAACTAGTGTTTATTTTACCTTTTAGTGGTTGTAATAACTCAACATTTTAGTACTGAAGGTTATCAAACAGAAAAATACGTATTTTGCCATTTTCTCCATAGATCCTAATATTTTAATTTGGATAGTGTTTATAAAGTAACCCTGTATAATTCACACGGTTTTTGCAGTTAACATAATCGTTTGCAGCCATGACGCCTCCTCCATAAGACTGGTTGGTTATACTCGTAGCCGGTCTACATCCAAGATTGGGTTTGCGAACCTTGTTATTAGTCTGGATAAGCTCTTCTCTGTCTGTACCTTTTGATCCTATTTTGTAGCTTTCTTGTGTACTTTCTGGGACATTAGATTGCCTTTTGCTGGTTTTTGTAGGATAGCTGTATGAATCTTACGTAAAATGTGCCTAAGGGATTTTACACATATAAATACAAATTTCAGATGAAATAGTACCCGTACCTTGAGTTAACGATAGCGTCGGTAATGTCTGTAGTATTTGTTTATAAGGTGGTTTGTTTTCCATACAAAAATCCATCGACATTCACGCGCTAATACGAAACGCTTATTCACTTATTTTCATAAAAGCAATAAAAATAAAATGTATAATATCGGTAATTATATCACACGATTAAAAACTCCTATGGAATTTAGTTTTAGAGTTTATTCAGATTACTGAAATTATAATAATTATTTTAATTGATTTTGCGTAAATTAGCATCCCTAAACAAGTCCCCACGCAAATATCTAGGCATATCTACTACTGAACCACCTTACAGCGTTTTTAGTTAATAGCAATGGATTTGAAAACGGCATATTAGTTACTGTGGATCTAATATGCCGTTATGCCTAACTACCATAGTTCACGTTAAGAAAACTCATGGAAGATGGCAGTAGTACAGTTTAATTCAAAAAATATTACCTGTAAGCTCGTTGCACAGCATTGCTATGGCGGGGGATGAGGTGTCTCTGCCATCAAACACTTTGATGATGTCGGCCCGACGAAGGCAACTGAAAGCAAAAGACAAGGAGTTTATAATATTTGATACGAGTATCTTACATCAATAATTTCTGATGCCATGCTAAGTAAAAGTTGTATTTAGGGGTCGGAGATTAATATAATAATATAATAAAACGGGTATTTACACCTACAAATATCATGTATTTTCCTGACGATAAAAATAACCATCTCATGTATATTTTATCTATTTGAATATTATAAAGATTAAATACTTGTTGGTTTGTTTGCATTGAAAAGGCTCCCAAACTACTGATCCGATTCAAAAAATTCTTTCAACAATCTATTTATTTATCACAATTAAACGGGATAATCCCAGTTACATATTTATGGAAGCTACAGGAAGGAATACATCACACCAATTTTTCGACTTTGTTTA
This sequence comes from Udea olivalis, assembly GCA_947369235.1. Lineage (NCBI taxonomy): Eukaryota > Metazoa > Arthropoda > Insecta > Lepidoptera > Crambidae > Udea > Udea olivalis. The sequence continues at coordinate 14,732,879 of OX376349.1, read as the reverse complement.
AAAGCGATTGAGGACTGTTAATGAATATATTCAATTCAGGGTTAGCGACCAGTAACATGTTTAGCGCATACGACACAGCGGGGATTGCTCACGAGCTACACGGTGGAATAGCGAACACGGTGGAATAGCGAAATCTACAGCTACCAGCGAGTAATATAGGCTATATTCTGAGCCTACATTTAAACGAGAGAAATAGTCCACGCGGGCGAAGCCGTTTACGGGCTAGTCAGGAATAATTTTAATTTCTTTGAAACTTCACAATTATTATTGACGACACGATTGGCGTAGTGTGCTGTAGCACGGTTTCTCGCCTCGATTTCCGTAGTGTCCCGGGTTCGATTCCCGGTCGGGTCAATTCAGGAAACGATCTTTTCTGAATTGACTCGGGTCTGGGTGTGCTGGGAGACGCCCCTAGCTTATTTCCTTGTGTGGTACCTCGTAACACAGGGATTTAATAATCCCTACTTCGAGACCATTACAAGAGGTGTGTTGTCTGGCGCATATTTATTTTTATTTTTATTTATTTTATTATGTTATGAAATTGTTTTGGTATTTTTGACTGTGTACTAAATATAGTTTCTACGTACTTTGACATGACAATTAGAATTTGTGAAAGTATACAATAATGTAATAATATATATTTTATAAGAAGTTTATAATATACTGTTTTTACTGCATTCACAAAGATCAGGGTAAGAGTAAATGGGGCAAAACCTACGAGTAAAGTTGCACTGCAGCTCTGCAGCTACAAGCATTTCATTTTTTGAACGGTTAGGCTCGAAGCTTTAATCATTCAGCAGGAACTCGAAGGCAGGTGTTCCAAATTGAAATATTGATCGTTAATCAGAAATATCGAGCAGGAAATGTCATTTGCTCATCGGAACAAAATAACACGATTGAAAAAACGGTTTATGACCAACAGGTTTAGCGAAATTCCGAGAGCCGCCTGAGCTAAAATATAATAATTTGCGTGCGTTGTTTTTAATTTCACCATTTGTCGGAATCCAATAATCCAATTAATGTGTTGGTAAAGACAAAATTTATTTCCGTAAAATTATCCTGATGATAAAACAACTTTTAATCATAAGGATTGATATGCTTGTGTAGTGATGATGCTCAAAATCTACCTTTTAATTTACATTATTTTTTAACATAAATTTTACCTTATAGCTACTTACTTATAAAAGATAGATGTATTGTGTCACGTACATTTTTATGGATCTACTAAAAACCTATATTTTTGTAGTACATTGTATGCATGTATATTCAACAGTGGGGCCAGCGCACGCACGGAAAGATTTTCGGTAGCGCTTTTTCCCGGATTACTTTATAAGTGTTATTAAGATTGATGTCGCTGAAAACGAAATATTTCAAAGCAAATATATGCCTATAGCAATCAAGGATAATGGAGCTTTTTAACAGTGAACGAATTTTTGAAATCCGTTATGTAGTTTCGGAGATTACCTCTCCCAAACATACAAACTAACAAACACTTAATAATATCATCTTAATAATATTAGTGTAAATGAGAACCTAGAGAACTCAACCAGATAATGAGAGTAATTTAATGGAAGATGATGAGGCTGCTGAGTAGAAGCAGACGTGAGATCGTAAAGTTTAATGCCGAATAAGTGCATTCCTTCCTCTAGTCTAGGCGTTTGCCAAAAATGATAGTTATTATAGTAAGCTGTTACCAGAGTAGCTAATTCAAGAAGAGTCCTACCACTTAACAAATTAAAGGCCTATGCGAGTGCAGTAAATAGTCGAATGAAAAAAAAATATATATATAAGAAAACAAAAAAAACAAGCATGATTTTGTTGTTTCTGAATTAAATAAATAAATAAATATGCGCCAGACAACACATCTCTTATCATGGTCTCAAAGTAGGGATAAATATCCCTGTGTTACGAGGCACCAGACAAGGAATTAAGCAAGGGGCGTCTCCCAGCACACCCAGACCCAGGCCAATTAAGAAAAAAACATTTCCTGAATTGACCTGACCGGGGATCGAACCCGGGACACTACGGAATTAAAGGCGAGAAACCATGCTACTGCGCACTACGCCATTCGTGTCGTCAAACAAATATGTTAATAAATAAATAAATATCCCTGGACATTATTCCACACAGCGCCATCTAGCCCCAAAGTAAGCTAATTAAAGCTTGTGTTATGGGATACTAGACAACGGATAACATACTTAAATACATTTTCTTTTGTAAATACATACTTATTATACATAGGAGACACCTAGACCAGTACAAACAGACATGTTCATGCACACAAATGTTTGTACTGTGCGGGGATCGAACCCGCGACCGCTGGTGTAGTAGCCAACTTCTTAACCATTACACCAAGTCGGTCGTCATAATGTTATACATAATGTTATACAGCCAGATCCTTTTTTATGGTTAATAACACTGTCAAATGTAAACTCCTGTCTCTTTCAGCCTCTCCTTTATTCTTGCCACAAGACGCCATTACCCAGTGGTAAACATCAAGACCTGAGATAGAACACTTCAAAAATCATTCAGAACATTCCTACTTCTGACACCTCCGAGGCCATGTGGCAAGCCGTGGCCCGAAATGCAGAGGTCCCAGCTTCAAGTTACAGGTTGAGCCAAGATTTTGCAAAACAAAGTTATCCAACCCGCATTTTGATTCGAATGTTGGAGGCCCATTGCCCAGTATTAACTTTACTGGATTTTATTATATTTAAGTCAGTGGCCTTATCACAATAGCTTATATCCAAAGATAGAAACTAAAAAATTCGACCTGATCCTAGGGACTCAAGTGGGATCCGAACCCGCGACCTTCCACAATCCGGGTGGGTGCTCTTCCGACTGAGCTACCGAGGCCGTTATCAGACCCGGCGAATTTATCTAGTGAATTTTCCGTTGGAAGCCAACCCGAAAGAAATATTTTTGCAAATATTTGACTTTCGATTAAGATGAAACTAGCTAAAGGATAAGTGACTTTTTATTTTTAGCTTTAACAATGCACTATTTTCTATACAAAGATAGAAACTAGAAAAATTCGACCTGATCCCGCTTGAGTCCCTAGGTAAAAATTCTAGCTAATATCCAGTCAAGTTAATTCCATAGAAGGATAGTTGCGAGCAATTCCGCCACTAATATTTAGCATAGAATGGGCGTGCCAGGTAACCGCTTACTGGCAGGAAATTAAAGATCCTATTTGGAACACTCAGTTTAGTGAATGAACTTAACAAGTCATAGGGGGTTGGAAATAAGGCCCCTGTACCTGATGGTACACGCCGATACACCGTTACGCCGATGTTTTTGTATGGAATTTCGGTATATAGCCTCTAGTGAATTGTAATGTACCTAAAAATGGCATACTATACTATTTTCACTGTAAGATGATATGCCTGACAGCTCTTATTGTTCCGTGACACGCATACTATTTCAAACTAAATAAAAAGAAACTGGCGATAGAAAACGTTATAAACTATTAAAAAACTATTGTTCTTTCGAATCTTATCAAGTAAATTATTGTTATTATTATTAACTGTTAATAAATGAAGTAAATTAAATTAAATTGCTGAATCTATACAGCGCCTAATGCGTTAAAAGGAACGCCATTCAATAGTGTATTGACACAATTGAATCGACAAAAAATCGATGAATAAGAGCGACCATTTTGTAATCACGTCATTCGCATTAGTACGAGTGCGTCTTCATTGTGTGCTATTTTTTAACTATTATTTTTGAGATAGCGCGTTTTATTTATAACTTATCAGTCATAACCCGTTTATTAAGAATTTATTTAAAAATTAAAAATCGGTAAATCCGATTCCATTTCCTTTGCCAACTCGATTAAAATATATTCGTTACATCACTATAAATGAGAATTATGGACTGTCAGGGATATCATCATACGGCGAAAGTAGTGTAGTTGCTGTTGTTAACAATAGTAGTTTGCTTGAAGTGAACTAATGGTAGGGGTATTCCTTTATACCTTACGCTCGTTATCCACTCATAACCTAATACCACTAGTGTGAGCATAATTAAATTATGTCCATAACGTGCTCTAGTACTCCGTTAATGAGTCCCGACTATAAACTATATCAGCTGTTAATTAACAGGATAATGCATGGACGTCCGCCTGGGATAGAATTTACATTTCATTGAAGGCTTTATTCGCACCATTTAATTTCAACTAAAGTTCGTGTTGCGGGAATATTCCGGAGCCAATAGCCGGAATCGATTGTGGGAATGCGGTGGGTACATTGTGTTGGGAATGTAATAAGATTAATGAGTATTCAATTGGTAAACATTGATGTAATTAGCCCAAAATATTCAAATTCATAGTTTCATATTATAACGATTTAATATTTAAGTTTAATCATGAATATTTTATTTGTAAACGTGTGAGTGGTCGCATGAGTTTTAAAGAATAAACCCACAGACACCACGTTGGTTTACTGGCCGTGTTGAGTCTCCTTTTTCAAAATAACTTTTTAGGTTTGCTGCGTCTTTTCTGGTACGCACCGCTAGGGAGTGGAACGCTCTCCCTGCGTCTGTGTTTCCGGATACTTACAACCTTGGTGTCTTCAAGGCTAGAGTGATAAGGCATTTTCTGGGTAAGCGTGTACCACCATCGGCCTCGTCATCGCTTACCACCAGGCGAGACTGAGGTCAAACACAAACCCATTTTGAATTAAAAAAAATATATATCTTTTAACCCTGTAAACAGCGATTTTAAGGCGCTGCGCAAACGTAGACACTTTTTGTTACCGACACGGAACACCATCATAGGGAACCGTAGTTGCTGTGTCCTGTAGCGGTGATCAGGCACAGTTTACGTATGCGCAGGGAGTGAATGAATACAAACTGGTTCTATAGAAATCAAATATTCATTGGTAGCTTGTATCTAACACCAGACACAAAAGTGTCTACGTTTGCGCCCTGCCTAAATCGGTAAACTTCAATAGCCAAAACTTCCCCATGGACTGTTGGACCCCTATCCGGTGACAGAAAACATTGAAAACAAACTAAATCAACTCGGATAACGGCGGAAGACGTTGGGTTCTAATACCATTGTTGAAAAGTGGGCTTCTGAGAGATTCGTTGACGATTGACTATGACGGCATAGTCACTTGTCTCTTACTACCCCGCTTGGGATAAAGTCGCGATTGTATATAAATAAATCAGAGGCCGTATTACCATCTCATAAAGCCAGTCAGTTAATTTTTCTAATCTGAGCGTAGCGAGTGATTTCCTAATATGATCTCTCATTTTCAGAAAGTCAGCGGTTACCTGTCAATAATGCATCCTCTAGGCCAGATAACTAACGGAATTGCTCGCTACACTCAGTTTAGGAACTTAACTTGACTGGCTAATGGCTATAAGAGATGGTAATACGGCTCCGGGAATAAAAGCATTCTCCCAGCATCCCTCCGATTCAGAACGAAGTTATCGACCGATTCGGTAAGTTTGTTTTGTATAGTAAATGGCCCGATTAACGGTAGCAATCAATATTTTTATATGTTGAAGCCAAAGGCCTTTAGTATTCATAATTAAATACCTTACTAATATTAAAAATGCGAAAGTTTGTGAGGATGTATGTATTTATGTTTGTTACTCATTCACGCAAAAACCACTGAACAGATTTGGATGAAACTTTACAGTATTACATTGCAGCTTATACATCAGAATAATACATGGGCTACAGTTAAATATAGATTTTATGTAATTTAGCCATAATATAAAACTATAATGCGGGCGAAGCCGCAGGCGGAAAGTTAGTATAAAAAGAAAAGAAAATAACCGAATAGGTCGATACATTTGTTCTAACTCGGGGAGTTGGTCACTTCAGAAACTATCGCGCCGGCCAAAGAGTACCTAGTAACATTGTCGTAGCTATTGGGGCGATTTTTACGGCATACTTTATGTTAAAGTCCACCGAAGCGCTTGTCAAGTGATATTCAATATTTTAGATCAAGGATTCTATTACGGCATGCAGGTATAACGGTTTTATTACCCCGTCCGTCGTCGGATATTGTCGGAGATTTTATGAGATTTCCATAATAGGTTCACGAGTAAGCAAAGGTGCTGTGACCCACTTGCTATTGCGCTGAGTGGAAGAAAGTTAAAAATCGGAAATTTTCCCTTAGTCTGCCCAAATTTTTAACTGAGCGGCTTCAATGTGTGAGTTATGCGTGAATTTGTTTTATTCCTTATTGTTGAGTTGACTTCGAAGTAAAAGTAGAATAAAAAGTCGATTTAGACCATTTTAGGGATATCACATGGTAGACATATAAGACCAGGAAAATCAAAGACATAAATAACACGACGCTCACGTGTCACGATGTCGCAAACTGAAATGTACCCTAATGTATCCAATCCCTAATTTGCCTGACGCCTGATTCGCTGATTTTCAGCAGGCCCACGTGGTTAGCTCGTTTATAATAACATTTAATTACTATTACATACTACCTAAAATCCTCCGATAACGTTACAAGTGACTTCTAGGAAAACATTTGTAATTTAATATCCAAATAAAATATACTATTTACTTACCTAATATCGCCTTTCTGTAGAGATACTTCTTCAAAAACCACCTTGACACGTTCTTTTGGTCTGAAATGAAGCAAACAGTTTGTTAATGCTTTTGCTAGCTAACCTAACTCACTATTCATGTTTGCATCCATACGAGCACTTCAATAATAGGCTGAACTAAATAAAATAATAATAATAAATATCCGGGACAAATTACACAAAGATCATCTGACCCTAAATTAAGCAGAGCTTGTACTATGTAAATATTTAAGTATGTATGTCAGAGACTGATACACATACTTAAATATTTCTAAACACATACTTAAATGGATAGTAGCACCCAGGCACACAACAAACACAAATGATCGTCACATAAATGTTTGTCATGGGTGGGGACCAAATCCATGACCTCCAGCACTAAAGGCAGGATCGCTGCCATTGCACCAACAGGCCAGTCATAGAAGTAGATAACGCTAGTATATGGACTTTAAGTGTCAAAAGGTAGTGAAAATCTTCTTTCCACGTTTCGCTTCAGGCTTATGTCCACGCTCTATTGTTGTGGCCACAGATGTCAGAAATAAAACAATTTATCGTTCCTCTATCTATGTGATGGAGAATTCCCATTGCATTGCAGCACTTGCAAACTACTCAAAAAAATATTGCTGACGATCCTGCGAAATTCTGGGAATATGTAAAGGACAAAAGGAAAGACAGACGAAGTGTTATCACTTATAAATATCAAGATGAGGAGTTTACCGGTCATAAGGCAGCGGAGGCGTTTGCTTGACATTTTGGGTCTGTGTTCCTAGAAGGAATACCTCGTTTGGATCCCAATGAGGCGGCCCAAAATTGCCGTAAAACCGCAGACGCCAGACTCATTTCAGTCGCCGCCGTTGATGAAGCAGACCTGAATTTAACTGTAAAGCGCCTCAGATCAAAATCGTGGTATACCTGCATTTCTAGTCAAGGACTGTATATCGGCCCTTAAAGTTCCCTTACTGCATTTGTTCAACACTTCGCTAAGCCAGGCCCACTACCCGAAACCCTGGAAACTTTCTAGGGTTACACCGATTCCTAAAGGAGAACCTGGCCCAGATGTTGCAAACTACAGACCAATTGCTGTGCTGACAATTTTTGCGAAGAAATTTGAAGGTGTGCTTGGCCTCCGTATCAGTCAGCAAATAGGTAGTCAGTTGCATAACAGTCAGCACGGCTTTCGCAAGGCGCTCTCTACCACTACTAATTTGGCGACTTTAGTAGACTACGTCTCGACAGAAATGGACTCTGGTAGGCAAGTAGGTGCAGCATATTTTACTGTGTGGTGGCTGCATGGAACGGAAGTAATCGCTTGCCCTTCAACATAACGTTTTCGCGAAAGCGGCACTTAATTGACGCAAATTATAAATTATTTGACACTCCTTTGGAAAGAATTGACGAAATTAGAGACTTAGGCATAATATTAGATAAAAAAATGGACTTCCACAAGCATATCACAAGTATATGCAAGTCGGCAAGTCGCTTGTTAGGCTTTGTTATAAGAACTTGCTCTGAATTTAGTTTTACTCTGGCAAAAATATTGTATTATGCGTACGTTCGAAGCAAGCTTGAATACGGGGCAGTTATATGGGATCCTCATGAAAAAAAATACACATTAATGGTCGAGAGGTTGCAGAGAAAGTTCGCTCGTTGGCTCTATAAAAAGAGCATCGGGTATTATCCCTTTCTTTACCCATCCTCATTTGTATACGGCATGGTTGGGCTAGATACGCTCGTGTTAAGGAGGAAACTTCTCCTCTCGATTCATTACCTCTCGGTCATCTACCATAGGGTTGATAGTGCGTACGTGGTGGAGAGTGTATGTCTGTTGGTACCCTCGCGAATCCCGCGAGATAGTGATGGGCTTATTGCGCCACGCAGGCGGCCGCGCCTGCTGCAGAGGCCCGTCACACGCACGGTACACGCCGCGAACGCCCCTACCACGCGCGCGCTTCGCCTCCTGGGGGACATGCTCGCTCAGCACGATTCCATCGATCTATTTGCTGATGGTCTGGGGCGCTTGATGGCCGCCGCATACCAGTACCTCAACCAGCATTTTTGACGAAATTTAGTTGACATAAATTACAATATTATTATTTAATTGAATTATTTTATTTTTTATGATATCATTATTGCCTGATTAATTAAATGCATTTTTTTTCCTATTTTTATTGTATTTGTCTACTTGTTTTTGTAATTTGTATAAGATTTTTGTATATTTAACCTGCCGGCGTGTTGGAATGTATCTGTAAGCCGGCACGGAATGTTTTCAAAAATAAATAAATCACCAACAGCTCAATCGTGATGTCACAGTCAGCTTTAAAAAAAGTTGCAGGCTTGGTTGGCTTGGCGTTTTATGTCCAGACCAGTAGCCGATTAAGGGGGCCTATAGGGGGTTCTTGAGCCCCCCTATGAAACAAATTTCGTAATTTGTCACTCTCCCAAACCAAAATCCTGGATCCGCTACTTCCACCCACTGCTCACCATAAGAATTTGCATGTTGGAGTTGTCTCACCTGGCGTGGAAGTGGTAGGAGCACCGGATGTTGTTGGGGTAGATGGACGGGTACCGCGGACTGTACAAGCGGCCATGGGTGGGTCGGTTACCGGATCTGCTGAACTGGTAGTCACATTCTGTTCCTGGGACCCGGACGCCGTCCGTCTCGAACAAGCCTGTTGACAATGATTAAATAAATAAATATCAGGGACATATTACACCAAGATGATATGACCCTAAACTAAGCTGAGCTTTTATACTTTAGCAGAAAGCCCCTGTATCCACAAACGCTAATCTTCGGGCCTGAGATGCGCGCCTGTCGAGAAGAGTAAACAAAACATCCTCCAATCAAATTTCGTCATTTCTCGATTTTGTCGAGAAAAACGAGAAATGGCGAAATTTGATTGGTGTATTTTTTGTCTACTCTTCTCGTGAGGCACGCATCTTAGCCCCGCAGAAGTTGAGGAAACCTCAAATTGATGCTGCTCTGTCACATGTCCATAGAAATGAAAGGGACAGCTAAACATATAAAGGCTGCTTAGCTTTAATTGCTTGTGGATTCGATAAACATACTTAATCTATACTAATATTTTAAAAAGGAAAAATTGTTTGTTTATTTGTTTGTTTGTTTGAATAGGCTCCGAAACTACTGAACCGATTCAAAAATTATTTACCAATATAACGCTACATTATCTGGGAGTAACATAGGCCATATTTTATTATGATTGATGAAAACATTCAGTGAAAAAAAATAGTATATGTAAATCAAGTCGGAAAAACGCGGGCGAGATGTGCTGCTTTACCGACGCCGCGACGTTCAATTACTCTTCACAGAACGAAGACTGTCAAGGCAGCTAGTTATTTATAAATACATACTTAAATGGATAATAACATCCAGACACACAACAAACACAAATGGTCGTCGCAGTAATGTTTTTCACGGGTGGGGTCAAATTCGCAACCAGTCTATATCGCTCGAAGGCTTATTACAGAGAGTATATGTCATCACTTTAAAATAAAAACAAACACTCTGAAACCATAATATCACAGGTTGAAGTAACGAAAAGTAGATACCAGGTGTAAACACACTTTTCCAACTCTGGAAGAACTTCTTTAAACCATAAAGAACTCCAATACGAGACGACGGCAATCGATAGCATGGTATCGTTGTACGATTTGTTTGGAAAATGTTTAGTATTGTACTTAGAGTGGCAGATACTTTAAAGTTTAAACCATCCGAAGTTGAAGTTATTAACGAACACATAAAATGAATAACTACCACCGGATGATTCCCCTACATAGGTCCGCCGAGTAATCTTTATTCATTTCATTGTAACATTTCTTGGGCATTAAAGGTTTTAGTATTATTAAATTATAGTCGTTTGCCGCTTCCAGGTTAATTGCTCAAAATGCCGGAGGTGTATTTGCTAGATGAGAACTTCGCGAAATTTAGGCAAGGTCGGGAATTTCAGACTTTGTTGTATGTAGGTAAGTCAGTTTGACGCTTTTGTGTTGTTTTTTGTTATCCATTAAAAGAATACTGAGAAATATAATTTTATACAATTTTCACTTGGTACTTCTTTGAGATTTATTCTTAAGATAAAAGGTAAAATAAAATTCTTTATTGATTAACAAACACAATATTTTGTTGTTGTATGTTGGTTTTACAGGCGTTAACACGATGCAACAATTGGGCAGTCTTACTGCTAAAAAGAAAGCGCTTTCAGACAGCCCTTTCATACGATGTGACGTCACATTGTCCTAAGTTACATACATACATACATACATACCATCACGCCTCTTTCCCAACGGGGTAGGCAGAGACCACTTCTTTCCACTTGCTACGATCCTGACATACATCTTGCGCTTCTTCTACTCTCATGAGTCCTTTCATACATGCTCGTCGGTTAAAGGTACTCTTGACCCGACCCTTTCTGAGAACATCTTGAACTTGCCCAAGAAACGTTCTTCTGGGTGTTCCCCTTCCAACAGTCCCATTAACCCTTGCCTCATAAATCCGTTTCGTTAATCGCCTTTCATCCATTCTTTCCATATGACCAAACCACCTCAGCAAAGTCCTAAGTTGTGCGAGGTCATTCCAATATTTTAAACGCTAGGTTACAAGCACCTGCTTGTAACCTAGCGTTTAAAATATTGAAATTACGGCCTTTGCTAGGTAACTGTCTGGGTTACCTGGTAGATGTTTTTTTACTAGTAAAGAAGGTTCTTAGATAGTTACCTAGCAAAGGCTGAAATGTTCTGTGTGTTAGTGCAAAGTCATGTGGAAATTGCTGCATCAAGATTAACCGGACACATTGCTTAATTACCTCCCCATAATACATGTTAAACTGACATTAATAACTAATTAATCGGAAGGAAATGATCACGATTTGTGTTCATGTAAATTAGTTGTCGTCTCCTGTCCCTCGTCTGATGAATACTCCTTAAGATTAACAGGTTAAATCCATTACTGAATTTAATGTTTGCTATTAAAACCAAAATAAACCTTTAACGGCTAGCTTGGGAAATAAAAAGTGGATTAACCTTAATTTAATGACACGATGGTAAAAGCAAAATTTTTTGTGACAAAAATAAAGACACTTGGCACTCAATTCTGAAATTACATCCGGAAGGTTTCTTGCTAGCTCCTTAATCAGATACAAAGCACAGTTTATTATTTTTCATTATGATGTGTTAGCAACCAATCATAATAATTGTAGAAAGAATTATATATTCAATTAATATAAGATAAGATACTATTTATTGCCCATAAACAGAGGAAAATATCAACGTAAAAAATACACTAGATAAATTCGCCAGGTCTGTTAACGGCCTCGGTAGCTCAGTTGGAAGAGCTGTCACCCGGATTGTGAAAGGTCGCGGGTTCGAATCCCGCTTGAGTCCCAGGACCAGGTCGAATTTTTCTAGTTTCTGTCTTTGTGTAGAAAACAGAGCATTGTTTAATGCTAAAAAATAAAAATTCAAATATCAAATATATCAAAGAAAGTTTATGTAAAAATTTAGGCGGTCTTATTGCTAAAAGCAATGACAGTAACGGTAAACAAGTGCAGAAATTAAATAGGATTACAAATTATTTTAAATAATAAATAAATTACATAATATTTAGCACATACTTTTACAAAATATTTTATTACATATACTCGTAATACAACACAGGGCATTGTAAGAAAAACAACGTAATAACCAAAGTAGATACAGAATAAAACTAACAACAAGAGGGAAATAGAAAGAAACAAGAAGAAGAGATAATTAAGTAACAGTAAGAAAAAAAAATATCAAACTGAATCGTAACATGACCGTACTTACGAAACAACAAGAACACACCCGACACAGGATCACGTAGACTGCTGATAAATTCTGATTATCTTCCGGTATGATATTTCAGCCAAAGTAAACACTACATGGATTGCAGTACTTCCTATGGTATGAGATTATTTGTGGTAGCCCTTGTTTCAGGTCTTTCATAACATAATGGAAAATTAGTCTGGTAACGCCTTAGCGAAACGCTACAAAAGGCTTCTGCTAGTTAACAATTTTCTAAGTAAATGCAAGTATTTAAGCCAAATGTACAATGCATTAGTCGCTATACTTCTTAATCTAGGGAAAACTTAAACATGGGCCTAAACTAAGATTTAATTTCATATAAACGTAAATCAAACAGTACATTTTTTTATTGTAAATAAACATAGAGATCCCCAAACTAGTCCCAAAAATAAATAGCATTTCGGATATCTCAGTATTAGATTCTAAAATCCGCAATTCCACGTGTTTACTAGAGGATAAACTCACTACTGACTTGCAATGACAATAATCCCATTTATATTCCACCTTTCCCGCGTACCCAGAAAAAATATTCGCTCGAATCTTGCGTCTTATCGCGAAGAAATGTCCAATAAGTGTGAGAGGATTAAACGTGTCACAGTCGAGAACACGAGAGTGGTCACACCCACACGTATATTGAGTTATGTCTTCCTGAATATAGTAGATATAGTCATATAAAAGTAGGTATACAAAGTACCCTGGCTCCGAGAGTAGATGAAGATAATCTTATCTTAGGAAGAAAACTATTATCAAACGGTCCTTCGACGTATTTTTTTAGGTTGTATTATAAAACAATTTTCAAGCACAACCAGCTTCTTTGCACTAGTACTAAGTTATTTTGAAGAAGCAAGAAGTTAAGTATAAATAATAGATCCGTCAGACTTAGAATAGACTTACAAGACATTTATTTTCGCGAAAAAAAAGTACAACAATTTACATGTATGTTAATTGTTAATTGTTTTGAGTATGCAAGATGCCAGCAGTGCAATTGGGTATGGGAACAATTTATTTTAATTTTTTTTATAATACCTTTTACTATTCTAAGCAGCTGATTTGAATATGTTGTTGATCTAGCCCGTAGTTATTTTTATTAAATGTTAAAAATTTGCGAACTCGTGACGTCACAATTTCGCTTAGTGTTCCCACATGTGTTTTTTCCCCGATTCGTGGTAAATAAATAATGAGGAGAAAATTACTGATTTACTGCACTTACGACTGAAACAGAGCTCACCGTTCATCACGAGAATGTGAGAAGTAGACTTCAGATACAATTTATTTTGCCAAGTGCTGAAACCAAGCCCTACCTGAAAGGGTTGGGATTATAGCGAATGGCTATGTTAAGTCCTACCTACGCGTCTGGGCAATGGGCGTAAATTAATGTACGTACGAGTATTATTAAAAATAACTTTGTGGATAAATATTTTTCACCTGGGGGAATTTAAAAACTGCTATTTGGAAACACCATTAATACCATGCAGTAGAATCACCTAGCTAAAAGTCTTACGTATGATACAGATCGCGTCATTTGATTGGTTGATGGATAGATTATCAACCAATCACGTGAAAGGACGTTACCGTCAGAACCTTAATGTACTCTTTGCGGACGTTGGCTAAATGAGGTCATTCATTTGACCCCAGTTTGCTAACGAATTTAACTAAAAATATCTTAGATCCTTTGCTTTTGAAAATGTTAAATATTTAAATAAGGTATAAGATACAAATACCTCGGAATGGTTTTCGATTTAGGACATGTTTGATTTTTGTTCCCATACCCAATTCGATCTTTCAAAGATTTGTGATACCTAATTGTATTATAAATATTAGAATTTCCTTCAGCAAAATATCCCAATAAATAAAATTAGTTAATGTTGTTTTATTTATACCATCGTTGATTTTAGCTGAAAGGTTAAATGTGTAAAATATCGCAATAGCCTACCTGGCCCACAGAAGTATGCAGCGTTGCGAAAATATTTTCTCAAGAGTTTATCTGGCGTTGTCTCTGATACGGAATTGGATAATAATACTAACTGGCGATGATCAAAGATAAACCCATTAGTTATTAACTCTCAAATCTTAAACATCATTCAGATTTAACCGTCCCTTTTAGAGTATAGCTGAGAATTTTCTTTTCATTATTATTTCGCGAAGTCAAACTACATCAAAGGCTTCATAACTCTCAGGCTCTCAGCAACGTTACAAAATTCAAGAGTTCCTCACTTATTTAGTTCGAGCTAACCAAATAAAACTTACTATTTTCGAGGACAGTTGACATTCAAACTGGGCTTAGTCCCCGAGCTCCGCGTTTGTTGTGTATAACAACTTAGCTCCCGGTGGAAGCCGTCAGTACCGACAGCAGAAGAACAATTGGAAAATTTTAAAACTGATCGGATCCTTCGCGCCTTAGGGAGCACTAAGCGAGAACAATGGATGAGTCGGGCAATGAATGTGGAGGTCAAGAAAAGTTGCGAGGTTATGTTGTTTGTTTAAAGTTTGTACTAAGATACAATACAAACGCGATGAGAAAAATACCACTGTTGTAATTTTTTATCTAACGTGGTCTTTAGGACTATTGTGAAATTTTGTTTTCATTACTTACAGTATATGTTAGTGTTGCAAAAACACTATAAACCACTCATGAATAAAAACTCTTAAAAATAATTGCTAAAAAAATACTATGTGTACTAAGATCCTAGGTGGTCTATTGGTTAATAGTAATCAAAAATATAAAGAAAAACTGAAAAAATAACACAAATTAACAATCAATAAATACTTAACTCTGCTGACAGTACGCGTACTGTCAAACTCGAATTTAATTGAACAATGTTTCGTTTATTCTATTGTGATAGGAAAAATAATCAGCCTTTGAATAGTTTTGGTGAATTTAAAGGGGCTTTGTCCGCTTCATGGTTCGTGAATTCTGTATTTTATGAGTGAAAAATCACCAGTGCCTTCACTGCGATCAAGATATTAGCTTTTTCTAAGTCAATTACGAAAGCAGTGCACAAGTTATATACCCAGGAATTGAAACTTACAAAACAGTATTACGAAATTGAAACCTCAGTGATAAAGGCAAAATATGATTTGATGACTGACAGAAGTAATAAAACGAAAAATACAAAGACTTAGAGAAAAAGTGTCCGGAAGAGTTTCAGCACTAAAAAGCAATCTCGATAGGTAAATTGACTGGCCTGTTGGCGCAATGGCAGCGATCCTGCCTTTAACGCCGAAGGTCGTTGGTGCGGTCCCATTGACAAACATTTAAATAAATAAATAAATATCTGGGACAATTCACACCAAGATCATCAGACCCCAAACTAAGCAGAGCTTGTATTATGGGCGTCAGAGACTGATAAACATACTTAAATATTTCTAAATACATACTTAAATAGATAATAACACCCAGACACACAACAAATACAAATGTTCGTCACACAAATATTTGTCATAGGTGGGGATCGAACCCACGACCTCCGGCGCTAAAGGCAGGATCGCTGCCATTGCGCCAACAGGCCAATCAATTTTGTGTGACGAATATTTGTGTTTGTTGTGTGGCTGGGTGTTATTATCTACATATGTATGTATTTATTATCAGTCTCTGACGCCCATAGTACAAGCTCTGCTTAGTTTGGGGTCAGATGATCTTGGTGTAAATTGTCCCAGATATTTATTTATTTTATTTTAATAAATAAAATCGGGTGTTCACCCGGGGTTAACATTAGGGAAAAACATTTGTGACATTTTAGTGTCAGGGAGTGAAGTGAACATCTTTGGTGTATGGGTATGTACCTATAAATCAATATCCGGGCACCCATAGTTATATAGTTTGGGGTCAGACGCTCTTTGTGTAAATAAGATAACTTAGATATTTAAAGTTTTGATGTTTATTCTATTATATTTAGGGTTGTTTAGTGGCTTACTAACATTAAAGTTTCTTTGAAGTTCAAGTAGTATACGGTCGACGGAACAACTAAAGAGGGTTCCATCATTAATTCAGTGAATGTTGACGGTCTAATAATTCTGTGTACTAATTAGCCTCTTTACTGGTTTTCGTGTGTGATTAAGATAACATTAAATTGAAAGAAATGGGTAAGATAAACCATAGCACGTCATGTCTACGTAACATTCAAAATTTCTAAAAATATTACTCTCTCGCTCAAAATTAACAAAGACACTTCCAACATGTTTTTAAAAAAGCTTAAAATTTGTTAAAAAGGGTTTTGAACAGACTTTTTATTTCGTTGGTATTTTCTCTTCATCTGGAATTTTATATTTCAAAAAGAATGCCAATAGCCATTCCAGATGTCTTATCATCAAATCTAAAACATTAAGTTAGCAGTAAACTTGAAATACCTATTATACTCGTATTGTTTACAGCCAGCGCCAAACACCTCGGACCGTAAAGAGTTTTATGTAGAAAATAAAATTGGAGGTTTCCTCTAAAACGAAGCGTTAATTCCTAAGCACCTATTCTACCAATTTCATGAAATTTACTAATGAAATTAAATAATAAAAGAATGTGTTGGAAATTACATTAAATTTTGGTCTATTTGATTTCTACATCGAACATATTTCGACATTGTTGGCATGACAACTCATAGCAGATACTGGTTTAATGGTACATACATACAGCATGCTCTCTATCGTCCAATTGGCATGACACTGTTGATTGAATCAAGAAGATCAGACCCCCTGCTACCGGTCTCTCTGAAAATCTATGGTGGTGGGTGGCCTATTTAGAAGTGCACTTTTATTCTAATCGTCGCGTGTTGGTCAGTTCTAGACGATGATGAAGAAAAAGAGTCCGAATCGGCCTTGTATATAAATAAACATAATGTTGATGTATCCTGTACTGACAGCTCTTGTTCTGCGTCTGTGTTTCCGGATACTTACAACCTTGGTATCTTCAAGGCCATCTGAATAGGCTTTTTCTGGGTAAGCGTGTACCACCATCGGCCTCGTCATCGGTTACCACCAGGCGAGACTGAGGCCAAACGCAACACATTAAATAAAAAAATAATTCAGCTTTCCAGTATGTCTATCATGAATTTGACATGCCATGACAAGACAATGTCAAATCCCAATACAACTTCTTACGCAAACGATAATGTAAATTTAAAGTGGCAACTCGTGGTAGACGTCGCCCAACGAAATACATTATTTCGTTCAATATATAACGACAGATGATAATCGCTTCCATTCGCATAGTAGGTAACTTATCAACGTTCAGATTGTTTCAATTCTTTATCTCGTGTGCATTATTCGTCTCAAGGAACAGAAATGTTTACTTTTGCCATAGTTTGTATTAAAAGAAGCCTTCATGCTGAGTGACTGGCCCGATGGCGCAATAGCAGTGATCCTGCCTTTAGCGCCGGAGGTCGTGGGTTCGATCCTAACCCATGAATAACATTTATGTGACGAACATTTGTGTTTGTTGTGTGTCTGGGTGTTATTATCAATCTAAGTATGTATTTAGAAATATATAAGTATGTTTATCAGTCTCTGACGCCCACAGTAGGAGCTATTTATTTATTTATTATTTCGTACACATAGAGACAAATTACAGAGAAAACAATAAGGAGTACAAAAGTACAGGTTAGCTTATCTCTAGAAAGAGATTTCTTCCAGCAGACCATGGCGACAGGAAAACTCATTTAAAATTGTTATGGATAGACAAACGTGTACAAATGGAAATGTAAATGAGAGTTACATATTCAAAAATCGTAACAAACTAAAAACCCCTAAGTACATGTTTTACTTACAAACAAGTAAATTAATATTCTACAATAAGTACATAAACATATAGATAAACATAATAATAAATACAATAAACAAAATATAAATAAATATATGTATACATGTAAACATAATGATCCAATGTAATTTAAGTAAAACTCAAAAAATGTTCTTTTAGCAGTCTTTTGAAAGAACCTACAGTGCCGCATTCGCGAAGGGATACAGGCAACTTGTTCCACAATTGAACAGCATGAACAGTAAAAGATTTACCATACATGCACGTGTTACAGGGAGGAGTAGTTAAATAAAAGTTATAGGCTGAGCGATGAGCTCGGCCAGAAGACGAAAGATATGTAAAACGTTCACGGAGATAGCTTGGAGAAGCGGGATTAAACAGTACATTGAAGAGGATGACCAGTATATGATAATTCCGCCGAAAACGTATAGGAAGCCATTTCACTTGTTTTCTGTACTCAGATATATGATCATACTTACGTAGGCCGTATATGAAGCGATTGCAAACATTTTGAAGACGTTCGAGCCTATTTCAAAGTTCCTCCGTAGCGTCAAGATAATAACTATCAGCATAATCAATAATAAGGAGCATAAGTGATTGAGCTAGTGTTATCCTGGTTCGAATGGGGAGGAAATTCTGTAGACGCTTCAGTGAGTGGAAAGCTGCAAAAACTTTTCGGCCTACCTGATTGACATGGTGTTCCCATGCAAGGTAACAGTCAAAAAAGACTCCCAGGTTCTTAACGGAAACAGCGTAATCAATTATTGTCCCATTGTACACCAACGGTGACAGGGGTGATGCACAGGCATTTTTGTGCATAGCTTTTCTACCAATGATAATGGCCTGAGATTTTGACGGATTAACAAGAAGGCCATAAGATTCAGCCCAAGTGCAAATCCGATCTAGATTTATATTCATATCAGATATGGCCAATTCAACATCGTCAGGTTTGAAGTGGATTTAGAGTTGCAGGTCGTCAGCATATAGGTGATAGTGAGCGGACAATTCCGAAGTAATGGCATTAATGAAGATGGAAAAAAGAAGAGGAGAAAGGACACCACCCTGAGGAACACCAGAAACAAGTTCACACCAGCTCGATGAAACATCGTCAGCACGAACACACTGTACGCGGCCAATGATAAGAGTTAAACCATTCAATTGCATATGGTGATACGTTAAGCGACTGGAGGATAGCTAGGAGCACGTCAAAGTCAACCGAGTTAAATGCACTGCTGAAGTCTAATAGGGTAAGGAGTGTGAGTTGCTTATGCTCCATTGCATATCTAATGTCATCGGTAACTTTCAGCAATGCAGTAACAGTACTGTGTCCAGAACGAAACCCAGACTAGTAAGGGCTTAACAAATTGTTTCGGTTCAAGAACGCAGTCAGTTGACCATGGATAATGCTTTGTAGGACTTTGGAAAGGACCGGTAAGATGGAAATAGGGCGATACTGGGCGGGAGAGGAAGGGTTTAAAGTTTTCGGTAAAGGAATAACTAGTGCTTCCTTCCAAGCTGAAGGAAAGACATTAGTTGTGATGGAAAAATTTAGGATATGGGTAATGATAGGCAGCACAGAGTCAAGAGTAAGCTTGATCATCTTTAGACAGATCGCATCATTACCCACGGCATTTGAGGAAATGGAAAGTATAGCCTTCTTAACATCACACACTGAAACAGGAATAAAAATTAAAGGATCGCAAATAGGTCTAGAAGTACTACGATTTCGAAGCATTTCAAGAGTAGAGGATTTGGTATGAGCATGCAAACGAACGGGTGGCTCGGAAAAATGAGAATTTAACGATTCAAGATCTGTCACGATGGAAGAAGACTCAACAGACTTTCCGATACCCAGCGATCGTAGGAACTTCCATACATTAGCAGGGTTAGAATCTTGTACAGTAGTATGAATGTGGCGCCTTTTTGCATCCCTGCACATCCTATTACAGCGATTTCGCAACTTTTTGTATTGATGTGAATTAAGCTCAGATTGACATTTCTTAAATTTACATTTAGCCCTATCGCGGAGTAGCATAGCCTGCCTTATATCTGGAGTCAGCCAAGGAGCCGGTAGGTGTTTTGTTTTACCTTGACTCGTCGAATAGGAGCATGCTTATCAAATATGTCAAGAACCACTTTATTAAAAGAGGATACTTTTTCGTCAATCGAGGGACATTGTTCCACTCGCGACCACTCAGCCCCAGCAGCATCCATGCTAAGAGCCTCAGAATTAATGTTCTTAAAACTACGTAAGAAGAGATATTTTGGTTTGGTTTTAGGAGGACGCAAACGGTAAGAAAGGAAAATGAGATCATGATATGAGAAAGGAGCATTAAGTTGACCATGAGTAGAAACTTTAGAAACATCAGACACAATCATAAGGTCAAGAAGAGAATGAGTACTATGCGGAGCATAATGAGTAGCAGAGAGAGGTAAGATATGTAAGTTTACAGAAGTTAGAATACTGGTTAGCTTAAAGGAACGCGAGTCTTTCTTTAAGAGACAAGTGTTGAAGTCACCAAGTAGTAGAGTATGATCATATTCTGGACAGAAACTATGAAGGAGTAGTTCGAATGATGAGAAGTAATCAATTTCGCGTGACGGACTGTACAGTACTCCTAGGAGCACTTTATTGTGGTGAATAATTACTTCAATAAAAAGATGTTCTGCTGACTTAGAGTAATCACCAGGGGACTTGCTTAAGATTTTGAAGGGAATACCTACCCTTAAATATATCGCCACTCCTCCACCGCCTTTGCCAACACGGTCATTACGAATTAGTTTAAATGATGGTATGTTACAAATGATTGATGGCAAGGAAGGTTTGAGGAAAGTTTCGGATACCAATATGGCATCAATGCGTTGGTCACTAAAGGAAGACAATAGATCTGCATGATGACTTATCAAGCTTTGGGCATTGATGTGGACGATATTGAAGTTGGAAACATGATTTTGAAAAGTTACAGATAGTTGATTTGGCAGTGATAGCGAATCAAAAGACCCGTCACTTGCACTGAGATATTCTTCAACAGGAGATAAAGCTACTATTTAAATTGCACAGTGGATCCATAATACTACAATATAATAAATAATATATAATTATAGTAATAACAAAAATATAAACTATCCCGCTATAGTTCAATAGCGCATAACCTGTTCGGTTACAAATACAGCTTAATTACACTCTGTCAGCCATACTAGTGTCAGAAATCCTGTAATTAAGAATCAGAAAGAATACTTTGTATCTCAAAGACACTATAGCTTTCATTAAAACCACACTTAAAAACAAAGCAATTAAAAAAAAAGAAAATTAAGCAATATAAGAAAAAACAAAATACTACGTTACTGCAGTAAACAATCATTTTCGAACGCACTCATGCTGAACTAGCCTAGTGCAGAAACTTTTTAGTAGGCAAAAGAACAGAGAAAAAGAACACAATGTCACTGAGACTGTGAGACATTGACGTGACATTGACAAGGTAAAGATTTGACAACAGATAATTACTAAAATCAACACACACCAGCATTAATTTTATTACACAAAGTGCGGGTTGGTAAAAGCTAAAAAGGGATAGGTAATCACGGTTTTTATGAAAAGATTGTACTACCTACCATTGTTCGAAAATACGTAAAACACGGATAAATAAAGTAGGCACCCAGCTATAATTCGTTCATAGAACTTCCCTGTTGTTGTTGTTGCTTTCGCCGAGTCTGCATCTGCGGCTGAGTTTTGATGGTATTCTGGACCTCAGATACCTTTTTATTCAGCTTGCCGGAACCGCCAGCGAGTGCCTTCTGTGGAGACTTGCTCGACGGACTAGTGGGGAACGATGACATACAGAGATCTGATTGGAAACATCCGGGGACAATTCCATTTTGCCAGTTAAGATGCCTGCGATAACTTCTGCCACATTCTCATTACTAGCCTCAGCTACTCAATGGAACAGTAGCACCTTTCTACGTGCAGCCATCTCATGTCGATCCAGCGCAACAGTCAGCAGCTCCATTTGGGCCTTGAGAACAGATAGAGACTTCCACATGAGAGTTTTAAAACCTTCAAACTCCTGTGTCAGTGTATCCATAGTATGAGTTGTAATTGGAGAACTTGACTGTGCCTGCTGCAACTTTTGCTTGTGTTCCTCCATTTGTGTAGTGAATAATTCACCAAGATCCGCCATGTTTTTGGACAGCTTACTATAGAGGTCCATGTTGCATGCACAGTTTCACTTTAAGGATGTTTGAGGTAAGGAAAATTAGTGTACTAATTAGGAGACAGAGTTTACTTGGGTAATTGCCTAATTATAACATTAGTTTAGGACTGTAAATATTTTATCTTTATAAAAATGTAAGAGTGAAATTTTTTACTTGTTTACTTCTGTCTACCCAAATTTTTTTTTTTTTCGGAGCTCTGCTTAGTTTGGGGTCAGATGATCTTGGTGTAAATTGTCCCAGATATTTATTAAAAAAAACAACTCATTTCGGTGGATCACTTTGCAGCAATAAAGTTTAGAACCGCCATACAACAAATATCGCTTAATTTTTCGCACAGACCTAGCGCCGCGTCTGGCCGCCATATTGAAAAAGTAATGAAAAACTCAAACGCTCGAAACTCTGCGTTATTGAAAAACTATTTCGTTTTGAGAGATAAATCTCTCCGAACATTGTCTCTTGGGTTCAGAACTATTTATTTACATGAGTAACGCATTTCGTTTCGGAACAAGACAGGAGTTTCTAGAAAATATTGAGTGGCAAATTGTTTGAAGGTTTGTCCCAGTTCGTTGATGAAGTATTTCTCGCTCGCGAATCGTGTGCTACTTGTTATTGAGACTTGTGATTATTTTAGAGACATTTCAGCAAAGCTGCAATTATTAGAAAGTGTTCATAAAATTTATTTTTGAAGCTTTGTATAAAATTTGGAATAGCGACATCGGCTATTAAGGTGAGAAGTGCTGTTATCAAGTGCTTTAATATAATCCCATTGGTTTTATAAGTCCGCCTCATTTATCTCCCTTTCTCTTCTTTATCTAATAGTGGCGAGTTAGATCAAATCACGATAAACTTTTAATTATTGTTGGTCTCGTAACTTTCTGCGGTTGCTCCAAAAGCTATATGTGATTTTGTATCAAACATATACTTGAAAAGTATCAGCCTCAAACTCAGCCATCATTACGTCATTTAAAAATAAAAAGCCATTAAAGTCTGCGTTGAAACAGTGACTTTGTCGCGTCGGCGAACATTCCAATCGGTCCCGGAGAGGTTTTCATCCGAAGTTGAACAAAGAGTTTGGAGCCACAATGGAGGGTACTCGAACCCTGCACTGCTTATTTCGCGTCAACTTGACTGAGTAGCAATACGAAATTTTGCAGTTATATTGTTAAAAATTATAATTTGATGATTCTACATCAATAGAATCACGTTTAATTCGACAACGTGGGTATTCAAATAAATTGATTCTTTTAGAGACCAGGCTGAACTTAGGTTGAATTGCGTGATGTACACCACTTTGACCCTATTACTATCGTGAACATATTTTTTTTTCTAGAGATTAGCTACTTGAAGTTGACATGATAAGGCTTTTTCATAAATCGAGGTGGCGAGATTGATTATTTTATGAAAGAAAGAGATTTAATCTACAAATGTGTTTCATTATGTGTCAATACGAAAGCATGCATGAATTGAACAGTCAAAATAGTTTTTCCGAAAATCGTAAATTAGGAGCTTGAAATGTTGGATCATGCGCTCGAAATGTAAGCTAGCTCTCAGTAAACTCAGATTGATAAACAGCTTTGACGTCGTTTGTTCTAAGACAATCTCACATTTTTCTATTCCATTATTATCTTTCGAATCATATCAAGCCCCAGTAATTGCTCATGTAAAACAGAACAATCAGGTGCGAGAATCATGATAAAGCGGAATATTTTCAAAGAGCACTTCAATAAACTAGATGCACCTGGTGGTTTGAAGAGGCATGTGTGTAGACGGCGGTTGAGGGAATGAAACACAAACACCTGATCCTTTGTTCGTGACTAGCGTATTGGTTATATATGCCGTTGAAGTGTTGAGATATGTTTGTAAGATTCCGTTAAAATGAGCTCAAAAGTTGTTACATTACCAAGGTGTTTTGAAGAAAAGGAATGACGATTATAAATTTGCAATCAGTTTATATTGTTTTTATTCCTACACTTGTAGTGATTACTTTGCCATAGTCCGAAACTATGAGAATGAAGAGTAAGTAAAGACATCTGTTTTCGCGGCAACATGTTTGCTTGGTAGTGATCCAACAAATTTGGAAAGGTACAGGTTTGAACCTGTGTGGCATAGGCCACCAGCCGCCATTTTGTTTTTTTCTCGATGTTTGCGCACGATGAAAGTGGTATTTTTAGATAGAGGGCTCAAAAACAAACAACCATGGTCGGGTAATATAACAGTTCTACTGTATCTGACTCAGCTATAGGTAGTAGATTTTTCTGCTGATGTTTGGTTTAAAGAGTAGCTGAATATTCATTTCAGGAACCTTTTCTATCTAATTATGAAACATATTTTCAGATAGTATTTACAACACAAAGTATCTATATGAAGATTTACGTCCAGGGTTGCGCTACAGTGGCTTTAAACTGAATTCGCAGAATTTACCTCCACTAAAGCCCAACACAATTTAATTGCTGCTTCTCAAACCTGCATGTTAAACCCAGAAGGCACAGGTGAAATGGAGTTCCAATTAAATTTACACTATTTATTATTAACAACATTGTCACGATATCGTTGTAATTGAATAAAATCAAACGAGCTAAGTTGCGGAAATGCTTCATGATGTCCAGACTGTGCTATGCTGACAAAAGTCACTTCTTCAAGTGGAAAATAACTTCAAATACTATAAGAGTATATCCACGAAAACTTCTTACAATACGGTGCAACAATCGTCACACTCCGTAAGTTGTTGAAGGCGGTGGGTAATGAAAAGCTAACACACCTGTGCTCTGCTCTCTACATAGTTCGCTGGATGCGATCCAGTACTCGCCTCTGATATATAGCAGTATAGTATCGAGGAGACGGTTTTATAAAGCAATTTCGGATAATGCAATAGAGGATAAAGCTATAAAGTATCGCTATCTTGTTTGGGACACGAACACGGGCAAAGGCCAGCGAGGTTGCAAGATCTGCACAAACATTTTTGCATTCCTGCTTGTTTTAAAATATATAAGATGCACCAGATAGATAGTTATGTACTTAAAAAATTGTGTTTAAAAAACTGTGCGTAGTACTCAAGTTCGCTAATAAGCAGTAAAACAGATAGAGAATGTCGAAGATTACGCTTGTCATAGTAGTAGCCTACTACTTCTAACTTCAAAATTTCGAGCAACATGGCGCTTGTAGTCAAATGTCTATCTTTAATTAAATTTATCGGTGTGAAAACACAACTATGAAAAGGTAATGTAACTAATTCCGTTTCCAAATGATTAAGGAACTAATGAAATAAAAACAAACGCATCAGTCATGTTATATTTAAACTAGTGCAGCTTATTGATTGCTTTCAACTGGAACTAATATTTCTCATAAATTTCCTGGCTACCTTGAATTTTCCTGTAATAAACGAAATAAAACGACCAAAACAATCAACAAAGCCGGGAAGATACTTGCATCTAACAATAAACTATCCAAAAACATGCCAGCTCCATACGAAGGTTTAAATGTTTTCGGTTGCCATACGAAAATAGTATTTGTTTCGTTCTAGTTTGACCTAAATGAGTTTGGCAGATGACCGCGCTGCTACTACCATAGTTTTGAGAAAAACTGGGCGCTAGGTGCGATACAACTTTGCCGAATTAAAACTTCTCGAAGCATGGTCTAGTTGTTGGTTGGTACGTTGTTTGAATAAGTATACCAACATTTGAACAATAGGTTTTGTATACTCTGCCCAACAAGAGCGATAGGAACTTTCAGTCGTGAAACAAGTTTTTTTAAATGAAAGAGTTGTATTCGTTCACTTTCCGTTATACAGCCAGTATCTTTTTAGGTAAAAGCATTCGTTACAATATAGGTACGTTTCTAGGATGTTAAACCATTGAATATGATTCTATTCATAGCTGAGAGTTTGCTATACTCTTGATGGAAGACCAAATCTCGACATTTCATAAAAGTAAGTGCTAAGTTAATCAGGTACCCTAACGTTATTTACTTTGAAAATATCTACTACTAATATTAAATATAACAATAGATATGAAAGATGTTGAAATCAAGTGGAAACACCTGCGTGCGACTTCCAATTAATTGGAAACGTATTGGAGTTCGAGTAAGACTTGTGCTGATTTAATGAAACCCTTGAATTACTTGATCAGTCAGTAAGCTTTATTTATCAATCACTGTTGAATTGCTGAATACTTTTTGTATGTTTATATTAGAACTCAGAGTCCGGTTCAAGGTGAAGTGTGCTTTCGGATTTCTAGAACGTAGACCGCTGGCTCCGGGTTTTTCCTCTGAACTTTCGATTCTACCGAGTGATTAGAATTATCGTATCAAGGTAAATGACGGGGCATACTTAGTAGAAGATTCAGAATCAGAGAAAAAAAAATCAGTTGAATATTGTTTGAGATTTTTTTTACAAAAATTCGACGTGCTTATGCAAATGTCTAATTGTTTGGGAATCCTAAAATATAATTGGATTGTTTTTTGCTTCATTGGTATTTCTATATAATCTAACGGAGTAAGAGATATTACTTTCGCTATGGAATAAAAACAATCACATCGTTCTCTTATTTGGTTTTAGCTGAGCACAGCAAAAATATAAAAATTCAGTATCAAGGAACTGTACGTCATCATCTCAAAAACCGCAGATTTTTCCAATCTGCTATAGCGTCGCAGCATCTCCTTTGTGTCATTCCAGAAACTTAACGTAGTTTCCTTAGCATCCTGTATTCCGTCGAGGTTTGCATCAGATCCGGTGGAAGCCGTGACGCTCATATCTTATGCACGACATGCTAGATTTCAATAGGACGATGTTTTTATACGGCGGGGTAAACCAGTGCACTTATTTTATATTCTGCAGGGTTATATTTTGATCTGCGTGGTTTACGGGCTCGTAAGTATTTGTGAAAATATTTTTTAAGATGTTGGATTATTTTGTAACTATCTTTTATATGATAAATAGATTTCTGCAAACTTGGTCACATCCTACCTTTAATTTTAAGAGAAATGAACAGGCACAGACACACACTTATAAATACGAGTACATACTTTAAAATGAATATGTTTGTTAAATCTTAACTAAAACTAGAGTGTAAGCAGTTCAACGAGATAAAAGGGCGTTATGTCACATTAAAAATTGTCACACATGTAAAATGAATTAGTGTCACAATAAAACGAATTAGACAGATGAAATATATCCAAAATTGTTGTAATCAAATTGAATGTTCTTTTGTAAAACGGCAAATATATGTATTTAATTATTTAGAATCCGTGCCGGCTAACAGATACATTACAACACGTCGGCAGGTTAAAAACATAACAATAAAATCAAATTATAATAGAAATACAAATTATAACAAAAATACAATGTCAAAAATATAGAGATGTCCAGATAAAAATAAATAGAAAATTAAAATAAAAAGAAATAAAAACAGAAATAAAAATTAGAATTAATTAATTAACAAATAATGACAATATAATATATAGTATGATATAATTGCAATCAAAACCGGATCCATTTCGTCTTCGGAAAGAGCTAAAATAGATACGTTTTTGAGGGGAACGTTATGATTCCTAAATGCGTATCGATTTCATCGTGCGTGACGGGGGCCGAGTCTGATACGGTTGAGGAAATACGCATACGGGAGACAGTCCTTTTGCATCAGACTACATTGTAGCGATTACGACCAGATTTCTCCAGATTCTTTCTTCATAATACATGATTCCGAACGCACCAGAGAGTTACCGTGACCCAACGATACAATACAACCTGCTTCGTTAAGATATGAATTGAAATAAATGCAGCTACGAGTAGATTACGTACCTGGACTGTGTTTTTTTTTTGTTTTATTTATTAATGTTAAGTTTTAGTTCCGACTATTTGTTTTATATTTTTTCCGACGATCTCAATATGAATGCCTGCAATTTGACATGTAATTTCATATGAGAAATAAAATATCTATCTATTTATCTTGCTTGTTAAAAATTACTGCAATGTGTGTATGTTTGTTACCCTGTCACGCAAAAACTACAAAACGGATTTAGATAAAACTTTACAGTTATACATCAGAATAACAAATAGGCTACAATGTATAAGGATTTGATGTAATTTGGCCATTATATGTAACGATGACGTTCACGCGGGCGAAGCCGCGGGCGGAAAGCTTGTATTAATAGAAATGGCGGATTCCTAACACCCTATTCATAAGAAATAAAATTAATACGAATGAATACAAAACAATATTAATGAAGCGTAAAGACACAATAAACGTTATTTTAAAAAGTACTACACGCTTGGTTTTTCAACAAACGGAGCGCCTTACTTCATCTATTCAGTTTTATATCTGTTGTTCACGCTTATATTTCGGTGAACACCCAAAATCCTTTCAAAGTCCGCGATAGCTCACGTTCTGTACATTAAAACCCGTTTTATATTAAAGCAAGGCCTTTGTTTTTATTTACTTAGGCCGCTCGTAAGCCTGTATCTTTTGGTAGCTGTTGGCCACCTCCGAGGTAATCCTTGAGTCGGATTTTCATAAGAATTTGCAGCTTAACTCGAATTAAGTAGGTCGATCATCAAAACTGCATATTTGAGCGTGGATTTTCATCATTGTTAAATGACCTTTGAGTGCAAAAAAGTACAATATTCTCTTATACTATTCAATTTCTTGAACGGGGCTCCACACGTAGAGTAAAAATCATCTAAATTGTTGGCGAGGAAGAATACACATGTGTTTCCTTCCTCTTGTAGTCCCGGGTTCTTCAAGCGGGGCGTGAAAAGGAATTTCTGCAGGCCTTCAAGGTGAGGATGGTCCGCCCATTGATTCGTTCGAATGACTGGGCTTGTCAACCTCCTATCTGGACCTCACGACCGCTTTCCTTTAGGTGGAGTGAGGTCATTATAATGGACAATATAATAAAAAAAACTTCACAAAAATCTAAGTAATTCCTATAATCATGATAGACAGGCCTCGAGCGACAAAGGGCTCAATCAGTCTTCGTTATGTGAGGTGTTCCGCAAACTACGGAGGCCACAGTCCACTTCAGAAGCAATTATATTTTTACACTAGCGGTCCGTCAGCGGCTTCGCCCGCATAGACTGTTCGGGCGGACTGTTCTAGTCAAAAAAAAGTCTCATTAAAAAAAAAACAGCCTATGTCACTCCCTGATAATGTAGCTGCTGAAATGGATTACTATTTTTCCCTACATCTCCATTCTAACAGAATATCGAAGATTTAGGAACTCAACATCCAGACACAATATTATATCAATCGATCCAAATTGTCGAAATATTGTTTTTGCAACTATTTATTTAACTGATGTTATCAGTCTTAGTACATATAATACTATAAACCAACAATTTTTAGGCATACATGATTTATAACGAGAACTTATTTATTGTTACTTTGAACAAATTTAATGCAATGCAAGATCACAAACAGTATTTTTTCTGACAGGTTTGTTCTCTTGTAATTATATGAAAACCGGAATGAACTTCCGACCACAGAAAGGGTAAATAACCTTTGTATCCTAACTAGCGCTTACCGGGTCCTCCAGAAGCCTACAACGAACTAATTCATAGCTTGCTTAAACTCAAATTAGGATGTAGTCAAAAATAGGCTGGATAAAAACCTCTGTCCCGTAACATTTCAACGACAGCTTTAAGGTGGTCCCTCACCTCGAGCATTTTCCTGCAATGTAACGTTTCAGATTCGATTTAGAGCATAACATTACAGACCTGCTTCCCTGACATGACGAACATTCGCCTGTAATGTACATTTGAGATTCTATTCTGAGCATTATATAACAATACTTCAGGGAAGTTGTATCCAAAATACATATTACACATTGTATCAAGTTGCGCACTGTAATGCACGGTGCTTTTCCCTTACCAACGTAATGCTCGAATTTGTAACATTACAGTTTGCGCACTGTAATGCTCTGTTCTCCTCCCTTACTGATGTAATGCTCGAATCTGTAACGTTACATTACAGGAAAATGGTCCAGGTGGAGCACCTTTCTTTACATGTAAAGACTGCATTGAGCTGCATTGCTATAAATTACATCTTAACAATAACTGGTCCAAAGGCATTTTAAATAAGGCACATATTCAATATTCATTCAATGGAACGTAAAAGAATAAAATTGATCAGTAACTCAATATGACCTGCCTACTTGATGCGTTTTCACAATAAACAGTTGATTGAATCGCGCCGACTCCCTGCCGGTTCCGATACAATGTTTATTACGAATGCAAATTAAGAACCACTCAAAGGAACGGAAGGAAATGAAGTTTTTCGCTCGGCTGCGAAGCCAAAGAAAGTGAAATATTATTTGTACAGTCAATCACAGAAGCAGAGTAAAAAAAATAATACTTTATTTGGAACTTAGTAATCCGTAGTCAGGTTAGCGAAACTTTTAAAGACTTGTTAGTTACAACAGCACTTTTATGAATAAAATTAGTGAGTAATGTTTTAGAAACTACTACACACACAGACACAATTGCCTACAGATAAGGTAATAATGCAATAATTGCCTGGGCTTCAATACTTTAAACATGCATGGTGTGCGAAGGCAGTACGAAACCATCTTACGCCAATCTCTATACACAAAAAAAATTACAACACTTCTCTCCGCTTTTGAAAAAAAAAGCTTTTTCAAGCAGTTAATTGATCTCATTTGCACCCGGTTGGTAGTGTTGTGGTCCATGATAGTACATGGCTGCTGAGTTAATTGCCTTTTAATCATTGTCCTGAGAAGTTGTTCCCGAAGATTTCTAAAATGGCCGGTGGAAGACAGCCTACATCCTGACATGTCATCTGTCCCTGTTACATGAGAGCATTATACTCTACTCGTCAACATATATTAACGTTCCAGAACTATGTTTATTAGGCTCTAACACCCATAATACGAGCTATGCTTATGCTAATTTTAAGATGGCCACGTGTGAAAAATGTTCTAGGTGACTTTGTCACAGAAATATTGTAATGTTTATAACCAGTTAGTAGCGACGGCTGGCCGGTGGGTGAAATGGGTGCAAAATCAAAGCGCTTTTAAAGCACTCGCTATGAAATATACGTTAAATGGCACTAGCGCAATGTCCCTCAACAGCAGAAGTTCGAGATGGCCTTTACATCGCCCATCGAATCCGCACCGCTGCAATCTGTCTGAGGCAACAAATAGGTATTGCAGAGCCATCCCAAAGGTGCGAGCAATATTCGAAACAACGCATTTGAGTCTTGTATAACAGCGTCTGCAGTGAAGTGAGAAATGGGTGTGACTTGTTCGAGATTCTGAGTTTTATGGTTGCTGTTATGATTACACTCTTGGTGTTGTTATTACGAATATGTTTTCGTTAATTTGCATTCTAAATGCTGTATTAAATACTAGGCTTATGCATGGACTATTTTTTTTGTTAAATTATAGTTTGAAAATAAAAATAAAACCTAATTTACTTAAATTTGGAAATTGGTTCAGTGGTTTTTGAGTTTCTCCATTACAATTTTAAAAAACATCTAACCTTTACTTATAATATTAGTGTGGATTAAGCAATGACCACAATTCACTTCGTGGTAAGCGACCTGATAACTTAACCAAGTTGTCTTTTGCTAACATTTCTATTTCCAGAACGTTTTTGGCCCTTTGTGCTTTAGGGGCGCAGTAGATGGCATGCCATGACTTGCAGGTTTACCCTGCCTTAAAGCGTGCAGTGCATCAATGCCTCAAAGGATTATATTTCTCACAAACTTAATTTGATAGAACAATTATATTCAATACGGTGAAACGGTGATTATGATACAAGAGATGGGATAAACAGTTTATACACCAAAGCAAAAAGTTTAATACACTGAGCGCCGTCTGCCCTCAGGAGCCTAAGATAAAAAAAATCTTTTGTACTTAGGACACGAATGGGAGAGTATATCACATCATAACATAAGATAAATAATCTTCATTGCACAAATAATCAAACAAGATAAATTATACAGTAAGTAAACATAAAATATACAATTTAGGCGGTCTTATCGCTATAAAGCGATCCCTTGCAGACTACCTTCTGTAGAGAGACATACTGTTTTCCAGTTTCCAGAGAGGACTTTTACAGTTATTTACATTTTTCATGATCAGTAACGTAAGATCTATATGCCAGGTGGCCAAAATTCTCGACAAAGAATAAAGTATCACGCCAAGATCCTCACAATAGGTTGAAACACTTTCTGACCGTTAAAAATGAAACAGTGTGATGACACCGAATAAAAATGAAGATAATAATTCCGCAAGAATGTTATTGCATTCGTAGCTAAACAATGCAATTAGTAGAACAGTATTCGAATAATAGTAATAAGTTAACTATTCGTGCATGCAATTTGAGCCGTTTAACACGTTCCACAGATTATTTTTATCGTCTGAAACGTGACTATGCTGTTTATAGATCTGTAACAGTTTCATCCTTTTTGACGTTTATAAGCAGGTGGAGTTATTGTTTATTTTTAGTATTTTGTCCTATTTTCTCACGGTAAAACACTTCATGATGTTTTTGAAAGCATTAGTTGTTTTTGCGGCTCTTTTGTATTTTGTAAGTACATTAGTATCAGATATTTTTTACAAGGGAAATCTGACACTGGGTATAAATAGACACATAGGTCGGTTATGATTAAGCTGGGCTTTACCGGTTCAGTTCTAGAAAACCGTCTGCAAAAAGCGATCCCGGTGAATACCTTATTTACTTAAACCTAGTAGCATTATGCAGTGTTTTTGAACATCTTTAGCGAGGATGCGAGTAGAAAGAAGTGCGGATCTAACTTAATTATTAAGCTTCCCCTTTACGGAAACTATTCGAAAAACAGTTCAATAACACTTATAGGAAATGCTTCAGTTAGATTACTGTCCCTTTTTTTAATATATATTTCCCGTCAAGATGACCTCACTCCACCTGATGGAAAGCGGTCATGAGGTCCAGATATGAGGTTGACAAGCCCAGTCATTCAAACGAATCACTGGGCTGGCCGTCCTCACCTTGAAGGCCTGCAGAAATGCCTTTTCACGCCCCGCTTGAAGAACCTGGGACTATAAGAGGAAGGAAACACATGTGATGGAGGAGCGTTCCACGTCTGGATGGTACAAAACTGACCCTTAACCTAGAGGTCCCGACTTCGATTCCCTAGTGCGGGAAAAGTGTGTCAAATGCACGGACGCATGGTCCGTGATGACCAGCTCGCATTTAGCACGCATCGTTCAAGTTATTTTTAGATAAAAACACAAAACCACAGACACAAATTGTTCGGGATTAAAGTACCTACTTCTAACTCTCTGTAACAACAAGTTATAAAATCTAGCATGTATTTGTTTCTTTACAGTGCGAAGCCCGTCCACAAGATGAGCCAATAATTGCAGAAGATGATGGATTTGATGAAGATCTGGCAGCCTTCAGCCACGCCATGGCCGGCTTTTTTACCGAAATGACGAGAACAATCGACTCAGTTTTGTGGCCCATGTACCAACTTATGGCTATGTTGGAAACGGGAGGGGAACAAAACGTGTCAGACACCGACCTTCACGATGAACACCTTCCAAATTCTGAAGTAAGTGGATTTCAGTCACCTGTGAATAACTCGTCGACATGACTGACGTCCGTTTGGATGGACGTACTCGACTACTCAGTGTTACAGAGGTTCGAAGAGTGCAGTCGACATTAGAGCGTCCGACTTAAGATTTCGGTATCTACAGACCGAGTCAGAAAATATGGACACAAATTAAATGGATAATATTTTGAACTTGCTTGTTGTAGTTTAACTACAAAAGTTTAACACCAACGATTTTGCAACGAGAACGAAATAAAAACACAATAAAATAAAAAATAATGTTCAAACTATAAACTAAACTAAAACACGTTAAAATCAATACTTTTATGCGAAAAACCCTGAAGAGTGCATAAAATATATAAACATTCAGAATATCCTGTCGTAATGACGTAATAGTTAACGCAAATGTTAGATTGTTTGATAATCCGTAGTGCGAACGCAAACGGTGAGCAACTATTTGTATTAACTACTTAGTAAGTTAGTATACACATTAATGTTGCACTTATCCTGTAATACTCGTAGTAAGCAAAATATTTGTGCTAGAACTCGTTTTCGTTATACAGTCACCAGAGTGCTGAGTACGAGTTGCAGTGAGCAATGCGAATGAGTACACCATCGCGTTTTGCGAGCACGTTGTCAATTAGTAGGGAATTTCGTCAGCGCCATCTAGCGGTCTTAATGTAGCCCGAATTCACCGGGCGACAACAAGGCCATATTCTTATTTCAGCTTAAGATGTCATTGACAGGGTTCAATTATGTCAAAATTATTGCTTCTGCTAGTAGAATGCATGACCGTTTAAGATCACGTAAACACTTGTTATTGGTGTTAGGCTTGACATTAGGATATTATTTCAGTGAATTACTTCATTATTATTGCGATAAGATCTCGGGTTTCAGGGTATTTTTTTATTTATTTAAATATTTTTAATTGAATTTCTTCACATGCGCGTATGTTATATAATATTTTGTAATTATTATAAAATATTATATTTTAAAATATTATATTTTAAAATATTATATTATTTTTTTATTATTTTATATAATTTTTCATTTTAATATATAATATTTTCAATATTTTTAAGTATTTATTTTTTTCTTTTAAGGAAGTTTTTTGATATACTAGACTGACTCTATGTTTGTCCCATCCCAGGTCATATTAAAAAACAAAGGACTAAGTTACCAGTTATTTTATCCGTTTTTGTTTCAATTAAACTAGGTGTTACCGATATAATATAGTTTAATGGTAATTATTGAGAGCATTGCATAAATTTGACCATTTTTGTCTTTTCATCAGCAGATTGAAGACCCTGTGAAGATTGGTGAAAACAGTGAAGAAAACGAAGTCAGTACACATCACGAAGACGACGATTTCATAGTAATGCCGCTAGGACATGACGAACCCTTAGAGCATCCTGTTTTACCATCCCCTATTTTGTAATAATTTTAAATATGCTGTGCCAAATAATTTTAAGTACTCGTACCTAATTAAAAACACTGCTAGCAATTCTGTTCGTACTATTTCTGAGCTAAAATTATTTTTACAGGCCCTGTTTCAGTGATACAAGATTTGTTTAGCTAGATAATTTCTTAGCAAATGTCTTTTCTCAGCGATATGTATGAACTTTATACAGCTAAATAAATTATGGAAAAAACTGGGCCAGCCGGCTTTTTCGTTTATTGTCCATAATAGTGATTGGCGTTTGGAAGTGATCCTATCTGATAAACTTGGTCCAGTGGTGTTATTTTGTAACAGCGCTAAATTCATTAATGAGCATATCTGAAGATAGAAGAACTGGAAAAAATTGATTTTGGACCTGGAGGATCTCGAGTAAGGTAATAATCATCAATGGGCAGTTACTCACCCTACATACTAACAGCCCTGAAAAATCTTAAGATGGCTTTAAGAATGTAAATTGCTGATTAAGGCAACGCCATCTATTGGCACACTTATGCACTAACTGTTCAGGAATGAGCTATACTCGTACATCCACATTTATAGAGATGTAATTTCCCGCCATCCCTGGGCTCGAGATTAAATGCGACAGCGCTAGGAAATTGGAGCTATTATAACCGCGGTACGGGGCGCGTACTGAATATCTGGTAATGATTGAGTTAAAAGCCAACCCGGGTCTGGCCATCTAAGATTTAGTAGGTCAATGACTAGCGACCCGCTTACCGCTGAAAATGTGAATATCCTTGGGAAATATCATCCATTGGTACACTGTAGAACACTTCAAGTGTTCTGGCTTATACAGGAAAAGATTTTGAGATGGTAATGGTAGATCCTGAATTTAAATGTCATTGGGTAGATCACAACATCCGCTGCGGACGGTTTGCTGAAAGGAATTCATTCCTAGCAGTGAAACAGCAGATACTAAGTGAAAAAACTGTTGATAACTCAAACTCACATATATTTATTTAAATAGACTTAATCAGTACTTT
Source organism: Udea olivalis (assembly GCA_947369235.1). Classification (NCBI taxonomy): domain Eukaryota; kingdom Metazoa; phylum Arthropoda; class Insecta; order Lepidoptera; family Crambidae; genus Udea; species Udea olivalis. The sequence goes on along the minus strand of OX376349.1, from coordinate 14,696,534 downwards.
TGAATAGTCAAAAAATTTACAAAATAATAGACATAAATACCTACTATAATAATATGAATATTTAAAATAACAGTATACAAACATAATGCATCTCTACCACCGCGCCGGAGAAGTTGATTCTCACGATAACCGATTTAGTTAAACTATGTGTAACTATATGTATCTGCTTTGTATATTTTTAGGTACACAATAATTAATTCGACTCACGGAAACTGGATCTGTTAAACAATCTTTTAACCCAACAGGCCGCCTAAAATTAAGAATTGGTTGAGTGGTTACAACAATATAATCTTCAATAGAAGAGATTGTTCGGTAGGAAGAAGGATTACTTTTATCGTGACATTCGCTCCAGACTAGGTAGGCAGGTGAATACTAAGAATCAAATTTTAGATATTTTACCAAATATTTTACATGTTCAACAGATCTAATTTTTAATTATTTTTTCTTATTGAGATTTGCATTTTCAAATTTGTGATCGTTTATTTAAGATTGTAATTGTCTAACTGGCACTAACTTCTGCTGGATTTGGGGTGAGGCAAGATTTTTTGCAGAAGGTATTTGACAGTATCCATAAGTTATTTTGGGTAAGTATCTTTACATTTTCGCTATATATATTCATCGATACAGGTTCGAGTATAATTAAACTGTGACAAACGAACTCAATGAACCTCGATCGTCAACATCCGATTGTCAGCAAGGACGATTGAGTTCTAACGAGAAACGAGTGCATGTTTACTGTAAGCGATTATTTAGAAAACAATATAGGATTTGAACGAAGTTCAAAGTTTGAAACTGATAATAATTGATAATTGCTTTGAGGTAATAAAATGCACTTAACAATTTTAACTCAATTAACACACTTTGAACTTTAGACATTAACTTGCACTATGAATGTTAGACTAATCATAAAATAAATAACATCTGTGACAAATTCCACCAAGATCATCTGACCCCAAAGACTGAGACCGATAAACATACTTAAATGTTTGTAAATACATACTTAAATGGATAATAACACCCAAGACACACAACAAATACATGTTCGTCACATAAAAGACAGGTAAAAGAGGTTAGATCATAAAGGTTTATTAGGCTACAATTCAATTTTTAACTTCAGATTATGTGTATTTTAATACACTTTTTAACTTTTTTTTTACACCTTGTTCTTCTAGAGAAATATCAATAAAAATAATGAATCATTCCGACGAGCTAGACGCTATAGTAAGTTTTCCTAGCAGACACGACCGTTATTGAAGTCACACCCAAATGAACGCAAACGATAATATAACATCTTATTGTGAACGCTCACAATAGAACCCTACCTCAAAACAGGCAAAAGCTATAGGTAACACATACGTCAAAACCTACAAAAGCAGATGCTACTGTTGACATGGCCAGTAGTTTTGCTCATCATCGGTCGGACTATACTGCTAGTCTGAACTATTATAAAATACCCATACAAAATGTTTAAAATTATCCTCTGCTGTGCCATTTTATTGCTAGTTGACGTAAGTGCCCATTTCCGAATTTTATCTTAAAATTTAATCACAAAGTCATTTAAAATCTGTTCAACAGTTTTCCTTCTAGACAGGATATTAAAAACAAATATTCACGTACAGTTCTCATTGCTATGAAGTCCACGTGAATAATACCTGATCATCGAATTGTTACCTACAATCGTATAATGAACTACATTTTAAATACATATAGGAACTCACCAATTCTGAATTGGACTATTTAACCCCTAGTTTCGAATCAAAAACAAAAAACTAATTTCGACCCTTTCCCAGTGAATCCCCTGTGAGATTGAAATTTATTTTCGTGTTAAAACTGGATAAAAACGACAGGTGCCTTAATGACGAACGAGTTCATGGGCCCTGTTCAGATGAAAGCGAGGTCGACGCGCGTTTCGGTATATATTGATTGTTATATTGCATAATCAACAAACTAGCTTACTTCTCAGCAATCGGTGTATAACGAAACGCGCGTTGATCGCGCGTACATCTGAACAGGGCCATAAAATGAACTACTTAAGTGTAAATATTGTGATTTTGAGAAATTGTGTGTAATGAAGGGAAAATGTGTTCGGTCACCTCAGTGAGACCATTTTGCAGAATCGCCCTGCTTATTCGCGTTACCGGCAAGCGCTGGCGTTGCTTTCCTCCCAAACACCACCGCCCTTTGCGCGTTTTCGGGCGCTCTCAGCCCACGCTACCTTAATTTTAAATTGAAAGCCTTCTGTGCGCACCGTTAAGTCCTCTTCATATTATTCCAGTGGTATTCCAGCGCTGGACTGGAATGCTGCAACTGGAATAATGTGAACCGGGCTTTAGGAACGGTCAAGCTTAAGCCACCAGTTGCACAAGTAGAACAAGCAGATGTAAAGAAAAAAACGAATAAAACCTCTAAAATCTGTAGCCCGGCTTTAAGCACTACAACCTCGGATCGTCGAACGTGTGGTCCCGAGCTCAAACCTGGCCAAGGACCATCTTTGTGTTCGTTGTTTAATCTCTGGCCAACACTCCGGTAATGGTTTCTGGTTTTTATCAATGTTTACATTGATCAAAAACCAGCTCAACCTGGATAACGGTGGGAGGCTCACCACCTACCACGATGGGTTCTGATACTATTGGTGAAAAGTAGGCTTCTGAGTGTTTGATTCACCATAACACAGTCGCTTACCTATGACTACCCTGTTTGGGATAAAGTCGTGTAGGTGTTATAATATGTAATGTAAAATTCTCAAGGTCACTCTTTAAACCTAAATCGGAATGTCGATATTAAATAATGTACATCTAGTTATTTTGCTTTGGAGCATGACGTTCTTAATTTCGCACCTACTTACTACATCTGGTACTTTTACCTATAACAATATTATGTACGCACTTAACGTGTAGTTGCCATAACAAATTTTAACTCATTCATCACTTTGTTGATACTGACATCACGACTTAGTTGTTCATGCCATTTTTAGTTAAACTTTATAAAAGGTTTTTGACCATTAACCTACTTCACTTCAGGTAAATAAATTAATGAATGAATTGGTGTTTTCAATTATTAACGTATTTAGAAAAGCACACATTTTTACCCTTTTGCTGTATAAACCCTATATTGAATAGGTGGTAATTGTATGTTCAGCAAGTATTTCAGATAGATGTAACATACACATTTTCAGCACGCTTTAATTGTATCGGTAAATACTAAAATTAGGAGATACGAGGTATTTCAAGATTCACTTCACGACCCAAGGTTGACTTGCAGATAATGTTTTTTGGCATTAAGTTTTCCATAGTGTGCCATAAAGTTGAAATGAATAAATTGATTAGGCTTTATCAGAGTTCAATACTACTTAGAGTGCCTACACATTTAATTAAGTATGAAAACGACACAATTTTAACAGACTGTATAAAACAGGTAAACGCATTCGCGAAGAGAGAAGCCCCAGCCCAGCCCAACTTGTTGGCTGACCTGCAGCAGAACCTGGACCAGTTCAGGCACTGCGTGGACCAGAACTTGGCGAACATGGTCGGACAAATAAATGAGAAGCAGCTGCAGCCGGCGCTGAATGTGGTGGGGGATACTTTGAACAGAGTCTCCAAGGCAGTAAGTGGCTTCCTGTTAAAAGTAATAAGGAATAGTTATATTAACAAGACTATTATAAGTTTGTATACTTTATGACTTTTTAGGACTCTATCGTGGATCGTATGGTCCTGAGCTCAAATCTGGCCAGAACTTAAATCTTTGTATTCGTTGTCTCCGACTAACTCTCTGATGATGGACAAAATTGAATGAAAACCAAATCAACCCGGATAGCAGCGGAATGCTCACCACCTATCACGTTGGGTTCTATTACTATTGGTGAAAAGTGGGCATCTGAGTGTTCCGTGCACCATGACGGCAACTCATTTGCCTCTGGCTACCCCGTTTGGGATATAGTCGCTATAGTATGTAGGACTCTATCCAATGTTAGACCATACTTTAAACCCCAATCGCTTAAGATTAGACTCACAAAAACTTTTACTTTGCCTCCACACAGAACGAATCTTGGTCTTCATTATCCCTAGGCTAGAATTTGTAACACTTACAATAATTTTAATCTAAAGTCACCTGACCTGGATGTTTTCTGCGTTTCTAGGAAAGTCTTTAAAAGTAATTTGTTGAAGGTGCTCGAGTCTCATATAAGCTAATATTTAAATAACATTGTAAAACATTCTTTCTTCATTTTATATTTAACTGAAAATTTTAGTAGGTATACCTGTCACTTTATTTTCAAAAATGTTGTGTATGCTTGTAAAGGCTTACATGTACGTAAATGCTGTACACGTTTAGCTGTAAGCAAACCTAAATAAATAAATACATAAAGATAAGGTCCAAAACCAATAAAAAACTTCAACATGCTCTGCTTCATAAAGGGTTTTAATAGGTTTCCTAATAGGCCGAGTTCTGTTATCACCATGGCCAAGTGGTAATAACACCCAAGTCGGGCAAAGTATGTTTTTGGATTTTTTGGAACATAGGCTGGGTTTGTAAAAAAAAAAATTACAACCAATTAAATTTGACATTACGCACTTGGTATGATTTATCATTTACCATACGAAATGAATAATCATCCATATGAAATTGTTTACATTCATAAAAAAATGTGATATTAGTTGAGTTTTATTATTTATAAGTATCTTCCATAGAAGGTAAACAAACAAACAAAAATGTGCTTATTTAAATTACAGACCTTCTGAAACCTTAAACTGGCACTTTATGCTGCTGACATAAGCAATAACAATCAATATAATAATAATAATAATAAATATCCCTGTACATTATTCCACACAGCGCCATCTAGCCCCAAAGTAAGCTAATTAAAGCTTGTGTTATGGGATACTAGACAACGGATAAACATACTTAAATACATTTTCTTTTGTAAATACATACTTATTATACATAGGAGACACCCATACCAGTACAAACAGACATGTTCATGCACACAAATGTTTGTACTGTGCGGGGATCGAACCCGCGACCTCTGGTGTAGTAGCCAACTTCTTAACCATTACACCAAGTCGGTCGTCAACAATACCCATTTTACAATGGTTTTTTAAAGGTTGATGTGACGCCTCTGCAACATACCATCACGGCTGTATCCCAAACAGGGTAGTCAGAGGCAAGTGACTGTATCGTCATGGTGAACGAAACACACAGAAGCCCACTTTTCACTAATGGTATTAGAACCCAACGTAGTAGGTGGTAAGCCTTCCGCTGTTATTCGGGTTGATTTGGTTTTTTAGCGATGTTTTCCATCACCGGAGAGTAAGTCGGATATTTGACAATGAACACAAAGATTTTGGTTCTGGCCAGATTTGAACTCGGGACCACACGATCCGCGATCTGAGTTCGGGTGCTGAACCACTAGGCCACGACGCCTCTATACTGTTATTAAATAGTTTATTTCCCAAGCAATTTATTTGCATCGAAAACTTGTGTTAAATGAATAGGATTGTTGATAAAAAATATCTTTTTTTTACAGTTCGACGACTTGACTGCAACGATGAAACCGGCTGTGCAGAATGAAAAGTAAAATGTATTCTATTCATTACTAACATACTATTGTTAGTCCTATTTAAAATATATTGTTTCCATGTTGTTTTTTTTTCCGTAGTAATTTCCATCGGTCAAGACTATGTTATATTTTTTATAAAATTTTGACTATATTTCACTATTAACAGATGATATTCACACAAAGATAGAAACTAGAAAAAGTACCAAGGATCAGGTATAATTTTCTAGTTTCTTTCTTTATTTGCGAAACAGTGCATTGTTAAATGCTAAACATAAAAAATCACTTAGATGATGTATAATTTTAGTGTTCTTTACCACTAAAAAGTGGCGTCAGAGTCAGACGCCTTTCAAGCATCATGAAAGCCATGGTTACTGCTTTCTAACGATATCAGCGGGTACCCATTTCACGTACCCTTCAAAGCATGACGGTTCAAATAATGAAAGCAAGAAAAAATGTCGGCTGATTATCAAAATACTTATGAATGGTATACTCGGTAAGTGATGCAGTAGATAACTATGTATGTGAAAATTTATTGAATTAATTTTAAAGTTTTCATACAAAAATACTGTCGTTCGACTGATTTGTACCTTGAAGTCAAATTTAATTAAATAACTTTCACTCAGTTTCTACATCAACTACTGACAGTATGCGATATCGTTTTTGAAGGTCTTTGGATAATCACCCGGTATATGATGGAAAACGTTTTTCGCAAGACTTACTAATAGCAGTTTTTTCTTGATTTGAAACTGTTAATACTGTTCTAAAACAAAATAAAAACTCGACATGTGCGATGCCTGTGAGTGTCACTAAACTTGTTATTCAACCAAACATCATGAAATTATAAACAATACATTACTTATCGCTATTTGAGTAGTTGTTTTGATAATTTCTATTGTGTTGATAATTCTAATGAGCTACCTATGACTGATTGTCATTAAATGACAATAAATTATTAGCTAAGTATATATATGCGAGTACACAAGTTGTACAGTTTGGTGCAAGAACGTACACCTATCACCTATCTCACTCTCAAATTATCGGGATCCTGCCGTTTTGCCAAAATTTTGCCCAAATTTCATTAGTCAAATAATTTTTAGCAACCTATTATTATGTCAATGCTACATTTCGAATGATTTCAGTACGCAAATTTTTATTTGGACAAATTTTTACCCTGCAGAATATTATTAAGGATAATGTCATTACGGCATTTGGTCTTTCAGCATATGATTCACTACAGCAAACCATCTTTAGACAAAAGACATTTAGTCAAATGATTTGTTATAACCAAAAATGGGTTGCATAATTTGAATCCGCTAGGATAGGTTAGGTTAGAACTGCGACCAGACAACGCACGAAGCGAGCGTGCCGCGGCAGTGGCTGGTCATGACTAAAAGTTGCTATGTAGGGTAAAACTCGGTAATACGCCCCAGTTGACAAAACGCCCCACCCACCTAGCACGCACATTAAGAAAGCTACACAACACACGTATAGCGCGGCGAGTAGCCATCAGTCGCCAGATAACATGCCTGACGTGCACGCGTGGTTTATTACGCTCGGTTAAAAAATATTGATCAATTTAGTTTTTCGGTGAAGATACAATTTGTGGTAAGTTGCTTACATTTTTTCATAAATTCATACTCATTGTAGCTAAGTTAAATTGGTCTAAACTGTTGAAAATACACATAAATACACTTCATTATTCTCGTTCGCTCAGCGTTATAACCTTAAAATTGCGGCTTTGTCTTTGATGGGCGTTTTAAGAAGCAAATGTTACAATATGCCTCACTGCTGTTTATTTAAAACGCCCCAGTATTCAAATTACACAGAAACTATTTTAAATTGTATTTTTTTCAGAATATGTCTCGTTAATATGAACGTAAGACTCTTCGAGCTTCTTGGAGCTCAGAAGATTTTGATGAAGCAATGCGATGGGTATGAAGTAAAGAAATGAGAGTGAATCAAGCTTCAAGGCACTTCAATATTCCATCTCGAACCTTAAGAAAGCACCTTATAACAGGTAGATCAAAAGTGCCTCTTGGTCGTCATCCAGTATTTTCTACAGAGTATGAAAAAAAAGTTAGTTGCACACATAAAAAAACTAGAAAGAGTCGGATTTGCCCCCGAAAAAGAAAAAGACGTGAAAGAAATGGCTTTTCAGCTGGCCAATGTGACAGCACGAGAAAGAAAATCTAAGAAAAATACAGCAATTTAAAATTGATAGATGTATCCGAAGGTGAAATATCAAAAAATTACAGAGTAAACACAAATGAGAAAAATAAAACACTCGTAGCTTTGAAGAGAAAACCTGAAAATAAAAATAATTCAACAGATGAGGAAGATAGAACGGATGCATCTTCAGATGAAATTTTACATAACCGAGCTGAGAAATTTAAGCACTTTGAAGAAGCAAAGAAGAACAAACTAGGAAAGGTAAAGAGGGTCAGAAATAATGAAAAAGAAGAAGATGGAAAGAAAAGCTGAGGAAAGCTCAACCAAAAAACAGAAAAGTATTTTATTCATCGTCTTCCGAAACAGACGACGAAAGCGACAATAGAACTGATATCTCTGAAGAAGAATTTTCGAGTATGGATGAAAATAAATGCATTGAATGCACAGAAAATTACTTCAAAACAAAGTCTTCTGAAGACTGGATTAAATGTTCGGCTTGTTCTGGGTGGTTACATGAGTTTTGTACCATGTACGGACGTTCCTGTAACAACTGTGGGCGGAAAGCTAAGAGAGGAGCTGTTAAAAGAAGCAATTTAAAAGATAAAAAATAATTTAGTTTTGTTTAACTATTTTTATGATGATTGTTAACTGATTTGATGTCAAAGTTTATCGGAAAGACTGTTATGTTTATCATTACTTAATGTAGAAGAGTTTTTTTTTTGTTTAAATGTTTTAGTTAGTTACTTAGAAGATTTTTTTTTTATTGATAGCTTTTGAAGATTTTTAAATCTTGCCTTAACATTGTGTTGTGTTTGTTTATTATTAAACTTTTGATAGATGTGGTTTTTCCCATGTTTTGGTTCAATTTATGTATGAATCTAAGTATACTGGGGCATTTTAAATTGCCTGGGGCAATTTATAAAACAAAAGAGGCGTATTAGGTGACATGTACCTGACAAAACGCCCCACTCCGTGTCTAAAAAATATAGCAATAAGTCTTTACCTATCGTTCCTATTACATTATGCTGTTGTCATATTATTGTCAACTAACCAAATAACGTCCTAAAATAAAAAAAATGATTATATTTATAATTACCTGACTTTTATTGAAGTTTTAAAAAAAGGGGGGCATATTACCAAGTTCTACCCTATAGTTTATAATTTTCTTAGAGTTTAGTGAAATTTGTTACACACGCTTAAATCTTATGTTAAAGCGAAACAGCTAGGTTAGGTTAGGTAAGAACTGTGACCCCACAACGCACGAGCGAAGCGAGCGTAGCGATCGTGCCGCGGCAGCGGCGGGCGATTGCTAGAAACATATTTTTGATTGTGAAACCAGAAATTACTACCAGTAGGCATTATTAGTACTTATTTGTGTATTCTGTGCAACTGGCATAAAAATACAAATAATTTGTCATTGACTAAGCAATTGACTTAATAGAAACGGTAAATTGAAAACTTAAGATAGTAAATATTTGAGTTATTATATTTTGCGTAAAATATGTTTTACCAAATGAAATATTTGATCGAATGAAAATTAAAGTACTGTCTGGTTAGCGAGTTGTTGTTCAACCGTTCACTTGCCAAACATAAGGTTTGCGTTACATTTATTTGCAAAGAGTTCATTTGCTAAGTAATAACAATTTTGGAAATGAAATTTTTGGTTAATTTTTTTTTGATGAATTTAAGGTAACCCGAAATTATCATATCCCGGACTACTATGAGAATGACCATTGGAGGTCGTGCGTTCGATCCCTACTAGGTTCATACATTAAAGTGAAGACATTTCGTCGTTCAAGCTTTTGTGTAGAAGTTAAGCAAGATATAATCGGAACGCATGTTCAGCGACTTATGTTGCGTACTTACTTAAAAAATATTTCTCCTTAATAATGTACAGTTTATTTATATGTTATAGTTTTATTCTGGCTCAAATTATTTACATGGACGCGTAATGTAGTATACCTACCTGAGAAGCATGATTATCTGTATGTTTCGAAGGCTTCACAAATATCTGAGCAAAACCACAAATATCTATACAAGTCAAGAAAGAGTCTGAACGAACTTTCGTTTAGATATTTGTAGCCAATATTTGGCTCAGATATTTTTGAAGCCTTTGCAACGTATATATATTTATGCTTTTGACTGTACATCAACTCCTGTAACTTCGCCTGATTTCGACATGAATTTGCACATTTTTAAGTGTTCCCGCTGAATGACGATAGTCTGACACATCGGTACACTATCAACCTGACCAATCAGATGGGGTCTTTTCAAGGTGTTTAACACGGTTCGGTACCAAACAGTGTACGTTTGATATGTGTTTTCAAAATGTAAGCGAAGTAAGGGAATTCTATCTAATTATGCCTGGCTGTTGTTTCTCTACGAATTCAAACTAAATTGCACAACCTATGCGCGATAACATTTACTATAGAACCAAGTAACAGGAGTTGACGATACCTAATAAAGTCAAAAATAAAGAAGAATTTTATATCCCACATTGCACCCACAAACTTGTCACTTTCTTTATTTACCATCAGGAGTAATTGTGTTCTGTGCTTACTATAATCTTTAACGTAGCAGTAGATTATAGACAATTTTCCTTAGTTTGAACATATTTTTGCTACTCAGTGTACTTATAAAAAGCCGATTAGAAACAAATTTGTTAATTAGGGTTGACCCGAGACAGCCGATAAGTAAAGCACACACAGATTATTCTTTCTTGCCCAAGATAAAGCCGAATTTCGTCTTTGAAAAGCTAGTTTGAAATTGTTTTTGGGACCGTACGGTTGTGTGAGATATACTGCAAAATGAACAAACTTCTGATCGTCTTGCTGGCAGTGTGCCTTGTATCGGTAAGTTTGTATGATTGTACCTTCTGAGTATATTAGTTTAAGCAGAACTTTCTATATTGTAACTGATTTGTTTCTAGTAAAATAAAACGACTCTAGAGATTGGAATTGTCGGTTCCCCGTGGTAAGACTAGATGGTAAATTCAGTAGGGACCTAATGAAACCTAATCCAAAGCCAACCAACTGAGTTTGAATTCGAAATAGAATTCACACATTTTGCTTGAACAGTAGGTCTTGTTATCTAATTTCGTGACATTTATGTATGATGCAGGAAAAGACAACAAATACCGTTTCAACTTCTGAACTTAGACCCCCATAGATTGCCAAAGCGAAAAATTGCAGGCGATCTGCATCCACCTGCCTACCTTCACCAGGTCGTTGCGTTTGCCTTCAAAAAAGGTTTAGTCTCCCATCTAGAACTTTTTCGCCATCAGTTCCTCGTGTATTTAAGTTACTGAACGGTTTCCAGGTCCACGGGTTCGTGAAACGCGATGCAACAGTAGCGCCGTCGGCTTCCACCGACACCTACGCTAATAACATAAAAGCTTCTTTGGAAGGCATTGCAAAAGACATGACCGGCAAGGTTCAAGAAGCCTTAAACCCTGAAAAGGTCAAGAAGCAGCTGAATGATATTATCGACGCGGCTACAAAAATTGTAAGTAATTTTATTGTATTTTCAATAAAATGAAATCAAAATGTCACTTCATAAGGAGTTCTTTAATGTCATTCTATCATGTAAAAAACCACTTCGGCATTTCGCTACGGGATCGTATATGAGCTAAAGTCATCGACGTAGCCATTGCCAAGCGATGAGTTGGAGTGGTAATGGGCAGGACACAGCGCGCGAAGATATTTTAATATATTTAATGTCCTTTGTTGCAGATTAACGACATTAAACCAAAAAACTAAAGATGAACTGCGGAAAAGTGCAGCAGCTGATGAAAAGCATCTTGTAAAATAGTCTTCCTTCCCGTTCGTATTATGAATCTGTATTTCACACCGTAATAAAGTAATGTCATATTATTTCTATTCTTTATTTAATTAACCGAGTTCTATCACCTTATCCGAAACAAGAGGTACTTATGCCTAGAACTTTCTTTTCTTTTTTTAAATAAATAAATAAGATCAGTTTCCGGAAGACTTATACTTATACTTAAGAGCTGATCTTACAAATTACTATTTTCGACACAATTGTCGCAGTGTGTGCTGGACGACTCCCGGTTGGTTCAATTAAAAAAAACTAACTTTTCTCAATTGGCTCAGCCTTTGATTTAGAACAAAGTATATGAAACTAACTGAATCAGTCGATAACTTCGTTCTGAAATGAGGGTTGGTCGGGTGTGTCGGGTCGGGAGACGCCCCTGCCTTAAATGCTTGTATCGTAACACAAGGATAATTATTATTCTTATTTCGAGACTGACAGTAGGCGTATTGTCTGGCGCTGAGTAAAGGATAAAAAGCAGACCACAGCCATCTGGCTCAGCCAAGTTACATACTAGAACCCAAATAAGAAAGTCTAGAAAATTGAACCATAGTATGCTGCATCATTTTGATGATAGTTCCTGAGTCAATAAACATAGTCTCTTTACAATAGCTGATAACCAAGGGTAAAGAAATAAGGGTACATGAGATTTTCTAGTTTCTTTAATAATACGATTTTATTTTCAAATAAATTTAGGTCACACTTAGGTATGCTAACTCATCCGAAAAAGGAGAAATCTATCAGTGAGTGAGAGCAATTTATTTTGCTGCTGTTTACCACTCTCACTCCTCGATTTTTTCAACTGATTGGCCGATACCATAGATAAACTATATTTAGATATATATTCTTTGCCGATACAGACACCGGGAAAAGTTTCAATAAATTCCCACAACAGAAGAATAAATGACAAAATGTGAAACTTCTCGATTTTGTCATTCATTGTTATAACGGCAGACTAAGGACGAAGCAGGGTCATCGAAAATTGCAAGAGACTAGTCTGCACTGTAAACCACCTTTCTTTTTTTGCCGGGTCTTCTCTGTAGAAACAGCAGTGCTACTACGATGGTAGGTCGCATTTTGAACATGTGGTATATTTAGTGTGATAATTTAGCCTTTAGTAGTGTCTAGCGGAAGCCTAGTGGTAGAACATCACTAGGGCTACTCGAACCATGTTCATTTTCGAAGTGTCCGGGTTAAGTCGTTTTTTGGTCACTGGAGCGCGAATATTTTTTTATTATTGGTTCAGAATTTTGTCGATTAAGTCCTTGGCAAGGACATTTACATTTGTCGAGTTTGCAAAACGTGTTATGCATTTGCGGTCATAACAATAATTAAATAGAGGTAGGTATGTAAGTGACAAGTACGAACCACACAGGAAATTACGCATTGCAACAGTAATGAAACGCAGTCCGTCAACAACATCAATTAATGTTGATTGCAAACTCATTTGTTAATTTGAACCTGGAAATGAACTTACTTGGAGATGATAAGCGATGCGAGCACTAGGCGCATTCAGATTGTCTTAGGTCCTAGTTCAGGTCTTGCATCTGGGTAGAAAGGTTGTGTAAAACTGGAAAATGAACAAGTTAATGTTCGTCCTGTTGGCTGTTTGCCTGGTGGCCGTGAGTACTTTTTTCTATTTAATTCGTCATCGTCGTTATCGATGAAATGCAGTTCAAAAACTTTTTTGATAGATTTATTCTAATCGCAACAACTAGCTGCTAACATACTGGGTGCTGATTTATAAGTTTAGTAAAATTAATTTTCTCGTTAAAAACATATTTTCACTTAGATAGTGGCTACAATATCATATCCCAAATATGCCATATCATTTCCCTGAAAGTATAAATAATCACCCGGTATTTCCACAGTATCCAATTTAAGACCTAGTGAATTCGGGATCAAGCGAACAGTATTTGTAAAATGTAATACTGAATTATCATTAAATGAGTGGGTGCAAGAGCAACTTATCTTGCTAATTAATTTGATGGTGCCAGGCTGTAAAAAGGAAGGTTATGTAATTATCAAATCGAATTGTAGAGTCTTGAATGGGTATTGTGGAAATCTTTTTCAGTATTTTTTCTTATTCCTAAAACCTGTTTATCTCCTATAGTTTCAGAGGTAACTCCACTGACTTTTCTCAAGTTTTCAAATGGTAAAGCATAAGCATTTGATGATAAAAAAAAGTTGACTACGGTCGCAAGCTGTCCGATTTGTTATTATCTACCAGATACCCTAGTCAAGAGCAACACGCTACTATCGTTTCGACAGGTCTCATTCAAAAATGAATGGGAATGATATTAAATTAAATTTCGAATTGAAGAGTGCTTAATCTCATTTCTATAGATTTTAAAACTTGCTATGTCGAAGAAGTAGCTCTTGGCCATGACCTCTGTACTGGGGTTTGCAGTTATTAGTTTAATCATAACCTATTTGTATACCTGCAACATTTTAAAACAAAATGCAACATATTTAAATAAATTGTGCATACCTTTTAACAAAATGATCTTCAGGTCCACGCGCACGTGAAACGCGATGCGCCCGCGGCGCCGGCTAACAACGACAATTATTTGGAGAAGTTCAAGACTACTTTCGACGATCTGAGCAAAGACATCAACAACAAACTGAAGGAGACTTTCAACCCTGATGAGATGAAGAAAAACCTTGACCAATTTGTCGATGGGGTGAACAAGTTTGTAAGTATATTTTATAACATATTTGCTCGTAAAGGGTCTCTTATTTCACCAATTTCAATAACGTAATGTATCTCATTACGCACTTGTGCGGTAATGTAATGTAAAACGCACGAGTTTTTTTTACTATGGTAAAACGTACGGTTTAGCAAGATGCTCCGTCTAAAAAGAACGGTACTTTTTTAAATTTTAGCAAAGAGTTTTTATGTCAGAAAAGAGGTCAACATTTTATGAATAAAATTAACTTTGGGAGATGAAATATAATAAATAAACATTTAATTCTTTAATTTATTTAATTTTGACAATAAATTACAACCATCTGTAACAAAAACACAGAAATATTAATTTACTTTATTAGTAATACTGGCTGTTTTTAATGCCTTTTGCCTTAAAAAAAGCGCTGATGCGAGCGCATCGCTAATTTGTGAACAAGTAAACATTTTCTAACTGCTCTAGCAAGTGATTAAAGATTTTATTTGTTTTAGAAAGTCCGATTTTTATTTATTTCCTCTCAAATATGTTATAAAACGTCGTATGACATACGTGCGCTTTGATAATTACAGCCTCTGCTTTCTTGTAGCCCTCGCCTACGGCTCGGGCTAGCAATATCGCCTCGGCTGTAATTTTCAACTTACCGCACTTATATCATAATGTACTATTATAACATATTTGCTCGTAAAGGGTCTCTTATTTCACCAATTTCAATAACGTAATGTATCTCATTACGCACTTGTGCGGTAATGTAATGTAAAACGCACGAGTTTTTTTTATTATGGTAAAACGTACGGTTTAGCAAGATGCTCCGTCTAAAACGAACGGTACTTTTTTAAATTTTAGCAAAGAGTTTTTATGTCAGAAAAGAGGTCAACATTTTATGAATAAAATTAACTTTGGGAGATGAAATATAATAAATAAACATTTAATTCTTTAATTTATTTAATTTTGACAATAAATTACAACCATCTGTTCCAAAAACACAGAAATATTAATTTACTTTATTAGTAATACTGGCTGTTTTTAATGCCTTTTGCCTTAAAAAAAGCGCTGATGCGCGCGCATCGCTAATTTGTGAACAAGTAAACATTTTCTAACTGCTCTAGCAAGTGATTAAAGATTTTATTTGTTTTAGAAAGTCCGATTTTTATGTATTTCCTCTCAAATATGTTATAAAACGTCGTATGACATACGTGCGCTTTGATAATTACAGCCTCTGCTTTCTTGTAGCCCTCGCCTACGGCTCAGGCTAGCAATATCGCCTCGGCTGAAATTTTAACTTACCGCACTTATATCATAATGTACTAAAGTAAGACTAAGTTATTTTAAGAATACCTAAACAAGGATTAAGTAAAAGGATTCTGACGACTCAACGAGAGCGTCGTGGCCTAGTGGTTGAGCACCCGAACTCAAATCGTGGATCGTCTGGTCCCGAGTTCAAATCTGGCCAGAACCAAAATATTTGTGTTCATTGTTAAATATCAGACTTACTCTCTGGTGATGGAAAACAGCGAACACTCACCACCTACCACGTTGAGTTTTAATACCATTGGTGAAAAGTGGGCTTCTGAGTGTTTCATTCACCATGACGACACAGTCACTTACCTCGTTTGGAATAAAGTCGTGATGGTATGATGGTATTCTGACGACTAAAAACGATTTGGTTTAAGAAGGATAGAGGTAAATATAATTTCCAACAAAATTCCACTAGGTCCAGTTTAGCCACACAAAACAAAAACTTAAATCATCGTTGCTAAACAACGAAAAAAAATATTCAGTCAATCTGGTTACACTGAAAAAAAAAACGAACCCAAAATACTCGTATATTAAACAAATATGTTGGAAATTGAAGTGACAATCTCAATCTGATTCATCAGCGGAAAGCTGATTCCTTTTAAAGTTCACAAATTTTAGGAAGTATATGGACGGACGACCAGATCAATGCTTTTGAAAGATTCAGGCTGCCTAGCTTCACTGGCAATGGTCCAGCATTAAACGCATCAGAAACTTCGTTAGCAGCAGTAGCTAACGAAGCTGGTGATGAAAGAAGATATCTGTCTTCTAGCTGTCTCATTACTGTTTGTCAACTTCCTAAATTCTTCGTTATTCTCTATTGCTAACCATAAGTATTGTTGTTTGCTTGCAGATCGAAGATGCCAAAACGAAAAAGCCCGCTTCGTAAATAACAAGACTGAGAAAAGACGAGTGTGTTACCTTTCAAAAAATATATTAGACGAGTGCCACATGCCATAATACTATGTAGGACGGTTTTGGAATGAATAAGAAATCAATAAATTATTTTAAAGAAAATTTGTTTAAAATTTTAACATAAAATATACCCACATCAAGACGATAACAGAACAGCACATTGAGTTACTCATATCATGAATTACCTCGACTTTGCTCGTCAGGACTTTGCTTAACCGGGACCATTCACTGTTAATGTAACAGTCCCGATTCGAGCAGTATAGTGTGCAACTTGTAACGATGCAATTAGTAACATTACATCAGTCGGGAAGACCAAAAGCTAAAAATCGAATCCTGTACTCTTACATTACAGGCAAGCGCTGGTCAGTTAGTAAAGTAGTGTTATAACGTAACATTCAAAACTGCACTTTAGATTGTTACATGACATTCGAGTGCACAGCAGGGGGGACCTTAAAGATAGAAACAAGGAACGTCAATTTTGACGATTTGTTGTAACTTTGCTGATTGCACTCTCATAGTAGAATTGTAGTAGAGTTCCTTATTGATGGAAAAACAGAAGGAAGATTTAGCAGATTAAAAGTTCCGGGGTTCAGGGGGCTACGTAAGGCACGCATTGGCAAAGATCGAATACTAGAATACCATGTTGTTTCATGAGTCACCGTGGTACTAACTCGTCATTGCAGTGAAGATATTTCATCACATCCATCAGGGCTCAATGCAACAACATTGGGCCCTGATCGCACAGATCCCGGCACGTAAAATGTACATACCGAACCCTCTTCTTTCGCAGCCCGGGCAGGTCTCGTAATGACCTATCGGAATTGCAAAGACGCGGGCTCGAACTTAAAACCAAGGTTGATTCGGTGAAAACTATACCGTATATATAACTATACTATAATTTGCAAACAACGAAATGATAACGGTGTGGGATCAATTACGTTCGTTGACTGCGGAACAGTATATCTCTGGTCACATCCAGAAATACGTAAATTGCGATATCATCTAAGGGTAGGGGTCACAACTTACAATTATTGTGAGTTCTGACATTATCTGTGCACGTGGGCTCTCGGGGGAGATAGTAGCTATCATTTAATGTATGACAGGGAAATAATAACATTACTCTGACATTGATAACTTTATGAAGGCAGAAACGTATTTGTTTCTCGGATCATTTGTGAGCAGGATAAGACAGTAAACGAGTAATGCTTTGCCAGAAATAATATTTGTTCAAACTAGAACTTGGCGTTTACAGCGCTAAGTGGGAGTGTACTCCGGGTGTAGTCCACTTATATTTTTAATAATAAATAAATATAAGATAAAATAAGGAAAATAGTCTTTATTGCACAAATATAACAATAACAAAAATAAAGTTTACATAAATTATGAGTACAATTTAGGCAGCTTTATCGCAAGAAGCGATCTCTTCCAGGCAACCTTCACGAAGAGAAACTAAAAGAGTGAACAGCAATTAACTGGAACACCTTACTTCAAGGTCATCAAACCCCAAACTAAGCTCAGCTTAGCACTCATAGTGTACCAATACGCGAATTGGGGAATTGGCCCCTCCATTCATTAGCCATAAAGACAGCATCGCCCAATTCGCCATTATTGCGCCAAAAGTAAGCGGCCAGTAATTAATATAATTTCAATGAATGAATTTAAAACGCAACTGATACGAGTAAGGTTTTAAAAATAGTGTTTAATATTTTAAAACGTTTATTGCTACATGATCACCTAAATGAGTTTCATCATCATTGTTGCCGACCTCATACTTTCCTGTAGTTTTTGTACCTTTTTAATGTGAATCTTTTTCTGTTCTTGACATAAGTCCTGTCATATTTTCTGTTCTGTTCTACGTCTTGGCTTGTATAGTTGATTATTTTATTATTTCCTGTTTTTTACTATATTTTATCAATACACACTTTACTTTGCACTTAATAACTACACAGTCCACATTATTTCCTCTCCCCTCCTTTCCTTTACAATCATGAAGACAAGAATTGCAGTATTACGACGGATTCAGCCCGCCTGCAATCAGCCTGGGGCGTCCCTGTTTTTTTTATCAGATTGATTTTGTACACACTCTATAAAATGTTATTCTAACCGGCAACAGATAAACTACTAACTGTTACACTATAACAAACACGGATGTTTGTAGAACTACTTTCAAAATTCAGTTCAAAAAGTGAGTGAAACTTAATTTAAACTCGAGCATTCTAAACCACGGGTAAAAAAGGAATAAAGTTTGAGATTCGTGTCGAGTTTTGTCGGAGGCGCTGTCCCGGTCGGAAATCACATTTGCGTCGCTACTCGACTCCCGAGTAGTATCGTGATCCGATGTGTTTAGTTCAGGGGGTATACTCCGAAAAAGAAGTTTCGTAATACTTTGAACGGCGTTAATAGTCAATAAAACGTGTGTGTTGTTTGAAGGTTTTACGTATTTTGCACATAAAAATTTAATGCTTAAAAAACTTGTATCTTACCAAAAAACCAAGATATATTTAGAAAGGTTTGTAATTTTTTCTAACTTCTAATAATTTAGTCAGAAACATCGTATTTAAAAGAGTGAGAGTAGACCTTCAGCAGCCGCATGCGATAGTATTGTAGATACTGTGGCACGGTAATGTGTTCTCAAGTATTTGCCTACAACATCGATTTTAGGTTCAAGCCTATCTTTGGTTGCATTCTCGTATGAAATTAATAAAACCGAATAATAATAATATGTATCACAAATTATGGACACAAGGACAATCTAATAAATTTTAACTGGCTTCTTTAGTGTCCTGCAAGTCCGTGGATCGTGGTTTGGTGACACAAACAACCTCAAGTGAGGATTATCAGGGCCACTAACTACTGTGCCAACGGACCACACAACGGGCAACATACAAATGAGTATATATGAAGAGAAGTGACTTAAGCTTTTCCGATACTTTGAAAATAAACCAAATCACTAGGGGCCTGGCTACGACATCGGGGGCGACGGGGCGGCATATAACTTTCTGGACATAGTCTCCGGGATCTGCAATGCTGCTATGCCCCGGATCCGAGGTTCACCTAAGCGGCGCCACCAGGTTTACTGGTGGTGCGCGGAGATTGTCTTCTCCGGGACCAGTGCTCTCTGCAAAGGAGGGGCTTTACGAGGGCCAGGCGTCGCTAATCTGCGACCAAGAGCCGGAGGACCAGCTGTATACCGTCTATAACTCCAGTAAGAAGGCACTGTAGCTGGCCATAAGCCAGGCCAAAACAAGGGCTCGTGAGGAGATGCTGGAGGCTCTCGACCGCGACCCATGGGGGAGGCCGTACCGTGCAGCTCGCAGCAAGCTGCGCTACTAAGGTCCCACCGTCATAAAGACCCTCCAGACGGAGGTGCTGTAGAGAGTAGTGCGGGAGCTATTTCCAGAGCCCCCAACGCACACCCCTCCAACGATGTCTCCTCCCGCGAGACCGCCTGAGAATGAGCCGATTTTACCCGTCACCGACGAGGAGATGGATACAGTGGTGCATCGGCTAAAAGCGAAGAAAAAGGCCCCAAGGCCTGATGGGGTGCCGGGCAAAGTGCTCGCTCTTGCACTAGAACATCTAGGGGGACAGTTTCGTGACATTTTCAACGCTTCATTTACATCCGCGCGTTTCCCGAAGCTGTGTAAGGAGGGCTGCTTGTGCCTTTTTCAAAAGGCGGGCAGACCCCTAAGAGAAGCCGGCGCTTACCGGCCAATCGTGCTGTTGGACGAGGCGGCCAAGTTGATCAAGCGGATAATCGCTTTCATATTCATATTCATTTATTAATTATCTCAAGTGGTAAGTACATGAAGACCTTAAAATTATTTTGGAGCGCACATGAACCCTGTAGGGCACTATAATGTAAACATACAATAATTATTTTTATTTCAATACACTAATTACATTAATAAAATTGTTATTCATACGAGTTCAACAAGAATTGTTGTTGTAAACATGGACGACATACACATGTTAAAATCTAAGTGTGTTGTGTTGTGTTGTCAGTGTATTAATAAGTTGTTCTATTTATTTATTACTAAAATATGATTGGCCTATTTATTTATTTTTATTTATCTCATGATGGAGTAGAAAGCTTTATTTATGAGAAAGTTCTTTAATTTATTTTTAAATGATCTTAAACTATTTTCTTGTCTGATTATTAGTGGAATTTTGTAGCATTTTGTTAGATCTATAGTAAGGACTTGATTTAAACATTTCCAATTAAATTTTTGCAGCTCAATATCTTTGAAAAGAAATTGAAGGAATGGTTAATAGAAAAATGTTTCTACTCCTTGGATGAATACTTTCAGTGTTGATTCTCGTGTGTCCAACAACAACCACAGATAAATTTTTGTGCATATTTTTGTTAATAAATTGTAATAGAAATTCAGAATGTTTAATGTATGTGTTTATATAATTTGCTTTTGTGTTACTGTATGTTGAATTTGATTAAAATGAAAGGACATGTTTTGTAAATTATTTAACAATTAATGTAATTATAATAACCCACAAGATAATGTTGTATTTTATAAGAATTTATGAATTTTAAATGTATCATTTGCATGCCAGTTTTGGTGAATTGGGCGGACTTTACTTTATAAATACCAACTATTGTACCACTTTTCAAGCGAATAAATGAATCTGAATCTGAATCCATTTTAGGGTCTGAGAGAGCTAATTGATCGACAAACCTACAATTACTCTTGTTTTTGTAGTATTCCGGATACTTGCGAACGAACACAGCTATTTCCATTATGTACAGGGAGGTGAGGGTTAGCAACTTCAATCTAGTGAAGTGAGGTCTACAGCTGTCAGTTTGTTGGATATTGACAATTATACGGAGAAATTTCTTTTGCATTATAAACAATTCGTTAGCATTGGTCGTTTCCGCATCGTCCAACACTTAAATGAGGTGGGGCCTAATCAGTCGCCGGTGCAGTTTCGGTTCCGGGCAGGGCACTCTGCCATCGATGCCCTGGCCATGTTGAAGGAAGACACGGAAGCAGCATCTGCTCGAGGTGAGCGGTGGTTGGCGATAAGTCTGGATATCGCCGATGCCTTTAACAGCGTACCGTTTGACGTGATACGAGGGGCACTCCGTTACTTCGGAGTCCCCGTGTATCTCGGCAGGCTGTTGGAGGACTACCTCCATGGTCGAGAGATCCTTTTTGAGGGTGGCAACGGAAGTCTCATCCGTTGCCTAATAAGGTACGGTATTCCCCAGGGTCTGTATTAGGGCCCCTGCTGTGGAACTTAGGCCGAAATCTATAGAGCGTGCTTAGCTTTATCTTATACTTAACTTACCGAAATGAAATTTATAGTCGAGATTGCGGCTCTGTCTTAGCCCACGCTAAGCAAAGTCCAAGTCTGCGAGATCGACGACTTACCAAAAACATAGAATATTAACCTGACAAAAAGGACCTGGCCAACCCGCTCTATGGCCGCGAAACCATAAAGGCGATACGGCTGGTTCTCAACCAGTGTTTGCGTCAGGAGAAGTGGCCTCTGACGTACCGGCTGGGGCAGGTGCTTTCCGGGCATGGGTGCTTCGGGAAGTACCTGCACAAAATCGCCCGGCGAGAGCCCACCCCGTGGTGCCACGAGTGCGGCGCTGATGAAGATACGGCCCTGCACACACTCCAGGTGTGCACAGCATGGGCCGATCAGCACCGTGCCCTAGTGGCAGTCATCAGCGGAAACCTCTCGCTCCCGCCCGTTATTCGGGCTGGGGAGCGAGGAGGCCCGGATGACGATGATCTTATTCTGCGAGGTGGTGATGACGCAGAAGGAGGAGAGGGCCCCAGAGGATGATCCTCTGGTGGCCCCTCTCCAACGCAGACGGCAGGGGGCAAGAACCGGCGATTCACCCGTCCTCCTCCTGCTCCCTAAAAGCAGCACCGGGGTGAAAGCCGGGGGGCTGTCACCCTATTCCATGGTGTTCCAGCAGGGGATGTCCTAGTATACCGGGATGGCCCCGGCGCGTAAGCTGGGACGAGCGCTGGGACGATGTGGTAATCTTTTTGCTCCATGTCGTCCCGTTCCAAGCGGTGAGATATACCTGGGTTGTTTTTAGGTTGTCAATACCCACTAAAAACAACGCAATATCCCACTATCCTACTAGATAGTGCGTAAATGCATTTCCAACCCGGAAAAAAAATAAAAGGGCGTGGCTACTAAAATGTACTGAATTTCTATATCTTTAAAGTTGTAAATGCGCTGCGCTCGCGTGCAATCACATCCGCTTAGAAACGACGACGAATATTGTGAATATTAATGATGGCAACGCATTGAAACAATTTCGTATTGAAAATCGAATGTCGTTTATTGTTAACCTTAAACTTTTTTATTTTTTAGAGGCAATTTTTGTAAATTCTGTTTCTGGTTGTTCTCATGTCCAGATAAAGGAATGAAGTAATGTATTTCAGAGTTGGAGATCCGTAAAGCCTTTCAGTGACGCACAAAATGAGATCAAAAAAGACGATTTCTTCGAAGTATCATCATGATGGTGTCCATTAAGATGATACTTTGAAAAAATCGTAGATTTCCTTGTTTATTTTTCAATTCACTGTATTTATGGAACATTTCGACGACGGCGGGTGCCCTTTAATATGCATGGGGCAGGTGCCCGCTAAGCCGGCGGACCCGATCTTGCGACTCAGACGACTTCGGGGGATTTAACGGACTTACACCAGTCTGGCACTGCTTTAATGTCTTTAGAGTTAGCTGTGTTTTTTCTGGTGCAACTTAGGTATTATTTTCAAAAATAACTGTTAATTAAGCCGTCCCTTTTTCTTACCAAGAGCTAGTTTATTCATTTATTTGGCGTAAATTATAATACACAGAACAAACCATACGCTCACAAGTACTGTTCGTGGTAGTAAGAGATAAGGTGACTGTTGTCGTCCTGGTGAACGGAACACTCAGAACTAACCCTATTCTGTGCCGTTAGCCGGGTTCTTTGGGCTTTTACTGCAGAGTTAGCGTTCGTCATTAACACGAATATGGTTCTAACCTGATTTCAACATGAGGCCACACGAACGGAGTCGGAGTGCTTAAACCCTAGGACGTGACAATGAAAGTGGAGATGGATTTTAAATTTAAATTTTATTGACAAAGCCCAAACCTATGTCGAAAATACTCGTAATAAAAGAGAAAGAGTATACAAGCAGCAAGGTAAAATATGTGTTCACCTCAATTTCGGTAGGAGAGTAAATATTCAGCGATTGAAACCAGAACTGGCCAGATTTACATTCTCCCGATGGTGAAAAATATCTAAATCTTTTACAAGCTTACAGGTGGAATATTTTCCAAAGGCAGGAATCTTTTCCAATGCTAGGGCGTGTTCAATATGCATGTAGACCGCGATAAGCTGCGCAAAGCCTACTCAAGTTTATTTGAACGATACGATGCGTTCACAAGTCGGGTTCTAATTCTTTGGCTCCGAAGTGAGTTCTATAATAGGTATGTGTGAATGCTACTTTGAAGATAGCTGAGTAGAACTTCATCTTACTAATCTTACTATTTGTAAGGATGTTTGTATGTGTGTGTGTATGTTTGTTACAGTTTCATGCAAAAACTACTGAACGAATTTGAAACTTTACCATGATACAGCTTAAACACCACAATAACACACAGGCTACAATTTTTGAAGATTTTATGTAATTTGGCTATGATATATAATATAACGATAATTCGCGCGAAGCCGCGGGCGGAAAGCTAGTCTTACTTCTTACTTTAATATTATAAATGCAAAGGTTTGTGAGGGTGTATGTATGTGTGTATGTTTGTTACTCTTTCACGCAAATACTACTGAACAGAATTAAATGAAACTTTACAGTAATACAGCTTATGCCGCGGGCGGAATGCTAGTGTACGAGTATGTATATAATTTCTCACTATCTGACACTACCTTACCCATTTCTCTTTTCAATCTTGTATTTTCTTCTAACTGCAGGATGCCTGGAAGAGATCGCCTCCTAGCGATAAAACCACTTACATTCTACGATCTCAGACCATGTAATGCAAATGTTATGGTTTGTTTTACAACAAAGTATATTTATCTTATCTTAGGGTAAAGCCTAACGTAATTTTGGTATATTTTTTACAAAATTGACTCCTTATTCATAAAAACCCTAATGATGAAAAAGAAATAGGGTAAGTACATAAAAATGGACACTATAAACTGTATTTTTTTTTTAAACAGAACAAAACCCACTTCAATGATTTACAAAAGTACGTATTTACCCAGATTCTGAAATAAGACTAACACTCCATTCAATCTTTAATCAATCAGTGAACAAATTATTTTATATTTTTCTATGATTGCTTGCTTATTTTCAACCGACTTCAAAAAAGGAGGAGGTTCTCAATTCGACTGTATGTTTTTTTTTTCATGTTTGTTACCTCATAACTTTGGACTGGGTGAACCGATGATTTTGATCGTTCTTTTTTTATTTGAAAGCAGGTGCTTCCCGAATGGTCCCATTTTAATTTGGTCTAGTTCTGACATTCCCATTTATGAGAAAACCATATAAGTCTTAAATCTAGATAGACAAAATGCGCGACAAATGGACGACAAATGGACGAATTACTTAATATTACGCCAACCGATTTTGATAATTCTTTATTTATTTGAAAGCTGATGGTGCCCGTGTCGTCCCATTTTAATTTGGTCCAGTTCTGACAGTGGCATCCATGGGAAATCCATAAAGTCTTAAATATAGAAAGACAAAATGCGCGACAAATGGACGGGTAACTCAATATTACGCCAACCGATTTTGATAATTCTTTTTCATTTGGAAGGTGATGCTGCCCGTGTGGTCCCATTTTAATTTGGTCAAGTTCTGACAGTGGCATCCATGGGAAATCCATATAAGTCTTAAATCTAGATAAACCATATGCGCGACAAATGGACGAATAACTCATTATCACGCCAACCGATTTGAATGCTTATTTTTTTATTGGAAAGGATATACTTCATGGGTAGTTTGATGAGTGTTAGGTTCTGATTATGGGATCCATGACAAAGTAACGGAACTCTTGAATTCTTAGGAGCAATTGGACGATACTTTTTCGATGTATAAAATAAATAAGAACTATTCACTGAAAATCAAGAAATAAACAAAAATTTTAACAAAAAAAAAACCAACTTCAAAAAAACTATTCCAAAACAAAGCACTAAAAAGTAAAGAAATAATTGCGTATTCTTCTAAAACTTATACGATAATATAATGTTAAAGTTATTGTTATTGCTGGAGTCGGTGTCAGCCAATGTAGGTTTGTAACTAGGTAGTTATGTATGTAGGTACATACATACGTAAACGTGATATGTAAGAAATAGGTATATTGCTAGGTATATTGTAGTGTTTCCTTGGCTGACACCGACTCCAACAATAACAATAATTGTACCTACATTATATTATCGTATAAGTTTTAGAAGAATACGCAATTATTTCTTTACTTTTTAGTGCTTTGTTTTGGAATTATTTTTTTTTGAAGTTGGTTTTTTTTTTGTTAATTTTTTTTATTGTGGACCAATCATGTAGATTTTTAAAACCAGGGGCCAATAACAAACAAGACCGATAAATAAAATCTAGACAAGACCAAACCAAGCCCCAATATAACTCACCCTTTTTACCGCCAAGGTCGTGAAGAAACGTTAGCATTAGTCATAACTGATCGCCCCCGGAGGAGCTCGTCAGCTCAAACCCTGGTGTTCGATCATTGTCACCACGCGAGAAAATCTTCGGACGTTGACGTATAAGATGGACACAGGTGCCGAAGTCTCAAGTAGGGATGGAGTAGTACTCCTTATCGATATCGACGTCATTGTTAGAAATAAAGTGGATAAAATGGTTTGCTTGACAATTGTCCATCGCCTGCAGGCAAGCCACTTATGATATAAATAATTACATCGACAGGAACAAAAATACTTGGTAAAAGATATCTCTTGTACTTTATAGCTAGAATTAGTGGATTCATGTGACAAATGACAAGTCAAATTTTAGGTCTCTAACTCCCGAATAAACAAACGTCAACCAATGCTGAACAGTCCTTACATTTATAGCTGTTCCTTTCGTTTTTATTGCCATGCGACAGGGCAGCATCAATTTGAGGTGTCCTCAACTCTTGATTAGCGTTTGTCGATACAGGGTTAGGTAACTGAATGAATTGCAATCTATTATGTCAAGAGAAGATTATGGCAGCACGTTAAAAATTATGAAAAAAAAGAAAATAGGCCATCAAATCCATCGACATTTTTTGTAATAGTTGCATCCCTAAACTGAACAAATATTTGTCTAACTTGACTCGAGGATTCACAAAACACTATTCTATTGGAAAGGATAACAAAGTGGAATTCTACTTTCTACCTCTCGGTTGGATACAAGAAAAGAAAGTAGTTTCCGTCGAGAAATTGAGCCACGGTCTGATATCGAAAAGTTTTTTTGTGTCTGAACTCAGCTTTGACGAAATCAATCAAATAGTTACTTTAGTAGGTATTACTTGAGAGAAGTTGTGTATTTTATGATGTTTTAAAATGTAGATGGTTCAGATAATAGCGAAATAGGGTTTTGTTTAGTTTTTATGAATATTCTAAAAACGCAATTGTTCTAAAAGACTTAGTCTAAGCTCTTTCTCTTAATAATACCTTCCTAAAACATATCGACTAACTAATTCACTAACATTGCAGATAATATAAAATATTTACATCAAAACAAGGTTATTTCACGTAATAACATTAACGTTAACCACAAAATATCTTCAAAACATGATCAGCGATAATCTTTGATTCTGTAATCAGTACCTAACTTTTCTCATTACCCAGAAGGCAGTGTCGACTTTCTTTACCAGCATACATATACAATATACAAATATATTTACTGAGATAATGTGGGTCCTATTAGCAACAAGGTTTGTGTTTATATAAGGCGAGTATATAATAACTTCGCTTCGCAGAAAATGTAAGAATAAAATGTTCTGGAGGTGATTTGAAGCAATTTACGCGGAGTGTAATTGTATCATGTTTTACTCCTAGTTGAAGTAACAGATGATTATAAATGGTGTCTGGCTCGTTTATTTCGCTTACTAGTTGCTTTCTTCATTTACATTGTTAGTTGAGCAATAGTAAAAATATTATACAGGGTGGTCCAAAACTTCAAACATATACGTAACTTTTTAGATCGTTCACATCATCGTTATCCAAAACTACCCCATGTATGTAACCCGATTTTTTTTAGTTTTCGAGGTATGATTTTTATATTTTTTATATTGCCCGTCAAGATGACCTCACTCCATCTGATGGAAAGCGGTCGTGAGGTCCAGATATGAGGCTGACAAGCCCAGTCATTCAAACGAATCACTGGGCTGGCCATCCTCACCTTGAAGGCCTGCAGAAATGCCTTTTCACGCCCCGCTTGAAGAACCCGGGACTATAAGAGGAAAGAAATACATGTGCTGGAAGGGCGTTCCACGTCTGGATGGTACGACAAAGAAACGAGTCACCGAACCTTTTAGTTCGGGCCAACAAATGCTGAATTGTTTGTGGATGACGCTGTAGTCCAGCACGCGTGGTACGGGAGGGGAAAGGTGAGGGTGGGATAAGCTGGAATAACTCGTCAGAGCATTCCCCATTGTTTTTACGAATTTTTGTAATTTTCTGGGTTGAGTTACTTTTTTGGTGGCTGTGGCTTGACATAAATGCCTTATATTTTTTATTATTAGAAACAGGGAAAAAACAGCATTAAATTCTAACTTCTTCATTTTTATTTTTTGAATTTTGATAAACGGTATGAATGTAAAAGCTTCAAAATCAACTAGAACTGTTATTCATCTAATAATGAAAAAAAAACGGAAATTTATCATAGATCGCGCCACAGTGACTGAAAAAGTGATTCAACTCAGAAATGACGACCGACTTGGTGTAATGGTTAAGAAGTTGGCTACTACACCAGAGGTCGCGGGTTCGATCCCCGCACAGTACAAACATTTGTGTGCATGAACATGTCTGTTTGGTGGGTGTCTCCTATGTATAATAAGTATGTATTTACAAAAGAAAATGTATTTAAGTATGTTTATCCGTTGTCTAGTATCCCATAACACAAGCTTTAATTAGCTTACTTTGGGGCTAGATGGCGCTGTGTGGAATAATGTCCAGGGATATTTATTTATTATTATTTATTTATTTATTTAATTAAAAAAAATTAGTTACGTAAGTATATGTTTTTTTAATATTTTGGCTTAAGTCTGGCTTTTAATATGGTTGCTTGTGGATAAATCGGTAACCTAGTCCGGCGCTTACGGATCTAAACTATTCTATAGACCGGCGCCCATCGCGCTGCCATTCGAATGCATTGTTCTCGATCCGCGTGAAATTTTCATACAAATAGTTTCCAGTGATTGTTCGATTATCATATAGATAGATGGCCCCTTCCCGGTTTGCCGAGTCGTGCTAGGACGATTTACAGTATTTCTTAGATTTTCTAGGCAGGAGCTTCGTATATTGGAGTATATTCTGGATACTGCTAGCCCATGGTATTCGAGTTTTCTCCATTCTTTGTTTTGCGGACATAGGTTGGTTCTTAGAAAGGGCCTGACCCCAAAGTGTTCTTAAAATCGACTAGCATGCATGAATCGGCATTAAACGGAAGTATCTTTTGTAATGCTCCCAGAATTTACAATTAAATTCCTGAGCCAATTCGTAGCATTAACGATATTTAAAAAGAAAGTACATCATTTACTAGTCGCAAAATGTTATTACGAAGTAAGTGAGTACCTCTCAGATAAAATTTTTCTTTGATTGGGAGTCCGATCTGCTAGCTAGGTTATGTAATGCTATTTCATATTCAGCTATGTTTGTAATATTATTATTAAATTATTGACATGTGTTCATTTTATTAATTTTATTGCTATTTTGTTTTTTAATCTGTTATGTTTTTCGTATGCCTTTGAAGGCGCGTCATGGAGTTTTCTTATTATTTTTCACCATACCATCTTGATGACCTGTGATGACGAATGAATGAATTTGAAAGGACTAATGATGGTGAAATGAGCGCTGTACCGAACCCGATTGTTTACGTCGATGAAAGTTGCTAGTGTCTGTTTTAAGTTTTTGAATTGGATTTTGTCATAGCGCCTCTAATGAATAGCAATTGAACTAAAATGGCATAAAAGTTGCTGTAGTTTACTATCACAGCTTATTTCAGGTAAACTCATGGTAGCAGAATGTGTGTTGGGATCGCAGCATGTTGAAATAAGATGTATCTAGTATCTGACAATCCCGAGTGGAGACAGGCGTCGTGGCATGCATCGTAAGAGTTTATGTCAACATTATGTAATGTCTGTTGTTTTGAGAGGAAACTATAGCGTAAGTCGCTTCAATGTATTGGGCTTACTTCAATGAACAAAAACGCAATTTCTCTTTTCTATCCTTGTTAAAAATCGACAATGTAATTTTTATCACTTTAGCTGAATAGTTGCAACTGTGACACTTTTATTTATCGAAATAGTACCAATAGCTCTCTGACTTTTCCAACGAGTCCTTAAGGATGACTTTAGGACCTCTTAGCGAATAATAATTAAAAGCAACGAAAACTGAAATCTTTAATGTCAGAAAAACACATGTCCTTTGGTCTCTTAAACTAATGCTATAAAAAATATAAACCTTTGTCTGTATAGAAGGTTAAATAATCACCAAGTAAGCATTTCAAGTCCACATTTGCTCGCTGAGTGGCGTACATATCGAGCACCACCGCGGTAACTCAAACTACAATTAAGAACTAACTTCAACCACCAAGAATCACGTTCATTAGTGTCTGAGTACCTAAGTGTTAAGCTATGAAACGTTTCTACACTTAGTTCAAATGCTGCTGACAAAGTTAGCAAATTGACACGAGATAATAGTAAGTCGTTTTTGGTGTTAAAGTATTAGTTCGAACAGAAATGGATTAAGTTTCTTTGGTAGCAAAATTAGCATAGTTTTATGTGAATATTTTAGTGATAAACCATACTCATATGTCAATGAACTGGAGTAAACCACGTGGTTATCCTGGCCGAACAATGATCGGAAAGAAACATGAGCAAGAGCACTATAAACAAAACAGCCTTCCTAGATACCTACTTAATATTTAAAACTTATATATTTAAAAGAGTATTATTTAAGGGTTAAATGAAAATTCATTCAGTTTAATGCTGCGGATAACCCAATCTACTTTGTTTTGAACTGTTAAAGCAAAAGAATGTGCAGCGGTGCCGACAAAATCCAGCGGTCCCTGAACAAAAAGCGTAATTTATCCGCTATTTCTGATTCAAACTCTAAAACAAAGGTGAATAAGAGCCCTAAAATCCCTGCATTGTCTGCCCTCTAAGGTTTCTTAACGGGGAATGGCAAGAACACGATATGAATGATAAATCTTGTCAACTCTAAAGCGTTAAGAGAACCTTGAGTTAATGTAAAACTTTTAAGATGTAGAATAATAATAATAAATAAATATCCCTGGACATTATTCCACACAGCGCCATCTAGCCCCAAAGTAAGCTAATTAAAGCTTGTGTTATGGGATACTAGACAACGGATAAACATACTTAAATACATTTTCTTTTGTAAATACATACTTATTATACATAGGAGACACCCAGACCAGTACAAACAGACATGTTCATGCACACAAATGTTTGTACTGTGCGGGGATCGAACCCGCGACCTCTGGTGTAGTAGCCAACTTCTTAACCATTACACCAAGTCGGTCAAATTCTCATTCCTGGTGATGATTTGATCAACAGCTGAAGGTTTGTAATTGAATTCATGCTAATCTAAGAGGGACCAACTTGCGTTAGACTTATTATGTCTACCATGAGTAAGTAGGTTCTGTGCAGGATTTTTCCAGCACAGCGTCCCAAGGGAGTACCAATTTGTTAAGTGTGAACCATTGCAAACGTATTGAGTTAAAAAAGGAAAGATTTATAGAATTCAGCTTTGATCCATAACGCTTAATTATTGTCTGATAAAAGTAATTTAAACTTTGATGTAACATAGTCCCTACTACGTGTATAGTTCGGTAAATACCGCCGGGTCCGATAGGTAACTTTAATCAACTTACGCTATTTGTAAGTTAGGTTGGTGACACACTGGGCTTTTGTTTATAAAAGGACACTATCAAAAATACGAAAACAGGGCATCAAAAGTACAGTCTGAAGTAGTTATTTCGCCTCATGATTTATATTTGATTTGGTTTCCATGAGTTGTAGCAATACCAGGCAGGCCGTAAACACCCTGTACAATCTGGTACCAGAAGGATGAAAACGATAATAAAATACATATTTTCGGTTTATTGTAAAATATAGTTTTTAATAGAAGAAAATCAATGACCTCCAATTTACAAGGACCTAGCTATAAATTTATCTGCGTGATGTCAACGCGACAGCAAAAATTGTGCTTGACGTCATTTTAAGCACACACTTTTTCCTAAGTTACATGTATTCCTACTACTGTCACTGACACATGACACAAAAAACAGCATAACGCAGGATGTCACTATCACGCGTGGAGCATGTTTAAGCTTTTCAATTGTATGACGTGCCAATACCAGTGTATGGAAAATCAGTATAAAGAGGAATGATTTCTTCGTAAGGTAGTCGTCTAGTCTTCCTCCCTGTGTACTAATCTCTTTCACCCTTCAGTCCCAGCACTTTTGTTGCTTCTTACTGACTCGTTCACCAACTTTCCAATTCGTTCCCGTTAATGAGTCGACTTCATCGCGTACGCAGTTTGCTATCAAATTACAAACGAAATGTCAGTATTTTCTTTGATAACATCGCAAGTGTAGAACATAATGTTTGTAGCGATATATAATTAAAAGAAAACTGTGAAATGCTTTTCATAGACGTGACACATATGTATATTTAAGACTATGAATTAAGTTAGAAAGTAAAAGGTCAACTTATTCGCCGTGATAAATAGATTGATCATACTTTATATTATAATAAAAAAAAACTTAGCCCAGAATTCCATCTAAAACAATGCTTTTAGGCCAGGATTTAATAAACACTGTTAAATAAAAATAGCCATCAGATACCACCAACCACTGTAAAGAAGTGAGGCAGTGGCAGTAGTAAGCTTATGTTTTAAAAATCACAGCTATCTATACCTTAAAAAAATCTGCTTTGTTAGGTATCAAAATGTGAAAAACCTAACAACTAGGAATAATAGTACAAAGGCCTTTAACCAAGGGCCTCAATACGGCCTAATGCTTCATTTAAGCAGCATAAACGTAGTTTAGATCTATTAAGCGCACCTTGTACGGCTAATTAACATGTACCAAATGAGATTTGATGGTCGAATTAAGTGACCATTGTGCTTAGTGCCTGAGTAATGAGATAATTCCCGAATTATATAGTCCAGAATGGATGGGGCGTCAATTGAGCGTTGATTGATACGGAATTTAATGGAGGGCGAGAGTTCTTCGCATCGTAAACTGCTAAAATATGATTTCATTTAGAAAAGTCGTAGGAAATATTTTGAGAAAGATTCTGACAACATACGTACCTACATAGGTTTATACGATCGCACGAGCAGAGCGAGCACAGCGAGCGTGCCGCGGCATCGGCCAGCGAGTGCCAGAACTGAATTGTCGGCAAAGTAACTATTCTGCTAAAAAGAAGTTTATAATAGTTACTAGATTTCGGATTTATGATTTTTCGGAGTTTTGATTATTCGAATGAACAATAATCCGATCTTTATAAGAATAATAAGTACGAATTCCAAATAATAAAAACTCCGAAAAATCATAAATCAGGTAACATTTTGTATTGGAAAATTAAATTGATGTTTTTCTTATAATGTTACTTTTTATTCATGTTTCTCATCGTTTAAATCTTTCCTGAACTTAAACTACTATTTCAAGACCAAAATAAGCCAAATCAGTGAACAGCTGTTTATTTGTCATGGTCTCAAAGTAGGTATACATATCCCTGTCTAACGAGGTACCAGACAAGGAATTGAGCCAGGGGCGTCTCCCAGCACACCCAGACCCGAGCCAATTTAGAAAATTACGTTTCCAGTGCGTCTACCACGTGTTGCCACTTTAAATTTACATTTTCGTTCGCGTTAAAAAATGTATTGGGATTTGACATTGTCATGCCATGTGTCATCCCAATACAATTTTTATAGGCGAACCATAACGTAAATTTAAAGTGGCAACTCATGGTAGACGCA
Organism: Udea olivalis; assembly: GCA_947369235.1. NCBI lineage: Eukaryota > Metazoa > Arthropoda > Insecta > Lepidoptera > Crambidae > Udea > Udea olivalis. Next base: position 14,662,876 of record OX376349.1, on the reverse strand, counting down.
CTGAATTGGCTAGATCTGGAATGGAACCTGCCGAACGTAAGTCAAGACGAGAAATCGTGCTACAGCACACTACGCCAATCGTTTCGTCAATGGGTGTCAGTGACTGATAAACATGCTTAAATATATTTAAATGCATACATAAATAGAAAGATTATGAGTAAAACCCAGGTACAGAACAAAATATTTTTTGTTCTAGGTGGAGATCGAACTCAAAGACTGCAGCGCTAAAGACAGGATATCTGCAATTGCATCAACATGCCTGTAAATGTATTAGCTAGGTATCATATTAACAAAAACATCTAGTTTTCCGATGGTACATTCTTCACCATGGTCATATTGATTACCCATATCAGTAATGCTGGATGTTTACGCTGATTATGACAAATTGCACATGAATAAACGAATAGTAAAATAGCTAAAGAGTACACTAATTAATAGTATTATTTTAAAATCTGCTTGATCGTGTCTGAGGACAATTCTCTGAATCCAAGTACACAAAAAACTTACAAATACAAATATGGCGCAGTAGAAACAAAATCGCAACAACTTTGCGCTTACTAATTAAGCAGCAGCTATTTAAAGCACATTACTTCGTTTTTTAATTCATATGCTAGTTCACCAAATGTTTCCCGGACGGTAATTATATTGTTTTGCCTCGTTACTTTGTGAAATGTTAACTCCTACTTTCATGTTAAGTAATTACAGATTTGTTTCTTTAAAATGACATACCGTTTCTGACAACGTTTCTTAATTGGGGTCTTGCTTGTAGTGGCCAAGTTCGTAGGTTCGCTTTTCGTCAAATTCGCGGTAGAACGGACCTCGTTTGGATACAAGGCAATATGCCTGCTCTAAAATACCGAGATGAGGTGCTAGAGCCTGTAATCTTGCCCCACTGACAGCAAATGGGACAAAATTTGCAGCTAATGCACGACAATGCCCGTCCACATACGGCGCGTATTTTTACAAGTTGGTTACAAAAGCATGATATCCAAGCTTTAGGCTGGCCTGCACAATCCCCTGACTCTAATCCTATTGAGCATGCCTGGGATATGCTTCAGAGAGGAGCTCTTAGCAATTTCTCTGAAGATATTGTGCATGAAAACCAGCTTTTCTCGCATCTTAGCAGGACTTGGGACAGTATTCCACAACAGGATATTGACACCCTTGTTTTGAGTATGCAGAACCGCTGCAGATGTGTCAGGAGAGTCTTAGGTGGATCCACGGATTATTCATTTTAAGTTTTACTATTTTTTCCCTTCTTTTAATTTTTTTTTTTATATTTAACTTTATCTAAAAGTTTATTTATCAGATAAGATAGGCTATTAAACAAGGTTTATTTTAATGTGTAGGTGTCTTAACCAAAAGTTAATAGAATTTTAGTTATTTAGGTTTAATTGAAATATCCCTAGACCATGTTGATGTGTGTATCATCTAAGATGCTCAACTTTCACTGAGAGTATTTGAACACGACGTGGCACGTGGCCGTGTTTTTACCGGCCAATAAAATTCAATGTTTAAAAATAAGTGGTTTTTAGGGTTCCGTACCTCGAAAGGAAAAAACGGAACCCTTATAGGATCAATTTGATGTCCATCCGTCCGTCTGTCTGTCTGTCAAGACCCATTTTCTCAGGAACATATGGAGGTATCAAGCTGGAATTTATATCGAATACTCAAGTCTACTGTCCCTTGGAGCTCTACAGCCGTTTATGCCGCAAATTTTCGACACTCGCAATGGAATCAAAACCTACAGGGTACTTCCCGTGAACTCAGAATCTTGCAATTTGGTGCGAAGCAACGTCTTATAGCACAGATAAAGGAAATATTGCGAAACCCGTAAATTTTTAGTTACATCATATGATAAAAATACGTTTAATAAATATACCTATAGGTTTGTACGGAACCCTCGGTGCGCGAGTCCGAGTGGCACTTGGCCTGTTTTTTTAATTTTAGTCCGATTGTACTACGAGAAAATGCTAGGTCACGACGCCTTTGCGTTTATTTCGTTTCGAGTAACTGACAATGACGACAATTTTAATTCTAAATCTTATAAATACGAGGGTGTATTGAAAAGTACGCGGCCTGATACAGAATTATTTAATTATTCGAATCAAAACTTCCCAAATTATTTACCTCAGTTCAGTCTAGTTACTGTGCGAAGTTTGAAACGTATGCTATAGTTAGTTGTGATTTAAGAAATATATTAATCAAGCAATCCGCCATAATTTTCGCAAAGGGAGCAAATTAACAGTGTGCGGTGATTAAGTACCTCCATAAGAAGGGGTTATCATTAGAAGCCATCCATGATGATATGATCAATACATTAGGGAATTCTGTTCTGTCATATTCAATTGTAAATAAATAATAAGCATAATTCAAACGTGGTAGAGATAGCGAGAAAGACAACCCCGAACTGGAAGGCTTTCAACGTCGGCTACTGACGAAAAAAGAGAAAAGGTACTTGATTTAGTTTTGCAAGACCGCAGATGAAAAATGAGAGAGATAGCAGAGATTATGGGCATCTCTTATCAACGATTACAAAACATGAAAGTCAACGAATTGGGTTTTCACAAGTTGTCAGAGAGGCAGGTACCACAGCTGCTTTCAGTCGAACAAAAAAACGCGATTGACAATTTCACGCGACTGTTTGGAATTATTTGAAGCCCATCCAGATAATATGTTAAGTCTATTTCTTACTATGGACAAAACCTGGGTTCATCACTGTACACCAAAAATAACACAAAAATCAAAACAGCAGAGAAGACCTGGATCACCACCCCCTAAAAAGGTTAAGACGATTTTGTCGGCAAATAAAGTGATGGCTTTCTGCTTTCTATAACTTCAAGGTATGGTTGATTAGCTTGAAAAAGGTCAGAATATAAACTCTGATTATTATTGCATCTTACTTCGTCGTTTACGTGAGGAAATAAAAGAAAAACGCCCAGGAATGCTAAGAAAAAAAGTCCTCTTTCATCAAGGCAATGCCCGTGTTCACACATCTGTGCAATGGCTGAAATTCATAACTGTAGCTTTGAACTGCTGCAGCATTTGCCTTATTCAACTGACCTGGCACCATCAGGCTTCTTGCTATTCTCTAACCTAAAAAAATACTTAAGAGGTCTGAAATTTTCGACAAACAATGAGGTCAAAGCAGCAGTAGATGCGTATTTAGACTCTCAGGACAAATTTTTTATTCCATGGTATAAAAGCTTTGAAGGAGAGGTGGCAGGAGTGCATTCAACTTGATTGGGATTACGTATAAAAATATTATTGATTTTGTGTGTGTCTATGTTCTTAGTTAGACCAGATACTTTTCAATCCACCCTCTTACTTACACGACAGTATGTCTGTCTACCATGAGTTTACACCAATGACAGCCGCTAGCGTCTGCATAAACCGCTTTGACGTTTTTGTATGGGATTTCGGTACAGCGCCCCAAGCGTTTTCAAATCAAACCAAAAATGGCATAGAAATTTCTCAACGCAACGATCGCTTTTTACGCGACGGAAACTCATGGTAGACATATAGCACGTAAAACGAAAACGTTAGCTCACAATTAACGTATAGAAAACCGACAGGTAATCATGGATGAAGCTTATTTAATAAGAGACAATAGAATCTAGTCACATAACTGTGACAAGGCTTCAACAACTGCGATGTGACAGGTAGGAGAATACACTGCTAAGCGTTTGTGCGCGTGTCATCAATTGAGGCCATAAAATTTCAACTGCTGAGCATAGGCCTTCCCCATTTACTGTCCATTGCCACTTCGATGTACGGACTCAGAATACAATTTCTCATTCGATTGCGCAGTGCACATCGATTAAAGCATTCCATCAGTAAACTCATCCGAACAAACCTAAATGCCAGTAAACCAGTACCGAACTAAGTACAATAAGTTTGAGAACGCACGATGACAAAGGGTACAAGTGTAATCCGCGTTTCATCCGCTTATGCGATTGGACAAAGGACTGGGTCGAACGTGTGTCAGCACGTGAAGTATAGTTCTGAGTCAGACTGGGACGAAAATGAAAAGTTTCGTAAAAATGTGGATTTGGTTTTTCATTGATAATGTTAGATGCACAGTTTAAATGATTGAATGGTTTGTTAGTAACTTTATTTTTTTTGTGAGGCTATCCATTTGCAATAAACACAGTTTTTAAGTTGTGAGACTAGGGCTAAGAAAATATACAGTTAGTAATTTTAGCTCTATCAATATAATGGAGAATACAGTCTTCATTGATTTCTCAACGCCTTGTTTTAGGTTTGATTGACGTCTTTGTTTTACTTGGTGGAAGATCAGTGTGTTAAATTCAATCCTGAATTCAGCATTCCAATTATAAAAAAAATCTAAATGAGTAGATTGTTTCCCAAGTCCGTTCCTGGCACAGTGGCTAACAAAGCGAATATCTGGCCAGTTTTAGAGCCAGTTTATTAGATCGTCGGGGCAGATGCGTTCAACATTTGACAAATACGCTGCTGTTAGATCAGTTTTCGAGTTGTCAGTAAAATTGGAATGCGCTCATTTCGTGATTTATTGATAAATTAGACAAGCTGGTTGAGTTATTTGCCGCCATTGCTCAGGGGATATTCATCATTATAACATGATGCATAAATTTTGGCATAGTTCTGATATCATATTTATAAAGATTCAATAGTTTATTAATATTCAACTACTTAATAGATATATTCAACAGATGACTAATTCAACGCTGCAAATTAGTCATCTATTGTTATCACCTGTGAATTATGACAAATGTTGGGCTAATAATCGGTGAATTTCACCTATAAATTTTCTGAAAGCCTAACCTTACTCCCTCATGTCACTGTTACCGATCGCGATGGATTGGCGGGGTGGCGCGGTGTGGCTTGATAAATCATTCAGATGGACCCGTCATTGAACTTAGGGCTTTTCATAAGTCTATTTTATGTCAAGTAAAAGTAATGTAAAAAAAAAGTAGGTAGGTTATACTTACTTGACAGTATTGGCCAAAAACAAAATTCATCATTTAAATAATTGCACCAAGTACGACAAAAACTGATGACACTGATGCCCATCGCCCACCGGTATCGCCTGTACACCATAAGAAACTGAGAGATGGAATTACAAACATATCCATAGATTCCATCGACGTTGCCTGCAAAATCGAAACGGTGAATATCATAAGCAGCGACCAGGCTTACTACGACATTTTGAAGAAGTTTCCTGATGTTTTTCGCCCCATGTCACTCAAGACGCCTGCTAAGCACAACGTGACTCATCACATTGAAACCAGTGGCTCACCTCTATTCGCCAGGGCCCGCCCGCTGCCTCCTGACAAATATAAAGTGGCAAAAGAGGAGTTTGAACGGATGATACAAATGGGAATCTGTCAACCCTCGAAAAGCTCCTGGGCAAGCCCATTACATATTGTCAAGAAAAAAGACGGAGGAGTGCGTGTTTGTGGTGATTACCGCCGACTGAATGCTGTGACACAACCAGATAGATATCCTATCCCGCGAGTTCAAGACTTCACCTACCAATTGCATGGCATGAAGATATTTTCTAAGCTGGATTTAAAAATGGCCTACTATTGGATACCGATAAATAGCGAAGATGCACAGAAAACGGCCATAATTACACCGTTCGGCCTTTTTGAATTTAAATGTATGACGTTTGGCTTACGTAACGCAAGCCAGACCTTCCAGCGCTTCATGCACGAGGTTCTAAGAGGTGTAAAAGGCTGCTATTGCTTCGTCGACGATATTCTGCTGTATTCGAAGGATGAAATAAGCCATAAAACCCTGCTTCACGAAGTCTTACAACGACTAGATAAATATAGAGTCAGCCTTAATGTCGACAAATGTCAATTCGGAAAAGCGAAGATTAACTTTCTTGGTTACGAGGTGTCAGCAGAAGGAATCTGCCCCACGCGAGAAAGGACCGAAGCTATTTCCACTTATCCGAAGCCAAAGAACGTTATAGAATTGCGAAGATTTCTGGGCATGATCAACTTTTACCGAGATTGCCTACCGCAACAAGCCAAGCTGCAAGCGCATCTGAATACCTACCTACATAATTAAAAAAAAAATGATAAGACGATCATCGAGTGGACAAATGAAGCGGAACAAGCTTTCGGAAGTTGCAGACAAAGCATATTGAAAGCGACAACATTGACTCATCCGGTTCCTGGAACAAAGCTCTGCATCATGAGCGACGCGTCTGACCACAGCGTCGGTGCCGCTCTTCGTCAACACTTAAACGGCACTTGGCAACCTCTGTCGTTTTTCTCAAAAGCGATGAGCCCAACGCAGCGACGTTACAGCGTGTATGATCGCGAGCTCTTAGCGATATACATGGCTGTAAACCATTTTCGTCGTCTAATTGAAGGCAATGACGTCATCGTGTTTACTGACCACAAACCACTGACGCACGCTCTAACTAGACTGCCTAACAACAGCGATACGCCGCGACGGGAGCGACAGCTGCATTTCATAAGCCAGTTCTGCACTGCAATCAAATATATACATGGAGAAGAAAATTCAGTCGCTGACGCCCTTTCCCGCATAAAGGAAGTACAATGTCCTACTATCATCGACTATAGCAGACTTGCGGCACATCAAGAAGAAGATGACGAACTGCGAAAACTAAGACAACAGCACAATTTGAAGTTTATCAAAATCGCATTACCTGGCCTACCCCAGCCGATTACTTGCGAAATGTCTTCCGCCACACCGAGGCCATACCTACCCGCAGCATATCGATTTGAAGCATTCAAAGCACAACACGATATGTGTCATCCTGGCGTTCGTACAACGAGATCTCAGATAGTAGCTAAATACTTCTGGCCCGCTATGAATAAACAAGTCGGATAATGGACTAAAGCGTGCACGAGCTGTCAACGATCGAAAGTCTATAGACATGTCGTCACCCCTATCGGAGAGCTACCCAGTTCACAGAGATTCGAGCACGTACACATAGACATCGTCGGCCCGCTGCAAATATCAAATGATCACCGCTACTGTGTAACCATGATAGATCGATGTACAAAGTGGCCAGAGGCGGTACCTGTAAGAGATATTACAGCCGAGACGGTAGCCCGAGCCTTGTACGAAAATTGGATAGCCAGATTCGGATGTCCACTACGCATCACAACAGACCAGGGAAAACAGTTCGAGTCTTCACTGTTCAATGCGCTGCTGAAAAGATTCGGCATAACCAGAATCCGAACCACTGCATTTCTGCGCATCGACAACATGGACCGATGAGCTACCCACGGTGCTACTCGGATTACGCACAACATTACGTCACAAGAACATAAGTCCAGCATTAATGACGTATGGCTCGACGCTACGATTACCCGCCGACTTTTTCGTGCCTACAAAGCCTAAAGTCGACGACGCAGATTACGTACGCTGTCTCGTACAAACAATGAAATCACTTTCACGGAGCACCCGAACTAACACATCACAACAAACGAAGCCATTTATTCACAAGGATCTCGCCACCTGTTCACACGTCTTCATGAGAAACGACACCGTCAGAAAGCCGCTCATTCCACCGTACGATGGCCCGTACGAAGTAATCAAAAGGTACGAAAAATACTTCAAGATTCAGCTACCAAATCGAACTGCCGTTGTCACCATCGAAAGGCTCAAGCCCGCCTTCCTGCTGCAAGACGACGCGGAAAATCCTTCTTCGACCGTTGCTTCCCGAGAAAAATCAAGCTCAGCCTACGTGACGAAGTATGGTCGCGTATCGAAGCCAACTGTACGCTTCGCTTGAGGGGGAGTGATATGGAGACATACGTGTACACACTGCCGCATTTCCTGCAAGACTGATTCAGCAGTCTGCGCGCAGTATATTTATATGGTGCGAGTGCGAGAGCTATACATGCTCGGTCTCCTTCAATCTCACAGAGTACGACGGTACTTCGAAAGTTGAAGAATCTACGGCCACCGTCTGCGCGTGTAACATTGCGGCGAAGCAAGACAGTATCAGCGTTCTTTCTCTTTCGTATACCTATATAAGGAAGTATGTTTTGGAAATAAAAATCATCATCATTGCTCATTACGCATTTTTACTTAGCACCCATAACAAACTCACTGTGTGTGTGTGCGTGATCCAAATGGCGGGTTTGTTCTAAGCCGACTATCTGTGAGAGGCGCCGCGCCGCATGAGTAATTTGTGCTGTCAAGTTGTATTAAGGTTGTAATTTTAAGGAATATTTACAAATTATTATTTGATTATGTTTGTTAATGATTAATTATTTAAAATTGGTAGCATAATTGAAATTTATAATTGGTATCGATTAAACGTTGAATTGGCAACATCGTATGATTGGTAACACTCGGCAAGTTTGGCAGTTCGTGACGGATAGTCGTAGTGAACGGTCATAAAGAGAACTTAATATTGCAGTGCGGTGGAAGTGAATAAATGAGCATAGTCTGGAAGAGTAGTCTTGTATGGAAGAGATCGCTTCCTAGCGATAAGACCGCCTACATTGTACAATCTAAGATTATGTGATGCTTATGTTAAGTATGATTTGTTGTACAATAAAGTATATGTATCTTATCTTATCTTATCTTATCTTATAGTCCAAGAGCATCGTTGTTTTATTCAAGTATTTTACATACATATACTGAAATATACTTCTTCACCATTTCTTATAACTAAACATATCGATATAATGCTCCATAGCTAACTGAATAAAAAAGCAAGGAAATATCTAGTTTTTCAACCTTAGTTCAATATTTGTAGGTGAAAATATTCTATTAAAAAAAGGATTACCCAGAGCTCTCTCGGGAAAAGTAATTTTTTTAGGTAATCGAAGGCCAGCGCTCGTTTGTTCGGCGACTAACTCTTAAACAAGCGTCCTACAAGTTCAGTGAAAAGTTTTCATTTGGTAGTATTCAAAATATGATACGTACTGGTATCCTTATCAAATATTTGAATAAAAGAATCACACTTAATATGTTTTTTCATAATGGCTCAATATCAAACTGTATACTCAATACAAGCATTTCAAGTTGCGCATTTTATGTATCAAAGCTCAACAGCTTTGATACATAAAATGCGCAATTTTATTCATTGACGTGAAAATGTTGGTAAACAAGGATGAGAGGTTATCAAGCCAACATATTCAAGAGCCAAAGACAAGGATTATTATAAAGAGGAAAACTACCGACCGATTTTAAAACATAGATATTTCACTAAATGTAAACTAAATCTACATTTTATCAGCGAGTTATAAAGGCGTGCATACTTAATTACTATTAAATATTTCGTCTAAATTATTGAATTAGGAAGTCAGTTTTGCAACAGGTACAAATAATAACGTTAACAAACAATAGTAGGTATTTAAATTACTATATTGGTGCCTCAGAATGACTGTGTGCTTATACAGAATAAGAACTGCAGAGACACAATATGATAGGACTTAAAAATATTACGAGCATCTGAGTTCATCTTCAATCAGAACAATCTTAATGAAAAATATGAAATATTGTCACCAGAATATATAAAGTAATGATTTCATATAGTAGATATGAGCTTTATTTAGGTGTGAGTATTATGAAATACGAGTAATTGATATATTTTTATTAATCTTGCCAACTATTATTGCTGTAAAACGTTAAAAACTTTATTGCATCGTTCAAAGTTTCATGTTAATCGGTCAATAACTCTCAAAATGACTAAAATTTTTTACTAAATGTGTTCTCCTGTAAAATTACGATTTCGTAGATGTCTTTTTTCACTTTGCTGGCATCGAAATTTTCCCCAGCATGCCAAAATAGCCAGGGCAACTGCCTGAATGGGGTCCCTCAAGTTGACTCTGAAGATGAAGAAGAACAAGAGGATCCTCTGATCGTTTTCCTACAGGGGTCCGATGAAGAAAATGATAGTGTAAAAGAAGATGAAAACTAAGACGAGGATCAAGGTCCTTCCCACCCCAAGAGAGCAAGAAATTGACTGAATAGTACGTAGGTACTATTCAGTCAATTTCTTTGACATTAAAACTTCTGTTGCTGGGTGTATTATTCCACTGATTTCGTATTAACTTGACACTGGTAAAAAAAATTTACTGAATAACACTTGCAGCAAATTTAATCAGCTTTAATTTTCTGCAAGGTCTTATGTCATTAGAATACATCGTTTCTGAGATATAAGCAAAAAACCGAAAAAAAAGACTTACAACTTTGCCTCCTAACTACTCGTAGTCTAAACAAAGTTACGAAGTCAAAAATGGTGTTCCAAGCATTTCTCTCAATACCTTTTTTAAGCATTTGTTGCCTGAAGTATTACCAGTGTCAAGTTAATACGAAATAAGCGGAAACCACCCAGCAACAGAAGTTTCAATGTTGAATTCTCTGCGAATAGACTATGTATTACTAAAAAGGCTTAAATAGTCAATATTTCGCTTATGAAGCAAAGTTGTATAAGCCAATCGAGCTCTACCGCAAACAGGAAAAGCGCAGCGCTACCTTGCATTTTGAATATTTCATGTTTACCTGAAAATTTCAGCAGGTTTCAACATCACTAGCACTATGACGCAACATTCAACTTTGCCATCTACGTCTAAATATTAGTAGAAATGAACCAGTCACGTTGTTTAACTCTAAAAACGCTCAAGTTTTCAATGGGATATTGACAAAGCTGGGCTGACTGATCGAATAAATGAATCTGAACTCTAACGCTAACTCTAATCAGCCACCGTCAAGTAAACAACGATAGTTAACAACAGCTACCTGTATGACATTTTCAGTTCCATTTCTTCACACTAGAAGGGCCGTACTGAAACTTCAAACGAATACTTTACAAAAGACTCTAGTAAAGTGAACTCTAGACAAATTTTTTTTCTTTGATGACATGCCCCTAAACATGTCATTTAAGTGCTTTTGAAAGGTAAGTAAAAGTAATCTTTGTAACAATAATTGAACATTTCATTTAATCTAAACATCTAAAAGCAACCCTACAACTTCAACAATAATCTTAATTTATAAATACCTAAAGGTGCTCTCCTACTTAGAGCATTTTCCTGTAATGCAACGTTACAGATTCGAGAATTACATCGGTGAGGGAGGAGAACCGCACATTACAGTGCGCAAACTGTAATGTTGCAAATTCGAGCATTACATCAGTGAGGGAGGAGAACCGCACGTTACAGTGCGCAATTTATTAGTAAAATGTGTAATATTTTGATACAATTTCCCTAAAGTTTTGTAAGCGAAAATTGTAATTTAATGCTCAAAATCGAATCTGAAATGCAAAATTACAGGCAAATGTTCGTACCGAACCGCGCATTCCAGTGCGCAAACTGTAATGTTACAAATTTGTAGTGCGCAATTAGTTGTTACAATGTGTAATATTTTGATATAATTTCCCTGAAGTTTTGCAAGACAGAATTGTAATGTAATGCTCAAAATCGAATCTGAAATGCAAATTACAGGCAAATGTTCGACATGTCAGGGTAGTAATATTACTTGTCCGAACCCGACCAAAAGTTATTTTATTTCGATCAAGATTCGTAAGTTTCGTGTTGTTTCACGACCAGATTGTTTTCTTGTAGTTAAGTTGTACAATTCAATCAAGGTAAATGAAATTGTGTTGATTGTGCTAGCTAGTTTAGCTGACAAAGTTTGTGGGATTAGTTCCTCTAATCTAATAACATTGTAGTAGTCAGATTGCTTAGATGGATTTATTTCAGTACTAGATTCTTCCGGCGACTTTGGTTGTATACTGGTCGCTGGTTTACTACAATATTGATTTGAAATATGGCTCATGTTACTCGCTGATAATATCGCTTAATATTGTCTAATCATCATTACAAACGACCAAAAATCAGATCTTTCCGCTTTATATTATTAATGTAGATTTAAATAGATTACTGTAAGTTAATTAAAAACTAAGACTATCCGTCACTTGCAGGTCACCAGTGCTAAAAAGCCTTAATTAAACAGGATAATAACTATTTAAAACAACGGCATAGTTGTAAATTAAAATGTAATTTCGTAAATATTCAGGGTTTGTACCAACTAAATTTTTTTTTCATTATCCGCGCATCTCCTTTCGTAGTGATGATACTTTTTTAAATATTGTTTTACTTATGTCAATGTCAATCAAAAGAGACACATTTGTCAACTACCATATGTTGTAAAGTGCCGGTAGAACTCGCCCTTTTGCGTGTATGTTTGTGTTTGTGTGTGTTTGTTTTGTGATTTTGTGTGTGACCTACGAGTAGGTCACATTTATCTGTTTTCATCATTCGCTTTCTCAAAAATCAATAATCTCAAGTTACTCACGTCTATCAATAAAGCTGTAAGTCCCCACGAAGCCAGTGGCGTTGTTCTGTTTGGCGCTCGTGTGGAACTCTAGCACCAGGGCGGGCCCCGGCGAGTACAGGGCGGGGGGCGCGTCCGCCCGGCCCCCGCAGAGCTCGCGGGCCCACGCTGACCGCTCGCTGACCGAGCCGGGGGGGCCGGGGCCCTGCACCTCCCAGTACACCTTCAAGTAGTCTCCTCGGACGCAGCTGGAACAAAGAGAGGAAATAAATTAATAAGGAAATATATACGCAACACATGGCCGTCACACTGGGGGCATTTTAGCCTTTCCTGTGGGGAATAAAATATAATTTTCAACATAAAGGTTTAGAACATAGCAATAGAATATAGGACTCGGATTTAAGTGTTTTACATAATATTGCAGATAAATACAGTTTATTAAATCTTAGTATTTGAAGAGTCTATTTTATTTTTCTGTGGAAACAAAGAAATAATGTAACTGAAATCGGCAATATCATGAAAAGGTGGTCATGTAAATACAATAAGTCAAAATGTTGTTTTCATTGCATACCCACCTTAATCCTTTCTAAGACTGGCGAATCTATACCCTGACGTAAGCTCATTAATATAATTTACCGTAAACTAGAAAGCGGCTCTCTTTCGTGTCTTCATATTTCACGAAAGTGTCTTTTCGTGCTGTGACGTTATTTCATAAAATAAAGACACTAAGCCCTGCCTCAGCAAGCTCAGCAAGCGATTTTCAATAAACTACCCGATAGTGACGTTAATGCTGGTTCATTTTAAAATAATGTCCTTTAAGCCCGTTACAATCCTTAGAAAATTCAAGTGGAATTATTTAGTCGTTAAAAAAAGTTAAATAAATTCTGTTAGCTTTTCTTTATTAGTTTCAATGTATTTTTTTCAAATCTCACCCTGGTGTCATGGAAAATAATAATTCCTAAAATGTCACATAATGAAATTAGTACCTACGAGTACATCAAAACTAGATTATCTGCAATGATCATAAAATTGTATTATTTCAATTATGAAAGACTAGCTTTCTGCCCGCGGCAGCGCCCGCGTTCGTTAAATATTATGGCCAAATTACATTCAATCTATATAAATTGTAGCCCATGTGTTATTCTGATGTATAAGCTGTATTACTGCAAAGTTTCATTAAACCGTTCAGTAGTTGTTTCGTGAAAGAGTAACAAATATATACATATTATACATCCTCACAAACTACCGCATTTACAATATTAGTAAGATTTACAGCAGATAACATTTGATTGTGGATCTACTTACAAGAGGCGGTTGAAGACTCATGGTAACTTGCTCTAAATAGTGTATTCTGCTGTCTGAAGACTGATCGCACTCATTCCTACCCTTTATTTTGCTTGGTTTACCCTCGTTTTTGCAGTCAGTAAAAGAACTATTACTACCATTTACACGGATTATTCTTTCTTCTGCGGCTCCGAGACAATCAAAGACAGAACATTCTCATATCAGCCGCCATCAATCTTGCGATGCGGGTGTTTCTGACGCTGCCCGGTTAGTGTGGCTAATGGCCGCTATAATATCCTTATCATTGGGCCGCAAATCACTTACAGCAGTTTATTCGCCCTTATTAAGTTAGTTGGTCGAAAAATACCTGATTTGTATAAATCCGGTAGAACCTTGGTCTGTTTTTTCACTAATGTGCTAGAAGTCGACGTTGCAAAGCGCAGTAGGAAAAAAAAAGAGTACCTCTAATCCGTAGGTTGTATGTGCCTCCATACAACCTACGGATTAGAGGTACTAATTTTTTTTACCAAATTTAAACAAAATATCAGTTAAAAACGAATAAGGAAGAAATCTTTAACCATCAGGATTTTAACAATACAAGATAGCTATAGGAAACTTAAAGCTCAATGAAAATACTTATATTCACAATTCAATTCCCAGTTAGGTCAGTTTTCAAAAATAATTTTAGAAATGTTGGTCTAAATTACATCTATACGGACTGACTATTTATTGAAAACCACATTTTTCATAAAGCTTGGTTGCATTGTTAAACAGGCTAGCGTGAATAGAAAATAAATGTTTTTTTAAGTACTCAGAGCACTTCGATACCAGATAGTTATTTAGTGTTTATTCGGCAAGAGATCATCTAACAACAACAAAAGCTGTTTGAACGAAGCTTTTGCTCGAAGTAACACTCAACAAATCGAATGAAGGGCCAAAAATAAAGAGACAGCGCTTTTCTCAGCCTTTTCTAGTGCGTACAATCTTATCGGGTGATCGGGATGCCGGTGACAGGCCATTTTTTAAGTGCACCCTAACCTAACTCAATCGGACAGAAATGACAAGTTTCTTACGGTTCCCTAAAGGTGAGAATTTTGTTCGTACACAAAGCAAACAAAATGATTTATTAACAAAGTTGCCGAATTAATGATTGAGTTGTCGAGGGAGACATTTATGTTTTATGTATTAGTTGAGATGACAGTTTGCGCAGACAATGACTGAAATTAGGCAAGGATCGGACAAATTGTGAGGAAAATTATTACCCCTGCCCTGAGGTATAGGTATCGTAATTATGATTTCTGTGTTGAATCCATTTTATGTTGAACTTAAAAATGGCATTCACAAATGCTTACAATGTTATAAAAAAAGGCCGCAATGAAATTCTCAGATTGAAAGTGTTAAGTAGACCAAAGCCTATGATAATCCGACTGTAATCACGCAGTGGGTAGACCGATGCGTAGTGGAACTTTTCCAACTGTCGGTCTTTGTATTTAAGGCTATAATCCAACCCTGATTAAAACATAACTTGGGTGATGAAATGAAATTGATTTGGTAAAACTTTTGATACAAAACAACATAATTTGGTTTTTAATTGAGGAGAAGTCCTTAATCGGAGTTTTAATTTAGCGAGACAATGGGTTATTCCAAATTTCTGTCATGCAAGCCACCGGTGAACTACTGGCTTCAGTTCTCGTAATGGAACCACGCCGACCCCAGCCCACTACTAGTTTAGGAGCCAGATTTGCAATTCGCAGCGCGTCGCGCGGTGCAAATAGTCCCCGTTTGAGGTCCGTGTTTGTAATCGAAAGCTCAACATGTTGTTCATGACGATTAGTATTGACCACTCGTGATAGGGCTGTGGCTGTGAATAGTTGGAAGGTAGACTGCATGTCTTTATTGGGGCAGATTTATTGTGATAATGGCTTGGTCGTAGAAAATCATAGCATGGTGCTGGGGAATTTGCAAGTTTACAAGTGGCAAGCAACCCGCGGTCCTAACAAGTTCACATCATTGCTTTCTTGTTTCTGTGTCCTCGTCTGTGCAAGGAGTTTAGAAGAGGGCCTTGGTCACGGGGTCTGCACACAGCCCGGGTTAGCTTAGTGACGTGTTTCTTTAACCACGAGATAGATGGAAGAATGCAGGTTCAAATAGAGATGTCTCAAAAGGGCTTCACAGAATTTTTTAAGGTATTTTTTGTGGATCACAGGAGAACCTGAGGGTTTATCGAAATACCGATTCTCAGGGATGTGTATTTATGAAGCATTGTTTCCCTTTTTAGCAGACGTCTACTGAAACAAAGTTTAAGAAACTATAGTGAGTGGGTTTGTCATAAAAAGAAGTCGAGCAACAGGTGAAATACTAACGCTACCTTAATCAAACTGCCGATTAATTATGATTAGGCTATTTCAAAAAAAGTAACCAACATTAATAAAACTTAATTTTCCATTTCGGATTCCATTACAGTACACTGAATAGGCATCGCCGTTAAACAAGATTCCTTTTGTTTTGCAGAATGGTAGAATTTTAAACGAATTCATGTTGTTAGCATTTTAAAATAGAAAAAGGTGCACTTTAGCGGAAAGCTGATCGTGTAAAAACTTGCGGTTTAAGGATATAAGTGTAAAAATGGGAACATTATTGTGAAGTAAAATTGAATACTAAACAATGAGGGAGCAAAGGTGGTTATCTTGTCCTGCGCTTTCATGAATGGATTTTGGTGGAATTTTAAAATTACATTTTTTTGAAAAATGATTTTAGCTTTTTGCTGAGGATTTGTTTTTTTGACAAAAATTTTAATGGTCCCAAGTTAACTCAGAAAGTGACATTAAACGGACTTTCTTGGAGAAAAAGTTAAAGAGGTTGAAATAACAAAATTCAAAAAACAAAATTTGTTTCTTCTTAAAAATATTCACAACTTTGTAAATTATTAGAATAACTGTGCAGTTTACTCGTACACATCAAAAAGACCTGTAATGAATCAGCATTTTTTTTATTACTCGGGCAACTTTCCGTAGTATATTTTTTTTCACGAGATCTGTTAACTGCTTGCAAGTTTATAATTTTTTTGATCAAGATTTTTTATTGCGATGTTATATTTTTTTCATTTGAGCCATGCTTTCTAGCTCAATAGAATAACTTGTTAAAGTAAGACAAATTATCCACTAACCTTTTGGCAAAATAATTAAGTCAGTACTTCTGAATACATTCTTGAAATATTTTTTTTTGTTTGGATTTAGGCGATTTCAAGAAAACAACTACAATCATTGATCCTAACTTTTTAACGGTTAGAAATCGGACACTATTGACAGGGTTAAAAAAGTCAGAAATGACCCCAGCTATGCGATTTCTTGATTTGATCCTTACTTCCAGGAATACGTCTTTCCGGTGATGGAAAACACGGGTAAAAAAATCGCACCCAGTTAACGGCGGAATGCTCACCACCTTGGTGGGTGGGGCTTGATACGTTGGGTTCTCACACACTTTATGAAAAGTGGACTTCTGAGTGTTCCGTTGACCATGATGGCAACAGTCAAGTTAGTCTCTGACTACCCCGTTTGCATATAGTCGTGAGCATATGTGTATATGTACTGCACGTCGCTTCGCCAATACGTATCGGTGCACTGTTTGCAGTAGAGGGACCGCCGCGCGATAGTTTGCACTCGATGCATATTAATGTTTCATCCCGGTCTATACCACTGTCCATACGTCCGTGTTAGCTATGTGAAGCCAATTGGATAGGTACAATCTTGTGTATCCAGGCTGCGGCTGGTAGGTGCTACTGAAGGAAAATGGAGGACGACTGATAAAAGTACGACTTTTAAAGGAAAATGGGGGAACGCTCTTCCTGCGTCTGTTTTTCCGACTACATACATCCTTGGTGCATTCAAGGCAAGAGTGAATAGGCATTTCCTGGGGAAGCGTGTTCAACCATCAGCCTCGTCATCACTTACCATCAGGCGAGACTGAGGTCAAACGCAAGCCCATTTAGGATAATAAAAAGATGGCGGTGCTCAGCTTAATCCAAAAACCGAATATAATACAGATGTATTTTTTGAGAAATTATCGTAAAAATAAATCATCATCTAAGCTGCAGGATACAAAACAAAAAGATGAGAAAATAGTCAATAAATACAATTAAATGGAATTAAAATTTAATAATAAATAAATATCTGGGACAATTCACACCAATATCATCTGACCCCAAACTAAGCAGAGCTTGTAATATGGGCGTCAGAGACTGATAAACATACTTAAATATTTTTAAATACATACTTAAATAGATAATAACACCCAGACACACAACAAATATAAATGTTCGTCACACAAATATTTATCATGGGTGGAGATCGAACCCACGACCTCCGGCGCTAAAGGCAGGATCGCTGCCATTGCGCCAACAGGCCAGTCACTGAAAAACTGCCAAAACCAAATAGGCCAAAACTGAAATAGGCGCATGGCATTATTGAACGCAAAAATACAAATGAGTGTACGTTGGATTCATCTAATGTCATTCGATGAGTAAGTGCTGTGTTTTTTTTTATTACTCTCATTACACTGGCAAAACGTTTTAGAGGAAGGAAAGCATATTAGACTTTACTGCAAACGGTCACGACGGTTTGTCCATTAGTTTTATTGCTCGAGTTTGTATCGAAGCAAGTTACGCTTCTCAAAATGAGACCACTAAACCAGGACACCGCGAGATTTAGAGAGAACTTTTAGCCTTCAACGACCCCGGAGTATCTTGCAGTTAAAGTAGGAACTAGAGATGTCGATGGAAAGCGAACATCGAGAGCAGTGGTAAGTCTATCAATAATAGGGTATGACTATGAATTAGACTGTCGATCGTGCTACTGACTTTTAACCTGGTAATACTATTAAAATGTATTGGGATTTGACATTGTCATGCCATGTCATGTGTTATACCAAGACCTTTTTATACGCGAACGATAACGTAAAAGCGACAACTCGTAGTAGACGTACTGAACTCGGAAACGTTGATAAATCATTCGTCAGAAAACACAATTTGTCAAAGGAAAATATAGTGTAGTATCTATTGTGGGACTACCAGAAGAATTGCAAGACTTCAACTATTTAAAATGTGGTCCTCCAAATTCTTAGATGTTAGTTACAGTCCTCACGAACATACCTACTACTCTTAGTTATACTAAATAAATTACATGACAGCCTTCATCTCAGTTGCGCAGTCAGGAAAACCTAAATAATGTTTGAGATTTGAGGTGTGTCCTGAATCTTATAGCATACTTTAAAATTTTCAACAGAAATTATCGATAGCAAAATTAGCGATAGTTTTGAATCACTAGCAGGGACACACGATGCTTCTGGGAAATCTAGAGCTGGAAGCACGCGAAGTTTAGCACTCGTGCGCCCGTGACGATTTATAAAGATCTGTTTAAAAAACGATTAAACCTTTTCTATGTGTGGAGATAGAGATTGGCGTTAAAATATTTAACGTAAATAACATGTTAAAATAAATTAGTTTATTGAAATTGATCTAGTAAGATTGTACCTAAATGCCCACCTATCGACTATTTAAAAATATACCAATAATCTCTTAATAAGACTTTTATTACAGGTTGGCCGATTTTTTTCAAACATTTATTTAGTTAACAAAACATTACATTTTACGAGCCCGTTATAAGGTTTATCCTTAAGTAACGGAATCCATGAACAAGAAAATTTAATTATGATTGCAAATTGAAAGCGAACAAATCACATTGGTTTAATAATTTCCCAAAGATACAAATAAGTAAAATGAGTAAAAGCCATCGTTATTTTTTTTTCCCTTTAAATTTTGCAAAAATCCGAAGGCCTTTATGAAATGCTTATTACTTTTGACATTAGCGGATATACCATCAAATCAGCTCATTATGGAAACCTTGAGATGCCCTTAATAACCCATAAAATGTTGGCCCGAATAATTGGGATGAACGCTAGCTAGAATGATAATGAAGAAAACCTTAATAACGCTGCGTATTCTTCGTTTTTATGGTTCAGTATCAAAAAATATAATGGAAACCTAATGATACGACTTTATACGACATCTTTTGTAGCAACTAGCTTATCTCGGCAACTACACATTACATAAATTAATATGCCCTAGACAACACACCGCTTGTCATGGTCTCGAATTAAGGGTCCATATCAGGCAAACAAGCAGAGGAGGAGGAGTTTCAATATTTGTGCACGATAGCATTGATCATAATCTTGTCGAGAGCATATGCGATGATCACAATCACTATCTGTGGGTGCATGTTTCCAGGTTTTCTTTGGATATTTGTGCTGTCTATAAACCCGGACGAACGAATGTAAGCAATTTCTTTGATACTTTTTCACATCAACTAAACAAATCGAAGAGAAGCATTGTTTTTGGAGACTTCAACTTTGATTTATTGAATACCTCTGACAGTTCAACGCGCAAATATAAGAGTATGTATAAAGAAAATAATTATCAGTTGATTAATAAAATTAATGATAAATATTGTACACGAGAAACATCAACAACAAAAACTATTCTGGATCATGTAATTTCAAATGTAAAGAATTGTAATTTTCATTTTGCTATCATTAATTCGGCGATGTCTGATCACAAGCACATATATTTTGAGGCAAAAAAAATACAACCTCCAGCGTTAAAAAGGGTTCAATTCACAAAAACCGATTATGATAAGCTTAACGATTCCTATAAAAAGCAAACGATGGACCCAGATGAAATTTCTTATGAAAAAATAGAGGAGAAATTAATATACTGCTTATCTCAGAGCCAAATTGTCAAAACCAAAATACTGAATCCTCCTAAGCAAGATTGGATTAACAATGAATTAATAAAAAAAATTGATAGCAGAAATCGATTATGGAAAAGTTACATAAAAAATAAATATGACAAAACTATAAAAGAACGCTACAAAAAGGAAAAAACTGAGACAGCAAGAATAATTCAGGAAACAAAAAATACATACTATCATAAAAAATTTGAAGAAACTGCAAGAAACCCCAGGAAAATGTGGAAACTAATTAGTGATTTAACTAACAACAAGGTTAAAGTAGATTCTGGACCAGATAAACTTGACGTGGACTCAAAAATAATCACAGACAAGAAGCAAATCTGCGAGGAGTTTAATCATTACTTTTCAAGAATAGGCACTTTGCTTGCAAATGAAATCCCAGCTAAGTATCATAACCGAATCAGTTCTGTTAGTCGAAACGAATGGTCATCGCAGCGGACGCAATTACACGAAATAACTCCAGTAACAGCAAGTGAAATAGTTAAAATTATAGACAACTTAGATGCAAATACTAGCTGCGGCATTGATGCTATTAATACAAAATCAATTAAACGTATAAAACACACAATCGCTCAAGAACTCGCTACTGCAATAAATAAGTCTTTTGAGGAAGGATGTTTTCCGGAAAGTTTAAAAACCGCTAAAGTAATTCCAATCCATAAATCGGGAACTAAACTTGATCCTTGCAACTATAGGCCAATATCTGTGCTCCCCGTTCTGTCAAAAGTATATGAAAAAATTCTTCACTCGTGCCTTGAAACATTTCTTAATTCAAATAACTTTTTCTACGAGAGGCAGTATGGTTTTAGACGTAAAACAAACACTCTTTCAGCAACTATTGACCTTGTTACGAAAATTAAAGATAAAATAGATAAAAAACAAATAGTACTCGGAATATTTATTGATTTGAAAAAGGCGTTTGACACTGTATCCCATGAAATACTTTTGGAAAAGTTATTCCACGCTGGTATAAGGGGTAATGCATACGACGTAATCAAATCCTATTTATCACATCGTAGACAGATTGTTAGGATAGGAGATTATCAGAGTGAACCGAGTCTGATTACTTGCGGTGTACCCCAGGGCTCAATATTAGGACCACTTCTGTTCCTAATATATATAAATGACATCCAAAAAGCTAACCTAACGGGTGATATATCTCTTTACGCAGATGACACAAGTGTTTTTTACTATGGGCACTCACTGCATACTATCATTTCACAGGCTCAAAATGATTTGAATGTCTTGAGCGATTGGTTTAAATTTAACCTACTCACGTTGAATTCGGATAAAACTAACTTTGTTATCTTTTCGGCCAAAAACAAAAAAATCGACGAAAATTTCAAACTCCTTATTAATAATGAACCAATTAAAAGAAAGTCAGAAGAAAAGTATATTGGTATTATCTTTGACAATAGGTTAAGTTGGAAGCCACATTTGGATAAAATCAGATCAAAATTGGTGTCATTAACAGGTGCGCTTTACACTATTGTAAATTGTCTCCCCAAGAAAGTCTGCTACCTTATCTACAATTCGCTTATTAAACCTCACATAGATTACCTGATAGAAATATGGGGTACTGCTTATAAAAGTAATTTGAAAACAATACAAACAGCCCAAAACAAACTGGTAAAAATTCTTTTCAAATATAATTTCCGCACTTCCACTGTCAAAATATTTCAGGAAACTGGGATATTGAGTTTATACCAAACCTATGTTTATGCTACTTGTGTACTTATTCGCAAAATATTAAATGGTGACATAAATACAAATATAACTTTTACGAGAAAACACCAAATTCAAAAAAAAACAATTACGAAACGCTAAAGATCTTGTCTCACGTCATCCTAGAACAAACTATGGCAAGTGTAATATTCATTATGATGGGGTTTTACTTTACAACAAATTACCGGATTCAATAAAAAACACAACATCGATGGCTTCATACAAACGGTTGCTAAAATCTCACATTATTAATGTGATCAAGATTATTTAGTCTACTTAAATACTGCTGCTCGTATTATCAGGTGGGCACATAAATATTAAAAAAAAAAAAAAAAAAAAAAATAGTCAAAACATAGGTACTAATTTGGGTCCAATTTTATAATTATGAAATATTTTAGAAATGACTCAAAAAACATATAGATATATGTATATTTTACAGCATATACCATTAAAAATAAATTATTCGTTAATATAAATAAATATTTATTGTATTCTCTAAAATAAAAGCTAATGAAATTAATAATAATAATTTGAAATTGGTTTTAAAACTCACAGCTTATTACAAAATCAGAACGGAATGTAAATTTCAGCTTTTCTTCTTCTTATCGTTTCAAAGAGGAAGGTTTTCAGCTAAAGGAATATTATAATAGAAAATGCTTTGACAAATTGAGAAAACATTAATGTACCTACATTCAGAAAGCATCACTGCCGCATCCGGTACGCTCAGCCGCGTCTTACATCCATGTTATCACTAAGCGACGACATGGCTTCACTGCGTTCGTTTTGTATCGTGTAGGTATGTCAACATTTGCTTGTTCGAAAATATTGTATCTGTCAACCCGCATTATTATCAAATTAACGTGTTTGCTTTCCGTATTTATGTGTGTGCGTTTATTTTAAATTTTATCAATTGTATAAGTTTCTCAATAAGTGAATTTGTAATTCTTTCGAGAAATAAATATTCTTTAACCATATCCTTGTGTAACGAGGTTCCAGACAATAAAATTATTGTCTTCTTAAACGCCTCGCCTCCCTCCCTCCCTCTTGGACGCCTCTGGCTTAAATAAGCCAGAGGCGTCTTCCGGCACACCCAGACCCGAGTAAATTCAGAAAAGTTCGCTCGTTCGGACCCGAGCGTGAATCGAACCCGGGACACCACGCATTAAATGGCGAGAAACCAAGTTACAGCGCACAACGCCAATCGTGTCGTCCGATACCTGGAATATTAATTTGCTTAATTTGAATAGTTACCTATCAAATACCTAGTACCTCTATAGGTTCCAGAGCGCCTAGCAAACAGCTGCACTACACGCCACCAGGTTAAATGCATGCCCCTTAAATTAAACGATGTTTTTTTTTTTGTTTTTGACTTTATAGCTATATTTTATCGACCCACTGAACCCTCAGCGCGTAGACTTGATTCGCACTTACCCACTTTTTCGGGATAGGAAAGACTAAGATTGCCAGTAAAGCTTCGGGAGATTGCGACCGTTAATGCGGTGAGGTTAAAAATAAATTGCATTATAGCAACGCTCCAGCGTCTATCCATCTTGCTTAGCAGCTTCTACGTAGAAGCTGTTTAGTTTTTGTGTAAAGATTGAAAAGTTTTAGCGATACCCTGGTGCAACTAATGGATTACAAAAATGTTCGGGTGCTTGTTATTTTTCTGAAAGTTTTTAGGTCGAACAAGCACCATGAAATGGGGAAAAAAGTAAGAATGTATCACGCTACATGTGTGACGCGCTCTAATTCTTCAACACTTCTTATAATTATAGGATTAAACAGTATAATATACTTAACATCTAAAATTATTTGAGGCAAAATCATTAATTATTAAATAATATTTCACAATAATAAATCACTTAAATTGTCCCCATGGCCATGTATTGAATACATTCTATTTTGTACGATAGATCTTTGATATTCAGAATACTCGTACAAGCTTACTTTGGGGTCAACAGGATTGGCGTACGATGTTATTTATTTCTATTGTCTTATGAAAAAAAAAGTAACAGCGAAAGTACCACAAACCCGCAAACTTCACACAGATAGCTTTATCATAATAAACATTTATGCTGGTGAAGGAATTGAACTCGCGACCCTGTGCGTCTCAGCAGCGCTCGTAATTCTTGCACATATTTATTGATGCAATTGAATGTACAAGTCTTTCCTTTGGATTACCTCCCATAACAAAGCAGTAAACAAGAAAATCAAAACAAATGTTGGTCTTAGGTGGAATCAAATCCCCGAGCATCGCTTGAGATAAAACAATAATAATCTGATTGATTTGGAACCAGAGCGATCGCTGTTATCCCGATGGAGCAACTTTCATCAATCCCGCGTCCGTTCATCTTTCTGGACATGACATTCAGTTTTTTATTCGATATCTGCAGAGTTCTGCAAATGTACATTACGATAGTAGTAAACCTAGATTTAAGCATAGTAACAGACATCTAAACCCAGTGCTAACAGTTTATCGACTATTTCATCGTAATTTGATGATACGATTGGCGTATTGCGCTCTACCACGGTTTCTCGTCTCGATTTTCGTAGTGTCCCGAAATATTGAATTGAATTTAGAATACAATCTTTTTTAAATTGGCTCGGGTCTGGATGGGCAGTGAGACGCCTCTGACTTAATCCCTCTAAGATAATCATCTTTTTTGAGACCATGACAAGAGCGTGTTGTCTGGTGCATATTTATTAATTTATTCTTTTTAATTAAAAAAAACAATTATGATCTCTCTGCAAATCCCTTCTTTACTTGTGATTTGTTGAGATCACAACAATATTTACAACCGGATATAGGAATTTATAAAAGCTTTAGCGATAAAATATTTGGAATAATGAGCACATTTAGCTACAGGCTTTGTGGAACCAATACCTACCCGTTCGTATCCTCGCTCCTTTGTTGCTGAAATTTAGTTAAAGTTCCCGATGTAACTTTAGTTTCACTTCGTTAAATAACCACGTTTATGAAGAAAATCAAAGTTAACGTGGATTCTTAGAATTTACAGGGCTTTTAATGGCTTCATTTAGTAAGATTAGTAAATAATTTAATTTGTTTTAGGCAGTGTAGATCTGAAAGTTTCAGGAAGGGTTTGTTTAAGGGTTATTTTCAGTAAATGTGCCATTAAAATAACTTCAGTTAGTAATTCATATTTACTATCAAAATTGTTGATCAAACGTTCTTACAGGGCCGACAGTGGCAGACTGGTGTCCCGATTGTTGACAGTGTCCGTAGCTTTCATTGTCAGGCAGTAAGTCATTCTTGTTTGTAAGCGCTATTTATTTATAAAAAGTTCCCCTCTACGATATTCAATCTACGAGCCGTAAGTACATGCTATGTTGCAATAACTTTTTTTGCTTAGGTCGCAATCCACGCCTCTGTAACTAACGGAACACAAAACAAAGATACTGAAGACCTGTTATTTGCATTTTCACGTTCCAATTCCTAATGATAACTTTCATGCCAGATGTCTAAAATTCAAAGTAGCCAGCCTGGGCGGCGTATTTTGTTTTATCACTGTTTTTACTGGATTTTATGGCTTAATTTAATTCAGTAATAAATACTTCTGTTTAATAATATTTGGACATGATGCATTGCACATAGCCTGCACAAGAATTAGATAATCATGATTTCTGTAGCAGTTTCTTCGAAATAAATCCAATTTGAGTGAAAAGTTTAGACTTATGATGCGTCTGGGTGTTCTCTTCTTATCGGTGAGGATCAGCTGGATGATCAGCGTGCCCACGATACAGGTTCCTCCTAGTGTGGACTCATAGTCAATGCATCCTGCATTGTTACACTTTGACGTAACCTATATTAAAAATTAACGTAGCGTTGTTAATTCTTCAAGGAATTCTTCAATCAGTGTGGAAGAAAATATTGGTAAAATTAATTAATTGTATTTAGCTATAATATAATTCATGTACATTTTTAATCGGCTTTTAATGGTAGTCTAATAAAACTAACTAACTCACTTTATTAAGTCACTTCACTTAATAAAGTGAGGTGACCTAAGACTACTCACTTGATATTCAAATAAATAAATAAATAAATATCCCTGGACATTATTCCACACAGCGCCATCTAGCCCCAAAGTAAGCTAATTAAAGCTTGTGTTATGGGATACTAGACAACGGATAAACATACTTAAATACATTTTCTTTTGTAAATACATACTTATTATTCATAGGAGACACCCAGACCAGTACAAACAGACATGTTCATGCACACAAATGTTTGTACTGTGCGGGGATCGAACCCGCGACCTCTGGTGTAGTAGCCAACTTCTTAACCATTACACCAAGTCGGTCGTCAATTGTTTTGATTTTGATTTTGATTTGTTGAATAAAAACGATTTACTATGAACGTGAAAAGCCCAATACGCGGCCAGACGGTTCGTTCGTAGCCGGCCGCTTCCCGTGAACCCGGCTCCGTTTCGCGGGAATTACACGTAATTGTACAACAAACTGTGTGGTTGTGAAATTGCCGGCATTACGACGCCGTTCCACGAACGGCCATGTTCTGTCAACCAGTTCTTTACGAGTTGCCGTAGTGGCCGCGGTGTATGCGATATTAACTGTTGGAGTATTCTGTTATACATTTTTACTTTTCCGCGTGAGTATATAGATAGAGGTACAAAAAGAATGACACATTTTTCATCATCATCATCAGAAATATCACACAGTAGAAACAATTTTTGACATAGCTCAAATTTAAGAGTGTCACCATAAACGATAGTTAAATAGCCCTTTGTTTTCCATGTAGGTTTATATGGCACGATTCCCACCGAACGGCGCGCGTCGGAGCGCATTTATAAATTGGTATGAAATTGAAAACGTGTCAACAGTAGTTTAGTTCCGTCTTGGGATAGGACTTAAGAAGCCGATCGGCTCCAGGCGCATTCCATGGAACGATATGAATTTCATGTCGATTCACACCTTATTGCCTTTGTTGACGATTCTATTTCCCTAAATTTATATATTGCGCTCCGACGCGTGACTCGGCCAGTGTGAATTGTCCTCGTATCTAAGAAGCTGTTCTGTCGAATTGAAATAAATTCATAATTGCATGTCAGTTAAAATTCAAATTACATCAATCAATAAAGATATTATTTCTCTTTTTTGAAATACAATCGAAAGAAAAGCATAACTGACTTATTAATCCATCAGGCCCTTTGCGCCTTTGATTCCCCTCCCAACAATTTAGCGCTGATATAACTCGATTATTTTATTGATGAAGAGCATCGACGGGCATGAGTTAAAATTATATCAATGAATTTCGTATGAAATGGGTATCGATTTGAAGCAAAGAGGTGTTAAAAGTTTGCTTCGGATATCGGTACCGAATCATTTTTGACTAATGACGAATTTACTTATACAAAAAAAAAACATTATATCTGTATTTTTTTTTGTAAAATAGAGTGGTGTCGAAAACCTGATGCATCAGTCTGGTACTATCAACAAAGTAGTGTAATCTAGCGAATTCGCAAAAAACAATGACACGAGTCCTGCTAACGCAAATCAAATTGATATAAATTGCAGTGACTAATTTTACCACAAGCGGCGTTAGTGAGATAAACGATTCGTTAGCTGTAAAATTTCAAACGTTGCGATGCCATTGGTGCCCAATAGGTATACAAGTCACACCACAGACATCATTTTAGGTGGATAACGTATGTCGCTAAACATACTCGTACCTGGGGGCCTAGCCAAGACCAACACGCCACGACGATTTCTACAATAGGAATTGTTCAAATGTATGGTGATGACATAAGCTGTCACTGGCGCTTATGTCATCTAAATACATTTGAACGATTTCTTTTGTAGAAATCGTCGTGGCGTGTGCTACTTTCGTTTCGACATGTCAAATTTAAAAATGTATGGAACTGACATCAAGTGTCATCTCGATTAGACGAGTGCTTATGTTATTCCCGTACATTTTTCACATTTGACATATCGACATGAAAGTAGCGTGTTGCTCTTGGCTAGGGCCCATGTCTACCATGAGTTTACACTAATGACCTTTTTGTATGAGATTTTAGTGCAGCGTCCCTAGTGATTAGAAATGGAAACAAAATGGCATACAAATTTCTGAAGGCAACTATCGTATTACGTGACGGGAATTCATGGTAGACATACTGTATAAAATCAAGCGTGCAAATTTTTTGACGCTTATTATGACGTCACGGTGACGTTTGAGTGATGGATTAGTTTGTGTCTCAATTGATTGAAACCGAGATCATAGACAAAGGAAAAATATATGTATATTGACTTGATCTCCATTTCTATGAAGGTGCTCACTCATCTGGTGCATTTTCCTGTAATGAAAGGTTACAAAGTCGAGCTAATGCTGAACTGTGATTACATCAGTGAGGAAGAAGAACCGAGCATTACAGTGCGCAAACTGTTATGTTACAAATTCGAGCATTACAGTGTGCAACTTGATGAAACAATGTGTAATATTTTGATGCAAATAACCTGAAGTTTTGTAAAGCAGTATTGAAATGTAATGCTTGCTGCCTTTAGCGCCGGAGGTCGTGGGTTCGATCCCCACCCATGACAGCTATTTGTGTGACGAACATTTGTATTTGTTGTGTGTCTGGGTGTTATTATCTATTTAAGTATGTATTTAGAAATATTTGAGTATGTTTATCAGTCTCTGACGCCCATATTACAAGCTCTGCTTAGTTTGGGGTCAGATGATCTTGGTGTGAATGTTCCCAGATATTTAATGCTCATCATGTTCATCATGTTAAGGAGGCAGATCTGTAATGTAATTCTCAAAATTGAATCTGAAACGTTACATTACAGAAAAATGCTCCAGGTGAGGGACCACCTTAATGGTAGAGCGCGGACTACAAAAACCAGCATCCAAGTAAGAACCTTGCTCTTTTTTGGACTCGCGAAGCACAATTGCTCGTGCCATTTATTTTGATTTAAGTCTGCGAGTCACACTGTAGTTTACGCCAATAGTAAAATTCAGTTTTGAATTTCCTTTTTATTTCACTTGTGTTGTTGACGTGGTTTATGTCTTTGTGTAAGACATTCTTGCATAATGGTTTTGTTACAACATCAATTACTTGTAAGCCTTCGTGAAATTGTTCGGGTTTATATTGAGACAGTACAACTATTGGCATTGATACGTTAGATAGCTTAATACTTACATTTTATATTTTGTAGTGTGTAACACTCACTTAAAAATGTTTTTTGTATGTAATGTTCGTGTTCGCGACATCGCAGACAAGCTGCAGGAGTGCCGCCTTCGTTGGTATGGTCATGTCTCACGGAGATCGGCAAATTACGTGGGCAACAAATGTCTGGCCCTGCCGCCCCCGCCAGTTACTGGTAGAAGAGGTCGACCCAAGAAGCGCTGGCTCAACGTTGTCAAGGGTGACATGTGTCAGCCAACAGACTCACTACTGTGGATGCACAAGACTGCGCAAAGTGGGCCAAGAAAATAAGAAAGGCGGACCCTGGGACCCCACACACCAGTGTGAGTTCACAACCGGGATAGACCGCACGGATAATAATGATGTACAAGTTTTCTGTTTTGGGAATAACGCATAGATGGTGAGTCCGTGCACCCGCGGTGAATGCCACAAGTATTTAGCCGTCACGGCTCAATATGGGTTTATTGTCAGAGCTCAATCTCAAGTTTTTATGGTGAGAACTTATTTTTATTTATTTTTGCAGTAAATGGCTGTAACAAAATATCAGAATTCGCACCAAGGTTTTATTATTGTAAGCGGAACCCAGAAACAAGGTAAACTTGGTAGTAGCTTCGTTGTGTATAGACTTTGGTGTCACGTACACAATAGATGATAAAGCACAGGAAGGAAGCCAGCAATAAATTCTATTACATATAAACAGTCAAAGAACCGTACCCGATTTGGTTTACGTGTTGGCAGTAACGGATTTGGTTATATTCTGAAATAAAGGTTAAAAAAAAATAGATCAGGGAAAGTGTTTGATATTCATATCTAATTTCTACGGCCGTTTGGCTAACTTCTTAAGAACCCCTTTTGATGACACTTTAAAGGAGACCATCATTCACTATACATACATAAATACATACCGTCACGCCTTTTTCCCAACGGGGTAGGCAGAGACCACATCTTTCCACTTGCTACGGTCCTGACACACCGCTTGCGCTTCTTTCACTCTCATGAATTTGATCATACATGCTCGTCGATTATGGGTACTCCTGACCTGACCTTTAATAATAAAATATCTGCTTTAATTTTTTTACGCGGACGATAACGTAAACTCAAAGTGGCAACTCGTGGTAGACGTACTGCTTTCTGTAGCTTTCTTACATGTATGAGTGAAAGGAGTAGGAATAGGTACATTGTAACTAAGAAATAAGTGCGCATAGAATGACGCTAAGCACGTTTTTTTCTGTACCCTTGTCAAAGCGCTGATGCAGATTCCTTTGAATGTAAAGTTGTAGCCTGACTTTTTTTTTATATAATGACAACACCATCTATCAGATCATTTTATAAATAAAATAAATACATAAATAAATAAATATGCGCCAGACAACACACCTCTTGTAATGGTCTCGAAGTAGGGATTAATATCCCTGTGTTACGAGGTACCACACAAGGAAATAAGCCAAGAGCGTCTCCCAGCACACCCAGACCCGAGTCAATTCAGAAAAGATAGTTTCCTGAATTGACCCGACCGGGAATCGAGCCCGGGACACTACGGAAATCGGGGCGAGAAACCGTGCTACAGCGCACTGCGCCAATCGTGTCGCCCGATACATATATAAACATACGCCCGCGGCCTTGCCCGCGTGTACGCACCAAATTACATAAAATCTTTATAAATTGTAGCATGTGTTGTTCTGATGTTTAAGCTGTATTGTTGTAAAGTATTTTCCGTTTAGTGGTTTTCGCATGAAAGAGTAAGAAACATACTCCACAAACTTTCACATTTATAATACTAGCCGCCCATGGTTTCTTCAGTGTGAACTTTATTATGGCCAAATACACACATTTGGTACATATAATCTCTATAAATTGTAGCCTGTGTTTTTCTGACGTTTAAGCTGTATTACTGTAAAGTTTCATCCAAATCCATTTATTCGTTTTTGAGTGAAACGTACATATTCACAAACTTTCGCATTTTTGAAGATTAGTAAGATGTTAAAAAGTTCACTGTTTATCTTCAGTTCAGCATTATAATCCATTAATGAAAGCGCTAACTAAGCAACAAAATGAATCTTGTTTAAGAAAACAAACAGAACCGAACAGATTTAATCAGGCATCAAGGGGTTTGATATGGCGTAGCCGCAATCTAAACTGAAGCTCCAAGATAAATTGGCTGTTAGTCTCATACAAAATGCACGGACAAGCCGCCGAAGAGGAAAATAAGAAACAAGAATCGGGTTATCGCTGCGATCACGCCCGGTTAGCCGCAGGATTTGGACCGAGTCTTTGACACTCGTATTCTGATGTACGGATTAAACGACTCGCAGAAAAAAGGAAATGTAATGGGTAGATGGAAAAACCAAGTTAACTAAGCATTGATGATTACTGACGTTGAAGAACTGGTAAGCGCAGTTCAGGAGAGCGGGCTGAGACGCACAGTTGGTTGGGTTTGTATCTAGTTATCAAAACAAAAAGGAAAATCTATCTGCGACCACGACCATGACAATGAATCATTCTGAAACTTCAGTCAAAGTAAGGCTGACTTTTATCACTTCCAGCAATAATATACACAACTTACACTGCTAAACATAAGCCTCCTCCATGTATTTCGTTCGTGTGCTATACGGACGGGAGTCGGATCATGGATTTCCCATTAAATTGTCACAGTTCCAAAACTTTTTGCTTCATCGGCCATTAGTTCTTCGCGCTATGTGCTGTGAAAAAAGCACGACATGACATCGGAAAAGGATCCACATTTTTTGCACTAAGCTCAGTAAGTAAAATCAGTAAAGGATAGTGTACATTCGCCCATATATTGCCGCCTAAGAATCAACAGTCATGGAAAATGACTTTTCGATCGAACGATGAATCTTTTCAGTATTTTTAATTTTGATATCAAAAATTAGAAGTGTCCGTGACAATCTAATAAGTGATAATTATGTCTTAAATCATGGCCAGAATTATGACAAATGTCAAATGTTTGTTGGTTCATAGGCCAACTTGGGCACTGTCCTTTCACTAGCATAATTAACATTTATTATTAGACACTGAACTGCTATTTATGTCCACCGTGACCATTTATGTATTAGATTCAATGTCTTCCATGACAGAAGCGGTGAATGATCGAATATACAATTTAACTATGACGTATGTAGAAGTTTATCCGAAATGATTATATGCAGGTACTAAGTTTCCGTCATTGGACGTATCCCATACGGCAATAACTCGTTATCTTCGGGATTCATTGCTTCGTTGTCATGAACCACCTTGATTTATGGCACAGATGTTGACCGAACGTCTAAGTCACGGATTTCGTGTGATTCGTGACGCCCATCACTCATAGGTAGATTTTGATTAGAGGGGAATAGTTGGTGAGCTGAGCAGGATATTTAGTTATTTGTGTAGCATTCGTTTATTTTATGAAC
Source organism: Udea olivalis (assembly GCA_947369235.1). Classification (NCBI taxonomy): domain Eukaryota; kingdom Metazoa; phylum Arthropoda; class Insecta; order Lepidoptera; family Crambidae; genus Udea; species Udea olivalis. Next base: position 14,630,218 of record OX376349.1, on the reverse strand, counting down.
TTGCAAGGTTGAGGTGACAGCTTTATGTTGCTAACCGCTATCGTAAATTAAATGAATAAGAAAACTAAAGGCTTAGAACCAGTAGTAGTATACAATGTGTTAGTTTCACTAAGAGAATGTTGCCACCACCTATCGTTTACTTTCATCATCAATTTCATAGTTCATCGTTTTATGGCGGCCGTCATCTTCGGCAGCCTTAAAACGTCTTTTGCTGAAAATAGGCCTCCCCTATTTTCCAGACCGCACAGCTATAGGTGTGTTGCATCTACCTCAATCAGGTAGTTTAACAGCTTTGTCTCAAGCGAGGTAAGAGAAGCATAATAATTATTTACTTTTAAAATTATAGGATACTAAATGTCCGTCAGCGGCTTCGCCCGCATAGACTATCATCATGTTAAAATATAGCCTTAAAAATTTAAACGTAGCCTATGTTACTCGCTGGAAATGAAGCTTATTAGTGAAATAATTTTCAAAATGAATCAAACTAACAAACCAATAATCGAATCTTTCCTCTTTTTTTTATTTTGCCCATCAAGATGACCTCACTCCACCTGATGGAAAGCGGTGGTGAGGTCCAGATATGAGGTTGACAGGCCCAGTCATTCAAACGAATCACTGGGCAAGCCATCCTCACCTTGAAGGCCTCCAGAAATGCCTCTTTATTTTATTAGTATTGATAACAGTAAATAGCTAGCTAGATGGTCATCGACTTATATTTTGGCGTAAAAACAATTTCTCATTGACCTCTCTTGACGTATTTAACAGTTCACTAGCAACATTTTCCTATCAGCTCAGCACCAGCTTTGACCACTGAGTTAGACAATTTACGATTACCACCACTAATGGCGAGTGGTAAATCAAGAGCGGGTTCCGCTCCCGGCTTCGCCGCGTCCGCTCTACGTGAATATTAATGTGGATGTGTGACACCCGTAATGAGGATAGTCGATTGACAGGAAAATACGGGAGTTGGACCAAAATGAACGGATATTCGGAACTGAAACTGTGTATCGGCCGTGAGATGGCAGCGTTTTTATTAAATACAATGTCACTCAAAAATATTGCATCAGCATAAATGTGAAATGCGCTTCAGTTTTCAGACAGGTAATCGGGAAAGCTGGTGAAAAAGGCAAGTACTGGAAAAACCGGATCAGCTTATCAAAAATAACGTAGCTTTATCATCATATTCAAATAGTATCGCAATAACATTAGGTACCTATTTATTTTAATTTTATGAATCTGCTCAAAATTACAACTGTGAGAAGTTTATCGCAAACTAAGTCTATTTGATATATCTAGTGGTTATCATCACACAAACTAAATAATATTGTAATTTTTCCCGATCAAAATAAAATTTATTTATTTTACAACTGTAAATAAATATTTATTTGAAATACTTGTAGAAATAAATACAACAAAACCACGTTCACTTTGAGCACATCTTGTTCTGAATTAACGAAAATGAATTTCAATGGCTTTCACTTGTAATTTTTATATTTTATTGGTTTTTGTTTTCAAAGTCTTATTATTTTTGTTTTTGGACATTATTTAGCAATAAAGGACCCATAAAATAACTTCGACTGATATTTATATTCATTAACGGATTATAAAATGAATCTTAATTACATTTTTTAACAAGTTGAAAGTCAATCAATGTAAGCAGTCATCCCTGCTGACTGTATGATCTCGAATAATCTATTGTACACTTCAATCAATACATACCATCACGACTTTATCCCAAACGGGGTAGTCAGAGGCAAGTGTCGTCATGGTGAACGAAACACTTAGAAGCCCACTTTTCACTAATGGTATTAGAACCCATCGTGGTAGGTGGTGAGCCTTCCGCCGTTATCCGGGTTGACTTGGTTTTTATCGATGTTTTCCATCACCGGAGAGTAAGTCGGATATTTAACAATCACACTTCAATCAACATGGTACATTAACAATTTATTGTATGTATTGTCGAAATTCAAAGCAACAAGAGTCAAAAGAAATTAGTATCTTCGAATAGTTTCCAGAACAGTCCTTTTGTGGACTTGGTTGTGTGGATAGAGATACAGACTATAGTAAACATCAAATCAAATCGCTACCTGTTTGATTAACACTGCATAGCAACCGCAAGGTAGCCGCATATTAATGTGTTTGGTCAACATGGGCTTGGGTATTTAGACCTAGATGTTGTAATTCGAAATGAATTATGGTTAACGCTTGCATTGACTATGAACGCTCGCAAACTATAACTTTTTGAATTTACAAATATCTTGGAAAGTTCTAGAAACTTACATTCGACCGGCTGCGGACAGCTACATTTTCTTTTTTTTACTGAAAGCGTCATGTGTAACTATTTGGGTTACTATTATTTTCAGAAATATGTTTAGGAGATTTTTCAATAGTTATACCAATATAACTATGAATAGAAACACGAACACGCTTTGTAACCTCAATGGGTTAGTAGTCAGAATCAAAATTGACATGACGAATGAAACACCTAAGATTAACAGTCATGTTATACGCATTTATCGTTAGCGCTAGTAGACGTAAGTAGTATTGATTAATAACTTTAATATTGAAAGTATAATATGGCGAAGGCTTGTGCAGTTACATACTAGTTATTTCTGCCGGTTCATCTTTCAGTTTTATATCCGATGCAACTTTAATATAAGTCCAATTTTCTTATTGTGCTCGATACGGATAAAGGAATGAAAAAGTTTTGTTGATCGCCTTAACTCCTCTAGCCCCTAGCACTTCAAGTTATTTTCAGAGAATACTATTAGCGATAAACAATGAAGTACCAGTATAGTTATAAACAGAAAATAAGCCGTAAAACTGATATATATTGTACAGAATATAATGATTCTTTCTATGTTCCAGTTCAAGTAAGGTGTTTATAAAGTAAGGTCAAAAGACTCAAAAATAAAGTAAATAAAAATTCAGTCCATTAAAGATAAGTGAAAATAGTTAGAAAGTCGTATGTACGAGTACATCGAGCCTTGTTACCGACAAGTTAAATAAAAAACTAGAAGCCTCCACAATAGGCAATTTTTTATACGGAATACAAGTAGAACAAAGAAAAGGGTAATGTATGTTCTGCCAATTTATCATAAATTCAACCTTACCGTCAAGACCCTATTTGAATAATGTGCCGATACTGAATGTAGTGCCGTTTAGACTAGGTACAAAGAAGTCGATACCTAGTTAAACGAACTGAAATGAGGTTAAGGTATTGAAAGTTTAACGTGTATATGATCTATATTCAAACTTAACACCATCGATCATTTGCCCTAGATACACCATTACGAACAATATCAACTCAAAAAGTGTCCGATGTTTAAATCAATGTTCACCTCATACGCTGTGGGGTACTTTTTCATTTTCAATGCAAGTACTTGCACAAAACAAGCTCGCAAGCATCTGAGTTCATTTTATTTTTTAGCACTAGGGTATATAATATGATCAAGCCTTAATACTCCTAGTCAGAAGCATTGTTAGAATCAATTACCAATACCCAGTGTCACTATCGTGGCTGCGGCAGTCGCAAACTGTGTTTCTTCTTTCAAATTGATTTGTTACTTGCCACCCTTGGATCAATTGCATTGCAATTACAAAATAAATCAAAATCGGGGACAAATTACACTAAGATCATCTGACCTCAAAACTAAGCAGAGCTTGTACTATGGGTGTCAGAAACTGATAAATAAGAAGAATAAGCATAATCAAAAAATAATTACAAATATACATAAAAAAAATTAAATCCATACTTTCATACTTTTGCCTCCGCACATAAAGAATGAAACGAACAGTAGGAAATTTACAAAAACTTTAAAATCATACCTAGTATCTGAAACTTTTTATTCCATAAATGAATATTTAACTACAAAAAATTTAAAATACAAATAAAAACATAATAAACTAAATTGATATTATATGTACAATGGTTTAGAAAATATATATTATAATAATAATAATAGGTCTGCTCTATGCATCCTTTCAAGGTTGTGATTAGTTAAGGAAAGAGCCTTTATTTTATTTTAATTTTTAATATATTGTTTTAGCTCTAATGTAAAACTGCTGTCCTCAAACGTTTGCAATACCATAGCGGTAACTAAGTTTTAAGTACTATTTTGTTATTAAACACCTATTTGTAACACTTAGTAAGCAAATAAAGAATTGAATTGAATTGAATTGAATTGAATACTTGATAACACCCAGACACACAGCGAACACAAATGTTCATCACATGAATGTGTGGGGGATGTTGGATGTGTGTTGTCATGAGTGGGGATCGAACCCACGACCTCCGGCGCTAATGGCAAGATACTCGTAACATTGCGCCAAAATTAGTTTTTTTGATTTGGTTTTAAGTTTAAAGTCACGATACAAAACCAGTCGAACAGTCGGTAGTTTTTGTATGAAAACCTTTTAAATTCGATTGCATTTTCATAGTTACTACATCACTTATTGGGTATGCCATATCGTTATTGTAAGTCTTTGGATGCAATTTATCAAATAAAAAAATTCTACTTCCACAAAACTAGCATACATTATGTTGAAGGATATTTTATCGAAAATGTATGACAGCTCAGCTAACGCAGTTTGGTGCTCTCTAGCATGAACGGACAAAGCTTCATCTTTCAGGATGAAAAACAATTTACGTGTACTAATTTCGTGTCTACGTGAAAGTACTTTTTCACAGGAGCACAAACTAGCCTAGCCCGCTTATATATTTTATTTACTAATCTACGTCCTAGGTTTTTGTCTCGGCTCATTTCTCGAGGGCTTCTAAAAGCAAGATGGATGTGACAGGATGTACTCCAGGATAATGAAAACGGAATTCCTTCATTAACGTAAAGAAGGGATCCTGGCCTGCGTACCGCACCGCCTTTATGCCGAGACTTCAACTTAAATCACTTTTAGAATATACGTAAAGTTTCATTGTCGTGAGTTTTTTGACAAAAGATCTTGCTGCACATTCATCTGAGAACGTTTTTGAACGACAATTTATTTTTGTACCCATTTCATTTGAATGGGGCACATAATTATATTCGAGAACGCAAAATGAAATTGTAACCTAGAATTACAGTTTTCCCTCATTTAAATATGATTCAGTGGGATTTGCACAGTTCGCATATTTGATTTAAATGAGACAGCATGTCACTTGGGATGAGTAGAAAAATGATGTACCACTTGCAATTGACATTTTTTGTAAGTAATCCATAATAATATAATAATAAATTTATTTATTTTCTCCCACATTAAAGAAAATATTAAAACAGAACTTATTCATAAATCTTAAGATTAAAACAAAAGAAAAAATTTAAAACTTACTAGTACAGTACAGCAATAGATTTAGGATAAGTTGTGCTTACGAGTAGTTCATTTACAATCTTAGCGGGAGACAGGCACTCCAAACTAGGTTTCCCTGTGCTATGGATTACCTGGCCCCGACCTCTTAGTAGGTTACAAACAGGAAGAAGTATACAAAATTATTAAAATAAACAAAAACTAAGTTAGTAACTAAGGTACTAAGTATTTTAAAAAAGATTTTTTTTTTTTTTTTTTACATTTAATTTAACGCCAGACAAGTAGTATTTATTAATATGTCAAAACCAGTATCGCATTATTATATGTAGTAGTGTGGTAAGTGTACAACTGAAATTGTCGTATGTATAGGTATGTAGGTATGTATTATAGATAACCACAGATGTTTAAAGCAGAGCATTAGCCGGATTAAGTCGAAATCAGATCATTATCATTTTATGTTCTTTTTTTCCTGTGATGCGAGAAATCTGTTCAGTCTTTATTTTAGAATGGTTAACAGTTGCTCCGTTTGGTTATAATCGAGATCAGTCAGCCAGTCAGTAACCTTCTTTTTGCATTCTAGTTTAGAAACGTTCAAAATGGATAGGATCCTATTGGCTTTATTGTATAATCTAGGTCCTCTGAAAAAGAAAAAGTTTTGGGCAAATGTAGAACGGGTCGAAAAAGTTGAGCAGACTTTATAATAGTTCCTTTTGGTCTTATAAGCTGGATTAGACGTTGAAATAACAGTTGAATGCTGTTGCATGATTACCGATAATATATATAATTTTCGTACTGTTAAAACTGCTGCCTCACGGTAGAGGTTTATTGTTGGGAAGAGGAATGGCTTTGATAAACATATCTTCAGGATAAGTCTCTGGGCTCTCTCAATCTCAACCATACAAGTTTTATTTGAGCCTCCCCACACAAGAATACAATATGTCAAGATGGATTGGCAAAGTGATTGGTAGATTGATTTCAGGAGCTCCCAGTCCGCGGAATACCTCAAGTTTTTGAAAATAAATAAATAAATAAATAATAAATAAATATGCGCCAGACAACACACCTCTTGTAATGGTCTCGAAGTAGGGATCAATGTCCCTGTGTCACGAGGTACCACACAAGGAAACCAGCCAGGGGCGTCTCCCAGCACACCCAGACCCGAGTCAATTCAGAAAAGATCGTTTCCTGAATTGACCCGACCGGGAATCGAACCCGGAAAATGTATACGAGTTTCCTAGTTTTTTTGCTTAGGTTATGTATGTGTTCTTTGAAGTTAAGGTTTCTGTCAACTATAACTCCCAAATATCGTATAGAATTGGTTTCCTCTATTTCAGGACACTTACAGACATCGTCGCCTGAGGCGTCACAGGAATGAGCAACAATTTGGTATTTATGCGATTTCAGAGTTGAATTACGTATCGAAAACAAAATGTATTTGGTCTTTTCTGCATTTAATGTAAGAGAATTTTGTGCAAGCCATTTGCAAACTATACTGAAACCATCCTGTGCAAATCCTATAACTTCATCCCATGTATTGCCATAAAAGGTTAGGGTAGTGTCATCAGCATACGATACTATTTTGCAGTTTGCCAATTTAAGTTCACAGAGACCATTAATATAGCATAAAAATAGAGTAGGACCGAGTATGCTGCCTTGGGGCACCCCAGTGTTAATAGGTTTTTCATCACTCAAAACATCTCCTATCTTAACTCGTTGTGCACGGTTTTGCATGTAGTCTTCGAGTAGAAGTAGTTGTGATTCCCTGACACCCATTTTCTCTAATTTTGATACTAACTTATTACTAACGACGGTATCAAAAGCTTTAGCCAAATCAATAAATATAGTTAGACATTTATGACCGTTATCAAGTTTTTGCGCAATGAAGTCTGCAAAATCGTGTACTGCATGAGTCGTTGATTTTCCCTTTCTAAAACCGTATTGAGCTTCAGAGAGTTGTTTCTTTTTCTCCAGAAATTGTATAAGCCTGTTATTTATAATTCTCTCCAAAAGCTTTGAGATGGATGGAAGTAAGGAAATCGGACGATAGTTGGAAATAGAGTCTCTCTTACCCTTTTTGAATATTGGCACCACCAATGATTTCTTTAAAGAGAGCGGAAATACACTATGCTGAAGGCATTTATTAAAAATAAAGGCAAGCAAAAGAACAATATGAGTCTTTAAAGACTTTAGTACTTTGGAAGAAATACCATCCCAGCCAGCACAGTTACTATCCTTAAGATTTTGTAATAGAGTGGCAACTTCCTTCTCATTAGTTTCCAAAAGAACAAACGAGTCCAAATTAGGAGATTCATTGGTGATGGAACATGGCAAAAGAGTAGAATTTTGTGGTATTTTTTCAGCTAGTTCAGAGCTAATATTAACAAAATATTCATTGACTAGATTTGCAGAATTTACAGGACACCTGTGCAGTTTTAGAAGGTCAAGGGGTATTTCGTGAGGTTTGTTTAAGTTCGTGATATTTTTTATTGTTGCCCATAGCTTTTTGTTATCGTTTCGTGCCGCTATTAGTTCATTTTTTTCGTATTGCTGCTTACATTTTTTTAAAATAGAGTTGCAAAAATTTCTATATCTTTTGTACGTAGTTTTTAGGATTTCATTATTTGGATTTTTATTAGACTTGTTATGCATTCTATCTCTAGTGCGTATGCATCTTAATAATCCAGGTGTGATCCATGGTTTTTTAATTACTTTGTTTCGAGAAATTTTTACTTTAGAAGAGCTACTGACAATTATTTTCTGCATGAGTTCCAAGAATAAATTAATTGACTCATTCGGATCACTACTATTGTATATCGGACTAAAAAATAACTTCTCACACTCTCGGTTTAATGTTACAAAATTAATTTTATTTATGTATTGTGTTGGGAACAATTGGTAAGTGGTCTGTTATCGATGTCTCTAGAATAAAAGTCATAGAGGGCAATTTTGTCTTTAGGATCACATGATCGAGACAGCTTTCTTCTCTTGTCGGTTCGAAGTATGCTGGAGTCATACCGGATAATGCCAAAATATCCAAATAAGTAGAGGTGTTTTGGTTCAGTTCCATTATGTTTATGTTTATGTCTCCAACCAGAATTACATTTTTGAAAGAGGAAAGGTCACATAGAAGTTTACGTAGCGAGTCAAGAAACACGTCTAAGTTTTTGAAGCAATGGGGTCGGTACATTGCCAGAACTGCAGTCTCTTCTTTTATCTTAATCAGTAGGCAGTTTGCTTCAGGTAAGTTTGGCTCAACAATGGTAAAATTAAGACCTTTTTTTATGAATGCGACAACCCCATCATTTTGGTTGTAAGCGTCAGAGCTACTGAAGGCGGAGTAACCTTGAATACACGGTAGATTTGTTACACAAGAAAGCCAGCATTCAGAGAGAACCATTATATCGCACGATAGCTGCAATCTTGTCAGGAGAATAGTGAAATTGTCATAATTCTTGTTTAAGCTTCTGATATTCATTTGCAATATCTTTAGGTAGTTTTCAGAGTTGTGGATAATAGAATGACACTGTTCGGGTTCACAGGTATGTAACTCAGTGAATTCGAGGTCATCAATATTGTTTAATATATTAATATCTGCGAATTTTATTTATCGAAACACGAGATACGCTCGAAAAATTATAGTTTTTGTGGTTATCAAGATTTAAAGTGTTAACATATGTTTTGTGTAATGAGATAAGCTGGAAAGTGAAAAAACAACAAATGCTTATTAAGGTATAACTTGATAGTTTGAGTATATAATAAAAATAGGAGTAGTATGTAATACTTACTATGAGTTGTGACGTATAGATTTTTAAAGGTGTATTTATAAATATTTTGAGAGTATTTAGCTTTACATAATAGGCCGAGAGAAAAGTTACATATAGTGCATGCAAGATAAGTACAATAATAAACAAAAAAATTAACAAAAAAAGTGAGTTTAAAAGTAAAAATCGGTGGTTTTCTGTCGAGTAAATAATTAGTCGTTTGTTAAACTCACTAAGTCCTGTTCGTTTTTTACACGGACTAAGGGATCTCCTTCTTTCTTGCGTAAATAAATAGTGGCAGAGGTCGCCCAACAGAACTTGAAATCATTCGTTTTGGCAAAGTCGCGCGCAAGAAAGTGCAGCCTCTTCATTTTCGGAGTTAGATAGTCGGCTATAAAAACCAATGAGCTCGGTCCGTCAATACCAAGATGAGAAGTGTTTAGACGATTTGTGTTGTTAGTTTTGTTGTAAGATTTGGCGGAGGTTAGAATTCTTTCCTTGGTGAGTGCCGAGGAAAAGCTTACTATTATTGTTTTTTTTAACCCAGATTTGGAGTAACCCCTGTGTATGTTGGTGATGTCAGACGACTGAAGTGGCACATTAAGAACTTGACCAATCTTCTCAGCGAGTAAGTAAAGATCTTGCATTTTTTCGTTCTCCACGTTTGCAATGTTTCGAATTTCGATACTGGAAGCTCTGGTGTTGCGCTCGAGCTGCTCAATTTTATTTTCCAATGACCTAATATAGGCCTTGTTATCCTTTATATCTTGCTCTAATTGTTGGTGATTTAACCTCATCTCCTCGTACTGTTGCGAGTAAAACTCAATTGAGTTGGAGATTTTCTCGTTTTGTGAACTGAGGTCATCAAATTTTTTTAATAAGGCATCATATTTTGCGTCCTGTTTAGATGTCCATTTTTGAAACAATGATTCAATTTTATGCATAAAATTTGCCTCAAAGACATCACCTTGTTTCCGCTTAATGGGTCTTGCTGTGACGTTTGTGTCTTCTTCCATTAAATTTGGTGTAGATTGTGAGAGATTTAATTCAAATGCAGAAGCATGTGAAGGCGATCTCTCCAGCGGCATTTTAGTTTGTAGCGGTAATTAGCCCGGGTCCGACGGCAGAATTGTAGGCCTATTTTGTACGGCTGCTATTAAGCAAAACGGGTTGCGTTAGCAGAATAGGCGAAGTGCAGAGATAGTGTGCGCGGAGGACAGATAGATGTCAAGAACGCCACTCCCCCGAAAATGTTGCTCCTGCGCTGTAGGGCGTGGCCTAATTAGTCCAATTAGCGCTGATCAGGTTGATGCGTATAGTACAAAAGGATAATGTCCTGCTCACCCAGCTGTTTCCGTCTAGCTCACTGTTGTTGTTGCGCGTTATAATCTCCTGGTACTTAGCTGCGTAATTTCTTAGTAAATATTTAATTTTAAGACAGTAAACAATAACAGAAATTAACTTAAAACACGTCTGTTCGGTACGGTGTCCAAAGGAGAGGGGGATCCATCAATTAATATTATTAAAATTTGGCGGCAATATCAGATCAAGACCATTCAAGAAAGGCGAAGCTATTGTAAGGCATAAGTGTAAGGTAAAGAAATGGACAAATAATAAAATAAAATATGCCATTAAGATTTCCTAGTCTAGAACATGAAAGTGTTATTGAATCAGAACTGCAATTGCTACTTTGATTAATTCCAAGACAAGAACTTGTAATCAATAAGTTACTCCATATTTTCAAAGTTGCGAGCTCGAAGTTCCATTGAGAATCAATTCAGAATTGGCAAACTGGAGTTTAAGCTAACTTCGATAGAACTCGGTTTATGTGCAAAACTATTAATCTCGACTGCATAAAGCTCGGACAAAACGTTAAGTCCCGGATCCATAACTAAATTGAGACTGAAGTTGCTGATATTGAGTTCGAAAAGTACACCGATAGAATATTTGTCGCCATTTACCACATTTCGTTGCCCTGTTTTATTATCCAAGTCGTTTTGTGAAATTTACAAGGACTTTGTGTTAAACACGTTCCATTTATCTTGGTTTTTAATCTGCAAAGTTAATTCTTGATACAGTAATGTTTCTTCACAAAAATAATTTGTCAATACTGATATACATAAGGTAAACTATCTGGGTAACCTATTAATACTGGATTAATAGTTTCGGTAAGCAACAAAATGACAACAAAGGTACATTGCTGCTGAACCTGCCTGACAAACTAAAATTATATGTTCTTTAGTCAATGTATAACTACATGACTTTTGCTGACCTCTATTCTATTTCACAGAACAATAAAAGTCAAAGTCATTATAAAAAAAAGCCTATCAACATTGCGTTAAAATAAAATAAATAAATAAAAATCTGGGACAAATTACACTAAGATCATCTGACACCAAATTAAGCAGAGCTTGTACTATGGGTGTCAGAGACTGATAAACATACTTAAAAAAGATAATAACACCCAGACACACAACAAACAGAAATGTTCGTCACATGAATGTTTGTCATGGGTTAGGATCGAATCCACGATCTTCGGCGCTAAAGGCAGGATAACTGTCATTGCGCCAACAGGCCTATCTAATGCCCAGTTCCACGCATATTAAAAACACCATCACCGCCTAAAACAAACGTAGGTCATTGACTTTGGATACATTATTGATATCGCATTATGAAATAAAACTTATACAAACAAGAGTCCCCTCGAAAACAAAGGAAGGCTTCTATCGTTTCGATATCGAAAAATAATTTCTATTTACCCCACAAAATCCTTTTAAGTCCAATAGAACGGCTGAGATTTAGCCTTATCCTTTGTTACTGGTGAGGCTTTAGTTTGATTTAGTGGCTTGTCACATTTCTCTCATCTTCTTTAGATCTCGTAGTTCTAGGCAAGGCTTTTCTCAGATATCTTGTGCTTTAAATACTTTTCAAGGAAAATCTCATGACTGAAAATCAACGGTTTTGATACTAGTACTACATGCATACATGCCGTTACGACTTTATCCCAAACGGGGTAGTCAGAGGCAAGTGACTGTTGCCGTCATGGTGAACGGAACACTCAGAAGCCCACTTTTCACCAGTGGTATTACATCCCAACGTGATAGGTGGTGAGCCTTCCGCCACTATCCGGTTTGATTCGGTTTTTTATCGATGTTTTCCATCACCGGAGAGTTAGTCAGAAATTAAACAATGTTCATTGTTTTTAGGTTCTTGCCAGATTTTAACTAGGGACCACACGATCCACGATCCGAGTTGGAGTGCTTAACCAGTAGGCCACGACGCTCCTCTAGTATTACATCGCTGATACAAGTATCACATCTTGAAAATTAAAACATTATGATTCTCGACTAGCTTATCATGTTCATACTCAAGAGCGGTTCTTAAATTATTAGAACTGAGACACATCTTACGTAGAAGGTTTATTTAGACAGCTGTCACTGATATAAACTTTGTACAAATGCTATTGCCGCTGATATAATTTGTTTTATTTTGCTCGACGATTCGGCGTCTATTGCCGTTTCTGTCAGTACATATACAAGTATATTTGTAATGTACCATATTTGTATGTTACAAATGGTATGGATGTAATAAAGTATTATGCACAAAAAGTCACTTTGGTGTGGATTACGTAGTTACCTTTTTACTCTAGATTTTTTGACAGTTGTGACAATGATGCTCATCAAAGAAAATTTATATTACAAACAAACTGCCGACAGACTTCATAATGTCGAAAATTGGTGCCAAATGTTTGACATCTGGGAACACTTCGTATTGGAACATTAAATTGTCGTTTTTAGTATTTTCCGTTATTTATTATTTATGTCTCACCTTTAAAGCCTTCTCTGAACTACCATAAACATTTCGAGATCAGAATTAGCCAAATCAGTCCAGCCATTCTCGAGGTTTAGAGACACAAACGAACAGCAAATAATTTTTATATATATAGATAGATGTGCAACGCGTTTGTTGGATGTGATGTGATGATTTGTCAAAAACATTCCAGCACCCACTTTTCACATTCTAATTGGTGGGTCGACGAAGGTTCTTACAAATTACTTTCACATCAGATACAAAAGATCCATTATCCACTCAAATTAGTTCCTGGTGGAAATCATTAATTTTAATCAGTTTGAAAGGTACGCCGTACCTACTACCGGTGAGGGTTGAAATCAGACATTTTATTAATAGGTCAGCATCTCCTTTTTGATATTTTACTGATGTTTTTGCTTTTTTAGAAAAACGTCGTTTGATAAAAGTAAGTCTGCACTATTTAAATCCTATGACCTTTATCAGGTCGTCGGTGTAGTCGAGTCATATTTATTTGAATATGTAATCCCAGTTATTATTTCTAATTAACTAAATGATGTTTTTAATTGGAGTTAAAAAGGTAGAACAAGTGAAAGAATTTGTGTATCTGGCGACTAGGTTCACGAGGGATTGAAGGCATGAGGGTGATATTGATAGAAGAGTGAATGCAGGGAATATGTTAAATAAAGCGCTGCATGCCTCCATGAACAGAAGGTGTCAGAGAAGGCGCGACTGGCTGTTCATGCGGGGGTGTTAGTGCCGACGCTAATGTACGAAAGTGAGAGTTGGGTATGACAAAATAAGGATGAAATTAGGATAAATGCAATGGAAATGAGAGCATTGCGAAGTATAGCATAATCAGAGGGCGTTGTGGTGTGAAAGAGGATCTTGTCACAAAAATTGAGATGGGAATGCTAAGATGGTTTGGGCATATGGATAGGATGGATGAAAAGCGATTGACGAAACAAATTTACAAGGCGAGGGTAGATATAGTTGTTGGAAGGGGAAGGCCTAGAATGACGTACTTAGGACAAGTCCAAGACGTGCTCAGAAAATGTCAGGTCAGGAGTACCCATAATCGGCGAGTATGTATGAAAGGAGTAATGAGAGCGGAAAAAGCGCAAGAGGTGTGTCAGGACCGTGGCAAGTGGAAAGATGTGGTCTCTGCCTACAACGTTGGGAAAAAGGTGTAATGGTATGTATGGATGTAGTTGTAGATGTGTTGCTTACTTATATAAATACTTATAACGTTTTTATATAGGTCATTCTGCAGTCCCGAAAAAGAAAAATGATATAGGCACCGCATTCACGCAAACATAAATTAAAGTAATACGAGTAACCCTTTAGACTATCCCACTGAGCAAAGGCCTCCATCATTGAAATCAAGTCATTGCTACAATAGCTGGATATTGACTTCATCTATAAGAATACTTAATATTATAAAAAGGATAGTTTTGTTCGTTTGTTTTTTGTTTGTTTGTATTGAATAGGCTCCGAAACTACTGGATCGATTTCAAAAATTCTTTCAGCAATATAAAGCCACAATATCAGGGAGTGATATAGCCTATGTTTTTTTAATAAGGATTTATTTTGACGGGAGGAATAATTTACACGGGCAAAGCCGCTGACGGACAGCTAGTTTTAAAAATTCAGAATCTTATCCTTTTTTGAAGTCGGTTAAAAAAGGAGTGGGGCTCGTGATATTCGGTTAGACAAGCTATACGTAAGTTTTAATATTTTAAAAGAATACGTAACTTTCGTATATAACTGCAATAACTTACTTCATCTCAGTTCTCATCGTCCGCGGTCAGCTAAAATCCGCAAACGAACCATGTCCACATTCATAACGACCAAATGGCACAGACCTAAATCACTGCAAGGAATTCGTTTGAGATAAATCTCCAGGCGCTTGCGCACAGATATTTATAGCGATGGCCAAGCTAATTTCGCATATGCTAGATTATATCTGGACAGTTTGGAGAATTTATTTGAAATTATTTCTTTTGATGTCACAATTTATAGTTGAGTTTCTGTACTGTAATCATTTTCGCAAGCTAATAAAATGTGTATTATTGAGATGTATTAGATAGACATCATACTTTGATATGCGCCTGTGTTACCCAAGCAGAGCAGACTTTCGATTTTTTAAAATAAAAAGTATATCTGTGCAACATAGTAGGCTAATTCTACGGAACTAAACATATAATTATGGATATCCCTCGAAGTTTAGAAATAACATGTTTTGGGAAAGCTTTCAAAAGCAAGGAATGTTAAAGTTTGTTTGAAAAACTGAGTATGTTTTCAGATTTTTCAAATTGTAATTATCCATATTTGGCAAGCGTGGTGATGAAGGAATACCCATCAATTGTGAAGAAGATTTGTTTTCAATGGCCTATATTTAATAGTAAAGTTAGACAGGTTTTTACTTTGCTCTTTTTATTAATTGTGCCACTCATAAGCTTGTCTAGATTTAGTATTCCGCAGGTACGAAAATTAGTTACCTACCTAAGAGACCGTGCGAAGCTGTGATTGTGAAGTCAGATGACGTATGACCGCTTTTAGTGTTGAATTTCAGCCTCTAGTTATTACCTAGATCCCACTGGCACAGTTTGAATTTGAATATTGCCCGTAGATAGTCTCTGAAATAGACATCGTGCTCACGGTTTGGATTAGTTGCTATGATTTAATATTTTGGGCGTGTGCAACGTTTCCTTCCTCAGATTATCCTAGGGACTTCAAGCGGGGCGTGTAAAAGCATGTTTGCAGGCCTTCCAGGTAAGGTTCACTAGCTGCTTTGCATTTGTGCTTGTCAACCTTATATCTAGACCGATGTGGAGTGGTGATGTGGAAATAGACAGGGAAAATATAAATAATGTTATCACTTTTCAGTTCAAAGTTTTCACATTTTCGTGATTCACTCGTATTTTTGTATGAAAAGTTTTAACTTAGGCCGTTGATTGTGCACGAAAAACGATCACTTTTCAATTTGATTGCTAACCGTACAAAATTAAAGTTCAGTTTGGTGAATATCCGCTACTATAGGTTAACCGCCGTAAAGTCGACCCTCCTGATGGTCCGCAGAACGCGGGGCGGGGGGTAGCACGGGAACACACGGCATTACGGCGCGGCGAGATATCTCAACACATGATTGATAAAATCTCCGTGTTGTTATTTAGGAAATTTATAACTTCAGGTGTGTTAGTATTTGTTTTAGTATTATAAATAAAAATAAACGAATTAAATATCAATTACATTATTTATTAGACGTGGGACCAAATACGGCCGCTTTTACTTTACTTTTGAATAGTTGTCATAGACACGCCAGTAGCCTCTGAAATTGTCTTATTTACATTGATGTCTTCACCTGGCAAAATCTTAAATACATTATACTAACGGAATATCAATAACAAAGTAAAATAATCAAAAAACATCGAAAGTACTATGAAAACTTTATTAACACAATGTAGAAAACGAAATGAAAGCATAACTGAAAAAGACGCTTGTTCCATTTTTTTCTTTGAAAATAATTCGCCACATTTTAAAGCATGGACTTCTTAATTTTTTATTAAGTAGACTCGGCAATTCCTTTTTTGTATTTATCTAATGTGGAGCAGACACAAGGCTGCAACCGCGCAAGCTTTGACGTTGAACGCCTATCGCTGTCGGTAGCCGACAGGTGACTGATTGAAGTGATTGATTGGCTTAGAGCATTCAGACTTTAAGTTGACTGGCCGAAAGCATCCCCCTCCCGCGTCCCGCGCACCATCAGGAGGGTCGATTTTATAGCGGTCAAGCTATAGTATGAGGTGGGTCTAATTGCACAAACAATATGATTGCGATTGTATGACAGGTGGCGCCGCTGAAGTTCGCGGGAACTACGAGTAACTAATCTGAACGTGACTGGCGGGACGTATTGTGAATGTAATGGACTTGACACCTACTTCCTAACTTTGTTTGCGGATTGTTGGCCAGAGTTGGTGGACAAAATAATGCTTATCTATTAATAGTATTATTATTTATTCATCAAATGTAAATTCTGTCTGGGGCATCTTTAAGTGGCGTTGTTATCAATTACTAGCTGTTCGTTAGCGGCTTCGCCCGCGTGGACTATTTCTCCCGTTGAAATATAGCTTTAAAAAATATATATGTATCGCCTATGTCATTTCAGAATAGTGTAGTTTTCTGTTAGTGAAAACATTTTTATGATCGAATGAGTCTTTCTAAAGATTAATGAGAGTGGAAGAAGCGCAAGATATGTGTCAGGACCGTAGCAAGTGGATAGATGTGGTCTCTGCCTACCCCGTTGGGAAAAAGGCATTGATTGTATGTATTTGTGTAATATTTCTGGGACATCTTTATTGCTACTCCAAACTAAGTGATTTTGTTGCCTAAAGTTGTGGCGAGAGAGTATGTTAGCTTCTTGTTTTTTAAGGCAAAATCTTTTCCAAAACTCCTTTTCATCCCATGTAATAAAATGATTAGGTCTCTCTTTTACAACTTGATCTTTTCCATTGGGCTCAGCGTTTATATAGTTAAGTAACTGCCTTTGTTTCAAAATCGTTGCGTCGTAGATTCGGTCAAAAATGACCATTAGAATGTGTGTGCGGACCAAATAAAATAAAAAAAATTCATAAGTCACACCACATAACCTCAAAATGTCAAAGAAAACGCATAGATAAAATCTTATCCAGCCTCTTCAAGAAGCATATGACTTTATTCCTTAGTTAGTGGCTTTAATCAACAGATAACATCTATCTGACCATTGAAAAATTAAAAAATTTGTTGACCTTCGAATAGACTTTATTCTACAGATAAATTTCATCAACTGAGGATTGAAAAATCGGCCATAAGTGTATAAAGTTTCAAAGAAATTAATACAGTAAGTAGTTTTTGATGTTGGAATAAAAAGACAAACATATATTTTTTTACATTTAATTGCAATTGTTTTTTAAAAAATATCAGAGCAGTTAGTACGTGCACTCTTGATGTCAATGTATTGAGTACAATTTATGTAACGCTTATAAAAATAAACTCATGAAGTCGTTTGAAAAGCACTGAACTCTGACTAAATTCTTGAGACCAAAGGTAGGTAGCAAAGTTTGAGACGCAGAAATACAGCCAGCATCGAGCCATGCAAATTCCTCGCATACCCCAGGGGAGCTGTAAATCTATCAAGCGATTCAGTTCAAGTACCTAAACGCGCTTATGCACCCATTTGGTTTTGTTCCAAGATTCATTAGTGAAATTATTACCAACAGTATAATTGAACCGGTCTTGGTGCACCAGCAGGTACTCGAAATTGTCGTTAAGCGTCAACCTGATAGAACACTTTAACATCAGATTGCATTCATAATTTCGCAGTCATTAGACGTTCACAGCTAAACATACAGTTCGGCATGTTCTTCCGTTCCTCATTTCTAAAGCCACCGGCTTCAGGTAGGTAGATCTTCTTTCTAAAAATGAAGTTAATAACATGATGTACAAAAACATAAATTCTTTAGTTTTGATAAAAAATTAGGAAGATTTTGGCCAGGCATATTACTAAAGAACAGATCTTCTGTACCCCATCACGAGTTTACATCGATGACCAACTCTGGCGTCAGTGTTAAGTGAATAGAAATTGAACTAAAAATGACATACAATTTGCTGTAGTTAACATATCGTAGTTTACGTGACAGAAATCCATGGTAGACCTACTGGTCACTGGACCTACAGGCTTTTTCCTAGTTTAGCTACCAGTCTCTCGAAATCATTTGTTACCTAAGCCGATTTTATGGTTGATGCTGTGGTCGAGCAGTCGTTATGAGAAGTATTCCCTCTAATGTTCATTTCATATGACGTGATCGTGCCCTCTAAAAATATCGTACATAATAACTAGTAGTCACTTAAGTGCAAAGATCAGAATCATTAAAAATCTGTCTAAAAGCGTTACTCGTAATGCCAATTAATGGCAGCATGCATTTTCTCTGATCTAATACAATACGTCGTTGACTTGTTGCGTTTTACCAGTACGGCCAATCAATGATTTGTTCACGATTTTCCTGACGGCAATCAAAGTTTAAGCCTCGTTAAGTTTCGCTATTCACATATCAATAAAAAATCTAAAATGTTGAGCGACTTAAAAATTCTGATATTTCTCACCTACGAGTAAATGCGAACATCAAATTCCCTACTCCGTAGCAAGAATAGCTACAGAGTCTGAAAGCGTTCGGAATGCCGGCCCTCGGGTGCGCGTCGATGAGCGCCCACACTCGCCGTGAATGTTCTGCATTTTACCGCCTTGCACATCAGCATTGCTTCAAAATAAAAATAACTATAACTGAAAGCAATAGCACTATTTCTTGCTTTTAAAGAGTATTAATATCTTTAAATCTTTAAGCAGAAGATGTAAAACCTGTGCTAGACTGAAAAAATTGCTGGTAAAATACATTCTGAACTTTGTCTTCGACTTGTCTTATTAACTTACGCAAAAACCTTATGAAATTGCCTACATTATTAAAAAAATATATTTTTGTTAAGCAGTTCATTTTCATGAGTAGAAAATGAGATAGTGTTTTATTTATTTATATGCTCCTGCCAGTGACCGGTCTCGTAGTCGGCCAAAATTTGAATACAATCAACTATATGATATTATTTCATAGCTTTATGAAGAATTATGTTAAAACATTTCGAAAGGTAAGTTGAATTTTGAAGAATGCATGAATAAGGTTCCTTAATTCTTAATGTAGAACAAAGAATTACCATTCGAAAGTAGAATAGGTGAAGTTATGAACAATAAGAATAAATTTTTAATAGAGAAGGAGGTACCAAATTGTGACAGGTTCAACTTTGGTGGATTTCCGAGTTTCAAATATTAATTTTCAATCTGCAATAAGTTTGCCTAAGACCTTCTTTAATCAACGTTGTCAGAATAAAGCTAGGTTAACTAATTTTATGATTACGAATAAATAGTTGATCATTTCATAAGTAATTATCATGATATTAATTGTCATAGTTAAATAATGAAGTCCTAATTACTAAGAATGTATATTCAAACTAGCGAAGTTTAAATTACTGTTTCAGTATTTAAACTACTAGTATAGTAACTACTATATACTAATAGTATATGTAATGTTTTTAATATTAGAGAACTTCTCTCAGTCTTAAGAGAAAATAATTCGTTTAAAACTAAATTTAACAATTTTCGTTTCATAATAATTCGCCTTGGGCGAAATGGGTCCTAAAAAAGATGAACTCATAGATCTGCGTTTTTTCACCTGTCTGTATGTATCAATTTGTAGGGTCGAATAAATTCAACCCACGAATATTCGGAAGAACTGTCAAGAAACCGCAAAGGCACCTCTATAAATTGAGGGAAATATGAGAAGGCCTCTCGATAAAGTCATGGATATTACGGATGGTTATTATGGCCTATTGAAATCAATGAGGAGATCTTTATTGAAAGTTCCCTAAATTGAGGATCCTTTTAAGGGTCCACTAGCGATCAGATCACTAGATTTAGTTTACGATGTTTCGACGAAGTTCTCTTATTGAGACTGTTGTAGGTGATATAAGGCCTTAGCCCGATTGGTTAGAAAATTTAGTTAGATTGTATGTATAGTGAATTGTTATTTAATTATGAGTGTTGGCTTTCAGTATGATTAGATTAGATTATTTATTTCTTATTATAAAAATACACATTAAAATACATTGGTTTATAGGCAATTAATGAATTTTCACAATAGGATCGTCAGAAATTATAAAATATATTAAATAAAACAGATTTGATTTGATTTAGATCATCAACTTTTAGGATACCTTGATTTCAATGATTGAGGGATCATAATTCAGAAGGTACGTTTTGCAACAGCTAAACAACAATTATAAAAACCTAACAGCAAATCGGTCCAACAGGACTACAGGGTTGTAAAGCTAAGCACAGCTTGAAACAAGTGTCTTGAAAACTCAGTGTTGACGCTAGTGGGTAAATCACAATGAAGAACAGAAATAAAATTATCTGTTCGTAGGGAGTGAGGTATGTTGGACGAGATAAATTCAAAGTGTTTTGAAAACTGCCCAGACCAAAGTGATTTACCTCTTTCTCACATTTTACAATGATACGAAAAAATACTTTCACTGCAGTAATTTCACAAGCAATGCTTGTGAAATATATCGTGTAGCCAATACTCTTTCAAAGGCTTATTTTTCGCAGCGAAACAATGTGGGAAGATAAATCACAAGTTACGAGAAAACTAATAAAATCTAGGAGATTTTACCCTGGAATGTTAGTAGATTATTTGCTATGACGACGCAACCGCCTTGCAATAACTATTAAATTGAGATAATCTTAGCTCTATGAGAACAAATTCACAAGACAAGATGCTTGACTGGCGCGTTGGATCGATCCATGGAGGTCCTGCATCCTAAGTTGGCGGTTGTGGGTTTATTTCCAACAGATGATAAACGCAAATTGTGCCAACACGTCTTGTGTTTGTTTTATATCTGAGTGTTACGATCTGCTGAATTATGTTTTCCAACTGTGTGTATTTGTATTTCAGTCAATTGCTTGGCTTACTTTTGAGTTAGATCAGAGAGTACAATGGTAGAGAGCAGGAGCCTTTCGGGCCGAACGTCGTGAATTCGATCTGTCTCCCACCCAGGACAAAATCTTCATGACGAACCGTTGTGTTGGCTCTACTTTTGGGTTGGGGATGATAATTATTTAACTTAGACATAATACTATGATAAGGATCTGTACAGATTATAATAAATAAATTAAGTGTAAAAAAATACCAGTAATATTGATGAGAATAAGTGGCCTAATTAGCGAAAGAAGATTAAATATCATAAACGACGACGCTAAAGTTTTTTTTATTAAATATAATATATATGCGCCAGACAACACACCTGTTGTAATGGTCTTGAAGTAGGGATTATTATCCCTGTGTTAATTTTAATTAATGTTTGCTTGAATATTAAAGATCTTAAATACTCTTAGAACCTTCTGAAATACACACCGAATAAAAATAACATGTCGCTACAGTAATAAAATGTCAAATTATCCCTTTCAAAACATAAATAGATGAGGTAAGTTCTGCCGCAATCTCTAGCTAGACACATACACTAAAGCCTTGCATAGTCATCTATCCACCTGATGATCTCAGGGCGTCCTGCAATCCGTTCGCCATGACGCGGTGTCAATCATTATCGGCTTTACGGTTAGTAAATGTATTTATTATGGTTTGATTTCCAATTTACTGAAACAAAAAACAATTGCGATGCTTCAACAAACATTTGAGCGCCAGCAAATGTAAAATAGAACAGCAAAGGATTGGCAATACATCCGCGTAGTTGTTGCGGGCAAACGGTTTAATAAAAACCTGACTGCGCATTTATTTCGTTCGGATTTGGTAAATCTGTGTTCTATCGATATTTCATACATTTCAGAAAGCGCATTCGTAATTTTCTGGTTTACGCCTCTTCGATTCAAACTTAATGAATAGATTGAAGTTTTAAGGTTTTGTGGGTTCTTCTTAGCACTTTTTTCATCTTATATATTTTTTTAAACGTTCATAGTCACTAACGTTAGTAAAGTTATTACATAGTTACCTATCACATAAAGTTAAACTCATGATCACGGAATGAAACAGTGCCGAAATATCGGAAACTCGAAAACAAAAAACATGGTAAGAATCTCGTTAACTATTATTTTAACTTATGTTTTGTTTTATCTGTCTCTTCCATAAGACTAAAAGAGAGACTAGTTTATGAGCTAAAACAGTGTGTCCTTATTGATTTTCTATGAATAAGGAGGTTATTAAATAGCGACATGACTTTGGATGTGTTTACAATCATGAAGCCACTGTCTAGATCGCATCCATCTATTTAGGTATTAGCCTAAATAATTTAATTACAACGCGTTAATTATAACGCGTTGTCTATAATCAGTGTGTAGTGCAGAGGATATACAATAATCTCAGTGCTGAGCAATGGTGGGAGAACGATAAGATTTATCTTATCCATACTAATTTTAAATACCAAAAGTTACTGTGACTGTTTGGTTGTCACGTCTAAACCGTTGAAATAATAATGACAAATTTGACCCCGGAAAGAGACATTTTGCTACCTTTAGTCGCAAAAACAATGCGGAAAAAGACAATACCAAATCTTAGGCAAAAGATAGTAAAACATAAAGTATAAACACTAAAGCTGTCATTTATAGTCCTTACTAGCTAAGTAAGGACTATAAATGACAGCACTCGGGACTGGCTTGCGTGTGACCGAAAGCAAACACATAGAGGCTTTTTGGCACAGTTATTCTACTATATCATGAGTACGGTTACCTATTTGAAAAGCATAACATTTATTGCCATAAACTAACTATGCATACTGTTAATGGACATAATAGTCATCTGCCATAAGCCTTTATGGCAAGACTTCATAACGCATAATATCAAATGGCCGAAATTTGCAAAGCATAATCATAGAAAGGCATAAGTATCAAAAGGCATATTTTTAATTTGCCATAATATTCAAAAGACATACTATTTAAAAAGCATACATAAAATAAGCGACCTAACTCAAAAAATCCCTTAACTCTTATGGAATAACACCTATTTACCATAATATGCAAGCAATGCGTGCAAGCAAGCATGCTTGCATGCACGCATAGTACTAAACGGCGAGTTTTCTGGCGCTTCGCCGGCCGCTGCTGCGGCGTGCTCGCTTCCCTCGCTCGGCTCGCGCAGTTTGGTCGTAGTTCTAACCTAACCTAACCAATGAGAGATATAACGAATAAGTTTTTATTCCTGTTAGATGCGTAAATAAAAATATCACGAACAGGCTTTTTGGGGTTATAAATACTTCATTACTAATGTCGAAATAAATTTAAAAAAAAACGATTATTTTTAACATATGTAAAATTTTAGTTATACTTTATAAGACTATGCCTATAATGAGTTATGCTTTGTAAGAGTATATCAAAGAAAATTATGCGTATTCAGGTATGCTTAGTAAAATTATGACAAACAATAATATGGATTTTGATGATTATCGTTTTTATGATTATGCCTTTCAACAATTCTGCGTGATCGTGTTCATGCGTATTGAAAAATTTACTAAAATCTATTAAACTTTTTGATTTGTATGCCAAATGATGTATGTCAATTGAAATTATGGCAATAAACGTTATGCGTTTCGAAATGAGTACATCTTTGTTACGAGTATTATCATTCCTAACGAGTGCCACAGTAGGTGTTTATCTAAGGTTAGAAAAATAGTAACAGACATAGATAGATATCGCTGTTCTAAGTCTAAGTTTTAGCTGAGCACGGTCTATAGATCTCGTCCTAAGTTACATAATAGTTCTACCATAGTTATCCCGTAAGAGGAAATAGGACGTAAAAGACTCTCCAGTGTTTTCAGTTTTGTCGCTCATCTGTGCCACCCTGTATAATTTTACTAGTTCTCCGTGTTGCATAATAAATCCACGGAAGAAGTTATTGGGCCTGGCGTGCCGGTGAGTTGTGTTCCGCATTATTGTATTATTAATGTTGCCCGACCTAAGCTGAATTGCCTTCTTCTGTTACAAATATAAAAGGTAAGGTAATAAAGACTGTTCAGCGATATTAGGACCGCTGCTGCATAAGGTTTAGCTACTGACATGACTTCTACTTTCAGAATACTTTTACAACAGGTGCTTTTTTCAATGTAAACAGATACAGAGGCATGGCAAGTAATGAGAAAAACGTGTCCCCAATAATGTAGGATTTCGGCGAAACGTAATATGGTCTGTCAATTGTTAAGTAAAATCGTAAAATGGACGTTGAGTTTAAACACGCAGGAATTATTTTAATAACGCTGCATATTGACTTTGCATCTGCTTCAATTCGTCGCAAGATTCTATTAAACTGGACCTGCATTTCTCTAAAGGTGTTCCCTCACTTGGAACATTTGCCTGGAATGTAACGTTTCAGATTCGATTTTGAGCATTACGTTACAGTACTGCCTCCCTGACATGACGGACATTCGCCTGTAATGTACATTTCAGATTAGATTTTGAGCATAACTTCATTAGAACATTATTTGGTTCTTTTCATTCACCAACGTAATGCTCGAATCTGTTACATTACAGTTTGCGCACTGCTCGTTATCCTCCCGGCTCCCTCACTGATGTAATGCTCGACTCTGTAACGTGACGTAACAGGCAAATGCTCCAGGTGAGGGACTACCTTAATGTTATCAAATAGAAACCAACTGATGTTCACTGCAGAGTCATACACCAACCTGCAAGGAGGACAGACGACCTGACGAAAGTCACAGAATTTCGATTATATGCAACCGGCCACTCAAGAAATTCTCACGATGGGGAATGCTTTATTTAGCTTGAAGTGATGATGAATGACAGAAGTACCAGTATTTAGAACATGCCTATCACGTATTTAAAGTATCATATAAATTTGTATTTTTTTTTGATTCAGAAGAGGTGTGCGAGATTGAGGGGCTATGGGAGACTTTTAAGGAAGGATTAGTAAGTGTGGCTGTAAATATATGTGGAACTACAAGGAGAAGGAAAGGAAGCAAGAAGAAGAATGTATGGATGGACAAAAGTGTGCAGACAGCTGTAAATGAAAAGAAGAAAGCATGGGTAGACTGGTTAGCAATAAAAGCTAGTCAAAGAGTACACGAGGCAACGGATGGTGATGTGATGGAAGCTAAAACAAAATATAAAAGGTTGAAAGGTATAGTAAAAGAGGTAGTAAATAAAAAGAAAGAAGAACAAAAGGACGAATTTGACAGGAAGCTTACTGAAGACTTCCAGTCAAACATAAAGTTTTTCTGGAAGTCCGTACGAACTGCTAGGGGAGCATCTACAACATCAGATCTAGCAAAAATCAGAGGCAAGGATGGAAGTAGTTTGAAAGGTGAAGAATGTGTTTTAAGAAGATGGAAGGAGTATTTTGAAAGTTTGTTTGAAAGAGATGATGCATTGGCAGAAACAGCTGATGTCGTAATGGAAGTGAATGAAGAGGATAACCAGATTAGCATGGATGAGATTATGATAGCGATGAAAAGTATGAGAGCTGGTAAGGCTGCGGGGTACGATAGAGTGTCTGTCGAGATGCTGAAGGCAGGGCGAGGCATAGCGGCTAGTCAGTTGTACCGCCTTTTCAATATGTGTTGGAGGACCGGCCGAGTCCCGGGAGACTGGTGCAAAGCCGTGATCGTGCCGTTGTTCAAAGGGAAAGGGTCACAACAGGACTGCAAAAATTACCGCGGAATTAGCCTGCTCAGCGTTGTCGGCAAATTGTATGCAAAAGTGCTGATTAATAGGGTAGTGAATGAAACTGAGCACAAGATATGGGATGCACAAGCGGGATTCAGAAGGGGAATGGGATGTACGGATCAGGTTTTTTCCTTACGGTGCATAGCTGAGAAGTTTTTGGCCAAAAGTCAAAAAGTCTATTGCATATTCGTGGATCTGGAAAAAGCCTATGATCGAGTGAGGAGGAATGAATTGTGGTCGACATTATCTGCGTATGGAGTGAGCAGTTGCCTGATACGAGCGCTGAAATCTCTCTACGAGGGTTCCAGTGCTTGTGTCAGAGTAGACGGGATGTACACTGACTGGTTTGATATCCATAAGGGTGTTAGACAGGGCTGTGTAGCGTCACCGTGGCTGTTCAACCTATTCATGGATAATTGTTTGACAGGTTTGAAAGATAGGAATTATGGTTTGAGAATGGATGGGTTACTCGTGAAATGTCTTCTCTACGCCGATGATCAGGTAATACTTGCATCGTCGGCCGACGAGTTACAGGATATGGTAACGGCAATGAATGCGTCACTGGAAGAGAGAGGTATGAAAGTGAATGTGAGTAAAACCAAGACAATGGTGTTTGAAAGAGATGATAGTGTGACAGAATGTAAGATTTTTACTGGGGCTGAAAAGGTAGAGCAAGTGAAAGAATTTGTGTATCTGGGTACTATGTTTACGAGAAATGGAAGATATGAGGGTGACATTGAAAGGAGAGTGAATGCAGGTAATAGAGTGAACGGGGCGCTGCATGCCTTTATGGGCAGTCACAGAGTGTCGGAGAAAGCCCGACTGGCAGTTCACGGGGGCGTGCTGGTACCGACATTAATGTATGGTAGTGAAAGTTGGGTATGGCAGAAGAAGGATGAAAGTAAAATAAATGCAGTGCAAATGAGAGCATTAAGAAGCATGGCTGGGGTAAAACTGAGTGATAGAATTAGAAACTGTGTAATAAGAGAACGATGTGGTGTGAAAGAAGACGTGGTTACTAAAATTGAGATGGGAATGCTGAGGTGGTTTTGTCATATGGAAAGAATGGATGAAAGGCGATTAACGAAACGGATTTATGAGGCAAGGGTAAATGGGACTGTTGGAAGGGGAAGACCCAGAAGAACGTTTCTTGACCAAGTTCAAGATGTTCTCAGAAAGGGTCGGGTCAAGAGTACCTTTAACCGACGAGCATGTATGAAAGGACTCATGAGAGTAGAAGAAGCGCAAGATGTATGTCAGGATCGTAGCAAGTGGAAAGAAGTGGTCTCTGCCTACCCCGTTGGGAAAGAGGCGTGATGGTATGTATGTATGTATGTATAAATTTGTAGCTTGTACAATTTAGAATAAAAATAAACAAAACTAAATACTCGTAACTGTTCGACTCATTTTCATTTTGATTTAGTTCACACAGTTGATATATTTTTATGACGGTATATTTTTGATTTCGGCAAATTAACAGTGTTCGGTTTTACTGCATTTTCAGCTTTGTGTTTTTGGTTTTGTCAAATTTATTGACTAGAACGATGTCAGTATTAATTAATTCACCAAACAGTTCGTGCATCGATTTTGCATCAAATAACTACATTACAATTTTACGCCCCATTAGCATTAATGGCCAGGGATTGTGAATTATTAGCAGTCCAGTAACTTATTTATTCTTTATTTGACCAATATTATAATGCTATTGTTCGTGTTTTTTTTAAATGCTACGAAGGTGGCAAACTACCAAATGGGAGTTTTTATTTATTCAAATGGGTTTGTATTTGGCCTCAGTCTCGCCTGGTGGTAAGCGATAATGAGGCCGATGGTGGAACACGCTTACCCAGAAAATGCCTATTTATTCTGCGAATGAATATGAGCGGATCTATAAATAATATGATTTATTCTATTAGACACACACGGACAAACCGTAGAACAAAAAACGCAAAATGGAGGTGCAAAACACTTTGATATTTTTTTAGATTAAGGCGGTTACTTGAGAGATTTCAAATTTATTTTCTGTTAAAATCTGACAAATGCTGCGGGGGGCCATACCCCTCTGAAGAATTTGTTGTTGATTGTTTCCTTAGTCGTTACCTCATTGCAGGTACAACTATTTTTTAATGGTTGGTCTTAAATAATCTAGTTAACAATAGATGGCGCACGTATTATGCTAAAGATCTTTGACTTCTGTTGACTTGACACCTCTTGAATCTTTGGCATTTGAATTTATTGAAACAGGGCAGATCCAGACAATGACTTTTGAATGACAAGGACTTCGAAAGAAAGAAAGAACAAATATAATTTTTAATCATTTAAGCTTGTAGAGAGCACTTATGACATGTCAACAACGTAAAAGTACATAAATAATATAGACGTTAATGAGATAATACTAGAATAGTACAATAATACATAAACCTAATGCGAATCTTCAATCGGTTCGCACGCTGCTTCTATCGGTAAGATTCCGGCAAGAAACTCGATAGTCACTCTTTTGATCTTTGTTTACCAGTTTTTTACCAGAATTTGCATGACAATAAGTCAACATAAGGACTTAGACAAAATTTCCATCCATGTACAACCATGTTATAGCAAATAAATAATTATCTTATCTAATCTCATCTTATCTATATATATTCAGAGCAAAGTCAAAAAGACCTACTGAGCAGAGGAGCAGAACATTCCTACTATGACCACAAACTCTTGCTGTTCAAATAATCCTCTACATAATGCCCTTATGTTTTATCAATTTTTCTTTAATTCTAGATTTAAACTTGTAAAGAGGTAATCAACAGGACTCACTAAAATAAACTGAGCATGAACGTATAGAGAAAAAATGTTAGCACATCTCATATTGTATGACGTGCTCTATCCATTTCTGGACAATCATTGGAGCCAGACGAAGTTTTTGCTAAAGTTTTCAATAATATTCATGTATCAGTTAAAAAGGTAAAAATACTGAATGGCTGTATAACATACCCTTTTTCTAAGTTAATGTCAGCCACTGGCAAATGCGAAGAAAACTTTTTAAATTAAAATTTAAATAATTTTCTTGTAAGAATAATAATTTCATTGAAACAGTGTTTAATAGGGACACAATAAATAATAAAAATGAAAAAAGGTACTCGAGCTTAAATTCGTATGTGAGTGGGATTCGAACCATAGATCTTAAGATATACTGGACCTTAAAAGTACGTCGAAGTCCACTATTCCAAAATGCTATTTGATTGAAGTGCGAAATTTAACATCTTATTCTGTGCAGCTATTCAAAGAAACTTCAATCTTCAGCTTCTTCTTACTAATTATATTATAATCAGTGAGCACTGAGCTGGCAGGCACCTTCAAAGTACTCAAACAAATGCTATTGACTACAGTATGTTTAAAACACAGATTTATGTCAAATGTGACTGGCCTGTTGGCGCAATGGCAGCGATCCTGCCTTTAGCGCCGGAGGTCGTGGGTTCGATCCCCACCCATGACAAACATTTGTGTGACGAACATTAATGTTTGTTGTGTGTCTGGGTGTTATTATCTATATATGTATGTATTTAGAAACATTTAAGTATGTTTATCAGTCTCTGACGCCCAAAGTACAAGCTCTGCTTAGTTTGGGGTCAGATGATCTTGGTGTTAATTGTCCCAGATATTTATTATTTATTATTTATTTATTTATGTAGAAAATGTTTATAATTTGATATAGATTATTATTACTACGAATTTAGTCAAATGAACGGTGGAGATAATCGTGATTGTGTGAAGTAAAATTTTATTAAGTGAAAATATCAAATTTTATAAAAGGATAAGGTTGAATGGGTGAATGTAGGTATAAACATAGCATAATAATAAATAACACAGAAACCGATTCCGACTATCCGGTGATGCCACAAATATTTAGGCTTTCCGGCTACTTAAGCTCGAAGTACCATAAGTGCTAAGTATCGAGTTATCGTAGTAAGAGCTCGGGCAAAATGACAATTTATGCGGTAAACGCGGTAGAAAAACATCAACAATATAATATGCATTACACCTACAAAATACTGCTATTTTGACCGTTGATTTCGACATTACCATTTTTTAAGCCTTTTTGTATAAAACTATCCTACCCTTTGTTTTGCTAGGTGTTTTAATTCGCTTTACTTTATTCCTTACATGAAATTAAAATAGTCACAATAATGTTTTTAAAAAAACATCCTCCTGTATGTCGTCTCTGCATTTGTCTGACAGTGACAAGTAAAAGAATGCGTCACATCCTATTGTCACTTCATGAAAAACATAAATGCGTTTACCATACTTTCAAACACATCGGCTTAAGGATCATATTTCATTAAAATAAAATAAATATAAGTTGTTATGACTTTGACACAATACGTTTGTTTGCTTTTTGGCTATTCGAAGCTAGAAGGCAGTCGCATAGCGTAAAATAACTTAACCATTAAAAAATTATGTGTCTCCTGCAATTTTCAAGTAAATGAAGAACTAATATATTCTAATTCAAATGATAAGTGTTAAAGGTAAAAAAAACACATTTTCGTGAAGAAAATTTGACGCAAGTCCGACGTTGGCAAGCGCCTGAGCGCGACTGGCGGTATGACGGGCGGCGTTGTGTCTCGTCATACGCTGGGCAACGATCTAGTTTCTGGATAAATATCATTTTAATTGAATGAATGGCGTCGTTTGAGAGTAAAAATTTAGCAAAGTCACTAAAGAATTCAAAGACCATTATGTGCTTTTTTTCTCATTTTACCTACTAATAGCTCGTTTAAAATTTACATTAAAGCCTGGTTTCGGTTAAATTATTTTTTTTATAATCGAGTAAACTACATCCTATCATGTAACAAATTAGCTCAGGTTCTAGACAATACCCTTGAGCGTATCCTATATTTTTTTCAGGACCATTATTAAAAAAAAACATCTAAACCATTGAATCGAAAAAAAGTGTTTTCCGAGCAATCTGCAATAATGCCGCCTTAACGCCTCCGTGGCCGATTGATAACTGGGGCCCAACTCACTCCGTTTCCCGAAACTACGGACATTGTGTTAGTGTGTAGGCCCTCAGAGCTTGACCTGGGTTGAAATCCCAGGTTCTCACAACCGTATTTGCCATGCGTGGTGATTAAGCTAATTGTAGCGAATTCTGTTATAGAGCACTTTGCCCAGTAGTATGACAGTATATAGGCTAAGTACCAAACTTTAAATCACGTAACATCAAATTTGGAGACTAATAGTATACTCCATGAAACAATTCAGAACTCAGACCTATCAGCTTCAAACTAAGTGCTAGAATTGCAGCTGTTTCCCGATAATCACGCCATTTGCAAGCTTATTCGTCTTGCAGTCAATTAACGCAGCACTAATGCAACGTAAATTGAATGCATGCAAAGCGGTTTATACCGGTATCGTAGATTCAGTGGCGCTCAACTAAGGGACTTGGAAGGAATAGCGAAATTTGAAGAAATTTGAAGGATTTTTCGAATGCTTAATTAGGTATAAACACAATTAAACTATCAACACGAGAAATGCAAAGTTAGTTTAGTTTATCTTTACAAAGACTAGTGATTTAACTCAGCTCCACTCATATTCTTATTCTTACTAAGCTTACTTTTAATAAGCTTAACGACCTAAAACGAACTTGACAAGAGCACCACGCCACTAAATTCTACACGTAGAAAACATTTATGTAGAAATATGTGATCTTATCAATCATTAACAAAGGGTACGACATTTCCCCAGCTTTCTAACATTTTAAAACTCTATCTACAGTGAGTTTCAGAAGTCGAATAAGATTATAATGTCACATGTATT
Source organism: Udea olivalis (assembly GCA_947369235.1). Taxonomy (NCBI): domain Eukaryota; kingdom Metazoa; phylum Arthropoda; class Insecta; order Lepidoptera; family Crambidae; genus Udea; species Udea olivalis. Next base: position 14,598,286 of record OX376349.1, on the reverse strand, counting down.
GTATAATGATGACGCGCGTAGAGAGCTTCTAGACTTCTAAATCTGAATTAGGCTCTAGATTTACCCGACTGCGCCAGAAGGAGGGTTAAGTTTTTCGAGAGTATGTATGTATAATTGTTTGGCTCTCTCTGCGACCTGAACGGCCTAATGGATTTTAGCTTTAGAGGTGTCGTTAGATTCGTATTTACTGTGAGAGTGACACTGGGTATATCAAAAAAATGGCGGATTTTTGGCGCCAAATTCTAATGTTTGGCCCACTCTGCAGCCTGAACGGTTTGATGGATTTCAGCTTCAAAGGTTTAGTTGGTGTGGCCACTTACTGGTTATTCAACTAAAAAGTCTGAAATACTAAAACCAGTACTTATTAAAAAAAAGCTGATTGCAAAGAACGACCACTAAAAAGGAAAAAAACAAGCTCGTTCGCAACGTTTTAAATCATTGCAGTGGAGGACAAAGCAGGGAATAGCTTAGTAGTTACTTATAATTCTACAAAAAGGTTTTGTTTATGTTCGATTAATGGTAGATACAATGTTTTGTAAATTTGTTGGAATTTTTTACAGAATCACTTTACTGGACTTGGTCACTATTGATTAAAAAACGAAACCAACCCGGATAACGGCGGAAATCTCACCAACTACGTTGGGTTCTAATACCATCAGTAAAGAGTGGGCCCCTGAGTATTCCGTTCACCATGACGGCAACAGTCACTTGCCTCTGAATATCCCGTTTGGGATATAGTCGTGATGGTAAGGTATGTGTCATTATTGAACGATCGGTGAAAAAGGGTTAGTTAAGAAAGTTTTAATTGAAACGTGACACATATACAAATTTGGTATGCAGATCCGCGTGGCTTTGTCACTGTGAATTTAGCTTTTTTTAACCTGTATTTATTACATTTCTGAGTTCTTCATAATATTTTGATCCAGCTGTTATGGTTTAGGTGTACGAGTATGGTTTACTTGAAATTCATTCTGTAGTTTCCTTGTATTATTGGAACATATCATAGAACGTAACTACCCAAATTCTAAAATAATAAGTATTTACGTTTTCTAATTCTTTTTCCGAGAATAATAAACGATCAGTTTTCATCAATCACCTGTCCATTTTATGAATACATATAGATGTTGTACCGTTCCCATTTAGTTGGAGAAGGTAACAATTAAAAGTTAAGCTATAAAAAAAATTAAGTCCTTGGTTATAATATTTAATATTTAAAATTTACAGGGATGTGAGTCCTAACAGCATAAATACACAACCTATCCGCTACCCGAATTTATAATTAAACTGCACTGTCCTTGGTAGTGGTGGTTGAGTTTAGATGTCGCTCAGGGTAGATATGTAAGCGTCTTCTTCACTGCATCTACAATGCACGAGAGCCGAAAGTAGGACCCCTATATCGGGGTAACACAATTAATTATAGGAAGTAGATCAAAACAATTCACTGTTGAACAGCCAAATTCGAATCACAAACCGAGTGTAGCTCACGTTTGCTGATAGTTATAAGTAGTGCGCTAAGACAACGTCACTTTAGATTGTCCGACTGCGTCCGCGCTGTCGTAGCCTAATCTTTTGGTCGCTCACTCACCAAAACCGGTTCGCCGGCCTGCTGCAAGCGCATCGCCGTGCCGATATTTTTACGACATTAGTCGAGTACAATGTACCTTTGATGATTAATATATAAGTAAGATTTGATTGATGTTATGTTTAGTTCTAATTATGTAGATTTGAATGTTTTTGTTTTTATATCAATTATTAGAATATCCCTGGACATTATCCCTGGACATAAATATCCCTGGACATTATTCCACACAGCGCCATCTAGCCCCAAAGTAAGCTAATTAAAGCTTGTGTTATGGGATACTAAACAACGGATAAACATACTTAAATACATTTTCTTTTGTAAATACATACTTATTATACATAGGAGACACCCAGACCAGTACAAATAGACATGTTCATGCACACAAATGTTTGTACTGTGCGGGGATCGAACCCGCGACCTCTGGTGTAGTAGCCAACTTCTTAACCATTACACCAAGTCGGTCGTAGAATAGTTCATAAGTAGTTAGTTAGATTTATTTATAAAAACAAATGAAGTCGTTACAATGTATTTAAGTACATTAGAGCCTGTTAAGGCAGTCCTCGCAAAACATAATCGATTGCATTAGTACACTGTAGACAAGAGGAATTACACTCATGCATATTTCAGAAGTACGAAAGGGACCGCCCGTGGCCGGCTTAGACAGTATTAAGAGTGATGGCGGTAAGGATTCTGTAATAAATGCTCTTGCCGGGCTAGTCATTGTTTTTTTGTGTGACGTCAGCACGTTCTAGTTGCTAGGAGAACAAGAAATACGAGTAGGTTTGGGAGCCAAACATCGAACCACTGTCTTGAAAGTATTATTGAAAATACTGACTCTATAATATTCAAGTTATACTCGTGGTGAATTAATTTAACATGGATTTCTTTTCGACCATTGAAATTAATAACAAGGATCAACAATTATAAAATGTATAAATATTATTCCTGGAGATGCCATCATTTTAAGAATTTGGGAAATGGATTGGCGGTTGCACTACAATGAAGAAAAACAAAAGTGAACGTCTACCAATAAGCGAAATTATAATCCGCAGCTGACTTAAAATCTAAATTAGCTTATTAGTTACAAAATCTTTAAAAGGGTCTACGATATTTTCATGACAAATAAGTTAAATTAGCAGCCCTAATAACCAGCCGAAGTGAACCTTTTGGGTTTGTAATTTATTTTCCTACTTTATCCCTTTTCATGAGAGTTTTGACAAACATTTCAAATTGATTTAGTGGGACAAGTATCCACTTAACATATTGTAGGGAGATGTTTTTAAAACTGAAGAGTCATTGTGTCGGAACACAAAGGCGAATAACTGAAATGTTTGACAAATTATTGGATTATATTCTTGTGAAAATAATACTACAAAAAAGGTCAAGCTAGCGCCCAAGGTAGTTTGGTCCTCACCCTGAAAAAACATTTATGTGATGAAAATTTGTATCTACGAGTTGGTGTTTTTTTTAATTATGAAGATACATAATTATTTGGTTTATCAGTTTCTGAAACCCATAGTACAATTGCACTGTTTGGGGTCAGATAGTGCTGCTTTATTTTTTTAGTTCAAAAATAATTAATTTACGATTTACGTCAGGAATAATTCACGAACTATTTTGTTGATTATTTTATTGTTTCACCCATCTGTGAGATGAATATTAATTTGTGTTTGTCACTGAGTGTTAATATTAAATTATTGTTGACATTACTGTGATAATAATATGGTGAAGTAACACTTGACACGATTGCAGAAACTGTGTTTAATAAAAATAAAATGGTACGAAAGGTGATATGATCAAGCAAAATGTTCTCCACTGCGCCCTCATACGTATGCAGTGCCCCTAAATCAAGGTAACGGTCAGTTAACAATGGAGCAGAAGATAGTAGATCTATAAAAGAGCAAGGAGCTCGATTTTCAACCCCGCCATTAAGAAACTACGGGATTTATAGAACCGACCGGAACATTATTTATCTTCCGGATATTAGCAGTCACTCGCCGTGTGATTTACATAAACTGAATGTTGTTATTCTGAGAGCAAAGGCTTCACATTTTTATGCGAACGGGTTCGTGATCAATCTCTGACAGTTTTATTTTTTATTTGTCCGTAATGGCGCCTCGATGGAGCTCTGGGGATTTAAATATCATAAGCGCCATGATTCTTTGTGTGCGGAATTCTCCTGTTTTAACGATTTGGCTTCAGTGATTGGTGGCAGACGCGGCCCGGTCGTGAAAGTGAGGATTTTACCAAGGCACGGCTGCGGTAAAATTGGAAAATGTATAAACATCATATCGTAAATTGAAGGAGTGATACCACAGATTACTAAATAGTCACTAAGTAACAGATAAAGCACTCCATAGAAAACGGACATTTTGTCAATTGTAAATGCGTGCATGTGACAGGCATATATTGCCAGTGCTACCTCTTTCAATATACGAGTAGATGTCAGTAGCACAAAATAAAGAGTTTACAGAAGGACCGCTCTCGTCCTTTTCTATCAACTTGCCTGATCGCCTAGGGTTGCTACTCGCTACTTTCTCCAGATAAAACATCAAGTGAAAAATACCTATCTACTTAATAGGCTGTAGATAACACCATGAGCCACCGCTTCGGCGGCGCTAGCCAATAAAAGAATATACCAAAAATACTGGTGTTTTACCAACGCATGATAAGATAAGTTACGGTATAAGTAAAAGCCCATTTGTACTGGATTTGAATGTGTTACGAAATTAATGGTTTCATACTCGTAGTACTACTAACTGGCAAACGTTATCTAAGTTTTACTTACCTTTCAACATCATTTGGTAACTTAAAAAACGTATAATCACATTTTCGTGTGGTGTTCATACAGCCAAATACACTGCAAAAGAAATACAGATCTGCGCGAAACCATTTTTGACCATTGAACTATTACGACGTCCAAATAATATCTCAATGTTTTTGACAGTACGACTGACCGTGATACTGAAACTCACTCACTTCGCCTGTAAACTCACGTCTCTGTGTGCTTGTGTCAAAAATGGCGTGTTGTTCTAAGCGGGCTATCTGTCAGAGCGCCGCGCATGTCTAATTTGTGTCAGTAGTAAGTACTCCATCGTGTCAATTCAACTGCAAGATTCGCGTACAAATGCTCTACGCGGCTATTGACGACCAACTTGGAAGACCCGGCGGCTGGTAGGTAACTATAGCGCGTAAGAAAACTAAAAAAAATACCTGAATGTCTTTATTCAAATAGACTTAAGCAGTAAGTACTTTTGAATAGTTAAAAATATACTAAATATTAGACATATAAGTACTTTAATAATATGCATATATAAATAAATAGTATACAAACATAATGCAAGTACATGGAGTGACAGAAGCCTGGTGATTGACCATATTAGTGACCGTCTCAGATAGCCTCGCTAAGGGCAACATACCGGTTGTACACTGTTTTATAGAAAATCGATTCATAGAATTTTGTTTCACTTAAACATATCACATAAAAATATTACTATATATACTATTTCTGCGTATTGATTATTCGATGAAATGATAATCTTTGACATGAATATTTGTGGACTGAATATTCTTTGAAGTTTAATCTCGTAGTCGTTGAAACAATAATATTCGAAATGAAAATTTTTGAACCGAATATTCTATGAAACATTTTCTGTGAACCGAAATTCTACGAAAATTCTGTCTGTGAAACAAGGGATCACCCAATATACCACTGAGGCTCGTAACATTAGGTACTCCGCTGATAATAAAATCTGTTAACGTTTATTAACTTTTTTTTCTTTTATTGCACAAATATAAAGTGTATGATTTAGTTTAAATTTAGTCATTACTCGCTTCGTAACATCAGTCTCTTAAGTTGATGTAACTATATTGAAAGTTTGATACAGTTTCAATATTTTCGGAGAGCTAGCCACAAAACTTTTTCCAGGTGCCTTTTCCTTTTTTTTTTTCTTGGGGATATCCTCATGGATACCTCGCCGCCCGGGTTTACGACGAGGTTATGTCGGTCTTCTACCGACTAAAAACCCCACGGTACTCGACCTCAACACTTCAGCGGTGAGGCGGGGTCCCTAAAAAGTTTCACAACGCCCCGCCGCCAGTGCCTCCCCGTATTGGGGCCCCCTCCAGCCGAACACACAGGTACTTCCGCCGTCGCGGTGAAAGCCGTGCATTGCGGGAAAAAGCACCCCCGTACTCAAGCCCGCCGGCTCCCACCGTACGCGGACCCTACTAGGTCTGCAACATCGATCCACCTAAAAGGTGGATCCGCTGCCGCATCTGGCGGTGCGGCCCCGCCGAACCGCAGTGCACAGGGGGGGCCAGCCGCGGATCACTGACCCCCTCCAAACGGTTGTCCTTTGGGCGGGCAGTGGTAGGCATCATACCACCACCATGCCCGGTGGCAGGCAGTGGGTGGGTGGGGAGTCCACCGCACTGCCATGTCTGAGCCTAGCTTCCCGGTGGTTCCACCTGCCACCAGTACTAAGCCCCCCCGCCACGACAAGGCGAAGACTCATGGGATGGAGGTGCCTTTTTCTAAATGAACTTAAAATAGTTCAATTATAAACCTCCATTTCTTTTCACAAGATATTGAAAAATAAAACAAAACACATTTTTAAAAGATCATCTAACGAAGCGTAATTAACATTCCCTCGCAATGGAATAATAGTATAATTGCCACTGAAGAAAAAGGGGTCATTGCGAAACGGAACGTAAATTGAATAAAAGAAAGAATTGTGAAAGAAAAATGAATAAGAACTTTTTCGTTGCCAACCACTACATCTGCTTACTTTAATTTTGGTCTGCAGGGACTAGTTTTAGGTTGTAATCTAAAGTCACTTTTTAACCTTTTATTAAAGAAAGAAATTCGCCAATCACGGTAAATGTGTTACTTACTTGACATATAAGTTATGGTGTATTGAGAGTGGTGTACCAGAAGGTGTCCAGTGTTAAAACACAGTCATACATATCGATGGTCCATTATATTTAGTAATTTTCGAGTTATGTTATTTTTTTACAAATTATGGATTTTTTGGGTTAAGTCACTTTTGCATTCACTGTGGCGCGAACTCTTGAACTCAATGCCCGTTTTTTTCATTGATCGATTAGTATTATGCCTAGCTGATTCTGAAGCATTCTAAATGGTCTTAGCTGTTAAAACTTTCAAGTAAAAAAATCGTAAAACCTATTTCTTTTACGAGTAATATCACAGTCAGGCCTCTCATCAACGCGTTTAATCCGTTAATTACACTAATACTTCATAATACCTACTTGTTAATAGGTAGGTTACCTTTAGAGGCGATCAAGACCCAAGACACGTCGTGTTAAAGTAGCAATGTGTGATGAAACTGATGAATTCAATCATTAGACGAGTAGTGAGGACGTGAGTGGAATGTGGACGAGGGCCGAGACTACGCCCTTTACCCTTTTATCAATTAGTGCAAGGGTTGAAGCTTTAGGAAGAAGTTAAGTTAATTGTGCTGTTTTAAGTGGGAGGGGCAAAAGGTCTTAAGTGAATGCAAGCTTTAACTGATCACTCTGGAAATATTTAGGGGAGGGCTATGTCCACAATTGACGTTTTATGGTTATTAATATTGATGATAGTAAATTGTATATTTTCATGGTTACGTAGAAAATTATAATCAGATAATTACTATTTAAAAAATAATATTTCGGTATAATTACTTTAAATGGAAAAATATTTTTTAAAGACAAACGACTGTTACACCCATGAAGGCGAATAAATACCTGTATTATTATTATATTGTTATGTTTTTCACTGCCAATAAAATTAATATAATTATCAAGGAAATCTTTAACGTAATCAATAAACTCAGCAGTAACTATATCCTGAGTCTATTCCACGTAAACAACTATAGTTCACTACAGCAACTTGTTTACCATTTCTAGGTCCATTTCTATGAACTAAAAATGCTCTGTTCCGAAATATGAATGCTTCACTAGAGATGGCAGCGACTATTGTTGGTATGAACTCATGGTAGGGTACATATATTATACAATAACATACGACGGGAACAAGTTTTAATATGCAAACACTTACGTTTTAAAACTTTAACTTTCCCTTCTTGATAATTTTCCTTTGCCGGTGGGTTGCTTGGACGATATCGCTTTTTAGCGATAAAGCCGCCCTAATTGTACAATGTATATATAATATATTTTTTTTGTAAATCTTTATCATTTGTGTGCGATAATAGTGCATTATGATATAAGTGCGGTAAGTTGAAAATTACAGTCGAGGCGATATTGCTACAAGAAAGCAAAGACAGTAATCATCAAAGCGCACGTATGTCATACGACGTTTTATAACAAAAAACGTCATATAAACGCTTTGGTTTTCCGTATCGCACGCAAGCCACGTCCAGGACAATACAAAAAAACACTTCCACCGAGCAGAACCTTGATCCAATTAACTTTTTACAGGCGCTTTCCCCACCGGCCCACGAGCACATAAGCGCTACAGCGACCCAAAAACTTTTTGTCCCAGGAGATTGCGACAAATATTTATATTCACAAGAAGTGATGTGTTGACTTTCACACGTGGATTCGCGTGGTCCTTTGAGAGAGGCGTAAACACACCGCGTATTTATTCGCTTTCATATTTCATTGGAAACTAGAAACAAATGTTTCAAACAGGAATCAGTCAGTCAGGTGTCTCCTCTGTGGTCGGGGACGCATTAGTCACTTGTGAACCGTCATTCATTTTCCAATGGTTGCCACGTGCCTAACCTCAGTCACAAAACAAATGGCATTTATCATGTTTTTTTTTTAAAAGTTTTAATATTCTTATCTTGATCAAGTTAACGGCTTCAAGTTGCTTGTTTTTGTTTTTGCTTTGTTCTAATATTACAAAATCAGTGTCAGCTATCTATCACTCAAGATATACCAGAAGATAAACTCTATCGCACTAACAAAATTAAACAAAAAAACTACCTACTTACTTTGCGCCGAGGTAAATAAAAAAACCTTTGCTCACATGTTTAAAACTTCAGGAATGAGGACTGTAATACTATGAATAGTGCCTACACCTTGATGAGACGTGCTGTGGATAATAAGAATAGTATGCCTTGAATATGATTTGTCCATCCAAGTATCACAAATAAAGAACTAAGTAAAGTAAGCACCTTAAGATAGAGACAAAAATGATATTCCAATTGACCTACGATGGTGATCCGTTATTCGAGATCAAAGCCGAACAATAAGTTTTGAAAACGCATCAGTCACTTCTCGGGTGTCTCCTCCGTGACCCAAACGTATTTGTCACTTCAAAAGCTTAAAAGGCGCTCCTACACCGAGTCTATTCGTCTGTAATGTTAGATTTGGATTGATTTTAGATTCGAGCATTATATCAGTGAGTTAGCAGAACCGAGAATTGTAACTTGTAGTGATAAGTATAATTTATAAGGTTACACTAGTAAGTGGGAACAACCGAGCATTACATTAAGATAAGATACTGTTTCAGTGCACACAAACAATATTAATTACAGACAGGCATACAATGTACAATTTCTCCGTTTTTATTTCTAAGAAAGAGTCGTTTCCAATAAGTCTAGGTTATTGGAGCCCCAGTTCAAATCTGGCCAGAAAACCATCCTTAATTTCATTGTACAATTTGCGGCTCACTCTCTGATGATCTTAAACACCAATAAAAACTCAAAAGTCCCCTAGATAACGGCGGACGGCTCACTTACCACGCTAGCTTACGTTCACCCAGGACTGCAACAGTCAACTTTCCTCTGGCTACCCTGTTTGAGATATGGTCGTGAGCGAATGTTTTTTTACCTTTGTATTTATTAAAAACAATCTTTTGCAAACAGGGTTGTTTCCTATTTTTGAGTTAAGGGTACATAAAAATTTACGAAAAGGACAAGTTAGCGCAACAAATGCCCAAAAAAAACTGGCCAAGTGCGACTCGGACTTGCGCACTGAGGGTTCCGTACAAACCTGTAGGTATATTTATTAAAAATATTTTTATTATATGATGTAACTAAAAATTTACAGTTTTTTGCAATTTTTCATTTATCTGTGCTATAAGACGTTGCTCCGTACCGAATTTCAAGATTCTGAGTTCACGGAAAGTACCCTGTAGGTTTTGATTCCCTTGCGAGTGTCGAAAATTTGCGGCATAAACGACTGCATCTTTTGATTGCGTTGGCTTAAAAATTTGTTTTTTTTCACAGCTCCAAGGGACATTAGATTTCCTCCCATGAGCCTTCGCCTTGTCGTGGCGGGGGGCTTAGTACTGGTGGCGGGTGGAACCACCGGGAAGCTAAGAGGGCTCAGGCATGGCAGTGCGGTGGACTTCCCACCCACCCATTGCTTGCCGCCGGGCGTGGTGGCGGTATGGTGCCTACCACTGCCCGCCCAAATTTCCCCACGTTAATAATAAAAAAAAGGGACAGTAGATTTGATTGAGTATTTGATATAAATTCCAGCTTGATACCTCCACGCGTTCCTGAGAAAAAGGGTCTTGACAGACAGACAGCCAGTTTTTTCCTTCCGATGTACAGAACCCTAAGACGAATCTTGGATTTTTACAATATAAGGAATGCTCGTCAGTCAGTGAGGTAGTATTGTAACCTTGAAACTGAATGTTGTATTTTTACATTACAGGTGCAATGCTCACGGTGAGAGAGCACCCTAACGTGAAATTTTTAACAAGGCAATAAATCTACTGTCCGCATCTGTTAACACGGGAGTGTAATGAGAAAGGTGTGGCAAAAGAGTACGTACCGTTGACAATTTGTTTCTGCCTGATAAATTCGGTTCTCTAGGGTGAAATTGCAAGAAATAATTCTGTTTTTGTTCATTATCTCGCCACGAAGTCAAATGATAATATGCAAAATGAAATTACTATATACAAAAGTAAACAGTATTTGTAGAGACGAAAAATAAATCAACAAAATATTTTACAAGTAGCTCAATTCCATATCGTAAACAAATGTCGAAAGTCTAATTTCACAATCAAACAATATAAAATGCAATGACATCCATGATCTTTTGAATATTACCTACACAAAAAGAAGAAGGTTCTATGGCAAAAGGCATACCAGACAAAACAAGCGTCTTTTTGAGATGAATTTTATTAATTTTATTGATTGAATTAACTTATTCAGTGACTCCAAAAATTGCATATTTACGAAATCGCCATAAAAGATGTCGTAAAATATTCAAACTTCGCATATGGCGTGAGTGTAAGTCGCGTGTAAAATGAGTAACGTCTCGGTGCGGCCCTCGGGGCCCGTAAACACAAGGTAAAAATGAAAACGGGTTCACTCGGAACCCTTTGAGCGTGGCATGACAAAATGACGTAGGGCACTTTTAATAAAGTATAGAGTAAACATGTTTGCGGTAAAGCATGTTCCATTACATAGCCGATTTCAATGTAGTTGAGCGACCTCGGTTGAGGGCGTAAGTTGTGGGATGAGCGATTTCAAGAACTGCAAGGATGACTTTAATTCACGATTAAGTAACTGCTCAAATACTACCTGTCAAAAACGTTCGTGATCTTAGTTTGTTTGTTACAATACTAATAAGAATACTTCCCAGTCTAAGACTGCATAAGGTAGGAAAATCATTAGTTGGTCAATGTGTTAAATATTTTAATAAGATTCCGCAAACTCTTGTTGAACTGCCTCTTCACCAGTTTAAGTCACAAATTAAAGCTAAGTTAATGAAGCGAGGTCATTATAGTGTTGAGGATTTCTTAAATGATAACAATTTGTGGTCACGTTAGGTATAATTTGCTCCTCTGCACACTTTTTTGTTATGACTTTACTCTGTCAATTCAATTTTTGTGTTAAAAAACAAGATTGAAAAGAGTAACCATCGAGTTTCGAGTCTTCTCGATCGGAAACAACCTCCGAACCGGTGGTAGAGTCACATTATGTTTAATTATGATATTAACTATCATAGTATTATTTCATGTAAGTTTATTTTAGTATATTTTTGCTTTAATTTTTTTTTTGTAACTATATGACTTGTCATAAGTACTTTCTATAAGTCTATATGAATAAAGATATTTTTTACTTTTACTTTACATAATACAATAAAAATTAGTTAGTTGCTTGCCTATAACTCCGAATGAAGTTACCTAATTGGATGGCTTTGGCTTTTCAAATATCATCGCTTTCGTACTTTGTTTGGTCCCAATTTTCATTGATGGATGAATAGTCGTTAACTTCACGTTAGCGACCCTTTTGTCCGCCAGACAAACACTATTGGAATAGTTTAAATTATCACATTACATAAATAACTATCAGCAACCAGAACTACCAGTCAACGTAAGAACTTCGTCACATGAATGATTGTGGCGGATGTTTTCTGGAACGTAATTATTTATGTTTTCGATCTTTTATGGTGGTCCATCATCTGGAGCATTTTCCTGACATTTTTCGAATTCGATTTTGCGCATCACATTACAGAGATGCCTCCCTGCATGACGAACATTCGCCTGTAATGTACATTTCAGATTCAATTTGAGCATTAAAGTACAATGCCTTACAAAACTTCAGGGTAGTTGTATCAAAATATTACACATTGTATCATCAAGGCACTGTAATGCTCGGTGCTTTTCCCTTAATAACGTAGTGCTTGAATTTGTAACATAACAGTTTGCGCACTGTAATGTTCGGTTCTCCTCCCTCACCGATGTAATGCTCGACTCTGTTACATTACAGGAAAATGCTCCAGGGAGCACCTTTAAGCATTTTTTTCGTAATTAGTAATGATACGCATAAGTTTATGCCCTGAACCACTTGATTACTGCACCTGAGGTAAGTGTACACAGCCCCACTCGCACCCGTCAGTGGAAAATATCCCAACACAAACACGCGAGACGCGAGTGTGCTCCGCGCTTTACTATGAAAAGGTGAAAATCACACCAGCTTTGATAGATCTTACAGGGTTAGCTTACTCTTGAAAAATCACCCATATGTATAACTATAACAGAAGATAGTGTGGCAACGTTAACACCACGATTGTAAAAACAAATGACTTACAAGAATGAAGAGACTAACAGGTTGCTTGCAGGACTTGACAACTAAGGATCAAGAATGATAGATATCTTAGAAGAAGTTGCAAAGTAAAATCTAAGAAATTAAATTACAGGGAAACTGGAAGTTCAAATTGTTTTTAGGGTTCCGACCCGAGAAAGGAAAAAACGGAACGCTTATCCTTAACTTTGTTGTCCGTCTGTCTGTCTGTCAAGACCGTTTTTCTCAAGAACGCGTGGAGGTATCAAGCTGGAATTTATATCAAAAACTCAAATCTACGGTCACTTGAAGCTGTGAAAAATCAAACTTCTCAGCCAACGCAATCAAAAGATACAGCAAATTTCCGCAAATTTTCGACACTAGCAATGGAATCAAAACCTACAGGGTACTTCTTGTGAACTCAGAATCTTGAAATTTGGAACGAAGCAACGTCTATAGCACAGGTAAAGGCCAAATTGCGAAAACCATACATGTTTAGTTACATCATATAATAAAAATATTTTCAATAAATATACTTACAGGTTTGTACGGAACCCTCGGTGCCGGTTTTTCTCCCGTGCCTCACTAATGGCGTGTATTTTTCACCAAAGTGCTAATTCGTTCATGAAAAATCAGGGTATAAATTGAACTTTATCCACTTTTGAACTTACAGACTCATTGCATCATCTTAATAGGTTTTTTCCACTCTATTATTTAGAGCAGGAATTTAGAAAAAAAGTTGACTGGTTTGTCAACTTATCAATAAAATCATCTCAACAGTGCTATGATCCTGTTTATCTACATTTAATTAGATTTACCTTGCATAAGTCTCTCGAATTTGTTTTTACCTATTTTTCGAAAAGAAAAGTAATCTCGAAACGAGATAAGTGACAACTTAAGCCATAAAATAATAATACCTCAGAAATTCCGAATGTCATTACTTTGATGCCTTATAAAAAAAGTTTTTTCATTGACATTCAATCTGCGAAAACAAGGTTAAACGAATTACTGAGTTTAGCTACCTTTGGTGTTATAGGCAAATGCTACCTACCCATTTCACTGACATGCCAGTCAGATTACAAATCTACCTACTAATTTACGTGCAATTACTTTTGACAGAACAAAGTCACGGCGTCGGTATAGCAGCACATCTAGCCCGCGTTTCTCCGACTTGATTTGCATAATATACTTCTATTTTTCACTGAATGTTTTGTTCAATCAGAATAAAGTATAACTTATGTCACTCCATAATAATGTAGCTCCATATTGGTGAAAGGATTTTTAAAATCGGTCCAGTAGTTTTGATTCCCTCCCAGTACAAACATTAATGTGATGAAAACTAGGTGTTTTGAGAGAAATCATATATTTAAGTATTTTTTAATCTACCCAAGCAGGTACGCGTAAAAGCTCTGCTCAATTTCAAGTCAGATTATCTCTCTGGTGTAAGATATTCCAGATACATTCATTGTTATATACTTTCCTATAAAAATTACTTCATTTAAACTCATAATTAAACATACCCAAATAATATCTACGGCACGATAAATATTTTTTACAATCTGCACCTGTCCGTGTTTATATTCAAAGACCATGTGAAGACAGCTGATCCACTTTCAGAATAAAAACTGAATTAAAATCACGGGTTATTTTAAGTTCATATAAAGGGTTAATATTTCAAAATTCTAAGACTGAGCGGACGAGCAACATTAAAAACGACTGACAATATTATTAATAAGTTTTACCATCGTGACGGTAGCATACAGTTACACATGCTCATTACTAGCACGAAAGCATGCTACTATTGAGCTATTGCTACTTAGTAGCACGTGTGTCGAAGCCTTGCTGGCATGAGCATGCTACTTTCGAGTATGCTCAAAAAATGACAGCCGTGTGATTTTCGAGCATGCTACCTGCGGCGCGGGTGAAAGGGGGCGTGATTTTAGCACGTGTAAACAGGTTTGCTTATTGAGCATGCTACTAGGGTAGTATCCATTAAGAACTGGAATGAGATGTCAGTCTCGGTTTAATTATATAGCGAGGTTGTGGTTCATCTATACTTAATATATTATAAAGAGAAATGATTTGTTTGTTTGTAATAAAAGGACTCCGAATCTACTGGATCGATTTTAAAAATTCTTTCACCATTAGAAAGCTATACTATCAGGGGCCGTATTACCATCTCTTATAGCCAGTCAAGTTAATTTCCCAAACTGATGGTAGCGAGCAATTTCGTCAGTAAATATCTGGCCTAGAGAATGCATTTTTATTGACAGATAACCGCTGACTGGCTGAAAATGTAAGAAATCATATAGGAAATCGCTCGCTACGCTCAGCTTAGGAAATTAATTTGACTAGCTACATGTGATGGTAATATGGCCCCAGGAAGTGACATAGGCTGTGGCGAAATCCTCTTTGCAGGCCAGCAATACAGGAGCCGGAGCATCGGGATGCTTCACACAATATTTAGGAGTAGATGTAGTTTTGGAATAATGAATAAAAGATAAGTCAATCCAGTGACTTGTTTACTGAATAGGGTAAAGGTATAGGAAGGAAATAAGAACCCGATACACGGGTTGCTGTTACATTATAACTGTTTACAATTGGATATTTAAAGTATTTAAAAATACACCATCACGTAATTTAAACTTAAACTGGTAATCTGGTAAAATGCTCGCAAGCTCTGTTCAGTACGATGGTTTTGGTAGGACTGACTCAAAATACTGAACAGGGAACGTGGAACGATAAATTAAATTTTGAAAGGACAGGTTCAGAATACTATTGATGGCCAGTAAGTTAAACTATGAAGTTTCCAGCCATCGTGGAGGTTTTAACGTGCATGAGACTGGAACGAAACGGCATCGTTACAAAGCTATATGCTTCTTTTTAATTTAGGCTATTTGCTATATATTCTATAGTATCGAAACTATCGATAGGATGCGTGTCAATAGTATCGATACTATCGATAATTTTGCCTTATCGATAGTCGAAGATTTTACGATAATATTGCAAGCTTATAAAAGGTTTCATTTTGTTTCCAGTCGATAGAATCGAAAATACTTCGATAGTTACTAAAGCAAAACAAACTATACTATCGATAGGTGTCGATCGTCATAAATAGTATCGATCGTACCGACTTTAATGGCGCGATACTATCTATAGTATCGAAAAAGGTCGATAGTATCGCTTTATTCTCACTTTCGGTGGTATCGATAGTATCGTCACGGGTCGATAGTTTCGATAGGACTAATAATAGTATGACTGATTTTCAAGGTCAACTATCGCTATCGCAAAGACACTACTTCTCACCCGTGCTTAAAAAGCATGTGTGTACAATACTTTGCTTTGAGCACGCTCATTTAGTAGCAGGATTAAAAAAGCATGCTGATAAAATGCAAGTGTGTCAGTATATTATTATGCTCCTTTGTAGCATGCTTATAAGCATGCTAATAAGCATGCTACAAACGAGCATGTGTAACTGTAGCTTTAACTTCGTTACGCATCGATACTTTTGACATTAGCAAAAGTCTGTTTACGTAAATCAGAGGCGTTTCATTTCGATCTGTTTCTCGCGGGAGTGCTTTCACAATCTCATCTAGCCTTGCAGAATCTTTAAATTGCTTTACGGATCTTTGCACTGCGATTTGAATTCAATATCCGAAAATAAAAATGTTAGCCTTTAAAGAAGCAGACAGGTATGCGATGAAAATGCGCAGTAAATTCCGTAGTCTAGACTTCTAAGCAAAAATCAAGATAGATATACGAGTAAGATGGCGCTGAAAAAGAAGTTAAATTTATAAATTTTAACAATTTATGTTATGCGCACGTTTGATTTATTACTAAGGAAGTACTAAATTGATCGTATCAGTAATGGTAAAACATTCAGCTTAGTAGATTTCCGGTGTACCTAGTACCGGAAAGATTCGCGTTTGAATTGTAGGTGTATGTACTGCAAAACAAGTTATATTTTTGCAAGATCTCCATCAAATATCTCCGTCAAAATCTAAAGCAAGATCACAGGCAGAAGTTCACTGTTGCATATAGATTTTCCCCAGTAGAGCGTCACCTCAGCTTGGTTATTCTCCAGACTGGCCGAAGGTCGTAGATTCAAACCCCACTCAGGACGAACACTCATGTGGCGAACATTTATTTGTGTTTGTTCTGTTTGCATTATTTCAAGTATGTACAGTTAACAGCAAAAGTACTCGTAGATGATGATTGAAAAAACTTCCAATTGGTTTTTATGAATGAGAACTACGTAAAAAATTGATCACATGCAGGATATATCCATAATAATTAATAAACTATCTCATTTATATTCTTAGTAGTTTATTAAGCTTTATAGTTTTCGTAAAATCATCAATTTTGCCACGTTTAAGTATCACCTACTTCTGGACCATACGAGTACTGTATCCTGTATGGTTTTAAAGTCTCACATAAATGTATAGTGCAAGCTTTGGGTCAGATGATCTTGGTGTAAATTGTCCCAGATATTTATTTATTTATTTGCCAAGTGTGGGGTCTAATAATCTTGGTAAAAGGTGTTTTAGAATTGTATCAATTTATCATTAGCCAGCCAGCCTCTTACAAACGATACAGCAAGTTTTGTCGCCACCGCCAAACTTCAAGCGTTACCAACAATTTACTGTTGTTGACGTCTTCCACAAACTATAATCCTTTTGTGGAAGTGTGACGCCTTTATTATTCTTTTGTTATCAATTGTTTCCTATTATTGGGAACCTTGCTATGATATTTTTTTTTATATATTGCCCGTCAAGATGACCTCACTCCACCTGATGGAAAGCGGTCGTGAGGTCCAGATATGAGGTTGACAAGCCCAGTCATTCAAACGAATCACTGGGCTGGCCATCCTCACCTTGAAGGGCTGCAGAAATGCCTTTTCACGCCCCGCTTGAAGAACCCGGGACTATAAGAGGAAGGAAACACATGTGCTGGAAAAGCGATCCACGTCTGGATGGTACGACAAAGAAACGGGTCACCGAACCTTTTAGTTCGGGCCAACAAATGTTGAAATGCAACTTTTTCTGATAAAAGATTTTTCTATTAAAATTTACACTAAGATCATCTGACCCCAAACTAAGCAGAGCTTGTACTATGGATGTCAGAGACTGATTAACATACTTAAATATTTCCTAATAAATACCTAAATAGATAATAACACCCAGACACACAACAAACATACGTAAAATGTTCATCGTGGGTGGGGATCGAACACACGATCTCCGGTGCTAAAGGCTCGCTGCCATTGCACCAACAACTCAGTCAATTTACAACGAAGTTAAAGTTGGCTGACTTTTATCCATAAAGTCTTAAATGTAGCTCTACTGTATGTTTTGTTTGTCGTGTATTTTTTTCAAACAACGCATTTGGTTTCCTTTATATAAGTTTCATTTGCTTCCATGAGAGATTTTGAATTTTGCACTTCCGATACACTGAATGTAAATTTAAGTATGATTCCGTTGAACTATCTTATTGAAATTTATGTAATGAATGGTTGACATAATAGGCAAGTTTTTGAAAACCATTTTGACAAAAAAGTTTAAATTTACCTAACTTTTTTTTTCCTTCAAAACTTTGGGAAAACACAGTATTTTCCACTTTTTCAGTTTCATATTTTTTTTGGAAATATTAATTAATGTTATGAATGTAAATACTTCTAAATCAAATAGAGCTAGTATTCAGCTAACAATTTAAAAAAAATGAAGCATGGTTTTCAATTATTCGTGCCACAGTGATCATAAAAGTGACTCAACCCAGAAATTTTCGAAAACTCGTAAAAAAAACATGACTCGAAAACTGCCAAAAATCGCGGAATCTACATAGGGGTGATTCGGTTTGCCCTAGTGATGTCTATCACTGGGCTTCCGCTTATCACTAATTTTTGGTACACCCTGTAAATCAGATATTTCTCCCATCTTTACGATTCGAGGTTTGACAAAGGTGTGTCTTGAAACAACCTACGCTAAACACGGGCACTCTCAGACTTAGTATTTGAAGAAGGGACGCTCTACCAAAAGTTTAAAATAGAATCTCTTAACTTTCTGAATACATGAAGGTTCTAAAAGCAAATGTAGATAGTAGTAAAGATATTATTGAGGTCATCCCCGTATTTATTCCTATTTATGGCAACATAGACGACATTATTTCCATTGCAAAGTTCATTACGTAACGGGGAACAATCGGTGTTCCACATTTACAAGTGGGCGACAATGCAGCGCGCAAGAGAACTAGCCCAAAATGGTAATAATATTTCATCCAGAGGCATAAATCAAGATAGATTACGCAATGTGCTCCTTTTGTATGGGAATCAAGCGTGCTACTTTTTCGACGCTTGTTGTGATGTCACAACCGCGTTTAAAAGACCAGTATGTCGACCATGAGTTTAAGCCAATGACAGCCGCCAGTGTCTGCGTTGACGTTTCCGCATGGGAACTCAGCGCCAGTAGCGTCAGCGCCCCTAGTGACTAGAAATTGAACCAAAAATGGCATTTAAATTTCTGAAGTCAACTATCGTAGTTTACATGACATAAACACATGGTTACCGGTAAACGATCAAAATATTTGTCAAACATGGCTTCAAATAAAATTTCCGTCTAACATGTACGAGTATGGACTATACGTAGTTTATTTGACAAACACGTCAAACAAAGTCACAATATCAAATAATTTGACAAACAAGAGAAGTTTTTCAAGCAATTTGATAGTAGTTTACGGGGTTTATTTTTAGTGATATGAATAATGACTGATTCCCAATCGATTTTAATTTTGTTTAAAGAAAGGGGAATGGTAAGTGTAAATCTATCCTACCACTGCCCGCCCAAAGGGGCGCTCACGGGCGCAGCGCCTTAGGGCGCGAGGTACACAACCGTTTGGAGGGGGTCAGTGAACGGCGGCTGGCCACCCCTGTGCACTGCGGCTCGACGGGGCCGCACCGCCAGATTCGGCAGCGGATCCACCTTATAGGTGGATCGTGGTCGCGAACCTAGTTAGGGTCCGCGTACGGTGGGAGCCAGCAGGCGGGTGCTTTTTCCCGCAATGCACGGCTTTCACCGCGACGGCGGAAGTACCTGTGTGCTCCAAGTGCTTCCGTGGCCTCCCCCTTTCATTCAGGGGAAGAACTGGCGGCGGGGCCTTGCGAAACTTTTTAGGGACCCCGCCTCGCCGCTGAAAGTGTTGAGGTCGAGTACCGTGGGGTTTCAGTCGGTAGAAGTCAGACATAACCTCGTCGTTGCTCCGTGCGGTGAGGTATCCATGAGGATTCCCCCACGACAATAATAAAAAAAAAAGAATAAATTTATAAAAGTAAATAAAGTTTTAAAAGAGGTGCACTGCACTTTTTTGACATGTCCAGTCAAAAGCATAAATATCTGTAAGTTTCAAAGGCTTCAAAAATATCTGAACAAAACATTCACCACAAATATTATACACAAGTCAACAAACATGCTGGACGAACTCTCGTATAGATATAATAGGCTAATGTAGCTCAGCTTAGGTATTTTTGAATCCTTCAAAACGCATAATTTCCGACTAACTCGCCGGTGATGGAAAACTTCGATAAAAAACCAATCAACCCGGATGGCGGCGGCTCACCACCTACCACGTTGGGTTCTAATACCATTTGTGAAAAGTGGGCTTCTGAGTGTTTCGTTCACCATGACGGCAACAGTCACTTGCCTCTGACTACCCCGTTTGGGATAAAGGCGTGATGGTATGGTATGTCAAAACGTATAGATATTTATGCTTTTGACTGTACGTATATCTGCATCATCTATATTAATTCTGTCTGTGATTTTATCGTTATGGAACTGGTGTGCTGGAGATATTTTTATCTCTATCATTAGCTTTGATTAATGACGCTGTGTGGAGCGAGGCATCACGGTATTAATGGAGAGCCATTGTTGGGGAATCAGAGATATTCTTCAGGCAGTCAGAACTTGTAACTCTGGTATCAGTTGCAGTATCTATACATACATATAAAGTACTAGGCATCAGTAGTGATTCTTGGGAGAGGCTTGTTACTCACAGGAATTGGCAAACTGCTCTCAGAAAACTTTGAGCGTGCCCGTCTTGAAATAGTAATCTTTGTAAAACTGTACATTTGATAAGTGAATTTTTAATTATAGCATTATAACAATGCACTTTTTTCCATCAAAAAAAGTAACTAGTAAAATTTGGCCTGCCCCTAGGGCTCGAGCGGGACTCGACCCCGCGCCCTTCCGCAATTAAGGTAATACTATAATTGTTATAGAAATTAGGTTTATTTTTATAATACAGTTTCACGTGAAAAGTGCTGGATGGGTTTTACAAAACTTCAAACAAGCTTATAAATCCTGCTTATTTTATTCGGAATGGTTGAAAGGATTTAAAAGTTAAGACCATACGGACGAAGACGTTGGAAACAACTAGTAAACTTAATAAAAACATGACCCCATTGATTGATTGATCAACACGGAGCCTTTATTACTGAAGCTGTTAACATTACATTCAGTCAGCAAGTATCTATCGTTTATTTCATAAGAAAGTCGTTTTGAGATAACCTCTTCTGAAGCAGTTTAAAATGGGGTAAAAGTTTGTATTTTAATAAAACAGTATTTCTTAGAAATCGTACTATCACTATCTTGATGCTTAATTGCTTTTTGATACTTAAGCGAACAATACTCATTGAAACAGAACTTTACAGAAACTAATTTTAAACTTGGCGTTTCGTTTATTCTACTGTACAGCAGTCACCCTGAAAACAGGACTGAAAATCGTAGAATGCGTTAAGTGTAATCTTCAAAAAACATTTTCCTCTACAAGATTAACTAGTATTCGTAGTTGTTCTATTAATATGGTAGAAGAAGGTGGCGGCGTTATTATGAATACCAAAAGGAATTTTGAAATACATACATCTAAACATTTCGAAAGATACAAGATATCTTTTGATTTATTTCATTATTCCTCCTGAGTAGCACCTAGTAGGTTTTTAAATATTATTTCCACATAACTTTTACATGTTTATTTATATAAAGAGCTTCTGCAAAATCTTGATAAAGTAGACAGTCATTAATGAACTAATTTGATGTAAAGATATTCAGTTAAAACTTAAAGATTTAATTTCTAAGTGAAATTCTTTAAAACTGTCGAACTAAAAACAACTAGATATTTGGCGAACGCGGAATTCCCTTAGCTGAAAGAACTATCCGAAAACTTTTCATCATGAGCTCCGGCAAGATCCGCGCGGATGCTACAGTCTCATAAAGTTCTGTTTCAGAAAGAAAGCAAAGCTACATTAGTGCTACCGAACACTGGGCGACGAGTTACGGCGACTAGTGGCTGAGATTGGCCACTAGGTGCAGCCACCAAACGCGATCGTTAGTGGCAGAGGTCAAACCAGTTGACGCCACCGAGAAGCCGTCGGCTATGGCCAAGTGTGCGCGAGATGCGGGCCACCAAACTCGTCCAAGAGTAAAGAAGAAAAGGAAGCATTTTAATTTCAGGACACCGTTAGATAAAAGGGATGAAAAACATTTGTTACTTTTGGATCTAATTCTCTGGAAATTAAGAAATTGTACAATTTAGTATAATTGTTCGTAATGGTGTACCTTGGGTATATTTATTGTCTGAAAAATCTCGTCCACAGATTATTGCGCAGTGTGCGGCAGCCCTAAGAGCCACACGGGATGAAGAAAAATAGTTCAGCATCGCCCCTAGAATAGCCCATTTTGACTCAAGATTTTTTATTATCTTTACCAGCGCTGCTGGACCATGGAAAGCGGGAATTTATGTTTTAGCTATGACAGTAATTTTACTTGAAAAATGAGCTTGTAAAAATGGAGGTTAAAATTATAGCGGGTACAAAGGAGTCTTTAAGCAGAGTTTTCACATGCAGTGTTGCAATTATTCGCTATGGAGATAATAAAAATCTTGAAATATCTACAGAAGCGATATCACGCGACCTGCACGGCAGATAGTACTTTGGGTAGTTATCATTTCTCTATACCTCTGACAGATACATATTCACTCTCATTATAATTTCATAAATAAGGACTCATCAGGCATAGATACCTGTAGACCTCGAAAGTTCCATCACGATACATTTATTTTCAATTCTCACTAAAAAGATAACAATTACAGAATTTTGCAGAAACAGGCGCTAAACTTAAAACTCAGAGCATATAGGTAACGTTTTAAACTAGATTAAGATAATTTTTGTATGTAATCTTCTTCGAACAGTTCTCTTGTATCTTACTTAATTGTTAGATATTTGCTTGCCATCCGTTCTCACCACGTGACCAAAATTAGATTCAGATTAATTTATTGCAAGTCACATGTTAGATAGGATGTTACAGGGTATATAAGGTACAGTGACGCCCTGCAAGGGCACAGCAAACATTGGATGAGAGGCAACTATTGCCTATTTACTTAAAATATACTCAAAATACCAATAAATTCAATTCGAATACAATTATTATAAATATGTCATTCAATAATAAACACATTAGTAATTTATAAGTCTATCATTAAATAAATTAGAATAAAAATTATGGTAACACTTTTCTAACTAGAAACTTTTAGAAAGCAGATACCATTTAATTAAATCAAATTATACAGTAGGTAAAATATAAATTTTATTAGATTAAACTATAAATCGGTCAACAAAAAATTCTGAAATATTATAGTAATACTTTTTACTAGGTACTAGGTGACTATTAAACAAATCTAACCATTCCCATCACAATTCTTGTAACAACGACCTATTTATCATTTACGGGCTAACTAAATCACTTAATTTCTGACTGACAATAGCATATTCAATCAAATCCTACATAAAATATGACACATCGCCTATTTTTGTTCTTCAATGAATAATATAATAATTAATTAGGAATTTATAAATTTGTAAATGATAAGTACAAATTTGTTTAGAAACATGTTGGCAATTTCCATCATAGCAATATAATCTATTTGAAGTCGTTAACTTACTTCGGTACAGTCAACAGAAAAAGTAAACGATGATTAAACAATGTTCTACATTGGATTTATGCAAGGAAAGCTGCATGAAATATTTTCACCCGTTATAATAAATGCAATATTGCAATTAACACTATACGCAACTTAATGTGCTAGTTTTCATTAAATCATTATTTTGACAAGTTAAATTATCACTTCGTTTTGCTATAGACTTAGCTTACGTACCCGTAATTTTAATTATTATTACATTAATAGTACATTATTACAAAGGCAGCGAAATAGGCAATTGCAGGTCGAGTATGACTTTGAAGGCCGAGCCGCAGGCGAGGACTTCAATGATACGAGGCAGGCAATTGCGAGGCATATATAGTGCTTTTCTTAAAAAAATGCAAGGAAATAAAAAGGGCCTTTTACATGATAAATTTAATTAATATTATTAACAAAATAACTACTCCGCTTCACCGCCAATTTGTTTTTTTTATTTTACAATTTGTGCCGAAAGGTAAATGCATCTGTGGCTATACAGCCACGAGAACGCAATGTGTACGATAGATGAAAGAGTTCTAAATTCAAACAGCACACCGTTTCATACAACATTGCCGGCGCGCTCTTCGTTCGAAATTCAAAGAACGCGCCGGGAAGTGATTTTGGGTTTTCAGTCTACGTAAATATGATACTTCGCGTGTTCTTTATTCAAAAGTAATGACAATATTTCCGAGCATGTTTAAGAAATACTTATTTTAATGGTTTTTATGGTTTTTTAGTAACTTTATTTCAAGTGCCGCGTCCTCGTCTTCTCTATACATTATGGCTATTATAAATTACAAAGCAAGTATCTTGCAATTTTTATCTTCAATAAACATGACAAGAAATGTAATATTGCCCCTTTCTCAATTAAATTGTAACTTAGCGCCAAGAAATGGCAGAGATTAAATTCTCGATTAGGGATTGCTGGAAGGAGCGCATCGCTGGGGGTTACAAACATTGCACTCTGGGGACAGATTGAGTTACCTTCAAGCCTTTATTTTGTTTCGCCGTCAACAAAGGGAGTTGCGATTTAAAGTAGCTAATGCAATTAAGTGGGAAGTGTTTCCGGGTTGAAGTGGTTTATTCGGTTTTAAATTAGTTTTAGGAGCTGTGGTACACAAGATAAATTGATGGAAAAATCCGTTAGATATCATTTTGAATTTCTGTCATAGTCCAGGAACGTTTGGCTATATAATTAATAATTGAAAGTCGTTAGCTAATGTTTTTTTAAAAACGGATAGTGTGTGTTTCAATGCTTGTGTGTTTACGCTAGATGAAACCTGATCTCTCTGCATTTCGAGTGACGGTAAGATATTTTACATAATTGATGACGTTAAAAATAGTTATCTTGCGCACTGTCAAACTATCTACAAAATGCAGCAGGTTTACTGCATTTTCTCTTTTCTCATTAGTAAAAAACATTAACGGTTTTACTAACATGCCAACCTGTACGCTCCCATATGTTTAATTTCATCTATTCTAACTTGAGCTGTGTTTCAAGGCCAGTAAGGTTCAGGGAGTTGAAAATGCACACTGCCCACAAGCGGTGCAGTGATATTTATAGATGGTCCCTGAGGGAGAGCGGTCGTTAAATGCATTGATATATCTCCGGTACTGCGCCCAGTGGGCTAGGCAAAAAATAATAGAATTAAGCATTTGGTTCTTAAATAATATACTTAACCTTTAGAGTTATGCACAGATACTTATTTGTAAACTTTGGTTATTGCTGCATTTTTTGTTGAAAAATTAAAGTTAAAAAGGCAAAGCCTTATAATAGATCATTAATCACCACAGACACTTCGAACAACTTATTCTTTCTTAAAAAGAATCAAAGACCAAAAGTTTCCACGTCATGATTTAATTAATGAATAACATGATATTTATTTTCTTTTGGGAGTTATTATGCAGCAAAAAATGTATGGGTATATAAAATCAATTGAAAAGTTAATTTTTTATTAAGTAATTTGTATTAGTATTAATATCTAATTGTATTTGCTTTGGCTATTGAAGATTTTTTCGGAACCAAACTCTATCGAGGAAGAAAATGACGAATATATTTCCAACGGAACAGAATAGTTTCGTCAAGTACCAGCACTTTATGGAATTGTAGATGAATGTGTCTGTTGACAGTCCAGTGAAGGAAATGAAATATAGAATCACGTATTCGGGATCACGAATACCCACGTAACGACGCACAATTCCCTACAATCCGCCCGTCTTTTGCATAATTGGAAGACCGTAATCCTTCTTTGTCAATAGGTATAAATCTCCTGATATTACATGGCGAAATACTCTCATAAGAAACGAATGTTTGTCTTATCCAAGAAGCGATGTCTAACATAAATTTGGTATCACACGCCGCGGCACGCTTCGTTATTTGACTCAGCGTTATTGGATCCTTTGAATAGCAGCAGACTTTGGCTATAGTAACGTAATTAATACTTGATTAATTAATATACGTAAACATAAACATCGAAGCACCAGGTTAAACGTCGACACAATAGTAGGGTACACTACGATGAAATGTAAATCGAGTACAACCCTTTTGTTAACGATAATGAGTAGGGAAACGGCTTCGTCCCGAAACGGAATATCGCAGCACCATCTACAAAAGAGCCCTACCATTCAAAAGGATTATACGAAATTAGAGTAACTAAAGAGATATTTGCTACAGATGTCGCGGGTCAGGCTTAATTGGCCAGTTAGCAGCGGTAGTTATTGTAGGCGAAACGGAAGGCTTCTGAGCGGTTGTTCCTTGTACAATTACGCCAAATGACATGGCGACAATGTTCGAATATAGTTTCGATTAAACGAATATTGTAAGTAGTGGTTCCAAGCATGAAACTAGGGTAATTTCCCATAGTCTGATGTCGTTATACAGATACTATGTGGGAATAGCGTTGAAAATAACTTCTAACTAGAGACCATTTTATTCATTAACGTTTGAATGGCTGGTTCCTCTTCGTCGTAGCATGCACATTAGCATTTATGGTTACAACGGAAGTGCAAGGTTTTCTTTCAAAAAAAAGCTTTTAAGTTAACAGATAAGTATTCTATATTATGATGTATTTTAGCATGTTCATTTCCTAAAGCAATATATTTAAAAAAAAATTGACGTGAACAAAAATAGTCGAGTAGCGGGCGACGTCAAGGTCACAAATAAACCAACTTCCATTCTATTCTTTTCTATCCTTCCATTCTATCCTGGATGACGGCGAAAGGCTTCTCACTTACCACGTTGGGTTCTTATATCGTTGGTGAAAAGTGGGCTTCTGAGTGTTCCGTTCACCATGACGGCAACAATCACTTGCCTCTGACTACCCCGTTTGGGATATGGTCGTGATGGTATGTTATGTGTTAATTTTTACCATCCAAGTGCTTTATTTATACCACTTTATAACTGAAACGGCATCATTAAATACGAAATTGCAATTTAAATCAAACAGTAACCAATTTATCTCTGTTTGTTGTAAATATTTTCGCAGTCTTCGAGCTCTCATGCATAAACATAAAATGTGTTGGAATATTTTGATGTCTCAGCATAATTGGGAATGGCGACTTTGTATTGCACTTCCTTCCTTATCGAAAGAATTTGCATCAAATATTGAACATCGTCGCAAAACAGCGAAAAGACGTTATGCAAAATACAGGAGTTTATAAACAGAAAATGTTTTATTAAAATATGCTTCAGTAACCAGCGAAGCAATGTTTAGCTTTGCGATCGTGTTTTACTGAATGTTTTTTCTTTTCAATATAGTGAATTATCACATGGCGTGGTGATAATTTACAAAAAGCTGATTAACTGGCTTTTACAGCAAAACTTATGGACAGACAATGTTGAAATATTTTGCTCAAGGGCGCCCCGAAAAAAGAAGAGGGAATCGGTACTAGACTGAGAGCTTCACTGGGAAAGAGCAATTGGGCAAAATTTTAATAATGTTAATCGTACATCCTCAGCGACAAAGTCACAAAGCTAGGTCCTCAAAATTCAATTTAGTTTAGGTACATATTTCAAGTTCATTTTTAGGGTTCCGTACCTCGAAAGGAAAAGACGGAACCCTTATAGGATCACTTTGTTGTCTGTCTGTCTGTCTGTCAAAACCATTTTTCTCAGGAACGCGTGGAGGTATCAAGCTGGAATTTATATCAAATACTCAAGTCTACTGTTCCTTGGAGCTGTAAAAAAATCAAACTTCTAAGCCAACGCAATCAAAAGATACAGCCGCAGCCGCAGCCGTTTATGCCGCAAATTTTCAAAACTCGCAAGGTAATCAAAACCTACAGGGTACTTCCCGTGAACTCAGAATCTTGAAATTTGGTACAAAACAACGTCTTATAGCACAGATAAAGGAAAATTGCGGAAACCGTAAATATTTAGTTACATCATATAATAAAGATATTTTTATTAATATACCTACAGGTTTGTATAGAACCCTCAGTGCGCGAGTCCGACTCTCACTTGCCAGTTTTTTTTATGATTGCTAACCATTTTAGAATCTTTAACACTTTCTATTGCTGTAGGAATATTGCTTTGTAGTTTAAAACTCATCTTTCAAAAGATCGTGTGGGATGGAGATTGGGGGGGGGGGGGGAAGACCTTTGCCCTGCAGTGGGACGGACCGGGCTCATTTAGATTTAGATGTAGTTTAAAACTGGCAATCGTATTAATACACTGACCAACGGTACTTATGTTAAATTATCTAATTAGTGTCAGATTGCGTCATACGTGACGTCAGTATGAACTATCTTCCAGGCGGTGAGACTAATATGTTATTTATCTGTTACATCTGGTATCTACATTAACTATTATTAAATCGCAGATGATATTATTCGGTACAGAAGCTTCTATGGTTCTGTGCCTATAGTCTGGAGTAGAGTAATAGAACCTAATAAGGGCACGAAATCTCCGAAACTACAAGTGCTAGGAGTTGCAGGTATAGGAAGTATTAAGTAATCTGTGGTTTCAGTTTTTGCATGGGTGTTCTTTTTAGGACGTAGGTGCTTTGCGAAATTAGACCCTTAAAGGGTTGTTTTTGGGTTGATAGTTTGTGTGAAACTTCGTTTCTACAAGTGCTAGGAGATTCAAATTTTGCATTGGGTTCTAAGACGGGATTTTGTAAATAATATATAACGACAAGTATCGTAAGTCAGAAAAAATCCTGTGTGTCATAAAAATGAAGTTGATGCGGGCGTAGCCGCGGGCGGAAAGCTAGTAAATAAAAAATAGATTCAGTAAAACTTTGAATGTGACCAAACTAGTATAAAAAACAAGTGTTTGCTTGAAATGGGGACCCATTTGTAATGCCTGTGACCGAACCTGGCTGCTTTAGGGAAACGGTAGCAGAATGTAACTTTGCTAATGTTTTAACCATAGTGATACAAGTACCATGAGTTAACCTCAAGTAAACAACGATAGTTAACTACAGCAACTAATATGCCATTTTTAGTTATAACCTTCACTAATTATAGCGACGCTACCAAAATCCCATACCTACAATAACTTGACACCAGGGTACAAAGTAGTTGAAAGATTTTCGAGCTTAAAACAGGTGACCATCACGACTATATCCCAAACGGGGTAGTCAGAAGCAAGTGACTGTTGCCGTCATGGTGAACGAAACACTCAGAAGCCCACTTTTCACCAATGGTATTAGAACCGAACGTAATAGGTAGCGAGCCATTTGCCCTTATCCGGGTTGATTTGGTTTTTTATTGATGTTTTCCATCACCGGAGAATTAGTCGAAAATTTAACAATGATGCTTCTGGTCAGATTTGAACTCCGGATCACAGGATCTCTGAGTCGGGGTGCTTGACCAGTAGGCCACACGACGAGATGTGAACATAGCCAAAAAAGGTCAACTGCCCCGAACCATTGCACCAATCGCGGCATCCGATCCCGAGCACCGTTCACGTGAATCCCGTAAATTCTTCCGCTCCTGCATTCTCCACTAAATCCAGGGAGCGTGGCGTTAGTTCATTACGGGTAAATTTATTGGAACTTCGCAAAACTAATTTCACTTAGCACTTTGGAATTACTGCGGTTTAAGACGCTCGGTTTATTTAAGACCGCAGCCAGAAATAAGTGCGCTTGTCTGCAGAAATAACCAGTTTAATTTCGGAAATATCAAGTTGATATTTTGAAACTTAAGAAAATCTCGAAAAATATATAGAATAAAATATTTCAAGCTTTTTAATGGAGTCAAGAACGCAATTTTACGTGTTATTAACGTTCTTAGAAAGAAAACCGTACTTTTGTAAGTCAACATCAAATCATTAACAATAAGTAAGACTGCAAAAAACGCAATTTCAATAAAAAAAATTGGCAACAAAAATATTTTTATATTATTATGTATTAATAAATATAATCGAATAAAGTAAATTCAAACTGCAATGCAAATCGCAACTATAAAAACTGATGGCCGTTAATTCAGAAAAAACCCCTGAACAGTGGACGGAGGATATGAATAGAAGTCGTAGGGCCTCAGTGGATACTGGCTAAGAATTGGCTAATCTGCTATTTTATGAAGAAGGCATATATTCAGCAGTACTTGTCTCATGATGGCGAATGAGGAGAAAAAAGTACAATGGATCTTTTAGCCAGCTATTACAATTGCGCGTTAATTGGTAGCTTGGTTTCGAGATTTATTTTCAAACCGCAAGCCAATGAAAAAAAAACGATGGACTTATGGTATACTATTCTAATTCTACGCTCAAATATTATATGCAGTCTTAGAACGCAAACGGCAAAGTTATAATGAAGAAATTCCGGAACAAAATGGTGTTCCAAATCCAACAACAATCCAATATCCTATTAAGCGCAAAGCACATAATTCGGGCGAAACAGTCGGCAGCTGGTCCAATTGCCCTTTCACTTGCAGGCAACTGGAAACATGTAAACGAAGCACCAACAATTCGTTGACCTGGAATCTTAGAGCAGTTACTGGCCCGAAGATTAATTAGTAGACGCAAACATCCCGACTAATCGCAAAATCTGAGCAACCGAGCGAAATAAATAATTATCTCAGTGCTAAATGCAACATAATTTCTAACGCAAACATGTTTAAAATGTCGTATATTAAACTTGTGTACCGAGGTGCTCAGTCGTGAGAAAAGACTCATATGTGAAAGTGGTTTTGGGTAAATATTGGAGTAATACGATAGTTTCCGAAACATGGAGGAGGAAAACAATAATGGCGTGGAAAAACAAAAGGTAACGTTAAATATCTTGTTACGATACATCCTTCAGCATTCCTTGGCGTTAAACGTGTTTTTAGGAATATCCGTTTTATAAGCACAATTTCATTCAGATACGAAGAGCTTAATCGCTCACAATTAAAGTCTGAGTCACTCAAAATTAACCCGGTTTTCTTCAAGCAGCTTTTTTCTTTGTTGGTTTTTTTTCTTTATACAAAACTACAATATATCTTACATCAAATGTTAGATATAGGAATTCGTTTTAAGATCGTCAACAAAATGATAATATATTGCGTAATGTTTAAATATTTGTATTATGTTTTGAAAGAAAACGAAAGGAGAGCGGCGTCGGAGCAAACCTGAAGTAGAAGGTGTTAAAGATGAAATAAAAAAGTTCAAGGAAAATTTGCTACAATCCGTTTCGGGGACAGGGGAGTGAGTATTTTGATTTCGCATTCTAACTAGGCTTTTTATAACAACTGGCCTGCCCTCTGCTGAATAGAGGCTTCCATCATTACCTTTCACTACCCCGCTTAGGATAAATATTAAAAGTTCTGACACTTTTAATATTTATTTGGAAGTTATCGAATATCAAAAAAGCAAATATTTAAACATCTGTACTTTTGAACTCAAAACATTATTATTATTAAGAGAGAGATTCGATTTTTGAAACACAATGAAGTTTTAAACAAACTCAGAGATAACTTTTATGTTGTTCATCTTTAACTTCTTCATCAATAAAATCATATACTTGATGTAGATATAGACATGAACAATTTGCAGGGTTACGGATTTTCAACTAAGCGTCGTGGCTTAGTGGTTCAGCACCCGAACCCAGATCGTGGATCGTGTTATCCCGAGTTCAAATCTGGCCAGAACCAAAAAATCTTTGTGTACATTATTAAATATCCGACTAACTCCTCGGTGACGGAAAACATGGACAATAAACCAAATCGACCCGGATAACGGCGTAAGACTCACCACCTACCACGTTGGGTTCTAATACCATTGGTGAAAAGTCGGCTTCTGAGTGTTTCGTGCACTTGCCTCTGACTACCCCGCTTGGGATAATGTCGTGATGGTATGTTATGTTATGTTAGTTAAAATTTACTTCAGCCCAAAGCTTTTAATGTAGAGATCTGGAAGTCATCGCCTTAACGATACAAACCATAGCCATTGAATGGTACAAGTCGGGATAGTTGGCGTGCGTAGAAGGGAATTACTATTTTATTAGTATATTTAACGGTAAGGACTCATCTTCATAATCCCTTTTTAATTATAATCCTATAATTGTAGGTAGTATTCATATACTTTCATTTATATGACTGAGTGTGAGTGTAAGGCAATAAGTGTTACTTAACTGTGTTTTCCCTCATAAAAAAATGAACAACATGCAGACAGTTTATCTGGTAAAACGCATTAAACTGGTATATCCATAATTTTATAGCGAAAGTTGGTGGCTTAAATAATGGTCAATTTTAAATGATTATAAAGCCGCATGCAGAGGATGTCAGTATAATAAAATGCGCACTGCACTGCAGCTGCGTCTGCAGATATTTTTATTAAGCGCAGCTCCTCCGGGGGATGCTTCCACCCTTTTTATCCACCATTAAGGGTACTCCGGCTAACGCGAATAACAATGAACAAAAATTGCTACCATTTAGTTTTCTTAGCTGTCTAGGAAGTTGGAGTACCTAAATTAAAACTGGTTAATTTATAAAAAAAACTTGGATTGAGTTTTTTATAATTAACCAGTTTTAATGATAGATAATAAAATGGCATGACATAGTTATAGATGTCGTTGGAGGATATTTCGACTGAAGAAACATCACGTACCCGTTTTTTTTATTATAACACTAAAACAATGCTTCCGTTTCCGCTTTTAATAATATAATATGCACCAGACAACACACATATCATTGTGTTACGAGGTACCAGACAAGAACCAGACGTCTCCTAGCAAAAACCAGACCAGTAAGGCTCCCATACGAATAGTATACGCGAACGATAACGTGAATTTAAAGTAGCAACTCATGGTAGACGTACTGAGCCAATGTATATACTCTCTCTCTTTCGTACTATTTTGTTGGTACTGAAAAATTGACGAATTTAGCGCAGATCAAGCGTTGTAGCGCTGATTGGGATGCAAGGGGTTCGGATTTGATTGACATAATTAATTAATTGAAAACAGCTTTGAGAGTGAATAAATAAATGATAAATATATTAAGGACATCAATAAAAAAAAAAAAAAATTGGTGTCAATCAAAAATAAAATAATAATTTTTATTGATGTCCTTTTTGATATACGGATGGTAAAGGGGGGAAGAGAGGCTCTTGCCCAGCAGTGGGATAAGATGTACTTTCTATTATTTTAAGATTTTGTAGGTGGACTATAAACATATAAAGTGTTTATGTTTGCTTTGATTTCCAGCCATGTTTTGGACTCAGATGACAATGTTTTCTTTTAATTGTAATAATTAAACAAAGCATTTTAGGTACATATATTTGTTAGGTAGTGGTAGTTTTTAGAATAAAATATAGAAATCATTGTTAAAAAAAACAACCATCTACAATGATTTCTCTTACAGATGACGTAAGTAAAATAATCTAATATTTAAACGGACCTATTCCTTCTTGCTTAACTTCATTCCTCCTCAAACTCAATACCACTTTTTAGTTGTAATTTTTAATTTCCTCCGGGGCTGGGTCAAGCCTGTTCGAGACGGCATTTTTTTGTACTAATATAATTTGTTGAACGCTGATTGAAAAGGCGTTGAAGCATTAGGTAAATATTTGTAAAAGGTAACAAACATTTACGCTAAATTTCAGAGGAGTTATTTAGAATTATAGCAAATTCTCTAAATTTGAACACGATAAGGCAATATACTGTCGATTTAATTGAGGTAAACATTTGTTTTTTTTACTTCGTATTCAGGTTTATGTTTAGAAATCATACTCGTCACGCAAAATTTGAGTCATGCACAACAGAGGCTGATCCACTTTTATTGCAAATTACCATTTGCAGGTTTTGACTGAATTTCGGGGTGTGCCGCTTACACTATACGTATTTTACTTAAATTCCAAACATGCATAAGTACAATCACATTTCTTCTTATCGATCTAAACTTAGTTGGTTACCAATTCGTCAACGTAGAAATATAAGCATTTTGGGTGTTCGTTTCTCTGTTCTCTTAGATCCTAGTAGATCTACTCTCTCTCCAACGGACCTAAAAATTTAATTTCAATTTCTACACTCTTCTCCTTTAGCCCTATTTACTCAACTTTTCTCTACCTCCTACATGACAAGCTCTTTCAGACTGTCTGCCATTCGACTCTGGAACTCTCTTCCGATCAACATCAAAAATTCTACCTCCAAACTTGATCGTTGGGTCGTTGCGTGAGCATTTTGTAGTGAGCCTCTGATGTTTGTGTGTGATGTTTGATGTCAAAAGTTTTAGTCAATTTTTGACTTGTTTGTTTAACTTTTTTTAAGGCAATATAAATAATATAGTTTTATTATTTATTTTAAAATTATCTAGGTATGTATTTGCATGATTGGTATATATCTTATGTATAGTATATTATGTTTAGTTTATGTACTATTTAAAATTACATTGTTGTTTGTCTTTTCTTTCTTCAATTTCTAAATGTTCGCACCGCCCCAAATTCCATTTTTTCTGTTATACCTTGCGGTTGACTGGTAGAAAATGCCTTTAGGCATTAAGTCCGCCAATTGTACTTTATTTGTTTGTGTTATAAATAATAAATAAATAAAATACTCGCAGATACCCAACCAGTGAATAAATAAATATGCTACGTGAATGTGAATTTCAGTAAAGAGTCGAACCCACTTCTCGCATAGTAGGCAGGATCTAGAGATACAACTGTGCCTCCTGCCACTGAGCCGAAAACCACTTATTAAAAAAACCATGCCTTTCATTTGAAAATGTGTCAATATTTGCAATCCTGAATATGAAAATTTACATTATAAATTAATGCTTAACCTTTTCAGTCCATACCTATTCCCCTGTCAAGATCAATGATGTACGATACCAACTAGATATCCCAAGACACCGAACAGGATTTACCTTCAACCGGTATTAAATATTTACAACGACTGGATAATATTTCCGTTCTAAATGGATACTCTGTATTCGTTCCAGTGGTTCAATAATTTGCGAAAGTGGATCGGAAATAACGGTACCGACACAGGCGCGCTCGCGGTCTGCGTCCCGCGCGAGAGAAGCGCTGGCCATACCGGCTAATGTCTTGGCTGAGCTGGATGAAAAGAAACTGATCGAACTGAAAGAGGTAAGGAAGTTATTCATCTATACGTGGAAACTTTTGTTTATTTACCGCTAAAATATCGAACGAAAGCTAGTTTTTGCATGTGTTTCCGGCTGACTGGACCTACATATTTCCTACAGTCATCTTGCAAATCTAGGTCGATAACAAATCGTTAGTGACGACAATCGATCGAGGTTGCATCTTTTGTGCTGCGACACTACTGCTTTTATTGAGAAATTAAAAAAACGTGGGTCAGCCTGCCAGAATTTCACCTTCACCGACTTTTAGAAATTGAAAATTTAATTGATATTTCTGAAAAGAAAAATAATATAAAAATATCTGTGACATCACTCACTTTCAAACAATGAAATGTACATAGAACAAACACATTATTCTCTTAACTGCAAATGTTTTTGGTGGTTAAGAATCGAATAGAAATTAGTACAGTAAAAAGCCAAAGTCATTAAGGCTCGTATTCTAGAATGATTCTCAAGCATTGATCTGTACTTGAGTAGAGATTTGTATACGTCAGTTTATACAAAAACGTCACTCAGATCTATACTCAAGACAGATTTTGTTTCAGAATACGGGCCTTAGTTACAGCTGTTAGCAAACTGTTTTGCAGTTTGACAGATAGTGTAATAGAGTATTTCATAATATCTAAAGATATAGAAATACTGGAAAAAATCGATTTCGGACCTTGATGATCTCGAGCGGGAATTTTTTTTCTCTCTTTAGAAGTGTTAATTGAGTTCTATATTGTGTTAAAACAAATAATATTTAAGAAAATATATACATAAAGCGCTTATGACTGTACGAATATGGAAGTAGTCTCAGACCAGACCTCTTCCGGCGTGACGTCTTAGTATTCGTTCAATATTCTAACAAACAGGGCGATGGTAATGTCATTCAGAATAGCTTCTATGTACTCGTACATAGTAGACGGTACTGAATAACCTATTTCAGTGAACCGCAAACAGCCAAAATGCTTATTGTAAATACGCAATCTCAAGGAACAACAACGCATTATCTCAGTTCCTTACTGAACAAGGCCTTGTATTTATGGTGATAAATGATGAAGAAACAAAGACACTACCACAACAGCCCAACCTTGGGTTTGTTTTGTTCACAAATATTTGCTCAAGATATCTCAAGTGAAGTGTTTTCAAATAGGCTGTCACAACCCTGTAGCGACAACTTGTGTATTGAAGGCGGGAAAATAAAATATTTCAACCAAACAAGTTGAGTTTTATTGTTTTCTTTCCCTAAATAGAAAAAAAAATTAAGCCTTGCATGTACAAAGTTCGACTATTACAGCATCGTCTTACGAGACTTGTCAAAAAAGCCTATAACCTGTTGAAAAAATCTTTCTTTGCAGGCATTCTTGTTATTCGATCTGGATGGAGACGGATGCATTGACCACAATGACCTCAGAGGGACTCTCGTCAGTCTTGGTGAAAGAGTCGATGAGAATGCAGTCAGGAACATGCTTGTTGAGGTAATATTTAAGAAATAAACGCTAACTAATTTGCTCTTGCACAGCTTTGACAGGGCGTTCATCCTCACACTCTGAATCCGCAATGGTCTCGTACAGTTCGGTTTCAGAGATGTTTCCTTCCAAGGACGCTTAAATTGTGGAATGAACTCCCTGCCGAGGTTTTCCCGATGATTTATAGTATGGAGTTCTTTAAAAGGGGTTTGAAAAGATTTCTGCAGGGTCGACAACGCGCGAGTGATACCCCTGGTGTTGCACGTGTCCATAGGCTGCGGTAACCGCTTACTATCAGGTGGTCCGCATGATTGATTGTTACCGACGTGGTATAAAAAAAAGGGTACAATAATTGTTAACTCATAAAACCTCTTTAACCTTAAGGTGGTCCCTCACCTGGAACATTTTCCTGCAATCTGCATTTCAGATTCGATTTTGAGCATTACATTACAAATCTGCCGGCTCACAAAACTTCAGGGAAATCATATCAAAATATTGTGTAATATTATGGAACAACAAATTGCGCACTGTAACGTGCGGTTCTGCTCCCTCACTGATGTAATGCTCGAATTTGCAACATTACAGTTTGCGCGCTGTAATGCGCGGTTCTCCTCTCTCACCGATGTAATTCTCGTCTCTGTAACTTTGCATCACAGGAAAATGCTCTAGGTGATGAGCCCTTTTAGACTTTTCAAGAAATTGATCTAGGAAAATAATATAAAAAACTTTTTTGTTGTCGTCTGCACCTCTGTCATTTCGAATAGTTGTAGTAATAACTAGACACTTTTAAACTCAATATAGGTTAGGCTTTTTGGTTTGATTAAGTAGACTCGTGCTCTTTTACTAGAAGTCAACCCCTTGCTTAATCAATACAATGCTTGCTAATTTTATATATATTCATAAAACAACTGTATTGTACATTTAGTGTGCGAACTACGCACAAAAAAAGTACTTTACAAGGGACAACTTAAAAGAGAGGAAAAGGACAGTTAGCTTATGTGTAAAAAGAGATTGCTTCCAGCAGACCAAAGTTTTAGGTTACAAAAACATAGCGTGATGAAAGAAGAAGCAGTGCACACATTTTTTTTTAACGTAAAGTGACTTTTATTTAAAGCTTCAAAGCTTTTTAAATAAATGTCACTTCACCGATTCTTTCTAAAATTGTTTCGAAAACTTCATTGCTGTATAATAAAACAATAATACTTATACTGTAAGCAAAAATACTGAACTTTTCAAACATATTGTACCTATTAATAGTATATTTTATATCGAGGGACCGAACGAAGCCATAATATACCAGAGGTGGTTTGACTCCCGTGCGTGCGAGGGAGTCAATAAAACCCAGGGTATATTAAGTTGGCGTTTAGTCTCGAGGTGCAAACAGTACTTTTCACTTTGAGTGCGAGAAAAATAGTCAATTCAGTACAAAAACATTTAAAACCGAACAAATTTACACTTGACAAAATTACTGAAATTTTCGTAGTCAGTTTTTTCTTCTGAACTGAACCACAGATTAACAATTTTAAACACGTGGCGGCGTCACCTTCTTCGCGGACAAACCATGGAACTAAAACTTTCAATATTTTCGCAATGAAGACGGTTCGCAGATAACAGTATACAAAAAATTAAAAAATATAATTTTTTACTGGCTGTTTGAGTTTGTCTATGTCACATGAAGGAAATTAAAAAACGAATTACTTTTTACTCCCTAGGGACTAAAGTGGTCACTTTAGTCCCGCTTCGTAGGGCTATATTGGCGTACTTTTAGAGCATGAGAAGTGAAAAATAAATTTTAAATCCCGTAGATTATAAATGGAAAATGATATTTTCATTGTATTGACTGAAACACGACAGGTGGCCAGGGCTGACCACACATACTCGTATTATGAACGTTTCGTATATCTAAAAAATGCGTCAGTTGAATAATTCAGATTTACCCTTTCCCCAGGGGTACTTGTATACAGGCGGGGTCCGATACCAAAGTAAACATTTAAATAATTCTGTAAACCATTATATCGGGTTATTACCAAAAAACTTACAAAAGATATGGCAGACTCAGTAAGAGATCTCGTAACTATATAAGAAAAAATATTATTTTTTAAAACTACTTTAATTTTATTGTTTTCATTCAAAAAAAATCTGACTGTTCGACGAATTAGTACAGTGACCTTGATAATTGAAATTAATGTTGATTATAAAAAAAATATTTTTACTCAAGAAAGTTTCTACGTTACCATACGGAGTACCTATGCCATGTCATGGATGTTTTTTTACGACACGGTTGGCGTAGTGTGCTGGAGCACGATTTCTCGCCTCGGTTTCCGCAGTGTCCCGGCTTCGATTCCCATCGGGTCATGTCAGGAAACGATCTTTTCTGAATTGACTTGAGTCTGGGTGTGCTGGGAGACGGCCCTGGCTTATTTTCCTACCTCGTAACACAGGGATATTAATCCCCACTTCGAGACCATTACAAGAGGTGTGTTGTATGGCGCATATTTATTTATTTATTTATGTCGTTTTTGTAGGTAAGTCTTTTGATAATCACCCGGTATATGTGTACCATCAACATTGTCATAAAGCAAGCGGTTTGTAGCACATCGTATTTAAAAAAAACATATTAACTCAATTCAACGAAATCTTTTTATTCCTACTTTTTGACAAGACAGCTGATATGCGAGTTGCAAAAGGAGGGAAGCATTAAGGTCCAACCCCACCAAACGGCCCGCATCGCGTCGTATACGAACGGATTTTACAATCTTTAAACGAAATTAAATCTTGTATACAGATTTAAAGTCTATATTACCTTTTAAAATCCGTTCCTATCCGATGCGATGCGGGCCGTTTGGTGGGGTGGTTGGACCTTTCCTCGGTTCTGGAACCTTACTACCGAAAATTTAAAACAAAAAAAGCTCTTTACACTCATTCATCAGGCAAACCAAATTTCTGTAGAGTTTTCCTCCCTATGTTGTTATAATTTCCTTTATCTAATACGGTTTACGAGTTTCATAAACAGTTTTTGTGTCGTATTTTCAGCTCTCCCCTTAAACTCAATTTGTTATAATCACAAGAGTTTTACGGAAGGCTGAAAATTGTAAAATAACGAACAATATTTTGGTATGAAACATGGAAAAAGAATATTATCTGGGAAAGGTTTTTGAGTTTAATAAGTGCGAAACGCTATAGGTAAAAGGTGGCGCACGACGTTAAACGGAAACCACGGTTGTTTTGTTTGTTTTTGTTTAAATTTAGCGTATTTTAGGGGTGAATTTATCCTATTTAAACATTTTTACGAACGCAGTTTAATCATAAGCCAAATCCTAATGACCTCGGGCTGCAGCCTCGTGAACAGCATGAATAAACTCCGTTACAGCCATAACCGCATCAAATACTGGCAAAAAATCATTTTACTAAGAACTTTCTGTTTGTAACAAATCATTTTATCCGGCAGTGGACTGATGATATTTTTTAAGAATCAGAAAAATAAATCTTTACCAAACAACACACCAATTATCATGATCTCATCATGTGAATGCTTCTAGACCAAAAGAGTAAATGCTAATTCAAGAGAGTGGGGATAGAAAGAGCAATATGAGCATTCTCTCGCTTGGTCTAAAGTTCTAAACCGACCCTTACAAGGAATGAAACAAGGATTTAAGCCATAAGCGTCTCACTTAGAGCTGAATTGACCCGACTGGGAACCGAACCCAGGAAACCACGCGAGTCAAGGCGAGAAACCGCGCTACGACACACTATGCTAATCGTATTGTCTAAAGAATTATGAAATATCATTTGTTCCTCAGGCGCCTAACCCCCTGGATTTTGACGGTTTCGTCAACTTGCTTGGCTACAAAACGCTGGAACTAGATTCGGAGGAGACTCTGGTGGATGCATTGTCGCGGTGGGACAAGGACAACTCTGGTTTCATATCTGAAGAAAGGTAAAGTATTAAAAGAAGGTAGGTATTTTATAATTCTTTGACATATGAACTTAAAAAAAAGTATTTGATTGAATCAAATGACTAGCCGCCAACAGGCCACTTCTTGATAATAGTCACAAGAACAAAAGTGGCTGTAGTTTACGCACTGCAGACTCTGAGAGATCACTTATAATTTTTATACTGGGCTCAATTGCAGAACTTCGAGATCATAGTGGTATTGGTATTGAAATGTATTCTATAGATGGCTAAAATTTATTAAAATCTTGACTTAATACAGAGCAAGGCTGAGTAAGGTTCTTTAATACTGACCGTAATGCTATGTCATTCAGGTCGGCCTAGAACAAGATTACGTCAATGATCTCTTTAGAATTCACACTTATTAGGGATTATCAATAAGCTTGTTTTCAGTGTCACCTTTAGCTTGTTTTGTTTATAGGTGCTGAAATAAACTTATGTTATTTATATCATTATGTTATTTTCCAAGAAACTTAGGCCGAGATCTACTATAGAGCGTGCTTACTTATTTTAGACTTTGAACAGCTGTATCTATCTATATCAGTTACTTATTATTAATAGGCATTCCTTAATAATAATTATAACAATACTCCTTAATAAGTTAAATAAATACTAATGTGATAAGTCTGCGCTTCGCTAAATAACGGCTATAGACCTCAGCCTTAAAGTATTTTTAAACCTCAAAGACAGGTCGATAATTAACAATCCAGGGTTTTTTTTCCAAACCGATTTGTTCCTTAAATTTTCTTATAGTTTGCTCAAGGGTCATAATCCACTGTGACGCTGATATCCTATGCCGAAACGCACATTACCTTCCCATCAAATATTCCCGGCGCCAGCGTACTCAGGGTTGAATGTAATTAATTTACGTAATAACCGAGCAATAACCGCGAACTACGCGGATAGCAACTTGTGTAATCTCCGAGGCATTGGACGAAAGTTTCACTGCTATAACTACTATGACTTATGTCGAATCTTGTCCAATAAGCATCTACGTTTACCGGCCTTGTGCGTGTATCGTTTTTGTCTTTATACCTATCATTATATCCTTTCGTAATGCTTAAGCATTAATTTCCAATTAAAATTTGCTTTCCTTGTAGTTTTATGAAGAAGCAATTAGGTGTGTAGGGTGCACTCACGACGCTCTGTGACGTTGCTACGTGCCTAATAACGTATCGCTTTTAGATTTTTCTGGTGGCAGTTCGAATTTCAGTTGTGGGCCCAGTTTACCAATTCAAAAACGGTATTGTTTAACTCTCTCCGCCGGGACACAGTTGACCAATGCCATGTCACTTAGTGTTTGATTTTATAGTAACTCAGTATTGTCCAATCCTGTTAGTAGCATTGTGGGAAGACTTACCTAGCTGACAAAAAAAATCACTATAAAACTTTTTCTAACTAATTACGGTCAGTAAGGATTTATTTCACACAAAAATCTGTATATAGATTATCATCAGATCTAAAGATAAGGCTAGATGCATTACTGGTTTCGGTAGCTTAGTGTTCAAAGTACTCGTAGCACGCTCGACATCTCGGTCTATTTTTTTTTCTAGTTCTCCGTAACTAAAGGAATAACCAAGATGGAGTGGCAGAAGTAGAACATAAATAGCTAAAAGTCATGGCCATTGGTGAAGTTTAGGCAGTTTAGGTCCTGGAATGGTAACCATTCGATTTTGATCTCTGCAATATATGACAATGGCTTAGTATTGAATGCGAAGAATGGCTAAATAAATACATACTGTGATCTGCGATTTCAGTGCACCAATGTTTAGAGGATATTGTTGGGGTTGCCATGGCGGTGTAGTGCGTCAGGAATGTTTGCGGAAGCGCGAACGAAGGCTTTGCCGCCATCATGAGAAAACGGTGTGCTTCAGCGCTGGCTCGTTTGCGAGGCAGCATCAACGCTATTCTCAGGGTCTTTGTTGACCGATGAGGTGGGTGACGGCCCATACAATTCAATAATGTTTAAAATTAAAACTTAGTATTGTATTGCCGAGAGAGCGTCGTGGCCTAGTGGTTCAGCACCCGAACTCAGATCGTGGATCGTGTGGTCCCGAGTTCAAATCTGGCCAGAAATAAAAAAACTTTGTGTTCATTGTTAAAAATGCGACTTACTCTCCGGTGATGGAAAACATCGATAAAAAACCAAATCAACCCGGATAGCGGCGGAAGGCTAACCTAACCACCTACCACGTTGGGTTCTAATACCATTGGTGAAAAGTGGGCTTCTGAGTTTTACGTTCAAGTCACAGTCACTTGCCTCTGACTACTCCGTTTGGGATCAAGTCGTGATGGTATGTATTGTATTTACTAACATTCGTTTTAAAGACAAAATTGTTACTAACTTTATATGGGCTCTTCGGCCTGAAATAAAATATTTGAATTAAATTGAATATCTGACTTCTATGGATATAGAGGCCTCTAAACGGCTACTTTAGGTAAATTCATATGTAAGATCTACTCGTTTATTCATCATTTAATTTCTCAAAGCGATAAGTAAGATAATGACGAGAGCACCACAAGAAATTCCTGGAGTTAAAACTTGAGGAAATCCTTTTTCATTTAAATATGCGAAACTCACTGGCCTGAATCACGACGTCTCAGGTTAAATGGCGCATACGTCACGTGAACTGCGGAAAACGTAATTTAATCCCAAATCCTTATTGTTTATGGCTCCCGTGGGGCGTGTCCGCGTTCCAGCCTTTTTCAAGTCATACTATTGTTGTTACATTAAAATTCTGTTAGCGAACTCTCCTGACATTTCTGTAATTTCATAAGATAGCTTGCTCCTTTGATGTATCTCTTTTCTTGGTTTCCTTGTGTGTTTATTTTCTGCTGAATTTGGCATGCATTTAAAATTGATCTGACAATATTTTACTATAACACTAATGAGTATATTAGATACTCAATTTTTCACAACACCAAAGCCATCAGTTCTTTATGCTATATACGAGTACGTCTATTATTTTTAGGTAATCTCTTATTTACTGGGTTATTCTGCGTATACGGATCGTTAATCGCTTCCTAAAAGTAATTCAATGTTAAATAGACTTTACGCAATTCTTATTTACCCCTCAAATGGTAATACATAGCGGATTATTCGTTCTCATACTACTAAATCCGGGGCAGGTTTATTAAAATTCTCAATGTAATCTGTACTTGCGACGACGACTGGGAGACTCACATAATCCGGGGAAGAAATTGAGACACGAATAAGAAAGATTTGGAGTGCCAGGGGCCGTCGGAATTCTTTCTGTTTTGTTTGGCGAACTGTTATGAAAGTTGTTTTTCGGGCATACATTTTTATTCGTATGTTTAGATTAAAGCGCCGGTTCCCCGTTAAAATTTGTAAAAGTTGCTCAGAAGTGAGAAAATCAAGATTTAGGCTGGAATAATAATGCAGGGCTTTATATACGTACGATATCACCATTCAACTTTAGTATTTTTGATTATTGGATTAACTAGTTTGATATTTTATGGTTAAAAGTGATGCATTGTTAAACTTAACAAACTACCAACACGTTATTTTATTTTGACACTGTTTGATGAAAGAGGTTTCATGAGAAGGAACGTTAAAACACTCTACGTTATATTATTTTGATGACATGCCACTATCATTATAGTCTTGTCTTGAATTGGTATGAATTCTTTACACATGATGAAGTATGTACGTACACTGAAAGGTGACAGAAGGCCTAGTTATAATTGTACTTAAGATTGCAGATACTAAAGAAGACTAAGGTATTTCAAACTTTGCTTTTTCACCTCTCATAAGAAAGGAGCGCTTTTGTTTTTATGGAAATATTCAACGCTCTATTTAACCATTTTGTTATTACAAAATTAATCAAACTAAAATGAATTGTAATAAAGAGCTTTCCAAGTAGGCCTAATAATTT
Organism: Udea olivalis; assembly: GCA_947369235.1. NCBI lineage: Eukaryota > Metazoa > Arthropoda > Insecta > Lepidoptera > Crambidae > Udea > Udea olivalis. Next base: position 14,553,896 of record OX376349.1, on the reverse strand, counting down.
ATCTCAAAGCTTCAGACGAGACAAATAGGTCAGGCAATAAACGTTTCTGCTTTCAAAACGTAATTTAAACCGAAAATAACGGCGAAAGTTAACTTTTATTACAAGACAAGAATATTATGAATGGTAATTTCGCCGAAACTTTAACGAGTTGATCAAATAAAATACTGTGTGTGGGTCGTTAGGTAGATTCAATGTAAGTATCTTGAGTAAATATTTCAAAGTCTTATTAATTGGATATTACATTAATTGTCCGCGTACACTGATTAAGCTTCTTTAAATTAGCAAAAGTTTGTATTGTTGGTTTGTTATCAATTTTAGATTTGGCAATCCGATCAAGAACTCTACATAGATCTACACTGACATTACTGATCAGTCACTCAGTGAGTAAGTCAGTAGATTAGCTTTAAAGTATGTACAAGAATATCATTTGCTAAGCAAAAAAAAACGAACATTGCCCATCTGTCAAAAAAAACACCAGGCCCATCCTAGTTCAATTCAGTTAACTGAGCAATTTTAAAAACACTTAAATTACTATCGCTCTCTGAAAAACCATAAAAGATACAAACGCGCAGTGGTTATTGCTTCGGTCATGCGTTATTTCGTACATCCAAATAGGTACAATCAACTTCACATTTAAGCTACAGATTAACTTTGACAAAAGCACCAAAAAGAATTCACAGGTTTTGATTCGACACACTCACACACTTTCGTTAGATTAAGCGAGATTTCTGCTAGGAAATTTAATTTAGCTTCAAAGTTTAGAATATTTTAAGGTTCTGATGTAACTTAAAACATTCCAATCCACTCGTATAACAAGATACTCGTAAAAAAAGATCACAAACGAAGATAGAAACTAGAAAAAATCGACCTGATCCTGGGACTCAAGCGGGGTTCTAGTTTTTTGTGTAGAAAATAGAGCATTGTTTAATGCTAAAAATAAAAAATCACTTAGATCATAAACCGCTAAAATGCATAAATATCAAAAGCAGTCAGGGTCACACCAACATAAAAGAAATACAAACTAATTAATACCTCCTCCAAGAGGGCGGGTAAAAAGCAACAAATTGAAATAAACTAATTGATCTTACAATATTGCGTTGTTTGCGGTTGTCGATCGTTCCTACTATTTTTAGTTGAACTGTAGTTACTAGAGCGTTCGTTCAGTTAAAACGACGACAGTTTTAGGCATCGCAATAACTCAGCCACGAATATTTCGAACACATTTTACTAGTTTCGTTCATTTCAGTGGGAGTGTTATGGGACCTAACACGAGTTACCACTTTAAATTTGCGTTATCGTTCGCGTAAAAAAATGTATTGGGATTTGACATTGTCATGTCATGTCATGTCAAATCCCGATACAATTTTTTCACGCGAACGATAACATAAACTCAAAGTGGCAACTCGTGGTTGGCGTACAGACCTGCTCCCGATTCAGAACGAAGTTATCGAACGTAAAAAAAATGTATTGGGATGACACATGACATGACATGACAATGTCAAATCCCAATACATTTTTTTACGCGAATCGTTATCATATTAGCGTTATCATATTGACTGCATATGATACTACATATATGGGGGACTAACTTTTCGCATAACGTCGATTGTCCTAAAGTCGCTTGGCATAACTCATTTCGCATAACATCATAAAGCATAATATTAACGTCCCATAATGTTCTCTTCGCATAAATTTCAGATAGCATTTTCATTTTAATGATAAGCTTTTAAAAAGTTATGCGTTCAGTTATTATTCGTTTTGATTATTATGCTTGGGAACATTATGCATTATTAAAATTCTGCCTTTAGAGTTTATGCGTTTTAATACATATGCTAAACAATTTTAGCCTACACAATATTAGGATATCTGAAATTATGCCACACAATATTATGGCTCGTGACGATTAGGAAAATCAGAATTATGGAACATGCTATTATGACAATGAAGATTATGCTTAGAAATAGTGAGCCCAATATTCCCCTTTCAGCCAATTCCGTTCAAAATTCGATGACCTAGACCAGGTAAAAATTTAATCTACTTGTAATTAGTCTATAAGTACGAGTAATTTATCAATTAGTTTCGATTCCAGTTCATGTATGTGCTAGTTAATTCTAATAACTCGCCAACACAAGATCTCAAGACTGAATTGCACGTTGCTAATCCTAAGTTTATCGGGGAATGCGGCCACTTGAATTAGTGATATGGTCCTGTACATTATATCGAAGGATCCTACCCCAGTCTAGGAGGATTAGTGTTAGGTATTGAAACAGCCGGATAGATGAGACAGTTTTGTTACTCAAAAGTTTCAACCCACGGAACACTAAATCCAGGGTTAATTTTAATCTTCTCCGCTTTCCTCTTCATGAGCCTGAAATATACTCGTCAAGTGATAACTGTCATGAGCCCATTTACTATCTAATTGCTTGATAAAATTATATCAGGCATTAAATAAGGTCAAGGTCAAGGTTAAAGGAGGGCATTAAAAATAAATTGTCGTTATTTCAATATCAAAATCATATCGTTCCTTTACAGAATTCGACATGACCTGATGACCTTCGGGGACCGGTTTACGGAGAAAGAAGCTGACTACGCCTTAGACGAAGCCCCCATTATCCAGAAGAATGGTAACACCATGATCGATTACATGCGCTTCTGCAGCCAACTAGCCGGCCTCAGGAAGCCAAACAAGAAAACAGACCAGCAATAAATATACACCTGTTAAACTAATTTGTTCAAACACAAACAATAAAGGGTAATTAAATCTGTTAATGTTGTTTCAGCGACCACATTCAATAAACAGGATTTCATTGAGCCCCACAAATTTGTTGAGCCTGCAATTAAAAACTCGTTTGCAAAGGTAATACAGTGATTACTGTCATAATACCAAATTTATATTCAGTTATTTAATGAAATAATACGAAGTTAGCAATTTTCTAAAAGCAAAGTTGAAATACTCAGAAATGGAGCGTTTTGAAATGGGCTTTGCGAAATAGAGAAGTTTCAACAAGTAATAACGGACTGCCGCGAATCCAACTTTGGCTTTTAGCTACCTACAATTCCTAAACTTTAAAAATTTACTTTAACTCCATTATTCACAGCATCGTTGTAAGGAAATAAATTGTTTATAAACAGATTCCCTATAAGTCTGTTGTGTGGCAGTTGTTTCAATTGCAAATTCGCTTTAAGTTACTGGTTGTGCATTTGAAAACTCTTGCGAAGTTTGTGGTGTGTGATTACCATTACTTGATTCCCCGTTTTTCAACGCGTACGCGTCCACGGTGGTGAAAATGTTGTTAATAAGGAAGAGGTATGTAGTAACCATAAATAGTATTAGAAAATGATAATCCTTATGATAAGTCAACGTAGGCTATAACCAACACGGTAAACACTCACTCCAGATGCTCTTTGTAGATGTCGAAGTCTGTGAACACGAGCTCGACGATCTCGTGCGGCGCGGCGAGGAACGTGTAGAGCAGGCAGTCGACGCGCGGCGGGTATGCGCGCGGGTAGTCCGGGCTGCTGAACGTGCCGCGCTCCTTGCCGTACGTCGACGTGAATCTGATGCATGTACAACCTGCGGGAAGAAAGTTTTCCATGATTCAATTGCAAATATTAATCTTAAGCGATAATCTATACAGGCAATTTACACGGCTACGGCACTGCTGCAACCTGATTCATGCTACCGCTGCCCGACCAGTACCTCAAACGGAAGAAGGCCGTTAATCCATTTCAGATGCTTAGCACATTTTAACCGTCTACCATGTATAATACACACCTGTTTGGTTAATAAGATTATCTCTACACAGTTAAAACAAAGACGTTTCCCGCTGTTTGTTCGCTCAGATCTTTCTTTCTTCTATTCTGGTCAGTTAGTATCTAGATTGGACCCGTGCGAAGCCGCAGCAGAAGCAATCTCCCTAAGTCTGAACTGGTCTGTTTAAATTTTGCATTCAAGAACAACCTTCTCGATTAATTGATTGTAAGTCTTATCTGGTTTACCGTTCGTCCAATCAGATCTACAAATTCATCTCTTAATTGACGGAGAGTTCCCTGTTACAACTCAGAAGCAGATCTCTCAACTTAATGTCTATCTTTCAAATCATCTTTGCCATTAATTTAAGTAAACTTCTGTGCCCCAGGTAAGTCCAAATGGCAACTCAAGTTTATGTAAATATAGTCTAATGACTCTAATGGTATCTGATTTTTTACATGTACAACGATAGTAACTGGTTTTTGTGTTTCTTATTTAATTAAAAGGTATCCGTATTTTTTTGAAATATACAGAGTGTTGCAAAAACATGTGTCGAACGGAAGCTCAGTGGTAGAATATCACAAGGACTACCCGAATTAACCCCATGGATGTTCCGCGATTTTTGGTAGTTTTCGAATTACAATTTTTGTACGAACATTTTATAAGTTGAGTCACTTTTTTGGTCACTGTGGCGTAAATAATAGTTGAGAGATAATAATCGTAAATGCTTAATTTAATTTTTAGATGAACACTATGCATATTCCGAAACATTAACATTGCTATGGACTATTAGCACATAAAACCTGATTAGGTAAGGTTTTTTTAAGGAACATACATAGAATAGAGACCTTTTTGTATTCAACAAAAAGGTCACCATTTTAAATTTGTATGTTTTTTTGTCTAGTGTTTTTTTGTCTTACAAGATTTTTTAGTCCATGTAAAATCTGTACTAAACAAGTAAGTCACCATTTTAAAAACTTTTTGCCGTGTACTATTTTAAATACATTTAGTTTACTAAGAATTCTGTTTTTTTTGCCATCATAAAATCTACCACGTTAGGTTCTTTATGCTTGGTGAAAAGTGGTCTTCTGAGTGTTCTGTTCACCACGACAGCCACAGTCAACTGGCCTCTGACTACCCCGCAAAGGAATTTTTCGTGATTGTATGTTTAATAGTATTTATGATGCACAACTACGTAACTACGGACAATTTACTTATTTTTTACGGTCTCTTGCCACTTTAAATTTACGTTATCGTTCGCGTACAAAAACTGTATTGGGGATTGACATGATATGACAATGTCAAACCCCAATACAATTTTTTCACGCGAACGATAACGTAAATTTAAAGTGGCAACTCTTGGTACACGTACTGATTGCATGCAATCAGGACCATTGGATTTATAGCCCGTTACTGGATATTGTAATCAAGTGCCCTCAGAGGTGTTTACGAAACAGCTTCATAATTATAGTCCGGCGCGATTGGACGGCGTTGGTCAATAATCAATGGTCCGATTCGGACCGGAAATTGGACTGCTTCCCCGAACTAACTTCAGCCACAGATAACTTGGCCAGGTGAGAAGATTTGAACCTGTAATTAATATAGTGTTTGAAGTAGATACCACTTAACTTAGTTAGTCTTAGTTATGATTCAATTATATCTACATTAGTTGGGTAACTCGTAATTTTTCAAATTCAGCAGGAGCTTTGTTTGTGATCAGGATCAATTTTTAATTTGTCCCAATCCCAATTAATATTTTACCCATGCCCGGTTCTTTACTGAAACGCCTAAGTTTGCAAGTAACTCATGATTAAAACTGTGTTTTGTAACTTATTTTTCTAAATGTCAATCTTAATTTCGTGTAACGAAATACGGTTACACATTTCGCAGGCTTGCTAAAGTCATATAATCAGAACAATAATACCATTATTTTCTAGACAGTCTTGAGTCCGTAGAATGACATTATCTTTCACTAAGAAGAATAGTACATTATGATATAAGTGCGGTAAGCTGAAAATTACAGCCGAGGCGAAGCAGAGGCTGTAATTATCAAAGCGCACGTATGTCATACGACGTTTTATAACATTTTTGCGAGGAAATAAATATAACTCGGACATTCTTAAACATATAAAATAAATCTTTAATCACTTGTTATGGCAGCTATAAAAAATTTTACTTGTTCACAAATTAGCGATGCGCGCGCATCAGCGCTTTTTTTAAGGCAAAGGCATAAAAAACAGCCAGTATTACTAATAAATTAATATTTTTGTGTTTTTGTTACAGATAAATGGTTATAATTTATTGTCAAAATTGATTGAATTAAAGAATTAAATGTTTATTTATTATATTTCATCTCCCAAAGTTAATTTAATTCATAAAATGTTGACCTCTTTTCTGACATAAAAACTCTTTGCTCAAAGGATAGTGTACATTCGCCCATACATTGCTGCCTATGAACCAACAGTCATGAAAAATACCTCTTAGGGTTCATAAATACATACACTTTAGTGTCAAAACGTAGTTTATGGACGGACACTTCTGAGAACTCGTCAAATATCAGAAAACTGAAAATTTTGAGGGTATATTTAATAATATAATGCGAAGTTTTATTTACGTGAGTGGGACTAATGTTCTTCACAATTCACACAAAATGTTGATTCCATTGCGATGATCGTAAATCTGTAATTATTGCTGAGTTTAGCTATGTGCAGGTTACAAAGTCTTTAAACGGTTAAATCTAAAAGGAGGTAGGTCACTACAGAGAGCCATCAGCGTCCGTTTTTTAAGCCGAGTCATAAGAATAAAATTATTAGTATAAAAACTATAACACAACATTGCAAATTGAAAGCAAAAAATACAAGGTGGTGACAGGTGCCGGTTTTTTTTTTGCGTTGAAGTGTCAAGTCCAAACGTCATTAACTTCTTTTTGTTTTGGCTTAGCACAAAGCTGACTTGAGCCAATGCATAATCTGTTTCAAAATATAAAAAGTTGATTAAACATCTATCGCATTGACAGTAATGTATTGTTATGTACTAATTTTTAAGAGCCTTTAATAAGTTCACAACTACATTTCCTTGCACGTTCTTTTGTCAAGTCAAAGTAAATTAAAATATTGTTGCGACGGCTAAATTTTTAATTTTGATAAAGCGTCTGTGACAATCTAATAAGTGATAATGATGTCTTAAATCATGGCCCGATTAATGGTAAATGTCAAATGTTTGTTGGTTCATAGGCCAACTTGGGCACTGTCCTTTAAAAAGTACCGTTCGTTTTAGACGGATCTTGATAAACCGTGCGTTTTACATAACAATAACGCACAAGTGCGTAATGAGAAACAATACAATATTGGAATTGGTGAAATAAGAGACCCTTTACGAGCAAATATGGTATAATAGTACATTATGATATAAGTGCGGTAAGTTGAAAATTACAGCCGAGGCGATATTGCTAGCCCGAGCCGCAGGCGAGGGCTACAAGAAAGCAGAGGCTGTAATTATCAAAGCGCACGTATGTCATACGACGTTTTATAACATATTTGAGAGGAAATAAATTAAAATCGGACTTTCTAAAACAAATAAAATCTTTAATCACTTGCTAGAGCAGTTAGAAAATGTTTACTTGTTCACAAATTAGCGATGCGCGCGCATCAGCGCTTTTTTTAAGGCAAAAGGCATTAAAAACAGCCAGTATTACTAATAAAGTAAATTAATATTCCTGTGTTTTTGTCAGATGGTTGTAATTTACTGTCAAAATTAAATAAATTAAAGAATTAAATGTTTATTTATTATACACACATCAAAAGTGTCTAGGGATCAACATATATTTTTGCAATAACTTTACTCCTGATTGATATTAATTAAAAATTTCTTTAAGGATTCATCAAATAAAGTGTTTTCGTTTGTCTACAGTAACGATAAACCAAGTCACCTTTGCATTAATAAAGAAATTTGCCATTTTCCTAATAAAGGGATTTTTGACATTTGAACCACTAACATTAAAGTTCGAAAAAAAGACTGAAATAACAGTTTTCTTTAAAATTTTATTGGGTAACTTAAACAATTAATAATCCGTGTTTCTACCGCGAACACTATCAACACAAGAACATCGGTTTGGCATACTCAAAATGAGTTCATCCAAATCACGCTGTGGAATGGCCGCCCATGTTCGTTGCAACAACAAAAAAAGGTCTTCTTGCGACTGGATACCCTCCATATTCGGCAGAGCTCTTCTCTGTAGCATATCCCATGCATGCTCGATCGGGTTCAAATCTGGCGATGTTAGCTGCGGCGAGAGTCTGTCTTACAACTCTTGCGGTGTGCGGTCGTGCATTATCATGCATTAACTGAAATAAGGGACCGATTTGCACTTGTAGAGGAGCGATGACGTCTGATACAATCGTCTCAGCATAAATTTGAGCGTTGAGGTTGCCTCTGATCCAAATCAACTCAGTTCTTCCGCCGATCCAAATACCCGCCCATACCATGATGGTTCCACCACTATAAGGATGGACTTCCTGGCAGGATTTTAATCGCTGTTGGCGTCCAGGGTTTCTCCAGTGTCGTATACGTCTTGTATCCGGTCTCATACCAAAACGAGACTTATCAGAAAAGCACACGAAACGCCATTGTTCTTCTGCCCAATTTCTGTGTTCAAGAGCCCATTGATATCGACTCCTACGATTGTGCATTGCTATAGGTGGTACCCTTAGCGGTCTTCGGGAATGAAGGTTCACTTCATGCAAGCGGTTTCTGACTGTTTGGTCGCTAATTAAGTTCCCTGAAGAGTGATGAAGCCTCACGGCTAACATCATGGCGGTTATTGTTGGAGCTCTTCGAGTTGTAATTTGAATGTATCGGTCTTGTCTCCGTGTGGTGCAGCGATACCGTCCTCCATGGCGCTCAGCCACGGTACCAGTGCTTCGGTAACTTGTCCAAAGTCGACTGATAACACTCTGACTTGTATTCAGAGCTAAAGCCACAGTACGTTGCCGGGAACCAGCTTCTATCATTCCCACGGCTCTGAGCATTTCTTACCTGCTTAAATGACGTCGCCGCTCCATAATAACGTTGGTTTTTCATCAGTAGTAGGGAAACAGTAGCACTAATAATGTCTTCAATGCGTTGTATGTTTTTATAGGGAAAATATTGACAGCTGATTTTCATCTTTTACTCGAATTTGATTGACAGTTCCTGTTTCAAATTATGAAATGCACCAAAAAGGATCCATATAAATTTATAAAATCATAAATTTATTACAAAGCCACATCTCAATCTCAAGAAATCCGTATAAAAATGCTTGATCCCTAGACACTTTTGATGTGTGTATTTCATCTCCCAAAGTTAATCTTATTCATAAAATGTTGACCTCTTTTCTGACATAAAAACTCTTTGCTAAAATTTAAAAAGGTACCGTTCGTTTTAGACGGAGCATCTTGCTAAACCGTACGTTTTACCATACTAAAAAAAACTCGTGCGTTTTACATTACATTACCGCACAAGTGCGTAATGAGATACATTACGTTATTGAAATTGGTGAAATAAGAGACCCTTTACGAGCAAATATGTTATAAAAAATATTACTTACACCGATTTTCGTTTTTATTTTATTATAAGTAATATTATGTTTGAATGATAATTCAATTAAAGAGCAGTAGGTATAAACATTATTAGAAAAATACATTTTGCTATCTTATTCATTTAAATTACTGACCTAAGCCAGGGTGACTTTGGAAATGGTATGGAAAACTTCGATTTGAAAATAAAACCGAGCGTTCGTTAAACTTAAATTTAAGACGGTAAATGAGTTGAGAGGTGCTGCATCTTTTACCAAAATATAAGTTTTTTTCTCTCAACACTTAACAAAAGCAGCACAAGAGTCTTTATTTTTTATCTATCTGGTAGAAGACGCCCCATGGTGCACATTTCAAGTAATCAATTAACGCCGAGTGCTTGAATAAACAAACATAGTGTACTAGTACCTTAAGTTCGAATCGATTAAGTAGATCAATCAGATATGAAGTGCCTGGAAACAAACCGAATAGAGGTCAGAAGGGCAAGTGGTTAGGTAGAATTTCCGAAACTTAGTAAGTTGAGGTCGAATCGTAGGTATCCCAACATACGAGTAAATATTTATAATCAGCTCCTGCTGGTAGTTTTGATGATTTCAGCGATTTCATTGCTTTCAATATTAATGAAAATGTATTTAAATAATTAAATTACATTAAAGTAAAAAATAAAAATACATCTAAAAAGACGTATCAATATATTGTTTTTTTAATTGAGTGTGAATGCCCTACTAAAATTTGCGTTTATTTTATAGATAGGGAAGTTAGCACAATGCGCAAAAATTTAAGCTTGTTTGTTTTAGGTATTTTCATGCTAGGCCTATTTAGAATTTTGATAGGTTGGTTTCATTATTAGGTAGTAAATGTACGTGTGTATGTGCAGGTAGTTTATAATTCATTAAAAACAGCATATATTTAATCACGTTTCTGTTAATGACTTTCGATTAGCACAATACTTATCTAAAGACGACACGACATTAACGACCTCCATTATCTGGTGTTTACCGAAGCAAACGTGCCCAGTTTCACAAAAACAAGGCATTCGCTGCCACCTATCCAAAGTGACAATATGAAAGTTCCGAGTCTTATTTTTGTACTGGTTTTAACAAAAGTGTCTGAAGGCAGGGTTGCGTCAAGTGAAGCTGACGTAGAAAGCGTACAGATTCAGAATGAAGACAAAAGACCAACTCTGACGTGTACTTTGCGAACATTGAACGCTGGAGATCCGTTTCCTTCGGTTGTAGTGAAATGGCGCGGCCAACTGAACGCCTTGACGTGGGATTCCAATCAGCAAGAAGTTCTCCATCAGAACTATAAGCTTCCAACTGTGTCCCATGCGTATCCAGGTTCGGGAGGTTTATCCGGTGGTGGTTCGTCTTCTACTCCAAGGGATCCCTTCAGCGACGCAGCTGTGATACCAGACAGCTACACACCGGATGATGTTATAAAGTTTTTCCGTGAAGATTGTACTAACAAAATGCCTGGGCATGGATCCTATTGATATTTATAAACGTGTATAAATTTAATGGAGTGTGTTATTTTCATCCTTTTGCTGTCTTCACTTAAGTCGAATATTTAGTCAGAGTCAAAATTAAATACAAATTTACAAAGATAACGATATTTCCTCAATCCGTCTAGCTAGCTTGTTGCAGTAAAAAATAGTTTTTAAATAATATTAAATACAATTAGGTGACTAAAATACTTTCAAAATACTTTGTTATAATAATTTGTTTCACTGAGATTTGTGTCACTGAGAGAATGGAAGTTACCAGCTATCATCTCGTCAGTGTATCTATATAATATACTTAAACAGCTTATCTATCATCTTTGATGAATTATCACAAACTGATGTGTGACTCAGCCCTCTGGGTAAATAATTCAAAGTGGTTATCAGAATAGCACGGCGCTTAGTTAGTATGAAGAAGGGACATTCGTTTGGGCACATAGGGTTTCGATAGGTAGGTAGGTTACAAGATGCCTAAAACTGTTGCCTAGGATACCTATGAACGCCTTTGTTCAGCAGTGGACTCCTTATTATTATTATTTATTATTAATCATTTATTTCAGGTGATAAAAAAACCCATATTGTTACATACAAATGAAATTAAAATTAGAAGTAATAGAAACATAAATAATTGAAAAATAAAATACAATAAAAACACAAATTTAAAGTATTACAAATAACTCCGTAATAGTAGTCTCTCCATTCGACAATGTGGGATGTGTCTATCACAGCAATCTCGGATGTAGGGACAGTCCAGCCTACCAGCAATCATAGCTAGCACGCCATTGGAACTGGCCTGAACCCTTCGCACCAAGGAGGCTCCCCTTTTGCGCATACTTGCGTAAAAGCAGTCAGTGTTGGCTGCTGCAAACATGCCTGACGCGCTACAGAAACGAGTCAGCCCAAATACCGCCCTAAACGCGTTTTTAAATTGGACACGGAGGAAATCATATACCCTCTGTGAATATTTTGCCCACAAGTGCAGCATATACAAGTATCTGCAGTATGCCCGGAAAAGAGAAACCTTCACAGCAGCGGAACATCGAATAAATCGGCGGGCCAGCATGTTGGCTCTCCTAGACAATGCCCTCCGTTCCTGTTCGATATCAGCATGGTCTTTGAGGTTGGCGGTAACTATATGGCCCAGATAAGTAAATAGATTTACTCTATTTAGAGGGACATCATCGAGTCGAACAGGTGGTATGGTTTGTGAACACTTAGCACCGGCATCCTCAAACACCATGTATTGGCTTTTGGTGACATTTTTTTTAAGCCCATGGACACCAGCATAATCTTCACAAATCTTCAATAGTTTTCTCAAACCACAGACTGACGCGCTCAGCAGGACCATATCATCGGCGTAACTTAGGTTGTTCACACACACGCCATCCACATGACATCCTATATATTGGCTGCTAAGCGCGAAAATCAATGCATCCATATACAAATTGAACAGCGAGGGTGAGGTTAATCCACCTTGCCTGACCCCGCAGTCCAGCTTGTAAAACGTTATTTCGTTGCGTTATTTTTGTTACGACGATCAATAACATTGCTCCCGCCCATCTGACGTTATTGATCTGGCGCTTATACCAATACTTGAAGATAGAGACAAGTTCCCATGGTAAATATTTTTTTATACTTGTACGCAGTGGACCATTTAAGCAGGTACCTGACTTAATTTTTCCAATAAAAACTCTAGAATATTTTCTAATTTAAATGATGAATAGGTCAAATAAATTCTTAATCTCACTTAGGTAAATGACGTTAGTTTGTACGAATTCAACGGCATTTAATTGAGCACTTACCTAAGGGTTATCACACACGTCGCTTAAAACTAAGTTATAACACTAATCTTAGTCCGCAGCCGTTCCAAGGGTAGGATTATGGTGGCTAAACCTCCACATTTTAGTTAGTTGGCGAACACAAATTCAGTTTGCTCAAACTTTAACAACGGTTTATAATCTCGACGCACATTGTTTGTTTGCTTTATCGCTAAACACTTAAACATTTTGTCTAAAAATACACGATAATGCTTTAGAGAGACAAATTAGAACTGCCTAGTCGGTAACAAGCTCAAATAAATTTAGACTAACATGGAATTATTGAGTAGGTATAATTAATGTTACTAACTATTTCTATATGGCATAAACATTTTTCAAAACTTATCATCAGAGAACTCTGCATATGTTTCAACATTAGGAATGTCATCCTCAGCATCGAACTTGAGAAGTGTAGTTAAGTGTGAACTGAGTGCGTGTGTTCTTTTGAAGTCATTGCTGGACCTATGCCTCCGCATAACCTAACCGTTTTACTTTAGATTCGTACAATCGTGAAACTGATCTGGTAATTCTTATCCTGTCACAGTATCGACCTAGATTATACAGGCTATACTATACAGGCAACATTGCATATTCTTTCAAGTTAAAATTATCGTTCTCAACTAACTACTAATGCAAATGCAAAACTTCTCGTCATACTTTCATTACTCAAATAAATAAATAAATATGCCAGACAACTGCACACCACTTGTCATGGTCTCGAAGAAGGGATGAATTTCCCTGTGTAGGGTACGAGGTAGGAATTAATATAGGAGAGTCTCCCAGCTCACTCTCTCAGCAATAATTCGCTTCATCAAACCGAGATCATGTACTTCTGAATGGTTTTATATAAAAAGCTAACAATATATAACTGTTAATCTTCTGTTTAACTTCCGCATAAGAGGAGCGCAAACTTCAGTTCTTAAGTAAATAATTACACAACAAGCCGCACATTGTTTTGACTGTCTTGTTATTATTAATCCAGTAAGAGGTTATTGTCTCTGGTAAACATACAAAGTTCATTCGAGAATGGCTTGCGTAGCTAAGATCAAAATGAAAACTTTAGGTCTGCTGCTCGCGTTTTACGATGATTGTTGGATGTGGTCTGTAAAAAAGAGAAAACACGAAATCATATGGAAACAAAAATCCAGGATAGATAGTGAAAAAAAACAGTTTTGATTTTTAGCCATGTTCTATCTTAGTAGGTAAGCGTTTTGCTAACTAGTAAAAGCTTCAAATGTCAAAATAAACATTGAGAAAACCTCAGAAAGAGCTCGTTTCACTGCTTTGCGTCCTGTGAATTAAGTGTTTCTGCCGATCAGAATCCCAACTGTGTGAGAACATGGTGGTTCTAGCATGTAGGGTAAATGTGAACTTCTGGAATAAGTATCAACATGAGAAACCATTATTACTCGCTATTATGACAGTTCTTCTTTTTTTAACAATTTTGGTTTTATTTAAAAGGAATCAACAAAATGCTGGTTAGTTATATAATGTCACACTCAACTTTCTGCACTTTATCATATTTAAAAAGGTTCATCGCAAGTATGTCACTGGCCTTATTTGACTAAATTCTTATTGAAGAGTTTAAGCGGGACAGAGCAATTTGCACGTTTTGTAATTTCACTAATCTGCCATAATTTATGATGCTGATAATAACTTTGCGTTGTGATATTTTGCTGACTTTTCCGACTTTGAATTCAACGATTGTTTTGTAAACAAAAAGGTTTTCGTGGTCCGCAAAGAGCGATAAATCAGATTAAAAATATTCTAGCCCAAGTATTCTAGTTCTTTCTTACACTAGTAATACATACCTATTCTACAACCTTATTCATAAAACGTCAATACATTTTCTGTATATTTTATCTTTTAGGCATGCAGAAGCTGCTATTTTTTTTAATTATGGTTCATATTTTGCTTAAATATTTTTGTAGCATATGAAACGTTTAAGCGTTCATGCTTTTGTCTGTACAACTGAGTTTACACAAGGATAAGCCCGAAATGACGCTAAGCTGCTCAAGCCGTTATAAGCTGCACCTGCAGTTTATAAGCGATTTTATTAACGGTGAGGTTGAGTCCCCCGTAGCGGTTCGTCGCCGCCACAGATATGAGTCTGAACAGGTAACGCAAGACCACAAAATAAAAAGTTTCCAGAAGAACCGCTAGACTCACGCCTTTTTCCTAAACTTGCGTGACCGCTCAGAGTAACTACTATGTTCGCTCTGAATTTTTAAAATGAAGTAGGTAGGTATACTAACATGACAGAACCGGCCAAAAACAAAATTCATCATGTGAAAAATTGCACCAAGTTCGACAAAAACAACACTCGCGACAGCGGGACTGGCCGCGACACTGATGCGCACCGGTATCGCCTGTAAACTCACTGTGTCTGTGTGCGTGATCAAAATGACGGATTTGTTCTAAGCGGACTATCTGTAAGAGGCGCCACGCTGCATGTCTAATTTTTGATAAACCCCTCCGTCTGTATAAAAACCGAGCGTGCCTCTCTTTTGACGCTTGCTGTGAATTTAATTGCTAAGCAAATAAGTTAAGAGATTTCATATTAAGTATAAAAAACATTCATTAATATAAGCTTGTAGAAAAACACTAACCTTATAAACAGAAATAAAATTTTACAAAATAATAGTACAACAATTTATCATAAATAAACATAACTTATGCGAATTCACCACTTTGGATGCTGCTCCTACTATGTATGTGTAGGAATTTAGATGAATTCCATGAGGGTACATCTCCAACTGAGTTCATACTTTTTTCTTAAAGAAAATAATAGACAGAGGAGTGATAAATGTGAATCTATTTAATTTCGATATTTTTTTCCATAACGCAAGACAGCGAACTAAATGGTACAACCGTCGAAAGAAGAGCAAAACTCTCGTTATCTTTTTCGATTTACGTCAGTGGTCTTGCCGTTTCGTGGGTGTTTTAGGCACCTAACCCGTGTCATGCCGTCTGCGCCGAGGACAGCCGCGATTAATATTCAATTAGGGGCCGTTCGGCCATTCATCAGTCGGTGTAGTGTTAACTTGTTCGCTTGGATAGGACATGGTTATTTTAATAGGGTTAAAATTTATGAGTGTTTAATAAAGGACCCCTTGACCCTTCTCTTTAGCTAGAGTTTTCTTTAGGGTTTTCTTTTAAATGTTGTAATAATTTCTATCTTGCACAGAAACACCATATTCTTGAATATTATTTAAGAAAAACCCCTTCATGTGCCTTGCAACTTAATTAATTATACAAAATAATATCTATACTTCATTTATAATAACATTAGAAAAAAAAACAGGGGTGCTAAAATTAATGACAATTTACAATTGACGTTTCCACGACGATGACATACCTGAGTATAACCTAGCAAAATTGACAACTCCTTTCGCCACAACGTAAGTATACAGTAAAAATGTGTACGGATAAAAACCCCCGCTTCTTTCAGATTTTTACATCGACAATATAGTTTGCTGCAAGACAAAATAATGTATTTAAGCAAAACCCTCATAAATTCTGAAGTTACTTTTCTTTAAATGGGAGCAATTAAGTATGACAGCTGCTCTATATAAGTTGATTTTATTAAATTCGTCTTAAAAGTAATAACAATGTTAAGTACTTTCACAACAAAGTGTACCCTGAAAAGAACCTTTTTTACTTATGTCTAATGCATAATGAATGGAGTATAAGTGAATATAGTTTTGATTATTTAGCATTTTACAATCCTGTTTACGTACCTCAAGAAGGAGATCTAAAAAATCCGAATTTCAAACCTCGAACGGCCACCCAAAGTGTAGAAGACGCGGGTTTGACTCCCGCTTAATATCTTCTCAATACTTATTCATGTTACGAAATTCGTTTTTTTTAGTTTTCTGTCTTAAAATAATTGACTGCTCAGGTAACCAGCATATTTTATTTTTTTTACAATCTGTCACGAACGTCATCACTTTGGCCAAAGTCAAGATTGAAATCTACTGTAGATAGTTGAGGGTTTGCATAAGTCTGACGCTTTTCTTCTATACACTTAAGTTAGCTCTTGATTTAAGAATTAATTTTTAATGGACCCGTATATTACATACTCGTATTATTTTTATTACTTCTATTCTTTACCATATTCGAGGTGCTTTTGCATTATTGCATACCTAACTATGAATTATAATGTTACTTTACATGTTGGCGTATGCAGATTGACGAATATTTAAGAAAATTAACATGCAACGGTCAAATAATCGAGCGAGAATTAAACTATTGAGGAAGTCTTAAGCTACAAGAGTCGGCAGAATTTGTTTTATATGAGGTAGTATTCGAAAACTGGTCTTGCAAGCTATTCACTCGAATAAACACCCATCAGCATATTTAATTGGATTAAAAACAGAGCTAACTATAACATCATTAAGTGCTAGACACGTTTTTAATATAGTATTCTGGAAACAGCTTGTAATTAGGATAATTCTGAAAGTAAAGTTTCACTTCAGCCTTACAATACTTTACAAAATCTTCTGTGTAAACAGTCGAATTCCAAGAAGGTTTTATGAAGTCAGAGATCCATCAACATCAGTGACATCACAAATACTGAATAAATAAAATTCCACAATATTTAAATGAACTATATAATTAACTATATTTAAAAAACATATTGCAAAATGGATCTTACAACTGCAGCATAAAGTGCCCCTATGCAAAGTTTGATGTGAACGCCTTGTCCAAAAAAGCCTTTTTTATTAAGATAAATTTAATCTAGCAGCTAATTTTAAAAAAATCTTCTCGATTGTTTTATTATAAATCAGGAATGTTATTTCACACCACACACTGTCACATTAAGCCATTTGGCGTAAATATAACATTTCGTGGTGAATTAATGAGAATTAATGATGTTCATTCAATCGTATTAAAAAAAAACTGTTGAACGAAATACAAATGAATAAGCACCGTTATGATTAATTCAAGTTCTAGTAAATGTTTATCTCTGTAACTTACAGTGTCTAAAAGATAAACTGTGTAATGGACACGAGTTGCATAATTTATTTCGTTTGTGAGAGGGGTAACGAAATTTTGCATTCATTTGCCAACATCCCGGTGCTAAGCACTGTGTACGACGCAACTGTAGTTTCATTTCCTCTTTTCCTTTTATTTAACGTGTTTTAGTACGGACATTAAATTACTTTTTGGAAACAGGTGATTCGTTTAGCTTCTGCTGACTTTGTTGCCTGTGAAGTTGGGTAAACGGGATGTTAAGCATACAGTTTATGCACATTTTACAAGGCTTAAACTTGCTATGGGCCAAAGGGCACAGCCGCGTAAGCCTGTGGTAGATTTGGGGCAATACAGCATTAAAAAAAATGTAACAATTCTCTGACTAAATGTAAGCCCGTAAGCCCATATTATATGACTTATAGTGTTTAATAACATATAAGTAGGAAGTATGGTAAGATAATTATAATGGGATTTTTTTCGTTTTTCAAAAATAATTACTGCGAAACAAAAAAAATACCATAAACGCTACAAGCTGTCCTATAAGTTCCTAGCCAGCTATTATCAAAAGGATTTCTAATATAACCTTGACTAAACACGGAACGGTCGTATAATGGCGAGATACGGACTTTTGTGTCGCAATCATCGCCGTTGCTGCAGTAAAACCCTCCATAAGACCGGCATGACACCTCCACAGTTCTCCGTAACTGGAGACTGAATTTGAGACTTAAAACTAATGCTATTTACTAGATAATTGTTCACTTTTCATTCAGGCATTTGCATGGTTACGAATATATGCCACCAATAGATATCGATACTAAAAAATATTTTACCGTTCGTCTGCATCCGAGTATGAATTCATTTTTAAACAGTTAAGATTCGTCGGCTTTAATTTTCGTATTTTTTTATTCATCAATTAGTCATTCATAATTATCGTACACAATGTAGCGTAAATTAAATGAACTAATATTTCTGTTAAAACATTATATTTTATCTTCCATGTAAAATTTACTTGATCTACATATTTTAATGTAGAGTTGTAACTATTGCCTTTGGCTCCTTTTTCTTACAACGCTTTATACGTGATAGGTGGGAGGGAAAACTAATTATAAAACTTTCATAGCTCTTAAACATATTTAGAAACCATGAAGATTGAAATAACTTATGTTTTAAAAATGTATAGCTCGAACTACCATTAATTATCCAGAGACCAAACTTGATTTCACCTCTTTAGAACTTTTTGTAGGGTCGGCAGGTCCTTACTTTCGAGATCATCTTGTTAGAGAAATCAAACGAACATCTAAGACCCAACGATTAATGGCTGAGCTCAACAAGGGGATGTTCATGCCTACTTAGAGACGCTTGGGTTAGGATTTTCAGAACAGATTTTCCTGGTTAAGAGTTTATTTACACAAACCAATTGGTATATAGGTACTTGTTTTTTTTTTCCTTTTAGATTTTAGATCCATTATTTTATTCTTAATAACCATAAGAACATATTAACAAAATAGGACTGATTTTATTTGTTAAGTTATGGTAAAAATGTGATCTGTAATATGCATGGTTTGTTATAGCTTACACTACCCAAATTACCTGAAGATTTCAAGCCCTTCTTAAAATTAACCCCACAAAGCTACGATATGCAACTGAAAGAGACAGTTATAAGGGCATTTTTGTTTTGGATGATGTTTGAGAATTTAGCAACAGCAAAGCACTTTTGTCCTCTCAAAAGTTTTCTCAGTACATGATATTACCGTATGACTGACAATTTCTATCGCAGTAAGTTATTGAATGAGGAAGGTAACCGATTACTTGTTCAAATTTCATTTGACCGAAAACGGTTGATCGACGTCTTTATTTCTATTTGTATTGTTTGCCAGATTTTTGAACCATCGAAATATCATTTGACATAATTATCATTTTATCGAACTACGTTTCACCGATTTTCAAAATTACTTTTGACTACTGGCTGATGTCTTTTTTGAACTTTTCTCATTTGGCTGATGAACTTTAGTGATACTTTACTTCACCGATACAAAATTTTTCCGAATATTACAATAAGTAAAGCTGGCTTGGATCCGTAAAAGGTAGACCCCGAGTTGCCGTGATACTAGTCTGCCCTACACTAGAGTGTAATTCAAGAGCCGGAAGCGCTGAGAGAGGGCAGGCCTCGCCCGCTGTGTCAATCACAGGCACCCGTGCGTTAAGATGTTATGGTGGTTACCAATGAGGAATTAAGCTTTATACTTAGTTCATCACGGTAATCTGAAACTTGTATTTACCAGTATGAAATTCATGAAGTTCAAAGAGAGTACCAGTGCACCATGTTGGTAATAAGTAGCTACCTCGCATGGTCGCCGGCGCCGATGCATAATGTATGCAGCGGCGCCGGCGACCACACGCCACACGCGGCTTAATAACTTCGTAATCGATAAACATGACTTGTGGATTTGCCACAAGGTGACATTCAGTCTACATTATCGTGTAAGTAAGAAACAGATTACTTCACAATTTTATTACATTCAAATTATTCTTCTTATCGTGTCGAAAGGCAACGCTACACTACGTGCGACCAGAATTCCACTTGTACGGCATTATTGCTGGCACACATGAGGTCCCCGCATGTGCAGCTAGGGCACGAACGAAGGGCATAGTAAAAGGTGGCTCATATTTTGTGGGGAAACGCCACACTGGCATGCATTGTTTGCGCTGCCCATGAAACCCCATCTACACAGGCCGTACTTGATTCAAATTATTTACTGCACATTTTTGGGACATGACCTTCTGATCCAAAACTAATACATGTTAGAAGCCTCTTACATACTAGTGTATGTAAGAGACGTTTCAAAATTGGGTAGTTCGTACTAATTTTGAATCGTCTTTTAAAGTTAAGGAGCCATTACATTGATCCCATCAAATACCATTAGAAATTAAAGTGGCAGCAACACTGGCAGATTGTTAATAAGTATCTCTTGCGCTCATAATCAGACTATATTTGTCAATAGCACCAATGGACCGTTGAGTCCATTTGTTAAAGCAATTATTGTGAGAACAGCTAAAAATCACACCCAAGTTATAACGTACAGAGATGAATAAAGTTCAAAGAAAGTATAACTGGTGCAACATGTTGGCCGTAAATAGCAACATCACCTTCAACGTGCCGCTGCGAGCGCATGGTCGCCGGCGCCGCTGAATAATGTAGATATGGAGAGCGCCACACTGGCCCAAAAACTTCGCGGTCAATAAACATCAAATTTGCCATGAGGTGAAGTTCTTGGTCCTACGAGGAATTGAGTACTACACTCAAGGCGGTTTTTCTCCTGCTAAAAGTTGCGCAAGAACGCGAACTATAAGAATGAAAAGTGGTAAACATTCAATAAGAGAATTTTTTATTTTTAGCATTAAACGATGCTGTTTTTCTACACAAAGATAGAAACTAAAAAAATTCGACCTACTCCTGGGACTCAAGTTGGATTCGACCCCGCGACCTATCACAATCCGAGTGACTGCTCTTCCAACTAAGCTACCGAGGCTGTTAATAGACCTGGCGAATATATCTAGTGTATTTTACGTTATGAGCCACGTTGTTTTATCAATGTTATAGGCAAGCGCCTTATAACGCCGCTTGAGTCTCAGCATCAGGTCATTTTTTTCTAGATTCTATCTTTGTGTAGACATTCAATATTCAAAAGAAGGATTTTTTGAGATATTCATTGTTCAGTTTAAAAAAAATGTTTTGTTTCAAAAAACTGATGCAATTAATATTTCGTCCATTATTAACTTAAAATGCCTCGCGCCTCGCGACAAAAAACCAACACGTTTGTTTACTTGGATCTTACTTGGATACTCGATAAGCGACTAGCTAGGCGCCAAGCGCGCATTGCGGCCGGTCGCAAACGTTGTAAGCCGTTCGTTTTAATTCGAAAAAAATATGTTCTGGGTCAGAGGTTACAAAAACGGGTTTTTCGCGACTTTCAGCAAAATGGTAAGTTTTATTTTAAGATTAGGTTGAACAAAATTGTAGCTCAGATAATTATCTATAGAAAATGTCCTAATACTTTTTTTACTAAAAGCCACGGTTGCTGAGATATAACGATTCAAAAAGTTGGAAGAGTTGTAAGCGTTAAAATCGTTATATCTCAGAAACCGTGGCTATTAGGAAAAAAGTATCAGTACATTTTCTGTAGATAATTATTTGATATACAAATTTGTCTTAACTAATCTTAAGATAAAACTTAGGTACTATTTGGCTGAAAATCGCGAATATTTAGATTTCTTGACCATTGACCTAAAATATATTTTTTCCAGGTGTCGAATCGATGAGGACTTTTGCATTTCACATAAGATAGTATTTTGACAATCCTACCAATTTTGAGCTGGGTGCGAATTATTGTAAGCTCACTTCTATTTTTGGTCTAGCTGCTCGCTAGGTAACTCGCTAAGCACTAGCTAGGCGCTAAGCAAGCCGCATGTCTGTGCGGACGTGGCCTTAAATAAAAACGTCAAGATGCAATGGGGTAACGAATCTTCGAACTATTTTTACCAATGAAACCAAAAAACTCAAAGTTATTTGGTCGGTGTTACCGGTGGTTGCTAAAATAACCACCTACCTTCATCTTTTTAATTCATTGTTTTTCTAGTGAATAATGAAATATTATTGTTAAAAATAGATTATAACGTAAGAATAAACAACGTTGACGGCTCGGATTCCCGGTAAAACTCGAACGAGTTTATGTGGTATCTTATTACCTTTTTTAATTGTTAATGTATTTGCTGAATAAATAAATAAATTAAATTAAAAAATAAATTAAATTTGTAAGCTGCCTTGGTTTGAGTGATTTTTCAGAACTCGGAGATAGCAACGTTGGGTTTCCTCTATCTATCAAAACTAATGGTCTTAAATTTATTTGGCTTGACATAACACACTCGGCATAATTCATATTGTCATGTCCAATCTGGACCCAATAAGTAACTTATCGAGTTCAATTAACTGCTTGAATTGAATTCTTTTAACGAATATTTTAAAGATATAAGAATTATATTTAAGATATATAAAATGTAATTATACATTGGCCGTATTCGACGGCTAACTATTACTATGACAGAATTTCACTTCGCTGTTACCATCCGCTGTTGTACATAACAATATTATGAATCAAACTGTTCTTCCATAAAGTGAGGATCCACCAACATTGAGTCATACAAAAACGCAAGTATTCCGCAAATTCAAGGTTGTCCTAGGTGTCGCCCTACAATATTATACAATATTGGTAGGACCATACGCCGTCAGACGTTTAAGGTTGTAAACATACGGAGTATTGTGTTAATAGAAGATTCCAAATAATTGTTTTCAGATGATATCCTTAGATCTTAGGGAGGGAGGATCTTAGGAGGTTTATAGTACTCTGCTGACTCTGCTATCAATTAAAATCTGACCCAATCAGACATCCCACAAATACAATCAAGTAACCACAAGTCAAGGAGATTAGGATCCACTGTACAAATTATAGTGAAAGATAAGTTCAAGATTTAATTTCAATAACAACAAAAATAGGTTTTTCCAATTCAGGGCATTGTGATGAAGGCAACATTTCCTTTCAGCTCTTCGATTAATCAGCACAGGAAATAGCACTGGCGTTATGCGACTAATTTATTATCGTCTCAAGCATTTTACCTTATCCACGAATGAATTTTTCTCTTTGACTTAAAGAGACTGCTAAATGACCCGAGTTCTCTTCTATATTCGAATCTTTCATATCTTAATTGCGTAGGGTTGCGGTAATTTAGAGAACTTATCGACGCAAAGCTTTACCGTGAATCTTCGTTGAAGCGGTGATCTAATCCGTTTTTTTTTGATGTTGTATATATTTACAGTTTGACGGCTTTTCGGGTTTAAAAGATTTATTTCTCAAAAGAATTACAATTCACTTATATGAGAAACTTAAAGAACTATACAAAGTGAGTATCGAACACAGATCAACAAAAATAATACAATGCATAGCGACGGTAGTTCAATATTAAACTTTGAATCTGTTGGTCTGCTCTGTGCGAACCGTCGTTATCGTTAGCTTTTAATTGGCTAACCTAGGTAACGGTCTGGTTTGGTAAGGATCGTCAATGTCGATATCCAACTGAAGGTTAAGTTAATCTTGTGGAAGGTTAAAAATTAAACAAACAATATGATGACTTTTCATTAACGTTTTGCTTTCGCAGATTATAAAGACTGAACCCTGATAGATACTAGTAAACGAATGATTTGTACTAAAAGTTCGAGTACATCATATTTTTTTCTCTATCGAAAGAAACAAAAACAGCTGTCTACTGAATTAAGCATTCCACAACATTATTTTTATACCAAAAGGCTTTTATCCTAACGGTTGATAATAATTAGGTTGGCCAGTCGCCTAATATCGCCGACTACCGCTGCTGTTCTCACTATTAAGCAGCTTACGACCGCTGTAAATTGTCTAGAGCTTGTTGTGAATAAGTAAGATGCCATTAATATATTTGTTAAGCGTTTTCGCTTATTGTTATTGGCGGTTATTGTTTCACTAACGTAGAAATGCATTAAGAGGATAGATAGCTTCAACATGATTTGCAATTCATTTTTAATTACACTTCTTGTAATGGTATCGAAGTAGGGATTAACATATCCCTGTTTTACGAGGTACCACACAAGGAAATAAGCCAGGGGCGTCTCCCAGCACACTCAGACCCGAGTGAATTCAGAAAATATTGTTTCCTGAATTGACCTGACCGGGAATCGAACCCGGGACACTACGGAAATCGAGGCGAAAAACCGTGCTACAGCGCACTACGCCAAATGTGTCAATGTCTGCCTCAGAAGGTACAGTAATCAGCCTAAAACCTGGAAGTCTTCTGTTCAAATCGCAGGTCGATCAGAGTATTTGTGAACCCAGATCCCCATTTGGCAAGCGATGTGAGTAACTCAATGGTAGCGACGACTTGGTTTTTATCATCTTTTCCGACCAGTGCAGTGGGACAATATAAAAGCTATTTAACATTGACAATAAAATAGATTTTTAGGTAAGTGATTGTTAGGGTCATAACTAACCCTAAAGTAAACTACCTAACCAGGTCTGAGGAGTGACAGAAACCAGACCAACTTAAGCTCTGTTTTTGTAACATTTGTGGCTCCTAGGATACAAACATACTGTAACGTGACTATTACAGTTGTATTCAACCTGAATTGTTCGGGGTACAAAACAAAAGGAGTGATGACTATGAATGAAGATCTTTAACGGAAATAATGTATCCAATAGTTCGTTGGCCTTTGAAATTTGATAACAATATTGCAATCTAACATACGTTCGATTTCCTCTCATTCTTCGATTCCAGTAACAGGTGCGACGTATTAAATTAAATGGGTTAAGTTTTTTCATTTTCCAATGCGCCATTGATGCGAACAGTGAGTGGAACATGATGGATAGTCGTCCGGACATGTCGAGTCATGTCCTCAACCGGGGCTTAGCCGGATTGGACGCCGTCCCCCGTCAGTTAGAGATTTTAGTTTCCAAAACATTGGTTAGTGCGGACAATTGATTGGAGTCGCTTTGCAAGATTTGTTGGATTTGAGCTGCCACGCTTTATCGACAGGATCAATTGGTTGAATTGCAGCAAGACTCAGCATACTTAATCTAAAAATACGTGGAGCTTTCGTACACATTGCCGTTCCCTCATTTCTTTGTCTGAGGTCAGGATTCCACCAAAGCAGAGAGGAGGCCTTTTGTCGGCAAGAGAGTCTATCAGAAAATGTTATTTCTTGATTAGTACTGAAACCTCTTGACGATATCTAAGTGAGAAACACGTTACTGCATAAACATATGTAGATCCAAAAACATCTAAGAAATTGGTTTAATTTGATGGATATAAAATTAGGACAATTATACCCTTAGAAACATTATCCCATACCTTTTACATAATTCCTTTGTAAAACTAGCTATAAAGGTGGATTGGACACCTGTGTTCAAACAGGAAACCGCAGTCTTTTTGTAAAAGGGTCCATAATGAGTTGAATTATTTAACACACCTACCATGTCCTCGCTCGCACCCGAAGCAGTTATCTTAGTCTCAAAGGCACAATGCTTCGTGGAACGATGGACATTCATTTGTTTTATCTCACACAGCGACACTTTGTTACGTTTTCGCGATGGAAGAATATCAACGTGCAGCAAAATACATAATATGCAAAATATAAGCTTGGGGAAAAAGATTGGTTATGTATGAACTTGTAATAAAATCTCTTTATGGCTATACTATTATACTTGTATATGGCTGGTTTTGGTAGCATTAGAAGTTTAAATTTTAAAGAAGATAATTCCAAATTCAAATTAGGAAAATGTGTGATTTTCATTTGTTTTTCTTACTGTCAAGATGAGTGAATCTAATGAAGAAATTCGATACATTTTAAAATTTTACTACAAAAAAGGTAAATGCAACGCAAGCCACGAAAAAAATTAGCTTTGTTTATGAACCTAGTGCAGTGTCTGTGAGAGTAGCACAAATTTTCGTTTTCAATCCGGAAATTTTGATGTCAAAGATGCGCGTCGCTCTGGTCGCCCTACTACGGATAAAATGGATGCCATTTTGTGGAGTGGAGCAAGATCGGCATATCAGTAGTTGCGACGTAGCTGAAGAACTGGGAATTGACCACAAAACAGTTATGGCGCATTTGAAAAAAACTGGGTACACAAAAAAGCTCGATATTTGGGTACCTCACGAGCTCACTGAAAGGAACCGAATGAACCGTGTACTCATGTGTGATTCTTTATTACGATGAAATGAAACCGAACCATTTTTGAAGAAGCTGATAACTGGTGATGAAAAGTGGATCACGTACGACAAGAACCTGCGAAAAAGGTCGTGGTCAAAGGCCGATCAGGCTTCACAGACTGTGGCGAAACCCGGGTTAACTCGCAACAAGGTGATGCTGTGTGTGTGGTGGGATTGGACGGGCATTGTTCATTATGTTACCACCAGGCAAGACTATTGATTCTGAACTCTACTGCAAACAACTGATGAGATTAAAGCAAGAAGTTGAGAGAAAGCGGCCGGAATTAATCAACAGAAAGGGTGTGGTTTTTCATCATGATAACCACTCATCAAAAATTAAGAGAGTTAGGCTGGGAGGTGTTAATGCATCCGCCGTATAGTCCTGACCTTGCACCTTCAGATTTCTACCTTTTTCGTTCTATTCAGAATTCTTCAGGCAGTGTCAGGTTAACATCACGAGAGGACTGCCAAAACCACTTGTCGCTGTATTTTGATCAGAAGGCTCAAAATTCCTATAGCAATGGAATCGTGTCCCTACCTACAAGATGGCAAAAAGGAAACGAACCTACATACTTAAGTTACATGTAAATAAACTACACTAAATCTGTTTTGAAATTTCTTAAAATATGCGAAGAAACTTTTTCCCTAACCTATTATATATTTCATACCAATGGTAGAAAATGGTTTTACCCTTTTTAAGCAAACCTTATTCAGGTTGTCGACAAAACTAAAGTACTTAATCAAACTTATTAATGTACACAACGGTTATAGTAGCACTATTTTTGCTGATTCGTATGTAGTCAATGTTCGAGATTCGTCACCAAAATGGATACTTGTTTACAAGAAATGAATACGTTGCATTTTTATCCGCTGATCAGTTATTTTGCCGATTCAAAAAGCGAAAACATTAACAGAAAATAAGTGTTACAATGGCACTATGGCAGTTTTTAGAAAATCATGAAACATTTAAAATGCTTGTTATCATATTTATTTCGTTTTTTTCTATCTTTAGACATTTCTTCAAGTTAAGAATATTGTGAGTCTGTGTTGCTGCCAACCGTTTTATATATCGTGGCCTCAATAAGCGCCGTCCAAATCTGTTCTGTTTGGTAAGTAAGTACTACCCCGCAAGGTCACTAAACACAAATTTCGAAGATGTTTACTTTCAGCTTATATAATCTGTTCTGTTCATAAACAGAAGTTGAACAAACAACAAACTGGGAGTACATCCGACATAGCGAATTGTCAGCCAGTTGCAAAAGTTATCAAATTAACTCTGTAAAAAACAACGCTTTCAGTAAAACTTTTTAGTGCTTGTTTTTGTCGGAAAAATGGAATTTATTACAGATTTGAGTTCTAGGTTGTTTGTAAGTATCTATAGTTACATCAACAACTTATGTTTCTTCCACATTTGAAAATCGTAGTAAACAGCACTTGGAAGGCACCATCACGTGACTTGTAGGAATATTAGTGAGACTATTCTGTGAAATACCGATATTTTCGAAAGATATTCTCAAGTCAAAAATAACTTTTTTCTGCTGCAGTTCATGCAGCAGAAAAAAGAAGACAAATGGTTGAGTCAGGGCTACGATTATTTTATGTTCCCTGCGGTAAGGGGACAATAATACTACCGAGGTATCCCTGCCTGTAAGAGGCGACTAAAAGGGCCATTGGGGTCGCGAAGCGCACGCGGGGGGGGCCTGCGTGTGTTTCGGTTTGCGATCCCGAGGATGACGGTAACGCGTGTCTTCGGACACAGTGGTCTGTGTTATCTTGCACTGGAGTTGAGCTTGCTCCTCCCGAGGCTGGCTTCCAGGCGGCCTTGCGCGCCGAAGGGTCCTGCGAGGAGTCTCTCCCTCGTGGGGATCCCGGGTCCCTTCTACTCTGCGCCGAAGATGACCACCGTCAGGTTTTAGTGGGTAGGGGTCTCTGTTTTCCCAGGAGTTCCAAGTCCCACATATCCCAGGTGTCCCGCACCTAGGGCCTTGGGAATGCCTAAATGCATTTCCTGACGCAAAAAAAAAACAAAAAAAGTGCTACGAGTATAACGATGAACGGAGCATTATTTCAACGGGCCATTATCATTATTTCAACTACATGTATAGGTAAAACTGATATCTAAAAAATACTCACTAATATGTACTGTTCAATATCACATCATCATAATGTCTATACAACTTTGAATAGTGCTATATAACGTTATAATAACTCTTGGTAAGCACCAAGAATTTTAATATCTTACTTACAGAACACAAATTTTAGCATTGTCTCAAATCATACTATGCATTGCATCATACATCATATAATGACAATTAGCCAGAAGAATCCCACTGCTAGACATAGCCCGCCATCCCTAGATTTCATTTCACCTATTCAAAGTTTTTTAAACATGACCCTCCTCCCTAAATAGGAATATATTTAATGCCAATTCAAGCTCAATTGTCGCGTCCACTCAAAACTAACTACCAACAGCAAAACAACAGCTGTATAAAGCTTCCCGATGTATTTACAAAGAGCACTTTCCGCTTTTTTCCGTTCCCCCTTGTTTCCTGCGATGAACATTAACCTGTTCAAAAGCTGAAACGACTCCCCCGCTGAACCACTCGTATAAAAGTTTTGTTTTTCAGCACTGAAAAATGCATCGGACCCATTTCAGCGCGGTCGTGACGGGGTGCGCCCGGTATTTTTGGCTGCAAAGTGCGTATTTTGTTTTAAACTTTCAAAGGGTGTCAAGGTCAATTTATTCACGTAAACAGTGGCCAAACATAATCTGCATCGTGATTGTTGTGAGTGGTGTTTTAGGGCGCTCAAGCCTTTTGTTTAGAAATATTAGTTTGGAATTAGTCAATTATACCGGATGATTTCAGACGGAATGAACGTAAAAATGTTACAGCAAACTCGATGGATGATGTTAAAACTATCTTACTAAAAACTCGAATTTATTAATTAGCTATTTATTTATGAATTAGATTTTGTACATAGAGAGAAATGACACCAGATTATTGTCCTCCTTAGTTTTCAGTCAGTTAAAAATACAAAAAATCGGGTAACATACATGGGGTATTTTTGGATAACCCTGAGTGTGAGGAAGCTTAAAAAAATATTGACGTGTATGTTTGGACCACCCTGTATATGAATTTCCGTCTATGTAATGACTGAAGCAAAATTATTACGTAAATAGTTTCTACATCACCAAGATTTTGTCTCATACTCGTAATTCATATTTTCATATTTATTTATTTGCTTGTCACATGGTTTTACAGATGGAAAAATAAAAGCCAGTACATTAAACACATGGCACCCCGTTGACACACATGTCAACTAATGATTCTATTTCGTAATAAATTTCACAAATCACAACAAATTAAAATAATGTAAACATAAAACGTAGTCAGTGAAAACAAATCCCAAATCACCAATCGTTAATACACAAACACGCACTTAACCATACAAACGTGGGTAATACTGTGATTGCGGCGTCCATGAACATTCCTAACCTAATTCAGGACCGCAGCAATATATGTGCGGGTTTATCCCAACAACTGCTAAAATGTTAGGTGTTTGACATATAATTTCAGGGCATATTACCGCATGAATGGGCCTCCTGAGCCGAACGGGCCAAACAAACGCGACGTTGCAAAGGGCCTCTTTGCTCAAAACGGAGCTTCGTAATCACCACTGTGACTACAAGCGAAGCAGAAATGTACTCAACAACAGTTCTCAGAGAGAACATAATCACTTGACAACAAAGATGATGGTATGGCAAGGGTAAAACTAATGTGTTGGCGTAAGAAGCACAGCATCGCGAAGATAAACATGCAGTCTTAGAAGAACCAAACTTGATAATAATTATAGTATAATTTATCGATTACGTTTCAAGGGAATATAATATGAACATACGAGTACCATACTATGAACACTTTTATCTAATCTGTATAACATTATGGAGTACAATGAAGTATTGTGTTTTAAGCTTGTTGCTTTCGGTTTTTTAGTTTAAACACTTCTCTTCGTCTCCCGCACCTATAGGTGCTAAGCGACTCACCCCCGTTTCCACAAACGCCAATTAAAAGTTGAGCACACATCAATTAGATGCTGACAGGGCAGCATCATTTCTATTAACATGATCACGCCATCAAGTTTGATCATGCCAATGGGAATGAAAGGGATAGCTATACATGTAAGGACTTTGAATGACGTTTCTGGATTCGGGCTTAGCTTCAGTTTGAGTTCCAAGATGACCAGTGAGGGAAAGGGTTGCATAGCTAGATGGAAAACACGTGAGAAATATGCCTAGAAATGTTGGCTGAAGTCTGTCAGAGGCTCACCATCTATAGTTTCAATACTTACAAAATATTTTTACAAAATTTTAGGTTTCGTGAGTGATTTTATTTTGAAAAATGACTGAAAACTGTAATTAATTGTTTCATTTATTTAGTCCCTCATTTATTACAAAATAACAATACCTTAATTTCGTTAAGTTATTAGTTTATCTTTTACATAGTTATTGTCAAAAAGGAAGCTTATGACAGAATAGCTTACGGCAGAATAGTTTATTTTTCGTAACTTTTATTTTAGTTAAGAATTTTGATAATTTTTAGAAGCGTGCAATCCCCGGGGGTTTCACTCGCCCATGGTGTCGACCTTCAAAAAACTTTAGTAGCTGTATGGTATAAGGTATCAGGTATGGCAGACAAATAGACAAAGAACCCCACCTTATCAGATGTTTCGTCAAGAAACCCTAAAGATGTAGTTATTTCAACAGGTTAAACTGGCAATTTAACAGCCTCTCTGAAGGTCTGCTCCTAACTATCAGTCGTCTTATAAACATGTAATGTTGCAGCATATTTGATTTTGTATCAAGAATGTTATTTTGTAATTATCCGGCCTGTAAATTAATAATCAATGTATTTTTCCATTTTATCCAATCCAATCGACAACGACAACGATTTTACCTTTATTTACAAAGGATTTTTTTTCATCAAGCTGCGATGATTTAATGTCTTAAAGAATTTCCTTTTATTTTCTCTCAATACAGTCCAGACGAGGGCAGTCAAGAATAATAGTGGGATAGTAAAAATATTATTTTTGCCGCTAATGGAACACAAAAAGCCTTTTTCACTTCTTATGCTCTAAAAGAACGCCAATATAGCCCTACGAAGCGGGACTAAAGTGACCACTTTAGTCTAGGGCGTGAAAAGTAATAAGTTTTTTAATTTCCTTCATGTGACATAAACAAACTCAAACAGCCAGTAAATATACTATTATCTGTGGAGTAAGGACCATCTTCATTGCGAAAATGTTGAGGGTTTTAGTTCCATGGTTTGTCCGCAAAGAAGGTGGCACCATGTGTTTTAAATTGTGAATCTGTGACTGGTTTAGAAAAAAAAACTGACTGCGAAGCCGCGAAAAATTAAAAAAATTTCTCGAATGTAAATGTGTTCGATTGTAAATAAATTTATTAGGAATGTCCAGTCACAGTGAAGAGTTTGACGTCGAGCAAAGAGCAAAAGCCGAGCAAAGAGATAATCTTTTGCCGCCAAGATCGCGAAAGATTTACCTAAAAACTTACGAAAGTTTTTATGGACTGGAGTAATAAGAAAAATTTGTGAATTTTATTTTACTAAGAAATATTTATTAAATGTTTTTGTAAATTGACTATTTTCTCGCACTCAAAGTGAAAATTACAGTTTGCACCTCGAGACTAAACGCCAACTTAATATACCCTCGGTTACGTCAAGACTCCCTCGCACGCTCGGGAGTCAAACCACCTCTGCTAAATTATGGCTTCGTTTAGTCCCTCGATATAAAATATACTATTTTATCAACACTAGTACGTCTACCACGAGTTGCAGCTTTAAATTTACGTTATCGTTCGCGTAAAAAAATATATTGGGATGACACATGACATGACATGACAATGTCAAATCCGAATACATTTTTTTACGCGAACGATAATGTAAAGGATAGTGCCTATTCGCCCATACATTGCTGCCTACGAACCAACAATCATGAAAAGTACCTCTTAAGGTTCATAAATACGTACACTTTAGTGTCACAACGTAGTTTATGGACGGACACTTCTGAGTAATCGTTAGTTATCAAAAAACTTATTTTTTTTTGAGGTTATACTTAATAATATATTGCGAGGTTTCAATTACGTGGGTGGGACTAATGTTCTTCAAGCACACATTCTGTCGATCTTCTAGTAACCATGAAACCACAAGCTGAGCCACAATAATTCACACAAAATATTGGTTTCGTTACGATGATCTTAAATTCGTAGTTATTGCCGAGTTAGCATATTTGCAGGTTAAAAAGGCCGTAAATCTAGGCAAGTAGGTCACTATACAGTATATACACATATACAGCGCTATCAATGTGCGTTTTTTAAGCCGATTTGTAAGAATATAATTACAAAAACAATAACACAGCGTTGCAATAATTTAAAAACGAAAAACATGCCGGTATTTTTTTTGTGTTGAAGTGTCACCCAAACGTCAATGACTTTATCTTTTTTGTTTGGCTTTGCACAAAGCTGATTTAAGCCAATGTATAATCTAACCTAAAATAAGAAATCGATTAAACATCTATCGAATTGACATTATTGTATTGTTACTCATTTTTAAGAGCCTTTTTAGTAAGTTCACAACTACATTTTCTTGCACATACTCGTACATGGTTTCTTTTGTCGATACGAAGTAAATTTAAATATTGTTGCGATGGCTAAACAGCAGAGGGCCAAGACGAACAAAAATGATGGTATTAAAAAAGTTTTCTCACGATGAAATCTTTTAAGTATATTTAATTTTGATATCAAAAACCAGAACTGTCCGTGACAATCTAATAAATAAACATGCGCCAGACAACACACCTCTTGCCATGGTCTCGAAGTAGGGATAAATATCCCTGTATTACGAAGTACCAGACAAGGAATTAAGCCAGGGGCGTCTCCCAGTTAATGTGTGCTAGTTATGTCTTAAATCATGCCCAGAATTATTACAAATGTCAAATGTTTGTTGGTTCTTAGGCCAACTTGGGCATGTTCCTTTAAAGTGGAAACTCGTGGTCGACGTATGTACAGACTGTTCCATTTCAATAAACTCCTAACAATCTCACGAAAAGATCAATGTTAAAAACTAAATGGTTAATAAATTTTCCCGAAAGCGAAGGCACATAGCGGTAGGTAATGTTTTTATTTTTAGATTTAAGTTACATCTTCGACTAAAGCTATGAACACAGACATAAAACGAAATATATAACGAAAGTTTAGTCAACTTTTCTGACGTTTGCAACAATATATTGTGCAGTCACGATTGTATTTTAGTGATAGTAATTCTCCATTTCATCTTTAATTTGAATTAAGTTCCTAGGCATAGCAATCATACATTAAATTTACTTGATATTTTACCTCCTTTGCCATAAGTAGAGCTCAGACTAAAGGATGCAGCATCGAAATAAGAGCAATGCACTCCCACAATTCTGAAACGTGAAGTTCACACGACAGCACATCAAGGTTAGCGGGGCCCCATATGCTACACTCCTAAGGCCCATTTTGCAATGGTTTTTAAAGGCTACTATCGTCCGTACGTACTCTGGCGACATTTATTCTGACTAATGTCCGTGACTGGGCTCACCATTAAAAAGGAGTGGCTTTAATTTTTAAAACCATGATAAAATATAACACCAACCGCTTGAATTCTCGATCTTACTCAATGCGAGTTTATAATGGGGAATAATACAATTAATTCTCTGTAACTAGCAATTTACGAGCTTGGAGTAAATAAAAGTTTTTATAAAATTTCTGGCACTTAGTCTTTAAGCCAAATTGGAGGTCTTGATTGGTAAAATATCTCAACTTTTTTCTATGAATAATCAAGTCAACTCACTATTGGAGTCAATTTTTCATGAGAACCAAAGTAGTTGACATAGCTGTTCGCATAATCAAACAAGACACATCGTTCGCAACCGCACCACGAATTAAAAGACGCAGCATTTGGAAGGCCTTCAACCAGGTGGACCGAAGACGGTTTGGGCCGTTTGAAGCCGTTGGATACAAACGGCCCAAACCGTCCTCAGTAGTGTCGTATGTGTAGGCCTGTGACTTCCAAGGGCTGTTAATGAGGATTGGTTAGTTTTTGAGTTTTGCTGGTTGGAAATCTTCGCTTCTAGAGCTGGTATTCACTAACTCCTTGAGTTTCTCAACAACTACCCAAATTAATAATCTTAACGCAACCCGGATGTTAGATTATTATCGCTGTACCAGAATAGCTTCATTAAAACGAAACCTTTACCCATAAAAAAATGGGTAATAGTTATTGTAAAAACAAAACACGCAGCGTAACTCTATTTAAAAACAGGGGAATATTATGGCAGTGCCGCAAATGAAAGAAAAAAGTATATTGGGAACAAAAAGCTATAAATGATAACAGTAACAAATAATAAAAAAAACAGGAAGTTGCTACTAAATACGTTATTGTGAAAATATTTTGAATGTTGAATTTTAAATCGGATGTTGCAAAACAGTGGGGTCCATTTGAGGAATGACAATGATGTAGATTTCTATTTATTATTTTTACTAGATGACCCAGTAAACTTCGTCTCACCAGACAAACTTCTGAACGCACCTATAAATATTTGACAACCAAGTGACCGAGTTTACAGAAGGACCGATCTCGCCTTTTCCAGTATAATTACCCAAACTTGTAGATAGCTAGATTAGCTTAAGAGAATGCTGTTTTTTAAATCTCACCAAAAATATACCAGAGTAATTACTGTATCAAGCATAAAGTAGTAAAAAAAACTCATGAGACCAACGTGATTTGACACTTACATTTTTTTATTTTTACCAATGTAAGTACTTACTAGGGTTTACGGCATGCCCCTCGTCCACCGCGTTCATCGAGAGGTGTAGGAGAACCAGCAGCGATGCTGATAACTGAAACAAATAAAGTTTATTGTAAAAAACTAGCAGGAACGCAGGAACTACACAACCTGATGCCACCCTCTACTTTCTACCACCGGACCACTAGACGCCGGGAGGGCTTCCACTCTCATGTGGTTGACTTTCCACCAATCTGCTCCCAACGGTTTGCTGCCTCTTTTCTGGTCCGTACCGCTAGGGTGTGGAAATCTCTCCCTGCGTCTGTGTTTCCGGATACTTACATCCTTAGTATCTTCAAGGAGCGAGTAAGCATTTTCTAGGTAAAGCGTGTACCACTATCGGCCTCGTTATCGCACAACCAGGCGAGACTGAGGCCAAACGCAAACGCATTTTTAAGAAATTCGTTTTTTGAAGTCAACAAACAATAAGCCCATTTTAGAAATACTAATAAGTCATCATAGAGGTATTATTGTTCGCAAAGTAGTAAGGTGTGTTTTTGTGAAAAAGTGATGTCATTGGACAGACGCAAAATATCCAAAGTAACCTCCGAGACAGATTTCAAAAGCAATTAAAAATCTAAAAATACACATTAAATAAAAAAACAAGTCTTCATTGTACTCTACTTTGTAGTATCAGCGTGAAGTGGGAACACCCAAACATTCCAAAACACGTAATTCCGAATATCATTATTCCGAATTTTATAATTCTGAAACAACAGAATTCCTAATATTCAAGAGCACGAATGTAATTTTTTCGGAAGTAACAAATCCGATATTTGAAATTTCCTAATTTCATTAGTACTACGAAGAATTAAAAATCCGAAGTTTAATTTGTCCGAAAAACGATATTCCGTAATTCAAAATTCCGAAAATTCCTTGCAATTATTAAAAGTTTACATCAAAATACTACAACATATTAAGCTGAAACCAAACTCGCCGTGGTTACCGAATTGTCAGCAAATAATAAATAAAATTAAAATACGGGGAAGCACTGGCGGCTGGGGTTTGCGAAACTTTTTAGGGACCCCGCCTCGCCGCTGAAGTGTTGAGGTCGAGGACCGTGGGATTTTAGTCGGTAGAAGTCCGACATAACCTCGTCGTTCCCCCGGGCGGCGAGGTATCCATGAGGATATAAAAAAAAAGGTAAGAACTGTGACCACCAGAACCGTAATTTCGGCTAAGTAACATGTAAAATGTTTATAAAAATATAATCGATTTCGAATTAGATTTTTTGGAGTTTTGAGTATTTGGCATTCGTATTTATGAAAGATCGGATTATTGTTGATTCGGGATTGTGAAATTCACAATTCTGACTTTCGGACTTATGAACATTCGGAGTTTTGAAATTTCGGATATTTAATATTCGGATTATGATCATTCGGAATTTGGACTTTCCGGATTCTGAATCATTCGGAATTATGAAATTCGGGATTTTGACTTTCGGAGTTATGTTTTTCTGAATTGTGTAGTATACCCGCGTGTAGTTCAAGTTTTGGGAAATGTGAGCTCAGCGAAACCAGTGCTGCAGATACGTGGGTGTTGAAAAGCGTAAATAATTGTAATATTATCAGCAGTTATTACTTTAAAGTCTAACGTAGATGCTAACTTAATATCAGTGGATAAGTTATTGCTACGAAGGCATCTGCAAGAAAATGGGTCACAGGAAGAAAAGTTGTCTGGCCAATATCAAATCCCGGGCGATGTCGACATCATAATTTTATCTCGCTCGAGAATGGCAATTCTGAAACTCCTGTTGAAGGGAAAAGAGAAGTTTTCCACAACTACGGAGGTAGTCAGAAATTGAGAAGGCAAAGGTTTTGTCCACGCTATAATCAAGAGATATTCTTTCCACAACTATGTCTCCTATTGTTTTTAAATGTAAAAAATATCTACTGGTAAATTAATCATATCCTTGGCCACAAGCGATGCTTGCTCACGTATACAAATTCGGTAAGTTATATTTAAATTCATGTAAGGGTAATCGCTGCTTTAGCTGTCAATTTACACTACAATCTTTCATACTCGTACTTATGTTAGACATTCTTAAGATGATGATCATTCAAGTGGTCTACCTAAGGTTTCCGAAACAGTCCAGATGTAATGGATACAGAAATGCGAAGCATTATTTTCTAAGAGAATCAAGGGTAAAATATTTTGTTTTACCCATATTTAAACGCCACAGTTTTAAAGTCTATTCTTTCCTCGCTCCACATTGTTGAATTCACTTCCCTGCTGACACCTTTCATATTTCAAGTCATGTACACTAAAAACTTGCTCTCAGGTACAATGCATCTACTAAATTGCATTAAAATTCCGCTTTGTGCTCGGCCCTGAAGCACAATGAAAAATTAAATTTATTTTCGCAAAACTCCGACTTGAACATAGTTTTTTAATGAATAATCTGGGTGGTTTACGTAGCGTTCCACTTTATGAGGCGAGGGGAATGAATTTTACCCCGTTAAAGTGCTTGATAGTAATCTATGGGGAGTGGTCGTTCTAAGGCTGCTGCGTGTTAGGTTATTAATGGGGGGCATTTAAAACTTTTCCTTTAAAAGTCTAGTTCTTCTGTAATTTTTAATCATCGGTCGTCCTCGTAGAAATGTTCTTGAACGAATTTCATTGTTAGAATTATAATCAATAAACATTATCCTTTCTAGTTTTCACACTAATTTCATTGCTTTTTCTGCTTTCATGGATCAGGTAATGTTACATCTTAAATTTATATCTAAAAGTATTACTTTATGAGGCCTCAAACAGGAAAACCATTATGATTTTTTTGTTTTATTGCCATAGTAGACAG
Organism: Udea olivalis; assembly: GCA_947369235.1. Lineage (NCBI taxonomy): Eukaryota > Metazoa > Arthropoda > Insecta > Lepidoptera > Crambidae > Udea > Udea olivalis. The sequence continues at coordinate 14,515,807 of OX376349.1, read as the reverse complement.
ACAATCTCGAAGATGATTTTGGCTACTGCTACTGTACTAAGGTGTAACTTGTCCATGAAGTCTTATTCATTCTCCTTCTTATTTATAGTTATAATGCTTTGGAAACAATTGTGCAAGAAGCTAGGGTGATGATATTCTGCAGAACAAATCTGTAAGAAATGAATAAATAATAGATTCATCCACCGTGAACCCATTCAACCGCTGCATAGCTTACTGCGGCACACGTAGGTTATTACGTTACAAATGCCATTCATTTCATACTGCATTATTATATAATAGAATGGACTTTCAAGGCTCATTTTGGGTTATTCAACCCATCAAAGGGTAATTGCTAAAAATGGTGTGAGCGTTGATTGCTGTTAATTACTTTTACGATTAATTGCAGAACTCATTCATTAAAATGTAACACAGAATTTAATGAAGTTGGCTCTAGGACTTCTTTGTGGCCCTTTTATTCACGATTCTTTTGTGTCTAGGTAATTAATGAAAAAAATAATGCTAGTTTGCTTTTCACACAAATAATGTTTAATAAATCAAAATATGATTTATTATCTCTTTTAGGAACCTTTTTTAAACTTGAAACTAAAAACCAGGGATAAAAGAAGTTAAGAAATAAATGAAATTGTTATTTTGCCAAGCGATAAAAAATATATTAACGCAGGTTTTTGATTAGCCTCTTAGTTTACAATAATAAAATAAATATGAATTTGAGATTATGAAATACGTGTTCTTATTAGTTTTCTGTCGCTCATCTAGTGAAAACTCTTCTTCTTTTAGGATCAGAGGCTTGCCTGATATCTGAAAATTTAAATTTCAACCGTGGTGTTACCTTATAACTTATTTATCAGGTACATATTTATTCGTCACCTAAAAATCCCTTGCCGTGCCGTCCCGATAACGAACGCAGTCCCTTTATGGAGCAACGCCCATCGGCAAAACAGTTATTTCGGAAAACCAACTATCGTTGAAGGTTGATATCAGCGAGATGTTCTATCGGCGAAGGAGTTTTTCGTAAAACCAACGATCGGCTAAGAGTGTTTTCGGTGAAATTATCTATCAATGAAGGATTTATTCGTAAAACCAACGGTCTACTAAGGGTGATTTCGGTGAAATTATCTATCGACGAAGAATCTTTCGATATACCATTCTAAGCCCGAATATGATTCTGCAAGCGTTCTCCGACAGTCGTTTCTCCATTGTACTAATCACCAATAGGACGTTTCGTTTTTGAGAGATTCATCGTCAAAATGTTTCACCTATGGACGATTCGTCGACAGAATGGTTCGCATTTGGGTGTTTCGACGACAGGCGTTTTCCACTATGGATTATTCACCGAAAAAGCTTTCATCCGTTGAGAAAAACTAGCTCATTGTGATATTCATTTGATAAGTTAGTTTGTTATTTTAACATGAAATAAACTTGGATAATGTTTTTTAGTAACGTGTTTTCTTTCTACATATTTGTTTAAAATCGGTATGAATAATGTTTGGATTGACTTGAACATTCAATTTACTAATTACCCTACCTTACCAGCGATAGACGTTCAACGTCAAAGCTTGCGCGGTTGCAGCCTTGTGTCTGCTCTACATGAGATAAATACAAAAATGCAATTGCATAGTCTACGTAATAAACAATTAGGAAGTCAATGTTTTAAAATGTGCGAATTAAAAAAAAAGGAACGAGCGTCTTCTTCAGGTGTGCATTCATTTCGTTTTCTACATTGTGTTAATAAAGTTTTCATAGTACTTTCGATGTGTTTTGATTATTTTACGTTGTTATAGCTATTTCGTTAGTATAATGTATTCCTGATTTTTCCAGGTGAAGACGTAAATGTAAATAAGACATTTTCAAAGGCTACTGGCGTGTCTATGACAACTATTGAAAAATAAAGTAAAAGCGGCCGTATTTGGTCCCACGTCTATTATTAATTGATATTTAATAAGTTTATTTTTATTTATAATACTAAAACAAATACTAACAACACAGAAATTTTATTAATCATGTGTTGAGATATCTCGCCGCGGCGTAATGCCGTGTGTACCCGTGCTACCTCCCGCCCCGCGGTCCGCGGACCATCAGGAGGGTCGACTTTACGGCGGTTAACCTATAGTTACCACTGTGCTTAATTTTAAGTTCGTTTTTTAATACTTCATGCTTTTTCCATTTTTGGCTAGAACTTTACTACCTTCCTCCTTATAAAGTGATCAAAGTATATAAATCAAGATGAAAAAGCCCAGTATTGAAACTGTTGTAATTATTTTCTTTTTAGTAGTAATATCTTATCTTATCTTACTATTTTATTTAAAAAGATAATGCAGAATAATAAACTCAAACCCAACATAACCACTAACAAGCATTACGTAGCTGCAAAAACCTACAAAAAATTGAATGGTAACTAAATACATTTGTTTTTAACCCTGTTATCTATCAAACGGACGACTCGGCAAGCATAAACTTTACCACACTTAGATTAAAATAAAAATAAAATGCGAACTCCCAGCTGCGCAGAATTCACAGCACTTTTGCCACACATATCAGAAGTTTGTTTAGAACTAGCTCAGTCTAGTAAAAATGGGCAAGATAAAAATATATCCGGCTCGAAATGTTTTATAAATCCGCGTTTGGAAAGCATTTATCTGAGCATATTTTATTTGCAGGCGTCGAACGCTCGTTAAAACGATTTTAATATTTTGCTTGCTCTTATTATTGAATACGAAATATGAATGAAAAATAATCCATATCACACATTGCTGGGGTTCGAAAGTAGGGATTTACTCACGCGATACTCGTATAACACCTACCTATGTCACTAAAATGCTAAAATGACATCATAATTAGCGTCAAAAAAATCGTTTGGTTTTCATTAAAATAGACCGCTTCGCGTTATATTTAGACTTATGTCTGTGGTCAATATAATAGATAGAGATCTGATATTTGAATACTGACTATAATATTTACATATCCTACACAGTTTACAGTTAGATAAAGTTACTAAATAATAATAATCAAATATAAAAAATACATATATACAATTAAAAATATACATTTATACAAACTTAAAGAGAACTCTCCACCGCCTCGATTGAGGGAGTTGTCCACTCGCCTGATAAAACTCTCCGGTACCCAGAATGCTGGCAGCGTTGCCTCTTTGGATGGCCAGGCTAATACGCTGGCCGAGATAGCTGCCAGCCCTCTGGTCACCGGAGACTTCTATCAGGCGAGTGGACAACTCCCTAAATATTTTGTGAGCCTCTGGCCCCCATGGACCTAGAGTTTTAACAGCAAACAGCTGCTGCCAAGTGACGAGTTTTTTTTTTTCGACACTGCAGCTGCTGCCGCCGCGCCCGAGTTCTGTGCCGTGGCATGGACATGGGAAGGGGCAAGGGTATCAACGCACGTAGCACCCCACACCAACGCTTTGCCACAGCTCCATGGGATGAGCGTCATCTCATCGGGCCTTTTACCATCATTTCGGCAAATTCATAGGGGTTCTAGGACTGCCGGAATGCGGGTTGCTAAAAAGGCCCTGCGGATCGTGTCATTAATGCAGGCGTGGCGTGGGATACGTCCGGCGCTTAGGGCACAGGAAAGGCCATGGTGGCCTAGATGCCCAACAAAATCACCACAACGACATCGATGTGGGTGGGTGATCCTGACTATATAATATAGATAAGACAGACTGTACGTCTCAGAATTTCTGAAATGGTTAAGATCCTTCTGGTTCCGCGAGAAAAACAAGTGGTCTTTGCTAACTTGCACCGGATCATAGGTGATACCTTTGTACAGTTAGCAACGAAACTCTTCAATACCTTTGTTGCAGAGTCATTACATGTATATTGAATGTTATGACGTGAATTGCAGATGCAATAAATAGTATCTTAGTGTAAAACTACTTATGTCAGAATAGTTATTAGTTACGGGATTTCTACTATGTACCTTTTTGTTTTTGAGTTTTTTGATATTTCAGCACTGTTGCAAGTGTCATTATCACGGAATAACTGAAGATCTTGCGAGTGAGTTGTTATTGGCACACATATCTGTCTACCCTCTTTGGAAGTCTTTTATTACGCCGACCGTACCACTATTTGCTAAATCACTATTCACGTGCACTTGTATGTTTCGCTATTTATGTTGCTTCAGACACCGGTTCGGTATTATTCAGTGGCGACACCCCGCGACGCGTAGTGTGTAACTAAAGACAGTTTGATTTACGGCACACCGGGTCCTGTAGCTAACTTGCTAAATTTGCTTATGACTTTAACTAACTCTGGAACGGTGGATGGCCAAGTTGTGTTACTCAGCACAGCTGAAGTACAGAGACGTTTTGCTAAAACACGACATTGTTGATGCAACTGATTCAGTTTAAAAAAATACTGTTATTAAGTTTAAACAGGAACGATTTCATTAACTAGATAAACTTCTGAGTTTCGGATACATATAAAATGTTCATGTTTTGGCGTTGCGCTTTTTTTTGTCCCACGTCGGTTACAATCAAGTAAAAGTAAAAAAGTAAAAAAAAAACATTTATTCATTTAAGCTTGTACAAAGCACTTAAGACAAGTCAAAAAATAAAAATATATAGAAATAGTAATAATAAACGTAAATAAAATAGTACAATAATAGTACATATCGTGAATATACATAATGTGAATCTACCACCGGTTCGGACGTTGCTTCTTATCGAGAAGACTCCGGCAAGAAACTCGAAAGTTACTCTTTTGAACTTTGTTTGTTTTACAACAAATAAATTTAGAGTACAGTCAATAAGAGTAGAAAAAATAATACAATATTGAGCAGAGGAGCAGATTATTCCTACTATGACCACAAACTCTTGTCGTTCAAGTAATCCTCTGCATTATAATAACCTTGTTTCATGAACTTTGCTTTAATTGCAGACTTAAACTTGTAAAGAGGTAGATCAACAAGACTTTGAGGTATTTTATAGAAAGTATTTTACAGATTGACCCACAAATGAGTTTCCCACTTTGCCTTGCTTGCTTGCTTGAGTAGCCTAAGAATGGGAGTTCTCAATTTGTTTTTATTTCTGGTATTATGTTTATGAGTATCACTGTTTTTTTTGAACAGATGCAAGTTTTTGCGCACATACATTATGTTATCTAAAATATACTAAGCATGCACAGTTGAAATATCGATCTTCTTAAATACTTCCATAAGCGAGTCGCGTGGTCTAAGTTTGTATATGGAACGGATGGCTCTTTTTGAAGTACAAAAATGGTGTTCAAGTCTGCAGCTGAACCCCACAACAGTAGACCATACGACATAACACTATGAAAGTAGCTAAAATATACTAGTCTTGCTGTTTCCATATCAGTCAAGAGTCTTATTTTTCTAACAGCACAAGCAGCGGAGCTGAGTCTCCCTGCCAAGGCCGTTATATGCGGACCCCATTGTAACTTAGAATCTAAAGTTATTCCTAAAAATACAGTAGAATTTGTTATTTCTAATGGCTCGTCATTCATAGTTACAATAGTATCAACCTGTCTCACATTGAGCATTGAGAATTTGATGCACTTTGTTTTTTTTTGCAATAAGTAATAAATTATTACTTGTGAACCAACATCGTACTTTTGAGAGAGCATTATTTACATCGTCAAATGCTTGCTTACCTCTGTCGACTTTAAAAGTCAGCAAATAATACTATCTCACAAATATCTTTGACATAGGTAGGAAGATCATATATAAATAAGAAAAAGAAAAAGCAAAGGTCCTAATGCGAGCATGCGGACCACCTGATGGTAAGCGGTTACCGCAGCTTATACCCTTCTTAGAGACTGTTCAATACAATATCATCCAATGAAATTCTCTCAAAAGTTATTACGTGAAATACCACAAATCTTTCATACTCTACATAAAAAAGGAACCAAGGTAAAACTGTAAGGTTTTCCGAAAATCCAATATGTTTTCGCAATTTATTTTATTAATTTAAACGTTACTGATTGCGTAAAAACCATTTAAAATAATTGTGTCAGTCTGAATGTTCCAGTACCACGTTAAAACTACATAATGATTTTTTTTATACGTTAGACTCATACTAAGAAATATGTTAAATATCGGGTTTAGTACGTTTACCACGAGTTACCAATTTGAATTTACGTTATCGTTCGCGTAAAAAAGTTGTATTGGGATGACACATGACATGACACGACAATGTCAAATACCAATACATTTTTTCACGCGAACGATAATGTAAATTTTAAGTGGCAACTCGTGGTAGACGTACAGGTTAATATAAAATAAGTTCATTCATGTAAGAACGTTCACATTTTTTAAGCAGTTATTATACAAAGTGCGAAGTAGGATTGGCATGTCCAAAACTGGGCTGGCAAATAAATAAAAAGAACTAAAATCTTATTCAAAGGAACACCAAAGCGATAAATAGTTTAAAAGTAAGAAGACCCCACATCGTGAAAGGTACCAACACAACAGCGGGTTCCGTCTCCAAAGTTTAATAAACCTTTTCTCCGCATTTAAATCCCCCATTTAACTTTGTCCCGGCATAAGTCTCGGATTAATGGGAAGACACTGGCAAGTCTGATACTCTTGCCCTTTTTAATCAGGATTAGTTGCAACAGATCCTAATTAAAACAGCTAAATACAATTCATTTGGTCAATTTGTCATTAATGCATGCAATAAGAATTAGTTTTACCTACTTTTTGTAACTTAAGTCAATTTTTATTATCACAATGTCTATGATTTCAACGATGTCATCAAGAAGGCCGCCATACCAGAACTTATAAATAATTTCCGTTTTTCGTGATATACCATACAGGGAAATCAAGTGTCTCACTCAAAATGAGTCTTACGACATTTGTTTAAGGGCAAACTTAAAAACAGCTTTTATTTGGTTGAAAATTCCATTACCTTTAAAAAGCTACATTTTAAGCAAGTAGCATGGGTTTTACTTGTTTGTTATCAATTCTAGATAAACTAGTGACTAACTTAGTTCATAGTCACTAGTTAATCCAATCCCGTACCTGATAAGATTCAAGGTTAAAATTACCATTAATGATAATTAATCCCAGAACGTTGATCTGAATTTATAATTAACAAGCAACAGTACCTCTTATTATAAACGGCATTGTCTGATCTTAATGAGAATTGCTTTCAAGAAAGATACCAATCAAATCCTAGCCAATTATAAGGTATCATAACTAAGTAGCCTCCCCTTGGACGTCTTTAGACGGATAGATATTCGACAATGATGAATATTAAGGTCTTTATTACACAGGAGTTACTGTAACTTGTATTAATATTTAAGACCATAGGTAAAGGACCATAAGTAATGTAATGTATGTAATGTCAAAAACGTGTGAAATCCTCTTAATGTAAGACGGATTCCAATAAAAACATAAATGTGAAATGCGAGCCAAGTTCAATAATTATGATATATGCCTTGGTCTTGAACGACAAAAGAGGTGAGATATAAATGGGTGCCAAGTTCAATGGTCAGTAGGAATATTAAAGCCTAAGGTCTGGCTTGGCTAGTTCTCATTTAAGAATTATTATTAAGTACTACTAAACCGTCATGAAAGAGCCCTATGTTCGATGGCTAGTTTTTACCAGCAAGCCAAATTTTCGGAAGAATAAAATAAGAACTTACAGCTTTGAAACTTGCGAAGGCTATAATAGGTATAATTTGAAAATGAAAACTAGCCAAGTCAGACCTTAGGCTTTAATATTTATTCTTCTGACCATTGAACTTAGCCTCCAAATACATCTCACTTCTTTTGTCGTTCAAGACCAAGGAATCATCATTATCATCATCCGTGCGGTCTATCCCGCTTGTGAACCCACATTGGTGTGTGAGGTCCTAGGGTCCGCCTTTCTTATTTACTTTGCCCACTCCATGCGGTCTTGTGATGGTCATCCTCTGTGGTGAGTTTGTTGGCACATGCGTGCCAACAAACTCACCACAGAGGATGACCATCACCTTGGCACCCTTAACGACGTCGAGCCACCGCTTCTTGGGTCGACCTCTTCTACCGGTAGAGTAGCCCTGCCAGGCGGCATGGCCATACATTTGTTGCCCACGTAGTTTGCCGATTTACGAGAAACATGACTATACCAACGAAGGCGGAACTCCTGCAGCTTGTCTGCGATGTCACGAACCCGAGGCCGCCGCGGATGTGGATGTTACGCCCGCGATCTTTGCGTGAGACTCCACACATCCACCGCAGCATCTTCATTTCCGTGACGCGCAGCTCCTGCTTGTGTCGCTCTAGTAACGACCATGTTTCATTGCCATATAAAAGGACAGGCCTAATGATGGCTTTATAGACCTGCCCCTTCAGCTTGATCAGCATTTTGGGGTCACAATAGACACCAGTCACCTCACGCCATTTGGCCCAAGCCGCGGAAATTCGGGTTCTGACGTCGCGGTCGATGTCCACGGACGCGCTTAACACAGATCCCCGGTATTTGACACGGTCCGTGCGCTCGACCACGTCAACGCCTATGCGGACTGGGGATTTGTGGTGTTGCAGGCCATGTACTCCGTCTTCGCCACATTAAGTTTCAGACTGCCGTTTTCAAGTGAATTTTTCCACTTTAGACCAAGGAATATTATATCATAATATTGAACTTAGCTATCATTTCACATTTATGTTTTTGTTGGGATTTCATTACTTTTTGTACAGAAATTAAATGTACCTTGGTAAATATTCGGTGTAAGGTAGGTATGTCACCCCCTAGTAACTGTATCTATTGACAGACCGGCTCATTAAATTAAATACGTAGTAAAATTTACCTTCTTGAGATGATAAATCGACCGCCCACTACGAATAAATTCGAACGTATGTTATTGTTCGAACGTAACACTCTAGCGACATCTATGTTTTTTTAAGTGTGTGATGCGACGCGTCCAGCTTAAGCCAAACCTTATTAAATATGGTTTATAATAATTAATACCCGAGCTCAACTTACACTGGAAATATCAATATTTCATAAGCATTTTTTTTTTTTACTTTAATGATAAAAATATATTAGTTTTGGTTTTTTCCCTTTGTATTCACTTAACCACCTATTTGGATGCCAAATTAGAACTTTCTAAGTCATCTGGAATGGGGTTAGAATTTTGATCTATAGGTCAGTTAGTCACAAAAATGACGATTTTTGGTTGTTAAGGCTATGCTTTCCCAAGATTGTCAATATTTGATCGATTTTGTTTGAAGATAACTACTTAATTAAAATATATTTTAGCAAATAAAAAATTGTACGAGTACGTCAGTGTCTTCACAAAGTGAACGTATCGTCGACGTATTTCTTTGTGTCGACACAAAGAAATACGTCGACGATTTATTTGTTTATCGATTTACTCTCAAATATTCATCATTAACATTTTGCACTTAAAAAATATATATACAGAGATAGGTCTTTGTATATTCTAGGTCGACAACTTTTAAAACTTTTTAATTTGTCTAATATTATTTCATAATAAATTAATTACGCGAAAACATAAGGAAACCGCGGCGTTATTCCGTTCACGCAGAACTAATCAGTGGCCCACCGAATGCTCTATCGGACGGCGTGCTAAATCCCAGCCCTAATATCTAAATAACTGTTTGAGGTGTATTTATGAAATTAGGAATACATATTTATCTCGCAAGTCAAATATGAGCCAAATTTGACATGTTTAAGTGAAATAGTTTCAGAGTTATGAGGGGGTCAAAAGAGGCTCCAAATGTTTCGTGTAACGGTGCTGCTCGCCAGTACTTGGGCTGACACGCGTTCAACGACGAGATCCGAATTGGATGTCACTGTAATCTCCGAAAATATGTTGACAGAACTATAAATTTACAAGACAGGAACATCATTCCTAATTTTGAAATAAAAAAGCGGCTAAATTACAGGTCATCAGAACATAATTATAATCGCAATGGCAGCGATACTGTTTTTAACGACGAATGCTGTAGGTTCGATCCTCACTAAGTTGTTAAATAGATACAAATATCTGTGTTGTTCTTTGTCTGGGTGTAATTATCTATTTGAGAATATATTTAATAATATTTTGGTCTCTGACACCCATAGTACATAAGACCTTAAGGTTGGGGTCAGATGATCTTGGTGTCAAAAAAGTATGAACCGTTGAGCCAGGTGTCTCAGTGTCGCATGTCCTTCAGGTCGAGTACCCCAGGGGCCGGCCGTCAATCTCAGCTAATTGAGACGTAACGCTGTGGGCTCTGCGACTATAATCGATTACCCGACACAGGATCGTATTATGGTTTAATTAATTTAAATTAGTCTGAGCGACTGTGCGTTCCGACGCGTACGATACGACGGAGTTGGGATGTTGATTTAACAAATTACGCGTAAGTTATGATTTACCAAGGCGTTATATTATGCAGATATAGTATATCAATATTATTGAACAATTATGAATGTTGTGAGAGAACGTTATATTATCCAAATGGCTAAGATAAAGAGCAAATTAAGATTCCCCGTGATTTTAAATCGGAGACCACAACGCTTCTAATCCGCCGTGTTTGAAGAGATCGATCATTGCAAAAAAATAACACTCTTTCACAAAAAAATAAATTGCAATCATTGAATATTATCAAGGAACGAATGTTGACACGCTGCCATAAAACAGTATAGAGGCACCTGTTCTAAGCCAGCAACCCAGACGCTCTGCTTACAAAATTAACAGTCATGATGCATGATTGTAAAAAGAGCGAGAAACAATGAATCAACTTATAAAATTGCCACGATTACAGTTTGGGGATAGACTAAGTACTGTTGTTATTACCTACAACTGACTTTCGAGGTCAGCAACATTATCACAAAAGATAGTTCAGCTTCATAACATAGAACATTATAGTGTCGTTGGTTTTTTTTTGTTCATTTGCAAAGATGTAATAAGCATTCGAATGAAGTTAATTTGTTCGTTATGTTTATAAATCTGAAAGTATCGAGTATTGAGATAAATGTATGCATTTATCTCAATCCAACATTACTGAGTTCCCAAATTTCTGTATCGCGTCACCAAACACCGCAACAACTTTATAACAAGTCGACGTGTTCGCCGCTGGGACAATTTTATTCTTTCACAGGATCTCGAAATATTCTGAGGCAAATCGCATTATAAACTTTCGCGGAGTTTCGCTCTGGTTCCGTACAAAGCTGTTGATGCAATTTCGGTATAACCTACTTGAGAAATTATTTACTAGTACTTTCTTCTTTCTCTTTCGTGTCTATGATCTTGAAATATCAGTTATAAAGTTTTTCATTAATTTCTAGTTCTAGACTCCACGATTTCTCTGGATTTTAATTTTTTTTTCGTGAGTTCATAAGTTATTATTCCTGACGAGATTTATCCGCAAGGTTTGATATTAGGTCACTAGATTTGAAGCAGACTGTAAAATTTGATGTCGAAAAGTGAAATTCGCTGCGACGTCGAAGTGCCGTCATTTGAATAACAATATTCTTTTACTAGTCAATTTTACGTTAAAACTTATCTTCCCGGTTATTTGAAGACGGAACATGTAACAGGGAGCACAGAAGCTTTTAGAAAAATATGTAGGGATCTGGTTCACCAGAGCTTGTCTTGAATTTCGTTTTATGCATTTTTACTTTGCTCTATTTTGCATCTTAATATACCGGGTGATTATCAAAAGACTTACAAAAACGATATGTCATACTCAGTAAGATATGTAGAAACGATCTACGTGTAAATGAAAATGTAACTAACTTTTATTTCAAGGTCACCATAAAAATCAGTCCACATGTATTTTTTGTATGAAAACCATCATACAAAATCAAAGTCATGTCGCTTTTGTAAGTATTTGATAATCACCCGGCAGAAAGTAAAAAAAATGCCGTTGTTGACAGTCGGAAAAAGAATTTGCAAACATTTAAGTATCGCAAATGATGAAACTAGCTATTGGATCATTTTATTTTATCGTTTTTACAGTGCTCTATTTACAGATGGTAAATTGAAAAACGATACCATAAAAACCTAGGACAATCTTAAAAGTTCCTATTTTGAGATAAATCTTGTCTTTTTACCACAAAATTGCATCGTTAAACTTTTAATTGTACTCCTTATTGTTTTCTACGTAATTTGTTTCTTTGTGTACGAAATAATAAATAAATGAACAAGTTTTAATCTTAATTACTAATACTTAATTAGGGGTGTAAGGGGGTCCTCCAACATCTTCGGGCCCCAAGCCAACCTCGCCTGCAAGCTGGTGCACCCTGCTGATCAACGAAGGAGGCTCTGGCGACGGCTCCCCTTTATGGGTTGGGAGGTCAGAGGGCAGTCGCTCCCGTGAAGCCAACTCAAGCCAAACAAAAATGGAAAGTCAGCAGAGAGTACCCGACTTGGATAGGGCGTCGCCGGAAAACGACGCGCAGGGGGATCGCCCTACTCCTGTGTTAAATGAGTTAGGGCTACCGAGCCATGGGCAGGCCCGGTTAAAGACATTAGTCCAGAGAAAGGTTCGCTTCGCATCGTGGAACGTTGGCACGCTGACGGGACGCGCTCGCGAGCTGGCCGATGTGCTCGCCAGGCGGAGGGTGGCCGTGGCGTTCCTGCAGCAGACTCGCTGGAGAGGCAACAGGTCCCGGAACATCGGGCACGACTACAAGCTGATCTTCACGGGTTCTCCTGGTGGGTCCAATGGAGTGGGGGTGGTACTGTTTTTCTCTTCATGGTGCGACGTTAGTGCCGGTGTACCGCAAGGTGGCGTTTTGTCCCCTCTTCTCTCTGCTACTTTCATTAATTCGATAACCAATAATATCTCTTCTTTTTACCACCTATATGCAGACGATCTCCAAATCTACTCCCAAGGCAGTCTTGTTGAACTTCCAAACGTCGTTCTGACCTTAAATGATGACCTGGAACAGATCTCTAATTGGAGCAGTCGTTCGGGCTTAAAGTTAATCCTGCAAAAACTCAAGCACTGATTGTTGGTAGTTCGTGGCTAACTGCTAGAATTGATTGGAGTGTTTTGCCAGCAATTGTGTTTGATGGTGTTCAAATTCCGTTCAGTAAGGAAGTGAAAAACCTAGGAGTACACATTGACAGTACGTTGGCTTGGACAACTCAAGTTGGTCAGGTCAGCAGGAGAATGTTTGCTTCTGCTAGTTCCCTAAGTAGACTTCGTAATTTTCTGCCAATACCCACCAAAATTTCTCTTGTACAAGCCTTACTCTTTCCCATTCTAGATTATGCCGACTGTTGCTACTTAGACCTTAATGAGAATCTCCTAAATAAACTTGAGCGGCTTCAAAATTTTTACATTCGCATTATTTTGGGACTTCGCAAGTACGACCATGTTTCCGAGTATCGGGCCCAGCTAAACTGGCTTCCCATTCGTCTTCGCCGTGATTCTCATGTCCTTTTCCTTCTATATAACATTCTGTTCAACCCAATGTCACCCCGTTATCTCAAGGAGCGGTTCCAATTTCTGTATCCCGTCCGTGGACGAGAAATGCGTTCTTCCAAGAAACTCCGCCTTCAATTCCCTCCTCATTCTTCCCACTCCTACACACAGTCATTTACTGTGAAATCCATACGTTTATGGAACTCCTTACCCCTATCAATCAGAGAGTCCCAATCCTTATCCATCTTTAAAGCAAGGGTCAAAGCACATTTCCTGGCACTTTGACATCAGTCCTTGTTGTTCTTCCCTTTTCTTCTTTATCCTTTATATTTCCTGATCATTTTAGTTGCAACTGAGCTGATTGCTATTGTCTGTTTAAATAACGTCACATTTGTTTCTACTTTTTATATATAGTATGTATGTGTCATGTGAATATATAAAACCTAGTTCTATACTGTGTAGATATTTATAATTAAACTTATTTTATTTATTATTTTTCTTGGTGCACTTACTTGCCCTTTTCGCCAAATTTCCTTTGCTTGTGGGTTGCTTGGCAGAGATCGCTTTTTAGCGATAAAGCCGCCCAAATTGTACTTTCATTTATTGTAAATTATTTCTGTACTGTAAGTTTTGTGTGCAATAAAGAATATATTATTACTGTCCGAGGAATTCCAGAATAGTGTCTTGGAAGTAAATCGCGTTAGCGATCGCCTTGTGGTCGTGAGGGTGCTTATCGAAGGCGTCACGACCAATTTGATAAGTGCCTACGCACCGCAGGTCGGTTGTAGCGTTTCGGATAAGGCACTGTTTTGGGAGCAACTCGACCAGCTCCTATGCACTATTCCATTGTCCCATGGCGTCGTTCTGGGTGGCGATCTGAACGGTCATGTGTCATTCTCCGGACGTGTATGGCTGTCGACTTGGCCGTCGTGAACACGTTAATCAAAAAGAGTCCCGAGCATCTGTTCACCTACAAGAGCGGTAGAAGCGCAACCCAGATAGACTGCTTTCTCACCAGGAGAGCCCAGATGCTCGGTAGTAGGTAGCTAACTGTGAGGTTACCCACCTTTTCAACCGGTTTCTTCTCACCGGGAAGATACCTGACCAATGGAGACTGAGCATTATCACGCTGGTCTTCGAGGGCAAGGGCTCGGTGCAGGAGTGCAGCAATTACCGCGGCATAAAGGTGATGTCCCACACCATGAAGCTCCTCGAGCGCATTGTGGACTCTCGGATTCGACAGGAGTGTACAATCTCGGAGTGTCAGTATGGGTTTCGACCGAGTTGCGGGACCATGGACCCCGTATTGGCCTTGAGAACGCTCACGGAGTGATACAGACTGAAGAATACACCTCTGCATCTCCTTTTGTTAGACATGCAGAAGGCCTTCGACTGTGTCCCTCGTGAGATGATCGGCTGGGCGTTGCGGTCCAGGACCGTTCCCGAAGTCTTTATTGACATTATCCGGGACATGTACCACGATTCCAGTTCCATAGTTAGGACTGCGGTTGGTGACACGCTTCCCTTCCCTATCACCGTTGGAGTACACCAAGGCTCCGTGCTTAGCCCGTTTCCGTTCAGCGTAATATTAGACGTTCTGTCAAACAGCATCCGACACCACCACGAGCAACCACCCTGGTTGCTCATGTATGCTGATGATATTGCGCTAGCAGATTCGGAAAGAGGACGGCTGGTATAACGGGTGAATAAGTGGAAAAAATCACTTAAAAACGGCGGTCTGAAACTTAATGTGGCGAAGACGGAGTACATGGCCTGCAACACCACAAATCCCCAGTCCGGCGTTTACGTGGTCGAGCGCACGGGCCGTGTCAAATACCTGGGATCTGTGTTAAGCGCGTCCGGGGACATCGACCGCGACGTCAGAACCCGAATTTCCGCGGCTTAGGCCAAATGGCGTGAGGTGACTGGTGTCATTTGTGACCCCAAAATGCCGATCAAGCTGAAGGGGCAGGTCTATAAAACCATCATAAGGCCTGTCCTTTTATATGGCAGTGAATAATGAAAGAGAGGGCGCCACTCGCACGTAAACAAAATGCAGCTCCGTAAAAAAATGCTTCAAAAATACAAATTTTAGTGTTTTACAACGAAAAATACCTTATTTTAACCAAAGTGCAGTGACTAAACAGTGAAAGTATTATCTCAACAAGAAACAAAAGAATTACTCCATAAACTGTAAATTTAAAACCTACTCGTACT
This sequence comes from Udea olivalis, assembly GCA_947369235.1. Classification (NCBI taxonomy): domain Eukaryota; kingdom Metazoa; phylum Arthropoda; class Insecta; order Lepidoptera; family Crambidae; genus Udea; species Udea olivalis. The sequence continues at coordinate 14,500,246 of OX376349.1, read as the reverse complement.
TAACCTCCAAAGTGTACTAATGAAGTCTAAAATATAAAACAAAAAACCGTGTTTAAACGAACGTAAAAACATACACATAAACTATATATTTATTTCAAATTTGATTTCTAAAGTTTGTTACAACAATAACAACAATAGTGTGACAGTGCTTTGTAGTTAACTTACCAAAACTTTCAATTATAGCACAAGAACAATGATTGTAAAAAAAGTGGCAAAATAGTCTTGCAATAAGTGTATTTCACAATAGTTTAAGCAATATAAAGTGACTAAATACTAATGAGTAAATACTAATAATACTATCATAAAAGTACTAAAAAATAATAATTGAATAAGTCTCGAAACTTCTTCTTTCGATTCACAGTTTCGATTGGATGATAATGGTGTTACATTTCGCAGCGATTGTCATCGGCGAGACAGCCCATTCACATGAGCGGCGGGCTAGACTTATTATCGCCCGACTGTAAAGAGTTCAATTCCTATGACTGGCAGTTGAATTGTCTTTTTGTGTGAAAAAATACTTTGAAAAGTTCGTAAAAATGGCAAACTGTGATAAATGTAAGACACAAATAGATAACAGACAATTATTAAAATGCAAGAGTTGTGAAAAAGTTTTTGATCTTCATTGCGCAAATGTGTCGGAAAAACGGTACTACCTAATGTCTCCAGCGCGTCGATTGGAATGGAAATGTAAATGCTCGTTTAATCCGCCCAAAAATACATCGGATAATGAAGAGTGCTTGTATTTATCAGCCGATTCAGAAACAACTCCACAAATCACTGTACGAAACAAACAGCGGATCAATTTACCTTTACAAAACTCTTTTGATGGATTATTAACTGATAGTGACGACGATGACCACTCCACCGTCAGTCAACCTGATAGAAAATGCCCAAACTCAAGCGGCGAAATGGATATTCTGGTAAAAACAATATCTGATTTGCAAGATAAATTGCGTTTAGCTAATAATGAGATCGAAAACCAAGTGGCAGAGAACTTTACTTTGAAGAAACAAATGGCTAAGTACGTACTTGATATAAAACATCTTACAGATTTGTGCGGCGGAAAACTTAACGCTACTAGTAAATCACGAGAAAAAAAGTACCGGAAGAGTGACATTAGTACAAAGGGGGTTGATACGTTAAAAAGAGTCAGATGTAATTTGGATGAGAAGTTCCAGTCAACAACGATAGTAGAATCAGAAACTATACCAGAAAAATCAAAAGAAACAGTTACAGAATTGAAACATGATATTGAACAACTATTTAACAAATTGAATACAGCGCGTGACGAAATGCAACATTTAACTAAAGAAATTTCTATGCTAAATCCTTTTACATCAACAGCGTCAAATAATGAAAGCGTAGCAGCATCTTTACAAAGAAACAAGGAAAAAACAGAAAAAAATAATTTATGTATATTGAGTACAAATAAACACAACAAAATATTATCGATTGCAAAACAAACGCTAGATCATGATTATAACATATGTCACTACCTAAAGCCAAATTGTGATGTAAATCAGCTTACCGAAGGCATTGAGTCTAAAGTCGCGAACTTTACAATGAACGATTACTGTGTTGTTTTTATCGGTGACGAGGATTTCAATACTACCAAAAATTACTTAAATAAAATAACTGAACTAAGGAAGAAATTGCAAAATATTAAGAATACCAATATTGTACTTTGTTCGCCTACATTTCAATGTGAAAGATACAGTGACATGTTCAATCGACGAGTGGAACAATTCAATAGTCTGCTGTATAATGACAATAGTACACATGAATATGCCTATATCTTAGATTCTAACCTTCACCTGAAATACGACTGTACCATGTTCCGTTACAGGACTGGTACCATAAATAACAACGGCATGCAGATTATTTTCAATGACCTACTCACATTAATAGAGAACATAACTTATTGGAATTCCCTAAATGTAAGCAACACGCCGAAAAACTCAGGCCTTGACGAAAATTTAACAAGCTCGCCGAGAAACTCAGGCCCAGGCGAAATTTTTTTTCAGAGAGAAATGACCAACAATTTCTTAACATAATGCACCAAAATATCCGAAGTGTACGTAACAAATCAGAAGATGTTACTGTCACATTAGAAGAACTCTCTAAAAACGGAAATCAAATTGATATACTTTGTCTTACTGAACATTTCATCCAAAAAGGCCAAGAAAAAGACATTTCGATTAACAACTTCAACCTTGCAACGGCATACAGTAGACCAGAAAAAAGAGGAGGATCGTGTATTTTAGTACATAATAAACTATCTTTCAAAGATTTGCCAATTTATAAAAAAATGTCCATAAAAGGCGTATTTGAATGTTGTTGTATAGAACTAATCCCTTATAATATTTTGATTGTATGTATATATAGGCCCCCAATTGTAAATAACTTACCATGTTTTTTGGAGAAACTAGAAAACTTATTAGACACTGTTAGTGCATTAAGTAAGAAGAAAACTGTGATATGTGGTGATTTTAATATTGATGTTTGTAGCAATAGTCCTATTTGCAATGTATTTATTAATTTGTTGTTAACTTACAATTTCAGACTTGAATTTAATGATATTACAAGATTGGAAAGTGGTACATGTATCGACAACATAGCCCATAATAGTAGAGGTTGCAAAAGTATCATATTACATCTAGGACTGTCAGACCACTCAGCGCAGTTATTGAGATATCCCATAAAAACAACATATCATTTACAATACTGGTTTAAAAAAATACGTGATTACAGCTTAGAAAACTTAGAAAAATTTAGGTACTGCTTAGGAAAGTTATCATTTCTGGAGGTACATCAAAATGATGATGTTAATAACTCATACAATTTGTTTTACGATACTTTCAAACTCTTTTATGATCTTTGTTTCCCGATAAAAATAATTAAAATTTCAGCTAAAGTTAATCCACCTTGGATTACTCAAGGAATCAAAAAATCCTGTAAACGTAAAAGACAACTCTATTTGCGCACGAAAACAAAAGCAAATAAGTTTAAGTATAAAACGTATACAAACTTATTAAAAAAAGTGATTGATAGGTCGCAACGCATACAAAATCATAAATACATAACTCAAGCTGAGAATAGTACCAAGGCTACATGGAAAATTATCAATTCAAGTAGATATACACAACCTAAAGAAACTGTACAAGAATTAAAGTTTAATAATCAGTCTGTTGTAGAACCAAGTAATATAGCAAATATTTTTAACGACTTATTTATAGACTTAGTAGATATACATAATACAAATAAAGTAAAAATTAGTAGCAATACACCATATAAAAATCAGGTAAATACAAATACACATTCTATTTATATAAACCCCATAACGCCACAAGGAGTAATACGAATTATAAAACAGTTAAAAAACAAAACTAGCGTAGGATACGATGGGATATGCACAAAAGTTTTAAAATATTGCTCCAATGAATTAGCTAAACCTCTAAGTCATATTATCAACACATGCATTAGCAGGGGAATTTTTCCTGATAAACTTAAAGTAACTGTTATTAAACCATTATATAAAAAGGGTGACAAAGATGACTGTCATAACTATCGACCTATCGCTCTTATTCCTGTAATTTCTAAGATAGTCGAAAGCTACATAAATGAATCACTCTTCAAATTTTTTGAAAAGTTTGGTATTTTAAGTCAGGAGCAATATGGTTTTCGAAAGGGAAGGTCCACTAACTTGGCAATATATCACCTTATGCGAACTGTATCTGAATGCCTAAATGACGGAACACCAATAACAGCTATCTTCATGGACATGTCCAAGGCATTTGATTTTGTCAGTCACCAAAAATTGTTAGATAAACTGTTTCATTATGGCATAAGAGGTCCGGTCTATGAACTAATTGCTTCTTACCTCGAAGGCCGTGTACAATTTACCGAGATAACGAAAATAGACCATAAGAAAAATGAGATCCATTTCAAATCTAATCGTAGAACGGTAAAATACGGGATACCACAAGGAAGCATACTAGGTCCGCTATTATTTCTCGTTTACATCAACGACCTCCCTCGAAGTGTCCAGCACCAGATGTTTTTATTTGCTGATGATTCCACATTAATTGTCAAAGGCACTGACAGAGATACTTACGAACGATCTCTAAATGAAGCTCTCTCTAATGTAATTTCTTGGATGGAGACCAATAATTTAGCAATCAATTTAGAAAAAACAAAATACATACAATTTAGTCTCAAGCAAAATAAAAAAGAAAGCATCGAAATACAATATAACGGGCAGTTAATAGAACAGGTTGAACAAATACGTTTTTTAGGTGTAATTCTGGACAGCGGCGTGAGCTGGAAACCACATACTACCGCATTGTGTCAGAGAATTAGTAAATTTGTATTTCCGCTAAAGAAGCTGACTCTGACAGTATCTCAAAAAGCGGCGATAACAGCATACCATGGATACGTCGCCTCAAATTTGCGCTATGGCATTATACATTGGGGAAACGCTGCTCAAAAACACTTATTACCTTTATTCCGTGCCCAAAAAAAGTGTATAAGAGCATTGTTTGGTGCCAACTCGAGAGAAAGTTGCAAACCATTACTAACTCAACTCCAGGTTCTTAGTCTTCCATCTTTGTTCATCTTTCATACATGTATATTTGTCAAAACCAACGAGCATTATTTCAAATTAAGAATCACAAAGTATCCACGCCAAACTAGAAATAAAATAGATATACTCCCACACCACCCATCTCGTACAACATTTTTTTCAAAAAGTATATATAACATTGGACCAAAAATTTTTAACCACCTCCCTGATTATTTAAAAGAAATGTCATTACAAATATTTAAAAAAACATTGTTCCAAATACTCATTGGCAAGTGTTATTATTCTTTGCATGAGTACTTTGAAGACAAAATTAGGATAAAACAATGATACCTGTCTGTCATTATGGGCTATAGTATGTAGGATAAGTAAGAAAAGGATTTAAGTTGGAATTTAAGTTTATTAAAAATGTATATTGTACGCCTGAACGGCTTGTTATAATGTAACTTTAAACAATATTACTCACAACACCTGTAATATACAAACTTATAACTTGGCAATAAAAAATATTTGATTTGATTTGATTTGATTTGATTTGAAACATGGCCGTTACTAGAGCGACACAAGCAAGAGCTGCGCGTCACGGAAATGAAGATGCTGCGGTGGATGTGTGGAGCCTCACGCAAAGATCGCGGGCGTAACATCTACATCCGCGGCAGCCTTCGTGTTCGTGACATCGCAGACAAGCTGCAGGAGTGCCGCCTTCGTTGGTATGGTCATGTCCCACGAAGATCGGAAAACTACGTGGGCAACAAATGTCTGACCATGCCGCCTCCGCCAGGTACCGGTAGAAGAGGTCGACCCAAGAAGCGGTGGCTCGACGTCGTTAAGGGTGACATGCGTGCCAACAAACTCACCACTGAGGATGCACAAGACCGCGCGAAGTGGGCCAAGAAAATAAAAAAGGTGGACCCTGGGACCTCACACACCAGTGTACGTTCACAACCGGGATAGACCGCATGGATGATGATGACTAATACTTAAATACATAAATGAAACATGAATATACCATATCTACATACATAATATGATCTATAGCAATCATGCAAATCTAATATAATGCCTCAATAAAAGTTTAAATACCATTTAATTTTTAGGTATTTATATTTCCTTATTGGTTATTAAAAATAACCACACAAACATATGTATGTATACATGTTCTTAGTAAGGAATTGTGTTACGCTTTGATCAGGTATTTCAAACATTATATGAAATGGAATAAAAAAAATCCAAATACATGTATAACTTTTGAACATGTATTTTGTCATTAAAACTTGACAAAAGGGGCCACTACAATGAAAGCTAAAGACGAATTGTAAATAAACAGGGTACATATCGCGAAAATCTGATTGAAGTTTTGAAGGTAAATGCAGCATGGAACCACAAGATGGACGGACATCCTGATAAAAAAGGTGGGGAATTGTTATTTGTATAACATGTCATTCATAAACTATGAAAGTGTGAAGTTTAGAATTTCTTATCGTTAAAACAGCATAGCATGATACTGCTTCAATTCGCCTAACGTTTCCATTTTAGGGGAACGGGACTTTTAGTGACGTCACCACGTAACGATTGCGATACGAAACGTCAGATATCCGTGCTCACACTGGTCATTCCGGGGATACGGTGCGATCAGTCGAGGGTTGTTTATCTAAACAGCTGAAGCCTGCGAATTGGTGGCAAACTAGAAAGATAGCAGACATTTGTTAAATTCAACGGACCCCATATTTAGGGCTAGTTTACATGGGTAGCATAGGATAGTATGACGTTTTCAATTTTATTAGATGCTCACACATATTTTTTTTTTCATTTTATGATATGTTTATTTATGCACATTATAAAGTTTGAGTTCTAAGACCATTGGTGAAAAGTGGGCTTCTGAGTGTTCCGTTCACCATGACGGCAACAGTCACTTGCCTCAGAACTGCATTTATCCTACTTTCATCCTTCTTTTGCCATACCCAACTCTCACTTCCGTACATTAGCGTCGGCACTAACACTCCCCCATGAACAGCCAGTCGCGCCTTTTTTGACACCTTCTGGCTCTTCATAGGCATGCAGCGCTCCATTTAACAAAAAAAATGTACCTAATAAATACTCGTACATGCTACAATTTATGTAATTTATACTTTTTTTTATGTTTATAATTTGTTATTTTTTGATGTTTTGCATTAAGTGAGACTTTATTCAATAGTACATCTTGGTATAGTAACTATACTAGATTCTCACACTATTTCGGAAATTTTCTGATAAAACGACTACGTTTTATAAAAAAAAATCCGAAATAGTGTGAGAAGGGTCGCAGAAAGTTGGTTGATGCATACTACCTATAACACATGAAATCTACGGGCGAAGTCTTGCTGAGGAGTGGACGCGGTATGTTTTCTTTAAACATAAATACAATAATGAAAAACAATTGTATACTAATCTACAATTCTTACAGTAAACAACTGTTTATTCATAAACTAGGGTTAGTTCATGTGAACCAGTCCTTATGGTCCAGAGCACGCTCATACGGCCGCGGGCGATTCTGCTTCGACATGGTAAGTGGCAGTGAATTAGGTCAGTGCGCTTATCGTGCTTGTGGAGGACAAACATACACCTACACTTGAATAATATTATTTTGAGGTGAAAATCACAATAACAAAAATGGTGCACAACCCATTTTCCATATATCGTTTAAAAAACGTGAATGTCACTTTTGGTAAAAAATACAGATTGATGATGTGGGTAATGGCTTAATTACCACGCTAGCCGAATGGTACTGGAATGATCACAATCCTGTGATGTTCAAAACATCTGAAACCTAGGCCCGCCGTAGGAATTTGACAAGGTCCCAAGTCAAATCATACTTCCTCTCTCTGTAACCTAGTATTTTATTATGTCTCATCCTTTATTTTTCAGTCCTTAGAAAAGGAAACTGGTGATCCTATTGCAATACCTATATGTATTTTATGTAACACAATTCATTTAGTTTATTATTTAAATATCTCTTACTTATCCTTTATTTTGCACAGCCTTACCTTACTTATATTATACAAGTCTCTCTTCGGAAGGTAGTCTGAAAGAGATCGCTTTAAAGCGATAAGACCGCCTAAATTGTACATTTGATGTCTACTTACTGTTTAACTTGCTGTATTTGTTTAATTGTGCAATAAAGATTATTTGTCTTATCTTATCCCCCGGATTTCAGACTAAGTGTGCTTACCAGTCGACCTCCATGGCGTTTTTAGCGCACAAATTGTTGTTTGTTATTTAGCTGCAAAATCAGAATACATGACTGCAGCCATCGCTGTCACAAACATGCTGCTCTGCAATGAACTTACAAACAGCCATTTTGCTCTCTCAAAAAGCACGCCAGATTGCCAAATATGTTTAGAACTAAGCTAGCGGCTATAAACAAATTTGTATCATAAAGTCCCACAAATCATCTCGGCGGGTGGAGCCAACTTAAGCAATAAAAGGGGGCAATATGCCGCCAGAGCAAATGGCTAAATGATGGCAACATATGAACAATAAAAACTTTATGAAAGACGAAAGAATGTTCTCAAGTCGGTGTCTGGAATAAAAACTTTATTGCGCGGTTACTAACAACTTTTAATGACGTTTTATAAAGCGGGCCGGGCATGTTTTGGCATTTCGCACCGCTATCGTATTGAACTCACGTTCACTCAAAATCCTTTCAAACTTGATTAGGTCATTTAAGTTACACCGGAGGCACTGCTCAAAGACAAATCTCAACTTAACGATTCACGATTCATGATAATTAAGAGACGATTGGTATATATACTCGTATAAGCGCAGTGCCTATTGCACTGAAAGTCGTGGTTTCTATGTGACGAACATTTTTGTTCTTCTTTTTAAAATATTCATATAGTATTTTTGTCTGTGTATGTACTTAACAACAAAATGTCTATTAGACAGCCGAAAGATGTACAGAGCAGTACTTGTTTGCAGACAGTAAGTTTTATGCCTAAAGTGATGAGCACTTCGTTAGTTACACGATCAGGGTGAGGATGGCTAGCCCAGTGATTCGTTTGAATGACTACGCTGTAGACAGCGCTCTGTTGTTATGCTCTGATTCTTTCGCTCACTGTCACACACTTGCCGCACTTCGCAATGTTTTTATTACCGAAATTATCTCCATTTTACAACTTCTTTGCAGCAACTACATAAGAGGTCTTGCTTCGAGATCAATTTTTTCTAGCTGCCCCGACAGACTTCCTTCTGTCAACAGTGTGTTTGGCAGCTAGGAACAGAGTCGTATGAATGGTAAGAGAAGTGTTGTTTTTATTTTTTTCTCAGAATTTTTAATTTTTTCTCTCCATAAGAACCTTCTTTATGCCTTAATAAGAATATGAAAAAAATAGACCAATTGGTGGAGCTAATCTCGAGTTTTTATTTAGCGATTCACTTTTATATATATGTATAGATTACCATTGCAACGCACACTATTGCCACAATTATTAGTATAGAAGTATTCTATAATGTATTGTATAATGTCATACGTCTTGCATAAATAAGTGAAAGGTCGGTTTTTAGACATGTGGTACATTTTAGGTATTTCAACGTAAAAAGCCATTATTCAATCCACTGTTTCCCTACCGTGTTAAGTAAGATTACTAGCTTTCCATCGGGTCACATTTTACCAATTCTTTTATTAGAGCCGGTGCTTGACGACAGGTATTAGTTCGCCGGCTTGGTTGAGAGCGTCGGTAGCCGTTCACCTAACGGAGATTTATATTCGCGGCAGACTGTCGGTCAACTTCAATCTAGTTAATAATTCAGCCGAAAAACAACTGTGTTTGTCTGAGATGGCGATGTGTAATTTGTTCTTCAATCGTTTTGTTATCTGCTTTGACAAACATTATATTTTTCTGCTATAATAAATAGTATGTCTAAGAAAAAACAATACAAATATTTTTTTACGATATTTTTTTTATTGCGCCAGACAACACACCTTGTCATGGTCTCTAAGGATAAATATCCTTGTGTTGCGAGGTGCCTAACCAGAAATTAGGCTAGGGGCGTCTTTCAGCACACCAAGAGCCGAGTCAATTCAGAAACGTTTCCTGAATCGACCCGACCGTGAATCGAACCCGGGACACCATTGGCGATAATGTGCTACAGATAACTACGCTTATTCTCCATAGAAGACAGGCCCAACTATTTGAGATCAAATTTATGTAACATTAAACATAATTATAACACAAAGATTTCTTCCATCAACAGATACGGTGCATTTGCTGTATAATAATACCGACCGACCCTTTTTTCCATCAGTGTTCTAAACCACTGCGTATAACAAGTCGTTAATTAATAACGTGGTAACTTTCATAGAAATATAATATCCAATATAACATGCGCTAACATTATTACAAATTTCAGTTTAAAATATGCAAGTGCCTGTATTAACAAATATGTAGCGCTTAAGTAAAGTGGCATATTTTAACCTGTAACATAGTTTCAAAGCTTTGCCAGCGCAAACTTCGTTTGGCGCTCAGTGAAAAGAAAACATCTTCAACAATTTCACGTGTAAGGTTGCTGCATAATTTTGGATTATAATTTTGAGTTGAGTTTAAGTTATCAAGGACTCAAGAAAGCTAACCACACAATATAATCTATCTAAACACATAACAAAGTTGTAGGAAAGATCAATTTCAGTGTATGTACTCGTAGATAATCGATATTGATACGAGACAAAAAAATAATAATTTGTTTCTGTATTAAACTTAATTCTTATACTTCAATCATTATAACATTAGAAATAAGAGGCTCATTGAAGCAGGGGTCATAAAATAAAGAGTTTACAGAAGGACCGCTCTCGACTTTTTCTCTAAACTTGCCTGATCGCCTAGGGTTGCTACTATATTCGCCAGATAAGCGCGATTTGACAGAACGTGCCAAAAATAAACTACATCAAGTGAAAAATTGCACCAAGTTCGACAAAAAAAAATATGAAAAGGGGCCAAGTTAGATTAAAAAGAGTCAAGATGGGTGAATACGTATAAAATATCACAAGAAATCATTTTCCCTTAGAAAGCGTCCGCTATTTAAACCGGGGTCCCGGTGCAACCTGCTAGCGTATATAATGGACTCGATCATACAGGCCGTATACCTAGTAGGCAGTAGGTAACACCATGAGGCACCGACACTTTGGTCGGCGGTCACCTGTCGGTGCGCAGCACAGACAGTATGTATTGTCTGTGGCGCGCGGTGACTACGGCCGTAGCCGCGCGTGCCCCGACAAAAGAATATACCTAAAATACTGGTGTTTTTAACCACCGACGCAAAAAGAGGGGTGTTATAAGTTTAACGTGTCTGTGTATCTGTGTATCTGTCTGTGGTATCGTAGCTCCCAAACGGATTAACCGATTTTCGTTTAGTTTTTTTTGTGTCATAGATAATTTTATCCCGAGTGTTCTTAGCCATGTATCATGAAAATCTGTTCAGCCGTTTGAAGATCATCAGGTCTTTTCTAGTTGATGAGGGGATATGACTAACTTCCTTATGCCCGATCAATTCGAAATTTGGTACCGTGTTACTTCAATGATATTGAAAGTATACGGTAAGGCAACCATGACCTGATCAGCCGTCTGAAGATCATCAGGTCATTAATAGTTGATGAGGGGATCTGACTACCTTTCATATGTCCTAATGATTTAAAATTTGCTACTGTGTTACTTCAAACTCAACTATTTAATCACTTTAAATACCTTCCTGATATTTTACCTACTTTAAAAAGGACAAAATAAAAGTAAAATTAAAAATTTTAAAAACCCCCGACACAAAAAATAAACTCCAAAAACTAACAAGTAATATTTTAAATTCACATGTATAAGGTAAGTTCAAATATTTTTATTTTCCAAGCGTCGCGTCGCGTCGGGGGACCGCTAAGTCAGAAAAACAGGTGTAGTCGCAGATTGCAGGAAAGAATTTACTCCGGAAAATTCGCAAAATCGACACAACCGTCAACGTAGTCTGCCCACACTTGTCTGCCCGTTCTGGTCGCCGCACTTGGTAGCGCCCACCCCCGCGCCGCATACCGCACACCGAGCTCGCAGCACGCGGCATTACGAAGAAGACTATGCATGAAACTTAAGATCGCTTGTAGGTACACTACATGTAATTCGTAATAATTAATTAGTTGTTGTTGGAAAAATACTTCATAAACTTGAGCGGTCCCCAGACGCGACGCGACGCTTGGAAAATAAAAATATTTGAACTTACCTTATACATGTGAATTTAAAATATTAATTGTTCGTTTTTGGAGTTTATTTTTTGTGTCGGGGGTTTTTAAAATTTTTAATACCAATACTTGATTAGATAAGTTACAGAAAAAGTAAAAGCACACTCGGTTTGAATGTGTTACAAAATATAGTGTTTTACCTACCTATCTAATTGTACTACATAGTACCTACTAACTTGCAAAAGTTATCTGAGTTTAAAAAAACGTGTAATCATAATTTCGTGTGGTGTTCATACAGCCAAATACACTGCATCAGAAATATCTGCGCGAAACCATTTTTGACCATTGAACTATAATGTATTTGACGAACAAACAATATCTCAATCTTTTTGACAATGATTTTGACAGTGCGACTGACAGATTTACTGAAACTCACTCGCCTGTAAATGCCTGTGTCTGTGTGTGAGATCAAAAATGGCGGTTTGTTCTAAGCGAGCTATCTGTCAGAGGGCCGCGCGCCGCATGGGTGCTAAAATGAATGACAATTTTCATTTGACGTTTCAATGCCGGATGACATACCTGATTATAACCTGGCAAAATTGAAAACCCCTTCCGCCGCAACGTATGAAGGGGTTATGTAACATTTTAGAGACAACATGTAGAGTTATAGTGACATGTGTTGCGACTCAACCCCTGCTTCTTTTAGGTTTTTAACATCGACAATATAGTTTTATGCAAGACAAATGAATTCATGCAAGCAAAATCCTTATATACTGAAGTTACTTTCCTTTAATTGACAACAATGTGTGACAGCTGCTATGTATGTAAATTTTAATAAGTTCGGCATAATTCTAAAAGTAATAATGTGCTATACTTTTACCACAAGAAAGTCCACACGAACGAAGTCAGCAGACCAACAAAACTACATAAGGAAATACCTACATTACTCAGTTTCACTTTTGGTAAAAACGTATGACATCATTATTTGTTCTTACTCGTACTACTTATTACTTTCACATAGCAACGCTGGTTAGCAACTTTTGAGAACAGTATAAAGACTAGTTGGCAGTTATCAAAACGGTTCGATGAAAAATAATGATCAGACATATTATACATGAATAACCATAATTGTTTAGCGTTCAAACGTAGACTCGAAAAAAACTAAACTATTAAAAAACGTTTTTTCGACTTTAGCAGGAATAAAAAGAATAATGAAGTTTTCTGCGGCTCCAGTGAAACAAATATTTCTGATTTTTATTCCAAGTAAAATAATAAAAACCTTTTTTTTTTGACCACCAAAAAAACATAAATTTTTCAGTAAAATTAACACGTTCAGCGCCAGTGTATAATTTTTGATACACAAACAAAGAATTGTCCCCAAGGTCTGGTTTGCTGGCAGTCAAAGTAAATATAAATTTATTTAGATTTTTATGATTAATAACCTAGAAAGAAAATTACAAGTAGACCGATTCACTGGTTTAGAATTGTAATGTAACTTCGGTATTACCTACATTGTTGTCTTCGTTCTCGAAGGGCAGCTTTTTGTCCACAAAAGTTACTTGTATAGTTAACACTGACATATTATCGATACGTCTTCATGACAGCACTAATTCAAGTATATGAGCAAGTTTGTTCCCAAGTCTGTTTAGCAAGGTTCTGGGGGAGTGACCAAACAGGCTTTATAGTCTGGAGAAGAGGGGGTAATAGCTTCTGCGAGGCCTCACGATTTATTGGCCCTGCGAAAAGTTTAAGGCGAGACATTTTTTAACAAAGCTTCCCTGTTAGAGGTTAGGACGCCTATTTAATTGGTTCCTAACTGTTAAGATAAATAAGAAAACTTTTTGTGTTTAAATAGATTGCGTTTGACGTCGTCGCTAATGATGAATATTAATAATTTGCTCTTGATAAAATGTCCAATCGCTGTAACAGCTTTCTCATTATCTTTCAAAATGATTTCAGTAACTCTCTGCCAAACCCTAGGGACAAATAATCTGCCAATTTAGGCCAATTCTATAATAAGGTCACCTAAAGCCGCAATAATGGTCTTGACTTTTTTATAAGTAGTGATTGACGATAACTAAAATAGTACGCAGATTGGCAAAGCACTATCTTTATGATTTTTAATTAGTAACTATGTTTGTGAACCCAAAATCCCTGGTTACCCGATTGCTCTCGACTTACTACTCTATCACTGAGCAAGAGAAGTACTACTATTCTTTAATTTTTAGGCCATAATTCCGTCTTGATTAAGTTAATTTCATCATAGCAATCACTTGATTCGAAATATTCTAATAGAGGGCATTTTGCAAAACGGGTTGAGCCATATCCGTAAGTTCTTTTTTCAAAAAAACGCTTCTTTTTAGTTTAAGGTTATTGGATGCTAGCGACCTACCCCGTCTACGTACGGTTGTAACTATTTCATAAAAAAACAATATTTTATGTTTTTTTATGAAAACTTTGTCCTTACACATCGAAAGAAACTAGAAAAAATCGAATTTCCACCCTTGAAAAAATCAGGCAGGATGCGAACCCGCGACTTCCACAATCCCGGCGGCTGATCTAACCACTGAGCTACCGAAATCTTACTGGACCGAACGAATCTTCTTATTACATGCTTGAGTTGCAAGCCAACGTTATTTCATTACTGTTTTTAAGGCAAGTACCTTCAAACACCCGACAAAATATTTTAACAAATATTTAAACTTTCGGTTTTTACAAAAAGTTAAAGCTTCAACGTATTATTACTAATTCGGTAAGGTTGCCATTCAGACGTCATTGCTCAGTAATATTGCTTTATGAGGTTATAGTTCAGGAACAGGTTGCGGGTGCTTCATCTACTTTATGTCCAGACGGCATGTGGCGTCCTCCGCAAGGAGCGTGAACGGTTGTGGACATTGCTCATCATGATGAAACTGACGGATACCGTCCATTATAAATCAAATGAGTCATTCTATTAGGAAGTCATGGATACTACCATTTAAAAAATTGCTTTGTAATATTTGTGCTAACTTACAAATTTACCTCCCTCACATACGTTTTGCAAACCATATTCCAAACAGTGAAAACACAAATACCCTTTAAAAATAAACTTATTTTCTTAGTTAGTTACTTGATTTATATTACATCAACAACATGAAAAATAAAACAGAACAGTCAACATTTAATTCAGTTAATTCATTAGGTATAACCTATCAAAGGACGATAAAGAATTTGCAAAGCAATAACCTTTTCGTCAATGCTCGAAAAGTGAGCGTCTGCGAGGCGAGTCCATGAGGTCCAGACTACGAGGCGGGACTACGGCGTGAATCTACGACGTAGTATGAGAGTTCGTAGCAGTCAAAGCTAAGCCAAGACCTGATGTATTATGCGCTAGCTACTGTTGAGTCTATCTTAATCTTTTGCACTAAACATTGACAATCAGCATCAGCATCAAGCATAATCACTACAGAACCAGACTATAGTTTGTCTCGATGTTAGGTTAAAAAATCTGCGTTATGCTGGGACTACACGCGGCTCCCCGCAGCGCCTGGTGACTTATGTGGACGCCGCTCAAGATGAAAATGGAGCATTAATAAAGTAGCTGCTATGTCTTTAGTTTTAATAGTATAACTGTTTATGTTAATGTATATAATTAAAAGTGTTCTCTACATTTCAAAACACGGAAAAAACATAAGTCAATTTCCCTTCAATAATAAATATATACATTAATATATAATATATAGGTGCTCGATAAGTGAAAATTTTTTAATAGTTATTTATAATTAAATAAATTACTATACATTTACTCAAAGTCAGAGTCTAATATGAATACCTAACTTAATAAATCATATAATACATTACTTGGGAAAACTATAAGTTTTTATTTTATTTGTGTACTAAAAAAATTAATATACAATATACCCTGCGTCTACATCTGTGAGTTGTTTCTACTAAAAATGAATTTTACCGAATCCAGGACTTCCAGATGAGTTCAGCGCCATCACCACTTAAACTTCAGAAAAAATATGATTTTATTAAACATCGGCAAACCTCACTATAACTATACTAACCCTTTAACAATATTGCCCCTTTTCTCCTTCCTGTATGAATATTGAATCCACTATAACCCAGTAACTAGATTCACCAGAAACAAGCAAAACGGTCGACTAATTAACTAAGCGGCTCTGTTCCGCTGACGTTGCCAAAAAAATCTTAACTATTAGCTTTGGGCAAACAAAAAAGCACTACCTCCTTGTTTATCGTATCGTAATTTATGCGAGCACAACAGATTTTCTCTTGGCCATTTTTTATTTTGGTAAAAGAGCTGGAGTTAATGAAATCGTGATTACAAAATGGAGGTGCTTGCACGGTACCCGAGAAGGAATCTACTTTTCAAGTCGAGGAAGGAAAGCTGAGGATAGAAACGGAACTAGCTCATTTGGTACGTGGTCGTGAGTTTAAGTTCAACTTAGTCTTGATAAAAACTCTGGAAATAGACTAGTGTTATTTTATTTTAATTGTTTAAGTAAGCAAATACTTTGTGATAATAATATAAAGTTATGTCATGTTTTCATTTATTTCAAGCGTCGCGGCTTAGTGGTTAAGCACTCCAAGTCGGATCGCGAATCGTGTTGTCCCGAGTTCAAATCTGGCCAGAACCAAAATCTTTGTGTTCATTGTTTAATTTCCGACTAACTCCCCGGTGATAAATAAATCATCGATAAAAAACCAAATCAACCCGGATAACGTCAGAAGGCTCACCACCTTCCACAATGCATTCTAATACCATTGGTGGACAGTGGGCTTCTGAGTGTTCCGTTCACCATGACGGCAACAGTCTAGCTTCTGACTACCCCGTTTGGGATAAAGTCGTGATAGTATGTTATGTTATGTTGATTTATTTCTAAATTTACCAATATGTCTACCATGAGTTTCTGCAACGTAAACTACGATAGTTGAGATCTGAAATGTCTACCATTTTTGGTTCCATTTCTATTCACTAGGGGTGCTGTACCGAAATTCCATACAAAAACGTCGACATACGTCGTGATAGTATGTTATGTTATGTTGATTTATTTCTAAATTTACCAATATGTCTACCATGAGTTTCTGCAACGTAAACTACGATAGTTGAGATCTGAAATGTCTACCATTTTTGGTTCCATTTCTATTCACTAGGGGTGCTGTACCGAAATTCCATACAAAAACGTCGACAGCCGCTAGCGCTCGATATTGGTGTAGTTTAATTAATGGTTAACATACAGGCTCCGGCAAAGTTTAGATCCGCTCAAAAAATCTCTGGGAATATTAAGTGCCAAATGTGAATTTAAACCTAGTTAAAAGGTTTGATACTAAACGAAATCGTTCAAATGTATGGGGATGACATGAGCGCCAGTGACAGCTTATGTCATACCCATACATTTGAAAGATTTCTATTGTAGAAATCGTCGTGGCGTGTTGCTCTTGGCTAGCCACCCTGTTATAGGAGGTATAGATATACCTACCATTACTGATTATTTGTATGTATCGTAACATGATAACTCAGTAGATTATCTACTCGTTGAAACTTTAGTTAAAACATGTTTTTTCTTTAAAAAAATTGAATGTATGTCTGATTATGCCTCGTTTAAGAATAGGATAAGATTTCACAACCCGCGGCATAGTAGACAGATCCAACGAGCAAACTCAAAAACTTCAACAACGAATTTTTTACAAAATATTATACTGGCCTGCTCAAAACGTCTAACTTCAGTTGAAGCCCTTTCTTCTTTCTAAGTGAAAAATTCAAAAGAAACCTTTCGGTTGTTGAAAGATAAAATGTAAACAGCAGTGGCCGGGACGAGACTGTAATAAAATACGACGATTAATCTAGGAGTTGGCGACAGTGACACAATTATTATCTTTTATTATAGGGGTCAGTAAAAAATTGGGGCAATCTATCTCTTTTAACAGGAACAAAGTTGGCTGAGGTAATTATTTTACATTATTTATTATTATTTTAATAAATGAAAGAGTAATTAGTTAAAAAAATTAACAGAACTATCTTGCACCTAATTCATTTTATTGTGACCCGGTAAAGCATGCGTTCCTAAAGAAGTATTGATACCAGTTTTCGTTTAGTATCAAAACTTTTAACTAGGTTTAAATTCACATTTGGCACTAAATATTCACAGAGATTTTTTGAGCGGATCTAAACTTTGCCGGAGCCTGTATGTTAACCATGAGTGGTTTACCATTACACCAATATCGAGCGCTAGCGGCTGTCTACGTTTTTGTATGGAATTTCGGTACAGCACCCCTAGTGAATAGAAATGGAACCAAAAATGGTAGACACATTTCTGAACTCAACTATCGCAGTTTACGTTGCAGAAACTCATGATAGACATATTGGTAAATTTAGAAATAAATGAAAATAACATAACATACCATCACGACTTTACCTCAAACGGGGTAGTCAGAGGCAAGTGTTAAATATTTGTTAAATTGAATAAAAAACCGTTCTTTTTGAAAAATTGATAAGACACTTAAAAATTACTGTACACAGTTTAAGTTACAATTATAAAATAAAAAGAGAATTCAATAATTTATACTTGATTTGAATTCAGCTAAATAATAACGAAAATCTTTAAAAAATGCGACGTTTACGATCTACCCCAAATGCAAAAAGCAAACCCTTCTAAAGTTTTAAACCATTTGTTTGTTACTAAAAAGTCTAGAGGCTACAAAAAAAATGTTTTTTCGGAATTTGTAACCGCAATTTAAATATAACCATACGTACAAAATCCGCAAGGTGAACCTTGGGACCCCACACACCAGTGTGGGTTCACAACCGATAGACCGCACGGATGATGATGACTAAATCCGCAAACTCTTTCTTTTTAAATGTTCCATGAGTGCCTACGTACTAAATCCAAAAATTATTTTTAAAAAAATGTTTTGGACGTGACTGATCTACTACGTCTAAATACAGAGACAGACATCTGCTTCTTTCACCGACAACATCAGTTCTAGTATATTAAAACCTAAAGGTATGTAAATATATCCCTGACACCTTTATCACAATATCCTTGTACTTTTACACTTCTTTTATGAAGAAGCCGGGTATGTATGTACGAGTATCAATGCAATGGAAAGAAACTGATGTTTTAGAGTCATTATTTATTCCGTAAAATATCCACAGCAGAAAATAATCACCTAAAGTTCGTAGTGCGGCCGTTTGTAGCAACCTTCCACCACCGACATTCTGAAACCTGAGTTATAATAATTTTAGTGTATACTTGGTTTTTAGTGTATAATAATACTTGGAAACAGCAAAGTACCTAAGCGTAGGATAAATATTATAACAACCGAGAAGTCGGTCTAGTTCTATTTAAATTTCGTATTAAAAGTTAATTACTAGGTGTTTGTCTCAGACAATATATTTTAGAGTTGGTGAAAGTTTGCTGTTTCACTTTTGGAAAGTTATCCGTGTCTCACGAGGTTTAACGAGCTAACTTTCTGAATAATTCGCGGCCTCGAACACTTGGATGTAAGGAATAGTGGGATTTGGATGGCTATTTATCGAGGCTAACGTATTAAAGCAGGCGAACTTGAAATTGTTAATGTGAAACTTACTCTTATAATGTACGAAACATTATTCAAGTTGTTTTAATTGTGGTCATAAATTTTGCATGCTAGAAAACCATGTAACAGAGTTCATCTAGATATATAAACTTAACTTATAAACTGCAATGAACCTTGTGAACATTTTAATAAGGCCACCGCTCTAAAAATGGTTCGTAACAGAAACAAATTTAGTACCAGTGCCTTACACTAAGCTTATACTTTATGTAATCTAGGTCCATACGAGGTGGATGAGTATGCCATGCGTGATGTTTTTAGAATTAAATATTTAACCGGAACATTTGGGCGAATATTGTAGTCGGCGCCATATTTCGGCTGAGTACACATTTATACGTTACTTAATAAAAAATACGTGAGCGAAAAGAAAAACAGAGTGCAAAAAGGTACGAGCGTTAACATTACAGCCTACAGAAGAGTCGCAAAGAATACTACGTGCGAACACCTTCGAGGCATAAAGACGGCACAAATACCGTTCTTTCCTTAGGAGAGTAACAACGAGACGATGCATTAAGTCGTTAACCGGCAGAAAGCTCTGCAGAAGAGCAATTTATCGTGCAACGTGGTATGGTAGTATTAGACCCAACCGGTTCTTATAACAAACAGAGATCGTTAATAAATAATAGTACACTTTACTTTACAAAACAATAAAAAACATTTTCCCATAATTTATTTTATGTTTTATTTCCAGATTTCTAGTAGAACCTTGTCAGTTTGCGGTTAATTTTAGTACCTCTAGACATTATAAAACCAGTGTCAGTGACTTCCGACCCAGAATGTATAATGAGAAAGTGATATGGAACAATCAACAGTCAACCCTACCCGCAACACGGCCAGCTATTGATATAAAGTGTTACGCGGCTATTTCTAGATCTCCAAGCGTTGTCATTTTATATTACTTTTCCTGCAAAGACATAAATCGACATAGAGTATAAAAACTTAGCGACTATGACGCTTCCTGTGACGTTATGACAGCGCGTTCCTTAATCCTCCGTTTCTCTAGCATTTTTAATCCATTTCATAGGCAGAGAGAAACGATGAATGTAAATCAATTCGATTTTGACATCCGTTGCCATATCGGTAGAGCGAGAACTAAATGAAGCAGCATCGAAAGTGGAGCATCGCACTCTTTTTTGAAACGCAAAGTACATACATCCAAAAGCATAAATATCTATTCGTTTTAAAGACTTCAAAAATATCTGGGAAAAACATTTATCACTAATATACATAAGTACGAGAGTTCATTGGACTCTTTGTTGATTTGTATAGATATTTATGGCTAATGGTTCCCTCAGATATTTTTGAATTCTTGAAACGTACTGATATTTATGCTTTTGACTGTACACCCTCATCATCTGTTTCGACTCATGCCTATGGTCTCCCCCATCACGGCGTACTAAGTTTGACCTTGTCCTCGCGTGCAGCCAGGAACAACAAGCACTCCTATTGTGACCCGGGGGAAGGCACTTTGTCATACCACCCTTTGTTGCTGGACTAATGCTTCTTAATGCGGTCGGTGTACCTAAGAGCTCGGAAATGGCGGGGCGCGTTTACGATTTTTTTCCGCCGCATCTAAAATGGAGTTGAGGTGCGTAAATGACTTTAGGTAAACATTACTGACGCACCTACTTATATTTAGGGCAGCTTGAGAATATTCACACTACAAGATTTTTAAATTCGTCCACATGTATCGGTTTTTTCCAGGAATGATTTGCTAACAAGATTCGTAATGGCATTTATAGTTTGTAATACGAGTAAGCACCTTAATCATCAGAGGTCGGAATTAGGTAGAGTTATCTATGTACTGATTTCATACAGCAAAAGAATATAGTTGATATGCCTCACATCCCGAGATCGATTCCGGGCAGATCCATATTAATATCAACATTTCGATGCAAGTACACAAATAATTCCGACCTCTGTTAATCATACAAAAGTTTCAGCACTTCCAATTTTAATAAAGACTTTCACACCTATTTAAATCCTTGCAAGACAAAAGGTATCCTTTGTCCCTTCCTTTCAAGATCCAATCTACTACTTTGATTCAGCAGTTTAGATATAAGAACGTTACAAACAGAGTTGGTTACTGTCACATTTGAACTGAACAATATGGATAACCAAGATCGCAGTGTCTGTACCAAGTAAACGGACGACTTTTAGTAAATGTAATCTGGCTAAAACAAACATAACATAACATGCTGCTATTTTACTCCGTATAAAACAAGTTAGCTAGAGTTTAAGCAAGCCATTTCTGAGTGACTTTTAGTTTTTGTTTATTTTATTTATTTATTTATTAGTTTGTACACAAATTACAGTTTTTTACATAGAAAAATAAGGATAGCTAAAGTACAGGTGAGCATATCTCTAAAGAGAGATTTCTTGCAGCAGACCATGAAGCAAGGAAAAGCATAAAACAAACAGTGATGGATAGACAAAACTGTGTACATAATTTTAAAGATCAAAATTTCTATAAATAGACCAGTTTACTTACAAATAGACATATATTATTACAAATATAAAATATATAAGTACCTAACTAAAATAATTATACATATTTAAAAAGAAATAAAATAATAATTATTATTATTATGATCCAACACAACTCAAACATTTTTTAAAAGATGTTCTTTTAACAATCTTTTGAAGGAACCCACAGTGCGACACTCTCGAATAGAAACTGGCAGCTTGTTCCACAGTTTCACAGCCTGAACAGTAAAAGAGTCACCATACATGCTCGTTCTACAGGTAGGGGGGCAGCTTTCAGCTGTAAATTATAGGCTGAACGATGAGTTCGGTCAATGCGCCAACCCTATTGTACATAGATCTACTACCGATGATAATGGCTTGAGATTTCTGCGGATTCACGAGCAGGCCATACGATTCAGCCCACCCACTAATGCGTTCTAGATTTTGATTCATTTCCACTATTGCTGAATCAATATCATCAAGTTTGAAGTGAACGTAAAGTTGCAGATCGTCAGCATAAAGGTGGTAGTTAGCAGACAATACTGAAGTGATTGCATTGATAAAGATCGAAAAGAACAAGGGAGAAAGGACGCCACCCTGAGGAACACCAGCAGTAAGCTCACACCAGTTCGATGAAACATCGTCAGCGCGAACGCACTGAAGGCGGCCTCTCAGATAAGAATTGAACCATTCTATTGCATGAGAAGATATGTTAAGCGACTGTAGGATGCCTAGGAGCACGTCAAAGTCAACCGAGTTAAATGCACTGCTGAAATCCAACAGAGTTAAAAGCGTGAGATGCTTATGCTCCATAGCATATCTTATGTCGTTAGTAACTTTCAGCAGTGCAGTAACAGTACTGTGTCCAGGACGAAAACCAGATTGGAAAGGATTCAAGAGATTGTTACGGTTCAGAAACGCAGTCAGTTGGCCATGAATAATCAAATCAAATCAAATAAAATCAAAAAAAATATTTCGAGTTACAACAATGACTCATATAGTGTTAGTATTAAAATAATGATTCTTATACCTATTTGTTAGTACATTAAACAAAAAATACAGTTCCATAACCTTAATAATTCACATCTGTGTGAACCCGCATCCACCTTGCTAGGAGAGGAGAGTCCCACCGGCCTGCAAATACGCTCAGAAGCCTGTTAGGGCTGCCGCGACTCCGCGCAAGCAGGGAGGCGCACCGCTTGCGTATGATGGCTGCAAAGCCATCAACCTGCGCATCTGCAAACATCCCAGATGCGCTGCAATATCGCGGCAGCCCCACCAGAATCCTGAACGCATTATTGTATTGCACGCGTAGGTCACTGTACGTCCGCCGCGTAAAGCTAACCCATAGGCTGCACGTGTAGAAAGACTGACAGAAGGCTTTAAAAAGCGTTATCTTTACTGGTAAAGTACAACGTGCAAACCTACGAGCCAACATGTAGCACCGGACAGCCAGCGACCTTCGCTCTCTCTGAATATCTAAATTATCCTTTAGATCCTCAGTTATCCAGTGACCTAAATATTTAAATTGCTTGACCCTGCAAAGAGGAGTTCCAGAAAGCGTTATCTTGGGTACACTCTTTGGTACTTTGTTCACCGCTTTAAACACCATCAACTCGCTCTTCTTTGCATTGTACTTCAGGCCATGGATTTCTGCATAAGTTTCACAAACAGATAAGAACCTTCGCAAGGCACCAACCGATGGGCTCAACAGCACCATGTCGTCCGCGTAACTTATATTATTAATACAAATGTAATGCTTTCTAGGGCTTTGGAAAGAACAGGCAGGATGGAAATGGGACGATACTGAGAAGGAGTGTTAGGATTTAATGTTTTTGGCAAAGGGATAACTATGGCTTTCTTCCAGGCTGTAGGAAAGGAACATTAGAAGAAATTGAAAAGTTTAGGATGTGAGTAATGACAGGAAGAACGATATCAAGGATTAGCTTGACCATCTTAAGACAGATAGCATCATCACTCACCGCATTGGAGGAAATAGAAAGGATAGCCTTTTTAACATCACACATTGCAATAGAATTGAAAACTAAAGGATCGCAAACAGGTCTAGGGAAGCTACGAAGCTGTTCAAGAGTAATTGATTTTAAATGTGCATCTAAACAAACGGGGGGCACAGTAAAATAAGAATTTTAACGATTGAAGATCAGTTAAATAGGAGAAGATTCAGTAGACTTACGAGCCGTCCCAGAGATGAGAGCAGTATTCCACACACGAGCGAACTTGTGTCTTATACAAGAGACAGAGCTTCTCAGGCGAGAAGAATCGTCTCACTCTGTTCAGGACTCCGCCAATACCCAGCGATCTTAAAAACTTCCACACGTTAGCAGGGTTGGAATCCTGAACAGTAGAGTGAAACTGGCGCCTTTTTGCGTCCCTACACATCCTATCCTCATCCTATCCTATTGCAACGATTCCGCAACTTTTTGTATCGATAGGAATTAAGCTCAGTCTGAAATTTGCTATATTTACGTTTAGCTTTATCACGCAGAAGCATAGTCTGCCTAATATCAGGGGTCAGCCAAGGGGCAGGTAGATGTTTCACCTTGACACGTCGAACAGGAGCATGCCTATCAAAAGTGTCAATGACCAATTGATTAAAAGCAGCTACCTTTTCGTCAATCAAAGTAAATTGTTCCACACGCGACCAATCAGCTCCAGCAGCGTCAGCCTGAAGTGCCTCAGAATCCACATTTTTAAAACTGCGAAGGAAGACATATTTAGGTTTGGGCTTAGGAGTACGTAATCGGTAAGAAAGAAAAACAAGATCATGATAGGAAAAAGGAGCATCAAGTTGCCCATGTGTAGAGACTTTAGAGGTATTAGAGACAATCATAAGGTCAAGGAGAGATGGAGTACAATGAGGAGCATGATGAGTAGTAGAAAGGTGTAAGTTTAATGAGGTTAAAATACTAGTACTCAATACTCAATACTCAATACTCAATTCTTTATTGCATTTCACAGTGTAGTACAAGATCTTAAAATATATTTAAACAGTGCACCATGAACCCTGTCGGGCACAACAAAAATGAAGAGGAGGAAAACCATTGTTCATAGAAAATTAAATTATATATATAATAAAATAATATTAAATTATATCTAATTATTATTTATTACTTTTATAGATTATTTTTTAAGTTTTAAATATATTTATATTATATTTTTATATCAATAGTTTGGTTTTTAGTATTACTATTCAGTCTTAAATTTATGTTAAATATTTATCTTCTAAAAATTCTTTAATAGTGTAGTAGCTTTTTTGTATTAGTATATTTTTGAGGTCATTAAAAAAGTTATTATTGTTATTTATGTTTCTTAAGGAATCTGGCAGTTTATTATAGATTTTTATAGACATTACTAATGGGCTGGAAGAGTGGTATTTCATTCTAGAGGTCGGTAGTGCTAGTTTATTTCTGTAGCGAAGTTGATGTTTTTTAATATTGGTATCTCGTGTTGTATATAGGTAAGGGTATTTACGAACGAACTTGCATATTTCTAAGATATAAATGCAGGGAACAGTTAAGATTTTATATTTTCCAAAATAGGGTCTACAGCTATCAGTGCTGTCTATGTTGGCTAGTATTCTTATGAGTTTTTTTTTGCATGGTTAGTAAACAAGGTACGTCGGTACTACTGCCCCACAAGATTACGCCGTAATTGAGCCACGCATATGCATAGGCATAGTAAGTAGTGATCGCAGTGGCTAAGTCAGTGTTTTTTTTAATTTCTCGTAATGCATACAAAAAGCTGCTCAATTTACGATGTATTTTTGATATGTGGTGCTTCCAGTTTACATTGGTGTCAATGACAAGACCCAGTAACGTATGCTCATTTACATTATTTAGTACAAAATCTTTGTTGTCAAAATTCAATTTTAGATTTAAGTTTAGCTGTTGTTTCTGATGAGGGTGAAAAGACATTACTTCTGTTTTAGATATGTTTATTTGTAGGTTATGTTCGGATAGCCAGTTTTTTGTTTTATGAAGAATATTTTTAAGTTTTTCGTTCAGATTCGTAGAGTCTTGACAGGCAACGAGGATAGATATATCATCCGCAAACATAACACAATATTCATTTAAAGCTTCGGCAAAATCGTTTATATAAATTAAGAATAGCAGACACCCCAACACACTGCCGTGAGGTATTGAAGCGTTTACAGGTATGGTATCAGATCTAATTTTTTCTATTTTTTTGGTTTGACTATTAAAATATTCGATTTCTATTGTTTGTTTTCTATTAAAAAGATATGATTTTAACCAATTATGACATAAACCCCGAATTCCTATGTCATACAGTTTATTTAACAGAATGTTATATTGCACTTTATCATAGGCTTTTGTCATATCTATAAGTATTCCGATTGCATAATTCCTATTGTTAATTATGTTGTGTATTTCCTGAATATACTTAAAAATTGCTAATGTTGTGGATTTGTTTTTGCGAAATCCATTTTGACATTCAGTCAAGATGTTATATTTTTCACAAAATTTATAGATGCGATCATGAATTGCCTTTTCGTAGATTTTTGATGCTGTGGGTAGGAGAGCTATGGGACGGTAATTTGTTGGATCTGTTTTAAGATTTTTCTTGTGGATTGGCTTAATGAGCGAATGCTTTAATTGGTCTGGAAAAACGCCTTCATTAAAGGATTGATTCACTAAGAACCATAGTGGGTATGTTAATTCTTCTGCACAATGTTTAAATAATATCGGGGGAAGATCATCAATGCCATGGCTGAGTTTAGTCTTTAATTGCTTTAATATTTTATAAATTTCTTTGATATCAACTTGGTCCAAAAACATGGAATTCACAGATGGATGGAGAACAGGGAGTCCTTCTGCTTCCGGGTGGATGTCCTCTCCAACAGACGAAAAATATCTATTGAAGATGTCAGCCACCCGTTTAGGATTAGTGATAGTTTCGGTGTCGAGTACCAGTTGTACGAGTATGTTAGTTTTTGTTTTAGAGTTAACTTTGTTCGTACGTTCGCGAATGATATGCCACATTGTTTTTATTTTGTTGTTGGAATGTTTAATTTTATTAATATAATGTAATTTTTTTGACGTTATGACTACTTTTTTAAATATCTTTTCATATTGTTTGTAGTAATCCGATAGGATTGCGTTATTTTTTGTTTTCATAGTGAGAATTTTTAGTAATCTTTCATTGTAACATGCCTTTTTTAAACCGGCTGTAAGCCAATGCTTTTTATATTTATTATTTAATGTAGTTCGTTTTTTTGGTATATAATAGTCTAGAATATTTTTCAGGTTTCCATGAAATACATTATAATTATAATTTACATCTCTATCATTTTTTAATAAATTTGACCAATCAAGTGTACCTATATGTTGTTTGTATTTATTCATATTTATTTTATTAAACTGTCTTTTTTCTGTGTACCATGTTGTGCTTTTATTTTGTGTAGGAAGCTTTAAATGTATTATATTTCCCATATGGTCTGAGAGTCCAAAGTCTTCAGTCGTGACGGAAAAAATATTTTCTTGAAAGTTTATAAAAATTTGATCTAAGCATGTGGATGCAGTTTTTGAGATTCGAGTAGGATTAGTGATTAGCTGATTTAACTTAACATGAAGTTTAAAAATTTATTCGTTTTATTGTTCTTTTGTAGTGTATTTATGTTGAAGTCTCCTCCTAAAATGATTTTATGTTTTGTAATTTTTTTTGTTATATAGTTTAGTGTCTTTTCTAATTGTTCATGAAATACGTTTTCCTTCTTTCCATTAAAATATATATTTAACAATAAAACATTTTCCTTAACAAGTTCTATTGCACAAATTTCCAATGCATACTCTATTGACATGTCGGATATTTCTTTTCTTTCTATGTATTCTATGTGGTCTTTTA
The DNA here is from genome assembly GCA_947369235.1 of Udea olivalis. Taxonomy (NCBI): domain Eukaryota; kingdom Metazoa; phylum Arthropoda; class Insecta; order Lepidoptera; family Crambidae; genus Udea; species Udea olivalis. Next base: position 14,472,530 of record OX376349.1, on the reverse strand, counting down.
TCAGGATACAGACTCCACCTCCAGTGCGAAGCTTTCTGCAGTAGGATGATGCTATTTTGTAATTGGTTAGCTGCATCAGTTCTATTTTTTCGGGTGATAGCCATGTTTCTGATATGCACAGTGCCTGGTATTCTGGGTTTTGCTGTATGAAATATTCGATAATGTGAAGTTTGTTGTAGATGCTCTGGATGTTTTGAAGTAATATTTTGAATTCTAGGTCTTTAGTTTCAGGGGTGCGTCTGAGGTCGGTGGCTGGCACGAAAAGACTGGTGGTTTCTTTGGTTATTTTGTGGTTTAGGTTCGTCGTTTGTGTGGAGCTGTGTACTTTGTCTTATTGTTTTACGGTCTATTTTTTCACCCTGTATGTATAGCTGATTTTCTCGAATTATTGCATGCAAGCCTTGCCAATATCATTTCTTCGCTCATGATTTTCCTTTCCTTTCTTTGGTTGGCATTTAACATTGGGGACATGGCTATCTTGTTATGTTTCAGACTGTTATTTATTGTAGTAGTATTGAAGTAAGTTTATTGGCACGAAGGTCTTTCTTAATAAGACAAGTTTTTGTTCTGCAGTATTAAAGTTCAAAGGGCCTATCAATCAGTTAAAAGTAAACCATGAAAAGACGACGTGGCACTGGTATAAACAAACATTTCGAGATAATGAAGAAATGAGGGCCATAAAGGGACTAAAACGGGTTTATTTAACAAAATAATTTTGAGACAATTTAAATAATTACTTTGAATCAATATATGGTTGGTTATACTTTACTATGATAGAAAAACGTAATATATAGAAATGTACAATATACAGAGGTGGTCACATAATTAGGGACGATTAGGTTTTCCAGATATTTTTTAATAAATCTTGTCATTTTTTTTTGTTTCACCGCTCAGTACTATAATGTTGTGTGGTGAAATAACCTAAATGAGGAATATTGATATAAAAATCATCACCTTTAATAACAGAAGTACATTGATTTTGAATAGTTGGTAACTTACACACGAATTAAGCTGGACAAATAATTAAGAACGGGTAAATTAATAATTATTTAAATTGCCAGACTGACGATTTGATACCCTTTTCTTGATGTCGCCCCAAAGATGTTTCATTGGTTTTCAATCAGGGTTGTTAGCTGGCCACAACAAATTGTGATTTATCCAATCTTAATTATTTGTTTCTCTTAATTATTTGTCCAGTTTAGTTTGTATGTAAGTTTGCAACTGTACTTTTGTTAAAAAGAATATGATGATTTCTATATCAATATTCTTAATTTAGTTTTCTGAATCATGTGGTTATTTCACAACTTAGCATAATACTTCTGAACGGTTGCACAAAAAAACATGTCATCATTTATTAAAAAATATCTGATATTAGAAATCGTTCTCAATTATATGACCACCACTGTAAATATGTATACTCGAGATCAAAATAAACTCTTCTAAATAATAGAAGAAAGCGAATTTAAATTTTTAGCATTTAACAAAGCACTATTTTCTAGAACGGTGGATTGTTAAATGATAAGTGGGTATATATTCTCGTCAAAATATAAATCTAAAACCAAACAGGCTCCGCGTTAGAAAATTATATATTTAAATATACTCGTATATATAATATTCGCTCATTGAATGCAAAACTGCCACAAATCAAAAACAATTTAAAATCGTTTTATTGAAAAATTTAGCTCAGAAACTAAATTATTTTACGTTTTGCTGAAGACACTCGTCATTTTCCTTTATTTTAGTGCCAAACTGGTCAACCACCTTTTTTGAATTGGGGTGACTTACGCGCTAACGCCATTTTGCGAGTTGCGACTCAGGAATTGGAGCGAACACACGTCAGTTGCATACAAAACGGCCACAAGTCAAAAAATCACGCAATATCGACTTCAGTACTCTGTGCAAAGGAGCCACATTTTAGAATGCGACCGTGTTGCTTTCAAATTCCAAGTAAGTACATTCAGAATCTGTAAATGCAATAGTGCCATATTTTAGGTTACGTACATTTTGAATTCCAATGTTAAACAAAGTAACGCCATATTTACAAATCTGTAAATTTGCATTCTAATACTGAAACAAAGCAATGGCACATTTACAAATCTGAACATTTTGCATTCTAATATGAAACAAAGCAATGCCACATTTACAAATCTGTACATTTTGCATTCCAATATAAAGCAAAGCAATACCATATTTACAAATGTGTGATTTTTTAATAAAATAATACAAAAAACGCATTGACAGCTAAACTGAATGATTGTTTATTTCATACGAAAAAACGTTAGACTTTTCGCTCATACAGTTATCTGTTACTATCTACCACTCATAATTGGACCTGTAACACTACAAATCCCATTTCCGTCCGCATAGGCGTTGACGTGGTCGAGCGCACGGACCGTGTCAAATACCTGGGATCTGTATTATTCGGGGACATCGACAGCGACGTCAGAGCCTGAATTTCCGCGGCTTGGGCCAAATGGCGTGAGGTGACTGGTGTCATTGGTGACCCCAAAATGCCGATCAAGCTGAAGTGGCAGGTCTATAAAACCATCATTAGGCCTGTCCTTTTATTTGGCAGTGAAGCATGGCCGTTGCTAAAACGACACAAGCAGAAGCTGCGCGTCACGGAAATGAAGATGTTGCAGTGGATGTGTGGAGTCTCACGCAAAGATCGCGTGCGGAATACCCACATCCACGATAGCCTTCGTGTTCGTGACATCGCAGACGAGCTGCAGTGGAGCCGCCTTCGTGGGGATCTCACGGAGATCGGCCAACTACGTGGGTAATAAATCTCTGGCCATGCCACCTCGGCCGAGTACCGACAGGAAAGGTCGACCCAAGAAGCGGTGGCTCCGTCAAGGGTTACATGCGTGCCAACAGACTCACCTGAGGATGCACAAGACCGCGCGAAGTAGGCCAAGTAAAATAAAAAAGGCAGACCGTGGGACCCCACACACCAGTGTGGGTTCACAAGCGGGATAGACCGCATGGATGATGATGACTAATACTTAAATACATAAATGAAACATTAATATACCATACCTACATACATAATATGATCTATAGCAATCATGCAAATCTAATATAATACCTCAATAAAAGTTTAAATACCATTAAATTTTTAGGTATTTATATTCCCTTATTGGTTATTAAAAATAACCACACAAAGACCGCACGGATGATGATGATGATGATCTACCACTTAGAATTGTTAGGTTAGGTTTAGATAACTAAAATGTTAAACTAGTGTAAACAAAAAAATGTTCCAACTCTATAAATTTAGCACCCAAAGTAGTTAAGCAACAATATACGTTACACGTGGTTTTTTGAGTAATATTGCATTTGGCAATTCAAATGGTGAATCAGTTGGGATACGAAACCGGCGCATTACCAACCCCTTAACAAATTCAAGGAAGTGACATCAGATTCAAGAGCATCGTGGCCTAGTGGTTAAGCACTCTAACTCGGATCGCGGATCGTGTGGTCCCGAGTTCAGAATCTGGCCAGAACCAAAATCTTTGTGTTCATTGTTTAACTCTCCGGTAATGGAAAACATCGATAACCTAAAACCGAAACCAAATCAACCCGGAAGGCTCACCACCTACCACGTTGGGTTCTAATACCATTGGTAAAAAGTGGTCTTCTGAGTGTTCCGTTAACCATGACGGCAACAGTCACTTGCCTCTGACTACCCCGTTTGAGATAAAGTTGTGATGTTACGAGTATGATGGTATGTATGAAACTAAGGACGTAAAATCATCTGCAATACCAGCATACTGAGAAACAGATGAAGACTGATCGTATTGGGTACCATCTTTTCTCACCCCAACCTCGACCTTCCAGGGCTGAGGAAGAACCCAAAAACATTGAAATGGAGCCATCTAATATAAATACTGAGCCACCCATCTCAGAGACGGAATTACAATCACCCAGTATTGACACCGGCCCTCTTAATATTAACACCCAGCCCCGTAGTATTAGCACCCGGTCCCCAGTATTGACGCCCATCTCCCCAGTATTGACACCCATCTCCCCAGTATTGATACCCATCTCCCCAGTTTTGACACCCAGCCCCCATTATTGACGCCCAACTCCCCAGTATTGACACCTAGCCCCCCAGTTTGTAAAGTTACAAAATAAATGATTATTTTGAGTGGTACTTTTTGTCATTTGCTTGTGTTATTTTCTATAAGATTGTTTTTTTTTCACAAGGTTTGTCATAAAAAAATAAAGGATGATAAGTTTTTATTTCACATAGAGAATGTTTTTATTTTTTAATGTCTTCTTGGTAAAAAGTTACATATAGCACGTTTCACTTTAAATGTTTATTTTTTTGTTATATTTCTCTTAACATTGGTTCGAATCTTGAATGCAAAAAAGGCTTGTTGCTTTTTTCAGGTTGTGTGAGAGCAATCACAGTGGTTATTATTTCAAAAGATGGAGCAAAATATTACAAAAACATTGATATAATAACATCATACTATTACACAAAAAAAAACTATTTTTTCCAAAAAATATGTTTTAAAATTTCTTTTGGCTCTCCTGTAAGATGTGTAGTTTTTGGTTTGTGGCCATTTTGCATTCAATATTATATACAGTGTTGGTAGAAAGCGTTAAAGAAAACAGCTAGAACCCGTAAAATCGCGATAAACTCGCCAATAATACGCTTGGTATTTTTCTTAAACACTGACTGTTCCGGTTCAAAAATGGCAACAGTCAATTCGCTTTTACCTTCATCATTCAAAAGAGCTAAATAACATACATAAAACACAAATAACTGTCAGTGTTATTACCGAATGTCCACAATAAAGAAGATTAGTGAAGTGGGAAATAAAGCCATTTCAACAATGAAGGTCTTTGCCCAGCAGTGGGATTGTTGGTAAGCTAATTACTTCACTTTATTATAGAGGAAAAATAGAACTATCCTTCAATCCACAATTTAGCATTTTCAAAACATCGATCTTTCTCGCTATCTTTGGATCGAATAATAATTCCGGCCGTTAGACACCACTTTGATAAATGAACATTTATACTAAATTATTTAACACATGGGCTGCCTGCCTCAAGTTAGTTTCCGAGCAATCACTCGATTAACATCGCTCGACTTGGCACTGTTGTGCAGCTGAAGCACAACAGTGCTTCTGCTGTCTATCGGCTAAGCTATACGACCGACTGAGGTGCTCATCATATTTGACCTTGACAATGCACTCTTATTTAGCAGAGAAATCATTTATCCACTCACCGCAAAAGATAATTATTATATGAGTAGATCTAGTCCAGTCTCCTACAGACAACAGAAACAGAACAAAAAAACAAAAGAAAAACTAACGCAAACATTATGAAACATCACCCAAAGTGGAGTGTACAGCTGTCATATTATTTTTAATAACATGTTACGTGACGTGCGCATCAGCGTCTGAAATTGAAATTGACCCAGATTGTATTGGTTGCATTCACGGGCAGTCAACCAACCAAACTAGTTTGTGTTGTTAGGCGCCGGCTTCGTAGACACCTGTACTGTGTACACTTCGACCAAAAACTTTTCGTGGGGTCATTTCAGAATCTAGGGTCAAACTTAAGGTATGAAAATTATGATTTAAACGTTCAAAAGGAACGAAATAAATAATAAAATAGTTTTTGAATTCTCAACAAAGTTCATTCCTATTAAGAAATTTTAATTCCAGTCCCAAATTAAGGAAATAATGGACATTTATCTGCTTTGACTCCGTAATTTCGCTCGTCAATGTCGCAATCGCAAAGCTATTTGCAGACTCAAAACTAAAATTCAAGCAATAATAAAACAGTAAGCTTGCTAAGTGATACTCCCTTATCTGGGGCCGAGCACTTGACAATAGTCTTAGTGAAGTTAATTGTGTCCCAGCAACGAATCCCAGTTAATGAGGCAATTCGCTCGCAACTGACGCGGGCAAATACTGGAGGCAGAAGCAAAGAGGCTTTTGAGCGGTGTTTTTCATCGATTCAAGAATTGCGAATGAATTACGATTTAATACTTACGTAAAGTCTCACACCTTTTCCTGTTATAACTTGCTAAGTTAGACTTTCATTTTCATGAGATGATTCACATTCAGAGTCATGAAAAGCTACTCGTAAGTTAATGGTTGCCACGACACTTGATTATTTAGTCAACCTATTTGAAATCCAATTATGAAAAGCTTTTTAATTTTAATATTTTATCAGTCGATACGCAAGTGCATAACATACTTATGATTAAGCCAGTTGCAACAGAAAACATCTCGGTATTTAGGTAAACTTATGTCTCAAAAAAGGATTTCTTTCTGTAGGCCATGTCCATAAAAATAATTTTAAATCCTAAGAAAATTTAAGGTAATGTCTCAAACTGTAACTGTGGCTATATGTATTTATATTTATTAAGTAGCGAAAATATAGAATAGATATAAATAAGAAGAAGTAAATACATGAATGTAATTTTAAAGGACTCCATAAAAGTGATTTTCATTGGAAAACGGGAATCTGTATTCCAAATGATCAGACAAGTTACTTAACTGTTGCCATAATGGTTAAGAATCAGAAACCTACACTTCGCCTAGTATTTTAGAACCCATGGAAGGTGGAGAAGGTGGTTATTCTTGGGTGTTTTATAATATCCGTTTTGTTTTACTTTATAAAGTTCGTATGTTAAGCTAAAGTATTAGGTGTTTCCTTAGTTATTTTTTACACATACCACAAGGTTTGGTGGTCAGTATTGTCCAGAGAGTAGCGATTTAAAGATGACTTAGACGTGACCATGACAAAAAAAGGAAGTCTGTACGTTTAGTTCACGCGGCAACTCTTTGCTAACGTTGACAACTTTGCCTTTGATATAATTTCCCTTCCGACAACTTGGCTACACAAACTAGCTGCGCACTTAGTTGCACAAGTTGCTAGCGCTCGTCAAATCACTTAAAAGTTACACGAAGAAATAGAAGGACACGTGCAAGAAATTATACCTCGACACTTTGCTGGCTTCGTCTTGTTGTATAATATAATTAACGGAACAAATATCCAGAATACTTTAGACTTCGACGTAGCAAAGGCATTTCAGCTTTCAATATTTGCTAATCGTTGTGAACGTCCGCCTCTGTTTAATTCGCTGTTTCATTTGTTTTATTAGGAGCTGAATTCCAGGGCAACTTTTAACACGATCTGGCCAACATTCATTAATTCTGGCAAATAGTCTGTCGGACTGCCCGATTGATCCGAAGAAGGATGACCAGCATAAAATATGAAACTCACAGTACTGTGTTTTGTAGGTTTTAAGTAACATAATTAAGGGTCTAGGGGAATTTACCTAGCATGCAACGTCTTCTATAAAAAGATACGTAAATGGAATGCTGTTAGTTCTGAAGTTGGCTTTAATAGTTTACGGTTCCCACCAACTAGACCTAAGTCAAACTACATTACAACAATCTTCAAGGCAAGAGTGAATCGGTATTTACGAGGCAGACAAGTTTCATCATAGATCGCATCGTCACTTACCACCAGGTGCGAATGCGAAAAAAACACTTTGTGTTGAGATGGTAACCTATCTTATTTTTTTTACACTTCACAAATGTATTTCGATTGCGGTTACAGCACTCCAAAAAAAACTGTGAATCACGCAGTTCATATAAAACAAATTATAATAAAAATAAGTCGAGAAAACAAATCGAGAGCGACCCATTCAACTTGGATTTCATTTCTTTTTTATAACACCAAAAATAAACTCCGCCAAAAGTAATTCTCCGCAAGATCCCTCTCGCAGTGTGATTTAATAGAGTTCTAAAGGGAGGGCTAAGACAGGGGCACATCATTAGGCATGAGTTAATGAGTCTCTCATCCCACCCCGCTGAAAGCAGCCCTTCTGAATACGTCACTCCCGCATAATGCTGTTCACTTAGCACCGATGTGAAATACTTAGCGAGCTTACATTTATGATTATGTCAGAGCTTTAGACAGGATCGATTAAGTTTGGTAGAAAACCTGTCAGGGCTTCTGGTTTTAAATCGTTCAGATAGTGTTTTCATTTTTTAGAACCCAGTTGGGGTTTGGGATCGATTACATAGTTTATTTTAGAGAACGATGTGGCCTAGGTGTTCCCCGTTCAAATCTGGCCAGAACCAATCTTTGTGGTCATTGTTCAATTTCTGACTGACTAACTCTCCGGTGAAAAAATCAAACAGAAAACATCGAAAAAAAAACAAATCAACCTAGATAACGGCGGAAGGCTCACCACCTACCACGTTGTGTTCTAACACCATTGCTGACAAGTGGGCTTCTCAGGGTTCGGTTCACCATGACGGCAACAGTCACTTGACTCTTGACTACCCCGTTTTTGGGATATGGTCGTGATGGTATAGTATGTTATGTTTACATTCGTTCAAATAGCAATAAAATATTACTCCTGGATGTATTTTTTCAAGCCGAGATTTAAGTAGCATACGTAGTTGTACGTTCCTTTTAGTATTATTTTTCTCTGAAGAACAAACTAACAAAATGAAACAAAACATATCTTTATTTAAATAGACCTGTAACAAGTACTTTTAAATCGTCATTACAAGAGAAAACAATATACTTAATAATAGACTCAAATACTACAATATGAATACATAAATACACTGTATAAAAACATAATGTGACTCCACCACCGCATCCGAAGTTGATCTTATACTGAGAAGACCCGGCGAGAAACTAAGTACTTACTCTTTTAAACTTGGTTCGGTTTTACAAAAAGAGTTAGTAAAGTACAATGAGTATTTAAAAAAAAAATATGCTTACGTTCTAACATTTCCTCAAAATATGAACCTTAAAAGTGCATCTAAACTACCGGATACAAAGCAAAAGCATGTACAAAGTTTATACAATTCAAGCAGAGAAATTGTAAGATTTTTGTTAGTCTGTACAAACTAGTTATATAAATATTACAAGAGTTAACTAATCATGCACCGAGTAAAGAGCTTAAACCCAGGCCTTTTTATCCAAAACGTAATCATTTGTAGTGTAATAGCCCTTTTTCAACAAGACTAACTCACATATTGCCTTTGGGACTTTATTGTAAAAGTGTACACCTTGCCCCATAATTGAACCTAAAACTTTCTGTAACCTGAAGGATGGGAGCGAAATTTTTATCTCTATTCCTGATATTTTTGCCATGTATCTCTGTGTTTAGTATAAAGGCTGATATTTTTTCTTATCAAAACAAAAGCTTGCGAATGAGAGTCTCGTGATCGATGCAATCAAACGTTTTGGTTAAGTCACAGAAAACACCAAGAGCATTCTGTGAATTCTCCCAAGCCCTGAATATGTGCTTTAGGAGCGCAATACCAGCATCAGTGATCATCAGATAATTAAAACTAAACCTATTCATGATTCAAAATATTAACAAGAGTAATTAGAGCAAAAGGAAATCCCATTGCTCTAATTAGGACTAATGATCAACTTTTTTCCATTGACCGAAGTTCTGATATAGGTATGTACTAAGAAAATGAATTCATGCTGTGAAAAATACACCCGTCTGGTTTTAATTAAATAAAATATTTTTATATGTACTTAAAATTAAAAATAGCTTTTCTTATTGTTTCTCTTTTCCCTCATCTTGTCTTTCTTTTTTTTTCTCATCTTATGTGAATACATGTTGACCACATAAAATGTGAAAGATACAGTTTCTGTGGACGTTATAGTTATCAAAGAAAGTGTGGGTAGGTGACCGCTCACACTATTTTAAATAATATATTTTTATTTAGCTGTTAATGTGTTTCATAGTTATAATACACGTTAAAATAAAAAACACATACAACATGACGTGAAAGGAACTCATAAATTAGTCCTCGCCACTAACCTTCCAAATCTCACACCTCCACCTAACGCCATTGTTATAGATTCCTCCACGAAACAAAAGAGAATCAACTGTATCCGAACCAAATGCAGCTGCAAGTTCATTAAAGTCCTTTGTTAAAGCAGATGATAATATTACTTAAGCCATTATACGCCGCGCTTTGTCCCGTACAAAGTAAATAAGGATGCCCCGCAACTTGTTCACTATACCGCTCACTCCATTGTTGAATGTTTTACAACGGCGCAGTAAAAATTGCTATACTGAAACTGGAATTAACCAATAAAACTGGGAAGTCGGCTGTTACGTGGGCTAACACTTTATTGAATAATACTGCCGAAGTTACGGTCAGTTTTAAGTGTGCATTTCGCTATGCAAACGACTTGAATTGTAACTCATTTTGGTATTGACGCGGAGTTTTTTTACAGTGTTTGTTGAATGTTTTTTCCCTCGTAAACGTGTATGTGTTTGAAGAATATGTTATGCTAATGGCGCACTAACTGTAAGATATATCATTACTTAGTAAGCTGAACAAATATAGGCAAATGTAATGTTTCTTACATCTGTGGCGCACTTCGAGTTGCTGCGGTCCGAATTGTAAGATTTTATGGCGTATAGTGCCTTATTATAATTAAAGTTTGGTTTTTGTTTTTGTTTTAGTATCTTTTTATTTGGTTAATTTATTTAAAGAAGAAAGAAGAAGAAAAATAATTTACTAACCCAACGTAAACAAAATACAAACAATTAAATACAATTATACAGTAAAGAAGTACAAGATACAGCAGTTTTTACGAAATGTCTAATGGGCTAATCAGGCCACTGCCTCAGCATGTGTCCCTGCAGCACAAAACTGCAGAGACGCTGGTATTCTGGCAGGGCCTGTTTAGTTTTCGTCATGATCTTTATGTGTATGTGTGTGAATGCAATAGAAAGTAGAAATAGTTGGTTATTTGCGTAAGCAAGTGTCATAGTGTCAATCTGTCGTTTGCAAGTGAAGTGTGCAGCTATAAATAATTTAGAAAAAGAAAAAATCTATAGCTGGCACCAATCAAGGATCTGTCAAAATACCAGCGCGGCAAAGGCACATGCTGAGACAGGAACCTGGTTGGCCCTGCATCAAGAAGGCTAGAGACTAAGGAGAGATAACTCCCGAAGTGGGGGTAAGCTTTCGAGGGCCGAAAGTCGTATACTCTGTGCCGGGCAAAACGCTGTATTGCGCATGTGCAGCGGCAGCTATTTGTCATTTCATGGTCACATGGTTTTGTTTTGAACGGTGTCACGTGCGACAGTTGTTGTTTTTCGAGGTTGTGTTGACCAATTTTGACACTTCGCGAGGATCATTTTGACACTTCGCGAGGATCGCGGCAAAGAAGCGTAATGCGCATGCGTCACTGTGGGATACGGATTTAGTCCAACCCTTTCCAGTGAGTTATCTCTCCTTAGTTTCTAGCCTTCTTGCCCTGCATTCAGGATCCTTTTTAAACATGATGGTTTTTTGTTTTTGTATGTTGTATGTATGTATATTTTACGTTATATTATTGTGTATTTTTTATGATAAGTTTCCTTTTGTGTTTGGGCCAATAAATTACTTTTTACTTTTACTTTTTACTTTTAGTAATGTATTTTTGGATTAGATACACAGGAAGATGGGCTTTGTCAATAACAACTTATCGATAGGTCCTATGCATAAGGGCCAAGGTGCAAAATCACAACTTTACAGTAGCGGGACAAAAGTATAAAATTGGAATAATTTTAAGATTCTAACACCAACGTTTAAGAAAGTTTGCATGGTCGCTAAGACTATTACATTCGTTTTACTCTATATTATTCAAAATTTGTCTATATTTTATTCGTTTTATTTTAAGCTGCACATTGGCCCTTATACGCTGGTTTTTTCATTTATTTTTTTTCACTAAAGACTTCCCAAACGCTAATCAACTGGCTGGCCTGTTGTTGCAATGGCACCGATCCTGCCTTTAGCACCGGAGGTGTTAATTGTGTTTGTTGTGTGTCTGGGTGTTATTGTCTATTTAAGTATGTATTTAGAAGTCTCTGACACTCATAGTAAAAGCTCTCCTTAGTTTGGGGTCAGATGATCTTGGTGTAAATTGTCCCAGATATTTACTTATTTATTCATGTCGAAAGCTTTAACAGGTGGTTTACAATTTTTTTTTATTTACGCTTAATTGACTGCAGCAAACTATACTTTAAAATAACCATTTTCAATTCAATTCCCAGTTGTTAATTATCACAGATTACAAAACCTTAGTTTCAGCTGTTTTAAATCATACCTTAATCCTGGGCCGTAGAAGGTGTTTTTCGCCGACCCCATAAATCAGGCCAGGCCGTCATAATACGGGATTTAGGGTTCCGTCGTTCTCATGGGTCTTCAAACTTTTATGGGTTCACCCACGTACATAAATTGAAAAAGATAACGTAAGTTTGTATGAAAACTCCGAGTGCCACTTTCTTGGGCGATTATGTACCTCATCGTCGCTTTCGTGACTGAAATTATCAATTTTTCAATCGATTTTAATCAGTTTATAAGTATAAGAATGATAAATAACATCGACTTGATTTTGACTTTCATTATTGACGTTCTAACTCACGAAGACCTTTTTACTATGCTTGTAATAGTGACGTGTACATACACACTGCCGCAGTTTTACTAGTGTTAATTGTTCCCGCTGAGAGCACGCACACTAGGGTATGTCATACTGGTATGTCAGTTCATGCCACTACTACAAGCATAGTGAAACGGTCTTCGTAAAACAGACAGTATACCATACCAGTAAAGTGTAGTCTCAATGAAGCAGCATCGAAAGAGGAGCATTTGACAAGCGCTACATGCACGCGTCATTTATTACAATTTATATCTGTAAGTTCACCGGACGCTCGAAGAATCCAGCCTTAATCCGGGCCTGTATCAAATTAACCGTTGCTCTCGTTTATACTTATTTTTTCCTATAATATCTAATAATGTCGATAAAAAAGGTTATTCGATGAAAGTTTGTTATCTCTTGCATGTTTCGGACTTCCAGTGAACTTTTCATCCCTCTGCTTTCGACAGTTTAGCTACACATTTTCTTAATTATGTTGTATTTTTCGATACTTCATGTTCTTAGTGAGCCAGGTTTCTTACCACGTAGTCGTGGTTACAGGTTACGTTTTCAAAATTCTATCAAAATCATGTTTATTGAATGCAACACTTTCAGAACTCTATGATGTCGTTCATTGCTTCATTCTTTTTTTGACAATGACAATCGCTGTTTGGCCTCGACAGCCTAAGCAGCTTTATCGGTCTGTAGGGTGAGCGCAGAAGGCTCCCAACCCTACAAGATAGTGTTGTGTACATAAATAGAATTACCAAGCTTAGAATAGGTCTCTAGATCCTAATGGTCCAATAATTAGAGCTTCAAAGACTATGGCCTATAGATGGTTGTAGACGAAGTTGGCTTTTGTCTGCTATGAATGCAGGCCTGATTATTTGCTACTAGTCAGTTTTATCGCTTTTGATTAGTCAGCGAAGTTTGTGACGGCAAGCTCGTGAAAATAGATTGAACTGTGAGAGGCAACCACTATCTGTATTATAGGATAGTAATATTGATAGCTTAATTGGTTTGTTTCAGCTTTATTTGTCCACCTGTTTTTCCACAGATAGTCACCGATGTAAAATTGTCCATCCAACCATTTTTAGTAACAATATTTTAAATGTTCAAATAGGAGCAAAGAGAATGGACCACCTCTATTTTTATAGGTGTTTAGTCATTGTTCTTGATTTTTTTTATACAGGACCAGACAGTCATTTAATTTTGATCGCAATCGCACCTGATGGTACTCGTAAGTGACGATGCGATCTATGATGGAACATGTCTTCCTAGTAAATGCCTATTCGCTCAAAAAATTTAAATGGCTGTCTAAACTTAGGGAAAATACATATTTTCTAATTTCAGATTTTTTTCCCTAGAGTATTGATTAGCGCTATGGATGTAAATGCTTCGGAATAAACTTTATCTAGTCTCAATCCATCTAATAGTGAAAAAAAATCAGTCATTTACCTCAAAAGATTGACAGAAAAAGTGAGTTAAACCAGAAATTTTATAAAATTCGTTAAACAAAAGTCATACCTCAAACCACAGATAATCAGGTAACATAAAAGAGATATTTTTGGATATTTTATATATATATTTTTTTCGTGTATGTTTAAATTATAGATTTATCTTAGCTTAATTATTTGCTACCAAGCTTATAATTATATTATGAATGATACTTTTTTCTGCGTCACTGAGTCACAAAACAAACAAGTTACTGCAATGGATCATGGGTTTTAATGAAATAGACGCTACTACTCTACAGACTCTGGATTCAAGTAAAGAGTACTCGTATATTAGCGTGAAAAGTTTTAGGGAGTCAGTGACAGTTTTACAAGGGTTTTTTTTATTTTTCTATCTAATCTTGGTGTAAACGAATCGTTACTTCACGTTAGAACGTGGAGTAACGATTCGTTTGCACCAAGCGAGCGAATGCTCATTCTATCCCAACTTTATGAAATGTTTGTCTGTCTCTGTTTAAACTCAAACTTAAATAACTTTATTCAAATAGACTTTCACAGTAAGTACTTTGAAATCGTCAAATTTAGCAAGATATACTAAATAATAGACATAATTACTATAATAATATAGATATATAAATACTCAGTATACAGACATAATGCGACTCTACCACCGCGTCGGAGTTGTTTCTTGCTAAGAAGACCCGGCGAGAAATTCGGCAGTTACCTTTTAAACTTGTTTTGGGTAGGGCGTTACACAAAGAGAATTTGAGAGAGAGTGAATATAGGGACAATATTATTTGATCCTCTAAAAACTAATTGATCTATTTTACATGTGCACTTTTAAAAATAAATGATGTGTTTTTTTATGTTTTATCTTTATATTAATTATTGCGTCTTTATTTGTTGCTCTACGGATAAAAATATAAATGAACTTCATATAAGGTAACATAATAATTATGTTTAAACGTACTTTTTTAATATTTAGTAAACAAAAATAGTATTTGATCCTCTTTTTTAGTTTTTTTTTTTATGACCAACCGGAAATCCTGCGGGTTGTCAGTAGGTTAGGGTTATTTTTTTTATGACCACCCTGAAATCCTGTGAGTGTCAGTAGGTTAGGGTTTTTTTTTTTATGACCAACCGGAAATACTTCTGGTGTCAGTAGGTTAGGGTTTTTTTATGACCACCCGGAAATCCTTCAGGTGTCAGTAGGTTAGGGTTTTTTTTTATGACCACCCAGAAATACTTTAGGTGTCGGTAGGTTAGGGTTATTGACAAAAAAATAATTTATATAAATCGTATTATTTAAAAAAGTATCACAATATTGAATATTTAATGCTCAATTCTCTCAGTTTTGAGGACCAACAAGTAACGATCAGATGTAATTTTTACATCTCAAATTTTTTTTGCGTAGTTGTAAAGAGGGTAAAATGTAGATTGATTTCATTTATTTTATGTCTCAAAGAAAGAGGATCAATCATTAAAATAGATGATCATTTAGATTTTTTTCTTTGCTGTTTTTGCCAAATTAAAAAGATCATTTAAATACTTGCCGTAAATATATTGATGTAGTGACTGATCGGGACGTCGCGGCGGAGCGTAGTGCCTATGAATGGGAAAAATAAGTAGTTTGAGACACTTGTCTCAGACTTGAGGTCAGATTTTTCCGTTTTACTGGGTGCCTATCAAATAACTTCCGAAAACGATATCGCATACTCAGTAAGTGATGTAGTAACTGTATAAGCGGAAATTTGATTTTTTAATTAACTGTAATTTTAAATACTGACCGTTCGGTGATTGCCTTGAAGTGATTCATTTTCGCTTAGATAGTGTCTACATCACTTAGTGACTATGCCATATAGTTTTTAGAAGTTATTTGGTAATCACCCGGTATATTTGGGCCATAAGAATGTTTGAAGCTTGATCCATGCACTCAAAGTCATTGACAACGGACAAGAAAAATTTGCAGACTTCAAAACGTGTAATTTCAATAAAAGCCGTAATCAATAACAAACTCTGTAGAGGCCGCATAAAACCTCCAACCGCAAGCATATTGAGTCCGACCACAATGTATTATGTAAAGGGTCTATTTATAACAACTTGTGTGGACGTCCGAACCGGAGCTTTTAAATAATTGGCGCAATTTGTTTGATGAAACCTTTGGAGCCCACCTCCTAGGCGAGGATTGCGGGGATTTCAGAAAACATTGTAATACTTTCTTAAAGGTTTTTTCGAAAGAGATTAAAACAAAATGCTGCTGGTAAGTATATTAATATTAAATATTATTTGTTATCTCTCTCTTCAGTTATAAAACAAAAGTAAAGAAAAAATATCTGCGAACCGTTACACGGAGGTCTAAAAACTGGAAGAAATAAAAAATTACATACCGATCAATTTTTTTTTCCAAGTTTATTGCTATTCCTGAATGATAGTATGCAGTGTGTAAGAGATAAGTCCTTAGCAGTCATAATCACCTTAAGATTAGACGGTGAATTACCTACACCACCTTAGCAACAAAGATGACGGTACAAGAGTCGGATGGATGCGCAAATCCCGAGGTGGATGTTATGGCTGTAACACTCAGCTTTACCTGCAGAGCCGTCGTTAAATCTCCGTTTTACAACGCGATAATGTCTCCGCAGCTAGGGTTGCCGACGATTTGCATAGTCGTTTCTGGTCATCTTAATGGCAGAGTTTTCAACGAATTAGCATTAGGTAAATGTTATTGCAGGGTTTTGTTTTTATTATTGTTTGAATATGTTTTTGGTACAGGGTTATTTTTACCTTGTGTTTTTTTTGTAATCACGCAAATTTCTAAATGCATGAGTGAAATACCCAATCAGTCGCACTTATAGGTATGTCCAAATCCCAACATTGCATTACTAAAACACTCATCGGGCGTAAATAAACAGTTTTAGGTCTGCATCCATCAAAATTCTGCCAATAAACTGAATGAATAAATAATAATGACTATCGGGGGTATCTTATTTTATGTACGAGTACATCCGACCGCAGACAAAGCAGAGCTTGTTTTATGGATGCCAAAGATTTCAATTTATCTAGATACTGCTTAAATAGATATAGTAATACCCAGACTTAGAATGAACACAAATGCTTAGGCCATTCAATGATATCCAGACGTTATCTTTTTTAATTATTGTATCTGTGCTGTTACACTATGATATGTTGTTGTTACGTTGTGTTTGAAGTGTCTGGGTGCTATTATTTATATAAGTATGTTTTTAGAAGTATTTAGGTATGTTTATCAGTCTCTGACACCCATAGTTTAAAAGACTGAAACCTGCCTGATTTCTTCAGGGTCTGAAATTCTATTTTTTCTAGTTTTCTATCTTTTGACATGAAAACAAGCATTGTAAAATGCTAAATTAAAAAAAGTTATGCCTATAGTACAAGCTCTGCTTAGTTTGGAGTCAGATGATTTTGGTGTAATTTGTGCCGGATATTTTTTTATTTTATAAAATTTGGTAGTATACAAACAAATTTTCAAATGATTGCGTGGTGAGTGACACCCCTAACGGTCTAATGTTCTGTGACGACGGGCTCAAAGTTTACACTGACGCATTGGGGACAACTCCAGTCTAATTTGTTCATCTTTGCAATGTGAGGAGACAACTATGTAGGGTCTGTAGTACATATTGTGTTTCTTATATCTACAACTTTACCCAAGTGAAGAAGCGCTGCTAATTAGTTCCTAAGTCACTGTGGGCTTTATAAATAGCAGCGAAATTTCGCAAAACATTTTCCTTTAAACTGAACTCTCGTTCTAAACTCCGTCAAGGTGATTTAAAAAGGGTAAATTCATATTAAGGTGTCACTCACCTCAATTTCACATTGTTTGGTGACAAATGATTAATGAGCGTTGTCTGGCTCGTCCATCATGCCTAAATGTTTTATTCAGTCAAAACTACTTAAAAACATGCAATGATAAATTTATTGAAAACCTATAATAAAGACATGAGTTTTGAAAAATATATTCCACAAAATAAAATCGAAGTTGTCTATACATTAACAACTTGTTTACTATTTTCGTTATTACTTACTTCTATAAATAAACATTTGCCTCTAACATTTCCGTTTACATTGTATTGATATCCAAGATGTTATTTCTGAGTTAGCAAACCGCTCTACATATTTCTTAAGTTCTCACTACCAAAACAAATTGCAACGATACGACACGTTTACCAAATTGCATTTCACGTGTATCGCAAAAACGAAAATAATTTCGATCGCAAAGAGTCGGAACGACTGGCAAAGCAAACGCGATCGGGATTGCAAACCCACATTCCCGGGTTTTCAATAAATTAATTGCCCCGACCTAAGTATCGGTTGGATCAGGACCAATCTTAATCCGTTCCGGTTAAACTTGTTGGGGTTAAGTAGTTTCTGAATTAGCGCCAGCGAATCAACTAAACAACCCATAGATTTTCTTCCTCATTTAACTTTGGCTCGTCTCCTCAGATGGCGGGAGATAAGTAAAGCCCGGGAATACGGCAAGTTTCGGAAGCGTTCACTAACGACTTTTCTTAACTGGAACTATGATGGGACTGGCTTAGCTTCCGATTCGACTGAAATGAACTTCTCTCGTCTGTTTCTTCACTTCTATAAAGATTTTAGACACCAATTCTGCCATAAACTTTTATTTGATTCGAAATGAGTTCCCGTTTTGTCTCAGCCTCGCCTGGTGGTAAGCGATGACGAGGCTGATGGTGGTACACCCAAAAAAATGCCTATTTACTCTGGCCTTGAAGACACCGAGGTTGTAAGTATCCTGAAATTTTCCACTCCGCACCAGAGCATTCCACTCCCTAGCAGTGCGGACCAGGAAAGACGCAGCAGTTGAGTGCGGGTTGCTAAAAAGCCTACCACATTGGGGTGGAAGATCTCCCGGCCAACTAACTGGTAGGCAGCTTATTTGCATTGTATTCCTTATTTTATTTAAAATAACTCAATTTGCAGTTTCATAACACCACACTTATCTACTGTATCACACAATCAAAACAGGATTGACATCTTTGTTGTTGACATAACATCCAACGATGTATAATCCGTAGTTCCGTAGTCATTTATACCCAGACCAACTTAGATTAAATCAAAGGTGACTTGCATCTAGCGCGTGGACCGCTTAAATGCCCCCCGTCGCCTAATTTCACTCAGTCGCAATATACGATTGACAGGACTTTATTCTGACGCACGCTTGTCTCGCTTACGCTATGGTCAAAACAAGTAGGTTTGTCTCTGTCATTCAACATCGCACAAGGATTCTATTTAGAATCATAGCGGTGTGAGTGTACGAGTATGTGCATGTGCATCATCCCCAATTTGATTCAAAATTTGAAGGACGTGCCGTATTTGATTTAATCTAAGAAGTCTAAAAGTTAAAGTTGGTATACAAGTATTCGGCTTGCAGTGCTACTTTACTTTTAAGCAAAGCACTCATCCATGGATCATATCTTATGTGTTATATTAAAAACATAGCTAAGAAGAACCCATTTTCACCAGTGCGATGATATGTATAATGAACGTGATTGGTGGATTTCAAACGCTTCCATATCAACGTAGCACATATCTGGTGGAAAACCAGCCTAACAAACAGGTCAGGCTCCACGTTCTTCTGCTGTCAGAATATTCCCACTTGCTTAGAAGCCAGTTATCTTTTAGGAAATCTGGTACTGTTCAGGTTTTAGGTTATTATTTCAAGGTTCAAGCAGGTGACTTTTTAAAGGGTAACCATGATTTTCAGAATACTTCGTATGTTGACTCAGCACGCTCCTTTTACATTGACTAAGGTAATAATATCACTAGTGTTGCATTTTCGTTCATCGAATTTGTATTCTACTCCAGTTGGGCAAACGTGCGATAGCGTTTATAGCGAATTGGATTGTTGAAACTATTGAAACTACAATATTGTGTTTACTGTTTACGTACCTACGTGACTGGATCTGCAGTACCGCCGGGATAATCCTATTACATGCCACCGCTTTCGGAGACTTGCTTTATTAGTGGAGTATTCGGAGTACACCTACGTAGGTAGGTTTGAAAGTGGCTTATGTACTATTCTACTTTTCTACTCTGTCGTATGTACATGTATTTTACTATTTAATTAAATCTGAAAACACGTGAGTCTATAAACCTTTTCAGAAATACATGTGCGTTATTTTTGCATACCTGGCTGTAATGTTGAACTTCAAACATTAAATATTATGGTAACAGCTATCTACATACAGCTTAGTCATAAAAATAAATAACTCCTTCTGTTTTAGCCTGATTAGACCTTAATTTATTTTCACTCAAAACCTATAGTACGAAACAATTTATATAATACATCCAACCTTTTTAATTTCTTATCAAAAGTACAATCAGATGAACAATTATGAATTACAGGGCATTGAACAAGTGACTTTTGTAGTTATTGCAACAGATTCAATAATAAATAGAAAGTCAACTTGATGAAGATCCTTTTAACCACGCCGTGGAAATAACCAAAGGTTATTTAAAATATTTCAAAATGCTAACTTTCGGCAAAAAACATTAGTTGTT
Source organism: Udea olivalis (assembly GCA_947369235.1). NCBI lineage: Eukaryota > Metazoa > Arthropoda > Insecta > Lepidoptera > Crambidae > Udea > Udea olivalis. The sequence continues at coordinate 14,452,092 of OX376349.1, read as the reverse complement.
GAATTTCATTTTCTTGCTTTTATACAACGCTCTAGTTTCTATCTTTGGATGGCAAATAGATACTTTTTAAATCAATTAAGTTACCGAAGCCATTAACAAACCTGGCGAATTTATTTTCTATAAGTCAATCGATTAGACAACAACAGAACCGGACTACAAAAGTAGCTTCATTGGATATTGATGAAATACATTCAATCCAGTTTCCACAAGCAGATTTTCTCGTACAAAATTATTATAATGTTACCTCCTACGTTCAAGGAATAAACTTTAAAACAATAAACGAACAAAAAATGTGCTTTTTAACAAGTATCAAATCCTCGACTAATATATATAAATAATTTTAAATAGCGCCACAAAACATAAGTATCTCGGATATTGTTTTCGCTAAGTTCTATATTTCATACGTCTCCTTGTCTCTGGCGTTCATATCTCACGTTTAAAATTTAACCACAACGAAAATTTCGCGAAGTCTGAATAACTAAAAATTTGTTTCCTAGGTCTAGACTCGGGTGAAATCCAGACGCTTAGAGGTAGTGGTTTTTGTTTCTTGGTAAGTATAACACTTTATATGATGTTTCAAAAATACAAAACATACTACAAAGTTACAAAACTAGCTCGATTTTGTTACTTAAATATATGTACTAAACTTTATAAATAACTCAAAAAAGAAGATACAATGTATTATATGCCTTACACTTTAATAAACTAATAGAAAAAAAAACAAAAAAAACTTTGTAAGCAAATTCTTCGCTCTGTAGCGATAAGACCGCCTAAATTGTACTTGAATTTTTACTTTTTGTTTTAACGTGCTGTAAGTATTTCTTTGGGCAATAAATATTATTTATCTTATCTTATCTTATCTTGTTCTGGAAATTATTTCGTTGTTTTCGTTTTACAATATCGTTGGTTTAATTCACATAAATAAGACAGTACAATGACATGTCTCCTTGTAGGATTAGTGGATCTTCATAGCCAGATTCATAGAAATCAAATGAATGTCCTATTTCCATAGGTAGGTGAATGGACTCCCAAATATTTTTTGTCAGCAATATTTGGTGAATAATCACTTTATTTGAATCTAATTAGTTTGTTCGTACTACACAAACATTTTTATTTACGAGAAAAAGGTATAATCAGCCGGAAAAAGTAGCTCAAAAATATATTTTTATTTTAGATGTTCCTAAAATGAACCACAAAATAGTACCATGTTTAGCGTTGCAATCTAAATACTCACTTCATCATCTTTAGCCCGTACACGTCCACTGCTGAACATAGGCCTTCTTTACGAAGCGCCACCACACCTCCGCTTTTCGCATCCAGCCGCTTCCTGCCACGTTCTTCAGGTGTCGATCCACCTAGTGGGTGGTCGTCCTGCCCGTTTGGTCTGCGGTCTCCACTCCAGAACATATCTCCCCCACCTTCCATCAGTCCTACGGCACACGTGACCCGCCCATTGACACTTCAGCTCCCTAAACCTTTCAGCTATGCCTTTGACTGTGGTACTCTTCCGAAATAATTTGTTTCGGATTTTATTCTTAGGAGACACCCCAAGCATAGCTCTCTCCGTACGCACTGTGCGACCTGAAATTTATGCACGAGCCTTCGTGAGCGTCGACGTCTCTGCTGCACTGTAAGTAAGAACTACTTACTTATCGATAGTCAAATATTAAGGAAATAGATTTACCGCCCGTTTACACACATCTGACGTAAACGCGACTCCTTAGTTAGGAACACAGAAACACTATTTGCATTAGTATCGAGAACAGATTTAGTGGAGCGCACGGGTATAATGCAACACCAAACTTCCGACCCGTAGTTAACTGAAAATTTGCTCACTGCCGCTGTTAATTTCTACATGAGAATAAACTGTGCCAGCGATGTTAAACACACAATACACAATTTCACTTTGCTTTAATATACAAATAAAACTGTAATTAGGTAACATGCAAAATGTAGTTTTAGAACTCAAAATTAAAACGGATATGTTTCAAAAGTTTGAGGTGGAACAAGCAATATAGCAATATGCGAATGAAATAGTGCAATTAAAGTCAGCTTGAATGAATGAAGTGGCAAATATCAGTAAGTCCTGCAAATATACATAAACTACATAGGCAATTATTAGGAATGAATTATTACATGCTCGACTGATAAATCATGTGCTACAAATAATAATACAAGTGACTTCTCTAAAAACACATTTAAAATTTGAATGATTACTGATTATTACTTTAATATTACTCTTGCTCTTTTCCCGATAAATCTTCACCGAATGAAACCACCTCGTTGAATATGATTGAATTAGTATCATGAAAAATTATTCCCAATAATGAATATTCCGAAACCTCATCCCTGAGCACGCACAGAAAAGAAAATATAGCTACAAAACTCATAAGGCCAAATTAGTGCAAGATATTTATCTAGCCTGTAAGTGGAAAAGGAAAAACATAAGAAAAGGCCACCACTCGGAACTAATAAGATATGACATTTCCTCATCTGTGTTCTGACTTATGTGTGCGTTCCTTTATACGGTCGCATCATTTGGTCGTCAGAATATCGTCTTGTAATATATTGAGGCAATTGTGTGTACAGCTCTGTAACTTATAAGTACTCTAATATATGCTTTTTAAGATACCAAAATAATAAATGAAACAGGGTATCCTGTCCGTCCCAAAAAACTGATCGCCTATATTTCCTTTCCCAAATAAATCTTTAGCTAATGTACATTTCGCACCTTATTCATTTAACCAAATTATCATTTGATGACATTTTACTTTGTAAAGTTTTATTTAGACAAATATGGCGAATATTATGTTCGAAAAGATCCTCCGGGCGCGAGGTGGCCCGCGAGCTGAAGAGAAGGAGGCTGTGAGTGAGCCGCCGTCGCTTAGGCTGGCCGGCGAAGCCGGACAACAAGCTGCACTGCAGTGATGAGCGAAAGCCTCTAAGTTCCTTCGAGGCGGCAAAATAATATTCGGTAAAATGAAACATGACCAAACCATTAAAAAAAAAGAGATTTGTTAGCTAAAAAAATGCGATAAGTTGTTTTGAAAAATGCTATTTTGCAAGATGATGATTTGCGTAAAATAGTTTGCGATGTGATATTTTGGGAAACCTTTTCTGGCCATCATCATCATCATCATCCGTGCGGTCTATCCCGGTTTTGAACCCGCACTGGTGTGGGGGCTCCCAGGGTCCGCCTTTCTTATTTTCTTGGCCCACTTCGCGCGATCTTGTGCATCCTCAGTGGTGAGTCTGTTGGCACGCATAAGTAATCCATGGAACAGACCGTCTTTAATGTTCAAATGTTCTTGGCAAATAACGTATCACACACGTTTTTGTTCCACGTTTTCGTTCTTTTATGAAGAACATTTGAAAAATATACTTGAGTTAGAATATGGCTTGGAAGAACTTTGGTCCTTTTTGGCGCCAATAGGGTGAAAAATTGCTGATGAAATTTAAGTTAAAAATAATAGTTATAATCATGATTGTATTTTCTTAAAAGTAAGTTAATATCAAATCAGCAGCACTGAAAGATACATCTTTAAGCAGAACCTAATTGAACTGACTTGCGCAGCAAAGGCATTGGGCTGTTGCTAAATTGATCTGCCACCGTAAAAATAAACGGCTGCGTCCAACCAAAAAGCAATTATTATAATGTGCTCAGAAATTGTCTAAAATTACATTAGCATACGCTAATAGCACCAGCAGCACGAATAATACCTGGAAGCCATGAGCCAAGCCCAGAATGAACCAATTTGGTATATTAAAAATGTTATAACGGTTTGGGTAAGTTAAATAAAATAGATAATCTAGTTCACGTTACATTAAGATTAGCACGCCCTCTTTTTTGGGTGTGAGAGATTCATTGATATTTTTGAAAAGATAATTACACCCTGGATAACTTTTTTGTCACTTGAACGTTTGTACTGGATGGGAAAGTAACCCACGGCCTTTTGGCCTTTTGGCGCTAAGACCTGCATTTTTTATTGCGCCAATGGCCCGGCAGTAACGAGTAATCACTCTTCTTAGATACTTGTATCAAAAACTATAGAGGACACGGAAACTTGCTTACTCTTTCTACACCTTCTTTCGATGAATAATCACGAGGTGACTTTTGACGCCTACGTCTAAATGTAGATGTACGCGTTACAAGTTAGGCCTCGTTTGAGGTAAAGCCACGATGGTATTATTGTATGCATACATAATAAAAATGAACACGAAGATGGTTCTGGCCAGATTTGAACTAGTGACCACACGTGTTCCAAAGTTATTAATCCCTACGCCACGACTTAGAACACATTACGATGTTACATCTACATCTACCTAAAATCCAATTCCGAAACTTGATAAGACTTCAAGTATAAGTCCATATTTCAACATTAATCTGTATTGAAAGAGATCTCCTTGAACAACCTTCAAAGGAATTCAAACTACGGACAAAGATTCCAGACGTTGGCAGTGTTGGCACCTAACTTAAAGTATTATTATTACGACGAACATCATTAAACCATTTTCGTACATTTACATACTCGCAAGTAACTGATTTATCATAACTTAACATATTTTTGCTGCATACATTATCATCTACTCAATTGTAATTTCAGGCAAACAACATAAGATAAATACATGAGACATACATGTATCTATGTATAAATAAGTAGTATTTACAATGCTTTAAAGACAAGGTACTCACAAATAGGTACAGCATGCATTGAACTATTGTTTACGAAGTACATAGTTACAACTCGCTGGCAGCGTGTCATGTATTTGAAACGTATTGATTAGACGAATAAACCTACAATAAGATTCAACAGGAAGGGCAGAGAATGCCTGAACTAATGTTCTTTTGACAAGTATAAAGACATTCCTAGAAGGCGTGCTGCTGGTGAAGAGTTTAGCCTTAACCTAGGGCCCGTCCATATTAAAGAAGTAACTTAAGTAGAAGTAATACAGGATGTGTGAATGAATATAAGTGAGTAAAAAGACGTGGTCCCCGAGGAGAAAAAGCATGGAAAGCTAATTTTAGTTATTAGGTACAACTGAATTAGTTGTAAACTTAAGCATGATCTACCGCTTAAACAACGTGTAATGTTCAGAAGAACATCTCAATGCATACCCAGTATGCCCACAACAACTTTCTTTAGCCGCTACGCTCGCCACCCACAGTGAGTTCATGGGAGTTCATCCTCATAGTCTGGATCCACCAGCCACGCACAGTTTAGTTCCAAAGATGCTTCCTTGCGAGGACGCTTAAATTGTGGAATGAGCACTGCCGAGGTTCACTCGTAATTCCCAAACTCTTTTAAGGGCTAGGAACTGGCTGGCTGCGCTAGCCGCTTACACGGTAACGTAACGTGCTTTTTGGTCACATAAGTACCATAAAAAACAATAATTCAAAAAATAAGAATTTAAATACAGATACTTACTGTGAACACAAAAGAACCATGAGAGAAACGTCGCACACCACAACGTGTGGTGCATACCTGATCCGGTAGCCTAATGCGAGCGTTCTACTTCGCGTAATAAAAACTAAAGCTCACAAAGGAGTGCTTTAATGTGCTTAGCAAATGTCGGATTGCAACGAGTTTAGCTGGACTTAAATAAAATAACATGGGCGAGGGAATTTTACATATGCCGCCTTTGAATAATGGATGTTGAAAGTGACAAGGACATGCGGGAAAAATACTTCTGCATTCTCTCTATTATCGGACTTTAAGGACAAGTATCGGAACAAAGGACTACTCGTACTAATTCGTGAGATTATTTTATAACGAAGCTGCTAAGCACTCCAGTATGAACCAGTTAGTATAATAGCGAGTTCAAGTCAAGTCTACAGTTGAGGACACTTTGTGCTCAACTAAATTTGCAGCCAATTGTTCACTGATAGCAAAATCTTTAAGGTATCTGCCCACTACACCGTATTATACCATGACCGTCCTAGGAACGTACCAGACACGTACGTTGGCAAACTCCTTTAAAAATCCAAGTGGCTAGCTTGAATAAGAGATTGCTCTTTTTTTTCTTTTTTTTTTTAAATGGGTTTGCGTTTGGCCTCAGTCTCGCCTGGTGGTAAGCGATGACGAGGCCGATGGTAGTACACGCTTAGCCAGAAAATGCCTATTCACCCTGGCCTTGAAGACAACAAGGTTGTAAGTATCCGGAAACACCGACGCAGGGAGAGCGTTCCACTCCCTAGCGGTGCGTACCAGAAAAGACGCAGCAAACCGTTGGGTACGGACTGTCGGAAAGTCAACCACATAGGGCTGGAACCCCTCCCGGCGTCTAGTGGTCCGGTGGTAAAAAGTAGACGGTGGTATCAGGTTGTGTAGTTCCTGCGCACACTCTCCAAAATCTCTTATTCAATATCACCACTTGTGAGCTCCTTAGTGATTCATTTACTGTGATGGCAACAGTTAACTAACCTCTTTTAGGATCCATATCTTACGTTGCATAAATGTTCAAGACTATTCTTGAACTGAACATAATATGTTACGCAAACATTTATAGAACTTGGTCAAGTTTATTGATGAATTTTAATCATGTTTTTTTATTATGAATTTCAATGCTGAAATACCCATTTTTGGGCCACCGTTAAACTGTCAGAACCCACTGATATTTTCCGTGAATACGTATTTAAATATTTAAGATAAATGTTAAAATCACACGAAAAGGGATTATACCTGCCCGCTACATGAATAAACTCGATACGTTAATCACGAAATTTGTTGCAAAGTAGTTAATTTTATGCACTGTTAAATTAATTAATTCTTTTTAATTGTGAAATTGTATCCACTAATAAAATTGCGCTTCACCAAAATGATGTAACGTGCGAAATGTGGTTTGCACACATTTGTAAGAGACCAATTGTTGCTGTGAATTGATACTTATATGTCCATCATCAACATTCGCAGCCATAAAATTAAAACGGAGCTTGGTATTCCCAAAATGGCCGCTTATAGGTTGTTGATACTTAATATTCAAAATACTTTGAGTTTTAGAATTTCGAAAAGCTTTACAAAAATAAAACAACAAACAACAACAAATACAGCCTTATTCGTCCCACTGCTGGGCACAGGCCTCACCTCAACTATGAGGTGGTACGAGCTATACTCCAACACGCGGGCTCAGTGCGGATTGTTGGAGAGGTGAATGTAAGGCCAGTGATAAACCTTACCGTCAGATGTTATCAAGCCGCCTTTTTAGGCCTCTGACTAGGCTTTGCGACTGATATCTTGCGACGTCAGCCGGGACCAACTGTTTAACGTGCCCTCCGAAGCACGGAGATGCCCGAAATACACATCACGTAATTTCGGTCGGGATGGTCACCCATCCATAACCCGACCTGACTAACATTGCTTCACATCGGATCGTTGCCGATCCGCTGTCGTCACATAGCCACGGGCACCCCAAAAATAAAAACCAGGCTTTAATTGTGTCGTAATAAGCCGGCACTAGAATAGTCTGGAAGACAGCCAGTTTCGAATAACTAGTTTATATGCAACCATGATGAGATTCTGACTGAACTGAACTCGAACTTTCCGTAACTGAGTGTTTTATAACGCTTTCTGGTGATACTAACTTTATATTTCCTTTTTGAATTGTTACAAACTTATTATTAACCCAGTTGGAAGTTCGAGAATATTTTGAATTTGGTTTGGAAAACAAGAATAGACAGAATATGATTAGTCTCTGTTATTTAGCGCCTTTATACAATGGCTATAATTTCGTAAAACATGTAGAAGGTTCAGGTATGAATGGCTTCATTCTTATGACTCAAATTAACAGCATAGGTAGGTTTTTTTTTCTAATAAAATACCTACCTATATAGGTAATTCTCTCACCCATTCGAAAAACGACGCATAAGTTAAGGTTAGATAAGTACATTCATTGTCTCAAAAATAAAAGAGGATGGCATTTCCTTAATGCACCACAATAATAATCACTTATCGGACTTGAACTTAACATTTTATTTCACATATTTGATTCAGGTTTACAGGAATAAATACTATTTTTACATTAACTTTATTTTACATTATCTCATATGAACAGGAACGAAGATACTAGCGAGCGCTTATGAAGCAATTATTGGTTGAAAGTAATGGTTGCGGTTTCACCGACATTAAAATAGCTATATTTCCAAAATTGGTTATTATTTATGTTGTTTTTTTATATACCACAAGGTGGCAAACAAGCTTACAGCCCGCCTGATGGTAAGCAGTTACGGAAGCCTATGGACGCCTGTAACATCAGAGGCATTACGTGCGCGTTGCCGACCATTTAGGAGATACCTATTAACTCTCCTCTAAAGGACACCATACTGTATTCCCCCGGGAAAACCTCGGTAGGGAGTTCATTCCACAATCGGATTGTTCGCGGGAGGGAATTCCTCTGAAACCGCACTGTGCGCTACCATTAGGGTTCCAGTGTGTGAGGATGAACACCCTGTCGATGGCGAGCGCTGCGATAGTAAAAAGTAGCTGTGGGCATCATTTCAAACAGTTCCTCGGAACACAACCCATTGTATAAGCAGTACACACATTAGGAGGCCACGTCTCTCTTCAGACCTAATGGTTCTATACCACTTGCGAGTTTGTGATCGCGAACTATTCTCACAGCTCGTCTTTGAACCGACTGAAAAGGCTCAAGCTGGTATCCTGGTGCTCCCGCCCAAAGGTGACAGCAGTACTCCATATGGGGCCGTACTTGCGATTTATATAACAGCAGTCTTTGCTCCGATGTGAAGTACCGCTTCACTTTAATAAGCACACCCAGCTTCTTGGATGCCAGCTTGACCTTATCATTTAGATGACTTTGGAATTGCACATTACCAGACATGTCAACACCGAGGATCCCAATACTCTTAGAGATGGTAAATGGTGTATTGAGGAACTGTGGGGTAACAAGGAATGGGGTTATCTTAGCGGTGAACGCACAAACTTGTGTCTTGGTAGGGTTAAATCAGACTAAATTATCCCGGCCCCAATCGGAGACTTTGGACAAAGTGCTCTCGATTTTAGACAAAAGTTGTTCGCGACTTTCTTCCACTACGGAATGGGGGTTGTTCGCATGGCCCGTGTAAAATGCATCTCCTGTGCTGTCATCTGCATAGCAATGAATGTTCAAGTATCCCTTCAATTGTAGCCAAATCTACCTAAAGTGTGTGCGGAATTTGGCCAATCATATCATACCAATCTCTGATGACCACTCAAGTCACGAATGTCATTCGATCGATATTTGATAGTCACTTAAGTGAAATTAAGGTGAATTTGTGTTAAATAAGCCGAAAAGTTCATTAGATGATAGATGGAAGATCCAGGGTCATAAAAAATTCACTTAGACCGGTGGTGGACGGTGCAAGTGAAACAGTTTACGTTTCTTAATATACTTTTTGTAATTTTAAAAAATAGTGTCGCTATAGAGAGGTTTCTTCTAGCCAACCTTCTGGCAGAGGAACGTATAAAGACAAATAAAATTACATGAATATGGGTCAGGTAGTGTAAGAAAGTTAGATTCAAGGAGTGAAAATGACGTTAGGGGAAAAAATTGTTTAGCTTACAAAGTTATTGCGCTTGGTCACGCGATAGAAAAGAGCTTTCCATAGGCATTACATTGAAGTAACTGCAACATCGTGGAAGTAGTATATTTATGAGTGCAGTGCATGGAAGTTCGCTCATCTTATCGGATGCACGTACGAAAAACATATTAAACATCATGACGTGAAGTTCGCAACATAATACTGTTTGAAGAGGACGTGACAACACTATGTTAATACTTTAATCAACTACAAAGTTCCTGACTTTATTAAATTGGACTCGTTATGACGGGTAACCAAATTAAAGTGCACATGCAACGTGAATTTCAGGGATGAAAAAAATACGTGACGAATATTAAGGACTTTTTTACATTTTTGTCGAATAACGAAATAAATAATGATGACAAATTATTGTACTTAAAAATTGTGGAACTCTATTGTTACATATTTATCTTTTAAAATAGTAGGCTTACTAGTTGAAAGTTGGTAATAAAGCAAAATAAACATTTGCTGCTAATTTAATCGTACTGGCCTAAAATTCCATTGGAAATGAGGTGTATTTTTCCTTATTAATGTTGCAAAATATCCTCAACTGGCAGCAAAATATGAACTGAAAAGCAGAAAAATCAAAGACATTCATTGCAACAACAACCTCATCTCAATACTGACTGTAAAGCAGCCACCAAAAAAAAAACGAAATATAATAAGCATTGCACTTGGACGTTCAAAGTTTTTAAAAAAAGAACAACGACAAAAAAGCAGCGGAGAGCGCTTGCAAGCGCTTGTCAGCACAAATATCCCCAGGCCATAGTTACAAAAGTGTACTGAGACAAGGAACACAGATGCGGTGCAGCTCTCTGCGGTGTAAGCAAATAGCAGTAGCGGCACTATGATATCGTAAAACCGCATAAACCAATTCCGTCGGAAGCAAAAGCTGAAGAAAACTCTTCATAGAACTTTATATAAGCTACATCGTCTTTTATAACTATTTTATTTATTTATTCATTTATTCTTTAATGCACACAGCAAAAATGTACAAATGGCGGACTTAATGCCAAAAGGCATTCTCTAACAGTCAACCTCGCAGCTAAACAGATAATTCACACAGTCACAGGCATTTAAACATACATATTTCCGTTAACCATCAATGGTGACAGTCGTAGTTTTTAGGTTAATAATAATTAGGTATGTCATGTTTTTTCATATTCCAAGTTTATAGGCAGTAAATCTGTAATCATTTTCTTTTGGTTATTATCAAAAGATAAAATAAATGTGGTCAACCAAGACCATACAAATGGAATTTAGAACCTGGATGTAACTATTTTTAGCAAATAAACATATTTATCAACCTGTAAATGTACTTTATTAGTTCATTTATAAATACAAAGTGATCTGAAGTGGTATTCAATTTTTTTTTACTGCCTTAATTAAATTCACCCCTGTTCGCCTATAAATTGCGACAGATAGGAAGCTGAGTAGAGCATTGACGATAGATCGAAACTCGAAACTTCCACTAAACTATAAGCACTTGAATAAAATACGGACAAGTGTAAGTGGAACTTGAGCTTGGTTCTCTTTGTGAGTTGTTACAGAACCCAAGGGTTCAACTTATTTACTCTGACTAATGTAGTGGAAAAAAGTATCTAACAGACACAATTTTTTTTTTTTTTATATTGCCCGTCAAGATGACCTCAGTCCACCTGATGAAAAGCGGATCCAGATATGAGGCTTACAAGCCCAGTCATTCAAACGAATCACTAGGCTGGCCATCCTCACCTTGAAGGCCTACAACAAGACTTCGCCTCTTCTTCTCGATGTCAGTCTGCTTTGCCCCAGGGCGCTCGAAATATCGCGCGTGGACCGTGCTATCATCCGCATAGCAATGAATATTACCAAGAGATAACATGTCATTGATATGCAGAAGAAACAACGTCGGCGACAAGACGGAGCCCTGCGGCACTCCGGCATTAATCTGGAGAAAGCGTGATTCCTGACCATCGCAAAGGACACGAATTCTACGTCCCTCCAGAAATCCGGCGACCCGGTCGCATAGGCGAGGTGGCAGACCATATGCCGGAAGCTTGGAAAGAAGCGAACGATGCCATACACGGTCGAAAGCTTTGGCAATGTCAAGGCTGACGGCCAAAGATTCCCCATGCTTGTCCATAGCCTCCCCCAGATGTGTGTTACGTACGCTAGAAGATCACCCGTAGACCGTTTTGGTCGGAAGCCGTACTGACGGTCGTGAATGAGAGAGTGATCCTCTAGGTAGCGGATGAGCTGCGTGTTTATGATCCGCTCAAACACTTTAGCTAAAACTGAGGTTACGGCTATTGGACGGTAATTGGCAGGGTCAGACCGGTCCCCTTTTTTGGGAACTGGTTGAACGTTCGCCTCCCTCCAAGACAGCGGCACAAGACCCGAATTGTAGGAGAGGCGATACAGGCTAGTGAACACTGGAGACAACTCCGCTGCACATTTCTTCAGCACCACAGCTGGAATTCCATCAGGGCCACTGGCTTTCCTGACATCGAGTGACTGCAGTTCGGCACGAACATCACACTGCCTGATACGAATATCAGGCATTGTGGAGCCGCAATGTGACTGTGTGAATGTGTGATGTGAATGTGTATCTTAATAACTGGTAGAAAACGTTGACCAAGTTTGTGTTCATCTCTTGAGACTGACTGTACGAGTTGTAGGCTTCTACTGATTTACATTGCAAACATGGATTTACATGAGAGTCAAACAAAAAATGCACCCGGAAACCATTTTAATTATTACGAACCCCAAACTGACATCCATACTAATTTTATAAAGAGGAAAGATTTGTTAGTTTGTTTTCACTTCTCGTGCTCTAAAAGTACGCCAATATAGCCCTACGAAGCGGGATTAAATTGACCACTTTAGTCTCTAGAGAGTAATAAGTAATTAGTTTTTTAATTTCTTTCATGTGGCATAGACAAACTCAAACAGCCAGTAAATATAGAAAAATACTATTATCTGTGGAGTGTGGACCATCTTCATTGCGAAAATATTGAGAGTTTTAGTTCCATGGTTTGTCCGCAAAGGTGGCGCTATGTGTTTTAAATCGTTAATCTGTGACTGGTTCAGAAGAAAAAACTGACCGCGAAAATTTCAGAATTTTTGTAGAGTGTAAATTTGTTCGGTTTTAAATGTTTTTGTACTTTAATTTACTATTTTAATCGCACTCAAAGTGAAAAGTACAGTTCACACCTCGAGACTAAACGCCAACTTAATATACACTCGGTTTCATTGACTCCCTCGCACGCTCGGGACCTAATATATTGTTTTATTATTTGTATTAAATAGGCTCCGAAACTACTGGATCAATTTTAAAAGCTACATTATCAGGGAGTGACATAAGTCATTATTTATTTTAATTCAGGCTATATTTTGACGTGAAAGACAGTCTACGCGGGCGAAATCGCTGACGGACAGCTAGTAAATAATATATAAATAAAAGTGTCTCTCCCTGCACCTGCGTAAAAAACTGATAACCTTGGAGTAGTAAAGTTCTAAAATGAAGACATGCTGGTTCAACTTGTGAGTATTATTTAACTGAATTAACAACTTCACGAAATATATTTTTGCTTATTTATTACTCAGTTGTGCCAATACTTTGATATCACTTGATCTGCAAAGTGGCGTTTCCGAGAAAGGCACGAATGCCGCTTAGTAACTCAGATAACGCATCGTTTTACAGCTTTAAAAAACACAACTTCAATGTAATTTTAAATTATTTGATAATAATTGCATCTGATAAAGGCTTCGGTATATTAGTGATGGCTATTTCTATGTTTACAATATTTCATTGGGTCAGCTTGGTTGATTTAATGTTTCATTTTATGCAGGAGTAGGAATGTATTAAGCTAAAAGGCAAATAGTCAGTTTATGTTTTTATTATCTACACATAATTTCATCATCAACACATATTATTTTAACTGGACGTTGAACATTAACCATTAAATAAATCTGCCGACACATAATTTCCCCATCAAAACTTTGGAGAGTGGTTTACTTTTCAAATTACCTTTATACGGCCTGTGACGTTTTTAAGGTTGAAATTTCATCGGTAGTCTGCTGTTATTATTATCAATAAAGAGTTATCTTTATAACCTTCTAATAGAAAACAGAAAACGGAAAAATGTGAATAAAAGTCTTTTACATACCTCCATGGTATTAACTCGACGTCCCATGGCGAGCCCACATCACCTCAATAGCTTCGGAGTACCTGAAATTAGACACAAAATCTTTAATCTAATGGCTAATTAACTATAAAGGGCGTTTCGGGTCTCCGCAGCTCCTATGGTAACTACTCAAAAGTATTTTGAAAAAACAATTATGCACTTGGTAAGCACTGCTATTAATAGATGTATAATATGTTATATTAGATTATGCATGAGAATACCTAGCAGTTGGACAGTTTGTAAGCTTTGAAATTAACATGAACAACTTGTTTGTACATGATAGATAGAATCAATTTTCTTTCTCGATGTTTCAGACCAAAAAGGATCCGTTTGTAGATAGTTAATGGAATTACGAAAGTCGTATAGAAGAGATTCGCCAATAGCAGAAATGAATAGCAGAAATGGGAGCTAATAAAAGGAATGAACATCGCGAAATTCAAACGTTTCAAATTTTGCCGACGGAAACTGACAAACGATAAATATTTACAATTCGACTTACGACTATTGAGTAAATCTAACATATTAAACGTTATTTTGGATCTGAGTTAAGTTTCGTTGGTAATAAGTAAGTAAATAGCCACAGCGAATCAATGGATGGTAAGTATAAGTAATATCCCTGGACATTATTCCACACAGCGCCATCTAGCCCCAAAGTAAGCTAATTAAAGCTTGTGTTATGGGATACTAGACAACGGATAAACATACTTAAATACATTTTCTTTTGTAAATACATACTTCTTATGCATAGGAGACACCCAGACCAGTACAAACAGACATGTTCATGCACACAAATGTTTGTACTGTGCGGGGATCGAACCCGCGACCTCTGGTGTAGTAGCCAACTTCATAACCATTACACCAAGTCGGTCGTCGAATAAGTTCATATGCTTAATTAAGCTTTATGCTAAAATTGATTGAAGGGACAGATTTGTTAAGAAAAAATAATGTGTAATTTGCCTTAATGTTGCTTCCAATCATCACAAGCACAAACAATAAATATAATATCTACACTACACTATAACACTTTTACTCTATAGCTATGCTGCATAATTGAGTCCTCGCCTGGCGTTTGGAGGCCGGTAAAAACTCTAGTCGCTTCGCCTAGTGGCCGCGAATAGTGGGCAAGTGTATGGCAAGCTCCGTTCAGCTATAAGAAAACCGGATTGTAACATATTAAACAATTAATAATAATATTACATTCGATGCATTGTAACGATTATAGCTAACTGTAAATTGTGCGAAAATTAGAATTAGGAGGAGGGTTAAAAACAATAAAAACGAAAGCAATTTATATGGAGCCCTCATAAAGCATACTTAATAATATTGCGTACGCACGAACAACCGGACAGCTGTTGGTGATTAGGGAAATTGGTAACATCGGATAAATTATTCCGTAAATTCGTTTCGAACGCGGTATTTAAATATTATTAATTATATGTTCCCAACGTTTTATTCTCGTGACCATTTTCACCAGAGTTAAAACTTCTATAGTTTAAAAACATTTTTTTTTATTATCGTCCATGGCAAAAACGCATGTAGCCTGACGGTAAGCTGTTTCCGCAGCTACAACAAAGCACAGGTTTCACCGGTGAGCTCTCAAGATATCTAAAAAAACTAAACTATACTACTTTCGCCGTATGATAGTATCCCTGACAGTTCATAATTGTCAATTAAAGTGCTGTAACAAATGTAATTTAATCGAGTTGGCAAAGTAAATGGAATCGGATTTACCGATTTGTAATTTTTAAATTTTTCTTAATAAACTAGAATGAAACGCGGTATCTCGAAAATAATAGTTATAAAATAACACACAAAGCGGACGCACTGGTACTGATGCGAATGACGTGATTACAAATTACAAAATGGTGGCTCCTATTAATCGATTTTTAGTCGATTCAGTAATTTTACGCATCAGGCGCTGTAAAGATATATTAATTTAATTTCAAATACTTCATTTTTAACGGTTAATAATAATAACAATAATTTACTTGATAAGATTCAAAAGAACAATAGTTTTTTAATAGTTGATAACATTTTCTTTTGCCAGTTTATTTTAATTTAGTTTGAAATAGTATGCGTGGCACGGACCAATAAGAGCTGTCAGGCATATCATATTACAGTGCTGTCAGGCATATCATATTACAGTGAAAAGAGACTATAGGCAACTTTCCTACACTTCATATCTTTTATTTATAAATATTATATTTCACACTTATTATACCTATTTATTAATCCTAAACTATATTACACTTAACCTAAGCACACATATATATTACAACACTAAATTACTTATATCTATAATAACATTATATATTTACATACATTCGCGACACTACGATGCATATCAGTTTGTCGCTATCGATATTGACAATGACAACGCATCATCGAGCATTGCACGGCGCGGTCGCGCGGACCGTACATAACGCTTATGTATCGAACGCCAGGACGCGCCGTCTCGTCATGGCTCATTCTTAAAGAATGAGAATGAACCATGGCGAGCGATGCGATAGTAGAAAATAGCCACCGGCAACATATTATCAAATGGTAGAAATTACAGTGAACATAAAATAACATTTGGCGCTTGCAATATAACTACTTTCCTGAATATAAATAACTTATTCATAAAAGATGGGCTATAAAATATTTACTAACATTAGCAAATCAGATGCTTCCGTTCCTGTCAGTAAAATGTTTCCCATTGTAACAGCTATAAGTCCGTCAGTCTAAGGTAAGTATATTCAGAGCCCAAGATAAATTTTATTTGTTTCGTTCGAGTGAGAAAATCGTGATAAATTGGCGTCACGAGTGACAATGACAGCCGACAAGAGCACGAGCAAATCACTTTCTTTAGAGAGGGTATTTTATGTAGAGTGAAAAATGTAATCCATGTTAATTTCGAGGAATATTGATAAAAAAACATTATTTCAAGCTATTTAGTACAGGCAATAAAATAGTAGAAGTTATCAGATCAATCTTCTGAGAATCGCTTTAGCTGTCATTAGAAGTCATCACAAATAAGTGGAACACTTAATACTAAGAAATTAAATTGGCGAATTTGCAGATAAATAATTTTGAACATTTACTGCGCTACATTTGGACAAATAATCACTTAATTTGATGAAAAATGCTAATCACACTTTGTCTGACCCAGAGATTGATCACATGATCTCTGGATAGGCCGATTAATCTCCCTCTCGGATCTCAAGATGACAATCAATAGAGGACACACCTATGGAAAAGCAAACTTTGTACAGGCCTCTACCGACAACAGCGATCCTTTGCATAAAAATAATACGCTGAATGTGGGGCCCAATACTTAAGAGTAACAAAACTGAACGTACCGGCAGAAACCTATTGGATTCTGAAATTGAAAAATTCACCCGATGCATGATTGCAACAGAGATCCTCTTTCGCGTCTAGGCCTGCAGCAGCCAGATAGGCTTAGCTTCTATGAACTGAGTTGATATAAATTATTTACTAGAAGATCAAAAAGTAGGTGTTATAAATAGTAAAGTGCTTGATGCTTAAAGAAATAATACTTTTATACCACTTTGGTTATACTACTGTCACTTCATGCAAACAGCAATAAATGAAAAAGAAAATAAACAAAACAAGACGTTAGTTATATAATATTGACATCAAGGTTATCGGATTGTCGACGATCCCAAACTGACAAGCGGTTTAGAACCGTTAAGTCTGAGGAGAAACTTTGTCTGTCTATGCGTGGTCTACCGCATAGAGAGACGAAGATTTGTTGGCTACTAGGGGTTTTGTTATGTGAAGAATTGTTTGATATGATGCCCACGGCTACTTTGTATCACCGCACAGCTTGCTCGGTGTTGCACGCGTCCATAGGTAACCGCTTACCGTCAGGCGGTCCGCGTGCTTGATTGTCACCTACGTAGTATAAAAGATTTCTAAATTGCTTATATTTTGTCACCCAGCTGGCCAACGCCGGCATCATTGAAAGATTTTAATTTGGACTCTTACCTCCTTGTGTGCTGAGCGCCCTTATCCATAGTCACTTGAGCGCTAAAATATGTAGTAATGATTTCTCAAAAATCGAAGCTAGCTCTTATAAACAGATTTTTTTAAGAAGAGGTCCAATGTCCCAATATACGTCAAGTACTTTCATATCAATGGTATTTAACGTTCCATTAGCGACAGTGCGTATAATCACTCATTTTTTTTCATAATAATAGTCACTATATGAAGGATAAAAAAAAATACACACAAAAGAAATCATTTGGCTTCGTAATGTCAAATAGGCTTATCGCGTGTTTGGACACTGTCACAATGACCACAAGGTAACTAAAAAGAGTTACAATTCCTGAAAGGCTGTTAAAAGCAGAAAAAAGCAAATTAAACTCAATTTTATTATTAACAAATAGTCTGATTACACGCACGCCACAAAAACGCCCACAATTACAAAGTATAACATAAAGTAACAACATATGCTCACGACTATATCCCAAACGTGGGAGTCTGAGGTAGGTTGACAATGCCACCACGGTGAACGTAACACTCAGAAGACCACTTTTCACAAAGCCTTATAGAACCCATCGTGGTAGGTAGTGAGCTTTCCGCGCTCCGTTATCCGGGTTGTTTTGGTTTTAGTTTGTTTTTCCCAATACTTGAGAGTTAGTCGCTTGACTGGTTAACCCCTAGCCACGACACTCCCTGAGAAAATATAAGTCAAAATAAGTCGAAAAGCGATCTTTTCACGGCTCATTGAGAATGTAATAAACGCGAGAACGATGTAATCGCGGTAAAACGTTTTGTATGTAAATGTAAATCAATTTGAGACACTACGCCCCTAAACAAAAGCAACAAAGAGTAAGATGACATTATGAAAAACAATCGGTTTATGTACGCATTAAAAAAAAGGGGCTGCGATTACGTAGATCCTGTTGAGTAATCTGTAGCTGCATAACTACTTAATTAATAAGACCGCGAATAATACCTCATCTAGGTAAATTCGCGGCTTATTACTTTTTATTTATTTATTATTTTGTAAACAAACAGACAAATTACATAGAAAACAATAAGGAGTAAATTACAGGTTAGCTTATCTCTAGAAAGGGATTTCTTCCAGCAGACCATGGCGGCAGGAAAAACTCATTTAGAATTGTTATGGATAGACAAACGTGTACAAATGAAAATGAAAATAAGAGTTATATATTCAAAATCGTAACAAACTAAAAACCCATACATGTTTTACTTAGAAACAAGTTAATTAATATTCTACAATAAATACATAAACAAATAGATATTACATAATAATACATACAATAAATAAAATATAAATAAATTTAAGTTATGCCATATTGTGTATGCCTTTTATTAATGTCAGTCTTTTCTAAGGTAGGTATTTTTATATTTACTTAAAACAACTTCGCTGAGTCTAGGTGATCTTTTTAACATAAAATAGTTTTATAGACCGTCATTTTAGCATTATAAAAGGAATATTAAAAGTAAGGTGATATCGACAGTCTGACAACTTACTGTCCTAAAAATATTCAAAATCTAACTATATCAAAAGCAAATGGTTGCCCAAGAAGACCAAATTAAAGACTTAGTTATTAGTTTATTCATACTTACGTGTATGTACAATGTTCACTATTCGTTCTTTATTTGAGATTCCCGCCAACATTGAATTCGAGTGCGTTTTGTCTTGTAATGACGCCGAGCTCGTTACATATATGGGCAATACAGTGGCTGGTCGATTCTGATTGGCTGCCACAGTGTGTGAATCGAACCGAGATCAACGCGCGGGGCACCGTCTTCAAAACGCAAGAAAAAAAGGCGTTTTACGAAATAAACTGTGTATAAGGGGTGAAAATCATCATCCCCAAGACGTTTTGTGCTAGTGATATAAAAGAACTTGTGGTGGGCTGGAGGGTGTTGCGGCAAAAGTGTTTTCTAGTTCACACACCACGTGCACCAGGTGGACTACTCATATCAGCTAACGTGCATGACCGGAGGAACATCTCAGAGCATCTATTCCCCACTCGATGTGGAAGGCCTACCGCCCCCTGTATCTACGGAGGAGTTCAGGTCAGAACCACAATTCGTTTTCTTGTTGGCGGGACAACACGTCCCTACCTAGAGTGGACGTTACGGGCCCTTCATCGGCAGGGTCTTTTCACCACATACAATATACTTTTTTTTTATTAAAGGCAATTTTTTTTGTGAGTATTTTTTTTACCCGTAGGAAAGTTGCGTGTTCTTCTATTACGATATTAAACAATTACTATGTTGTTTTTTTATCGTGCACTTTACGCAATTAACATGACTTTACATTTTCATTATAAGACCTGATTTTCTGTTGTCATTGTAGCACGTGCAAAGACTGAGTCACGGCATTGGTATGTACAGTATCCCATGTATATACAAATAGGCGGAACGCGAGTTATACCTACGTGCCTCGACTTCGGTGGGCACTCGTAGACCAATATAGAGTGGAGTATATTGACTGACAAATTGATCACCAACCAGAACCTAAACGTTTGAATAATTAACCTAGTAAGCTAGTCATTGACTTGACTGCTTTTGGCACCAAAGGGCGAAAGTTTGATCCATCGACGCACATTTGGTTTTGTTCTGTGTCGAGGTGTTACTATCTTTATACTCGTAAGTAACTAGCTGCCTCGCCAGACTTCGTTCTGTCAAAAGTAATTGCACGTCGCGGCGTCGGTAAAGCAGCACATCCCGCCCGCGTTTCTCCGACTTGATTTACATGCTATTATTTTTCACTGAATGTTTTGTTCGATTTTAAAAATATAGCCTAGTTCACTCCCTGACAATGTAGCTTTACATTGGTGAAATAATTTTTAAAATCGCTACAGTAGTTTTGAAGCCTATTTAATACAAATAAACAAAAAAAGGACCAAACAAACAATCAGACCTTTCCTCTTTATAATATTTGTATAGATTATGAAGGCCCCGATTTTTTCATTCTTAGTCTATTCCTTAGATAGCCAACTGAAGTATAAAATTATCTGGCTGTTTAACAAGCGTGAACTCATAGATATTATAAGTTTTTCAATCGTCTTTTATCCAAAGAATAGTTACCTATCGGTTGTCTATGTACTTATATCGCTAACTTCACACTGACTATCCACAAGCATGATGCACTTATACAATCCTTGCAATGTTAGAATGAAACAAGACAAAAGTTGATGCTTGACAAATTGACATTGAAGTATAAGAAAATTAACCTCAACTTTTTTTTCTGTCTAGAGTTGTGGCAAAGAGTATGTTTGCTTCTTGTTTTATAAGGCAAAATCTTTTCCAAAACTCCTATTCATCCCATGTGTACTAAAATGATTAGGTCTCTCTTATACAACACGATCTTTTCTATTGTGCTCAGCGTCTGTATAGATAAGTAACTGCCTTTGCTCCGAAATCGTTGCGTCTTCGGTTTGGTCAAAAACATCCAATAGAATGTGTGTGCGTTCCAAACACAATGAAAAAAATCTCAAACGACACACCACATAACCTCGAAATGCCAAAGAAAACGCATAGATAAAATTTTATCCAGCTTCCATCTTATTGTTATTGAAGTATGTTAATTAAGAAGCAAATATTTTTATTCCTCAGTTAGCGGCTTTATTCAACAGATAACATCTATCTGACCATTGAAAAATTAAAAATCTTGTTAACCTTGAATGAACTTTATTCTACAGATAAATTTCATTAACTGAGGATTTAAAAATCGGCCCTAAGAAATATTTAAGTATGTGGTTTGGTTTGGTTTGAGGTCTGAGGTCAGACGAACTTGGTGTAAGGTGTTAAGATAAGAAAAGAAACCCTTTATTGCACATCAAACAAAATATTAACAAATAAGTAATACACGTTAATCTTAGTATACAATTTAGGCGGTCTTGAAGCTAGAAACAATCTCTTCCAGATACCCACAGACATAGGAAAGATGATAAAAGGGTACGCAAGTGCAAGTAAGATATTTTTAAGGTAAATTAATAAAATATGTATGTCATGGTATTTTATTATTGGGCGCATATTTTACCGCCCTTGACGAATGCGAAGTTTGTTTAAAGGTGAGGTCGCACCTATAAACAAGTGTATTTATAAAAGAAACCTCTTTAAAGCATAAAAGCACAAGGGCACAATACAAGGCTTCCCACGTTCAGGCTGTGATAATGTAAGCCAATTTTTATCACAACAACGTGTGCCGAACAAATATTTATCTTTTGCGTAAGGACTTCCGAACTTTCGCGCCTAACCCTCACGAAGGCAAAGCTCGTATAAACTGTCAAGTACCATCTTGTTGATATAGGTACACGGCAAACTTGGTGGCTAGGGAATAAAGAAACATTGAAAGAAAATTAGTCTTAAGATATATTGTGAAGGAACAATTGGGTTCGGAAGCCTTGCAATGATAGGTTAATTTGTTATCTGTGTACGAGTACAGATTTGGGCTGCAAGATGCAAGGATAACACTCATTTTACCAACAGTAACAGAAAATAACCTTAAAAAATAAGAAACCAACATCTTTAGAAAAGGATGAAGATTAGGTAAAGAAAACAGTACCTCCATTTATAAGCTCTTTGACATGAAGATTCTTGATGAGGTAAGGGACTTGGGAGTTCAGCTGGATAGTAGATTATGGTTTGAAACGCAAATGAATAGAAATATTGCAAAGGCATAGGCTGCTCAGCTCTATCTTTCGTCAACGTAAACACTTTAAATATGTCAAAAAATACACTGTTAACTATCATGCATGTTATGTGGGATCTCTACACTCGAGTATGCTTCTACGGTGTGGTATGTTATGTTTTTGAAGTATGTTAGTCATTGGGAAGGTAGGTAAACAGTATTAAAGAAGGTTACAGGTTTATTGAATTTGATGTTTCTTTCGCAAGATTTTCTTTGCATTGTGACTTGATCAACACGTTTTATCTCTTATCTCATAATGGAAACATATATATAATGGTAATTTGCTATGTAACTTAAATTAAGTAGGTTATCTTTGGCTGTTTGATTACTTAAAGAAAGAAAATAAAATAAATAGAGAAATGCTTGTATTTTTAAAACATAAAGAAAAATATAAAGAACCAAGACCGCCATCTTGAATCATGTATAATTTCAAACACGATCGCACCATTTCTTGCCCTAAAGTAACAGTAAAAGACGGTCATTTTAGTCGCAATAATTCAGTCCGCAGCTGCGCCCGACACTCTTAATTGACGTAATTGAAAAGTTAAAACCTCACGTTTCTCGCTCACCTTTTTAAATATTTACTTTAGCACCCAATTAGTGTGCTGGTTGAATTTGCTTTTCACTTCCTAGGGGCTGGACACACTGTTCGCGCGACATGACGACGTAACTTATGGTTATATATAAGTTCATAAACTTGATCGTAGATAGAGATTTCCCAAATTATATAGCTTAGTCTTATATTCTGCATATTGTCTATGATTTTACGAAGAACTGTAAAACCACTTACGAGTACTATTAGGCTGTACAAGTTCTAGTTTTTAACCGCCGTAGTAAAAAAAAACTATCTATGAATATTATACATCCATGATCTATCAATAAACATGGAGAATGATTCATTTATGATTCTGCTTCAGGTCAGTATTATTCCTTGTTATAATTCCATAACTGAGTTTTTTGTAAATTCAAGTTAGACATTTCTTATTAGCAAAAGTAAGTTTTCGGACTTGTTGAACATTGCCCAGGTTTGTCTATACCAACCCGCATTTGGCAAGCGTGTTGATTTAAGCTGATTTACATCAATTTTAGCATAGTGATTTCAATGATGCAGGCCTTAGCCCAGCAGAGTGGGACAATGAATAGGCTTTTTTACTTTTAACATACTTTAAGGGGAAAAAAAGCTATGAATCGTTACAAAATTACAGATAGCGTTAATAAATGACCTAGCTATGCGAACTTAGACATTGTAGGCAGTAGACATAGAACACGTTCCTTATAATTACGCAGTCTCTTTATGCTGTGAGCTAATGCGCCGACTCCGCGTCATATTAGCAGAAAGCTCATTTTGTATATCTTCTAGAGCACTTTTCTTACTTTTTCTTCTATTAAAACTGTTTTTTAAATACTTGTGTACATGCTGTATTAAGAGCGTGGTAACGTGCAAAGTTGAGCATGAGTTGAAAAATATGTAAAAATAAAATATTATACTAGTAGAACTCGTTGGTAAATTTATTCATTACTTCATTTTATGGGAGGGCTACTTTTTCTAATGTCACTGTTACATGTTGTGAAGCGAACATTCTTGAAGTTAGTGTAGAGAAACAAGCTTGCAACCCAAATCGGCTTCAAGAATTCTCACTAGTTAACAAATTACATTACTCCCTGTAACGCCTGTCATTTAAGCTGTCAGTACTTACCTTATGCCATTTCTTAAGTGGTTATTTTTTTATGACAATAGCAAATTTAATCAATAAAGTATATTACCTACCACCCTATTGTATGTTGTAGAGTTACGCTATAACGTTTGTAAAGATACCAATAAATGTAGGGATTTATTTAAGTTCGAAAACAGACGTTGACAGCTGATTAGCAGCTGTCAACATCTGTTTTCGAACGCAACCCTAACTAATATTAACGCCTAAAATCAAAGTTATTAAATTAACATTATCAAAGTTACATTGTGCATTTCTGCCTAAGCTTACGAGTATAATTGATATTATTCAAACGTAAAGTGAAGTAGCTGGTAGTTCAATAAATCATTACCCAATCGACCCTTATGAAATACCTAAACCAATTTGAACGGGGAGCTCGGTGTGGCTATTACTAGCAGTGCACGCAATGCCGCAACACTTCAAATAAAAGCCTAAGGCTTTTACGCCAGAGATGTGCTATGATATGTTTTATGAACCAATCATTTTCATTGGTTCATAAAACATAGCCCAGAACCAATGAATATGAGTAGACATTTCTGGTGGAGAAGCACCCCTAACCCCTATGCTACTAGGATCCGCGATCAGTGACGGCGTTTTACAGTTTATGCATTATAATATCCTTCACAACTTGGCAACCCTCGCCCCCTGTAGTGCATCTCTGGCACCCGCGCGAACTGAAGCGACTGAGGCTCGTCGCTGGGAGCCGAAGCTGAAGCGAGCGTGGGTGACTGTTATTTACTTTGCAAGGGCGAAAGAGCTGCACTTACCGCAGCACCGGAGAAGAGGCAATTCTCATGCATGCATGCTTGCCTGCTTGTTTGCACGCTTGTTTGCATGCTCGTTTGCATGTTTGTTTTCCTGCTTGTTTGCATGCTTTCTTGCATGCCTGCTTGCATGGTCGCTAGCATGCTTGCTTGCATGCTTGCTTACATGCTTGCTTGCATGCTTGCTTGCATGCTTGCTTGCATGCTTGCTTGCATGCTTACTCGCATGCTTCCCGACTTGCATGTATCTATATTAATATTATAAAGAGAAAAGATTTGATTGTTTGTTTGTATTGAATAGACTCCGAAACTATTGGACCGATTTTAAAAATTATTTTACCAATACGATGCTACAATAGCAGGGAATGAAATAAGTTATATTTTATTATGAGTGAACAAAACATTCAGTGAAAAATAATGGTTTATGTAAATCAAAACGGAGAAACGCGGGCGAGACGCTGCGACGTGCAATTACTTTTGACAGAACGAAGTCTGTCGTGGCAGCTAATGCTTAATAAAATAAAAAATCGATGTTGGTCGATAGATAAATTGCATAATTATCGAAAAGGATTACATTTTCACTTTGATTTTGCTAAGAGTTTCACCATGCTTGTTTTTGTAATTCTCTTTTTTTTATTATTATTAGATGTTAAGTTTACTTACATTCGTTTTGAAAGTACTTATATATTAACTCATTTCTTATTCACTTTACTTATATATTTCACTCAAGTAATAAAACAGCGGTGTAATATGTGTTCGGAATCATAAAACTTCGAAGAAATGTCAATTCGGCCAAGCAATAGTATGGTAAAAAGATTTTCGACCAAGTGAAACGTCGGAGTAACGAATAAACGTCTCAGTGGCAAATGTGGTTTCGGCGAGGTGAAAAAAAAAGAAAGGAAAACGTCGAAAATTTTTCGGTCAATAACATTTTGAACATAAGAATACATTGATAATACACACATCAAAAGTGTCTAGGGATCAAGCATTTTTATGCGGATTTCTTGAGATTGAGATGTGGCTTTGTAATAAATTTATGATTTTATAAATTTATATGGATCCTTTTTGGTGCATTTCATAATTTGAAACAGGAACTGTCAATCAAATTCGAATAAAAGATGAAAATCAGCTGTCAATATTTTCCCTATAAAAACATACAACGCATTGAAGACATTATTAGTGCTACTGTTTCCCTACTACTGATTAAAACCAACGTTATTATGGAGCGGCGACGTCATTTAAGCAGGGAAGAAATGCTCAGAGCCGTGGGAATGATAGAAGCTGGTTCCCGGCAACGTACTGTGGCTTTAGCTCTGAATACAAGTCAGAGTGTTATCAGTCGACTTTGGACACGTTACCGAAGCACTGGTACCGTGGCTGAGCGCCATGGAGGACGGTATCGCTGCACCACACGGAGACAAGACCGATACATTCAAATCACAACTCGAAGAGCTCCAATAATAATCGCCATGATGTTAGCCGTGAGGCTTCATCACTCTTCAGGGAACTTAATTAGCGACCAAACAGTCAGAAACCGCTTGCATGAAGTGAACCTTCATTCCCGAAGACCGCTAAGGGTACCACCTATAGCAATGCACAATCGTAGGATTCGATATCAATGGGCTCTTGAACACAGAAATTGGGCAGAAGAACAATGGCGTTTTCGTGTGCTTTTCTGATGAGTCTCGTTTTGGTATGAGACCGGATACAAGACGTATACGACACTGGAGAACCCCTGGACGCCAACAGCGATTAAAATCCTGCCAGGAAGTCCATCCTTATAGTGGTGGAACCATCATGGTATGGGCGGGTATTTGGATCGGCGGAAGAACTGAGTTGATTTGAATCAGAGGCAACCTCAACGCTCAAATTTATGCTGAGACGATTGTATCAGACGTCATCGTTCCTCTACAAGTGCAAATCGGTCCCTTATTTCAGTTAATGCATGATAATGCACGACCGCACACCGCAAGAGTTGTAAGACAGACTCTCGCCGCAGCTAACATCAATGTCCTGCCCTGGCCTGCTCAGTCGCCAGACTTGAACCCGATTGAGCATGCATGGGATATGCTACAGAGAAGAGCTCTGCAGAATATGGAGGGTATCCAGTCGCAAGAAGACCTTTTTTTGTTGTTGCAACGAACATGGGCGGCCATTCCACAGCGTGATTTGGATGAACTCATTTTGAGTATGCCAAACCGATGTTCTTGTGTTGTTAGTGTTCGCGGTAGAAACACGGATTATTAATTGTTTAAGTTACCCAATAAATTTTTAAAGAAAACTGTTATTTCAGTCTTTTTTTCGAACTTTAATGTTAGTGGTTCAAATGTCAAAAATCCCTTTATTAGGAAAATGGCAAATTTCTTTATTAATGCAAAGGTGACTTGGTTTATCGTTACTGTAGACAAACGAAAACACTTTATTTGATGAATCCTTTAAGAAAATTTTAATTAATATCAATCAGGAGAAAAGTTATTGCAAAAATATAAGTTGATCCCTAGACACTTTTGATGTGTGTAGTTACTGCCTAAATTTTACATTGCGTTCTCCTCTCTCGAAAACCTGCATTTGTGAAATAATTTACTCATTTAATTACCTATTCATAACTGAAATTATAAGTTATAAATAAGTTTGATTATCAGCCTGGAAAACCCATAATGAGAGCTTTTCATCGTGGTTCAGAATGATCACGGTATAAGATGTCTCAGATATTATTTCAGACTGTAGACATATTGGCCCAAGTGCGCAAAAGCTTGATTGGGCGCAAGTGTCATCTCCGATACCGTATGTACCAGAAATGATACATTTTGGCCAACCAATACGTGGTATCAGTTACTGTGTAAAATTGAAATCAACCACAGTGCAGAAATAGTAGTAAGTAGTATAGTATGTAGTGTGAATAGTCACGAAGTCTCGTTGAAACAGGGCTCTCAGTGCGTGAGTGCGATGGGGTGAAAGAATGAGAGTGGGGGATTCCGTTATGACACTACACACGCAACTATTTATTGACTTGCTCTACACTTGGAGGCAATTTGTGGCATTCTTTAAACATCAGCATTTGTCTGGATGAGTCTGATGTTGCTAGTTATAATAAAAAGCTAGGATTTTTTAACGCCTCCGTGGCCGAGTCGTTTCAGAGCTCGGACAAAACCCGGAGATCCCGAGTGCAAAATGTGTTTTACGATTTTTCAGAACATATCCCGGGTTTGTGATTGTTTGGGATCAACAAGCCGCATTTGGCAAGCGTGGTGATTAAACCAATACCCATTATCTGTAGTGATGACTTGATTTTAATGATGGACGCCTTTGCCCATCAGTGGGACAGTATGTAGGCTAAGTACTTCACTACTTATTTAAAAAATATACTAGCAAGATCCTAAAGAAATGGCTATGAAAAACACTCGGCAATTTAGTAGTCAAAGAAAGTAAGTAATTAGTTCAGGAACCACTTTTAATAATACGTATTTAATATTATGGCCAGGCAGCACATAAACGCATATACCTATGAAGGAGTGGGAATGACCGGTCAGGCAGCTGCAGAGTGCAGACGCTTTTGCGGAGTATTTCAGCTCAGTCTTTCAGGACGAAGAGCCATTACTGAATCCAACAGTAACGGGGCGAGCGGCCCTTAATCGAGGGGACGCATCTTTCATATCGGTTGGAGAGGTGAAAGACGCGGACTTTAGAGTAGCAGTACAGTGCCTCAGACCACGATCAGCTGGCGGCTCCGATCATATTCCCATCTTCCTAGTTAAGGATTGCCTATCTGCTCTGCGGACACCACTCTTATTTCTTCGCAATATTGCACCCAGCCAAGCTATTTATCCTGAGCGCTGGATACTATCTAGAGTGATAGCAGTTCCAAAAGGAGAGACGGGATGCGAAGTTTCAGCTTTTAGACCGATCGCGATCGGTCTTTTTAGCCAAACTCTTTGAAACAGTGTTGAACATCTTCATCAGCAAGCAAATATGCAATATCTTGCACAGCGATTAACATAGTTTTCGGAAGAGTCGCTCCACTAACAAGAACCTTGTAGCCCACGTGTATTACATTTGCGCTAAAATGGACTCTGGTTGACGGGTAGATGCTGCGTATTTTGATTTTCGAAAGGCTTTTGACTTGGTCAATAACGACCTTCTGTTGCAGAAATTAGCAAAATTAGGTTTTGCACTAAATCGTTTGAAGTTGCTTGCTAGCTATTTTGGTAACCGACGTCAATTTGTAAGAGTAGATGTCCTTGAATCTAATCAGTACTACACAAGATCGGTAGTAAGTCTGGGTAGTACTCTCGGACCAACGCTTTTTTTGTTTTTTATAAATGACTTGCCTGAAAAAGTCAAATCTGCCAAGTGTCTCCTGTTTGCTGATGACCTAAAATTGAGTTTGGTAATAGGTGATGTAGCTAAGAGTCAGGCTCTGCAGGCAAATATTACCGCAGTTTTGAAATGGAGTAGAGTTAACCGTCTACCTTTCAATGAAAATGAATGCCAAATAATTACTTTTTTACATAAACGTAGCCCTATTACTGTAATATAGGCTATATTCATAGTCTAGACCTAAGATTAGCCTTAAATACCTATGGTTGTGAAGGGATAATAAAAATAATTTATATATTAGCTGACGCCCCATTGGATAAATTATGTGATATCCGAGAGCTAGGACTAATTTTAGATCGTAAACTTGACTTTCATAAACATGAGACATCTGAAGCAAACAAGCTAGTAAGACATTTAGCTTTTTTATGAGACATCTGAAGCAAACAAGCTAGTAAGACATTTAGCTTTGTTATGAGAACTGCTACTGTTTTTGATGACATGGGGTGGCAAAACCGTTGTATAACGCGTACGTTAGTAGTAATTTGGAGTACGCTGCTGTTGTATGAAATCCCTATGAGGAAAAATATATTATGTTGATGGAAAGAATTCAGCGCAAATTTGCTAGGTGACTTTACAGGAAAGTTCATAGGTAACTCTTCATGCTTCACTCTCTCTCTTTCACTCTTCAAATCCTTGCATGTATCCATCGTTGTTTGTCCTGGGTATGGTGGACGTCAGCACGACGACATTGACTTGATTGCTGATTGTTTGGGAAGTCTACTATATAGATCCCGGGCAATCATAGATGACATGCTGACTCTTATGAGTCAATCACAATATTATTATTGTGATTGTACAGTATTTGTTTTTTATTGTGTGTTGTATTTGTTTCTGTTTTTTTTTGACATTGTATTTGCCCTATTTTTGATTATTTTTTGTTTTGAATTTTTCTTTAAACTATCGCATGTTTTTCTATATTTCTTTACATTGTATTTCAAAATTTGTATATTTATATTAATAGCAATCAATTAAATCAATACATCAGTATTTAAGACAAATTTATCTTGTGTGCGCATTGGTAACATTACTGTAAGCATGCTTTTGAATCCTAATAAATAAACAAATTATCTCTACCAATTTTTTTTTTCTTTAAAAGATTCGAAAGAATATGGGAAAATAAAGTTTTATTGGGATTAACTCGAAGAAAACATTCACATTGGCATTGATTTATCCCCTTTCTTCCCACACGTATCCGATTGAACTGGGAACTTTTACAGCCGATTTTATAGGCGCAGAGAAAGCCTCAAAGTGATTTCAATTAGCATATAAAACGTGCAGTCGAGTTCTGTATTATTTGTATCCCGGAAACGTTGAAGATATAGGTACACACTATACTTTATAGGTGCAACAATACAATAACACCTTAGCTGGAGACCGGAGAGGTTAAGGCGAAGAACCGAGAAGAAGGAGGCCGTTAACTTCCAACGTGTCTACTCCTTAGCAAAACTTTCGAGGGTTCGAGAATACTAATGTGTCAAAAAGAATATGAAATTGGTAATCCTTTGTGTTAGACGCCTTATAGCCAGATGGCACAACCACTCGCAAAGACAGGAGGTGACGCGTGGAAGCTGAAGCTAGGCCCCGTTGATATGTCTTATGATATTTTACCAAATTCTATGCAGTCTTTTACGACACAACTCATAATAATTTTTTTACTTGAAAACGTGATTTACAAAAGAAAATTCTTTCATAATATCATTACATGGTTTAGCAAATTTGGTACGAGTACCTACTAGCGTTTAGTAAGGGAAAGTTTAATCTGAAAAGGGAATAAAAGTCCTTCTATAAAAACTTTAGCAATACGGTACATTTTGATTGACATGAAAATGCTTTAAACTTTTACATTGCAGCTTTTAAAATTTATATTAGTTTTTTGTATCACTTTATCTCAACCAGCATTCGAGCTTAATCTAGTTGGATTCTGTTCTGATATAAAAGTTTTTCAATGGTTTATTAGTTTAGCTCAAGTTGCTACGAAAAAGAAAAATTTTAGAGTAAATAAAGGATTTGCATGTCATTTCAATAAGTTTAGTTAATTATTTATTTTGATATTTTTATGGTCAAAGAACATAATATCACTACGTTTGGTATCGAAAGATGTAAATGTCTAAATAACAGACTAAAAAGCAATAGGTTTGTCATTTACAGGATTGATTATAGAAAACTAGACAAGATACGGGAGGGAAAATTTAAATGTTTTTTTTGGCTTTCACAGTTTCAACGGACAAGTGAGTGAGCGGAAGGCTCTCAACCCAAAGATTTAAGTAACGTGCCTAAGGGCGTCCCAAGGGGGGGGACGAACCTCGGCTTAGGGTGAACTGTGAGGTGGCAAACGGACGTAGGTTTGAGGAGAGAAGCGACCCGGCACGTGCCGGTTAC
Source organism: Udea olivalis (assembly GCA_947369235.1). NCBI lineage: Eukaryota > Metazoa > Arthropoda > Insecta > Lepidoptera > Crambidae > Udea > Udea olivalis. The sequence goes on along the minus strand of OX376349.1, from coordinate 14,420,437 downwards.
GCGAATCTAAATAGTACTGGGGTCGTGGCGCGCGACCACCCTAGTCCTATTTAGACCGGCGTGGACGAGCCGACAGATCGGTCTGGTGGTGGTGGGTGGTGGTTGACTTTGCGCGAGTTGTCTGGCGGTGGCAATGGCTAGCGTAATAACATCGTCCGGTTTGGTAAGTGCGTGCTTAGGGAGGTACGCCTAACGAATAGAATTGGGATCGGTTGTATAGTATAGAGGCAGGTGCCTCCACTTTTAAGGGATTTGGGTGAGTCTGAGTAGAGTTGCAAAAATTGGAGGACAATTGCTTAAGGTACCGCGAGATGGTCGGCAGACCTAAGTTAATGTGGAGATGTTCATTGCGTAAACAGCACGGGGCACCCGTAGCTTTACGCATGAACCTATTCTGGAGGGCCTCTAACCTATGGATTACTTGTTTCTTAGCATGGGCAAAAACGGAACTAGCGTAGGTCATGATGGGGCGAATGAGATAGTGCAGACGGCCTAAAACAAAGGCGGCATGATCTCTCATTATTTTGATGTGGGCTCGAAAGGTCAAACCACGATCAAGGTGAACGCCTAAGTAACGGACTTTCTTTTCCCAAGGGATAGATCGTCCGAACATAGTAATGGAAGGGAGATTGCGGGAGCGTCTGTCTCTCTGGAAGAGGCTGACAAAAGCGCAGCGTACTAGAGAGACTTGGTGATAGAGTCTATGGTGCGAGACGTGCAGAATAATAGTGCGCAGACGATACAGCGTACCGTCTGTGAATGGAGCTGTCCTGACCGTTAACGGCTTTGGCAGAAATACGGGGAGATCGCTAGTGTATAGCGTAAATAGAAGAGGAGAAATTTACATGTAGGAAAAAGTAGACGTAGCAAAAATATTAGTGTGAATTTCAATTTATGAGATAAAAATTTAATGTGTATTATCTTTTTACTATATTACTATGTAAGTAAGATAAAAACGTCATTACTTTAGTAGTATGCCATGTTATGCTGCGTGGTTGGACCTCACCTGTACTTGTCATTCCTTGTTTTCTGTGTGAGTTGCCCTACTTCTTGGAAAAGAGTTTTTTCTACACAATGAAGGTATCACTTTACGCCGTTTTTAAGACGATAATTTTAGTCTCTGAAGGTCAATGAGCAGTAAAGTACACTTAGTAAGCACTATATGTCCATGGACGCTGATTCTATCTTTATGCGATAAGGTGAGCTAAAAATAAAAGCATAAGGTTGAAATTGTAAGGTTATTCCCGTGTTTAGTCATTTTGGCCTATAAATAGACGGTGCGAAAGTTCATTCAGGCGTCACAAAGCCCCTACTACGTGTTCCATTTAGTTTCTAGACTAGAAGTTCTGTGAATCGCTAATAGAATCAGTGGCGATTTATAATAAGAGTTTTAAGATAGCTTAAGTGCACGCCTGAATTTGCAGCTCATGTAACAGGGTATGCAAGAAGCAAACTAAACTGGAGTATTGTTCATTAGAGTCGGTGCCGTTTTAATTATGTTAGTGTACCTACAGGTAGTGGAAAAGCAGTTAAAAATCTGGCCATGAGTGTCTCGCCCGAATCGAGAAACGATAATTTAAGACCTTGCATGTATGTCCCTTTTATTTCTCGTGACATGTGACAGAACAGCATCAATTTAAAGTGTGCAACTTTGATTATCGTTTCTGGATGGGGGGGTCAGTCTGATGAACATACTTGAATTTGTATTACTTAAAAAGATAACAACAGACTCCATAGGAGGGGCATAAAATATGCGTGAAATAAATGTTTATCTTGGGTGGTACCAGAACGAACCTACGACCTCTGGCGCTGTATATTTTATGGCGCATTTTCAGTCCCTATCATGAGTATAATTTTTCATTGTACGGTAAGTCAGTGCCTCTTGAAACTCTTTTTAGCCAGGGAACTGCCGTGCCGAGCTAGCATGGACAAATTTCCGATATGTCTAGTCTACCTTGCACCAAAACTTCTTTTTTAAAAAAGCGCATTCTTACACAAATTCAACCCTCTTTTATTTTGCTTCATTGTGCGGTAAGCCATTAGTAGGCAGTGGCGGGTGTTATAGTCAACGAGTGACTATGATTGCGACCTTCCGATTGCGGCGCCCGTTCGCCGCGCGCCGCAGAATGGACAACGGATTATTTCTGGTTGAACTAGAAAATGGAATATGCTTAAATCCAGTCATGTGGATGAAGACTTTGATACCATTTTAAAATACTTTTTTTAAGTATGTTTTTTCGGTCTACTGCTGGTTACATAACGCTTAAAGCTCCCTTTAGCTACGAGTAGCTCTAATGGCGGCAAATCTGGTTCGCGTAGATCCGATTTATATCGTATGCCAATCAGGCTGTGGACCTGCCGTGCAGAGCTAAGATAGATCAATTTTATACATGCCTAATATAACTCGTACTAATCCATTTTTTTCTTAAATCAAGCGCACTTTCAGCAACATTTTAAAAATAAAGTAGTAGGTTCTGGAGGGTGTGATAGTAATCCATCAGAGGTGCATCAATCTGCATTTGGCGAGCGTGGTGATTAAACCAATACCGATTGCAGCCATGAATTGATAATGGAGGAGATCCTTAATGATGGAGGCATTTGCCCAGTAGTGGGACAGTACATAGGCTAATTATTTTACTACTTAACTTTGCCTTAAGTCAACACGAATATAATTTGTAACCTGTCTATGTCAGATTATATTTCCCTTATATTAGGAATTAATTTAATTATTCATCATATTTTTTCACATCATAAAAATAAAAGGCTTTTCGTGCTTATGTGGGCACCAAGTCTCAAACCAATACATTAAAAAGGTATTCTCAATGAGGGTTCTAATTAATTACGAGCTGATTCCACAACGTGGGCATATTTATGGCATAAAAATGAGAATGGTGAGGAAAACTGGATTAAAATCTTATTAAAAATAATCCAATGAACGCGTTAATCAGTGTATTTCATGAGAACTATTTATTGTAACTAGTAAAATATGTTTTATTTTAAAAGAAATAGATTGTTTAACGCTGGATTCATATTTAAAATTTATTAATCGATGGCTCAAACAAACGAGTTTAAAAAAACATGCAAACGAGTTTACTAAATAAAAATGCGTTAAAAAGCTTACAGAACAACGTTAACTTTGAGTTTGATGACTTCTGAAGTCTTATAAAATGATAGGGTACTCATTTTACTCATAAAGCTTAAATGCTCCAACCAGTTACTTTAAGTTAAGTGGCCCTCAACTTTAGGTTTTTGCTTCAGACTTTAGTGTTAATACCTGCACTGCACATCGCACAGCTCCACTAAAATCAATAAGTTCGATTAAAAATACATTTTTAAAAAAAGGGAAAGAAAAAATCGCTAAAACCGCTTAAAGTTGTTAGCGCGAACATCAAAAGCCGTTAAAATAAAAACGCGAATGCTAAAAGGCTTTACATTCAAAATGCGACGAGAATTTCAATATTTCGCTGCACAACTCTCACGTCACGGATGTTTGTGTCAGACAAGTTGACAAAACAAATAAATAAGTGAAACAATAAATTTGCTGTAAATCCTGTAAATAGAAGCAAAAATTACTAATAACATTTGAAGTTTGAAGAAAATACGTTTCTTACTTGGTGATTGGCCCTTTTAGCTAACAGATTGAGGCAGGAGTCCATAGCGCTAAATATAATGACAATGTCAAATCCAAATGCAATCTTTTACGCGAAAAACGTAAATTTAAAGAAGCAACTCGTGGTAGACGTACAGTCATATTGTAAGAAGCTCAACTTTGAGTTTCTCAGAATTCGGTAATCTGACACTCATAGCGTTAGCTCTGCTTAGCTAGGGATCAAGTTATACGGATAATAGTGTAAGCCGGCCCATATATTCGTATTTAAAAGTAATTTATTATACGAGTTATTATTCTTCGGTAACAAAGAGTCATTATAAAAATATATTACCGCAACACTCAATGCTCTGTTTATAAAACGTTTTTCGATCTCTCATTATGATTAAACTTTCGCGTCTCATTAATAACTGAACAATAAAATTATAATGGCGGAACACGTGAAATAAACCAACTGCACTTAACGTACAAATACCTGATTTTATTATCTGCTGTCCAGTTAACAATGGCTCCAACGAAATATCGTTTATGTGAATAATATCTCACATCATTAATTTTGATTGCATTCCGGGTTATATTTGTCAGCTTTAAGACACTTAATATAAGACATTGTTATATTGTGTATCACTATGTTGTTCTAAAGATTGCATTTTACGGGTTTTGTAATGGAATTACGGTATTTGCTTATATTTTGAACAAATAATAAAAAATAGATTAAAGTTAATCTTAAGCCGGTCAAAATAACGTTTTAAATAAACAACACTCAAAACACAAGACAACTGGGTAGCTGGAGCAATGGCCAGTGAAGGAAAGCCGCTAAATGCAAGACTGTAAAGAAGACTTACAAATGTTCAATTAGGTTACCATCGTATAACAATTCTTTCATAATAATACGAACTAAGTTACAGAAAAAATATTTTTCTTTTGCAATCTTTGTTACAAATAACATAATTACAAATGAAGCGTTCTAAATAAGGCTTTTCCACCCTCTGCCTATTCCATCCGCAGCGCAAAACGAATGTGGTTAGCTCCGACGAGTTAACCAGGCTTTTAGATTCGTTTTGTTTTTTAATGCATTCCCCACAACATCCAGCCCTCATCATATATTTTTATCAAAAATGAAAATGTTGCTTCGTTTATGTAAATTTTTCGCAATTTTATTTCATTTGTGTGACGTAAACAATTGTGTTGATTACTGCAAAGTAAAAAGTTGCTCGCTGAATAAACCAATTTAGGTGCGATTTACACTCGGAGCCGAAATTACGAACAATGGCCAGGGGTGCGCGGTGTAACCGAGTGTCCCTCTATGCGCGGGACGTCCCAGTTTCCATTTCCATTCTGAAAAATGGCTGTGAATTATTTTTATCTCGCCGAGATATTTCGTACGTCTGTGAATTAAATTAGCTGGAACTCGCATTTTAAAAAGTTTTTTGAGGTACATCATTAACATTTATATTGGTTGTGTTATGGGTAAAATCGTAGTGACGAAAAAAAAAAACCGCTATTGCTTCTGAGAAAAGGAATTTTCTTCAGGAATTTTATCAGTCTTTCATATTTTTAAAACCAAGAACACCATATATCTATACCATATTTTATGTACCTGTATTCCAAATCAGAATCATAATAGAAGACGTTCATACGAAATGCAATACTCATTAACCTATTATTGAAGATGGTAATCTCGCCACTTTTTACAATGGCACAACAGCGTTACAGAACATTTACGAGTTAGTAGTAATTTAACATAAGTGGATGTAATTCCTAGCATGAACCGTGAAATTATTTCAAACCTCACTTCTGCCGTGTTTATTTAGGATGTTTTCAAAGTGAAAGTCTAATCCTTTGTTGTCTGTTTTATTCACTAATATATTATATTGCTGTCCCATTATCGGAGCACCTTGACAACACTACAAATGTCAATGTATCATGCGTCTGACATCTCAGTTAGTTTGCATTTTCATTAGTCACTAGTCCGCAACGCGCCGGCTAGTTATGCTTGAAGAGCTGCGTGAATTCGGGATCAAAGTTGCGAGAATTATGCTTGTTTACTCTATTCAAGCGTTGAATTTCGGGTATCGGTTTGGGGTAGTGTAATTTTTTAGCAACGTAGCATTTTAATGAATTACCAAATACTATATGCGTTTTCTACAACCAATATAAGGCGCTGCACAAACCGGTTTCCAGTTACCGACACTGAACACTTTTTGATTGTCATGAGTATGTGTTATGTGGAAGCAACTGTACGTCTACCACGAGTTGCCACTTTAAATTTCCGTTATCGTTCGCGTAAAAAAACTATATTGGGATGACACATGACATGACATGACAAAGTCAAATCCCAATACATTTTTTAAGCGAATGATAATGTAAATATAAAGTGGCAACTCGTGGTAGACGTACTGGACACAAAAATTGTTAACGCATACGCAGGGAGTGGATGATTTCATACTGGTTTTATAGAAATCAAATATTATTATATTCATCAGTAGCTTGTATCTGACACAAGACACAAAAGTGTCCAGTGTTTGCGCCCTGCCTAAGTGGTACAGACAGTTAAGCACACGACCGCAACAAAACAACGAATGACGGAGAAACTCTCACTAATTTATCTATAAACTACCACTAGATACTCTTAGTAGGTACATATTAAGTTCGTTTGGATCGTCAGTATATACTCATCAATATAACAGTTATGTAGTTACTCCCTCAAAACATATAAAGGCTATATATTTTGTAATTGTTCCTTTAACCTATAAAGTATTGCGCGTTTGGCTCTTATACCATTCAGTGTAGAAATCTACCAGCATGTATACAACTAATAACTCCTCACAAAGTAAACTCCAACAAAGCACTCATAGTTGAATAAACGTGACAGACAGACAGTCATTCATAAGCGCATAAAGGGCCGCGAGACACATTTAGTACATGGCATTCCATACAAACAATACAGCGTGGCAGATTCTACAGAGCCAAGCCGGAAAGTGCCAGCAATTTCAGCTGTTTGGCGAATCCGTGACAGATGAACTTTTGAAACGTTATATCAAGCCTCAGCCAGCTATCCTACAAAAAAATTGTTGAATAATTCTCAGAGGCCATTATTTAATTACGATCTTAAAACAAAATCCTTTTGAAGCAGTTTAACTGAAATGTTTTAAGATAGTTGATTTCGATCAGACGATGATCAATAAAAAATAGATGATTAAATTATAATACAGTCCAGAGCAGTTACATCATAAAACATTACTTGATTTCTAGAAATAATCATATTTTTTATAATTAGTCATACTGTTAGCAACACTTAAGAAAAGATTATAAGTAGAGTCTAGTAGAATTTACCCTTGTACACATAATAATAAATAAAAATATCAAACCAATGAAAAATTAAATCCCTTTCCAAATCCCTCAATTTGTCAATCATAGCTTATTTCCCTGCCAAACGTCACTCACGATCAAGAGCATAATAATTTTACACGGCAAATTGCTCATTTCATTTGTGATCAAACGCGGCCGTTTAATAAAGGGCTGCTCATAATTCCGCCTCAATATAAGTCCGATACTTATATTTCTCTTGGAGCCCATTTGCGGCGGATTTCCTCAGCAAAGCGGGAATCGTTTATATTGCGATACAATTCATGAGCTCTTAGCAATTTTGCGAATATACGGTATAATGGGGCAAAATCAATCTAGCATTATTATATATTGTTTTAAACTGCCATGTTCAATAACATGAGAATAGTTATTAGTTACGGTATTTTTACCATGTTTTTTGTTTTGAATTTTAAAAAGAAATAACACCTTCTTGTCAAATGTCTGGAACTCAGTCATTCAAATGTGCAAAAACCGTATAATACAACGAAGTCACGTTTCGTGGACAGGTACTGTTAGTGTCGTGTGTCCAGAACAAGTGCGAGTGAATAGTGAGTTAGCAAACAGTGGTTCCGGCGGCGAGCCTAATAAAAGAGTTCGAAAGAGGGTAGACCGATATGTCTGCCAACAACAACTCACCCGCAAGATCTTCAGTTACTCCGTGATCATGGCAACAGTGCCGAAATATCGGAAACTCGAAAACAAAAAAACATGGTAAAAATCCCGTAACAAATAACTATTCTAATAGCATTATTATGTCATTTCACATAGAACAATAACGTCAAAATGTTTGAACTATATTCAGGACTGTTTTTTGGTATTCACTGCAATAGTTTTTAGTAGGAATCATCTCTACCACGAAAATTGATCACGTTTTTATGAGACCATGGCATATCACGTTTAATTTCAGCAGCTTTTACCATAATTTACAGTAATCTTACTCAGCTTGGCTGCATGTCTTATTCATTTCATTTATTTTTGATAAGATGATTGTTTTGGCATTGCACCGTTTGGGTATCGGTTATGGCTTTTTCTTGAAGTTCCAAAAGGGTTTGTGAAAAATATAAGTATTACTGCTATAGAAATAGTAATTTGAGTCATTTCAGCCCATGAGAATTGCCACATTTTAAAAATGCCACATGTAAAAATCGTCGGGAGTGTTAAAAAACACAACATAAACTTAAAAATATCGTAATAAATGATATCATAACTTCACTATACTGTAACTTGCACCACAACTTAACTCCAAGGGACGCCACCGAGTGCTAAGTTCGCGTGAGCTAAACTTTTACCGCGACTCCTTTTAACACTTCTGTAGCTATTTACATTTTATTACTCCATCTACAGCCCTACGTATAGACGGTGAACCACTTTATTTGTTTTGTTCGCGTCTATTTGCTTTATTTTGATGCCTGTTCTCGAATTAGGCAAGTTGGATGGAAAATATTGTTCTACGATACGATTGTTTTTGTTCAATTAGGTGTTCAATTACGTGTTTATTTCCTTCATCAAACAATACAATGTAACTGACATTCGCGCGTTGTCAACCGCGCGAGGTGGTCGCGTCCGCTGCATTATTGCGAAAATCGGAGTGAATACGGATAAGAATAGTTAACAGCCTAGAAGACTACTGCGCGGGCTCGGCCTATTGTGCGCGGCTGCAGCCGGCGCGCGTATGACTCACTTGTTTACGAGTTAGACGCGTTATAATGCAGAGCGAACAGGAATTCAACAATGAGACAGGATCAATTAAAAACGTTATTGAGATAGAGAATTTGCTAAGTAATAATGAAATTGAAAATGAATGTAATAGTTTAGAGAATAATTGCGATGAGGTGAAAAATGAAGATATATTATACGATTCCCAAGAAGGTTTAGAGATTAACAGTAAATCAATTAAGATAATTCATAGCGATGAGAAATCTTCGGAAGACAGTGAGCAGTGGGAGTGGAAAGTCAAGAAGAAAAAGGGCAAAAAACTAAATATTCACTGTAACATGATATGCCTGACAGCTCTTATTGTTCCGTGTCACGCATACTATTTCGAACTAAATAAAAAGAAACTGGCAAAAGAAAATGTTATAAACTATTAAAAAACTATTGTTACTTCATATCTTATCAAGTAAATTATAGTTATTATTAGTAACTGTTAATTAATGAAGTATTTGAAATTAAATTAATATACCTTTACAGCGCCTGATGCGTGAAAAGGAACGCCATTCAATAGTGTATTGACACTACTGAATTTTGTTTTTTATAGCTACTGTAATATTAAAGTCGGTGAAAAGAAAATTCAGAAAACTTTAGATAAAATTGACAGCTTACTTTCAAATATTGGCTTAAAAATATCGACAGAAAAGACAAAATTTTGTATTTTCAAGAGAGGTTTCAGACGGGACAATATAGATATCAAGTATGAAGATAAAAACGTAAAAGTGGTAGATAGTGTACAATATTTAGGACTATGGTTGGGCAGAAATTTAAAATGGGGTAAGCATATTAATGAGACTGAAGAAAAAGTGTTTAATTATTTAATAATATTCAAAATACTATCGGGGCTAGGACGGGGTGTGCATCCTAATCATTTAAGGAGGTTATACATTTACCGTAGCCGGCTCGACTTCGCGTGTTTTCTGTATGGTAATAGTTGTGATACGCATTTATCCAAATTAGACAAAGCTCAAAATGCATGCCTACGAGTTATCGGGGGATTTATAAAAGTACTCCAATTTATGTAATGGAAGCAGAACTAGCTTTGCCACCTTTGTTTTTACGAAGACAATATCTCGCTTACAAATTTTGGCTGAAAAATAAAGCTGTTAGTTTAAATTAATTACAAATATTTTGGATAATCTACACATCGCCCTTTCCCTGATGGATCGTTGGCTCATCAGCCGCAAGAGAAAGCCGATTTACTGGTTAACCTCTTTGCTGCAAACTCTTGCATCGATGACTGCGGTGCTGTGCCGCCTGATATTCCACATTGCGGCTCCACAATGCCTGATATTCGTATCAGGCAGTGTGATGTTCGTGCCGAACTGCAGTCACACGATGTCAGGAAAGCCAGTGGCCCTGATGGAATTCCAGCTGTGGTGCTGAAAAAATGTGCAGCGGAGTTGTCTCCAGTGTTCACTAGCCTGTATCGCCTCTCCTACAATTCGGGTCTTGTGCCGCTGTCTTGGAGGGAGGCGAACGTTCAACCAGTTCCCAAAAAAGGGGACCGGTCTGACCCTGCCAATTACCGTCCAATAGCCGTTACCTCAGTTTTAGCTAAAGTGTTTGAGCGGATCATAAACACGCAGCTCATCCGCTACCTAGAGGATCACTCTCTCATTCACGACCGTTAGTACGGCTTCCGACCAAAACGGTCTACGGGTGATCTTCTAGCGTACGTAACACACATCTGGGGGGAGGCTATGGACAAGCATGGGGAATCTTTGGCCGTCAGCCTTGACATTGCCAAAGCTTTCGACCGTGTATGGCATCGTTCGCTTCTTTCCAAGCTTCCGGCATATGGTCTGCCACCTCGCCTATGCGACTGGGTCGCCGGATTTCTGGAGGGACGTGAAATTCGTGTCCTTTGCGATGGTCAAAAATCACGCTTTCTCCAGATTAATGCCGGAGTGCCGCAGGGCTCCATCTTGTCGCCGACGTTGTTTCTTCTGCATATCAATGACATGTTATCTCTTGGTAATATTCATTGCTATGCGGATGAAAGCACGGTCCACGCGCGATATTTCGAGCGCCCTGGGGCAAAGCAGACTGACATCGAGGAGAAGAGGCGAAGTCTTGTTGTTGAGCTTGACGGAGTGTTGGACCGCATTTCAGAATGGGGTGCATGCAATCTTGTCGAGTTCAATGCCAAGAAAACGCAGGTGTGTGCATTCACAGCAAAGGCGTCGCCTTTCCTTTCCCATCCCACTCTTCAGAGCACCCCACTACCGATTAAGGATAGCCTAAACATCCTTGGCATGGATGTTCGTAGCAACCTAAACCAGCGGGACTACATTGAGAGCGTCATTAGAACTGCATCCCGTAAACTCGGAGTCCTAAACAGAGTGAGACAATTCTTCACGCCTGAGCAGCTCTGTCTCTTGTATAAGACACAAGTCCGCTCGTGTGTGGAATACTGCTCTCATCTCTGGGACGGTTCCGCTAAGTACCTACTCGAAGCTCTTGACAGGTTGCAGCGGCGTGCTATCCGTATTATTGGAAACCCAGAGGCAACTTTGACCCTTGAGCCTCTCCAATTGCGTAGAGACATTGCCAGGCTAAGTGTTCTCTATCGCTTCTACAATGGGGAATGCTCTGACGAGTTATTCCAGCTTATCCCACCCTCACCTTTCCACTCCCGTACCACGCGTGCTGGACTACGGCGTCACCCACACACAATTCAACATTTGTTGGCCCGAACTAAAAGGTTCGGTGACTCGTTTCTTTGTCGTACCATCCAGACGTGGAACGCTCTTCCAGCACATGTGTTTCCTTCCTCGTATAGTCCCGGGTTCTTCAAGCGGGGCGTGAAAAGGCATTTCTGCAGGCCTTCAAGGTGAGGATGGCCAGCCCAGTGATTCGTTTGAATGACTGGGCTTGTCAACCTCATATCTGGACCTCACGACCGCTTTCCATCAGGTGGAGTGAGGTCATCTTGACGGGCAATATAAAAAAAAAAAAAAAAAAAACATTTTGGCGACGCAAAAAGAAACCTTTATTGGTAATTTCACACGAACGTTACTTAAACAGATGTTTTGTAGCAGGAATCTTGAAATGTTCTCTTTAAATACTTGGGTTAACAATATAGATTTAAGCGATCATTTAAAAGCAGATATTGAAAGTATTGATAAACCATAGCGCGTTTCTGATAGCAGACATCTCCTGAAAATTTGTAACACTATGTTGGTTGGTATGTTCTGTATTCTGCTTTTTATCAAATTTTTACAGATGGTTCAAAAGTAAGTGATGGTAATGGTGCTGCATTTTGGGATTCGGAAACTGGAGACAGAATAAAATTGCGTATAAATTCAAAGAATTATATTATGCAGATTGAAATGATAGCAATAGTAGAAGCGCTGTCGTATATAAATAGCGTAAATGAGGACAAATTTGTTGTGTTTACGGACTCTAAAAGCACTATTCAACATTTGATTAGGTGCACGACGTTATTTAGGGGTATTCCATTGCCATATGTAATAATTGATTTGATTCGTAAGCTTAAACGAGACAATAAAAGTGTTGTAATCCAGTGGCTTCCGTCCCATATCGGCGTCCAGGGAAACGAGACTGTGGATCGACTTTCAAAAGAGGCTATTGAAGAAGGGGATCATTGTCATTGTTTACCACTACACACAGACATTTTGTCCGAAGCGAAAAGTAAGGGTTTTATAACATGGTCAGAATATTTTGATGAAAGATCGCTGACAGAAGGAATTTGGTACAAGACAATGCAGCCTACTGTTTCCCAGGCTCCTTGGTTGAAAAAAGCGAATATCAAAAGAAATGATTTGGTTATGGCTTTGAGGCTTCGTTCTGGTCATATCCCATTAAATAGCTTTGGATTTATGACAAAAAAGATTCCTTCTCCCAACTGTGATATTTGTAACGTTGTAAAAGATGTTTACCATATAACCATGGAATGTTCTCGATCTGAGGCCTTAAGGGGTAAACTGTTTACAAATAGATATGAGGTTGGAGCCTGTAACAGCATTCTTACATTCCCTGATTCACCAACAGCCAAAATGCTGTACATATTATTATTAAATCTAGTTAAGATATTGTTTTCCTACTTTATGTAAATTGGTGTATTTAAGTAAAACTTTTAGGGGTGTCATGTCTTTAGATAAAATCCCTCTTAAATAAAAAATAAAAAAAATATATAGAATGTAACTATTTTTTGAAGAACGGGTGTGTGAGGGAAGTTCTGTAATTTTTTACTTAACATAACTACCTAAATGATACATTTTATGTTCAAGGCATAGACCCAAACTGGTTGGTCAGAGGCAAGTTGGTTGTTGTAGCGGTAAACTAAGCATTTAGAAACTTGTATATCGTCAAGCGTAGGAACAATAATGTGTCCCCAAATTGGTAGGTAAGCGAGACTAGCAAACCTACCGGGTAAGCGGTAAGGATTTTTAGCAGTGATTTCCGTCGCTATAGAGTCAGACACAAATTTTACAACGAACTTAAGGTAAAAGATAGAAACTAGAACAATTCGACCTGATCCTAGGGACGGGTTCGCGGGTTCGAATCCCGCTGGAGTTCATAGGATCAGGTCGAATTTGTCTAGTTTCTATCTTTATGTAGAAAAAAGTGCATTGTCTAATGGTAAAAATAAGAATGAACTTAATGTAGTTAATCTGGCCTGGAGTGAACCCGTAGGCTGGAGCTGAAGCGATTGAACACTATACCAAGGCGCTTTTTTTAAACGTGTTTGTAAAATACATTCTCCACCAGAGATCTCATCAAAATTTAAGATTATATTGACTGGCCTGTTGGCGCAATGGCAGCGATCCTGCCTTTAGCGCCGGAGGTCGTGGGTTCGATCCCCACCCATGACAAATAAATGTGTGACGAACATTTGTATTTGTTGTGTGTCTGGGTGTTAATATCTTTTTAAGTATAAATATCAGTCTCCACGCCCATATTACAAGCTCAGCTTAGTTTGGGGTCAGATGATCTTGGTGTGAATTGTCCCAGATATTCATTTATTTATTTTATTTATTTATTTGTTATTTTCGGATTATTAAAATTGTCGGTAGTTTTAAATTTATAAAACCTTACACACAAATACTTATGACACGATTTAGTTTAGCTCTCACAAAGTAATAGTATATTATGGTACAAGTGTGTAATGTTGGTGATTACCGCTGAGGCGCCATTGAGTCCCGAGCCGTTAGGTGAGGGCCAGAGAGCCAAGGACGGTAATCATCAATACACACGTGTGTCATACGACGCTTTTCAACAGACTTGTGAAGAAAATAATACTACAAATAACTGTAATTTCAACAGTGAAAACGAGTTGTGAAAAATGTTTCCCAATGGCGGGAAAAAATAATCAGTTTTCCTATGCGCGCGCATCTTACAATGGCGATCGGCCATAGACTAAAAGAATGAGGTTTCTTTTTTTTTGCTTTTCGCGGATAGCGTTTTAGCCACGTACAAAATGGGGGATTTCAAGTTTTCTTTATTACAGAAAAAACTAAAAATATATTGAGTGTAAGTTTTATTTATTGAACACGTACAAGTTGAAATTATCTACTTAAATACGAAGTTGCATGAAATGAGCAAGCAATAGGTACAATAAGATTATTGACGACACGATTGGCGTAGTGTGCTGTAGCACGGTTTCTCGCCTCGATTTCCGTAGTGTCCCGGGTTCGATTCCCGATCGGGTCAATTCAGGAAACGATCTTTTCTGAATTGACTCGGGTCTGGGTGTGCTGGGAGACGCCCCTAGCTTATTTCCTTGTGTGGTACCTCGTAACACAGGGATTTAATAATCCCTACTTTGAGACCATTACAAGAGGTGTGTTGTCTGGCGCATATTTATTTATTTATTTATATTTTATATTTATTTGTACTATTGAACACGATCTTTTTTAAGAACAAAGCAACTCAACCAATAAAATAAAAACTCTTTAACTCACTTGTGAATAATAGCAATGAAAAGTCGCAGTTTGATTACAGGTGTCATTATGTGCCTAATTGCGGTGAAATTAGAGCCACTTTATGAGCAAGTGTGTTGAAAAGTTAATTATTGCAACCGTAAGAGTGTAAACTCTTACTTAATTATGAACTAAGTAAGCTATTTTTGAGAGTAGGTAAAAACAGGTAACCACAAAACAGTAATATTATTATGAGGTGGGTTTTACCGTCACATGCGATTAAAGAAACTTTAACTATAGTTTTTAGTGGAAATTCCGCTTGGAGCAGAAAAACGTTAGCTGCAGAACGATTTATGTCCTTGATAAGATCTAACACCATTGGTGATAAGGGATTTCAAGCACAGTGCCATCGGGAATGCAAACATGTCACACTGCCAAGCAAAATATATGCTTGGTTGGACCACCGGTTTCATGCACCAGTTTCAATCCATTAGCAATCTATCAAATATTTAAGGCTATGCAACTCACTCGGATAGATGTGCGGGAGCATACAGCACCAAAGTGGTCACAATAGCGAACATGGGATTTGTCATAATTTGACGCGAAACCAACTTTGGCGGACAATTTGAAGTAAGCCAGAATATGGTACTTTCTGAACTTATCTGTTCACTTTTTATTTTTATTTCAGTTCTTTTCAATTGCATTGTCTCTTCTAATGACGCACTGATGGTCAACATTGAAGATTATGGCGGCGGGTGCCGCGGATCCGACACTTTATTGTTAGCTGTTGGTCAGTATTCACTGTCGCTAGAAGCTGCTGCATGATCTCCGGCCGCTGCTGCAGCACCTGTTATATTAAATTACAGATCACGGGTGAGTCACGTTCTAGAATATGAACCTATGTAGAAATATCCGGCTATATCTGAAACTCAAACCAATTTTCCCGCAGATCAAAATCAGAAAATATAATATTTACCTACTTAGCATCTCGAGCGAAATCGAGAAGAGAGAGTCAACTGGCTGCTCTAAAAGTCTATGAAGGAGGTCTATGGCCGGCAATGGACAGTTTAATGGCTGCAAATGATGTGGAGAGTAGAATCGATTATGGCACTCAAAATTATAGATTTATTTTAATAATCTTGCGGAAAAATAAGCCTTTTTTAAAAAGCCTACGATCAACTGCCAGTTCCAAGCATTCCGGTGTCCTATAGTTCCATGCGACGCATGTCGCCGTGCGTGTCGCGTAGTTAAACGACACAACACATGCGCCGTGTGAAGATGACTGGCCTTTTTAGCACGCGATCGAAATAGTAACGAACAATGGTTTATTGTGCTGAAAAAACCCCAAATTTAGTAACTGACGCTACCCCTAGAAAGTAAATAGAAACCTTTCGAAAGATATCGAAGATTTATTTATAAAAGTCCAAAATAGAATTCTACAAGATAAAAATAGATCTAGAAGGACTTAAAATATATTGTTCTACTGCATTACTTACTAACGAAAAAAAGCCCTTTTAGCAATACCTTTCAAAATACTATTTCGGGAAGTGTGTCCTAGAAGCATAATTCCTGGGTATAATCACAAAATAAAATAAAAAGGATAATTTCCGAACAGATGTAAATATGCACATTGTAAATTGTATTTCGTACGCCCAAAAATAAATATGTGCGTGCCCTTCGAGAGGCCACTGTGGAAAACGAAGGTTTCGTATACATGAAGATTTAGCAGAACCTCTAAAACAATTGTAGCCAGAAGGATAAATTTGTAGCTGTTGTAAGTTGTACGCTACAACTCGCCGAATGTGGTCC
This sequence comes from Udea olivalis, assembly GCA_947369235.1. Taxonomy (NCBI): domain Eukaryota; kingdom Metazoa; phylum Arthropoda; class Insecta; order Lepidoptera; family Crambidae; genus Udea; species Udea olivalis. The sequence continues at coordinate 14,404,054 of OX376349.1, read as the reverse complement.
CTCAGATGAACTGTGTCAAATACCATATTAATGAATCTGACCAAATAAGATGATTTTGATGAATGGTAATATTTAGAAGGTAAATTGTAGGGCTACATACAAAAATAAGAGCTCTGCCTAGTTACTGCAAATAAAGCAAATCCAATCAGATGATGGGCCCTCAGTTCTCAAGTGCTCAAAATTTACATTAATGCTACAAATTTGAACTTAAAACTAAGTTTCTTTGGTAAGGTTTTAATTTTAGCAGAAGTAGCCACAATGCTACCCTGAGAGTACAGGGCTTATATATTGTACTAGTACAAAATAAAAGCTCAAGTAAAGTGAGCCCTCGGACCACACGTTTCAGAAAAAAGTTATCATATTTAGAGACAAGTTGGAAGGTGTATTAATTTACACATAATACTATAAAATTGTAGTCATTTCGTAGTACAAACTTATGTATCTGTGTTGTGTGTAAGTATTGCCTTTCTTGAAATAAAACTGATTCATTTATATGTGAACAAAATATTCGTATTAGGGTAACCACACATCAGAAGATTAACGGAAAGTGATGGAAAAAATAAATAATTACACATTTTATTGATTCGTATTTAATCAATGCATGATCAAGCCTGCTACATCTGAACAATTCCATGATTGGTTAATTAGTTTTGAAAGCGATAAAATTAACATTAAAGTTTGCCATGAAAGTTTTTACTTTAATTTTAAATATTAATGGAGGCATAACTTAATGTATGTATTAAAATTGATTGATCGAGTTTACTGTCAACAAACTTCAATCTTAAATCGTCATACGTAACTACACGTTCATTTATGAATACGTGAGATCTATAATGACCAAGGCAATTAGGAGTAGCTCCAGGAATAAACTCAACTGCACCAATTATCTTATAGTATCCTGTTTTTACTTTAATTGTTCGTGTAATATTGCTTATCATTTGTTTTTCTGTCTGATTTAAATCAAAAGAAATTAAGTTTGAAAATCGATACTTGTAAGTGACCTGATTATCACACAATAAACATTTTTTTTCTTCATCTCGAATCATAATAGCCTCTTCCAAAACACTTACATCAAATACATTAATGAGATCTATGTTTAGGCTGAGAAAACTATATTTTTTTGTTATATTCCCCGACTGGCATAGTGGGTTGCAACATAATTTAGTAAACATTGCGCTATATATATTATAATCAAAAATTATTTTCTCAAATATGGTAGTTACGTTACACTGAAAATTATAAGACAAAAGGTTTTCATTTTCAGTCACTCCGTCTCCACAATATGGTGAAATTATTTCGGCTCGTAGAGTGTAAGGATTTGTACTTACGTCTTTGGTATCAACCAAGCTTTTTATATACTTTGAAATTAGATTATCATCATGGCCATCAGGCAGTATTAAACTTCGAATATTTTCATTCTCAGTATAACCTACACATAAAAGAACGATAACCGAATCAAAGGCGCAAGTATTAATCACGCTAATAATTTTATCCGCAATCATTATAGGTTGACTTATGTTACCATTTTTAATAAACTTTATTTTGTTGAAACTTTGTGAAAAACTTTCTTTGCCTTGGCCTCCCCGATTTTCAATGTATGATGGGTTATCTGCAAAAATAGAATCCCTTGAAAACATCATATTTTTTTTTCAAAATACCTCTTAAGCAATCGTACATCTTTTGTTTAGTTTCCTAAAAAAAATTAAAATGTGGTTAACATACAGAAAATCATTACGGAGACTATAAGAAACAAGATATTTCTTTAAATACTTTATATAGCAATAATATTCTTCTACAATTTTAAACTGCAAATTTTGTACAAAAAATGATCTAAACTATTTTTATCCAACAATGAGTTGGGGGTGATATTTCTCATAGAATTGGTTTTAAGCGTGTGGCCCGAGGGCTAATTTTACTTGAGCTTTTATTCTGTACTAGTAGAATATATAAGCCCTGTACTCTCAGGGTAGCATTGTGGCTACTTCTGCTAAAATTAAAACCTTACCAAAGAAACTTAGTTTTAAGTTCAAATTTGTAGCATTAATGTAAATTTTGAGCACTTGAGAACTGAGGGCCCATCATCTGATTGGATTTGCTTTATTTGCAGTAACTAGGCAGAGCTCTTATTTTTGTATGTAGCCCTACAATTTACCTTCTAAATATTACCATTCATCAAAATCATCTTATTTGGTCAGATTCATTAATATGGTATTTGACACAGTTCATCTGAGGGACCACATTCGGCGAGTTGTAGCGTACAACTTACAACAGCTACAAATTTATCCTTCTGGCTACAATTGTTTTAGAGGTTCTGCTAAATCTTCATGTATACGAAACCTTCGTTTTCCACAGTGGCCTCTCGAAGGGCACGCACATAAATAAATTGCAGAGCCACAGTGAAAGCCCGCATGTCATAATTCACCTTTCATTATGCTAGATTTAAACCTTAGGAGTTTATTTTGATTTAGTTATTGTTTTCTTATATTGCAACGTAGGTAGGTACATTTTTCGCATAAACTATGCAATTGTGTTGTTTACTCAACGCGAAATTCTTATCCGCATTTGAAGGGATTACGCGCTGCTCTAAAATGTACCATAAGAATGGGACCACAATCATTACCTTTTTTTTTTGCGTCAGGAAATGCATTTAGGCATCCCCAAGACCCTGGGTTCGGGACACCTGGGATATGTGGGACTCGGAACTCCTGGGAAAACAGAGACCCCTACCCACTAAAACCTGACGGTGGTCATCTTCGGCGCAGAATGGAAGGGACCCGTGATCCCCAACGAGGGAGAGACTCCTCGCAGGACCCTTTGGCACGCAAGGCCGCCTGGCAGCCAACCTCGGGCGGAGCAAGCTCAACTCCAGTGCACGATAACACAGACCACTGTGTCTGAAGACACGCGTTACCGTCATCCTCGGGATCGCAAACCGAAACACACGCAGGCCCCCAGCGTGCGCTTCGCGACCCCAAGGGCCCTTTTAGTCGCCTCTTACGACAGGCAGGGATACCTCGGTAGTATTCTCTTCCCCTAACCGCAGGGAAACCACAATCATTACCTTTACTACCGTAACTCAGTCAAGCACTAGCACGGGAGGCAAAGGGTTTCGTTACTGATTTTTGCCCACATTTGAGGAGTTATTAACATTATTACGTTATTGTTTCCACTGTTCTTTTTGTGTACAAATTAATGTAATTTGATATGCACAATAAACGATTTTTGATTTAACTAACTAGGTTTCCTTAAATTATATAAATATCTCTTCTACCAATTTTTTATCTCTGCATCCAACTTAATATGAATGCCACAATGACTGGAATCTGCGTATTACAGTGTTGTGCTGTTGCGGCGTTGTTATTCGGCGGTCATTTCATACAATTTGCACCAAATAACGGAGCAAAGGTCATTGCAATTGAGTCTGAAATTGCAAACAGTTCGTTACTGAATTAATTATGAAAATAAAATTGCTTGATGATGTTTAATGCAGTTATATTTCGCCCCGTCAAAATTTAATATTAACTGTTGTGCAATTTATTTAACTATTGAGATTTGGGGTGGAGTGACGGTTCTCAAGTCAGTGATTCACTTATTATATGAGCCTGAAATGATCATGACTTCCTACACTTTTTCCATGTGAATGATTCATTTACATTGCAGCGAATCTATCCAATTACCTATGCCTACTTTGTTTTACTACCTAATTAAATTACACATTTTCTAACAGAATACAACAAAGTCACCTTCATCGCATTTTTTTGGAAATCCTTAAATTTTATCCAAAAAACCTTAATAGGAAATCAGTCCTTTAAAAACGAGTACCGACCCAATCCAATTCTTAATAGCGCGCGTAACCGATTCCTTATTGCTCTAATTTCTCTTTAAATCGCGGAAAGCTTCGTGAATATTTTAGAAAACCGTTATAAGAGTCTCCGTTGGTAACAGAATTCGCACCTACTTATTCTGACAATTCTCAGCACTTTATAGAGCGCGTAGGCTCTCGGGGACACTCGTTCATAATTTCCAGACGCCTATTGTTGACACACTGGGTCTGTGACCCACTAACTCACTGCGCGGTAATGTAGACAGATGGCGCTTCTACTCTCGTAATAAAATGTACTTGTGGGCAGTACAAAAATGGGCGTGCAAGAAGCGTGTTCTTTCGATTCTTAAAGCGTTTCTCTTGTCTTGGTGAAGGGGAAAATTACTATGATATGCAGTGAAGGTAGAAAGAAAAACAAAACGTTTATTCGTCATCAGTAAGACTGGACCACAGGTAGAAACAGGGGAGCGAAGTATATAGCGTACTATGTTATACTTAAGCTCTTAGAAGAGATTTTTTTTTTTTTGCCGTGACCAAAAAAACATTTTCATAACGTCTGCTTACTGCGAAAACCTTAAAATGCAAATTTAGATGTTTCAAAAGTACATGATCCGCTAAGAGCGGTATAAAACATCAAGACAGATAAATGAATCATACGAAAGTTGTAAATTTTTATGTCTTCAGGAATGCAATTCATTTATTTGTGTTGTGATAGTAAAAATGTCATAAAATTTAATTTCAACAAAGTATCGCTTGCATATTTCAGGTTTTTCCAGAAACTAGAAATTTTCTAGTATGAATAAACGTTCTTAATAGCTTTTTACTTTACAAAACTTGTTCGTGCTAAAGTTTTCACCTGTTAGAAAGAAACTAGAAATAACGTATAAATACACATTTGTCATTATTTACATGTAAAAAACTTTACGTATTTATTGGTTATGAAGGCTTTTAATGTTTTACTTGTATATGTCAATCGGAATATCTGTATTTATAGGTTTTTCATTCGGGCAAAATCTGCAACGATTACACTTAACGTTTCTATTCGATTTTATTACTAGTAGAAACTGCATGAAAAATTACGTATAACTGTGTTCATAACTTATTTTGTAATAAAGTCCATTTATTCGATATTCGCATTGAGCAGACGAACATCAAATAACACCAGTTCGAATAAGGTCCTAAGACCATCGTTGATTAACTTAATTCCTTTTTTAACTAATTTTGCCGTAACTTACTAACTTCCTGCGTCGTAACTTACAAACTCACTGGCAGATCGTTCCTTGCCGTTCCTGTGCGTATTTAATGTGTCGCTTTCGTGGTTTTAGAGTAGGTCTTTATTTCATTCGATGCTTTGAGACGTAATAATAAACGTAGTTACAATTGAATGAATAATGAATACAGAGTGAATCATGAAATATATTAAATTAGGAAAATATATGAAGGAGGACATCTTAAACAGACCAAAATAGGTAAAAATAGGCAGAGATGGCGAATCAAAAAGTTTGACATTGCATTTTTACCTGTAATGGCTAAAATTACCCAAAAATACCGTAAAAAGATGCTGTGAGCGAGAGGTTTTTCGAGATCAAGGGTTTCTCAGATCATAAATAGTACCTACGTTTTAAGCATTTCAATCGTGATTAGAACTTATTATTGTAGTTACAACTTATTTTTTTGTGATTGAGGCACGTGCTACAAAGAGCACCATGAGAATATCTACCAGTTACATGAAATGGCAAAGTTAATAGATAAATAATCTCTTAAAATTATTACTTTGATTATTTTAGCATTTTACTATGCTTGTTTTTCATATCTAAAGTTAGAAAAACTGAAAAAAATGATTTCGGACCTTAATGATCTCGAGCGGGAAACGAAGCCGCGTCTTTCACAATCCGGGTGCCTGCTCTAAACCACTAAGCTACCGAAAACTCTGAGGAACGAACGAATCTTTCCAGTATATTCTTACGTTGCAAGTCAACGTTATTCCATCAATGTTTCAAGGCAAGTACAGAGGCGTCAACATCAGCCTTTACCTAACATAAAACCTATTTTACAATAGTTTTGTAAAGGTTGATGTGAACGCCTTTGTGCCTATAAACATCCGAGAGAAATATTTTCACAAATATTTTAAACTTTCGGTTAAGATGAAATATGCTATTTGATTATTACTTTGGTTATTTTAGCATTTTACAATGCTTGTTTTCATATCTAGAGATATTAAAACAAGCATTGTAAAATTAATGAAATGAATTATCATCAAAGTCCGAAATCGTTTTTTTCCAGTTTTTCTATCTTTAGATATCTCTCATAATGTTCAATAAGATCGTTTTTCATTTATACCTATTTTCAGAACCGTCAATTTTGGATGGTATAATAAATTGTGTTGTTTACTGGCCCTGAATAATTTACCGCCTAGGTTTAAGACAAAGGCGGTGCCGCGGTGGTACAAAGGCGGTGCCGCGGTGGTACAAAGAATAAATAATGAGCCTTCACATTAAAGCCGATTAGCTGAGGTCCAGTAAGTAAACACTATCGGATTATTGGGTACTAGCTTAGAGCCTTAATACTCGTAGGGGCGGTTAGTACTTATACTTTTATAGATATTAGCTTGCCGGTGCCTTATAATGTTTGAAATGTATTATCTCTATCTAGTACAGTAAAAAGTCACTAATCGGTTTACTTAGTTACTGTTGATGAGTCTACCTACCTGATGGACTGTATATGTATGATCATGAAGAGTGTGAGGATATGAAGACTAACTGATGATGAAAACTCAGAAGCACTTTACAACAGTATATTTCACGAAACCAAAAACAAGACTGAAAATACTATCGAAAACATCAATAAAGAAAAGTCACATCAAAAAATAAAAGGGTTCGAAATACAAACAATATGAAACTAGGCCCACTAAGGAGGCTGCGCCGCCAACCAGTTTCCAACAGTTACAGTATCACAAAAACATTGCTGGGTGTACGGACTGACACCAATACATATCTACAATGCTTTGAGATGGCACGAGCCGATGGTCGGTGCGGATTTTTAGAGAGGTGAATGGAAGTGTGACAGAAAGTACAGATGTTACCAAGCCTCTTGGGCCAAAAGGATTTGGACGCGACTAAAGTACAGCGTCACAAAATAAATAAAACTATTAAATGTCAAACAAGTTACCGTAGTGTATTTACTACTGTAAGTAAACGTTTTTATCTAAATTATATAGGGAAAGCTTTTAGATACATTCCAATATCTTGCGTAATATTAATAAGAATGCCGTCCAAACAAGATATTCTAGGAACTTAATATCTCTCTAACCAATAACGAGCAATATAAACGACTATGTCCTAATTCCGGAACGTATATTTCCTATGTCATTGACACGGCGAAGATATATGACCCCACGAACAATGAGGTCGAGGCTTATATGGGTTTCACTAACAAACAACGAAGTGGCTACCAGAGATGGAGGCATCTGGGTACTTAAAAGGCCTAAGGCCAAAACAACAAATGTAATTATTATAGGCTTCATGGTTTTAATACAATCAAACAGCATGGAAGTATAATAGGGTTTATGGTTTTAATACAATCAAACAGCATGGAATTATAATAGGCTTCAAGGTTTTAGTACAATCAAACAGCATGTAATTGTATTAGGCTTCATGGTTTTAATACAATCAAACAGCATGGAATTATAATAGGCTTCAAGGTTTTAGTACAATCAAACAGCATGTAATTGTATTAGGCTTCATGGTTTTAATACAATCAAACAGCATGGAATTATAATAGGCTTCAAGGTTTTAGTACAATCAAACAGCATGTAATTGTATTAGGCTTCATGGTTTTAATACAATCAAACAGCATTTAATTATAATAGGCTTCATGATTCTAATTTAATCATACAGCATGGAATTATAATAGGCTTCATGGTTTTAATACAATTAAACAGCATGGAATTATAATAGGCTTCAAGGTCTTAGTACAATCAAACAGCATGTAATTGTATTAGGCTTCATGGTTTTAATACAATCAAACAGCATGGAATTATAATAGGCTTCAAGGTTTTAGTACAATCAAACAGCATGTAATTGTATTAGGCTTCATGGTTTTAATACAATCAAACAGCATTTAATTATAATAGGCTTCATGATTCTAATTTAATCATACAGCATGGAATTATAATAGGCTTCATGGTTTTAATACAATTAAACAGCATGGAATAATAATAGGCTTCATGGTTCTAATTTATTTAAACAGCATCGAATTATAATAGGCTTTATGGTTTTAATACAATTAAACAGCATGGAATTATAATAGGCTTCATGGTTTTAATACAATCAAACAGCATGGAATTATAATAGGCTTCATGATTCTAATTTAGTCAAACAGCATGGAATTATTATAGGCTCTAGGTTTTAATACAATCAAACAGCATGTAATTATAATAGGCTTTATGGTTCTAATTTAGTCAAACAGCATGTATTTATAATAGGCTTTATGGTTTTAATTTAGTCAAACAGCATGGAATTATAATAGGCTTCATGGTTTTAATACAATCAAACAGCATGGAATTTTTCAACCGAAAATTCGTCAAGGTCCGTACTACTTGTCTGACCGAAAGTAGGCAAGCAGGGTAAGAAATAACGACACACCGAGTAGTTCAGTATATAACTAGCTATCCGTCAGTGGTTTCGACCGTGCAGACTGTCTTTCCCGTCAATAATAGTCCAAATTAAAAAAAAATAGCCTAGTATGTCACTTCCTAATACTGTAGCTCTATATTGGTGAAAGATTTTTTAAAATTGGAACAGTAGTTTTTGAGCCTATTCAATAAAACAGGTAACAAACAAACGAATCAATCAAGTATGTAATTTTGTGTAATGTGACTTTCATTTTGCTGATAACGCCAGCATTGCACTCACTTCTGACACACAAACTACATGCACTGGCGTCATCTATTTCGCGTAAACAAAGTGAGTGAGTTAGTAATACGACTGATATTGTACGTGTCTATAGATTACATACAGTAAACGCTAATCATAGGACGGGAAGCATGGCCAATGGCTTAATACTGGCCATATATTAACACATTTAAGAAGGTGAATCAAGGACACTATCAATACGCACCCTTTGAAGCCGTGTACCAGTGAAATGATCATAATTTGATACAACTTTATAAAATACTCTTTATTACAACTCGTAGAGGGAAGCAGGCAATTACTACAGCATAAGTCAAGCTACAGAAATGAAGTCGGTCAGATAACCACTATAATGATGACAGTAGATGAAATGATAGTTACACCTATCAATTTTGCGATGAGTCAAAATATTACATAGCTATTTTAGATGCAGAATTAAAAAACCATCATACTATTGGGCAGTGAATATACCTATTTCCAAAGACAAAACTGAGCATTCTCTCATTAACGATAGTTTATAACCTAATTAAAACTGAAACACTCAACTCATTATAACAAAACTGACGAAGCAAATTGCTTTAACGGGCACAGTATAAAAAAAGGTAACAACAATAAAACAGCCGGAGAAACTTTTTAAATTGCACCTACCTACCTACTATATACTTACTCATAAAATATTACTACTTACATCAGTGATTTTTAAAAGAACTTTTCTCTGCCCCGATTCAAAAAATATTCAAAGGTGTATTTCTTTATTTGTATTAGCTTACGATGCCTTCAAAACAATACATTATTATGATAAAAAGTACAGAAAAGTTAATTAAATGAAGTATGTACCTAAAATATGAACAGTTGTATGTGAGTAATATGTGAGTTACCACTAAACAAATTCAAAAACCACATTAAAACAGTATTATCAAAAAAGGGCTATTACACTACAAATGAATCCCTTTTGGATAAAAGCTGGGTTTAAGCTCTTTACTCGGTGCATGATTAGTTAACTCTTGTAATATTTATATAACTAGTTTGTACTGACTAACAAAAATCTAACAATTTCTAGGCTTGAATTGTATAAACTTTGTACATGTTTTTGCTTTATATTCGGTAGTTTAGATGTACTTTTAAGTCCATATTTTAAGAAAATGTTAAAACGTAAGCATTCTTTTTTTAAATACTCATTGTACTTTAATAACTCTTTTTGTAAAACCGAACCAAGTTTGAAAGAGTAAGTACTGAGTTTCTCGCCGGGTCTTCTCATATAAGATCAGCTTCCGATGCGGTGGTAGAGTCACATCATGTTTGTATACAGTGCATTTATGTATTCATATTATTATAGTATTTAAGTCTATTACTGAGTATATTTTTTTTCTTGTAATGACGATTTGGAAGTACTTGTTACAGGTCTATTTAAATAAAGATGTTTTTCGTACGTTTGTTTGTTTATTTGTGGTAATATTGAGAAAAACGTGAGCCTCATTCCGTTGTGTGATTTTTGTTATTATATGTATATTTGGGCCAAATTACATTAAATCTTTATAAATAATTGTTGTTTATGTGTTCACACATACATACATCCTTACAAACTTTCGCATTTATAATATTTGTAAGATAGTAAGAAGTTGGTTATAAGTACTACATTATTGTACTGTTCAAAGTACCTCTTGCTCATGGAAATTAACTAAGAACACAGTGAATTCACTACTGGTGCCCGAAAACCGATTGACTGATTTAAATTAACATTGCATTATTAAGGTCGAACACACAACCACTTTGCTAGAAGAATAAACCTTCGCTAGAACGTTGGGTGAAGACATTATCTCGAACAAAAAATATTAGCTTGCTAATTTTAGACGGCGTATTTATTAGCCAAGCAAAAATCGACATAATCATTCGCATCGATACTCAAAATTAAAGACGAAACGCAATCCCAAGAGAAATCGCACCGTTTGGCAGGGAGGGCTGATGCCCCTGCAGCGCGCACTGGTAAACAGTCGGATCGTTAAAACAAAGGACTTGCACTAATTGACAAGAAAGTGCTCAACTAGGTGGGCAGTGCTGCTCCGTAATGGCTAGCAGGCCCTGTTAACCGACGATACTTACTACTTACTTAACCTAATTGTTAGCTCTGTGCAAGATCTGCTTGAAACAAAAGTAATATTACGTGAAAGCATACAAAAAAATGTTGAAACGAGATCTCATGATCTCATTACAAAAGCGCCTGTGTGCGTCGTGGGCTATGGAAATTCAGATCTGACTAGTACCCATTCCATGAGTTAGTTAACAACGACGATAGTCGTCAGCAGCTGGTATTATGTGCATAAGATTTTGGTACAAACAACGCCCTAATAATATGTAGTACGCCGAAGAACCACCACATAACACTAATGTAATAAAACCAGCGAGTTTTTTAGCTAAATATAAATAAAATGTATAAGAATTTCAACAGAAGACTTTGTGATGTGGCTGTATAAATTGGATCTTAAACGACAGCATAGGATTCTAATAATTATTTAGTATTATGTTTACAATAAAATAGGGCATATGTAAACTTTTAGTTCGAAAACTTAAGTATAATTTATTTGATGGCCCTTTAAACTTGCTTGGGGCCCTTGTAAATGCCCTAAAAGCATCTGCTTGAAGGCTTTTTCATCTCATTTTCTAATTCAACTCTGATTTTATACATAGCTTTTTTACAGGTTTACTGTTCCGAGAAATCATTTAATGAAATGATTGATGTGAGGTATGTCTGCGTACAAAATCACAATATACATACATAATGGGTCTTCCAAACATCCAGCAATCCAGGAGGCCTACTCCCGTTCGTCCGAACAAGTAGGAGCATTGACGTTGCACAAAAAAGATACTTCCACTTCGAAGTTGGTGTTGATTTTTGTATGTCAATTATCATATATTTTTGTTCAAAATAATATTAAACCTGGTCATATTATACTACCTTTTTGTTCGGTTTAAAGATCATTTAAGTATTTCAATTTCAAAAGAACACAGAGCGTTCACTTATATGAAATTACAAAATAGTTAGTTTACTTAAGATTATATTTAAAAAATATAGGTCGCAGTTACTAAACTACGACTATAGTTTATTTAAAAAATTTACACTTTGATTGAGTCAAAATATTCTAGGTAAGTCTATGTCAGGTCGGATCCGCAAACAAGACTCCACAAAACCATCATCAAGACCGAGCAGTGTGTTCGTGAGCATGAGTAGGTAGTTTAATTGACCTAACTACGAGTACCTTGTTCCGTAAGTCTAAACTTGTTGCATTTTATATTTCTATAAATATACAAAACGTCGTGAATTTTGCAGCGGAGTAGGCGCGCCTGTTACGCGCGCCAGCTAACGAAAACAATCAAGTTTTGTGCACGTCCCACGCGGAAATAGGAAAAACGATGGGCTCTTATACAAATTGCTTCTCTTTCAGGTACATCGAGTCGGTTTTCTATTATCCTAAACGTGAATCTTTTTGAGATTCTAAGTGACAAAGTACTTCGTTAATATCTATCGGGTTTATCAAAAGAAAGCTTCAGAACCGCGGGTGAATCAATTACCTGGCACCAATCATATGACTGGCCACCGATCCTTTAATTCACAGGACCTAAGCGCACAGGCTAAGCTCTTTATTTGACAGCTCGTATGCGAATGACGGTGCAGTATTTTACATCAATTAGCAAAATTGCTGTTAATGTCACATTTTCTTGCAATTAATGTTAGTAAATTACCCCACGGGGGCAGTCAAACGTGTAGTCACGACGATGGCTCAAGTGGCCTCGTACTGTTGCAGGCTTCAGAAAATATCGGCCAGGAGCGAGGTTTTTCTGAAGTTGGGCTATTTCCGCAGCATAGCATGATTTGAGGGCTCACTAATTCTAAGCATAATGTTCATTGTCATAATATCATGTTCCATAATTCTGATTTTCCTAATCGTCACGAGCCATAATATTGTGTGGCATAACTTCAGAAATCCTAATATTGTGTAGGCTAAAATTGTTTAGCATAAGTATTAAAACGCATAAACTCTGAAGGCAGAATAGTTATGATGCATAATGTTCCCAAGCATATTAATCAAGACGAATAATAACTGAACGCATAATTTTTAAAAGCATTATCATTCAAATGAATAATAACTTTACGCATGCTTTTTAAAAATCATAATAAATGTGAACCATAAAAAACACAACGATATGTAACTTTCAGAATACATGCGTGCATGCATGTAAGCAGGCAAGCAGGCATGCAGCGTATAAGCGGGCAGACAGCGTGCAGGCAGGCATGCAGCATGCAAGTAGGTATGCAGCATGCAAGCAGGCACGCAGCATGCAAGCAGGCACGCAGCATGCAAGCAGGCACGCAGCATGCAAGCAGGCACGCAGCATGCAAGCAGGTATGCAGCATGCAGCCAGGCATTCAGCATACAAGCAGAAATGCAACATGCATCAGGCATAGCTTCTGTCACGGCTCCGGCGCTGCGGGTCTCCGGCGGTCCCACGCGAGCTCACCGTCGCAGCTTCGGCTTGCTGGCCGCCACGCCCCTCCGCGCCTATGCGGGCTTGAATTACACTCTAGGGGTAGGGCAGACAAGACTGCTTGGAGTCGGTTTTGCAGCGTTTCGTTATGTCAAATTAATGCTAAAGAACATTTAGGTTTAGGACTACAAAAGTTATATTTAACGTAATTATGGATTTTACTAATTATGCCTTCTTAAATTATGCTTTTCTATGCTAAAAATATTAGGCTTAACTATATTATGCCAAATGTTATTAGGGCTGCCACTACTTTTGCCTTGTAATAAAAAGTTATGCGAAGAAAACATTATGGGACGTTAATATTATGCTTTATGATGTTATGCCAAATGAGTTATGCCAAGCGACTTTAGGACAATCGACGTTATGCGAAAAGTCAGTCCCCATTTGTTAAATATATGTTTCTTGCAATAAACTTTGTTGTTTAAATGTTTGCTTTCGTGACTAAATTACGTCCTACATCTACAGTAAATAAGTGAAACTAACATCAATGAATAACAAACAAACTCTCTTTGAAATCAATTCTTGGAATCTTTCTAAAGAACGTAATCAGTATTTATCTAAGTCGGCGATGGACTCTTTGTACCGTCTTTACTTGTTTCCGTGACCTTTCTTTTGTCCAACATTTGAAACTAAACTCGGTTGATCCAAAATTATTTGAACGCTGATTAAGGTATATCATAGGGAACGGTCTACTATTTTCATTTATTGTCTTTTTTGCTAAGATAATTAATTCTGAAATAGCAAGTAACAAATTCAAAAGACGGTGAAGAAAAAAAACAGTTTATAAAACAAATCCCTGGTTTCTGAAAAGCTAATTAAATAACCAGTTGTCAGTTTACGTGATTAGTCGACGAAAATCCAAACAACCATTAAAAGCAACACAACGTAAACAATTTCACTTGATAGGCGTTTAAGCTGGGGTGATCATATCCTACTTTAGCATTGATCATAGTAAGGGTCAGTTAAGCAAAATATAAACTTTTTATAAAAGGCAGCGCAAAATAAGCTGCAAAAAAATACCAACAAGGTGTAAAATTCTTGATTAATTTTAGGTTGTTTGAATTTTTTTCCCTCCCGTAAAAGCTATGTTTAGGAGTAAAAAAAGAAGCGATTTTAAGTCAAACATGAAGGCGACGACGGCCGATTGGAATGAGAGTAAACATAATTTACGGAGTTCTGCGTATGTATGTTCGTACTTAGTTAGGTTGTGCAAATGCGCACCTGCCAGCGACACCAATAAACCTGTTTGTTTAATTCTATTGGCGTGCAATTGAAAATTAATACACCTAAACAATCCTCTAAAATTTGGTTTCATTTCAATCAACACCATGATTGCGTTTCAATTGGATATTTAGTTTAATTTCGATGTAGTTATCCTTATAAGGTAATACTAAAACTGAATTTCATGGAAATAAGTTAGACATCATCTTTGAGTTAAGTGCGCATTGCATTTCGGTAAAATGATTATGATTAATGATTAATGGTATGTATTGCCCAACAGTGAGAACATTAAATGCTAATGTACTATTTTAGTTAAGTTGAGCAAATGTATTCGAAATAGCTGTTTGTTTTCCTCAATAAAGAAAATAAATAAATAAATAATTAAATGATCGCACGAACGTATGTATAATATAGAAGTGACAGGATTGCAGAGACACCTAACTATAACAGCTTGACTAACGGCGGTGGTGTAGCCACCACAGCTTCGTTTGTCACTTTTTTGATCCGCACCGCCAAGGTGTGGAACGCTCCTTCTACTTCTGTTTCCGGATACTTACAGCATTGGTGTCTTCAAGGCCAGAGTGAAAATGGTTTTTTTTTTTTTGGCGAAGCGTATACCACCTTTGGCCTCGTCATCGCTTACCACCAGGCGAGAGGCCCAACGCAAACCCAATTTTTAAAAAAAACTTTACAAACACCCAAACAGGGTACAAAACCGTTTTCATATTTGATTATTTGAACGTTAACTATATCAGTTTTTTTGCTCACTTAGCAGTCATGGTTCCTTCATAACTTAAGCCTAGTCACCCTAGTTCTATGCTGATAACCAACAACTGATATGCTGCAATCACCAACTCACAATTCCACACGATACAGGGGATGTTTCGAATTTAATGCTGCCAAGATCTGAAATGACTTACCTCCTCCTCTTAGAATTAAAATGTCTGTATATTCCTTTCTAAATGTAAATTTAAAATTGCGTTAATCAACAGGCAAAGATCAACAGAAAATTGGAAGCAAACATACAAAAAAAATTAGGCCTTAAATCGTTTTTTTCCTACAGTAACGCACTCAATTTTAGCTCGAAAATAACACAAACACACACACACATACACCATCATAGATGTTGTTAATTATCACATTATAATACGTTACCAATTAACAGAAACATTAAAACATATTTTTATATTTATACAATTATAGGGGCATTACTATTAAGTTGTTTTTAAATAATTAATTATTTTAAACTTATAAACTATTGTCAGCCAGCAATTACAGGTTACTCTCGCATATCATTGTAGAGAGTATAGGGAGGTGCTGAAAACAAGCGCTACTTGGGAATTAAATTATCCGCGGCAGCAAATGCTGAGCACCTGTTCCTTTTGTCCACTTAAATTTAGTACATAAGATTTAATAATAAGAATTGTTGTATGTACCTATGTTGGACAATAAATATTTTTTATTCCTATTCTTATTCTTTATTCTTTATAAACTTTGACTTTTTGCGTTTGGAGTAGAACGTAAACGTCGCATCTTTTTAAGGTTTTTGTGATTATTTAGCTGAATTCAAATCAAGTATAAATTATCTCTCTTTTGCACCTTTAATGCACCTTTAATTTCATAATTATAACTTTAACTGTGTACAGTAAATTTATAAGTGTTTTATCAATTTTCCAAAAATAACGGTTTTTTATTTCATTTAGCAAATAATGGCGACTACCTAATTTCAGACCATTCAATGTATTTTTAACCGACTTAAAAAAAGGAGGAGGTTCTCAACTTCTCGACTGTATGTTTATTAAAACCATATAAGTCTTAAATCTAGATAGACAAAATGCGCGACATATGGACGAATAACTCAATATTACGCCAACCGATTTTGATAATTCTTTTTTTATTTGAAAGCTGATGCTGCTCGTGTGGTCCTATTTTAATTTAGTCCAGTTCTGACAGTGGCATCTATGGGAAATCCATATAAGTCTTAAATCTAGATAAACCATATGCGCGACAAATGGACTAATAACTCATTATCACGCCAACCGATTTCGATGTTTCTTTTTTTATTGGAAAAGATATACTTCAAGGGTAGTTTGATGAGAGTTTGGTTAGGTTCTGATTATGGGATCCATGAAAAAGTAACGGAACTCTTCAATTCTTAGGAGTAATTGGACGATACTTTTTCGATGTATAAAATAAATAAGAACTATTCACTGAAAATCAAGAAATAAACAAAAATTTTAACAAAAAAAAACCAACTTCAAAAAATTATTCCAAAACAAAGCACGAAAAAGTGAATAATAATTGCGTATTCTTCTAAAGCTTATACGATAATATAGTGTAGGTACAATTATTGTTGGAGTCGGTGTCAGCCAATGTAGTTTTGTAACTACATATTTACTATTTGTACCTTTATACGTAAACGTGATACGTAAGAAATAGGTATATTGCTAGGTATATTGTAGTGTTTCCTTGGCTGACACCGACTCCAACAATAACAATAATTGTACCTACATTATATTATCGTATAAGTTTTAGAAGTCTATGAAATAAATCATTCATTCATTCATTCATTCAAGAATACGCAATTATTTCTTTACTTTTTAGTGCTTTGTTTTGGAATAGTTTTTTTGAAGTTGGTTTTTTTTTGTTATTAAATAGTATTATGCACACAATATTAAAGCAAAAATTTGTGTTTTATTTCAATTCAATGAAATAATCACGAAAATCTTACAAAAATGCAACGTTTTCGTTCCACCCCCAGGTAACGCTCTTAATAAACAAACGCGTAGGTACAGAAGTGCCTGGCTGACTGCGACACCTAACAGCTTCAGTAACGGCGCAGCTCCAGCTCCCACAACCACATTTGTCACTGAACTCTAGAATCACCTGAACAGGTAACAAAACCGCTATCATATTTAAGATAAAGTTGCTTCGAAACATAAATATTTTTCCTTGCTGCTCCCTGTACTTCGACTGCGTAGAATAAAATTTTCTTGTGAAGCAATATCTTACTAAAATTACTTCATCCGAAAAAAAACAAGCGTGAATAAATCTTAAATTGAGCAAACATTATCATAGTTTTTAACGTATTTCAATGAATGTGTTTAATTAAGTATGCTATATTAGTCTCTGACACCTATATCAAGTTCAAGTTCTATCTCTTTTTAGGTTAATAGGTATGTCCCGGATATTTATTTTATTTATTAATAAAGCGTAGTTTTTAGTATGTACTGCAATTCTACACAATAGTATAACTATCAGCCATTGGATAACTACTGTATCATTAACAACCGGAAACGGTTACAATAAAAAGCGACATATCCTTGATTTATGGCCATCTTCCTTCGAAAAATAGCATTAACGTGTGAGACTATTCGAGAATAGAGTTTCCTTCTAAATCTTGCCAATCTCAGCTATAAAGTCCTAAATCCAACAGCCGTATCGAATCAAACGTAATGTCAAATAAATACAACTCAATACGTAAACATCAACATCGGGGACTATTCCGTATTGCAGAGCAGGAAATTTCGAATTACCCCAAAATAAATTGCTTCCGAGTAGTATAAAGGCCCCAGCTTAGGATTTCTATCGGATATTTTCTAATCCGACGCTTCTGATTATTGCATGGGATTTAGCAGGCTGGATTTCACGGATCTCCCCTCTGGGAGAAAGATATATAAAATGCAAAGGATTTATAGCTTAGCTTAGCTTTCATTGCATTATATTCATTTTTGCCTGTAATGTATTCTAGCAAGCTATGATTCGATTTTGAGCTTTACGTTACAGATACTACCTGATAAGGTGCTCCCTCACCTGGAGCATTCGCAACATTCAACATCAGTGAGAGAGGTGTACCTAGCATTGCAGTGCGCAAACTGGAATGTTAAAGTTTCAAGCATTACGTTGGTGAGGGAAAAGCACAAACATATTTCTAACGAAGTAATGCTCAAAATCGAATCCGAAACTATACATTATAGGCAAGTGATACAAGTGAGGAAACATCTAAATGTTTAAAACGGCATTTTGAGCACTTGCTCTCACGTTGCTCGATACGCGTTGTAATGCTCGCTTTGCCTCTGTCATTGATGTGATGTTTGAATTCGTATCACCGCATTACCTATAACGATGTCTAAGATAACATATATCTGTCTATTAAATACATATTCAATTTAGGAATGACATTCGGAATGTCACACAAGTTCGGTATAGCGCAGTTTGGCAACCGATACGTGGGAATCGAGATCCAAACTAGCATCAAAAAACCGTCGACGAAACGCCCTGAACGTTGGACCCAATGTTTATTTTGACTGACCCAGCAGTACAATTTTTAGAGGTTCTTTCACTGGGTCAGATCGTAGAGTTATTTCTCATGTGAAACATTCAAGAAACTAATATTCGTGTTGTTCTGTCGCAAATACAGTGGTTCTAACGATTTGAAAGCTAGAGTTACAAAGTACCTAACCCAACAGGCGCAAAGTACAAGGTAGTGTAGTAACCACACTACCTGGAGAAATATGCTTTTGCCCGCAATGCACGGCTTTCACCGCGACGGCAGAAGTACCTGTGTGCTCCAGGTGCATCCGTGGCCTCCCCCCTTTTTTTGGGGTTGGCTGGAGGGGTCCCCAACACGGGGAAGCACTGGTGGCGTTGCAAAACTTTTTAGGGACCCCACGAATGAGGATATTGCACAAATATAAAATAAAAAAAGGGAGGATGGTCCTCTAACCTATAGGCCTACGGACATGCTTAAACAAAGTTTAACTATTAGAACATTATCAAATGCTTTTGGCCGCATACTCCTTTTCGTCTAATAGTTTCGATTCTTACCACAGGGTGCACGTTATAATTTTTGTGTTTTTTAATCAGTTTTAAAAAGTGCATAAGAAATGCATTCTATTTCTAACAATTATATGGTGGCTCACGAACTTTATTTGTTTGACGCTTAAAGGAATTTTAACGAACAAACTAGCAATATTTACGAGAATAACATTAATCCTGCCTTAATAACAAAGTTACTTTCAGATTTAATGCAGTTATAAAAAGTTAATGAAGAAAATTAAATGAGGTTTGTGTTAAAAACTATATTAATGCCAATTGTATTTTACATCACAATGAAACATCGACCATTCAGTTTATCTCGTCCTGTTCGTATTTTTATCGAAATCATTTCATTCTCTGTTTGCACTGTTCTCTCTTACATGCAATTGCAGTTTTGTGAACGATATACATACATACAGTCAACAACTAGAGCGCAAGACTGCCAGCATAGGCTGAGCTCCCAAAGCTATGAACTTGCACTACGAACGGACAGTATGAAGTCTTAAGCGTTACTGTTGAACAATGGTTGACTGGACAACTGTAAAGTGTGACGTCACTCAAACGTTGGGTTCTGTGTGGCCTATGAAAATTCATTATGCATATTAATGTTGTTAAACTGCTACATGTATTGCTCGTTTGCCAACAGCGACACTTATTGCTGAATAAACAGTACTAACAATTCTGAGTCACTAACACGGAAGTTTAAGTTGTATGAATGAATATGAGTTGTTATTTACATTGCCTGGGCGTTGTAAATAATGCAAGATGATACAGATTGCCGATCATATTGTTATTAAAATTTGTTTGTCAAAGATTTCATAATCATCAGGCTCAAACAATCATAGTAAATGTTTTGCTTGGTTTAGGGTCACTTGGGGGGTATGTTGTATGGGTAGATGACCCGGTTCATTATTGTTTAATGAATGTGAATTTTACTATTATACATTTAAATGATTAGATCAAAATCATTTTATTAACAGAAATAATAAAATCTCTAATTTCATCATACTTTTAGGTAGAAAAGAAATTAAGAACCAATGTTAAATACAAACCGGCAGACCAAAACGTCTAAATAGATGGCAGAAATTTTAATAAAGTTAATTGCTTAGTATTGTACCTTTTACGTCCCTTTATTAAATCTTAAGCGAGCTACAAGGGCCCTTATGGTCCCCTTGAAACCGCTTGTCATTACGAAAAGTTGCGCAACGGGGTCCCCTCAAAACAACTGTCGAGTGTGGCCTCAACTGCCGGCTCCAACGAAACGCTTTTCTTGTTATCTCTCGGAAACTTTTAAAAGTGACGAGTTTTACGTCTGCATTGATATTTAGAATTGTATCTTCTTGTTTCTTTGTTTATTTAGGTACGAAGTCCTTAAGACTTTCGACGGGATTATCAAATATGCTGGGCTTGTGATGTACATGTAACCCAACCATAATTTTAGGAGCAGTAGGTAGTAAAACTACCATAGTCATATTTTTGCTAACAGCCTCTCCCAGTTGATTTACAAATCGCTTAAATTTATGAACGACATATAATGGTAATTTGACATTTAGATTAGTAATTTGATAATTTTATAGTTTATCATTCGCATTGTTTATTGACATTTTATTGTAATTGGCATTAAGTTCTAATGTGACATTTTTATTGTGTAGTGACATTTTTATTGTATTTTGACATTGTAATTGTATTTTGATATCTTTTTTCTGTATTTGGACATATTTCATTGTTATCTGACATTCTTTTTAATGCAATTTGTAACTCGACATTTTTATTGACTTTGATTATTATTTGATTATTGAAATTACTTAAGTTTAAATTAGTTTTGCCATAGCTATAATTATTTAATGTTCCTAATGTTTTGACTAGCGTGCTGCCATTTTAAGCAACTGTAAGGCAGCATGTCATATAATATAAATAAATAAATAAAATAGTAATCTCCCTGGCTACAAGGTTAAAGGCCTAGTATCACTTTCGCAATTAGTAACCTTACCTAAAGCATTGATGGTCATTGTCGAACTAACGTTTATGTGCGTAGGTATTTATGTAGTATGTACTAAGATAGTTCAGCTGTTACGTAATGCGATAGAACGTACAGTCGACCATCCTTCAAGCGTAACACTGATAACTTTCTGCAAACCGCGCGGCATATGCGTAGTCATGGCAATGAGAGCTCATTTTATACTGGTACTGTTACACTGTAGCTGTTGACTGACAAATGCGGCAGATACGCCAGTTAGCGAAACCGAGAAACGAATGTTTGTTTAGGACTGCTTGTCCTCAGTTTTAGGTCAACAAATACTCGAAAGTCCTTTTCTTGTCCGTAAGCAAGAATCGTTGTGCTTAACCTAAATAACAGTTTCTCTTTATCTTCTTTGAACCTACAGAATTTCAGAATTTTAGGATCATAACTGACACAAACATAAAAGCGGAGCTATTATCTTGGAATGAATACGGCAACATGGTAAATACTATCCGAAATCTATTCATTCATTTCGATTATTTTGGAATATTCTTGTTTAATATCTTGGGTAATACTCGTACTCGTATTTGGAAAGTTTAAATCGTGGTTGGTTTACCTCAAATGGCTTAAGATATGCAAAAATATCAGATTAATGCAATTAAAAGTGCGCCACAAAGTTGAATTGTGTTTTCATTGAAATAATAAATGAAATTTGTAATCAGGTGTGTAAACTCGAAGTGAAAGTTATATTCAAACGAGTTTAACAAGTACTTGTGAATAGTCAAATCTCATCAAATCTCCATTTGTGCGAATATATTCACAATTAAATAACATTTAATCCGAGCTCAAATTGAATACTGGATATTCTCCAACGTTAACAACTAACAAGCGTTCCTTAGCCAGTGGAGAAGCTTGTAACTATGCAGCTGGTCGGGCAACAAGATATCTTGAACTTCTTGTGAGGAAATTAACATGCCATAAATTTAAAGTTCGTTCAATCTTGCCATAACTTCGTCAACCGCAAAGTGGATTTCATCGATTGCTTTAAAGCTATCCGAGAGATTGAGTATTCTTAAATAGAACTAAATTTACTAAAAACTAGTCTAAACTAAATAAATATTAAAAAACACCTCATTTGTAAAAGAAAATATTAACCCCCATATCCAAAAACGATAATCAATTCGGGCGTAAATGTCTATATACGAGTATATTGACTACGATACATACGATATGTTGATACGAGTGACTGGCCTGTTGGCGCAATGGCAGCGATCCTGCCTTTAGCGCCGGAGGTCGTGGGTTCGATCCTCACCCATGACAAATATTTGTGTGACGAACATTTGTATTTGTTGTGTGTCTGGGTGTTATTATCTATTTAAGTATGTATTTAGAAATATTTAAGTATGTTTATCAGTCTCTGACGCCCATATTACAAGCTCTGCTTAGTTTGGGGTCAGATGATCTTGGTGTGAATTGTCCCAGATATTTATTCATTTATTTATATTCCTCTTCATTCACTCACTTGTAATATTTTCGGTTTTAACACTTTATAAATGAGACATGGTATACATTTTGGATTGATAAACTCTGAGCATAGCTTGACACTAGTCCAGATATTACTCATCGTTATAAATTTGAACAACAAGGGTCCCAATTACAGCATCGCTTTTAAGCGTACAAAACGAGTGCTCGTTAAGCATGTTACAGATTAGACGTGTTTATTCGCGTGCAGCCATCGGGCAATCGCTGGCGCCTGGGTAGGGTTGCTTATCCAGAGGCACTAAAAAAAATTTAAAGCTATTTTTGGCTGAACTGTTCATAATGTAAAATCAGGGTTAGCAAAGAGGTCTGCAGGACCGGTAAGTAATTGATATTGTTCAGAATACAGACATACTTGCAGTGTATCTTGTTCTAAAGTTTTTTGAAACTACAACCCATAAAGATCACTCATACGGCAGAAAAGATGAATGAGTAAGCTTGTCTAACCTATGTCTAATAAGTAACGATTGTATAATGCTACAGGGCATGGGTCACTGATTTAGAATAATTATTAGTTACGGGATTTTTACCATGTACTTTTTTGTGTTCAAGTGTCCAATATAAAGGCACTGTTGCAAGTGCCATGATCACGGAGTTGAGTTACTTAACAATAAGTCACTGATTGTTTATTAATTTAGCTGTATTATTTTTGAAGAGATCTTATTTTGGCTCCAATGAGATAAGACCGCTAACGTTAAAATATTTAGTCGATTTTTAGGCAGCTTTTTTTAAATTTATTTGGGGGTATATTTACTGTCATAGTTATACTTTCGCCGATGGAACGCTTTGTTATAAACACAGCCAAATATCCGTCAACCCTGTCCGCGAACTCTCAATTAGATTTACGCCGTCCGAGTCACGCGCCGGCCCTAATCCTGTTTGTGAGAACCGCCCGCAACAATATTACATATCAATTTCCAACATCGGCAGTAACTCGCGCGAGTTTTTACGATTACTTTCAGAATAGTCCTCGTTTAAATGAGAGCTTCCGCTGGCACAGTAGCTTGGTACAAAAGGCAAAAAGTCGTTTCTAAGAATATTTTATTTAAAAGTATACTTATCGATTATTTATATACTACTGAAAGTCACGAGGTATGTCAGGACGCATAATGTCGCTATTAAGCGTTAGGCCTTCGTAAGTTAGCTGTTGCGTTATCAAGCTATGTTAGAGATTGGACTAGGCGGTTTTTTAACAACACTAGAAAATTCATTCGATATAAAGAAATATCAGGTTCCCACATTTTCACAATCTTTTAAGCCTTAAAATGATCTCTTTATGATTATCACCTTGATGCATACACCCGAATTCGTACCCGATACCTACTTGACAGGTTATGATTAACTTATGTGCATACAAAATGTTGTTCTTACTTATGTTAGCATTCGCAGAGATTATCAACAAACAAGTTTAATCATAAAATTGGCAGCAACAGTTTGTTTGAAAAAAAAATATTTTACTATTTATTCATCCATCCTGTTTATTAGTTCACTAAATACAAAATAGGGTATCAAAACGAATAAGCTATTCATGAAAATGTATAAATTTTATCTGTTTTAATAATATAAACATTTCTAAGAGAACTATCTAAAGAATAATATCATGCCTGCAACGTATATGTATGGTACAAATGGTACAATGGTCCCATAGGTAGCTTAATGATAGATATGTAGATGGGCGTTAGTTAGGTGTTGGGTCGTCGTCCATTATAAATCATCGAATAAGAGTCGTCTGCACTCTAGATGTTTAATCAGTTCTATTCTGACAATAACAATCAACTCAAATTAACACTCAGTAGCACTGATGCAAACGGATTGCCTTGGAATTGCCACTCAACCGCAATGCTCGCTGCCTCGATCGAAAAGCACAGACTAACTAGGGAACAAGTTATCGAAAAGTCCCCGCCATTTGCCGCAACGCCACGCGCCCGGCGCTGGCAGATGTACCTGACAGGTGACACTGACAGCTGACACTGACAGATATTACTGACAGCTGATACTGACAAATGTCACTGACAGGAGACAGCCGCCAACCGACGCTACCAACCTCAATATCCGAATATCCCCAAGTCGATTACAACTTGACATTCTGTTGAGCAATCCACGACAGATAATACATTTATATCGTAAAAGTTCATAACAAAAAAATAGGTATTACGAGGGGCATGCCAAAAGAAGTTAGATACTCTTTACTCATTTGATTGGCACTGGTAAGTTAATACACTATCTTATAGGCTGGTTGTTTATTGATATATTTGAATTTAGAACACACATTTTTTTTTATTTGAATGATTATCATTTTTCCGAGAATCTGGCGGGAATTCGCTTGCAGCAATGGAGCTCAGTCAACGTGATTATCGCACTATGATTTATTATGACTATAAAAAAGGTTTAAAGCCTCAAGAATGTTTTGAACTTTTGGCTACTACTTTTGGTGAGTCTATGATCCCGAAACAAAGCGACAGTCGACTGTATGGTGTTTTACGAAATGTCGCCGTGCACGAAGCACACAGAAACAAATGGTCGCCTCGTTTTTCTGCAAAACGGGTCATGTTGCTAGTGCTAGAGGATCAAAGAACGGTGAACTCTGAATGGTATATGACAGTTTGTGCTCCAACAGTAATATCAGCTTGGTGTGACAAGCGACCGAAGTCAGGAATCTTGTGATTTTTACCTGTTCCCAAATTCAAAGAAGATGCACTGGCTGCCTATAATTTTGAGTTTTCTGAGGTGTCTAAAGAAGAGTGGTCACAGGTATTTTCCAATTGGTTCAATCGTATGGAAAAGTGTATACATGCTCAGGGTGAATACTTAGAAAAGATCTATAGTTGTAATAAATAATAAATTTTATAATTTTTGAGTATCTTATTTATTTTGGCATGCCCCTCGTTTTTTCCATTTTGCCACCAAGGTTTTAAAAATAGAGGTTTCGGAGGGGTCGAAGCTAGAGTGCTACCCCCCGCACTTATAAAGTACTCGTATTGCTTTTTGTAATAAAATTATATGTCATTTGCGAGTCAGGCTTACTTCATTAATATTCTGATTGGTGGATGACTGACGTGACCGCGTAACTTCGAAGTCGTATTCTGTTTTAACCATAACTTGACCACAAATGCGGTTCGGCATGGGAGGCGTGATGCCAAGTGACAATGAGAACTTTGAATTCCAAATAAAGAACACTATTCTGTGGCTTTCTAGGTGTTAAGTTCATGCCCAGACATGGTAGCCTGATTGGTCTACTTTCACAATCCGCATTTTATTTATTTTTTAGTTACACTGTGACAGCTTATTTAAGCATGTATAGTTTGAAAACCAATCTTAATGTAACGATTTATATTGTATTTTGGAAACAGAGGGATTTTATCAACAGACGTTTATGCAGATTCGATAATTTCATCATAGGTCACAACTCTTTACGCCTCAACTCTTGCCTCTACTTATGAATACTGAATGGAGCTTAATTCTACGCTCAATCTTTACTGATATTATAAAAAGGTAAGCGTTTGTGATTTTTTATGTTTGAAGTAGGTAATCTCCAAAACTACATACCGAACCGATTTTAAAATTTATTTCAAGCAACATTATCAGGCAGTGACATAGGCTACATTTTTATTTTATTTAGCGTATATTTAGAAGGGAAAGGCAGTCTACGCTGACGAAGCCGCTGATGGACAGCTAGTAGATATGATAATAGTCATCATTGCTAAACCCTTAATTTACATAAACTCCTTTAAAACATATTCCTAATAACATTAAATTTCTTTACTGATCTTAACAAAATTACACAACCGATATTCCCTACCCCCTTTGTTGCCTAACGTAGCAGCTGTTTCACTCACAACGAGTCCCAATTCGCCACACGACACCAGACACACGATCAAAACACGCAGTTCACAAAATTAACAATACCTCGGTAAAAAGGAAAACCACTCAAGTGAAATCTCCGCGCCCTGACTTACTTCCACCACCTTTGCAGTATAAAAGAAATGTTAGATACATGCGAAAGGCATTCCCCCATTCACTGTAATTACGCAGTAGAGCAATATCGAGAATTGGAACAGAAAAGAATAAAGCATTTCGAATAAACGGAATCCCAGCCTGGAGAATTTCTTTGATTAATGGGACTTACTAAGCAAATGAAGGTTTGGGAGGTATGTTCTATTCAACAAATAAAAGTGATTTACATAATAATGGAAACAAAGCAGGAGTACTTCCGCCCGAAGTGACTTTAGGCGATAATTTCGTGGTCCGGGATGATGGGATGTGACAGTCATTAGTAAGTTAGCAACTGTACATTTCACTGTTTTTGTTTAACATTTTAATGAATATTATGTGAGTATAGGAACAGTTTGCTTTATAAATAATGATGGAGCAGTATTGACGGTACAGTGTATTAATACCTATTGGGAATTTTTGCATTCATTTTGTTTTTTATCTAATCAATGACAACTATCTAACTTTACAACTATCCAAAATCAGTTCAATAGAGCAATGGATTTCTTAGTAGAAAAATAGGTTAAATTCAAAATACCAAAAACATGACAATCGTGTACAACGTCTCTGTGACATTGTTAAAGCTATCTAAGAGGTAGATGATATCTCGGTTGAACAAATCAATCAACTTGGTCCTATAGCGGTGTCATGGTTGCTCCAGTTCTTTATTAATTGTCTTGATTTTTTTTTCTTCTACAATTTTTGTCTTGACCAGCGGACAAACCTAGGAGCTATAGGCCAATTTCCCTTTTGTGCAACCGCTTCAAATTGTTCGAGCAAATGCTCCTTAACCGCCTTATACGTAGGTCCGGAGCTGATTCCTGACCCCGGAGGTCCTGCTGTAATCAGACTCTCAAGCTTACGCAGCACATCTAGGATGGGTGTGAGGCCGGCCACGTTACTGGTGTGTTGTTTGTGGATCTGTCGGCGGCCTATAATACAGTCAACATTAAGAGGTTCCTTGTGAAATTGGGTGCCATAACTGGAGACCATAACTTCGTAAGGATAATCGCCACTTCCAAGTACACCTCTTATCAAATAATAGCAGATGGCGATAAATATCTCCTGCTATATATACGCCGATGACTTGGCCCTGGCCTCTCAATCTTCTTCTTTTGAGCAGATCAAAAAGAATCTGACACTGTCGCTGCATGATTTCAGTGTATTAGCGCGTTGAGACCTAACCCTACCATAACACAGTCATGCGCTTTCCACCTGAGAAACCAACGGGCTAAACGAACTCTACGTATTTCAATATCAGTATCAGTATCTGGAAATACCATTAAAACCATACAATAGACTCACCTACCCAATCTCTGGGTATTTAGCCAAAAATCTCACATACGAGTATGATACAGATCGCGTCATTTGATTGGTTTAAGGATAGATTATCAACCAATCACGTGGAAGGCAGTTTATACAATCCAAGGTGATCCAATAGTTTTCAATTATTGTGAAATGACAGTTTGATAACTGTCAAAGAGTAGGAGGTACATCAATAACCGTTTTAGTAGCCTATCTGGGGTCAGATGAAGGTCAAACTTTTTTAATTAAAAATATCCTAGACCATTTGCTTTTAAAAGTTTTTAAATAAGGCATTAAATACAAACACCTCGAAATGATATTCGATTTAGGACATGGCTGGTAGTTCAAATCTGTATGAAGTAAATAATTTTTCAAAATAGGCAGAAGTTGCAATTACTTGTTTTACCAGCAAGGAGACAAAATATTTGCATGTTGAATTAACTTATTAATATAGATTAGAAAGCCTCCAAATTTACATAACCCGATTTGTATATTCAATAATCAGGACTGACGAAGTTTGTTTATAAATTCCCAGTCTTTTGTTTTGGTGAATGAAAATTGATTTCTGAATTTATTCAATCAAAAGGGACTGCCTGATTTTAATTGCTTATTTAGAACTTTTAGGTGCTGAGCTGGGACTAATTTTAACCCAATCTTGACACCAAACTTTGTAAATGATTGGGTTTGGATTTTGAAGTTGAAATTGTTGTCTATTGGAAAATTGTTTTTTTATGAAAATGATTGTGTGGATTATCTACTGATAGCTAGTATAAACAATCCAAACAGAACAAAATCCACAAGACAAAAACTGTAAAACCCCCCTTTTTTGTACCCTTAGGGGTGTTATTTATTTCTAAATGGGAATATAACTTTAATGAAGTACGGGTCATCTCAGTAAAAAATCTTCTTTCAAATCTCTTAATTAATCACGGATGTTTGGGGGACCACAAAACAAAAATATTATATGAATAATATTTTAAGCAGTTCAGTTCTAAACTTACCTTAGTTAAAGGTTAACTCCTCGAATGTGTTTAGCTACAACATAACCACGGGCAGGATCGATGGTGCGTCGCAGTCGCGTGTCGCAAAATATTATTAATGGATTCTAAATTACCCATAAAGCACACTTCCGCGTACGACAGACGTGTCACTGTTACTTTGACAAGTTGAAAATTTACATTAGCCGATTTATTTACACGGAAAATGACACTGCAAATGATTCGAGGAAGTCGGACGACCGTGATTAATCGTGTTTTTGTTTTCGTCTTTTATTGGAAAGCGTCAATGGAACCCACTTTTGGAAAAGCGAATTACCCAAATTTAGTTTATCATTTATCATTATTTATCTATTCATTGATGTGACACTTAAACAATACGCTTTTCACATTTATAACTAAATGAACATTCATAGGAAAAAGGAACTGGAACGGAGTGGGAAGTATTTGTGTACCTTATCAATTTTATTCTGAATTGTTTTTCATTAACTTCCGTGAACATAACATTTCAATGGTAATAAATGAATACATATTTTTTACATTGTAGAATCCTTGACCAAAATCACTTTAAGCATAATTTCACATTCCGACTCAGATCTCGTCCGGCCAGAATCATCTTTGTGTTCGTTGTAAAAATGG
Source organism: Udea olivalis (assembly GCA_947369235.1). Taxonomy (NCBI): domain Eukaryota; kingdom Metazoa; phylum Arthropoda; class Insecta; order Lepidoptera; family Crambidae; genus Udea; species Udea olivalis. The sequence continues at coordinate 14,374,312 of OX376349.1, read as the reverse complement.
CGGCTCACTCTACGAAGATGGAAAGCATTCTTAGAAAACCCAAGTACCTAACCCGGTTACCGGCGGTGGACTCGCTAATTCGCCAACACGTTGGGTTCTAATCCGCTGGGTGGAACTTTGGCTCTGAGTAATCTTGTCACCACGCAAAAAAGTAAGCCAACGAATATGTCAGTCATATAATAAAGAACGAAACGACAAAGCAATAACGGAAAATTGTTAACTGTACATTTTGAAGCATATTTTTCGCAATTTGCTCGCGAAACAGCAATGGAAGTGATCGACGTGGCGATGAGGTTTCTGATGACACGTCATTTTGATCAGGTCCAGCGTCCGTCATTCAGATTTAATTGGGTCGTTACACTGCATGAGTACTTACCAATCGGACACTTCCAATAATATCCAGTTATTGTAACAATTGCGCAATGAGAAGTCGTTTTACATGGCATAACTAATAATGAATAAAGGAAAATTAAAATATGAAATATTTTTAAGACTCGGAACGTGGAAATGTAACATTTATAATTTTTATTATACTTAACAATTTGTTGAAATTTTTATATTGCAGCTATTTAAGAACTGTATATTTATTTTGTTGATAAAGGTTTAACATTTACTATTAACTGTATACTTTCACACCTAAGCTGGCAGACAAAACAACATTAATTCTGCTTTAAAAATACTGCTCTGCACGTCAACCTTAATCTTTTTGCACTCCAAGTTATAAATTAATGTCATTTCCCTTTCCCTGCACAAATTCCTGCGGTATTACGGAACCTTCTTAAAATGTAAACATTCCGCATCAAGAATCTAACAACAAATGCTGGATGAACCTCAGTTTACACCCGCTTCAAAAGTTGCTCGGTTCTTACTGCGGAAGTTTGAGTATCACGCGAGCACTGATACGAGTATAACAAGTACTCGTCGTAGCTCCATGTCACTGTTCCGCGTAGCTGTTCCACAAACTTTACTCTCTGCCCTCAATGCTTCTCCACTATGCGATGAATGTTTTCTTTTCTTCGAGCAATATTGTTTCGCTTACAATGAATACGGAATGCGAAAGTGGTTTAATACTGCGAATTGGTCTCAGCTATTGCATTGTAATGGAGAACAGTTTTTGCTTGGAGTTTTAAACATGAAAATGTTTTTAAAGTTTCCGCAGCAATGAAATATAACAAAAGAAAGTTTACTTGTATGTATCGTTATTCATGATGATGTAATCTACAATGTTATTTTATCGTGTACAATAGTTTTAAAAATCAAATAATGTCCAGCAGGTGATAATGAGCAGGGAATTCTCCTATACCAAGTAACAACAAATGGTTACTTTGAATGGAACTACGAACGTTAATTGTTGATATTTTTTCTGGCTACTGTAAAATTTATCGTAAATATTACTCAAAAATACTTTGTTGTTAAGCCAACGTGTAGGTACATCGCATGAGGTGAAGTTTCGTCGGGATTGGCATGTACCGCCTCCGCGAGAACTTTCCGCAACCTAATAATCCAGAGTTTAGGTTTTACGCGAGAAAGTTCCGAACTGCATTGGTTAATGTAGTTTTCTTTAAGGCCTGTTCAAACCTGAGCGGTATGCGTTGCCGCTGTGGGTAGCGGTACAATACCGTGCGGATTTCGCTCAGGTATTGAGTATCAAGTTGCGCGGCAAAATGTACCACTACCCACAGCGGCAGCGAATACCGCTCAGGTCTGAACAGGCCTTTATACTGTATAGTTTCATGTTCATCTTTTTCTGGACTTTCAGGTGTAATACATTGCTCTTAGGTGCTAACGAAGCTACGTCAACTCTACTTTCTTGTAATATACAGCCAATACTATTTACACATATACGTAGCATACTTGCAAGGCTGCAGCACAGGTTTATCAAGTTTCTTAATTGCGTCTAACACAATAAGATTTCGAACATTAATCAGATCTAGCCACAAACAAATGCATACGTCTTCACTCATTAAAAGCACAACCAAACCAAAAAACTAGTCCCGAAGGCGTACTGAACACAAAACATAATATGTAGAAGAGTTAATTATGTTAAAACATTGCGACGGCTAGAACAAACAACGTTAATTACGGAGCAATTGCTGCTCGAAGTGCTCGAGTCATTGTCGAACGTAAAACCGAAGCCAAACAGGATTGTTTAATCACAATCAACATTGCTATGCGCCACGCTTGAATCTAATCTAAGTAGGTACGAAACCGTCCTGGGTGCACACCGTTGTGGTGATACCTAGATAATTTCATTTGTTTTAATATTTGCTGCTTACCGAATTAGTAGATAACTGTTGCCCTCATTTTTCACGACTTTTATGATTCTATTACTAAGTAAAAGCTAAATAAAATAGACCTAAATAAAGCTAAGGCTAAAATTAAATCTAAACCATGCGTTGTTACACATAGTAGAGCGATACAAGGACACTACCCTTGGTGGTCACAGTTCACTGTTATAGATTTAGAAGCCTCTCAAATGTTGCTCTATTTGAACAACAACGTTGTAGTCGTTGCTCATAAAATTGAATAAAGTTCAAATAAATTTCAGACCTCTTTTTTGATGGCTTTTACTCAAGTGTAAAGAGATTACACAGCGGGGTGCATGCGAGGCTTAAATTCCAACTAGTTGTAATGACTTTAGGTTAGCAAGCTTTTAGTGGATTTGTGAATTGTGGTCTCACTGACCACAATGGTTAGAGTACTTGACCGGCTTCTTGTGATCCTGCGTTTAAATTCAGCCTAAGCATGTACAAGCGACGAGAAAAACTGACAGGTTGATGGGTAAAGGTTTAATGAAAAGCAGGATAGTAAGTGTTGTGTAACAATGTTACATCACGGTGTAAATGAACAAGAGTAACAACTAGGGGTATTCTGCTTCTATGTTGTTCTATGAATACTTATATGACGCGACGCTTTGTTTGTTAAAATGAATTACTATAATAATAATGCTGAATTACTGAGTCGAGAATCAATTTTACGCCATTATATGACCCCAAACATTATGGGTTCTATTTCTCATCAGGACCAACATTCATGAGACCAATATATGTGGCTGTTCTGCCTTGTTGTTAGAGTTTAAGTATATTTGTGCAAATAGTTTATTAGTCTCTGATGACCTCAGCCTTAGCTATGAGCTTAGTTTGAGTACGACAATCTGCGTGTAAGGTAAACCAGTAAAAATAGTTTCAATCAAATTGATTCACGTCTATTCAATTAGAAGGCAAATCTACAAAAGTTTTTCAAATAGAATATTTGTTTCAACCCGTTTTCAAGTAGAGGCGGCACAAGTGTGCGGTAATTTTTCAGGAGAGCAGGTTAAAAATTTTGACCAGAAGCTACAAACCTCTGTACATTTCTATTGTTTGTATATCTCAACTCAGTAGGCTAGTTCACTCTTTTTTTTAAGTAGATCTTAAATATCTGTTAATATTTGTTTTACTATACCAAAAAATATGCGACTATATTTTCTGACATTTTGAAACTGTACGTCTACCAAGAGTTGCCACTTTAAATTTACGTTATTGTTCGCGTAAAAAAATGAATTGGGATTTGACATTGTCATGTCATATCATGTCGAATCCCAATACAAATGTTTACGCGAACGATAACGTAAATATAAATTGGCAACTCGTGGTAGACGTACTTCACGTACTGTTATTTAAAATGATGCTTTTCCCAAACGAACGAAAACGCAGTCTGCGAAAAGAATATCTGTGCTCAGACGTCATACCAAGTGTAAACAAACATTATTATAACATGTGTAACAAGACATTCATTGTTTTTTTGTGGCAATTTAGTTTATTGTGGCATGGCCATTACCTAAAAAGGATACCATATAAACTAAATTATTTATTGACAATTTGTTAATGGCGTTTCAAATTTTTTTTTTTTAACAAACTATTAATCTTGATCTTTTAAATATTAAAATCCAGATGTTTAGTTTTCCTAAACGAAATACTGTAAAAAAAACTCATTCATTGTATGACATTTCATCTCATTAGATACTATTCAAGTAGTAAGAGCCATTTTTCAATATAAAAAAGGGTTTGCGTTTTATCTCAGTCTCGCCTGGTGGTACGCGATGACGAGGCCGATGGTGGCCGAGTTATCTTTGCAAGAAAGGAACTCATCTGCGAAATAAGTCGTAACGTGATTAGGATCATCACTTTCCAAAAAGAGTATAATTTTTGTTCACGTTTGTCTTCGACCTGGACTATCTATTTAAACTATTGTTTTCGCCTTTATGGGGCATATAAATGAATAAATATGCGCCAGACAACACACCTCTTGTCATGGTCTCGAATAGGGATTAATACCCTTGTGTTACGAGGTCCCACACAAGGAAATAAACCAGGGGCGTCTCCCAGCACACCCAGACCCGAGACAATTCAAAAAATATCGTTTCATGAATTGACTCGACCGGGAATCGAACCCAGGACACTACAGAAATCGAGGCGAAAAACCGTACTACAGCGCACTACGCCAATCGTGTCGTCAATACCAGATCAACCAGCTGTAAGACGCCACTGCCAAACAAAGGTTTCCCCCATCAATTACCAGAGTTGTAAGTTGTCGGCTAGCTGAATCCACCGAAATCATGGAACCAAGGTCTCACATATTAGAATGACGTCAATTTCACTTCAAAACACGAAGCTTATAAACAATTCATGCTGATTGTAAGCCGTTCAAGTTACCACTTAGCCTAGTAATTCCGCGCACAAGTTGACGCTATTTCTAGCGAGAATCGATTATTAAGTAACACTACGTTCAATTCGAGTTATGTAACACTCTTGTGTAGTGTAACTATTCCACAGCATGTGTTACCGAGATGAACTGAGCTGTGTTTAATTACTAAGTTTGCCGCTCACATTGTCGCCACAGTTGAAACGATTAATAAAATAACCTCAATGTGTTCCGCGAACGCTCCAACTTGGATCTTAAAGGTAAAGACCTGTCGACAATTGTGTAAGCGTTTGTAACGATCGAACTAAGACTTTCGTAATTACGAATGATCAAATATCAAATGTCATATTATTATGATGAGATTCGATTATTTCTAAGTGCATAAAAAATCTTTGTAAAACTTTTGCCATTTTTACTATGAAAATGTGTTTTTTTTATAATTGTGTGATTAGATCTTCACTTGGGAGCAAAGAAAACTAGCCAGCCCTGGCTTTTAGATTTTGTCGTCATTATTTTTGGTATTTCGTGTTAATAATGACGGCAAATAACATTTTCAAGAACAGCTAAGGAGTGGAACAAGCTTCCTGCATGAGTGTTTTCCTAAGCAATTGGAACTCTCAAGAAGTAAAAAGGCAACACCTTAGGGCCAAAGGTGCTGAGGCTTAGGCCATAGTGTCACTAAAGCATCTGCTACACGTTCGGCAACAATACCAATAACAGAAGTGACCTTGATCCGAGCGACCGTCGATCCATTGTTATTTGGTTGCCAACGGCCTTTCACACGGTCGCCCTGATCAAGGTCACCTCTGTTGATTGTTTTTGCCAACCTTGTAGCACCCGATTAAAGAGCAGGTGAGACTGAGGTCAAATATACTCCATTTATCAAATAATAAAAAACCTTTCAAGATATCATTAATTGTGTATAACAGTTATATTACGAGCCGGTATATTAGCAAGTCGTCCCGTATCCAAGTCGGAGCGTTGTTCGCGCACTCATTGTGTGACGTCACGCTTGATTTGTGATAAAACTGCGCCGTCGCGTGCACTCACGGCGAATGAATACTGAATGCGAGTGTTATGATCCTGTGTCGTTGCTGTCGGTTGTTGCATTCTGATTTAATGCTGAAAGCTGTTTGGAGTTTCTGTTTCAACTAAAGTGCGCAATTTGTTCGTTGGTAAATTGAGTCGGGAATTCAACCTTGGAACTATCAGTGGTTACGGAAGCTGTAGTTAGCCTAAAAACCGAATCTTTATTTTTTAATCGATAAAAAATAAAGTATAGCCTTTTTTACCTTTTTTTTAGTTGAAACACAATGTTGTAAAAACGTTATTTTTTAATTTATCAAGAGCATCACAGTCACCTTAAATACATGTACTTACAGAAAGACCAAATAAGCACTCCACATGTTTTATCAATGCACAATTGCAACGCCTGAGTACTACACTACTTGAGTTTTTTTTATAGAGAAATAGAAAGTACTGAATTGTATTGAATAGGCTCCGAAACTACTGGATCGATTTATAAAATTATTTCACCAATATGATACTACATTATCAGGGATTTACGTATGCTGTATTTTTTTTTTATTTTGACGGTAGAAAATAGTCTACGTGGGCGGAGCCGCTGACGGACAGCTAGTGCTTAGTGCTGACAAGTAGAGCAGCTAATGTGTGGCTAGGCCATCAAGCATATTATGGAGATCCTTATCCTCACCGACTACCACAACCTTCTCATGCCCCTGTGACACCTCAAGGGCTGTAGGAACAAGTGGATGTTTTTTCACAAATTTTAAAATACGTACAACTTTGAGGAGCGTAGACATGAGTAGGTACGAGTAGTCTGAATGATACAAATCTGGTCTCATTCTTTGCAAAATTAAACGCACTACAACTTTTAAACAGAACACTTGTCGATTAATTCAGTCATTTACGAGATATAGCCGTAAAACCACAAAAATACCGATTTTGGGATACGCTTGAGGGGAAAACCTAGGATAGTCATGTTGGGCAACAAATGAAGCTAAATATTGAAACAATGAAATATTTTGTAGGTTTTAAATCCGATTTGCATATTTTATTTGTTTAATTCTACTGGCCTAAAATGGCAGTGGCAAAATTTAAATTTCTTGCGATATGAGAACTAAATCAAGATATTTCGGAATTTCGACAGAGAATTGTTAACAATTTTGCTATCCGTGTGAAAGCTTTCATGCATCCTGATTCGTTCCCTTAAAATATCTTGGCTCCGAACTGACTTAAAACCTATTGCTAGAATATGGTAATAAAGAGTAGCACTAAGGAATAATTGTATCAAAATCTACTGACTTTAAAGCAAAAGACTTTAAAACCCAAATGGTTTTACTTGGACAGTCTTAATCTTGTGGAACTACCTACGATACAAAGCAAAAGTACATCTGTTTTTTAATAATGATTGATGACAGACAGGCAAATCCCGATGATAAGCGGTTACCGCATTATGCAAAAGATATGTTTTTTAAATTAGCAAAAATAAATTAAGCCCCCACAACTGACGCAAACCTATACGTGGACAAAAGCTAAGTGGACAACAACAATGTGTTGACTAGAAAAATAAGTCGTATTCCCCCCTCATGGCAACTGAACGCGAACCGATAATTAGAAAAGTTCATTAATAGCTCAGCAGCCGCTTAAAAAACGTTTTGTGGTAATTAAGAATCAATTTAACAAAATGGATGTATTTTTATGTAGGTTGAAGATGGCTACACGTCTATAATAAAAAAAAATAAGGATGAAGAGTAAATAACAGCGAGCCGGCTTTTCTATTCGGAAAAAGGCAATTAAGTTGAAACTTCTTAACTGGAAATTCAATCACGATAAAGTTTTTTTTTGTATTCGCTATGTAACATAATGAGGATTCTTAATTAAAAAGAAAAACCTTCCTTCCTTACAGGATCGACTTTAAATTGTTCGTGAAGATATCTGGAGAATCCACTTTGTTTGAAACTTATTTATTCTAATTACCTACTCATTTATTTGTTATGCCATGTTGAATATTTAATACATTGGCTGTGGAATTCCGTAATTATAAAACAATCGAGCCCATAACTGCCGTGTTTAAACTAGTTTCAGTTAATAAGCGGTTTGTAATAAATTATTAGACCGGCCGTATTCTGACAGGCCGCAAGTTATCGATTCCAAAGTAATTTCAATCGGAATTACCCATAATAAATGGTTAGTCCAGTCGTTCTGCAAATTTAAACCGTATGCTTTTCAACTCCACGATTCAACTTAGATACCTATTGTTTTTATTTATATTAAAACACCAATTTTATTTAATTCAGGATGAGGATCGTACTATCAGCCCTGACGCAGTAGGCAGGATTCCCATACTCCAACGCCAACGCATTTACATACATCGCCATAGTTTGTTGAAAAAATACTAGACATACTCGCAGCGGTAGCAGTAGTCTAGATTGGGGGCTAAAATGCATTTTCGCTGGGAACCGAACCCAGATCTCCATGTTTACAGCCAATCCCGTTAAAAGGCAGTGCGGAACCGTTTCATTTGCCTGCGACAGCCAAGACTTTAACTTTATTAACTCGACATGTATTATCGTCTTTGATCTCGATCGGATTCGCCGCGCGATGTGAGTGAGCCGAGCTGACTCCTAAGAAATCGCGTTCTCTAATAAATTGTTCGTAATCCACTTAGTGTATGGCGGAATTTAATTGCCGCGCTAACAACATTATGTTGTTAACGGAACGTCTCTGCGAAAGATCGTAGTCTGAACCTTTGAGAGTTACTAAAGGAATTAATAACTTAACTCGAACATGTAGTCAACACATGTGTATTTTGTAACTCATAAAGTAAGTACAACTTTTGTAACCATGAAATATAACTGAGAAGAGGAGACACTTTATTGAATTAAGTTTTCCCAATGTGTCATATAAAAAAATTATAAAGTAATCAAAGTTTAGCTCGTCCATTCTTACTTTTGTTATAAATTTATTACTACATTTTAAGAACATCAGTATATTTTTTTTAAATTCAAGGTGAGAAAAGTAACTATTTACTTGTATTTCGAGGTCTATTTGTATACGAATACTACCATAAGATAGACAACTCGTAGTATTTGAACATACAATTTAAATGCTGCTTCAAAAACTATTAATTGGCGGCACTCTAGGGTGGAAGCCTTGTTAAAGTAAAATGTATCGGTCCATCGTAAGCTCGGGCACAAATCGAAATAGACAACGCAAGTCCCGCCGTCCTTTGGAAAATAAACATACCACCACCACTATATCCCAAACGGGGTAGTCAGAGGAAAGTCACTGTTGCCGTCATGGTGAACGGAACACTCAGAACCCACTTTTACCAATGGTATTAGAACCCAACGTGGTAGGTAAGCCTTCCGCCGTTATCCGGGTTTATTTGGTTTTGAAATAATGTAATAATGTTATTACTGACTGACGAAACTTGACTGAAAAGCTGTCTGGGGCTCTAAGGCGGCTAAACAATAAGACCAGACAAAAAACAGGAGCAAAAAACTTCACTCGCAAATCATTCACAACAACACAAATACAAAAACAGACCACTTTGACAATAAAATAAGAACAATCAAAAATTAAATTAATAAAAAGGTATAAAAGGGTTTAGTTCAACTATCAGTCACCAACGAATGTAAAAATAAATGTGCCGTTTACAGTGACGAGAATGCTCTATTCCTTATAAAGAGGAATGACACAATATGTAATATTACTTGATTTCGATCCGTTGCCATAAGGTTAAGCACGGACCAAATGAAGCGGTCGAAGGAAGAGGATCGCTCAGCCTTTTGACACGCAAATAATATACACTCGTGTCATTTTTTAGATTTATATCTGTTATTGCAAATACGAGTGATTGGTACTCATCAGCATACAAACTCAATCATGTTTACGTATAATTTCGATTTGTACGTTTTCCACGAGTAGCCAATTTAAATTTACGTTATCGTTCGCGTAAAAAAAAATTTTTGGGATGACACATCACATGACATTACAATGTCAAATACCAATACATTTTTTTACGCGAACGATAATATTTAATTACAGTGGCACTACACACTCGTGATAGACGTACTGATCAAGGTGACTGTGTTTTGACTGATGGCAAAAAATAAAATGTACAATACAAATGACAAAAGTGTCAAAAATGACAAATATTTTGAAACTACTTGCACTCTCGTTTTCATATATCCTCACGATTAGTAGTTAAAAAAATTAACCTTTTATCGTCGTCATAATTACAAATTAATAATTATTAATAATAAAGACTTATCCTAAGTAACGAGGGTGCCACAATTTTTTCTCCCAAGTGTGTTTTAACAGATTGAAGTAGCTTACTCATCATGACCACCTTTATATTTCATTACGTCTAATATTTCTACTACGAAGATCAACTTTATTTACTCTATGAGTTTACCTCATTATTTACTATCTCTAGTTCGTGTAACAACACGAGTATATTATTTTATAAGCTTAACGTTTTTTCTATACTTCATTTCAATATTCATTACAATATTTACCGTGTCTCTTAGGCAAATAAGCAATTACATTTCATTTTATTTCATTTCATTTCATTTTTCATTTTTCATTTCATTTCATTTTTCTTTGCCCACATACAACACACACAAATTGAAATATAACCTAAAGTAAGTCACTTTGGGTAATATTTTTGTAGGCACCTCGTCTATCTTAGTCTGTCCTTCCACGCGATATGTATGATGTTTACATATCATTTATAAACAAAAACGTAAAGGTAACGGAATTATTCATATCCTTCGCGTTGCCTTAACCCGTGGGGAGACACGCATTGGTCTGAAAGACCCAATGTTTGATTTCTATCTTCGTAACTACCTTTTTTTTCATCTTATTAATCCACGCAATGTATTAAAATAATGTTGAATGGTAAAAATATAATGTTTAGTTGTCCCTAGGATCAGGTCGAATTTTCCCAGTTTCTATCTTGTAGAAAATAGTGCATTGTTAAATGCTAAAAATACGAATTCACTTATCTTATAGCTAGTTTCATCTTAATCGAAAGTCAGATATTTGCAAAAATAGTTATTTCGGGTGTTAAAGGCGTATTACATTGATGAAACAACGTTGGCTTACAACGTAAAATACACTGGATAAATTCGCTGGGTCTGTTATCGGCTTCGGTACCTCAGTTGGAAGAGCAGCTACCCGGATTGTAGAAGGTCGCGGGTTTGAATCCCGCTTGAGTCCCCAGGATCAGGTCGAATTTTTCCAGTTTCTATCTTCACTTACAAGATGACATTTAATCGTACGTTTATATATTTAAGTTTAGTAACAGATTGAGTCCTTTGGAAAAACCAGTAGTGTTGCAAAATAGAGAATACATCAATCCCTAAGAAATACGAATACACACCTGCACAAATTAGTATCTATAAATAAGTAAATCACATCATATATTTTTGAGTTAAAATTACTATTTTACGCTATTTCATCGCAAATTTAGCTTAAAACACAAAAAGAACTAACCGTAATTAATGGCCTGATTTAAATTTTCGACTTTGGGTCTCACAGACCTCGTCTCCTCCGCGCTGGTTAAATGAATGAAAAAGGAGGCAAAACCTGACTTTCAAAATATTCATAGCCTGAAAACGAGGCGGTCCGCAGAATAACATGTTAAGATTTCAGTATGTTTTTCTAACGTTGAGGAATACTCGCTCTTTGAAAATGGGGAGTAAGTATTAAAAGTTAAATAAGTAGAAAGTCGTAGTCGATTCTGTTTCGTTTAATAAAAAGGAGAGTAGACTTTATTTTACTTCTTAGGTACCTAAAGCTATGAATACACAAATCAGAACTAAATAAAGATGTCATTACTTACCTCCGCTTTATAACGCTGCATTTAAGTAGGTTACCGTGTGCAGTTGTGCACTATTCAGTCACTGCTATCCCTTAATGTCACTGAACATTGTTTTATTATTAAAACACATTCGTCATATCGCACTTAACCCTACTACATTTTCGTATAACTACTCAATTATTTACAAAGTAGTCGTAGCTAGTTTACAATCGAAGTAAGTTGATCGCGAAGTACGGACGCCGTAGCGCGCTACGAGATCTCGTAGACGACCGACCGCTCGTAGCAACCGCGGCAGACTGGAGTGACTGAATGGTCGGCCCGATGCGACTCTTTCGAATGCTTTCAACGACCATTCCCATTAGTAGGCTTTTTGAGCACTTAAGATTTTCCTTTGGGTCTCGTAATGAAGGTTACACTAGTGGTAAATTAGTAAATACTGTGGTACTGGTGATTTAATTACCAGTTCTTTAATTATTTTTAAGCTTAAAGTCTGCACGTACCACGTGTGAATTAGGGGAGGTCCATTCCGGCTGCAATGCTTAATTTTATATGAAAGTATAATTAGCACATTATAGAACTATCAGAAATTTAAGGGTATTGAATGCCGATTTTCAGAAGTCTTAGTGAAGAGAAAAATTATCCAGTACGATAAGTTGTAGAGTGTACAATGAGTTTCCATCACGTAAACGGCCATCGTTGCGTTCAGATATTTGCAAAAATGCAATTTTCAAAGTTCAAAGTTCTTTTTTGCACTATGTTGTTACATATATGTTAAAACAGTAAACATTAGACACAAACATGACCCTGCAAGGGCACAGCAAATACTTAAAATCTATTTATGAGTTACTAAGTAGGATTAATATCCCATTTTCTTTTATACTAAATACTATTATTTTATATTATCTATACATTAGGCACACTATATACAAACATTTTATTATTATTCATTTATCCATCTAAAAACTCTTGCAATGAATAAAAACATTTTTCACTTCTCGTGCTTTAAAAGTACGCCAATATAGCCCTACGAAGCGGCACTAAAGTGACCACTTTAGTCTAATTTCCTTCATGTGACATAGACAAACTCAAGCAGCCAGTAAATATACTATTATCTGTGGAGTGTGGACCATCTTCATTGCGAAAATGTTGAGAGTTTTAGTTCCATGGTTTGTCCGCAAAGAAGGTGGCGCCATGTGTTTTAAATCTTTTGTGATTTTTATTTTATTAAGTAATATTTATTAAATGGGTTTGACTATTTTTCTCGTTTCTCTTTTTACTAAATTGACTATTTTTCTCGCACTCAAAGTGAAAAGTACAGTTTACACCTCCAGACTAAACGCCAACTTAATATATCCTCGGTTTCATTGAGTCAAACCACCTCTGGTATATTATGGCTTCGTTTAGTCCCTCGATATAAAATATACTATTTCAATGAGGTATTTCTTTAATAATATTTTAAATGTGTTTACTTTGTTCTAAGCCTTTATTTTATTGTGCAGTTTATTGTAAATTTTAACACTCAAAGAGAGTGGGCCACTTCGCAACATTTCCAAATTGCAGGTTTGTGCTAATTTATTTTTTGGGCTTAGGTTCTGAGGGCGTTGATGATATGGAAAGAACTCTAGTAAGTAAAGTAAGTAAAGTAAAGTAAGTGAAAGTAAAAAATATATTTATTCATATAGACTTATAAAAAGTACTCATGCCAAGTCATATACAAAAAAAATGTAGCAAAAATATACTGAATAAAAGTAAACTTACATAAAATAATACCATGATAGTTAATATCATAATTAAATATAATGTGACTCTACCACCGGTTCAGAGGTTGTTTCCGATCGAGAAGACTCCGGCAAGAAACTAAATGGTTACTCTTTTCAATCTTGTTTTAATACACAAAAATTGAATTGACAGAGTAAAGTCATAACAAAAAAGTGTGCAGAGGAGCAGATTATACCTAAGATGACCACAAATTCTTATCATTTAAGAAATCCTCAACACTATAATAACCTCGCTTCATTAACTTAGCTTTAATTTGTGACTTAAACTTGTGAAGAGGCAGTGCAACAAGAGTTTGCGGAATCTTATTAAAATATTCTACACATTGACCAACAAATGATTTCCCTACCTTATGCAGTCTTAGACTGGGAGTTAAGAGCTTATTTTTATTTCTGGTATTAAGTTTATGAACATCACTGTTTTTCTTGAAGAGATGCAAGTTTTTACGGACATTTATAAAAATTCATTATCATAAATAAATTGAGAGTACACAGTTAAAATATCTATCTCTTTGAATACTTCACGAAGCGAGTCGCGTGGTCTAAGGTTGTAAATGGAGCGGATGGCTCTTTTTTGAAGAACAAAGATGGTGTTGAGATCCGCTGCCGAGCCCCACAACTGTAGACCATACGACATAACACTGTGAAAATAACTGAAGTACACTAATCTTGCTGTTGCGATATCAGTCAGGAGCCTTATTTTTCTAACAGCATAAGCTGCCGAACTAAGTCTTCCTGCCAGAGCAGTAATATGTGGACCCCACTGTAACTTGGAATCGAGAGTATCTCTCTCTGGATGTTTTCTTACGAACTCACAAGCGGAATACATACTTGAGGACGGTAGGGTCAATATATTGATATTAAATTCCGTGAAGTATGGTTTGCAACTATCCATGACACATAGACTTTCTAGGATTCGTATGCATCTTTTTTGCAATCGGAATAGTTTAATAACTTTTTTAGTAATAATTTTAGGTTTCATTTTGAATCACTAAAGGCGCTGTGCTGACATCTCATACAAAAACGTCAACGCTGTTAAATACTTAACTACCTTGAGTTTACAGAAAGACCTTGAGTTTAAGACATACGTCTATACTATGAGTTGTGTAATTTCAAAATTACGTGTATCCTTTTTTAAGTTCAACCTTTGGACGTACCTGTTGTAAGTAGTTAAATATGATTTTACCTATCCTTTGTTTTGATTATTGCACAACTATTAAGAAAAAGTATATTCAGTTTTATCTGAGTGCAGAGAGAGAGAGGTTTCCAGGGGGGCTAGCGAAGAACAACACACCACGACTTCGAAATTGCCAGAAAGCGCCAGCGATCGCTTACGTCATTCCCATACATTTGTACTATTTTAAATGTCGAAATCGTCGTGGCGTGTTGCTCTTGGCTAACCCCCGCAGGATTTAAACATACGCATGATGACTAAATCCTTGTAAGTTAACTGACTTTTTTTTTGATTTTTCATATTGTTATAAGACAAATTAAATATCATGTTTCATACGTACCGGTTCACGTGCTACACGTGAAACCAAATGTGTTCATAATTTTACTTAAAGACTGCGTTGTTCTGAAATTTACATGAAATTGCTAACTTTGGTCCATTATTTTAAAGAAAACGTACTTGCTCTTTAATATTTTCGTGCTTAAAAAGAACCAAGGAGTAATTTATAACAATTTATGGTGTTTCGCCTGCGTTTGTTTTGAAAAGTTTTGTATAAGTAAAAATTGTTTGAGCAACAAAGTTCGACTGATGCACTTGCGAAACTCGCCTGCTCAGCTTAAATGATGCCATGACATATTAAAAATTGTTTGAGCAACAAAGTTCGACTGATGCACTTGCGAAACTCGCCTGCTCAGCTTAAATGATGCCATGACATATTAAAAATTGTTTGAGCAACAAAGTTCGACTGATGCACTTGCGAAACTCGCCTGCTCAGCTTAAATGATGCCATGACATATTAAAAAAACGTATATTTTATAAAACATTATTTTGTTTGTAAAACTACCGAAACCATAAACTTGTTAGGTTTTTTATGTTACTTTAATATTTAAAGAAATATATTTATGAGGGCTATGCTTGGTGTTTCGCTACGTGATCGAATCAGGAATGAGGAAATCCGTAGAAGAACGTAAGTGACCGACGTAGCCCAGCGGGTAAGTAAGCTGAAGTGGCAGTGGGCAGGGCACATAGCGCGCAGAACTGATGGCCGTTGGGGCAGGCAAGTTCTGGACTGGAGACCGTTTCAGGGCAGACGCAGCGTGGGACGCGCGCCTGCAAGGTGGACGGACAACCTAATAAAAGTGGCGGCATTCCGGTGGATGCAGATCGCCTGCAACCGGTCACTTTGGAAATCGATGGGAGATGATGAATGATGATGATGATGATTTATAAGAAACTAAATAAACTCTAACTAGACTGATCTATTGACACACATCCGTACTCCGGATATATCCGGATTATAAATTTGATCATTGGTACCTCATCGCAACTTAAGTAGACGTTTTTCGGTGGGAGTTTGTAAAATGTAAACTGTACAGTATCTGATACAGTATACATACGTACGAGTAGGTAAGTATGAATAATTTTCCGTCACATGAATATTTGTTTTAGTGGGGTTCGAACATTTGAGGCCTACAAAATCAAAGGGAGCAATATACACACCATACGACTGTATGGAGTTTAGCTGTCTTTGATTTTAGATGACTCATTTATGACACCTTGATTTGTAGGCAGGGTTACTACCGAGTAGTACCGAGCCAAAAAGCCAGTTAATTTCATCCGTGTTGTTATGAAGGATACTGTTTGACATCACTTGCGCTTTTCGCGACAGTGCATAACCGCCTATTCCGTGCCACTTTTTTTTTTGTTGTACTGTTCCGGAGCGAGTATTTGTGACAATATTTTAATTTAACCACATAGCTACATTATAATAACGTTGCCCGACAATTGTGTATTTTTAAGTTAATAATTAATGTTCTCATGTAAGTGAATTAAATTCTTATGAGAAAATAAAGATCCTTAAACCTCATTGCGTTGCAAATGTATGAGTTTGTGCTGTTACATTTTAAAAGTAGTATTCTATGAAGAGTTCTCTTTGTGAGTTCCATATCGAATGTTCAGTGCAGAAATTGTTTCTGTTTGTTGCTGTCAGAAACAGAACATCATCCGCGTACAACATACAAGAATCTGATAATGCGGAATAAAATGTAATATTGCAGGGCGATTATTTGCTGTGTGATTTTAATTTCATTTTAAGCAGCAATCACTGTTACTTTCCTAAGAACAGTGATTTATTTATTGCATTCTTGACAGTACACTGTGCATGCACCAAAAGGATAAAGCACCACAAGGATAGAGCACCACAAGGATAAAGCACCACAAAGATAAAGCACCACTTATTACCACCTTGAGCATTACAAGGGTATTCAATTAAAGGGGTCATAAATTAGTGTTTTTATAAACTTTATGAACATAAAACACCACACGGTAAAAAAACTTATTTCGACCGTCATACCGATCAAGTCTATGCGTCAAATCAAGCCCCTAAGTTTTACCGATTTTGCTCACCCGTCTATCTCAATCTAAACAACGCTCAATCTGAAGTCACCCTGTATCCGAACTTCCGCAGCCGTCGAATGCTTGTGTTAAATAATATTATACCAAATTAATTAGTCCAGTGCGTGCAAGCCCGCACGAAAACGAACATTTGGAGCAGGCCGCCACCGCGCCGTGCTGGACACGCGATTCTGACATAACGTACTTGTTCAACGGTTTACGGCGAGATTAGGAGATTAGTACATACATTGAACGACGATTGAACTTGCTTTGACTGGTGAAAAGATTATGATGAATGGGTGACTTACAAGCGAGTCCTTTGTTCATTCAGTATTTTTTAACTCTAAACAAAATGTTATTATTCTGTGTTTTACAAATGTTATGCACCATACTCGTACTTAGGCAACACCATACACTTACTACCATTTCATTTTAGAAATGTCCTTCATAGTAACTGTCGCGCGAATAGAAAAACGAAATTGACACGGCATGTCTTCAGTTGGGTTCAATGAGGCGTTTAGAGAAAAAGGGCATCATTTAAAGGTGGACTTTAAGCCTAATTAAGCCGGAGCAAATCTTGTCACAGTTTATCCTATTTTTCTCGATAGAATATTATTCTTTGAGAGCACAAGTTAACTCTTAATCAGGCAGAATAGATCCCACATTATTTTGAATCAAGTGAAAGTTGAAAGTTAATTTTTTTACTTATTTTTTAAATTACCTACTTATTCTGCCCAACACGTGGTGAAAAATAAATTATAAGCATACAATACGATAACTTGTACCCTAAAAGGGGCGTTTTCATGATGAATGTTATTTCAACCATGATATCGTTTGATTTTGTATTCTTTTCACTGAGTCTTAGGCCCGTATTCTGAAACAAAATCTATACTTGAGTATAGATCTGAGTGACGTTTTTGTATGAACTGATGTTTTGAAATCTCTACTCAAGTACAGATCAGTGCTTGAGTACGATTCTAGAATACGGTCCTTAGGTCTCAGGCAAGAGGAGCTGAAAATTTTTTTGATTCACACAAAAAACCTACTTAATTCTAAACTCTACTTAACCTCAACTCATTCAAAAGAAATTTAGTAAAGCTGGTCTGACTAACCTTTTAATTAAAAACCTTTGTATTTCTGATAATAATCTTCATTCCTCGCAGTAATTAAAATTTGATGAACAAAGCACAAAGAAATCCAAGTAAAAGGCATACCTATGACGCAGTAAGTAGAAGTTAATAATTAGGAAACAATTAAGTAAAAGAGTTATCATTTTTTCATAGTAAATACATACCATCACGACTTTATCCCAAACGGGGTAGTCAGAGGCAAGTGACTGTGTCGTCATGGTGAACGAAACACTCAGAAGCCCACTTTTCACCAATGGTATTAGGACCCAACGTGGTAGGTGGTGAGCCTTTTATCATAATACTTTGTTAATAGACGTTATTTATTTTCGACGTTCAAAATTTACACAAAACTGTATTTTGGCAAATCAGTCATTTCAACAGTTCTTTAGAATAACCCGTTGTAAAATTCTTAGTTTTTGCCAGATAAACGTGAAATAAAGCACATTGACCCCACCTGTACCAAAACTTCGTTCCAAATAAAACAGTCGCTTA
The DNA here is from genome assembly GCA_947369235.1 of Udea olivalis. Classification (NCBI taxonomy): domain Eukaryota; kingdom Metazoa; phylum Arthropoda; class Insecta; order Lepidoptera; family Crambidae; genus Udea; species Udea olivalis. Next base: position 14,355,814 of record OX376349.1, on the reverse strand, counting down.
TTTTGTCATACAAACTGTCGCTTTCCTGTCACTTCCTGACCTTGTCCCGGTTTCATAATGCCTTAGGCAAATACGCAACCCAGTACCTAAAAACTAGGCAAAAATGTTTTAACTTTTTAAGATTCCCTTTTTTTAAAGTTTTGATGATTAGATTTTATATTGTTACTGTTTAAGTAGGTGTACCTACTTAAAAATATATTTTCATCATTATTGTTAATTTTTTAAATATTCTTGTTCTTTTCAATTATTTGTTCACACAACAACATGGCAGGCAATTACATATACGTTCAAACAATTAAAAACTTTAAAGATATAGGGTCAAAACAAGCAATTTCTAATTTGTTCCTCTAAATTAATAAATTTTAAGTTACGCGGACCTATGAATAGCTCATAGTAAAGTGTGAAAAGTAAAACAAAAGAAAACATTGATGAAAAACCATTGCCTAACCACGTAAAAATACACTTCACCAGGCCCGTTAACGGTACCATGAGCTTAGTTGGAAGAGCAGCCGCCTGTATCGCGAAAGGTTGCGGGTTTAAAGCCGGAGCTCGACCGCGAAATGAGCCCGCTTAACATGTAACGATATTTTCATAGTTAAGGCTTGACCGTGAAAGAGACCTCGCTCGACTTCGCGGTCGAGCTCCGGCTTAAGGCCCGCTCAACACCTAGGCTAGGTCTAAGTTCATTTTACCTGGTTTTCTTATCTTTATCTATAAATCTATACAAATATTATAAAGAGGAAAGATTTGATTGTTTGTTTGTTTGTATTGAATAGGCTCCGAAACTACTGATCCGGATCCAGGAGTGTTAGAGGCTATATTTCATCGTGATTGAACAAAAAACAGTCAAAAATAATAATTTAAGTAAATCAAGTCGGAGAAAAGCGGGTGACATGTGATAATGAACACCGGCTGTCAAACATTTGACAGAACTAAGTCTGTTGGGGCAGCTCATATTGTATAAAAACGCAATATTATAAATGTAGAATATTCTACCGCACATCTTTGTCCGTTCCCAGCTCTCTCGACAAACGTCTGCATTTGCCGTGTCCTCTTATATTGTTGGGATGCGACTTCGAGATGTTAGTACTCGACTTAAAAGCTAGTAGGTACTTGAGACAGCTTGTGAGATACAAACCAGTACCTGTCGTAATGCATGTGATGTTCCTTTTTCGTTTGCACACATTTCCTGGAACACCTACTTTCTTGGCTCTCTAATAAAGGTTGGTAATGCAGCCACAGGACTTTGTGTTGTTACGTGGGCTACTCCGTAAGTTTTGCGACTAGGCTCCGTAGTTTTGGAAAACACGGTAATTTGTCAGTGAAATTGGCTTTATTGTTTTCCAAAATATTCTCTGTGATGATCAATACACGTTTACATTCGTTCAAACCATTTATTAAAGCATCCATACCACTCCTTATGAGGCACCTCCAAAACATGTGTTCTAAACGCATCAACCGCTTCTTCTGGCGTCGAAATCGTTGTATATTTTATATTTGATGTTCGGGAACAAAAAGAAGTAATTGGGTGCCAAATCAGGACTGTACGGTGGCCATTAATTATTTTTTTTCACTGGTCAAATAGGCGGTTGTTTGAGCCGATGTGTGAGAGCTCGCATTGTCATGGTGAAGAACGATTCGCCATCTTGAATTATTTTTCCTTATTTCGTCGATGACTTCTGGCAAACAAAGGGTTGTGTACCACTCAGAATTAACCGTTCTACATTTCTCTAAGGGCACTGTTGCCACGTGAACCACCACCACCAAACAACTTTTGTTGGGTTAGGTTCACTTTGAAAGACCCACACAGTCGACTGCTGTTTAGTTTCCGGCTCATATGCATAGATCCATGACTCATCACCTGTGTAAAGGTTATATACAGCAGATGACGCCCCTCGGTCGAATTTTTTCAGCATTTCGTTGCACCAATTTACACAAATTTCTGAGCAATCGACAAATTATGCTGAATCCAACGTGAACAAATATTTTTTACGGATAAATTTTCAGGCAATATTGTTTTTATGCAATTCATACCAACACCCAGAGATGCCTGAATCTCACGATATGTCACATGTCGATCTTTTACTATCAATTCATCAATGCAAACAGCATCAATGTTTTCTGGCACAACAGCTGATTTTGGACGACCTTCGCGAGGTTCATCAGAAAGTGAAATACGACCATGATTAAATTCATTAAACCAGCGACAAATAGTGGCCTTGTTTGGTGCTTTATTTCCAAAAGTAGAAGCAAGTTAATCAATGCACTCTTGTCTCGATAATCCATGACGAAAGTCGTAAAAAATCATCGCACGAAAGTGTTCTCGGGTTAATTCCATTTTTTCGCTGAGACACAGTTTAAGTCACTCTAAACAATTAAGCAGCCTCCGTACAACAAAACCATTTTTGTAAAAAAAACTTACCAACTGTCAAACTTTTTGGCGGTAAAGTTAGATTTTACCTAGAAATGCCAGTGTTGCCAAGTCGCAAAACTTACGGAGCAGCCTATGTATCAAACCTCCTTGTACTCCTGAGTACTCCCCCTTTGATTACCTATTTTGTTTTGATAAAAACATAATAATATTTAAAAACATGTTTGAGAGTTTGAGAAATAATAAAAGCGGAAAAAACTAAAGAGCTACAAACCGTTAAACTAAAATGATGGTGTAATAATTACATTTAGTCAACATAATTATTGTTTTTATTATGTTAAAAGCCATTGCCTTTCATTCTCATGTTAAAGGTTGCAGAATTATCTGAGATGCTACATGAATATGATTAATTTATGGGTGCATATAGGTTAAAGATAACCTATTTATTATTAATCTATACAGAAAGAGAAAAACATTATATTTCTTTGCTACAACTTATCATGACTTTGTTACAAAACCTGTATTCTTCAAAGCTTTTTTTTGTGTGTTAACAAAGACACGGTGTTTGAGTAACTTTAAGACATATTTCTGTACGAAACAAGGCTGGACACGCTGGTGGTGTCAGATGGAAAGCAGTGAAACTGCAGTAGTAGTAATTCAACAAAACCTTGCCACCTTGTTACCTGTTTAGTTCTTAGTACTCAGCTGATGTCTGCATTACTCGTAGTCTTATGCTCTTAAGTTGTTGGGAGGCATCTTAGTTATGTAAACACCACTTGCAAGCTACTTTGAGTACACCAAGTAGAATTGTGGAGAATCAAAACATTCAATTAATCGTTTGTCAATCGCAATAATGTCGTTTCGGAAGCCTTTTGACAGATGTAACACTATAGCACAAACTAAGCATCGTGAGGCGCGCGGCGCTATGACAGATAGCAAGCTCAGAACAAACGCCATTTTTGAACACGCACACAGACACAGGCGTTTACAGGCGATACAAAATCAAAATCCTTGTCAAATCATTGAGATATTATTTGTACGTCAGATACACTATAGTTCAATGGTCAAAAATGGTTCGCGCAGATATTTCTGTTGCAGGTATTTGGCTGTATGAACTACACGAAATTATGATTCCACGTTTTTTACGTTAACAAGTAATGTTGGAAGGTAAGTAAAACTCAGATAACTTTTGCAAGTAAGTAGGTACTAGGTATGTAGTAGGTAGGTGAAACATTCAATTTCGTAACACATTCAAACCTAGTAGTAATGGGCTTTTACTTTTTCCGTTAGTAACTTATCTTATTATGCATTGGTAAAACTCCAGTATTTTAGGTATATTCTTTTGCCGGGGCACGCTGAAGTGCCACCGCCGTCGGCGCCGATAGCCTCGACAGGTAACCGGCGCGCCGCGACCGAAGCGTCGGTGGCTCATGGTGTGACCTACTTAACTGCCTACTAGGTATGAGGACTGTTTGATCAAGCCCATTAGGCTAGCAGGTTGCACTGGGATTCCGGTTCAATTAGCGGACGCCTTCTGAAGGTGAATGACTTGTTGTAATATAATATTTTTATACGTATTCACCCATCTTGACTCTTTTTAATCTAACTTGGCCCCTTTTCACATTTTCGCTTTTGTCGAAGTTGGTGCAATTTTTCACTTTCTATATTTTATTTCTGATGGGGCGGTTCTGTCAAATCGCCCCATCTGGCGAATATATTAGCAACCCTAGGCGATTAGGCAAGTTTGGAGAAAAAGGCGAGAGCGGTCTTTCCGTAAACTCTTTAATTTGTGGTACACGCTTGTTAAAAAAAACAGACTATAGTAGTAGTATCAATCGCACGTTAGTGACCTTCTCAAAACTCTTTTTGAACCACTTCATGCAATATATACCTTCATTCGAAAACCTGAGCTAATTCGTTTCACAAACAAACTTTGTTGAATTTTTTTTATATAGTTGCAACACATAAAAAACATTACCCTCAATAAATAACAGAATTAAACCCCTAGGAAATAAAGCATCTATTATCTTTGTATACCAATATCGTTGATATTCTATTGAGCTAGTCAGAATATAGAACGAAGGTTGGCATTTTCAAGGACATCTATTAGAGTCTAATCTAGAACGTCTTTGTTCTTTACCTACCTACATATTAACGTGTCACGTACTCATTCATTAGCAAAGTTCATTTTGTATATAATTTGCTTAGTACGTCACACGACTACTACGAACCGAATATAAAAAGAGGCCACAAAATAACTATAAAAAATGCGGCTTTATGTCTCCTTAGCTAAGTCACAGTTAAGTGTTTTAATCTTAAAAGTTTTTTTTTTTTTTAAATCACATTTTAGTGCCTACACAAAATTGAATAATACGTTATAATTTGTCAATAATTTGGACAGCAAAAGTACACTTTAGCTTAACTACAGAAAGATATTTTTTCCAGCAGACCATTCTGACAAGATAATTTAAGAGAGAAACGAACTTATTATTAATTTAGTAATAGAAATGCTCTCTGCTCTCCAAATAATAATAGTCGACAGTACCGGCTTGCAGGGCTTCAGCTTCCTCAAAACCACATGACATTCATACATATTTACACAAGTGTTTCACTTTATTGGATAGCAAACAACAGCATTTAAGCGCCGGCACACACGATGCCTTTGAATGCATGTTACCTGTCTATACTAGTCGTGTAGGTACTGCAACCGAATGAGCAACAAGCTTGGAAATGAATTGCGTTACACATTTTGGTTATGAAGAACATTATGTTTAAAACGGGTAGTCACAAGCTAGGCGGATTGATTAAACTTAAAATTGCAGCGGTCAGTTATATAGGATGCACCCGGTTATTAGGGCTCGAATCAAAAACCTGTCAGAAGGCCCGAATTACCTGGTGTAATCTTTACGGATTGGCAGGTAAGTTAAAGTTTCAAGAAACGGGATATTTCTTTCGAAGGAGAAAAAATTAATTTTGGTTGATCTGTTTTGGAATATTATAAAAATATTTCAATTTTCCCTTCGCGTCGTTTTGTACTTCCTTACCCGTACTCCGTCTATATGCCTACCGAAAGATACGCCTACCGGAAGATACTCCTATTTAAGAACGCTTAATTGGGTGCCTCCCTACTGTACCTATGTTTGATTCTCTCGATGTTTTGTTTGTGAATTGAAGGTTATTACATCTTATCTCTTAACAACGGTCGTCCATGCTCGTCGTAGCATGCTGCAACGTGAACACGTTGCAGCATGCCAGTTCACCAAAAATTATATATATTTCAGAATTCTCTGCCTCAATTACAAATTAGTTGTTTACTATTTACTGCCATTTCAACTCACCCACTGAGCTACGGTTACTTCAAACTACTAATATCTACGCCTAATATAATAGGGGTGTCGACTGCGACTTAAGACGTATGTACCATGTTTAAACCCTGGAGAAAAGGTACGACTAAGTATTTTTAAAACAGGCATTGGTTCGGAACGAGCGTCGCTAAGCGCGAAGTTTCCCTAGGGATGTGGGCACACCGGACGGGACAGGTTACGGTGAAATGTGCTCGTGCTACTTGTGCTTGTTCAAGCACACGTTTATTATGAAACTTTGCTAAATAGTCGTTATTTTATTCTGTGGTCGTGGTCTCGTGCAATTTGGTTTTTGAGATGCTTCCTTCGTGGCGCTATAAGTGTAATGAGGCAGGAGTGCTAATGTTTTTCAATGAGCTGTATTGATTGGAGATCATCAAAAGCGATAAGTTAACTACTCGTCTGTAAATGCACTGGTCGACGGTACCTAAATTGTATTGTTGTTCTGTCTTGTCTAACACATACGACAGACTAGGAGATAAGGTCACATGATCGGCAACAGTAACTGATTTTTTCTAAGTAGGTTTACGAAGTCGTGGCCGGTAAGATCAAAAGCGCCGAGTTAAACTTATAAAAGAAAAATTGCTAAAAAATAGAATAATCGTTTAATCCGCTTTATTTCTTGAACAGGTTTCCATCACATTGCTTTTCGTGTCTAGAATTCGGACAAGATACTAAGCAACTTTTAAATAATTGATTATGAATTAAAAGTAAGTATCCATATTCGCAGGTGCTATTCAAAGTTATAAAGGCTTTCAAGAGATGCAGTGCAGGTACGGGCTTATTTTATAAAATAAATATTCGCTTGAGTTTACGTAAAACAAATTACCTACTTGCTACTATTCACTTTGTATATGGCTACAAAGATTTTGGTTCTGGCCAGATTTGAACTTGGTACCACACGATCCGTGATCCGAGTTGGGGTGATTAACCGCTAGGTCACGACGCTCTATCTATAATAATAATAAATAATAAATATCTGGGACAATTCACACCAAGATCATCTGACCCCAAACTAAGCAGAGCTTGTAATATGGGCGTCAGAGACTGATAAACATACTTAAATATTTCTAAATACATACTTAAATAGATAATAACACCCAGACGCACAACAAATATAAATGTTCGTCACACAAATATTTGTCATGGGTGGGGATCGAACCCACGACCTCCGGCGCTAAAGGCAGGATCGCTGCCATTGCGCCAACAGGCCAGTCAATACTATATCTATACTATCATGTTATATCAAATTACAGGTTGTTATAATGTGCAATACAGAATATTAATTTAATCTGTTCTTGCTCCTGATGTCGCTGTGGAACAAATTAGTTGACCTGCTTTTTATGGAGTTAATTAACCATGAAGTTTAGATTGACTAGATAACAAGTTACGGCTTCCTTGCTTCTAAGCTTAGGTTCAATCTGATATTTTTATAGCTGTAGGAGATATTAATAAAACAACGAAGGTCGCTTGCCATAAGCATGCCACACCTTCCATTTACAAAGAATGTTTGTATTTTAAACAGAATTTGTATAAATAAGGAAGTCGAGGGGTCTGTGGCAACTTCGTCGTCAATTAAAGATTATGTTTTTTTTTCAAACCGATTAATAAAATAAATGTATGCCCAAATCATGCTTGGTTTAATTAGTTAAGGCAACATAGCCCATAAAATGTCTATGATACCAACTTAACTTTTCCCTAGTAATGTTAATGGTGTGCTAAATAATCTAACCCAAAAACTAGTGCTACTGCTACATTAACAGAAAAAAATACAAAATTGTTAATTAAATATAGGTAAATTTTTCAATTTTAAGTGTATTATCGTAGACTACTTAGTTTAGGGCATGATGGGACTGACATAACCTGTGGTTAAAAGTCCCAAAAATTTAATAAGAATAAAAAAAAAAACAACCGTCATTAGAAAGCATTGCTTAAACACGCCCTCGGGCCTTATTACAATCTCTTAAATCCAGTCAAGTTCATCCTCTAAGTGTAAACAGAGCGTAACGAGCAATTTTAACAGGACATATCCAGCCCAGAAGATGCATTATAGTTTGTCCAATTTAGGATAATGATTTTGACAGTTCACGCCTATGAAGTAGTGCATTTTTTGGTTAAGTGTACTACAGATAAAATAGCACTTTATTGGCGGGTACCGCCCACTTAGATAAGTGCCTTGCAAACGAATAGCAATAGAAAATATAAAATCGGTTGTGAAATAAAATTAATCTAACATTTAAATGTGAGATTAAGGGTGGCTCGCACAACATTATACTTCAATACAGTATAATTTTGATTTGTATTAAAGTTATTTACAATTATCCATCATGCGATTATTCTTACAAAAACATTGATTTAATTTAATAAAGATTTTGAACTTAAATATTATTCGATGTTTCTAGAGTTTGGCAACACTACGGCCAGTCATGAAAGTCAAAGTGAAAGTGATTTACAAATGCTAATACTTGCCTACCTTATTTACGTCACTATTATATATTTATTTATTGAATTATCTCTTAAAATAACCCAATAAAATATTGGAACATTCCTCAAGTTATTACTCGAATTTCTTCACTATCCAATTCATACGCCTGTGGAATTCTTTGCCTTTGCCTATCCAGCAATCTCAATCCCTTCATATATTTAAATCCCGTGTCAAAGCGTATTTCCTGTCACTGACCTTCTGCTCCTCATGGTTATTTTGGTGTCTACTGTGCTGCGACGTCCTTGCCGTAATAAATCTTTGTATGTGTGGATGGTAGATGTATGTTTATTGTATTATGTATGCATTTTGTTGGTTTGTATAATACAGCTATATACATTTATTATGTATGTATTTGTAGGTATATAATCTTGATTGATTGAAGTATTAATATATATATATTTTTTTTTTGTTTTTCTCATAGATTTATTTTCACTCCACACAAAGCTCAAGCTTTAAAAAGTTCCTCTACCCAAAAGTTGCCTGGAGGAAATCGCTCTCTAGCGATAAGGCCGCCTAAATTGTACAAATTGCTTGTTTTATGTAATACAACTGTTGTTATTCCTATTTTGTGCAATAAAGTATATCTATATATCTATGTAATATTATTTTCTTTGTTTATCTTCATAAACTAACGATTTCAAGTTCTATGAAATAATAAATCGATAATCGAATAGATTCACTAACGATTATGAACTACCCATCCCTATTGAAAGCTGTCAAAACTATCATCCTAAATTGGACAAACTATAGTGCCAGGTTATTGCTAACTGGCTGGATATGAAAGATCATATTACGAAATTGCTCGCTACGCTCAGTTTAGCAAATGAACTTGACAAGCTATAAGGAATTGTAATAAGGCCTTTGGCTAAAGTTAAATGAATTATAAACGGAGTGTACTCGCGTGAGTGGGATTAGCTAGAAATAATTACAGCGTAGTGAGCTTGAGGTTTGGGTTATTTGCAACACTGCAGACCCACAGTGCGGTTCCGTATCCATTAGTGCAGCACCAAAGCAGTGCAACACAATCTGTATTCCGAATCTGTATTTGGTTTCCTAAAGCCTACACGAAGATAACAGTTATCTGATACATTTCTATTTAGAGACTGGCCTTCGATTTAGAGTAGTAGATAAGAAAAAGGAGAAACCAAAGCAAATGGAAATACATAACACAGGTATTCAGAATGATTTATTGCTCATTTCATGAAGTTTTAAGGTGTTATTTAGAATCAATATCTTTGAAAAACCCAGAACCCAGTTTGGGAAATATAAAATAGGTTTTTACCATGTTCCTTGTTGTTTTCGAGTTTTCGATATTTCGGCACCCTTGCGAGTGCCATAACCACAGAGCAACTAAAGATCTTGCGGGTACTGAACATCGGAAACTCGAAAACAACTAAGTACACAGTAAAATCCAAGTGATCATGGAAGTTTAAAACAATATATAGAAAGGTCTTGCCTTAAAAAAAACAAAATTGCAATAGCCCCTTAGGCTATTACGGGGTGCTACGGGCTGAATAGAGGTTGCTGAAAATTCTATTTTTTTATTACTACAAATACACACATTTTTGGATATACAGTCACACATCTGAGGGAACATATTTTCATACGCACAAGTAGGAACAACCGCTAATTTGAATTTTTAGGAACGATGGTAAAGTCCTATTGATACAATCACCTACCGTTTAATTTTTCAGTTGTTTCATCTTTCGGGAGTGGCGACTCCATTGCATAAGCCTCTAAACTATCATAAAATCCTCTCTTGTCGGATCCTCTCGCTCTAGGCCGCTAACCTAGAACGCAGATTATCTTTACGCGTACCGTCCTATATATTATTTAGCTACAAACGATCCCCTAGGCGCGAAGAGGCACGCCGGGAGTAGGATCCTGCGTTTCACCAGAGGATTAATTTTAAACTTTAATGCGGGTACGGTGTTCTAGGCGAGTGACACGTTTTGGTCAAAAGGGTGTAAATTTGAATAAAACGGGCACATCAGCCGCGTTTTAAACCATTAAAACATTTGAAATTTTAATTTTCTAGCATGTTAACTGACCTGTTACGTAGAGATCATTTTCTATTGCCCACAGCTATAGTTAGACCTCTCAATTATACATTACCGAATGAGCCGAATTGGTTCATTGAAATCATCATCAGACCACGAGTATATGTCTCATGCTGAAGGTTTTCCTAATTCTGTGGCTAAACACATCCACTTCCTACCTACTCGCAAGTCATCGCTCCAATGTTATAGATTTGTAATACTGATAAACGTTAAAATTTTGTCTGTTTTTTTTTTCTCTAACTGATGCCGGCGACTCCATCCACTTGGACTTGGCTTTCATAACGAAACTGTACGAAGTCTCATTTAAATACATCGGTGGTTTTCGCGTGAACTGGAACCACTTTCATAATTTAGAAGAGATTTTATCTGCATCAGCCTGTACAAGACTCATAAGTGTTTTAAAGAAAACGGACTTCCAGTAGCAAAATACATTAAATTGAATTAACTAATTAAAAAACTAAATTAACCAAAATGCTAAACTCACCAAAAAAAATTCAAAAACAGCTATCGAGCCTAAAGAAACTACGTTTTAAACCTCGTTAACTTAACTGAGATTTTATACTGTAAACTCGCGTGTTACATTCTAGTTTTGGCGCACAAAATAATTATGTAAATCGGTGTACGTGATTAAGTTTTCCTAATTTCATACCTACAACACTGTAAAAGATAATGTAACTTGATTAATTTTAAATGCATAATTATATTACTATGACTATGTTATATTCGTATACAATAGTCGTGTTTTCGACTTACAGTGAAAATATGATAATCGTTTCTATCTCATAATTTGCCCCTAGTTTTAAAAAACAATGCAAGACACCTAGTCTTGAAGAACAGATCCAGATCTATTTAATCTAATTCAGACCTGTTCAGAATGCGAATGATAATGATTCACAAATCTACGTACAGAAGAGTAGTTCCTACGGTTCATCACAGTTCATTATACTTATTATTAATGAAATGGCAAGAGAACTATTCTAAATCCTACTTAAGCCTAAAATTCTCAGGCAAACGGGCTGTTAGAAACATTAAAGATGAATTTTAAAAAATGTGGAGCTATTTTTGCGTAAAAGGTCTGACAAACCGCAGGTACACGAATGCCTTTTTACATTTCCGCAGAGCCGACGTTATTTCGGGCAGAGTAGTCAACAATGTGTTATTTTTTTAACGCCTTTGACACATAATTTCGACGTGTTCTCGTCGAAACGGGGGCATAGGCTACATATTTCGCGTGACTTGTTTGCTTCACTGGGTCGTGAAGCGCAGAGGTGTTTAATGTGCTTCGTTCGTGGATGCTGCACCCCCATACTCCGTTTTATGAATACTGCACGAAGCCTCGCTACTAAATTGAAATACTACTTGTACTTGGGTCCTGCATTTCTGCGTTGCTGCCTTGTTCCGACTAGTTTCTCAGTAACACCTCAAACAACCTCGTATTTCGCAAGCCGGAACTGGACCTGACACCAGATTTATTGCGTAAGTACCTAAAGCTTAACCTGCACCAAAGCACTTGATATAGTTTATAAAAAAGGAGTTTTCTTGTCTGCAGTATATGAGTCACGAAAGAAAATCTTCACAAAAGACAAAATATAGTTATGTATGTGTTGTTAATGACCCGTTTGTGGTTACAACCGCCGATAAAATAGCAATAAGTATCCAGGATCTGGACAATGTATCTTATTTTTTTTATCATATTGTAATTACCAGCATATTTTAAATAAAAGAACTCCTTGAGATCTTTTAGGCACCAGCCACAAGTGCCACCGCTGGGCAATATGAAACAGGGCAATATTTGCGGAACATGCCCATCACAGCAGCCGCGCATTGCAGGCGGGGTCGGATATACCACCGCGAGTTGGTAACCGTTTGTTGGGTACACACGGATCCGTAAATTCCTTCGTCAGCTTTTAGAGATTTTATTTTACATAATTATGAAAACAAGTATTGTAAAATGTTAAAATCAAATGAATAATAAAGAAATGGGGTTTGTACGTACAAGCTTAGTACGTAGAAATTAGAGTAAAAATTATTTTCAGATAATGTGGTATTTAAATAATTTTATGCTATTTCTTGAGAAGATTGATACGTCAGTTCATATGGAAGCTCGCCTTCCTACCTTCCTAAAAACTAACGAGCCCAAAACACACTGGAAGAACTCTCAAATATTTGGCAGTTGCTTAAACAACTATTAAAATAATTTTTCTTCAGGAGTCGCGTGTCCAAAACCGGTTCAAAAACCGGTTCAAAAACTCTAAAAAACTATCAACAACTAAAAAATAACTTTAACATTGTATGTATGTGTTAGTACACGTTGCTATGGTCGACAGTTTGACGGGCTAACCGGCTAATTATGCCGATCGGGTAAATTACGTTGTATGTATTGCATGCAAGCACACCCAGCGTGATTTACTCATTAACTGACCCAATATATAATATAACCTTGAAAAAAACTAGAAATAAGATTTTCAAGCTAGTTTAGCTTCGGAGGTAATTCATTTTGGAGAAAGGGTCTCTTGTATGTCTACCGTGAGTTTACGTTACGTAAACGGCGATCGTAGCGTTCAGAAATTTGTATGCCATTTTAGTTCCATTTTGAAGGCGCTGTACCGAAATTCCATACAAAAACGTCAACGCGGTTTTCGCGGGCTCTTGCGACTGTCATTGGTTTAAACTCATGGCAGACATACTGGCCTAAATAGTTCAGGAATCCCTGCTCTAGCTGATGTGCCGTAGCGTGCCAGTGCGAGACGCACTCCCGTATGCGTCGGTTGTAAGTGTTGATAGTTGGACGGGCGAGTCGGCTAACTGGCACAATATCCGGGTCGCCACGTGACGCGCCGGCTGCTGGTGTCGATTACTGGACCGTTGCCACCAAGTGTCTACTTGGGCTGTAGCAGTACATACCGTGCCGGGTTACCGAGAGTCTAGATAGCAATGTTAAACGTCAGGAATTATTGAATTCGAGTTAGTTCAAGCATTTGATTTAGGATGAACGAGACATAGTTATGAGGGGAAGCTGCAATATGTGAAGTTTAACACATAACTGAACTACAAATATTCGTTTTGATAATGGGCTTGTATGAATTAGAAAAATTGAAACGTAGGCATTTGGTTGATTTTTACCTAGGTAAAGAACGGGAAACACATGCATTTAATTTATATTCGAATGAAAGTAAGTGATGAGATTTTTATAGTGCAATTTTCAGTTTTAATATTTGGGTGTAGCATGTAGGTATGGAACCTACACTTTTCTATAGTTAAGCACTTTTTTTAATTGCTAAATATTAAGAAAATGGAAGGTACTCGTAATGTAAAGTGGAAATGGTTTTAGGGTATTTTAGTGATGAATTTATTCTCACATCAAATGAAAAATGCATTTATAACTTAGAAGAAAAAAGGTGTTAGTTAAGTAAATATACAAATTAAAACTAAGAAAAAAACTTAAGTTAATGATCTTTCTAAGGAAAATAGAAAGCAATGAAAATCTGCCAATAGCCCGTCCATATTCATTTCACTAGCTGAAACTTAACTTTAACATATCGACTATTTAGTTTTTAGAGTTAGTGCGATTATTCACAAGCCAATACCTAGAGTAAATGTCGTTTAATCGAAACCAACAAGACGCCTACATGGGATCATACATAATATGCAACGTTGATAAAACTAAGTATTTCACTTCATAAACTTTTTTCAATTGAGCTTATTTGTCAATTAAGTTAACTTACATGGAAAGCTAAGATCGACCTTAGCGAGTTTTCAATAAAAGTCAAACTAAGTCATTCATAACTGACCAATATACCATCCGAATGGTAGTACTCCGTACGATAATTAGGTTGCGTTTCCACCAGAGATGTGCGAGGATGCGTTGCGAGGAATGTGTTTGTTAAGAACCAATAGAATCGCGAAGCTAGTTGAATGAAACAATTCTATTGGTTCTTAACACACACATTCCTCGCAACGCATCCTCGCACATCTCTGGTGGAAACGCACCCTTAACCATGATGTCATTTTCAGCTACGAAGCCTGTTAGGGGGCGTCCATAAATTACGTGAGGTGTTTTTTTTGATTTTCTGTCCCTCCCTCCCCTCCTGATGAGATGTCGTGAGATTTTATTCAACCCCCTCCCCCATCCCCCAATCTCACGTGAGATTTTTCAAAATGTGGTTTTCTTACGTAAACGCGTTGGATTGTTATCGTAAAAAGAAAAAAATACTTTGCTGCGCTTGCCGCGAAATCAAAGAACGGGCTACACTGTACCTTAAATTCAGATTAAATTGAGCTAGGTATTTGGTATAAAACAAATATTATGGTGGTTTGACAGTCAGTAGATGTATAACGTCGAAGTATGAATGAAAATATTTTCTTTCGAACTAATAAGTGAATGATACAAATACAAATACAAATAAACTTTATTGTGAATCACAGGTATAACAATAATGTTCAGATCATACATATTTAAGAGTCTCACTGTGTTCCGCCTCACAGGCATACAATAGTAACAATTTTAATCCGAATGTCAGAATTTAGTACAAAGTAGTCAATTAAAAATAATAATAATAAAGTAATTAGATAGGTATGTCAAGAAGTAAATAGAACACATTTAAATTAAGTTAATTCAAACAAATTGTCAACAAATCGGACTACAATCTGTATCGTAGCAAGCTGCCGTCGCACAAATATTCAGTGATAGCGTAATAGCACTTTAGAATGAGAAGATCATGGAGTTCCGTTTTAAATATGGTTAAATCAATAATATTGCGAATACAGTCTGGAAGTTCATTATAAATACTATATATAGTAATCGTATTACGATATAAGCTTAAGATTAAATCTTAAGCATGTACAATCTGGATTAAATGAACCAAAATAGTATTTTTTTTTTTGTTTCAATCAGAAAAAAAATTGCGTGATATTTGTCGAGACCCCCCTACTCTCCAACGTAAGATTAGATGAGATTTGACTTGACCCCCTCCCCCCCTTAAACATCTCACGTAATTTATGGAGGCCGCCTTACGAAGTTTACGGTCACAGCAGAAAACATTGCCCAGCGATTTCGGTACCAGATTCAGTTACAAGCTAATGTACAATAACCATTCCGTGAAGACACCGACCATGTAACAGTCGTACATCACCTCGCACCTGTCTCGAGGAATCGTTTATTCGCCGCTCTATGAATATAAACCGCCTTTTGGTGCAAATTTCGACTGTATCGCGTTTGCATATTACAGTGCTTCATGGATATTACTGCTGTAAGATGGAAATGGATAATCTTTTTCGTGCACAAAATGTCTTGATTCAATGATTTCAAAAGTAGACTGTCTGTCCTAATTTTCTTTGGTAAACAGTTATAAATTTTAGTTGCCATGCCGAAGATACTGTTGCTGCAGAGTTTTGTTTTGTTCCTGATCATTTGTCTATCAGTTATAAAATCACATCTTCTAGCGCTTAAGACAAGTGGAAACAGGTCAGGGTGTCGACTTACATAGAGTGCAACTTCAAAAATGTACAGTGAGGGTATTGTCGACAACTTAAGTTTCTTAAAAGATGGCCTGCAACTTACTCTACTTTTTATGTTGCAAATGGCACCCTGATGCATCTCTTTTGAACTATTAATAGGCGTCCAATATTAACAGCATTTCCCCAGAAAATAATATCGTATCTCAGCCTAGAACCAACATAGCCATGATACGCCTCAATCACTGCTCCTCGGTTTACTATCTTGCTTAGCTGTCGTAATGCGTAAGAGAATTGCAGTAATTTGGCGTGTACAAGTTCAATTTGAGATTGCCATTTCATGTCATTGTCAATATGTAGTCCTAAAAATTTTACAGATTTTTTATTCTCTATATTATCAACTCCTTGAAATGTCAGTTTTTGTTGCTTCATGTGATTGTCTTTGTCTAAATTTCATTAAATTTGTTTTTTAGACTTACCATAAATAACAGTTTAAACTTTCTTACTGCATTAAGCACTGGTGCAGGGTTTTTCATTTAACAATTTGAAGGGGTTAAAAGCATAATTTAAAACGTAACTATTCATACTTAAAACATAATATTTATAGGTTGGGGAAAAAGTTTCATCGCATTTTTTAAGAAAATTAAAATCTTTTTTTAATATAGTTTATTTACATTTACCTAAAGTATGTAGATGCCATTTTGTTTGATTATTTTTTGCCATCTTGTAGGTATGGACATGATCCCATTGCTATAGGGATTTTGAGGCATCTGATCAAAATACCGCGACAAGTGGTTTTGGCAGTCCTCTCGTGATGTTAACCTGACACTGCCTAAAGAATTCTGAAGAGACCGAAACAGTTGGAAATCTGCAGGTGCAAGGTCAGGACTAAACGGCGGATGCATTAACACCTCCCAGCCAAACTCTTAATTTTTGCTGAGTGGCTAAAGATGTGTAAGGTCTAGCGTTAGCGGGTCTAGGTCTAGCGTATGATGAAAAACCACACCCTTTCCTGTTTATTAATTCCGGCCGCTTTCTCTCAACTTCTTGCTTTAATCTCATCAGTTGTTCGCAGTAGAGTTCAGAATCGATGGTCCTGCCTGGTGGTAGCAGCTCATAATGAATAATGCCCTTCCAATCCCACCACACACACAGCATCACCTTTGTTGCGATTTAACCCGGGTTTCGCCACAGTCTGTGAAGCCTGAGTGGCCTTTGACCACGACTTTTTTCGCACGTTCTTGTCGTACGTGATCCACTTTTCATCACCAGTTATCAGCTTCTTCAAAAATGGTTCGTTTTCATTACGTGGTAATAAAAAATCACGCATTTGTACACGGTTCATTAGGTTTCTTTCAGTGAGCTCGAAAGGTACCCAAATTTCGAGCTTTTTTGTGTACCCAGTTTTTTCAAATGCGCCAAAACTGTTTTGTGGTCAATTCCCAGTTCTTTAGCTACGTCGTAACTACTGATATGCCGATCTTGCTCCACTTTTTTAAAATGGCATCCATTTTATCCGTAATAGGGCAACCACAGCGACGTGCATCTTTGACATCAAAATTTCCGGGTTGAAAACGCTTAAACCAAATTTGTGCTACTCTCACAGACACTGCACTAGGTCCATAAACAACTTACTTTTTTTCGCAGCTTGCGTTGCATTTTTACCTTTTTGTAGTAAAATGTTAAAATGTATCGAATTTCTTCATTAGATTCATTCATCTTGACAGTAAGAAAGACAAATGAAAATCACACATTCTCCTAATTTGAAATTGGAATTATCTTCTTTGAAATTTAAACTTTTAATGATACTATACAAATAGTATAGCGAAAGAGATTTTATTACAAGTACATACATACTATATGCGAAAAGACTTTTTACCCAACCTAATACAATTTGCATTCACATGCCATTCATGTTTATTTATTTGTAAGTGTAATTTAATTATAGCCCATAGATTAGACGAAACAGCGCACGGGCAAAAAGCACCAGCCCACGCTTCATATTGTATACTAAAATTAATACGAGTTCACTACCTTATCCTCCTGCTGGTCTGTTTTTTTTATAAAAACTCAAAAAATCAAGATATCACACAAGGAGACGTATAAACACATCTGAAGTTTAAATATAAACCTAATTAAATGCATTATGCAACAACTTGGATCTCCGTATTGTTTATTTAGAAGAATATGAAGAGGTTTATTGGTCGTAAAGAGTTATCTTGCTCAACTCAGTGGGAGCATAAACTTACAATGAAAAATGTTGCAAGAAAAACTAGGTCATAATTCTAACACGTTTTACTTCAGAAAATTGTGTAAATGTATCACAACTTTATAATAATATTAAATGATTAATTAAATTGTAGGCACATAAATCCACACTGGAAATCTCAAAAGATGAATGTTGTCTTATTACCTGTTGAAATAAAACGCACCAGATAGTTTTAGTATTCAATTTATCTATCTAACTCGATCCTTTATGTTTAAATGAGACTGGAAAGCCACAAAAGATAAAGCTACTCAGCTTTATAGGAAGATGTAATTAAGGAAGTTAGCATTTTCGTTTTAGTTCAACTGAAACAATTTTTTAATTCCTTCGTGACTTCCAAAGTTCTCAATATTCGCAACAATTTCTAAATAGTAATCTTAGTTGTGACTTTTTCCCATTTGACAATGTGTTGCTTACGCAGTCAACCAAAATCGCTTCATCAGTTTTTATTCTGTTAAATCGTATAGAGTAACAGCGAAACACGAAAAAGAAACAAAATAAAAAATGACAAACTACTTAACCCGCATACGAAATATCGAATCTCGAATTCTTTCAGTGAGTAAATGAGGTTTTTAGAAGAATACGAAAACACTCACCAAAACAAATATTAGTTGTTCTTACTATCAAAATTCGTAAATTACTTCATGGTACTTTTCTTCGTCCTCGATCTGAAAGTTCAAAACTTGATCAGGTTCCTAATCACAATCTCTAAGAGCTTATAGGTATATAGCAATGTTGAGACACTGGCTCAAAATAATTCGTTAAGCTATAATAGTTTTCATTGATGTTGGATTTTAAGTGGGCCCTGGTTATTGTGATAAAGAATATTTTGGGTTTCAGTGAAGTCAAGGCATTTGATAAGAAGACTTCACAGAATCATAAACTCAAGTACAAGGTGTGGTTATCCTTGAATTACTGTTTCACATAAATTTGTTCTGCATTAGGAATATTTTTTCGGTATTGTCAAAGTGTTAACATAGATTAAGACTTAATTAAAAACTATGACTTGTCCATACAAACATCAGTCCCTTGAGCGACAATTTAAGCAGACTTACCAACACCTCTCACACGAGAATGTGACGGCATTGTTTGGTTTTGATTTTCAACTTTTGCTAGCTAACTATACTGGCTAAATACTTGTAAAATAAAAAGAATAAATACCAACATAAGGCCTTTGTACGCTTCCTCTATGCTCTTGACGGGAAAGTCTGGTAGAGGCGGGAATTTGTAGAAGTGAGGCAAATACGTGTCATACTTGAGGTCGTATATGTGGGTCTTTATAAATGCACCCAGATCTTTCGGCATGGGGAACACCGTCGCCACACCTGAAGAAGAAGAACATTTATTTCGCAAGAATGGGATACATTATAAGTGGTACAGAATATATAAATAAGCAAGCAATACACATTCATTCATTGGGGCATCCGGGTGATTAGTGATCAAATAAATATCTACTTTCAAACTTTTCAATTGAATACATTTTATAATAACCAGATATGAACAAACACGTTCACATCACATCAATTTGTTAAATAAACAAGATACAGCGCTTGAAAGGTAAAAAGCCTAATAATTGCAAAAGAGAACTACTATCAGAGCAGAGCGAATATGCGAACCGGTGCTAGGTGATGGTGTGAACTTTCCTACGAAATCGTTATGTTCACCAGAGCGGGGCTACGCAACACTACGGGTGAGCGAGGATAAACCGATAAATAAGAGAGACAGTGCTGTTTATAACAAGGACTACTGGCCATTTTATTTATGGATTATTTTCTTAAACCCGCTAGTCTAAACCGCCAAACTCTGTTGGAAAGCAATCCTGAGGTAATACGGGAAGTAGTTGGTATCCCTTCCTTTGGCCAAATTATTTTTCGTCAAATTTCACCTCCCTAAAAACTTATCGCCTAAGTTTCCAAATGAATCTCTTTAACAAATGTAAGTTTCGCACTTTATTCATTTAGTCCAATTCTCATTACGCAATATTTAATTTTGTCAAGTTTTATTAAAACAAAGGTTAATAAAACAAATGTTTCATTTTGGCAAATATTGAATTGTCACTTCACATACTTACTTAAATTACATATATCGTATGCAATTGGTTATTTTTGCTGTTACAGGAACATAGTCGCGGCAGCGGCCGGAGAGTGCAAGAACCGAATTGTCAGCGAATGAACATAAGTGGCAAAAAGTGTTGATATTAGACCACATCGCATGAGCCGAGCAAGCGTAGCGAGCGTGCCGCGGCAGCGGTCGGCGAGTGCCAGAACCGAATTGTCAGCATCATCATCCGTGCGGTCTATCCCGGTTGTGAACCCACACTGGTGTGGGGGCTCCCAGGGTCCGCCTTTCTTATTTTCTTGGCCCACTTCGCGCGATCTGTTGGCACGCATGTCACCCTTAACGACGTCGAGCCACCGCTTCTTGGGTCGACCTCTTCTACCGGTACCTGGCGGGGGCGGCATGGCCCAAGAACCGAATTGTCAGCGAATGAACATAAGTGGCAAAAAGATGTTGTATATCGAAAAATTAAATTGTCGTTTTTGGTATCATTCAAAATCGTATGCCATACAACATTTTGGGAAGATCAACGTAATCTCAGAATATTTAAACAAACAACAAGATAAATGATCGCACACCGTGTGCGTTGAGTCTGCGGTAAATCCGCGGCGGACATTTTATTCTCTGAGCGTACTTTTTTCTCCGCCGCGGAGAAAAGTCCGTCGTTTGCGCAGGCCTTTAAACTCCAACGATGTTTTGCCACATGAAACAATTATTTGTTAGTAATACAATAATTTGCCAAAATAAGGATTTGCTAACTTTTTTTTATGTAATAGAGCAAACGAGCTGGAAGGTCACCTGATGAAAAGTGATCACCTCCGCCCAGGGACAACTGCAACACCAGAGGTGTCACCGATGCGTTATACGCTCTCTTCTTGAAGGCTCCGATGTCATACTCCTTTGGAAATACCGACGCAGGAAGATCATTCCATATCTTGGATGTACGCAGAAGAAATTGACGCGAAAAACGTACGGTTGTTGAGCGCCAGCCATCCAAGTGATGAGCATGGAATTTCGACTTATGACGTGTCGTGCGATGATGAAATTCAGCGGCAGGTATAAGATCATGCAATTTTTCTGAGCACTCCCCAATTTAAGACGGTAGAAAACGCAGAGATATGCAACGTCTCTCCGTAGGACCAAAGGATCTAAGTGGTCGGAAATCACAGGGTCGTTGACAATTCAAGCGGCTCTCCGCTGTATACGGTCAAGAGGATGGAGAAGATACTGGTGTGCTCCAGCCCAAAGATGGCAGCAGTACTCCATGTGAGGCCTTACTTGTGCCTTGTAAAGTTGAAGGTGCTGAGACGGCAAGAAATACTGCTTTGCCTTGTTTAGCAACTCCGGTTTTTTTGGAAGCCAATTTGGCTCTTATAAATGAAAATTTGCGTATAATAGTTTGCGATGTGATGTTTTGGGAAAGGTTTTATGAAAAAGTTAATCCGAGGTATAGACATTTACCAAGAAGGTAAAAAGTAAGGAATCCTTGCCGCCTTCATTTCAAATGACGCTAAAAAAAAGTAAAGCCGGTTACTCATTAGCGAGCCGCAACCGTAACCGTTGCATGTACTGTTAGTGTTACCAAAAAACATAGTGTGTACGTGGTTTGCAAACCTGCTGCGAGCGGTACACGAGTTTCTTACAGCGAGCCGACGATTGTCGGTTTTCGTCGGGAATCAAAGGGCGCTCGGCAGCTCGCAGTGCGTGTAGACTTCACGTACACACTAGAACCTCGTTACTATATCTGTTTGGTTACAGAAATGAGTACGCTCTGTCAAAAAAAGGTTGGGGCGACGTCCTGAGCTTAAGCTGTAACACGCGTACCCACTAGGACCTCGCTTCTGTATCACACAAGTTACGGTTACGGTTCGCTAATGAGTACCCGGCTTAAAGAAGCCAATAGTATCGTAATTACGTACATTACACGCTTGAAAGCCGGCCGAGCCGCCATTTTGCGATCTAATACATAGCCCATCATTAGTGTGAAATGCTTTTTTAGTCGTCCGTATGGCAGCCCTATAAATTCTAGAGTGGGTGTCTAACTGATTATTTCAGTTATTAAAAGATCGAATGTATAAAAATTGGCACCATTGCTGGGAGCAAACGCAAAAAGACATAGGTATGCAGATAGTTAGACAAAAATTACAAGACATTCTGTCTTTAAATTGAACACCAGTACTCAAAAAAATGTAACAAACATAAGTAGATTAACATTGGTCACAGACAATTTCCAGCGCATTTAAAGAATATTAAATTGGTGATTATAGATGAATGCGAATACTGCAAAACTGAAAATGCCACGTTTGACCATTTGGTTTTACACCCTTGCCCAGCTTTCTCTTTACAAAGACAAGTACTTATAGATGGCTTAATCAAGATATTATCTAAAAATACTGAAGAAATACCCCGCTACCTGCCATATATAATGCAAAATACAAACACATACAAATACATCTTTGAGTATTTAGTATCTACAATGGACAGAATTTGAAAACAGAAGTCGTATGCAAAATACTAAATTGAACATAAAAAAATATATAATCAGGAACATAAAGAAAGTTTGGGCGATAAAAATACTCCTTTTATTCCCATGGGTTACGCAAGCAGTGACCACATCTTACACTTCGCTATACGATTTTGCCACATATTTTAGACCTCTATCACGTTAGAGCGTCAGCAGCGCTGCAGCAGCGGATGCCATCACATTATAAAGACAGCGAAAAAGTAAAGAGAGTAAACTTGGATTAGTAGTAGTAGTAGTAGTAGTGTAGTTCAATCCACGCAATAATGAATCTTTCAGTGTCGAACTCGCTCATCTCGCTTACTGTCTGTCAACAAAAACGTGCACTTACAACACGAGCTCGGCGCCTTCTAAATGTAGAACTGCCGCGCGACACCCACGCGCTTCTGGTGCTGTCGTTCATAGTATGAAACAAAGCCGCCTAAATAAATGTGAAAGCGTACTTAAGCTTCGTTAGGTCTTATTCGTAATTTCACATCGCCGGTTGAAGGTACTCATTACAATATTTCACTCAATTGAGTATTCTTTAATACCAATTTGATTTCACTGCATGGTACTCGCTTAGCAAATAAGCACGGGTAATTACAATATTTCCAATTACTTTGATTAAAAAACGATTGTGATTTCATTCCAGTTACTTTGTCAAGATTCACTAGAGCAAATTAATTTGAAATGGATCTTTCTAATTGCATTCACAAGGTATTCGTGATTGTTAATTTGTAATTTCATTAAATTCGACCTTATATTGGGGCGCTATCACCTTCATTGATACCTTGAGTCTCTACTTAAAGGAGAGTAAGAGATCTGTTAACGTCAGTTCATGCAGAAACGTTGGTCAGATGTATGCTGATTTATATAATAATTGCAAGGTAAAAATTATGGAAAATTTCGCACGTTCGATTCTCAGACCTGAATAAATCAATTTCTGTTTTTGAACCTAATATAGTGTTAGATCTGACGGGTCCGAGTGTCTTTGGTACCTTTCCGGCTTCATTATTTTTGGTCTCGGCAACACAAGGTAAAAAATACCTAACTCGAGACTTTCGACCGATTACGATTTAGTGAATTACCAATTCAAGACAGTGTTTAATTTGTTTTTACATGAATGGAAATGTGTGTAATAATCAACACAGGTTTTCTGAAATGTTAAATTTTATAGTATACATACCTTTACTATAATATCAATGAAATTATAAGAGCTTAAAGTAATATTATACACTGAACATTTCATTTTCGTTTCACTACTTTTCCTTTGTGCCCTTATTCAGTCATTTTTAAAATCAAAACCAAAGATTGGAAATAACACCCAATGCACGACAAGGGCTTTTCGAATTTCGATGCACGACTTCTTATTGACAGGCACTTTAATCTCAAAGACTTCATGCGGCAAAAATACCTTTGACGCAAAAATAAAATATCAGAGGTCATGTTAAGATTGAGGATTCGTGTGATATATCTATACTAATATTATAAAGCTGAAGAGTTTGTTTGTTTGCTTAAAAGCGCTAATCTCAGGAACTACTGATCCGATTTGAAAAAATATCTCTCAGTGTTAGATAGCCCATTTATCGAGGCAGGCTATTTATCATCGCGTTAGCCCTAAGTTACTATTCTACGCGGACGAAGTCATGGGCAGAAGCTAGTTTAGTATATTATTTCAATCCACGAACCGGATTGAAATAAGTTTTAATATTTGTGGTATAATTAACCCTTTTATCTAAATTTAGAACAAAAAATTCAGAATTTGTTTGCTGAGATTCATCTACTCGTATTCCTTCTGATGTTCTGATTTGGTAGTGTCACAGTTGTTACGATCTCCTTAATTTGTTTTCATTACAAAACTGGGCTGTTCTGAACGCAAAAACATACTTGGCCTAGCATTGGCACCCAGGGTCTCGGGTAGAGCGCTCTTAACAAATAGCCAATCGAACATTGTTATTAAAAACTAGTTTATTTCACTAACCTTTTTTGTAAGCCATCTTCGCAATCGACAGAGCAATTGAATAAGACACCTTGTTCACATCAGCCAACGGCGGGTAGATCCGCCCTTTATCCAGGTCGGTCTCGCTCACAAAATTCGCTAGCGTCTGGAAACGTCATTAAACATTTATGTCTCTTCCTCTTGTGTATTTTCATAATTTCCTTCGGGAGATAGTCATAAAGATATTGGATGAAATAGTTTTCATATCAAATTACCTGCCTCTATGACATAATAGTTTTGTAATGAATGTATGAATAATAGTCACGGGTGAAGGGACAACATTTTGTTTAATTGCGACTTTACAAAACCTCTGATCTCCTTATTTACACAAAATTCCTAATTCACGAGTTTTAATACAAAATAGAATAATTTTATGCAAAAAGGGAATGCTGTATAAAATAAAATAAAAAACAAATAAAAACCACGCACAAATCCGTACTACACAATTGCTACGGCACTTGCTACGAGCTATGCGCCGTAGCACAAATTAGCACATTTATCAAGCAAGCATATTAGTTATTATATTCTGTGATATTTGTTGAAAAAACACTATTATTTTTTCTGTTCTTACTAAACTACGCCCGACTTAAGCCTGAAAAAATATTAGAACAACATCAAACATCCAAGAAAACATTGAAAAAAATCTACACTAACGATACGATTTTTGGTTTTCAACGCTGCACGTGTAAAATCACACAGTGAACATTTTGTTAATATTTTCATCCTAACAATTGTTTTCAAAGCCTGACAAAATGCTTAACTTCAAATCTAAATTCCGCAATAAAGCATTTTTAATTACAGGACGCCACAAAGGATATGCGTGAGATAAATCTCACCCGCTTCCATGGGTAATTTATTTGCCATGTGTATTGCCAAACTTATATTGGGACATACTCAAAGCATTTTTATGTCTTCTTATTGGAGGCCACTCACGATAGATTAGTTAAGATTCTTAAGTCGAACAAATACCAAAACCTGAAGTGCATTAATAAATAGATACATTAAGCAGGATTTATTTTTGCCTAATCTAACATACTTATAAACAATCATTTCAGTGTGTTTTGGAATTGATCTCAAGCCTAGGTACACGTTACTACTTGTGAATCGTTGCCCCTTTTAGATAACAGATCGTAAAAGGGTACATCTAATCTAATCTAATCAGGTGCGATTGCGATCAAATGACTGTCTAGTCGAATATTTGAAAAAAAAACCTCGCAATGGCATTACAACTAATGATGCTATTGTATGTTACGTATGTAAATACATACTTTAGCAGCTTCCAGGAACATGTACTCCGGAATGGAATGCGACATGGTTGCGATAATGCCTAGCGCAATCCCGGGGAAGATGTAGGCGTTGTTGCCCTGACCAGTCAGATACTCCTTGCCATTGTACTTCACCGGCGGGAAGGGGGATCCTGAGGCGAACACGCAGCGGCCCTTTGAATGAAAAAATAAGAAGTTCTCTTAAGTGAATTAGCTCTATTCGAAAGAATACTCTGGCTTCGACCCGTAGGAAACTGCATATTTTTATTAATCTAGTCTACATTAGCGATCGGGATCCCACTGCTGGGCAAAGGCTTCTCTTTCCTAAAGCCTCACACGTTTTATTTTAAAGTGAAATGTTTCAAATATGTTTCTTTACTAAACTGGTTACAGCCAAAAACTTGAGTAACATGTGGGAGACGGGATTGAATTTACTCATAGAATCAATGCAATACGCGTGTTTTGCGGATAATAAGTAGATGCCACCACTGACAAATCGAATCCGAGCGAGTGGAGTGGCGAATCTTACATCTGTGTCTATGCGAGATGTGTTTTCGATAACCACCTTCCCATCACCAGTAAGTTATGATTGGTATACACTTTTGATTTCGGGAAATGATAGTTACCTATAATTTTGACTGTATTTGCCAGCATCTAAATAAAAGTGACGGCAGCGGATCGACAAAGATTCGATGTCAAGCAACGCCTGTCAGGTCGGGTAATGGATGGGTGACCACCCCGACCGAAATTAAGTGATGTGTTTTTCGGGCATCTCCGTGCTTCGGAAGGCACGTTAAACAGTTGGTCCCGGCTGACGTCGCAAGATATCAGTCGTAATGCCTAGTCAGAGGCCTCAAAAGGCGGCTTTAAACCATCTGACGGTAAGGTTTATCACTGGCCTTACATTCACCTCTCCAACAATCCGCACTGAGCCCGCGTGTTGGAGTATGGCTCGTACCACCTCATGGTTGAGGTGAGGCCTGTGCCCAGCAGTGGGACGTATATAAGGCTGTATTTGTTGCCAGAATCACGTGAAAATTACCGATGAATTTTAATAAAACTCAATTAAGTAGACCAAAGTTTTATTCCTGCAGTCTTATCGATTCTTATTCAGAATTTCTCTTTTCTTTACTCATATCTGACGCACACGTAATCGAAGACAACTGTTAGTTTCTCACGACAAAAGTGGCGAACAAAATCGCTACAATGGAACTATTACCTCTGTGTTATCATATGCCGCCTGGGCTGTGCACTCAGCTTTACTCGTCGGGTTCGATAGAGCGAAAATAACCGGTCTTTCGCAGTTCTTCGCCATTTGCTTCAGAATGTTAGGTGTGAACGCTCCGCCGACAGTCGAACATCCTAAATGGAAAAAGGCATCATGGTATGATGTTGAAGATAGTTTTACCTTGATATTAGAGAAACATTTGCGATGAATCTGTCAGCGCGGACGGCAGTTGTCAGAATTGTTTACAACATTCGAATAAACCATTCGGTGTACAGTTATCTAAATAAGAGCTAAATTATTCTCAAACTGGTCTGGGCTAACATATATAATGACATGACATTTATAACGTTATCGCATAAAGCAGCGCTGCCCTTACCTTAACTTTATTTAAGCTATCTAGTAAAATGGAGGCATCTCACAAACTCTTAGCTGAGGCTGAGGATTAACAACATATTAATATCTAAAGTACAGCGGGGATTCCAATGTCTTAACATAAACTTAGTCCAGACAACAAGCAACACACGCTCTAAGCAACGAACTAGAATGTTTTGAAGTTTGTTGCAACGTTTTTAACCTTGAGGAAAAACCTTGGTAATTTTTAGTAACCTTTATAAATGTATCCCATTACTTTGCCTGATTTTGCAAAAAAACATTTTATATTATCTGGCTATGTTTAGAAAACTGGCTCTGCTGAAGCACAAAGCCCAGCTTAAAATGTAGTAAAATGCTACATAAAAGAAAACATAAAACATTAGAGTTGGTGATGAGCTGGTAACAAATCCTGTTCTTATTCAGAGCCAGATTTGCACGGAACGGGAAATTGGATCCTGACATCACAACCTTTCATTTTGCCACGTATCGTAACTGATAAGTCCACGCATCATAAGGTAGGGGTCAGTGAATTTTCTCAGACTTTATTTCCAGGATATGGGATGGATGTATTGCGTGCACCTTTAGATATCGGCCAAATCCAAGTCATAAATAATACATAATGAACTAGAGCCTGGCTTTAGCAATGCCTATTTGTCAGCGAGTAAGTCCAGTAGTAGCAAGCTCATAAAACTAAGAAATTAAAATCTCTAGCTAGAGCATCACAAATAAACAAAACTTTAAGTCATTTAAGGGTACGTTTACATAAAAAAGTTGCAATGTTGAGATGAGAGGTTCGAGATAAAAAAAATCGACCAATACCGTACACCAATACGCTCAGCTACACATAAGTATCTGGTGGATGCAGCGTCAAACCATTTTACAGCCCTGGGGCCTTATTATGATCTCTTGAAGCTTGCTCGCATTTGTCTGTGAATTGAGCGTCCTGGCATTTTGGTATTATGATCTCTTATTAGCAGTCACGTGACTCTGTCGTCATGCAAACTTAACTTCTGTACGGCGCGGCGTATTGGCATAACGTACGAACTCATTTGACCTTTCATACCATTGTTAGTCTGTCAAATACTCGTAGTACCAGTCTACAACGTTCCTTCCTGTCTTTAAAACTAGAGTGAAAGCACATTTTCTTACTCTTACTTAAGTTATCTCTTCGTCTTCTTGTTTATTTCTATTTTTCCTCTTTTTGTTAGTTTTATCCTGTGTCTACTTTGGTTATTTTGTTGTTATTATTACAATGTCCTGTCCTGTATTATATGTATACGAGTATATTATATGGTGATATAATTTTTTGTATTTATTATATATAAAATTATGTAATTTAGTTATTAGTTGAAATATTTTTTAATCCTTTTTTAAATCTCTGCACTTGCTGACCGTTTCTGTCATCTTTCCTCTACCTGTAGTAGGTTGTCTGGAAGAGATTGCTTTTAGCAATAAGACCGCCTAAATTGTACATCAACTTTCTGTGTAATCCTTGATTTTTCCTGTTTTTGTGCAACAAAGAGTATCTTATCTTATCTTATCTTAACGTTTCAGTTGCAGAAGTAGCTCTAAAAAAGTGACATAGTAACACCAATACAAAGTGAGCATTTTTAGAACCGTAAACGGTCACGCTGCGATAGTGGCAAAAAATTGTAATACGGCCCCTAAGCGCATTTCTCGCTATTCTCTGGTGGAAGCGCATATTGATACAAAAAGCGTTTTAGAATTCCAGTTCCCACTTACCGATGAGACATGTTGGCTTTAGCCGCACGACAGCTTGTTCGAAGTTCGTTTCTGGCTCGCTGTCCTTGCCGAAGTTCTTCGCATGGTCAGGCACTCCACCCTTGCGTTTCGAAGTCAAAAGCCCATCGATGTCGAACATGTAGACTTTACTATGTGCCTCCTGTAGCGAGATCCCTTGTTCCACCATTGCGTCTGATATCAAACTTGCTATTCCATTAGCTGCCTGTAGATGAGTACGGAATGAGTGAGTCTAGGCACTAAGACTTTTATACAAGCCATTATTTCAAGGAATACGTTTTGTATTTTGGCAAGCTTAGTAAGTACGGGTTGCTCACTTGTTTCCCCATACTGACTTCACGAATCGTCGCTTTGTAACATGTTACATTACGCCCTGTAACACCAACCAGCCTAAGAAGGTTCTAATATTGACGAAATACTTTGACTAGGAAGAACTTGTACAATGGGTTGCGGATAGTGATATATCTATGTACATCTTAAATACTAACACGCTTACGCTTACATAGCTCAAATAAAACCAATGTTCTCTAAACATAGGGACAAAAAAACAAAACTCAAAATTATGGGGTAAATGCACTGCCTAAATTTGAGTTATTGTCGGCAAGGTTTAGGAATACTATTGTGTACTTACGGAGCCAGCACCAAGAAACATGTAGATATTGTCCTTCAGTTTTGTTTTAGTGATCCTCATAGCTGCAATAAGTCCTGCGACCGCCACGCTGGCTGTGCCTTGAATATCGTCATTGAATGTGCAGAATCTGTCGCGATACTTGGTTAGCAGGCGCGTAGCGTTGCCTAGAGCGAGGTCTTCAAACTGAAAAGATAGTAATAACATGATTATCCACTTGGCACTCCTACACAGAGTGAACGAAGTCTAGTTTAATAGCAGTCAATAAGCTAAATAGATGCTCAGTTTGCGATCAGTTGTGTCTTGGTATTATGATATGCTATCCAAAATTATTAAGCGGAACGTGTAGTTTTTTGCAGGGTCCACCAAACCACTTTATCTCCAAACACCATCAAGCAAACGTGGCGATTAATGCCATCAGGTACTTATAAATTGTAAATAAGACTTGATTTTCAGTGGTACAGTAGGAATTTATAGCTTACTTTACTTTAATTGATAAATAGCCCGCAATATAGTTGTTCTGTGACAACGTTATATTGAGATGAAGACAAAAATGAAAAAAAATTGCAAATTACTTGCAAGAGCGTATTTGGGCCGTATCTCTTCACGCAGGCTTGCATGAATTCGTCAATAAAATCGTCGTACTCCTGCCCTCTCACCCGCTTTTGCCGCAACCCGATGTACAATGGGTCTTCCAAAAGTTTCTGTTAGAATTATTATAATATGTATAACAAAAATAAAATACCTGCTGTGTCTGCTTTCGTTAAGGTAATAATGGCATAATCGGCAAAGTGAAGGCGCTACCGTAGAAGAGTATTAATAGCACAAACAATATTTATTTTAGATTTGTCTCTTGTTTAATTTTTAGTCTTTTGCCTTAAAACTTAGAATAATAACGTATAGAAGGATAGTCTTCATACAACCGCCCTGGCAAAAATGAAGCACTAATCCGATCCACACATGCGTGATTACTTGCTTACGTGAGGCGCGCTTTGGCTTTGAACATTGCGGAGCTGTAATGAACACTGGCTCTGAACATTTATGGCTCCAATTGAGGTGCTTCACGGCGCGTGGACTTGGTTTCTATTTGTAGTTATTCCAATCCTTAAAAGGACTTTAAAAGAATACTTTGGGATAGCAAATGACTAAGAGATGTGGGGTTAAAGTTTAGGTAGAAAAATATTAACCAGGAAAAGACTGTGGAATCAATGTGACCCTATTTATGGTCAACGAGCCAAACGGACTATCAAACCCTTCAACATTTCTTGTAAAAGAAAAATACACTGATTCACTTATACTAGAGGCAATTATCAAAAAGTTCAACAAAAGGATTACCTACCCACCGATTCTAAAAAAGACACATTATTGAAAAACTTACCGGATTATCAGTTCCGACATCCAGAGTAACGGGCAGGCACTGATGAGGCCTTATACCAGCCAAAGCCGTGTATAGAGCCAGCTTACCAACAGGTATACCCATACCATAAGCACCGAGATCTCCCAAGCCCAAGATTCTCTCGCCGTCAGTGAACACAATCGCGCGAACATCGTGCTCTGGCCTGAAATAAATCTTTTATTGTCATTACCGTTCGCAGCCAGCTGAAGCATCCAGCATCCAACAAAATCCAGCGAACTTTATCAGGTCGTCCGCACGTCCGTCCGTTATGATAGCTTAGCAGTTTAAATGCTAGATAACAAAAAAAATAAAACGAATATTCTAGTAACCACTAAGACTTAATTTTATTCAGGTACATAACTTGCAATTGAAATAATTTTGGCCGTTTTAGTATGTAAATAAAGTCGTGACACATTTTACAATGGAGCTGCGGTTGCCTGTACCTTCAATCTTCATACATATGAATTACAACTATCTCATCCCTCTCATTCCTATTGACATACGCATTAGGGCACTCCGCCAAATACACAATGTCAACATAAATTAGGTACCTCATGGAAGCCGCTCCGCATTCTGGGATGTAAGGAACTTAGCAAGTATTTATCTAACATACTCGTAACATCCATCCCACGACTATATCCCAATCGGGGTAGTCAGAGGACTGTTTCCGTCATGGTGAACGGAACACTCAGAAGCCCACTTTTCACCAATAGTATCAGAACCCAACGTGGTAGGTGACTTCGGCCCTTGTCTGGGTTGATTTTGGTTTTTTATCGATGTTCTCCATCACCGTTGAGTTTGTCGAATTTTAACAATGACAAAGATTTTGGTTCTGCCCAGATTTGAACGCAGGACCACACGATCCACGATCCGAGTTAGTGTGCTTTACCCCTAGGCCACGACGCTCTCTATTTATCTAAAAGTGTATTTACGAGTATTTATAAAAAAAACCAATAATGAGTCACTGGAAAATATCAGACTCAAAAAAACTTATTAATTGTATGAAACTTCGTAGTATCAGTATATTACTCCTCCAGAAGTCAAACACAACCGAATGCGATTGCTTGGATAATAAGATGATGATTGGCTACAAAATTAAATATCAATCGATGATATACTTTTCCCGTGTTTTACCTACCAGTCAGTTGTCACGCCTACAAAAGGTAATAACCTTATTATATCTTACCAGTTGTTGATGATACTGTCCACATGTCCCTTATCATTAATGGTGATAAATAGGCCTCTCGTTCTCCTATAAACAAGACCAAACCTCTGGCACGCCAAGCCGACAGTGGGTGTGTATACTATAGGAAGATACTTCTCAATGTTCTGTGACAGGAGACTAAAGAATAACTTCTCGTTCGTATCCTGTAAATGGAGTTTTTAGACACCGTAAATGAGCTGAGAACATCATTCTCACATGATCATTGCACGTGGCGTTTCGTGACGAGTTCAATAATCACGTATTGCCAATTTGTAAGCAGAAAACAATTGGAAACATATCATTCACTTTAATGCATATTATTAGTTTGTAATTAAACGGAGGTAAATACCTATAAATAAAAAAACGGTTTTCTACTTTGGTATTCGTATCTATGAAGAGGGTGTTTTAAAAGATCATTTATTTCCTGTCAGTTATTAGACTATGTGATAAATTGCTTTAAAATTATAGTTAAGCCTGATAAAAAAATCCTCAGGCAAGAAATTATTCACAACTCGGCTAGCACGAATGAGTTTTATGCTTGATTTGAAGATTTAAATATTATGAAGCAATTTCAGTTACAAAGAAATATAATAGGTACCTAGGTAATTATTGTTTCGCGTAGCAGAAAACACCATATGGTTCATAATACCTAATGTCGTGTTTGTTTCCTATCGTGGTTACTTTTTTTTTTTGTAAGTATGAAATGTTAAAGAAAACCCCACAAACAACAACCTAGCCTTAACTTACCTGCAACTCAATGAGGTAAATGTACTTATTTAAGTTATTCTCATATCGATCAATGGAAAGTCTGCAAATGTCCAGCTGCTCTTCTTGCGTTTTGAACTTAGCCGCGAGAAGCCCGTGGATTCCAAGAGCCTGTCGCTCTTCAAGCGTGAATGCAAGACCCTACAAATAAACGCTGTTCTTACAAAAAACCGGAATCAATGGTTTACCTACTTTAATTCACGAAACATGTGCAGTTTAAAAACCATAAACTGCACATGTTTTTAGACTACACAAAATAATACCTTGTTTAGCTGAGGATCTCGCAAATAGTCTATGCCCCTCACCAAGTTCTTAACGACTTTAGAGCCAACTTGTTCACAGTATCCTTGATATGCTAGCAGGATAGGATCAAAAGACACTGGACAATTTTGAACAATTTTAAGTAGAACCCTAATTGAGTCTTTCTTTGCTTTATATCTGAAAGAAAATCGAATTGGGTTTATTATGAAACTGACTCGAAAGTATACAACTGAACAATTTATATAGCAAATAAAACTCACAATAATAATCTAGAATTAGAAAACATGATGAAGATTAATTCGCATTTGTAAATCACCAAAACTGTTGCAAAATCTGACACTTTGGAACTTTTCACATTTCCTTCACTATTGACAGATATGCAAGAGTTTTCTTAATTTTTTGCTCAATCCTCTTCCGTGCTCTTCAGCAGCATTACAATAGTACATCAACTTCCTAATATCTGATGAACATGAAAGATTTAATTAAGTTTAATTGGTGGAAAAACATGAAAGATTTAATTAGGGTTAGTTAATTGATGGAAATAGGTACGATGTTTTAAATTAGGAAATTTACTGTATTAATTTATTCGTTGGTGGATCAACAAAGTATGAGTTCCAACTTCCAACTTATTTAGTGGTACGAGAGTTTTTTTCTTGTTATGTCTTATGTCTCATTTTGCCAACTAACGACGAATAAATAAATAATCGCAAACGTAACAAACAGATTTTGAATTTTCACACATACTGCATTATGCTACCTTATCTATATTCATAAGGTACTGGCAAATGACTAAGAAAATCAAAAAACATTATATAAAATGAATATAATGGTATTTGTATCTGAATTTTTTAAATTATTCAGATACAAGTCGCATGGATTTAATTAGGTAATTGAACGTCCCTACTGATAAATAGAAAGCGATTATACCTACTAAAACATAGTCAGTCAGTATGCAGTTCTTGTATTGCGATTAGTAGCAATTGACATAGTGGGACAAACAATCCCAGATGATCCACTTACTTACTTACTCCGATGGCTCAGCGACCCAAAGTGTGTCTTGGCCTCCAATACAATATTCCGCCACTTGCTACGATCCCGCGCAGTTGCACGCGAATCGTTGGCTTTCAACTCGCAGAGATCCGCCTGCACAACATCAGCCTAGCGATATCTGGGCCGGCCGACAGGGCGCCTTCCAGTTGGTCGGCCCAGATAAGCTTTCTTCATACTACGGTCTTCTCCCATTCTCTCCATGTGGCCAAGCCATCGGAGTCTGTGAGCTTTTGTCTCGCCTATGATGTTGGGCTCAGCCACGAGCTTTTCGATTTCGGCATTTTTAAAGATCCTCATGCTTCCATCAGTTTTTGGTACTAAACCAAGGATTTTCCGGAGGATCTTTCTCTCAGTGGTCATGAGCCTGTCTTCATCTTTGAGTGTGTAACGATCGTTTCCCTTCAGTCTCGTGGACGTTAGAACCTCCACGATCGCTGGAAACTTCATGGTTTAACTGCTGGCCATTAAAAGTATTTTGTACTTGTTTTTCAAATTTGATTCAATTCGATTTTTATTTCGCATTGCATGCGCAGCTTTTTTGATTCAGTCCTACAAAATTCATCGCGCGGAGCAGAGCTCCCAAGAGCATAATACTCGTATTATTATAAGTCTTGAAATATTACATATCATTTGTAAACACCTTTTGGAACCCTCGCAAAGCTTGGGGTAAGCATACCACGTACCTATTCGCTATCCTATACCACTTGATTATTACCTAAGACTCTTTTTATCTATTTATCGTTTGTATTGTTACAGTTTTCTATTTCTACCTTTTACTTCTACAATAAAACCACGAGTCACAAGACCATTCTTTTATTTGAAAACCATGCGAATCCCAGCCCCACCACTACAACTATTTGAAAATTCTCCGTGCGACGGTTCCTTGACAGATCTACTCCCGAAAATCTTGCGACAACTGCCGTCGCATATGCTGTGAGATTCTGTTGCCCTGAGAGTCTGTTGTGAGAGTCTGATGTATATAGTACTGCTGCGTGATCCCGTAGCAAGTGTTAGAGTCCAGGCCTCACATCCGTACATAAGAATGGGTCGTATTATAGTTTTGTAGATGCGGATCTTCGTGCATCTACGTAGAAGCCTGGACACTAACACTTTATGTAGAGCAGCGCTACATCGCAAGGCATTCTGAACGCGAATTTCTATCTCCTCTTCCCTGGTATTAGTATCCATGATTGTGCAGCCCAGATATTTCAATTTCGCCACTCCCTTGTAGATAACATCTCCAACATGCAGGTCTTTCCTTCTAATACGAGTGTTTTATACCGTTTCATGTGGAGATATTCAGTATTTTCGTGGTTAATGGTTAGGCCAACTTTCCGTGCCACTGCCTCTAGTGTTATCATAGACTCTTTCACTTTTTCACTGCTTTCGCCTAGCAGGGCTAGCTCATCAGCGTACCCTATCACCTTATGCCTTCCGTTCAGTTCTAGCCCTATATCTAGCTCGAGTACTTTTTTAATGACGTACCCAAGAACTAGATTAAAAAGCATAGGCGACAGGGCATCACCCTGTTTCAGTCCAGTGATTACCGCGAATTCATCCATGAGTTCCCCTCCAACGCGTACCTTCATCCTACTAACGTTATTGGCCACTTTGACCATGTCGACCAATTTCCGAGGTATGTTAAAAAATCCTAAGAATAGCGTATAAGGCGTCCCGATCGATGCTGTCATAAGCCTTTCTGAAATCCACAAACAGGGAGTGGATGTCTTGTGCGAATTCCCATTTCTTCTCCATAAGCTGTTTTATGAGAAAAATCTGGTCCATTGTACTGCGATTATGCTTACAACTACACTGATAATCGCTTGAGATTTTTTCCGTGTACGGTTCTAGTCTCCTCAACAATACATAAGAGAAAATTTTGTAAGCCGTAGTAAGGCTATGCCACGGTAGATTGTGCATCTCTTTTTATAGCCCTTTTTATGAATGGGGCAGATCACACCCATACACCACTCCTTTGGCTGCAGCTGTTTTTTGTGTCCATAATCACGCTGGGTCAGCGCAGGATTGGGTGGGCCCTTACTCTATCGCCCAGGTGAAGTGACGACTTGCGAAAAGCAGCTCGCAGAAATCGTCATGTTAGTTACACCACTTTTAACTCAAGAACGGGTGGACCGATTTTTATGATTTTTGTGTTTTTGGATTTGTCTACATCGGGAATAGGATAATAAGTATTAAAAACATTGGGAAATTGACGAAAAAAAATAAATAAATGCAGAAACATTTTTCCTTATTAAATGTTCACAGCTGTCAAACATTTGCCAATAACTTTTGACAGAACCAAGTTTGTCGGAGCCGCTAGCTTTACCTCTAAGCAATATCGCTTGCGTCCGCTACGTAAGGATACCTTCCTCATAGATCTAACCCCTCCCGCAAAAAAACTAACAAAAAATCTTAGTGTAGATTTTGCACCGCCAACAGCAATTTCTGTCATATCCGATGGTTGACTGTTTTAGCAATAAGTCCGCCTAAAGTAACGTTTAATAACATAGGCTTAGGCTGTAATGGTGACAATAGATAACGAATAAAACAACATTAAAAATGTTTCGAACATGTTTAATTAGTAACATCTATACTTTTGTAACAATTCAACTAATTATACGTACATACATTAATATTTTAAAGGCTAGAAGCTGCGTTACAGTTGCGACAGAGAAACAAAGAAATTGACCTAAAAAGTAACTGAATAAGTTAGGAAGACCCTCGTAGTCAAGATCATAGTTAACATATTGCATGAATATATTGACAACTCACAATAAACAATTCCAATATACAATGTAAGATTTAAGTATTGCTTTATTTAAATTTGTACACCTGCTTTAGGTACCCATAATATATTTAATACACATTGTCACAGCAACATAATCACTTTGTATCAACGGATACTTCAAATAAATAAATAGACCAAATAAATGAAATACTCAAATCTCGTTTTTTTTTCGCTCAGCGAAATAAAATTGTCTCACTACCAAACGTAGGTACATCAAATACCTAAACTACAAATATTTTCCAGTCAGATATAAATTAATAATACAATCAAACGGTTTATTCTACTTTATTAGTGACAAATATAATAATAATTTACTTAGTATTACTGTAAATCATTTTTAGAAATCGATTTACTACACAACCATTAGTTTTAACTTATAGATTGATGATGATATCCTTCCAACGAATTTGTCAAACTAATTTTCATACATAAATGCGAAAATATAGATGTTTGTTACTTAATCGCGTTAGCCTCTTTTTGAAAGGGTGGCTATCTTGGACGACAAAATATTTATTGAAAAATAATACCCATAATAATAGAAATAACGTTTTAGCTAAAAATACAACTTCGTCGCTATGGCGATGTAGTAAACAATTCCTATTATACTAATTCCTCGAATACTGAATTTAATTCTATTCCAAAAAGTGGCACTACCTTTTCGCTCCGTACGTTAGATTACAATAATTTTAAACGATCTAAATATTATGTGTCTTTATTTCCTCATGAATGGTTGATATCTTAAAATATTTAATGCAAAATGCAAATTACATGACTTGATCATGAAAAATTATATTTCATAAAATTTAATGCTGCAGTGACTAGAGGTTGATTGTAAATGGTACATCCCCGTATACATCATACTGCTATTATAATAAAATAATACTCACGAAATTAAGTAGGTACGATTGTTTTTACGTAAACATTCCAATAATGCCTTAAAATAAACCATAAAAGTAATAATAAAAAAGATTCAACATAAACGACATGCCGTGACACAAATCGTTAACGAGTTTTAAAAGTCCTAAAATAAATTATATGCAATACTACTCACGATGTTATTTCTGATTTATGCAGACGAACACAGTATTTCTGAAAACGTGCCAATAAACTCTTTAGTTAACACGTTAAAAACATCACTCAGTTTTTGTTACCTTTAACAAGTTTGCCTGTGCATAAACATTTTTAGTGAACAAAGCTAAATTAATTACGTCCAAGGCCCCATGAATATTATGGATTAACATCAAAACACGCATTATTGAACTTTATTAACATTAAATTGCGTCACTACTCGCTACTCGCACGTAAACGTACTATATGACGGTCAAAAACACTACACGCAACATGAATAGCTGGTTACATTCAACTTATCATACCATCTTTTAATTTCAACTAGGAACGCTTCTAAGCCACATTCCAAACAGGTATTAAGTTATCAAATCAAAATTCAATCAAACCATATTTTTACCTTGTTTTGTTTTTAGAATTAAAAAAAAAACCCAAGATGACAACCTAAGGAGATTGCCTAATTTTGTATGGAAGTTGGACCAAGGTTGCTGCCTAGAATGCTCACATAGTGCATTGTGTTCCTCAGACTATCACTAATCTGTAATTCACAAAAAATCTATACCAGGAGTCCAAAGAAAAACAGCCTCTTCTTTTAAATATTTCTATTGGAAAAATATTGTGCGGTCAATTATATATTTTTTTTCCTGGGCCCAATTTTTTACAAATATTTTTTGAACTTCATGTTAAGCTACAAGTA
The DNA here is from genome assembly GCA_947369235.1 of Udea olivalis. NCBI lineage: Eukaryota > Metazoa > Arthropoda > Insecta > Lepidoptera > Crambidae > Udea > Udea olivalis. Next base: position 14,316,776 of record OX376349.1, on the reverse strand, counting down.
CCACTGGACCAACTCCCAGTTCTAGGCAGCACTTGGTCCAAACCTTGGCAATGTCCTTTGAAAGGTTACATCCATGTTACATCGCAAAAACGGATTAAAATTGAACACTCCATTTGGCGCCTTTAGACATGCCAGGCCCAACCCAACTTTACTGAAGGAACACTCAAGACAGTTCTATACATACTTCTAAAAGGCGGCCACGTCTACAGAGGTAATTTTGTAAAAGCCTGTAAAACCGTTAATAGACGACTAAATATTAGCCAAATTTCAATCCTAAGCTGGCTTCCGACGGTATATAGAGACGTTTTAGCTGGGACCTACCGAAGGGCCTGAGATATTAATAAACTAGACATGTATGTAGCAGTGCTCCAAATGGTGAGAATCCTCCCTTTTCATGCACTTGTTTTGTTCTCGTACCCATAATTAAACTATTAGTGTATGCAAGGTCGTCTGCAAAAGTGTCTTCATTGGATGTCACCGTGGTCGCGAGCGGACTGGTGGTGCGCGGCGACGCCGTCTAGCTGGGCGCGGCGAACTATCTTCATCCACTCGCACATTTTTCAATTATTCTGTCCATAGTACAGTCAGGTCGACAAACTACACTCAGTGTCTCAAAGTGTAAAACGCGAGTTTAACCGTCTCGAAAAACGGGCACTGTGAGTGTAGTTTGTCGACCTGACTGTACTATGGGGAGAATATTTGAAAATGTGCGGGTGGATGAAGATCGTTCGCCGCGCCCAGCTAGACGACGCCGCGCACCACCAGTCCGCTCGTGACCACGTGACATGCAATTGTCGCCGAAAAGTCGAGAAAAATAAGTAAAACAATTTACCGTAATTTTGTTTCGTTGCAAAAACCCGTTTTATTAGAATTAGTTAAAATGCAACAAAAAAGTTTAAAATGTTGTCTTCATTGGAATCACGCACCGTAGGAAGCCACCTTTACTAGTCAAAACCACAAAGCGTACCTAAGCTTAGTTGGTATCTTAGGTAGGCGGCTGGGCGGGGCTTTAGTTAACCCTGAAAGGACGACATGGCCTCTCCTTCATCAACAAACATCGTAACGAAACAATGATGTACCGATTGTATACTTGAACAAACGATAATTTAAAATTAATACTGGTTTAGATGTTTTTAGGTACTGGCTGGATGGGGCGAACGTTAAACTCTTCCTCTGGTTTCCAGTCCCACACCACGGGCATGGAACTCTCGTAATGGTAGTTGTACATTTGGTTTTCGATGTGTTTTACCAGATCCTTAGGCTCAGGATACACCGAAGCGAGACCTGAAAAGTGTTTATTTGATATTTATTTCATTTGAATGGTTAATAAAAACAAATAGCGAACATATACATGAACATATACATACGTATATCTTAGGTGAAGCTTGATTTATTACTGTTGAATATGAATAAATGACAACTATGTCTGCAAGTATTAGTAGTTAAGATGCAACAATAAAGTCTAAAATGTTATTATGTAAGCAATTAGAACAGCCGATAACCTAATGAAATGATACAACACAGACTATATTGCTATCAGTCAGCATATGCTAAATACTTATTATGGGTAACCCTAAGCCGCTAAACACCCTACGTGGTTGATTTTTAGATTTTTGAACCCAAATAACTTTTTATGAAACAGATAGAGGTATTAGTGTTGATACTTGATACTACCATATAAAATACGCCACAACAAATAAAGTACTGGCACAAAACTAGTGTCACTAGTTTGTCGCAGCAAATTAAATTCTTAAATGGAGAATATATTTTTTAAGTCACCTTAGATTAAACCCAAAATGAACATAACCCAATAGTTGAAATAGCATCGTAAATTAAATCTTCATATTTTCGTAGCATTACTATGATTATGTATGGCAAGGAAATGGAGACCCTTCACAATCGGTATAGTCGTCCTTTTCGCACAGGGGGAAGGGATAGCGCTCAGGCAAGTTCCAAGTGTAATGATAATTGAATTGACACATCTTGATATGATCCTCCAAATTATTAGGCGTGGGATATACGGAAGCGAGGCCTGTTGGGAAAATCGATATTTAATAATACTGATTCGACATTAGAAAACTACGATATTTTGTTGCGATAATTCATGAATTGATCACATTCTTGGCCTAGACAGGTGGAGGTTTGATCACTATTTCACATGATTAAGAACACACTTTATAAATTGTCTGATGGTCGATCCCATGCTTTGACATCCGATCTAAAGAAACATTTTATTAAAAGATTGCTCCTAAAATTAGACTTTCATTTCATAAATGCGTACTAATTAGTGGTAGAGCAGCGTTACTGGAGTAACATAAATGAAATAGCCAAGCCTCCAAAGGATTTTGACTGTGGTGAGCACTGCACCTAACGTTGAAATATTTAGGGTCCGTTCCTAATCGCTTTTCGTAGAGTGATTTTCACCCTCGTCGGAAAGAAAGAGACAAAACGAACAAAACCTTTGCCTGACAGCTGTCAGGTGAATTACATCGGACTTCAGGCACCGGTAGAATTCTCACTTGTCAGAGTGAAAAAACTGTTCCGAAACAACTAGGAAACTGTCACGTGAGAGCTCGGACACCCTCGATTTCACTGGGGTTCAATTTGGAACGGGTTTGAGTGATTTTTACTCCTTAGAGTGAAATGCCATTCGTTATGGAACGCAACCTTAAGTTTACCCTACTGAGAGTCATAAAAAGGAAAGTTTGCCCTAAGAATACAAACCTTCATCGTAGGCCATTTTGGCGACTTCGATGGCGATCTTGACGGAAACTTCTCTGACTTCCGACAGCGAGGGATAGATGCGCCCCATCGCTAAGTCTTCTTCGCTCACATAGTGGGCAAGAGTCTGGAATTAAAAGATTGTCAGTTAATAACCTCACATCCGTTCTTTTTCTTTACCCTATCACCGGCAAAGTTTGATATAAAATACTATTAATCAAAACTACTGTTCTCATGGCTGTCATCTTTTCATCCCATATTTCGAGCCCTTTTACTGCCAGTTTTTTTTAATAATGACTCCACGCTAGTTGAAGACAAGCAATCTTTCCACTTAAAAGCGATCATTAGAGAATAGTCAGTTCTTGTACTATTTTTTGTTTGATATATCAGACGATGGTGTTGGGTTGTTGATGGGTTAACTAATAAAATATAACATTAGTAATAGTCTGAATTGAACCATCTGACCACTGATCTACTTTTAAATCTTTTAAAGAAAAAATCCCACAAATGATGACAGTGATCGTCAAACTAAATACCAACTAACCCTGCGGTCTGATTTGCGTGTTTTCCTGAATGCGCTTAAATCATTTGCGGAATCGCATGCTAAGGTCGCCTGTCTAAGTGTCCACCGAAGCGAAGCGAGACAGCGGTGCGGAGTTTTGGCAACTTTCAACCAATGGGATTGCTTGATTGCCAAAACTCCGCTCCGCTTCGGTGGACAGACAACCTAAGATGGCGGAGTTAGTCAATAGCGCGGTTTCATCATATCGGGACGTTTTTAAGCCATTTTAAGTACATATTTGGCTAAACCGAAGCCTAATTCCGCGTCCACACGCTTGGCAAACTCAAACGTGTGGATAGAGCGTTTGGCTTGGTTTTCGTAGGTTTGCAAGCGCTTGTAGCCGAGTGTCAGTTTTTTGTCACAAATCAAAGGGAATTTGCCGCAAGCGCTTGCGAAGCGTCCACACGTTTGTGCGCACTCAGTCTCGTTTGCACTTATCATGGCCGACACAACAACCTCTATGTCCGTCATGCTTGCCTCTTCAGAACAAGCTAACGCACTCGCAAGCGTGTGGATGGCGACGTATAATTCCCCAAATCAATCCAAACGTTTGTAGAGGTTTGCAGTTTGCGGCAAGTGTCAAGCGTGCGGACGCGGCATTAATGGTATATTTTAAATCGCGGGACTAAACGAAGCCATAATCTATCAGAGGGGGTTTGACTCCCGAGCGTGCGAGGGAGTCAATGAAACCGAGGGTATATTAAGTTGGCGTTTAGTCTCGAGGTGCCAACTGTACTTTTCATTTTAAGTGCGAGAAAAACCGTCAATTAAGTACAAAAACATTTAAAACCGTACAAATTTACATTAGACAAAAATTCTGAAATTTTAGCGATCAGTTTTTTCTTCTAAACCAGTGACAGATTAAAAATTTAAAACACATGGCGGCACCTTGTTTGCGGATAAACCATGGAACTAAAACTCTCAACATTTTCGCAATGAAGTTTGTCTATGTCACATGAAGGAAATTGAAAAACTGATTACTTTTTACTCCCCAGAGACAAAAGTGGTCACTTTAGTCCCGCTTCGTAGGGCTATATTGGCGTACTTTTAGAGCATGAGAAGTGAGAACGCGTAAACTCACCCTAGCAGCAGTCAAGAACATGTTCTCAGGTATGTGGTGCGTGGCCGTCGCAATGACGCCCAGCCCGACGCCGGGGAAGATGTACGCGTTGTTGCCCTGCCCCGGCAGGTACTGCTGCCCGCCGTACTGCACCGGCGGGAAGGGCGAGCCCGACGCGAACACGCAGCGGCCCTGCGACAAGGTAATATAAACGCTATCAAGATGCAATTAAGGTTGAAATTTGGACTGTGGTTAAATATTGTAAAGTTAAAGCCAGCTGTATTTTAAGCAAGAGGAAAAATATTGAAGAAAATCTGTCATACGAAAACAAAACGAAATTGAATAGATTTAAATAAACACACAACTGGTGGGGCTATAGCTTGACCGCCATAAAGTCGGCCCTCTTGATGGTGCGCAGGACGCGGGAGGGGGATGCTTTCGGCCAACCTGTCGGCTACCGACAGCGATAGACGTTCAACGTCAAAGCTTGCGCAATTTCAGCCTTATGTCTGCTCCACATGAGATAAATACAAACATGGAATGTCCACGTAATAAAAAATTAAGAAGTCAAGCAAAGATTATGCTTTTAAATGTGGCGAATTATTTTCAATGAAGAAAATTCGAACAAGCGTCTTCTTCAGGTGTGCATTCATATCGTTTACTACATTGTGTTAATAAAGTTTTCAAAGTATTTTGATGTGTTTTGTTTTTTTTACATTGTTATTTCTATGTCGTTAGTATAATGTATTCATGATTTTTCCAGGTGAAGACATAAATGTAAATAAGACAATTTCAGAGGCTACTGGCGTGTTTATGACAACTATTAAAAAGTGAAGTAAAAGCGGCCGCATTTGGTCCCACGTCTAATAAATAATTAATATTAAATAAGTTTAGTTTTATTTATGATACTGAAACAAAAATTTCCTTAATAACAACACGGAGATTTTATTTATCATGTGTTGAGATCTCGCCGCGGCGGTAATGCCGTGTGTTCCCGTGCGCACCCGCCGCCCCGCGTCCCGCGGACCATCAGGAGGGTCGACTTCACGGCGGTTAACCTATAGTCTTATCTGAAGCGCTTAGCGTCGCTTATATGAAACCGATTTGGCGTCAGAGCGCGGGATCGCACGCACCTCGTCGATATTATTTTAAAAAAAATTAGTACCAGCAGTAATTATTATTCTTCAGTAAATACAAATCACAGTGGCAGCAAATCAGAAACAAACATTCAATAACGCACGATAGGCCGATCGGCCACCTACTGTCATTACCCCCTCGTGGGGTGAGGCGGTCGAGGGTATATAAACTGCGGAGTGACACATGCCTCGTAATTCAATCGCGATATTGCTGAATTTACTATCTCAGAACTAAACAAACAAAGTTGGTAAAAGTCACTAGACAAGCATGTTTACAGAGTTTTAAAAAGGGTTCAAAAGGTCATAATTATAAAAGTAGGAAGATATATTTAAACGTTTCTATAGCAATCGTATTGACTCTACTCAAAATGCAACCTGGACCATCTGGGTGATTCACGCTAGGAAGGTCAGCGACGCTAGGAGCACTGTTTAAAATCTCATACATTTACTTTACATAACATGAAGAATGCATCTCTTTCCTCAGGCTCAAACAAAACCATTGGTTGACCAAAACCATTGATTGATTGGTTTTTTGTCGCATTATGTAGATTTTTACCTCAGTATGGTCGTAAGCGTCCTGCGCGGTGCACTCCGCTTTGCTGGTGGGATTAGAGAGCGCGAAGATGACCGGTCTCTCTGTGTTCTTGGCCATTTGCTGCAAAACCTTCGGCGTGAAAGCTCCGCCCACCGTTGAACAACCTGAAATAAATTACAGAAATTACTAAGTTGTTTGCTAACACACACACACACTAAAAAGAAGGCAAAAAGGGAGAATACCCGTATGGTGCAGGTTTGTCTCAAGATATAAAATAAAAACTATGATAAAATTATTTTCCTTATTTTTTAAGCCAACGTGCACTTTGGAATATATTAAAATGCATCACCGGACCTCATTGGGGTTGTTAGGAGATGTTGCCATGATAAATAAGTTACATAGATCGAGAACGATATTTTTTCGGTAACAATAATAAATAAATTGTTCTTTAATACTGATTTTTAATCAGACTAATGACTTATGCTTTATAAAAATATAAATACTTTTGCTGTAAGGCGGCGATACATTAATGGCAAGTGTTATATATATATAAACACCCGGGTGTAGATTCCAAAAACAACAACTCCCTAATGTAGAGGGTAATTTTATGTACCGTTCAAAACGACTTCGGTTTTGATGCCACACTGTACCCTACTTCATACTTTGATGGGCATGATCCTTTGAATATATTTTTTTTATCACTTTTAAAATGTGATTATTAGCCACAAACAAAGCTGCTTGACAAAGTTTTTTACTTTCATCAAGCCCGTTCATATTTTGTGTATTTAACTTATTTATGTAGATAACTTGTCAATTTTTCTTTTTCTTTATCATCCGCCGTGTAATATGCACATTCTCAAAGACTTACCCCTTACGAACGTCATGTAGTTTTTCGAAAACGAGTAAGGGCTAAATATATATAAATATATATACGCCAGACAACACACCTCTTGTAATGGTCTCGAAGTAGGGATTAATATCGCTGTGTTACGAGGTACCACACAAGGAAATCAGCCAGGGGCGTCTCCCAGCACACCCAGACCCGAGTCAATTCAGAGAAGAACGTTTCCTGAATTGACCCGACCGGGAATCGAACCCGGGACACTAAAGAAAATCGAGGCGAGAAACCGTGCTACAGCGCACAACGTCAACGTCTTAATATATTTTAGTTTAGTAAATTCGGTAATGAATTAATGATAAATCCGAACTATTTAAACCTTTGTCTATAGCGTAAAGAAAATGTAGCACTACCGGTGGCGCCTCTGGTAGCATGTTAACGCAAACTTTTATTCGCGCGCTCGTCCCAATTTTCCCCCCTTAAAAAAAGACAAATAGAAAAAGCGCACTCACCAATCAAACAGCTGGGCTTGATCTTGGCAACGCAAGCCTCAAAGTCCTTCTCCGGCTCGACATCCTTGCCGAAGTTGGCCGCGTGCTCGGGCACGCCGCCCGCGCGCCGCGTGGACAGGAGCCCGTCCACGTCGAACATGTAGACGCGCTCGCGCGCCTGCCGCTCCGACAGCCCGTCCGCCACCATGGCCGCCACGGTCAGGTTAGCGATGCCGTTCGCTGCCTGTGAAACGACCTCAATTTAGGCACGATACCTAATTATTTATCTAGTTTTCAGCACATGAGTTCTAGTGATAACTCAGCATCAAAACTAATGCCTCTGTTTTAATTATTCAGCAAAGATATGGCCATGGCCATCATAAACCACATCATCACTTACCACCAGGTGCGATTGTGGTCAAATAACTGTCTAGTCAATAATAATAATAATATGATATTGTTTTATTGATGTCAAAACAAAGCTATTAGTGACAGTACCTACTACAACCATCTACCCCCAGCGTTAAAAGACGTACAATCTGACGAAACATTCCGACGTCAGCTGAGAAACCTTTTGTTGGCATAAGCTTTTTATTGTATCAAAGAATTCTTGAATGATGACTTCGCATGACTTATTAATTATTTATTTTCATTTTTGATTGAATTGTTTTATTTTTTATTATTTTATTTGACATTTGTTTTTTTTTACTTAATATTTATTTTTCAATTTATTATTATTATTATTTTTCGTTTAGACATTCTGATTATTGTATTAATTTTAATTTGTATAATAATTTTGACGATCATAATGCAAATTCTTATATGCGACATCAATGTATATTGTAATTTTGTATTATGAAATAAATTAATCTAATTTAATCTAATCAGTGAACAAGAATAAATCAAAATGCGAATCGGTGCTTTGAAATCACAAAGTTTAGGGGAATCTTTTCATCGGTAGCAATCAGAGATAAATTAAAATTTCACTTTATTCCCATTTATACACAGTTAAATGTTCAAATTTACAAAGAACTAGCTATCCGTCAGAGGCTTCGCCCGCGTAGACTGCCTGTCCCGTCAAAATATAGCCTAAATTAAAAAAAAAATAGCCTATGTCACTCCCTGAAAATCTTTATAATGGTGAAATAATTTTTAAAATCGGTGCAATAGGCTTGAAGCCTATTCAATCCAAACAAACAATTTTAGTATAGATAACTAACGCACTTATTGAGGATAGAGTTAGCCCAAATCCTACTTCCTAATATAGGAATATTAATAATAATAATATAAGTAGGAACTAATATTATCATTAGGAAAATAGTGATGTTTGGTTGGATGTTTGAAAGTAAATAACTCAACAAATTTTATGAATGAAAGCACACATGGTAAGCGCCCACCTGCAATATATAAGCTACATTATAGTTTGCCATAATATATATAAAAGGATATTTTATGTTTTCTCAGATTTTTGTTAAGGCGCCATCAAGAGTGTTTTTACTGTGCTCATTCACCACATTTTTGAACTTTTCGTAATTTGCGCTTTTTTAGATAAATGATAATTGACAATATCATAATCGAAATAATGTGCAATTGAAAACACAAAAAAAACATAGGTAAATGCTGGTTATCTACACTAATAATATTGTAAAGAGGTAAGCGTTTGTGAGTTTGTATGTTTGAGGTAGGTAATCTCCGAAACTATGGAACCGATTTCAACAATTATTTCACTGTTAAAAAGATTTTATCCCTGATTGAAAGAGATATCAATTTGTTAAATACGTTAGGGATCCGTATGAAAACTTTGATAAGCAACCCAAAAGTCAGAAAAATAAGTGAACGCAGGCGAAGCCGCGGGCGGAAATCTATTAGGTAAACAAATAAAATGTGTCAGGCAGCGCGCGGTGACGAGATTAGCAAGCGGGGAGGTGTGGGGAAGAAGGTAGGGGTTTTTAAACGCACCAGTTACGCTGGCTCATCGTTATCTTACTTTAAATATCTTTCTCTAAACACGAATGTTAGTTTTGTACTGAATGACTGTGAAATTCATTGACGCTGACCATGCGAAACACATTCAAAAGTCGAATACGTAACTCGAGATCAACAATGTACACAAGCCAGTGCCACTGTGAAAAAAAATGAAATGCGGCACATCAAGCCTCATGGGCGCCTTATCTTGCTAACATAAGATCCATTTTGCATTTGATGTATTTTGTTGTGTGCAGAGCTCAAGTCTAATTATTTATACAGGGTTACACATTGTGTTTTAAAATCATTCTGTTGACATTCTGGATTTCTCATTTTTCTTTGTTTACATTTTTGATCTCGACTAACGAATCCAACTTCACTATAACCATACTCACGGAGCCAGCACCAAGGAACAGATAAATATTCTCACTGAGCTTCCGTTTTGTCACCCTGACCGCCGCCATGAGTCCGGCGACCGCGACGCTGGCGGTGCCTTGGATGTCGTCGTTGAACGTGCAGTATTTGTTGCGGTATTTCTTGAGGAGGCGGCCCGCGTTTAGGAGGGCGAAGTCTTCGAACTGTGGGAAGAACATTTTGGGTATTTAAATTTAGTTTTTTTGTTTAATAATATGACATTAGTAAGATTTTCACCAACTTCAATATTGTGAATTGTTTATTGCAAAACCATACTGTCCATAATACGTTGTAAGTTTAGTGAGACTAGTATTAAGGAAGCTGTCGTGCAACAATATGAACGATTTTTTTTACTTTTTTACGTTTTCTTATAGAAATACACCTTAATGTGTATTCGGAAGGCTGCTGCCCCATAAAATTTTGTTACCAAAACCCTAATAGACCTTTCGAATTCTTCAGGTGTCTTTTCGCCAGCTAGCGATGTCATCGAGATTCCAGGCACAAACTTTGAACATTGGACTTTTTTATTTTATTTTCCTCTCTTCAGATTCTCGTAAGAATATAAGAATCTGAACATAAACCATCATTCATACATATCTGCATAGCTACGAGTAGAAATAATCGGGGCAGAAAAGAAAGTCTTAAGTTCAGAACATCGTTATTAACTTATCACACATACGTACATAGGCGTGCTTAACTAATCATCTAAATCATCATATAGGAGATTCGGTTTATTCCGAGAACTGTTTCTATTTTCATTTTAATCTACCTTCCTGTTATTATCATAGATACGTGAAGTCCCGATAATAACTGATTGTACAATCAGTAACAGTCACGCGATCATATGACGTGCATTACTTTCCGTCGTAATGATACCGTATTTGCGTATCAATCAAAATAATGGTTTACGTCAAACACATACTCTCAGGTACTGAGGTACCTAAGTTGATTGATCTATGCGTATTTATATTTTTCAAGTAGTCTAGTAACTAACTTGAGTACTTTCGCTCAAGTTAGTTATAAATTTGCTGGCAAATTCGCATTTCATTTTGCCACCTAAATTAACCTGGGCATCCAATTTCTCTACGAGTCCCCAAAGATTATGTTATAGAAGGTGAAAACAAGTAATGCACTGCCTTACATAGTTATAATATTATTTGTTTATTTTCGTAAATGTGTTGTTGCTTTCATGATATTTCATTCTGAGAAATATGTAATATAAAAAAAAACAATAGCTTCCTTTGTAAGATTACACAGAAAAGATTTACGATGCATTCTTGTTTTAATGATAGAAGCTTCTGGGACCTCGCCAACTGTTAAAGCCTACATTGGATTATGTTAGTACAGATGCAAACTGTACTTTATGTTTTGTATTTCTTCATAATATCCATTTTAGGATGATTTTCTTCTTTTATCAGGATCGTTATCAAATTGTTGTTTACTAATTGAATGTTTCTTTCCCAACAGTTTGGAGCTTCATTTTAGGACCGTCCACAATGAATCAATACATTGATTAGTTTATAATCTACTTATTCAAACTAATGATGTAATTAAAATCAATATCATATGTTTAAAAATCTTTAATCAGGCTTTTGAAGTGACATGTTGGTGTCATGATTAAAACTATGTTAGAGATAAGATAAACAAATTACGCTAGCATCCTGCCTTTTCTATTTACATCTTTATCATTAAAAGCCGCCTTATTTTTACAAATGTATGTACGACTTTGATTCTTACATTCATTGCGTGGTCTTTTTTGCAATAAATATATCTGTAGGTCTTTTTATATGGACATCTGAACAGACCTGGTACTAAGTGTTAGAGATTGATAAAATTGCTTACATAATAAGATTTTTAAGAAAAAAAACACTTTTTGCACAAAACCAAAACAGCCTTCATTGATCTTACCAAAAAATTTAAAATCTCCAACTCTTATTTTTATTTATATCATTCATCTAAATTCAAGGCTAAACTCACCTGTAACAACGTGTTCTGCCCGTATCTCTGAACGCAAGCCTCCATGAATTCATCTATAAAATCATCGTACTCCTTGCCTCTCGCTCTATGTTGCCTCAAACCAATGTACAGAGGATCCTCCAAAAGATCCTGCAAAAATAAACCATAACATCACTAAATAAGCACTATTTTTAAATTGGTCATGCATTGCGACCTAGAAGTGACATGATAGAATTGCGCTACAAATAGGTCTATGGAAACAGGTGACCTAATACGGAAATGAAATTTACTGCAGCACGCAAAGGTTAGGCATTAGTCGTATTGCTGATAGAACCTTGAACTGACTTCTAAAGTGACTTCTATTTTCAATTACTTATTTGTAACTGGTAATAAATTGAAGTATAAAAGTAACAGGAAGCGGTTACCAGTAACTTACCGCTTCTCCGCAATAAGATAATGTTGCGGTATGAAAGATACTCGTAATATTACTAGAGTTGTAATATAATGTTTAAATGGTTTAGTCATGTGAAGACAATTGTTGAAAAGTGGATATTGAACAGATTTATTCGGCAAATGTAAAATAAATTGTTGAAAGCTATGGTAGATGAACGCAACTTTGGACTAGCTCAAAAAGTTGTTAGAAAAAGATAGATCAAGAGTATCCTTCACTAACGAGCATGAGTGCATACATGATGAGTGGAAAAAACACAGTATTGTGTCAGACAGATATAATTTGAACAGTAGTCTAACACATAACATACAATAATGCATGCATAGCAAATCAATTGACTAGACTGCCCAGTATCTAACTGTAATAATCTGGGAAATAAACGAGTATGAACTTACACAAAAACTCAAGCATGTCGTTGACATGGGCTTCCAAATCAATTACTTTTATCAGACAGAAACATTGAAAAGAGATCAGTTTAGTATAATATAGTCTAGTATAATAATAACAAATAGGCACGTGTTCGTGTGTACAGGCAAGGGAAGCGTGCTCTCAAAGTGTGATATCAATATAACTTATCTTTTGTCACGCATTTACTTGATTTTATTATCAACGTCTTTAAGCCTTAATCCGCCGACAAACTTACGGGTGGCACGATCAATAAAGATAATCCCCACTTGAGAATTAGTCATATTCTATTTTATAATCGTATTTTATTATTTTTTATAGTCTGAATCTCATGTTGAATACATTAAAAGTTTATCGTGCGGTAAACCTATCTTAATACGAAACTTCCTCGGAGTGATAGCCAGGAATATAAAAAACGAAAGAAGCAATGGCAAGAGGCAGATTAACTACGGTTCTATGTTGTTTATTAGTTTGAGCTTGTTCACACCATGAAAAACCGACATTGACAGAAAAAAACATCTCAATTTGTTTTATTTTTTTGGTCACTTCAAGGTTCTGACGGCCTATTTAAATAGATATACATTTATTCAATAAATATACAGCGGTAAACGCCTTAACGCGATCATACACTCAATAAATAATCTTAATACATTAAAGTTGTCCCTGTCACTGTGAATAAACACACCTGATTATTGGTTCCCACGTCCAAAGTGATAGGCAGACACTGGTGAGGCTTGATGCCAGCAAGCGCGGTATAAAGAGAAAGCTTGCCCACAGGGATGCCCATGCCGTAGGCTCCCAGATCACCCAGACCCAGGATACGCTCGCCGTCCGTGAACACGATCACTCGGACGTCGGGTTCGGGCCTATAGAAAATAGTAGGGTGTTGTTTACAAGTGCAAAAGAACTAACACGAAAAAAAATTAGATTGAAAGAACATGTCATAGGTCCGTTTGAAAATTATTTCAATTCAACATATTGGACTCGAAGGAGTTTGAGAAAATCCCCTGAATACGTAGTATGAATTATGAAAATGTTAGTGGGTTTTTCGCAAAGGTAAACCACGAAAAAAGAAAATCGATTTAACTTTTTGTAAGAACTTGTGCAATATGTCGTAATAGATTTACTTGCCTATGAAAATAAAATAATGTATTGAATGATTTCGTTCCTCAGAGTAGATCTTCAGAATCTAATTATTGATAGACTGGAAGTTTAATAGGATTGTTGTTCACATTATCACAAAACTATTAATAATGTCAGCAGAAGCATGGGTTGAACTGAACATAAAACAATATGTAAAAAAAAATGTTTTCTTACCAATTCTTAAGCATGTTGTATATATGCCCCTTGTCATTAATGGTGATGAATAGACCTCTAGGTCTCCTGTAGATCAGACCGAACCTCTGACAGGCCAACCCCACGGTTGGAGTGTAAACTATGGGCAGGTATTTCTCTATGTTCTCTGCAAGAAGCCTGAAGAACAACTTTTCATTCCTATCCTGAAAAATTTCAATAATATTAGGTAAAGGGGTTGGGGTAAAGTACTTTAGCTGGAAGAGAATAGGTCTCGGGTTTAATATTGGCTAACACCTAATTGTGTTAGATGTTAAATTGGCAGCTGACGGACCGTTTAAAGACGATGCGGTAAATGGGGCATCGAAGTGTTCTCTTCATCACGACGGCCATTGTGAGCATGCCTCGGACTCCCCCATTTGAAATACTATCTAGGGCTATTAGAAACAAGCGTTGAAAAGAAGATTTGCAATAGGCAAAACCTATACATGAAATGACAGAAACTAAAAAATAAGCCTTGTTTTAACAATTATTAAAGACACAAAATTAATAGATAAGCGACGACTATTATGATATCTGTTCTTGTGGTTTTAACAAGTAGAACCACATATACTCGAATGCCTAATGCATTGCAATCATTTAGAAATAACAACTTTGTCATCGCGATTGTCTTGATAAGTTGATTTCCTCAACAAAATTAACTTTGCCGAGCATTGCGAAAAGGAAAACAAAGTAAACTATCAAGATTGATTCATACTTGAATACATGGATCATTCTTAGATACTATGTATGTATTTTACTCTAACAATAAATCAATTATCTACTGAATTGATGCCTTAAGTGAACAGCCAATACATTAGACATAAAAAGTTAATTCCCCTGCAGTAATATGTACTGTAATTGTGACTAAATAGACCAACCTTGAATTACATTAACTAGTGTAATAGCACAGTAACAGACTGTAACCAATTGGTAGCGTTCCTCTAACAGTGGCTATATTTGAATTAGTAACAAAACAAAACAACTCAATAAAACAACTGCTGTTAAAAATTAGAGTAACTTTATGTTTGATGCAAAAGACCGAACCGAGTTGCAAACTTAAATCTAGAATCGCAATTGAATTTTTTTAATTAAACAGTCAACTACAAACATTACCAGAGCGAAGTTCTTTTACAGAATTAAAGTTTAATTCTACTGATTCTGTAGAAAAACCAACATATTATTCTATTTTTATAGATCAGAAACACGTAAACTGTATCAAACTGACCATTTAATTAACCTAACACCTAATTTGGCAAATTAAAATCTTTCATTAATTAGATCATGTACCTAGGCTAGTTCAGGAAGTAGTGACTGACTAGTTTTTTAGATTGTAATTCAATTCTGACAGAGATTATTGATGTACTGCATACCGGGTGATTTTCAAAAGACTTACAAAAACGATATGGCATACACAGGTTTAGTAACTATGTAAAAGGTTTTCATACAGAAAATACGGACTGTTCTACTAATTTTCTATGTTGACCTTGAAATAAAAGTTAATTAAATAAATTTCTGCCTACTGACTATGCCATATCGTTTTTGTAAGTCTTTTGACAATCACAAGGTATTGTGGCAATCTGACTTCGCTTACTGTATCATTTTGGTCTGTCAAACAGCAAGTGACTAGCAATCAAGTCGCATTGCAAATTAAAGACTCAAGGGGGGTTGCGATATCAGTCAACCAATCTCAATAAGGTTTATTTAAACTACTCATAAAGCAAAAAACACAAAACAAAGAACTGATATACCTCATTCAAGTCTAGTCACCTGTAACTCGACGAGATAGAGGTATTTATTGAGATTGTCCTCGTATCTGTCCACAGATATCCTGCAGATATCCAGCTGTTCCTCCTGGCTTTTGAACTTGGCTGCCAAAAGTCCATGGATGCCAAGGGCTTGACGCTCTTCCAACGTGAATGCAAGACCCTGGAATTATTCACATGATTATTTACAGTTATGGCGGTGAGTAGCTATTATTATAGTTAGGGGTATTAAGTAGGACAATCTGAGCTAACCACCACTTAGGGCTTATTTACGTATCTACGAGTATCCTCAGGTAGAGCTATTGACCTAGCGTCTCGGCGCAAAGGGGGTGTAGGCTCTCTAGAGCCAGAAGGTACCTTACAACCTCTTAGCTTCCTAACCGCACTGACATACTCGTATTTACGAACCTCGATATCCCGTAACAATTTCGTGTTCAACTGGTAAAATTTATAGATAGGAATATTATCTGACAAAATATTTAAATGTTAAATAAAACCGTATCAAGGAAAAGTGTGAAAATAAGTAACCACAGTGCAATTGGGGAAAATTACAAGGAAATAAATGATTTAACTTCAGCGTATGAACGGACCTATAGTGGAATACCCCGAATAAAGTAACTAAACTAAGAGGTAAAATGGAATATACAATTTTATTTAAATTGCTTTTGATGCTATACTATGAGTGTATAACCTTGACGGCACGGTTGGCGTAGTGCGCTGTAGCACGGTTTCTCGCCTCGATTTCCGTAGTGCCCCGGGTTCGATTACCGGTCGGGTCAATTTAGGAAACGATCTTTTCTGAATTGACTCGGGTCTGGGTGTGCTGGGAGACGCCCCTAGCTAATTTCCTTGTGTGGTACCTCGTAACACAGGGATATTAATCCCTACTTCGAGACCATTACAAGAGGTGTGTTGTCTGGCGCATATTTATTTATTTATTTAACCTTAATAGTGAGAAGGTTAATGGTGCGATTGTAAATGAAGGATGTGTCCCTTGAGGCCTTGACCATTTCTTGGTCTAATTTAATCATAACGATATCGGCTCGCTCTGTCCCAGTAAACAAAAGCGCAGCGTGCATGCATATTGAACAAATATTGCGGTTGGCTCTCTGCCACAAAAGACAAGATGTCAGAATAATAGTTACATGAGCTTATACAATGGGCAGAACGAATTCGGAATAATTAGGAAATAGGGCGAATGACTAAAGTCTTATTGAAAAATACATAGATGGATATCTTTTCTGATGGTATGGGTCGATCCCGAACGCCATTTCATTTAGACAGTTTACACTTAAAATTGTGTTACGTAAGCGAAGTTGCTACTTATCACGGCACTTTATTTTTAAATACGTTCCAATATGACATGATTTACTGTTTTCGGAGCAGGCATTGGGTTACTTTAACTATTAAAACCTGTTTTATGGAAAGATTCAATAATTTGACATTGCATGTAATACGTTGTTATCAATTTCTAAATAAAAATTACCTTATTTAATCGAGGATCTCTTAGATGATCAATGCCTCGCACTACATTGGGGCAGACGATGTTGCCTGTAACCTCGTGATATTCCCGGCAGGGGACAGACGAGGACTCGAACGCTGGACATTTCGCCAATGCCAACGCTGCCGCCCGGTTTGGGACTATCGCATTGGAGCAACATCTGGAACAATGAGATTTTGTTAACCACTGAAGCAGAGTATCACAGTAACTCATATAAAATAAATAGATATGAAACCACATCCCAGTCCCGAAGTGCGGTTTTTCCTTCTGTTACACAATCAGACACAATGAAGGTAACACAAAGTCTTTATAGGAAAAACAAGCGGTAATCGACCCCTACTTTGCCTCATACCCCTTGAACTTAGGGGTGAAGAGGCATCTTGCGAGCTGACAGGGTGGGACTTTATCCCAGTTGCACTAGCTGCCGTCAAGCTCTCCACTTCACGTAAGTCATGTGGAAGCGCAGTGTTGTGGCTTGCGAGCTCAGCGCAGAATATACGGGGAAATACGGGGTGAAATACCTCGCTCTAGTTCTTATTGACATGAAATTTTAAGTTCTTAACACTGCAGAAGCGTCAGAGAATGGCATAGCAGGTGAATTGGGAGCACCTGTTACCATTCTTGTTTCGAAAAATCGTCGTTACCATGTTTCGCTTCATACTCTTGCCAAATGCAGATATTTTATGATCATTAACACATTAGCTGCCATGGGGGTCACCGGTGAACAATAGATTTTCTACTGTGTCTGCTTTAGCGGCAGTCAAAGACTTAAATGATATAAAAAGCCAAAGCCAAAATTTGTAAACAATTAACACACTTGTATATATTTTTGTGTTGAATGAGTCTGACACTTTGTATAGTAAGATTAAACTTAAAATAGTAAATAAAGGTAGGTTTGTATGAATTTGTTTCTCAACTTCTCAAGCTCTAAACGTCACTGGTGACCGCCAAAATACCGGTCAGTGACAGCTCACAATAGATTCTCTGTTTTGTCTGGTTTGTCGACTAAACATTCATTGACTTTGCTAATGGATCCCTGAATGTCACTCTCATTTGTCACTTTTTATTTATTTTCAGTTTCTTTCAAAGCTTCTGAGATTTGCTCAGACTCAGAGTGAGCTTACATAATAACATCAATATTAGGTACACGTGACCGTGCTTATTTTTTCATTCATTATAATTTATCAGTTTTTTTAAATAATCAAATATTTGATCTCATTATTTTTTCATTGAATTCATATTATACTTGCCCGTGGTGCGCGTTCCCTTGTTCCATTTTTTAATTACTTCACTGTTGATATAGGTCTTAAATTCTAAGTCTCGAGTGGACACTTCATTTATCAACGTTAATTGCTACTTATGTTAAGCTTAAATGTAAGTACAAAGCTCTATCAACTACTATTACACGTTCCGATCGACGTTATGAGATAGTTATGATAGCAATGTTTTGCAGAACAATGCAGATGTTTTATCAAACTTCAGTGTACGTGACGTTATTAGGTACTACGATCATATCACTCTTATCTGAGAAGTGATATTAACGATATAATTCTTAAAAGACAACCTACGCGTCTGCAACAATCACACGAAAATTGTTAAGATAAAAGTCAACATTTTGTCAAAATTGCAACAATGCAACAAAAATCATCAGAATACCGTTCAAGCTGGCAATCATCACGAAAAGATTGACTAATTGTTATTTTTATGAAATAAACTATAAATAAATCTTTAAAACAGAACAAAACGATTTTACCGTTGTGTTTATGGCATTTAGTACGATTTTTCGAGGTGAAGTATGATAACGATGTTCTCATGTGCCAAGAACTAGCTGTTTGCAATGCCAACATGTGAACAGGGCAGCCCACCAAGAAAACTCAATTGTACACATTACATTTTACCACAATTAATGTTTTTTAGCTTTAGGCTATATTAAATAACAATATCTTATAAATTTTGATGACCTGTTCAGAACAGTGGTTAAGAGCGCAGGTTAAGTCGCTTAGGGTCGCGGGTTCTCAATCTTCAATAGATACCAAAATAATCACTACATGAGGTTTCAACGGGATACATTTTACTAGCATATTATTTTTTTGACTAATTTTTTTAGGCATAATGAATGTTGCATAATTTTAATTGTCATAATGAAACTTTATCAAAATCGTATTTTGGCATAATGTTTCAAGCATAACGATTTGTTGGGCTATTTAGGAGACGCATAATAGTCTTTTGCTATTTTTATTATTAATAGTGTTTTGTCATAAAGGTCAATAAATATGGATGAATAGGTGCGAGGAGCGAAGCCTACATGAACCTATCGCACGAAGCCGACCGAGCAAAGCGAGCGTGCCGCGGCAGCGGCCGGCGAGTGCAAGGAGCCAAAAAACCTAATTATTCTAGATTTTGATGATTTTACTCATTAATGTCATGTGTTTCTCATTTTATGCGTTAGAATATTATGCTAAGTTATCTTTATGCCATATCTGATTATGCTTTAAAAATATGCTAATACAATTATGCGAATAGTTGTTATGCCATAACATCATTATTCCTAAAAACACTATGCCTAAATAAATTATAAGTTTTTGTGCGAGTAAATATAGACCCGCTTTTAACATCAAAGAGAGTTTATTATTTATAGTTATTTATCATTAAAGCGGATGACTACAGTATGAATATTGTTTTACCCCTATTATTCAAGTATGAGTATTGCAATTTGATGTCCTGTTTGGCGCAGTGGTTACGAGTGGTGTTTGAGACACAAGAGGTTCGATTTCCGCACCAGTACAGCTAAGGGATGTTTATTACACAGATATTTGTTTAAGGCTGGTGTTTAGGCTGGTTATTAGGTAACCCTAATATAATATATTCAACACATCTATACATATAATAAACTGTAGAAGCAGTGAATTCTGAACATAGATTTTTTTTTTGTAGCCACGGGCGGAATGCTAGTCACTAATATGAACGGATTTCTCATCCGTAAATAATTATGATCGAAGAAAAGATAACAAACTTAGTAATGACATTAAGAGCGTAGGTATTGCTCGTAAAGACATGGAATGGCCGCTGATGAAAGGCAATGTGATGGTGTATTATTATCAGATATATTATTAACCTGACCAGAATTATAATAAGCAATTAACCACCTACCAAATTTGCTATTCTGGCTCATTCAAGGCGTAATAACGTAATACCGTCGAGCCAGATAACGAACCAGAAACTTTGATTCACTTCGAACCCATAAAGATAAAAAAAACACAATGCGAAGCAAAAACCATCATCCGGGAATCTCAGTCAATGTATACCACATTGTGTGAACGGTCCGTTCGGATGAACCGTACCGCCCGTTCGGTCGTTCGACCTTTTAGTCATAGTAAAAGGATAGAAGTAGGTTGTCTTCATACATACGCTTCGACCGCGTTTTGTATGTGAGCGCCCCGTACTATGCCCGTTCCTACGCGCGTCGCACGCACTCACTGACAAATGTAAGGGCGCCGTGCGTAGGTAATACCGCCCACTTCCACGCACCGCTGCGATGCCTCTCTCCTTTTACTACTTATGGTTTAAGGTCCGTATTCACTTTGATTAGTAGTAAGTTCAGGTGATTAAAGCAGGTGCTTAGTGATTATGGGAAAACACGTCTGGACAGCGATTGATTAGTGCGATTGAATAGAACACGCTTCTAATCACTTCACGAAGCAGCATACTAATGTTTTCACGTGTTTTCTCATAATCAATAAGCATCTGTACTAATCACCTGCACTAGCACTAATCAAAGTGAATACTGGCCTTTAGTGCTCCACGGACAAGACAAGTAATGTCGCGCAGAAACTAAAAATGTAGCGCGTCTGATACGGACGTCCGGAGCATGGACGCGTTATCTAGACGGATGGTTATCCTTCGGATGGACGCATGGTTTTCCTTCGTTTTCTGCGGGCCGTGTTACGCTAAAAACGCAATTGTTGATTTTTTCACTTGAGCACTAAATCCAGCCTAATTTAATAAAAAACTAACGGATGCACAAAACTGTACATAAAAAAAATATTCTTACTTAGTTTTAATTGCGGTGTATTTAATAAAAAGTTACTGAATACCAAACCCACTTTTCTGTGTATTTGAAAATTACGTAAAACTTCTGAGTGGATTTTGATGAAACTTCACTATTGAATTGAAATAAACTTTAGAATCATATTATACAGGGTCAAAGAATTTAAAATATAAGTCCACACAGACGAAGTTTCTGGCACCACATTATCTTTTAACAAAGTGCCAGAATGTACATAACAACAAAGACTGCGACAATTAGCGACGAACCTAAATAATCCGGGGGCCGGTCTCTGACGTGTACATTACATAAATCGGATGACACGACTTGATAAAGGTGTTGACACGGACTATAGCTATAGTTACATTGTCGCTGATGTGTACCTCAAGCTTCTTTGTGTACCTACTTAGTACAAAATGCTTCGCTGTATGAGTGAACCTCATGATGTGTACCTCAAGCTTCTTTGTGTACCTACTTAGTACAAAATGCTTCGCTGTATGAGTGAACCTCATGATGTGTACCTCAAGCTTCTTTGTGTACCTACTTAGTACAAAATGCTTCGCTGTATGCTACTTCTGTGCAGTGCAGACGGTCAGTAAATATTAAAATTATTTTACTCTTAAATTACATTTGTTGCTAATGTCAGCCTTATTTATCACCCTAAAACAATTAAGATTGTATGATGTATTTGATTCCATTTTCTCTATTGCTTAACGTGTTAACCAATAAAGCAAAATAAGAGATACCTTTTTTCCTATCGTAATGCACTTATCAATGTAATACCGTTTCGATCGCTCTACTACAAAGAGAATTAACGGTATCGATGCGGATTAATGGCATTCAACAGTGAAGGTGCTGTGTTATAACAATGATAGACGAGCTCCGTGACATGCAATCGCAATGGGCGCTGTAGACAGGAAGAGGCGCATCAGGTCACAGGAAAAGTCGAGTTTGAGCAACCTTCGAAGGGGTCGGGTGTCACGTCGGGTGTCGCGAGAGTTCCGGCTACTGGACTGACAAGGAGAAATGCAATCCTAACAGCCAATCTTTTTAGTCAAAGAGGCAAACAACAACAAAGAATAGTTAAAAATGTATGATAATGTATCAAAAAGAGGAAAGATTTGATATTTTGTTGTTAAGTATTTGCTTGTAATGTAAAAATGTATGATACTTATTTACTAATATTATATAAGAAGAGGAAAGATTTGATATTTTGTTGTTAAGTATTTGCTTGTAATGAGAACTCAAAAACTACTGGACCTACTCATTTTAAGAAGATTTTCACCAATAATAAGATACATTATCGGCGATATTTAAAGGGCAACATTTTAAAGCGACAAAACGGGACAGCCAAAATCGGGTGGAACGCGGCCGAATCAGTGGGCGTAAGGCTAGTTGTAATTAATAAAGATCCTATTATTTACGAACTCGCCGAACAACATTATCTCAGCTCTAAACTTTTTGATTTAATTATAAGCTGCTTATAAATGCCAAGTTGGTCATAGAATCTTATGTTTCGAAATACTTAGATGTTAACTAAACAATGTGAAAGACCTTAGAAAGAGTAAATGCTTGGTCAGACGACAGCGTTACAAAAATAAAATAACGAGTATGTCTCGGAGTGACAAAGAAAGAAGACCATTATTTTCTAACATTTATAGGACGCAGTTAAACTAAGTGAGGCAATAATAACGTAACTCGTACCTATCTGAGCAGCATTTTCATTCTGTGGAGCAGGTTTTAGTTGCTAATATAAAACTCAGGTTAGTCATAAACTGATGACGAGATAGCGTCTGTGTGCCTAAACATATTATATATTGTGTCGTGATTCATCATCACGAAATGGCCGTCTGATAGAAATTTAGTATAGTCAACAGTTAGTTATTTAGTTGTTTTGGCTAACTGAATAACTGATTTGTTGCCAATAATACTCAATTAATCTATAACTACGTGATCTACTCGGCCTTCACTTACTACATTTATTTACTATCGATCAAAAATATGTATTGTATTTAGACATTCGTGTGGTCTATAGGCAGCCTGTAACCACCGAAATCTTGTGACATTTATAAGATCGCAAGTAATTTGGGCGTCAACATCACATTCCTGACCTATGCCAACACAGTCCACCGTGACGTGATCCAGTCCAATTGCCAATTTTAAATCTATGTTATTGTTACCGGCAATGAGTTTAATTAATTAAAGCAATGTATGAAATATTACGAATACAATAATCCATTGCATACATTGCCAGGCATTGTATAGAATGCCCAGTGGTCTTCGGCAATGTGTGAAATAAATAGATTTTGCTTTTAATTATCAAGTTTTATTGAGATAGTCAAACTCAAACAACGTAAAGCAGTCATAACTTCTTGGTTAATTGTTTTGTTCAATTTCAACAGAAAACCTTTTTACACCGAAAGTGTTTCGCTCTGCAAAACGAGGGTTTATTAGGGTTGCTAGGAGCGAAGCGACGAGCATGTTAGGGTGACATAAACCAGCCGCACGAGCCGAGCGAGCAAAGCGAACGTGCCGCGGCGGACGGCGGCCAGAAGCCAACTGGCCTCATTTTCTTTTTCTTATACTTTGATATTATAACTAATATTTTGATATTGAAAACATACGAATGGGTTAATCTATCCTAACCAAAATGTATGCCAAAAGAAGATTCTGAAAGTGAACTTTCTTTTTGGTGAACACACATTGCCGGCTGCGCATTCGGCATTGTATACAATGCGTAGGCAAAGTATAAAATAAATAATCTTACATACATTGCCTGAACGTTATACAATGCCTATTAAACACATTGCCGGTAACATAATCATAAAATAACAATGTTAAGTATAAGTAGGTACTAAGGCAATGAAAACTAGCACGGTAATATAGATAATAATACCGTGACACTAGGTAGGTTCAAAACTTAAAATGTATGTTAAAATTGTAGATATTATTACCTGGATAGATAATCTTTAATGTCACAGCATTAAAGTTACTTCAATACCTACTATTGCCTACCTATAATGCTCGACCACCAAGCATCGTGATATTTAATATCATACACATCTAAATGCATGGACTAGTATTTAGTTGGTTTATAAGCTATGTTAATTACTGTTTTCATAGTGTTTTATGACGTTTTAAATATCTCTGTCTATTGTTAGCATTTCTAGAAACGTTTAATGCCCCCAGTAGCCTTATGCGGCATCTGTTGGATTGAGAACATCATCATTCATAATATTAAATTTTTATTTCTCACATCATTTTTACAGGAGTTCACCAGAACTTATAGTAACCATTTTTCGTTTCAACTATGACTATGGCAATTAACGAAAGAAATTAAATACATTATCTTGAATATGAATGTCTGGCCATGCCGCCTCCGCTGGATACCGGCAGGAGAGGTCGACCCAAGAAGCGGTGGCTCGACGTCGTCAAGGGTGACGTGTGCTAACAGACTCACCACTGAGGATGCACAAGACCGCGCGAAGTGGGAAGAAAATAAGAAAGGCGGACCCTGGGACAGCACACACCAGTGTGGGTTTACAACCGGGATAGACCGCACGGATGATGATGATCTTGAAGATGAAAGCAAAAAAGCTTTTTAATTTACATTGAGAGAATGGTCATCTTAAAATGGTATTTAAAGGCTTTTGCAATTATCTTATTAAAGCTATGGCAATTTTTGCTATTTCTGCAACATAAAAGCCGTTAGTGTAATGTTGCCAAGTCTAGTAAATCTAAAAATAGTTGCCTTCAATATTGCTGACATTGATGGTGACATTTATTTCAGTTTTGGTATCACATAATGCAAATAGCTTAAAAATGGCAAGATAATTTATGTAACACTATGGACCTAGCCTGGCTTTGCATGGTACATAAAGCACCACATCAAGGTAAGTCATTTTTATCCTCTCATCCATTTAATATTTATTTAGGAACATAATAAATTAAATCTCTACCAGTGGCAGTCATACAAACAAGCTATATTGAGTATCAAGGCCAGATCGCCATGTGGAAAGATGTCCAAATTTCTACACAAAGATAGAGACTAGAAAAATTCGACCTGATCCTAGGGACTCAAGCGGTATTGAGTCACTTATGTCCAAATTTGTTTATATAAACGTAATTACAATAACTGTGATATCCTAACACCCAGACATTGATTGATATAATGTGATACAAAGTGCCAAAGAACTACTTAACCTTCCAACCAATGTTTCACTGCTGTGTTGTGAAAATTTAACACATTAGTACGGAACCAATTCTCTCAATGATGATTCCTATATTATGAATGAATAGACGGACAACTTAGTTATACAATGAAGAAAGAAAGGGTTTAAGGGTTAAGACCAATTTGAAACATTATGGTAGGTACCTAAAAAGAAACACTTGTGGTTTTTGATATATTTATGTTAATTGAATTAGTTATTTTCAGACAAACCTGCAGTACATGGTTATTCTCTAGGGCATATCCTGTATAATTTGTCTGTCAACTTCCTAATGTTACCTAAAATATAGGTAAGTAAAATAGGGAGACATTCCCATGAATCCACAAACAATATCCACAAATACTTCAAACTGATGGTGTCCTGTCAAGTGTCAGTAGATATGAAAGGGACAGCTATACATGTAAGCACTGCTCAACTTTGTTTGATGTTTCTGGATTCCAGTGATTATGTTCTAATTGCACATCATTCAATTTCATTCCATTACTATGGCAATAGAAGGTAATGGGAGACCTAATCATTTCCATTGCTATTTGATTATGCAATGAGAGACATTAAATAGATAGCCAAGACCATTTGATTGAACTAACATAAAAAAACCAGGTTGACAAAAGCTTTATTGTACCAAATATTTTCTAAGGTATGGTTCTAGATTATGTATGGTATTTCATGGAGAGCATATAAGGTTATATACGCACATAGTAAAAATAAAAATGCCTTTTCTAATGATGTAAATAGAGTTTGTTTTTATCAGGGTATGTGAATCTGGGTCAATCAATCTCTTGTATTAGCAGGCTGGAAAAGGAAGTGCAGTCATCAATAGCAGAAAACAGCAACACAAACGAACATACAAATCCTAACTAGATTAATTAAGAGACTAATAATGCAATTGTTGTCCTACTCTGAGCCTCATGTACAGAAGTCTGGAGGGCTTTGTCTAAGGTATAAATAAACTAAGGGGAACTGAGTATTTTTCAAAGAAAAAGGATCAGTTCATATAGAATGTAAAAATAAGTAGGCAACCCATCAACATAAAAAATCCAGAACATACAATTACCAAAAAGCCACAATAAAAACACACAAAAAACCACATAAAATCTCTTAACCAAGTTTATTTATTAAATGCTAACACTAACAACAAATTTTATTTACAAAAGAAGACCTTGGAATATTAACGTAACCTTTTAGCTGTTAGGTATACTTCCAAGAATTTCATTACCAACGTGACCGAAACCCGCTCGATAAATCCCGCCAACGTTACTAAAATTCAGGCAGCATTGAAAGACTCGCAAATAGTTTACCTAACTCCATAATCAAATCTATTATTGGCATACACCTCTTCTGATTATAGAACGAAGTATTCATAATTAAAATTACACCCAATTTGTTTATAGATCGGGTACAAAAACAGCTGTCACGTTATGTAAACTCCGAAACTAAATGAAATAGTACTCACATTAAAGATCTAGGAACGGAGGTGAACATTTTAAAAATCGTATTTCATTTACACAACTGAAAATGTTTATTTATATCCCGACTGCGCGTATTTTAATTTATTTTTCAGATTTTTTGGATCACTAAAGTAACGCCCTCCATCCAGGTGGCAGTGATGTGACTGACAGCTTTTTTTGATGTTTCGATCGCGTGCGTTCTATAACGCATGCGTTCCACTTTTATCACATTTTCCGCATTCAAAAATACACAACGCTATGAGATACTGAAACGTTTTTTCTATCGGAATCTGAAGAACATTTATTTCAACTATTTTTATGACTGCATTATACAGGGCTATTTAATAAACATCATCCAAAATGAAATATGAGGATCTATGGAGAAATTGGCAAAATACGTATTTTTCTGTTCTCTATTACCTTCAGTACTAAAATGTTGAGTTATTAATGTTATTATAACTACTCAGAGGTATAAAAAATTACTAGTTTCGTTGATACTGCGTGACGTAAGTGACGGCGGGCTCGCAGTCTCTCCAACTCCCCGCCAGCGCTTTATTCAGAAGTTGAAATTTAATTTTGAATAAGTAACCACGCCGCACGAATAATATGCTTGAAAAAAATATAATATTAACAAATATAACAAAATAATATAAATATAATACAACCACAAATACTGACTTGAATCTAATTTCAGAATGGAGCAAGTCGTTTGGGTTAGCAGTTAACCCCGCTAAAACTCAAGTAATAATTGTGGGTGGTTCATGACTGATTTCCAGGGTGGACTGGGATGTTTTTTTTTTTTTTTTTTTTTTTTTTATATTGCCCGTCAAGATGACCTCACTCCACCTGATGGAAAGCGGTCGTGAGGTCCAGATATGAGGTTGACAAGCCCAGTCATTCAAACGAATCACTGGGCTGGCCATCCTCACCTTGAAGGCCTGCAGAAATGCCTTTTCACGCCCCGCTTGAAGAACCCGGGACTATACGAGGAAGGAAACACATGTGCTGGAAGAGCGTTCCACGTCTGGATGGTACGACAAAGAAACGAGTCACCGAACCTTTTAGTTCGGGCCAACAAATGTTGAATTGTGTGTGGGTGACGCCGTAGTCCAGCACGCGTGGTACGGGAGTGGAAAGGTGCGGGTGGGATAAGCTGGAATAACTCGTCAGAGCATTCCCCATTGTAGAAGCGATAGAGAACACTTAGCCTGGCAATGTCTCTACGCAATTGGAGAGGCTCAAGGGTCAAAGTTGCCTCTGGGTTACCAATAATACGGATAGCACGCCGCTGCAACCTGTCAAGAGCTTCGAGTAGGTACTTAGCGGAACCGTCCCAGAGATGAGAGCAGTATTCCACACACGAGCGAACTTGTGTCTTATACAAGAGACAGAGCTGCTCAGGCGTGAAGAATCGTCTCACTCTGTTCAGGACTCCGAGTTTACGGGATGCAGTTCTAATGACGCTCTCAATGTAGTCCCGCTGGTTTAGGTTGCTACGAACATCCATGCCAAGGATGTTTAGGCTATCCTTAATCGGTAGTGGGGAGCTCTGAAGAGTGGAATGGGAAAGGAAAGGCGACGCCTTTGCTGTGAATGCACACACCTGCGTTTTCTTGGCATTGAACTCGACAAGATTGCATGCACCCCATTCTGAAATGCGGTCCAACACTCCGTCAAGCTCAACAACAAGACTTCGCCTCTTCTCCTCGATGTCAGTCTGCTTTGCCCCAGGGCGCTCGAAATATCGCGCGTGGACCGTGCTATTTTCCGCATAGCAATGAATATTACCAAGAGATAACATGTCATTGATTGTTGTTCTGCCTTCAGTTGTATTTGATGGCGTTGTAGTTCCTTTTAGTAAAACTGTCAAGAATTTAGGTGTTTATATTGACAATACAATAACTTGGACAACTCAGGTTGCTCAGGTTAGCCGGAAAATGTTTGCTGCTGCAGGTTCTTTAAGTAGGCTTCGAAATTTTTTGCCAATACCCACCAAAATTGCGCTTGTTCAGGCATTACTCTTTCCTATTCCTGACTACGCAGATTGCTGCTTTTTAGATCTTACTGAGAATCTACTTGGCAAACATGAGCGGCTCCAGAATTTTTGCATTCGCATTATTTTTGGACTGCGCAAGTATGATCATGTCTCAGAGTACAGATCTCAGCTCAACTGGCTTCCCATCCGTTATCGCATGGAGCCTTTTAAATTTCTGCAGCCAGTACGAGGTCAGGCGATGCGGTCATCTAAGAAGCTTCGCCTTCAATTCCCTCCTCATTCCTCAAACTCCTACACACAGTCGTTTAGGGTTAAATCTGTACGACTTTGGAACTCCTTACTCTTATTTATTAGGGAGTCAGAGTCTCCATCTATTTTTAAGAAGAGGATTAAAGCACATTTCCTCGGCCTTTAACATTCTACTTTATCTCCTAATTACTTTCCTTATTTCAGTTCTCCTCGTCCGTTTATTTAACTCATTTTATTTTCTGATCTCTTTGGTTATTGGTGGGCTAATTAGTACATATCCTGTATTATTATTTTGTTATTTAAATTTACATTTGACTATTTTTGTGCACATACTTACCCTTTTTTTAACATTTTCCTCTACTTGGGTTGTCTGGAAGAGATTGCTTTTTAGCAATAAGACCGCCTAATTGTGTCATCTTACTATTTCGTGTCATACAAACCTTCATTGTTATTTTTTTTGATGTGCAATAAAGAATATTTATTATTATTATTCATAATGTAAAAGTTAGAAAGACCTACCCGTTTTTAAAAAAAAACCTGTCTTTGATTAATGCCTAATGTCTGGGCAAATTTTGGATGGTGTTTATAAAGTAACCCTATATAAATCAATGAACGAACACTGGCACGAACTTCACATCGACACAATGTGCTTGAGTAGTGCCTGTGTATAAAAACAGAAGGACAAAAAAATACAACATTTTGAGAACATTATTATAACTGAT
Organism: Udea olivalis; assembly: GCA_947369235.1. NCBI lineage: Eukaryota > Metazoa > Arthropoda > Insecta > Lepidoptera > Crambidae > Udea > Udea olivalis. Next base: position 14,286,954 of record OX376349.1, on the reverse strand, counting down.
TCAATTCTAAAGAAAGTAAACAAAAAAAACTTTCCCGAATAGAAACGAATGTTTTTAACTTTTGTCTAACTGAACTAATATTTTAAAGAGAACATTTTTGATTTTCAGTTTGTTTGTAATGGATAAAATTTAAAAAACTCTGGACCGAATTTTGAAATCCTCATATATATGATAGTTTCTTTAGCATGCATGTTAAATAAAAAAAATGCTGATAAGTGATTGTACGGTTATCTGACATATTACGCAAATGAAAAGTTTGTTTAATTTGGATAATATCTACATGATAATTTTATTGGCAGCTTATAATGATTTGGAAATAATGTCCCAATGTCGCAAATAGAATTACTTGCATTTAATAACATATCTAGTTCAAACGTTATATTGAATAGAAGTTACTAAATTTATTTGTCACAATATTAGAAATCAGCTTAATTTGAAAAAGGTCAGAGATTTGTAAAAATTATCTACTTAATAATAGAGCTATTTTTAGCTTACTTAGTCAACATTTTTCTAGTCTTCTTTGTAAAATAACGACCACAATCTAAAGGATTGAAATAAGCAATATTAGTCAGAATTTTATTATTTATAAAATGATATAAAACATTTTTATGAATTGGGTATGGGAAAACAATCAAACATGTTCAAAATCGAAAACCATTTCAAAGTATTTGTATTTTATACCTTATTTTAATATTTTAATTTTTTAAAGGCAAAGGATCTAGAATATTTTTATTCAAATACGTTGGCAATCTGGGGTCAAATGAACTACCCCAGAAACTCAACGTCTGCAAAGAGTACCTACATATGGTTCTTAATGAACTCTTGACGGTAATCAAACTGACCTGTCACAATTGAAACCTATTGGTTCGTATAAACGTCCTTTCACGTGATTGGTTAATAATCTATCCATCAACCAATCAAATGACGCGATCGATATTATACGGGAGACTTTAAGCTAGGTGATCCTACTGAATGGTATTAATGGTGTTTCCAGATAGCAGATGTTAAACTACCCCTGGTGAAAAATATTTTTGACAAAGTTACTCGTATTTTGAATAATACGTACATTAATTTACGCCCATTGCTCAGACGGGTAGGTAGGACTTAAAATAGCCATTCACTATAATCCCAACCCTTTCAGGTAGGACTTGGTTTCCGAACTTGGCAAAATAAATTGTATCTGAACTGAAGTCTACTTCTCACATTCTCGTGAGATGCTACACGATGTTTCAGCCGTAAGTGCAGTAAATTAGTAATTTTGTCTTCATTATGGTATAAAATACAAATACCTATCTCGAAATGGTTTTCGATTTAGGACCTGTTTGATTTTTTTCCCATACCCAATTTGGTTCGGGAGTCAGGGGTCAGAATACCAATAATGGTGATGACTCATCACATAAAGCTATCTGTATAGCCTAATGTTATTACGCTGTAGTCTCGATTTCAATCCAGCCCTATTATTGTTCCCTAGTTAGTCTGTGCCTATAGACGTTGTCTATGCATGAGGCAGACAGTTCTCCGTCCTTTCTTTCAAGTTTTCAACCCAGTTTGACACTGACAGCACAGGACGACATTTGAAGTTTTGAACAAAAAGGAGCAAGTGTTTATTGCAAAACAATTTCAACAACTTACAAACAGATATTATTCTGAAAAATACTTAGTCAACCGATGCAATGATTCGTGAAGATGATCCTCAGTTTCGTATCACACCATTCCAGCAAATGGCTTCAGCATGTTCCGGTGCTCTAATAACCTCGCTATTTAGTTAGTATTTTAGCAATTTATGCCTAAAATAGTTGTTGTGTGCCTAATGTGATTATGTTCTTAGGTCAACCTGATTTCAATTTTCTAGTGACGCCGTTGGATGTTGTCAAAATCAGACTTCAGGCCCAGCAAAAGGCATTGCTCTCGAATAAATGCTATTTGTATTGCAATGGGTTAATGGAACACCTATGCCCTTGTGGGGAGACAGCGTGGATACCACGAAGGGTTCATTTCCATGGCACAATGGTATGTAAGCACATTAATCTAAACTGCTGTATTTTATTGTTGAGACAGTGTCTGGGTATCCTCCCTGTCTTCTGCCAAGTATTGGCTGCATAATATTTAAATAGTATCCCCCTTTAAGTAGAGAGTAGTAGAACACAGCCCCACCAGCCCATCAAGTACTGATTAAGGGTGTCTGATTCATTTACAGAAAGTCCTTTATACCCACCAAAGAATTGGGTAATTTTTTATTTAAAGTTTATTTATTAGTTGTTATTTTTCAGGATGCTTTTTATAAGATAGCAAAACTTGAAGGAGTGCCTGCTCTGTGGTCTGGTTTGAGTCCTACACTTGTCCTAGCTCTTCCCTGCACTGTGATATACTTTGTGTCATATGAACAGTTACGATATAAAATGAAAACTTTTTACAACGGAGTGACAGGAACTGGTGAGCATATTTTTTGTTGAAAGACTCAACACTAACTTTCATAACAGGTTTCTACTTAAAATATTTCCACAGCCAGTTGTAGTTTGCATAACCTAGATTTAAATATACCAATGCTAATAATTATGTTTAGTGGAGCAATTTATATTTATAAGCTGTGGTTATTTTTTTTAAATGTGCCAGACAACCCACTTCTTGTCATAGTCTCGAAGTAGGGATAAATATCCCTGTGTTACCCAGGACACTACAGAATTAAAAGCGAGAAACCGTTTTACAGCGCACTACGCTAATCGTGTACGTAAATAATTTGAATAGTACTTAACACATTTATTTGTATGTAGGTTTGGTTGGAAAATTAAAAATATGAATGTATTATTATTATTTCAACTGGGGACGCTGGCAGTGGTCCGGGTGATCGGTCCGCTTGTTATGGGCCATTTCACCCATTTCCCCGGGCCCCCCTTGCAGGGGGTATATATATGAATGTAATAAATATCTCTGAACACATCAGACTGGGGTGTCAGATACTGCTACACCACCATATAAATATTATAATTTATGTTAAACTTATTAATGCTACAATAATTGTTTGTAACTTTATTCTGCCTTACTAAAGGCAAAAGCCATATCTCACTGAAAGCTAGTTTTGAGATAATTGAAGTTTTGTAAAACTAGTTTTTTTCCTACTTTAAATAGATATTTTCTTGCTTTTGATATTAAATTTATTTATAATTTTGGGATTTTTTTTTATTGTAATAGATAGAATATTGCAAAAGTGTGTGGATATAGCTTATTTATGAGATACTGCTATTTCGCTTAGTAATTAATAAATTATTATTTGAGTTACTGCTTCTTGATTAGCTCCACCCCTACATTTCTGCATACAAAAAAATAATCTAAATAAAATAAATAGGACTATAAAGAAAAAATAATATAAAAGTATATTTATAAGTCTTTCATTATTACTTTTTAGTATGGCATGAAAATAAGTTTGAAAATATAATCAATTCAATAAAATCTTATTGGTCAAAAGGACATTCTGTTTTTAAGTATAATATTTTGACATGGTTTCCAAATATTATCTTTTTTACTTTTAGAAATGCCATCTTGTGCAGGTTTCTTCCTGAGTAGTGGCAAAACTTGAGTTTTTAAAATTTTATTTATGACAATGCTTCCAGTAATAGGGTCTTTATTGAAGTCAGATCTATACTTTAAATCAAAACTGCTACGTTTAAAATACTTTTCTATAAATTAAATTATTTTGTTAACTAGTTGGATCGAATTGGTTTTTATTCAGTCAAAGTTTTTACGCAATTAATATAAGAGGTGCGCGAAATTTAATTACATTTTTTTGGGAAATCACGTAAAGATATATTAATAAACTAATTATGATCAGCGCGACGGCATCATGCACGTGGCTCGCAACTTGCGACGAGGAATCCGTATGTTGTGGCCTAGGATATTAAGTTCAATTTCGCTAATGTTTTACGACTTTCACTTATTTAACAAGGCAATTTCGGGATTATGACCTGTTTGTAACGAAAACAAACAAGTAATGTCAGAAATATTGTAAACAGCGAGGTACCTGTAGTATGTATTAGAAATTCGACCATATCTACCAAAACATAAGGAGTGCAACCGTATAGTTAAACCATAGCCAAAACAATTTGCGGAACAAGCACAAAAATACTAAGCGTTATAGCGGTTTAAGTCAGGGTACATTCGGCGGTATTCAGATATACGGCTGGTTGCCTACGCAATATTGATATACCGCTAATATCCTTAGTGACTTGAGGTTAAACTGAGAAAGAAAACTTTTTTAAGGTTTTTTTTCATACAGGGTGTAAAAAGACTCATAACGAAGCCGGCGTCTACGCACTCAGACCGATCAAGTCACAGAAAAAATAAATTATTGATGGGAAACGATTTTTTTTTTTGGTGTTAATTTTAAACCTAAAAACGTACTACGCAATGTAACGCGTGCAACAGACCGCTCGACTGCACTTTTGTGTGTGGCTGTTAAGTATAATCAAGAGGTACGCACGATGTACATTGCGAGTTGAACGTTTTGAAGCAATTTTTTGTTAGGAAATACTGAAATTTTGATAATGTTTCTTAGGATAAAAATTAAGTATTAATGATTAGAACTTGTTTTCATCAAAATCTTGAGTTTTATTTTTATTTTATCTTCAATAACTTGGTAACTATTGAGTTCCCAGGTATGGTCTAGAAAGAAAAAATGGTCCTGATGATGTGCAGAATACGTAGGCGTCAGCTTCGTTAGGGGTCTTTTCACGCCCTTTATATTTTAAGCGAGATACCGCTACAACGCTACAAGGCTTAGTTCATTAGATATGCATATTTTTTAAAACTATCCTGTTAAATAAAAATCAACTTTTCGATTTTTTGAAGGGCAGTATTCATTGTTTAAGGTGGGATTGAAACACACCCCACATCACAGGCATACTTAAAAATAAATAACACTTGTGCCAGAATATTTTATGTTTACTATTAATTTGTGAAATATTTGGATTGTATTGTGAAAATTAGTTGGGTAAGGTCCACAAAAATATCTAAGCTTGGATATCCTTATCTACATGAGTTAATGGTGCAATAGAAGAAATAAATCTAGGTGCAAATGTGAAAGAGTTTTCATTTTAATTGCATAAGGTCAAAATCAAACTAACAAAAAATTGACATCAAAATAGTCTGTGATCTGATTTAAGTAAAAAGCTATTTTAATGCATTCAAACAATAATTGCGCTTTACAGCGATAAAGCCGCCCAAGTTGTCTTAAATTATTGTTATTTGTGTCCAATGAAGAATATTTACTTACTTACTTCCTTAAATTTAATTTTTATTGATATTGCTTGAAATGATTGAATGTTTATAAAGATGTGATCATTTCAGTGTCTCAACCAATGTGGATACCCATGATAGCTGGAGCTACAGCTCGAATAACAGCCGTAACAATAGTCAGTCCATTGGAGTTAATTAGAACAAAGATGCAATCAAAGAAATTAACTTATGCAGGTAATATAGTTGTTTAATTATTTGATTTTTTGGCTGACCTGTTGGAGCATTGGTTACTGAACCTGCTTACGGCGCCACGAGTAGGACTACTAGATCCCCACCAGGAAAACATTTTGTGTGTATTTATTTAAATGGGTATGTAATATGTAAATCATATACATTGTCATTAAATAAATGATCTTAAGCTTGTCCTATATGTATTAATACACAATTTATTGCTTTTACAATAGATATTAAATCCTAAGTTTTTATGTCACAAAAATGAATGTTGGTTTCAGAAATCACATCTGCTCTTCGTCAGGTTGTGAAGTATGAAGGTTATAGAGGATTATTCCGCGGATTAGGATCAACACTTCTCAGAGATGTGCCATTCTCAGGTAATAAAAATATTTCTTGTTATTACTTATCAAGTTTATCCTGTATGCATATACTGACCAGAGCCCAAAACAGCTCAGCATATGCGAGCAGTTTCAGGCCCGTATTCTGAAAAGACGCTCAAACGTGAATCTTGAATTGAAACTCGATTTAAGCAGAGATCTTATTCTAGAACCGCCCCTGAGTACAGATTCATTGATCACAGTTAACACTTATTCCTAAACGTCACTCAGGTGCGAATCGGCGGTCCAGTAGAGATTTGATCTGTGATCACGCAAGTGACCTGACCACGCTTGAGTAGAGATTTTTTTGTCAAAAACGATGGATACTTCAAGGAAGGATTCTTAGATATTTTTGACGACCTCAATAAATAAAGATAATTTCATTTTATCATTCCTGGATTAACTACAATTTGTAATTAACCATAATTAAAGAAGAAATTCAGTACCTAAAAAAAAAGTGGGTGGTATGCCAATCTATATGTAGGGGTGGGTATAGTAAACCACACACACATACACACCAAGCACAGATTATATCGAGTGCCTCCCTTGTCAGGTTACAATAACGTTCCGTTACAGTTAATAGTAAAAATTAAGTTTCAGTGCAATAATTACATTAAATGGACAAGTTAAGTATTGAAAGGCTAATTAAACCTTTCCTTGGTGCAAGTCCATTGTGTATCGGTTTAATTTTACAATAAACACAGTATCTGCTTGTTATGGAACGTAAAAGAGGTATTTAAACGAATTATTGAAAACGAAAACAAGCCTGATTCATAGACAAAAAGCAAACTCTACTCAAATCTTGTTTGAAACTCGATTCAACTGAGACCCGTTCGATATTCGTTTTAGAATAAGCAACGTTCTAAAGAACAGATTCTAAACTCAAGAGTAGATCAGGTAATCACAGTTCAAAGCGCGCTTGAGCGTCGTTTCAGAATACGGGCCTTAAACTCTTGCCATACTTTGACCGAAGGTACAAAATTAGTTTGTGTTCCAAATATCATACTCTATCTAACTCCATTGGCCTTGTGTTGCTTTACTACGTAACAGCTTATTTTTCAACAGGTTTATATTGGACAACATTTGAATCAACTAAGAAAGCATTTAACAGGCCAGATTCAGAGAAAAATACGTTTTTATTTAATTTCTTCTGTGGATCTGTAGCTGGCAGTGTAAGTGCATATATAATTTTTAATTATAATTGTATTTTTTGACCTTTTTCCCCTGGGAAATAAGAAATCTCACACAAACAAAGCTTTTGTTAATCAAATCGAACCCGCAACATTTTGCGTCTAAACCTTGTGCATCCCAATTATTACATTTTCAGATTGCAGCCTTTGTGACATTGCCATTTGACGTTGTGAAAACTCATCAACAAATTGAATTAGGTGAAAAAGAAATTTACACAGGTTGGTATATCTCTCTTACTTTGAACGTCTGACCCTAGGCCAAGCATGGCTTGCACTGGTCGTATATAAATAATAAAGTAAATAAATAAATATCTGGGACAATTTACACCAAGATCATCTGACCCCAAATTAAGCAGAGCTTGTACTATGGGCGTCAGAGACTGATAAACATACTTAGATATTTCTAAATACATACTTACATAGATAATAACACCCCGACACACAACAGACACAATGGTTCGTCACATAAATGTTTGTCATGGGTGGGGATCGAACCTTATAAGAGAGATCTTTTAAAATAAATAATTAAATGGATAGATAAATAACCCTTGTTATTCAACTTGTAAATAAAATTCGGTTTTATTTCATCTTTAGAAGAGAAGAGAACGTTAAATACACATAGGCTATCTGTGTATTTAACATTTTGTTTGTAAATCTGTGTAATTAAACTAAATTAAATTAATTTTCGAAAGGCACGTTAAACAGTTGGTTCCGGCTGACGTCGCAAGATATCAGTCGTAAAGCCTAGTCAGAGGCCTAAAAAGACGGCTTGATAACATCTGACGGTAAGGTTTATCACTGGCCTTACATTCACCTCTCCAACAATCCGCACTGAGCCCGCGTGTTGGAGTATGGCTCGTACCACCTCATAGTTGAGGTGAGGCCTGTGCCCAGCAGTGGGACGTATAAGGCTGCATTTGTTGTTGTTTGTAAAATATAAATTTAGTATTTCACAATTATTTATTGTTTCCAGATGGAAAATCTCGTCAAAGAGCTTCCAACATGCAGGATATAGCAAAAAATATATACCGCAACCATGGCGTGAAAGGATTGTTCACTGGCTTACTACCGCGGATATTCAAAGTAGCTCCAGCCTGCGCGATAATGATCGCCACCTTCGAATACGGAAAACAGTTCTTCCGACAGTACAATAGTCAAAAATACAAAGAGACAATGCAACGGTAAACAAATATCATTTCTACCTATTTGTTTGTAAATAGTTCTCAATAAAGTAGCATCAATATAATAATACAGGATGTCTTAATAATAAAATGTATATAGTATATGTAAATGTAATGTAGTATTCAGCTAAGAAAAAAAAATTAAGCATGTTCTTCAACTATTTGATTCGCATCACAGTAACCAAGAAAGTAACAACCCAGAAGTAAAAAAAGCATAACCAAAAATAGCGGAATATACTTGGGGACGATTCGGGTAGCCCTAGTAATACTCTACCACTGGGCTTCCGCTTATCACCCTTTTGGGACACCCTGTATTAATAAGGCACCACTCGATCTTATACTGCAGGAGTGGTCAAGCTGTATTACTGCTCTAACCATATTTCAAACAAGAAATAGTAATATTTTGCTTCGAATGGTTCCTTGTGTGTGTATCTTTTTACGTATTCATTGTTTAGTCATTAAAATTTCCTAATTTCTTTTTCAGTTGCTAATTTGTTTTTTTTATTTTTTGCTTTTAATTTTTATTCGTTTCCAGACAAGGAATAGAAATTAAAATAATAAAAAGTGAATAGTTGCATGCCTTTGCACAACCTAAGGTATTTTGTTTGATTTTGTACTGTAGTAACACCAAATAGGTAATACCTAGCTAATCACCAGCATGCATTTACAATAGCGGCACTTTGCCAAACTGATTTTCTAAATGGACTTTTTACATCTGTCTTGTATGGGATTCACAGAAAGCCTCACATCTCGGGTGACAACTTCGCATTTTTTGAAGTTTTTTTTGTGATTATTTTGTTGAATTCATATGTAGTATAATTTAGTTCTATGTTATCTTCTGCACTGGCTAATTATAACTGATTTTTGCTATCATATTATGTAGAAAAAAGTATTAAATAGATTAATAATTCTATTATTTACAGGCCTCAAGATATTGTATTGATAGGCAAGTCCAACAGCAGTGATTATTCATGATATCCTGGAAGGGAGAAATCAAGCCATTAAAAGGGATAATGATAGAATGTCTTAGTTTTAAACCCATTGACCAAATGTTTATAATATTATGTTTTGATAGTAATCCATATTTAAATTGCTACATATTTTATGCATATAAAATTTACTGAAGTTACCATGTAGTTACTTGCATAACTCACTAATTTTATTCATGTTATGAGGGTAGTATGTCATAGTAGCTTTTTGTGACAATCAGGGCTTGGAACCGGTTTAAAAAATGCCGTTCTTAAAACGTTCTGAACGGTTCCTTGCAAGTATTTGGTTCGGAACGCAATCAAAATGGGAAACCCGTTTATTCCACAATGAACAGAGACTCGTATCGTGACAGCAAAGATTCATACAAAGTGACACTTTTCATTTATCTTAAAATTAAAAAAATTCATGGTGATTAGATGATAAAGATAAATGTTGCAGACAAAAAAAATATTTCCTTATTATTGCATCAATGTTCTTTAGTTCAAACTTTAACGACACGACCGGTGACTAAGCTGGGTGGCTGTGAATTATTATTCCTAGTTTCATATTGATCCTATTTGATACAAAAAACCGGCTAAATCGTTTTTATTACGTTCCCGTCTGAACGGAAACAAAACCAATACGTTTTCAGGCATTTTGGACAAAACCGGTTTGAAAGAGAAGAAGAAGAAGGTTTCCGAGCCCTGGTGACAATATGCATGTATGTAGAATATTTAATATTTACTCAACAAAAACTGGAAATACAAGACATTAAGGCCCGTATTCTAAAATCGTACTCAAGCAGTGATCTGTACTTGAGTAGAGATTTTGAAACGTCAGTTCATACAAAAACGTCACTCAGATCTATACTCAAGTACAGATTTTGTTTCAGAATACGGGCCTAAGAATCTTAATTCAGACTCTTAACAATAACCAAAGTATTTTAGTTTATTTTACTATAGATTTATAATCAAGACATGACCTAGTAAATATTTCAATTGTTTGTTTATGTCAAACATTATCCCTGTTAGCATTAAGACTGGCAAAGATGATAATGATAGATATAATTTTTAGTAGATGTTATTATTTATGTGCTAGCATTTTTGTTTGCTTTATTTGCTGTTATAATGATTGGTTATATGGGATTTAATTAGGTTATTAATTTACATTAAAAGGTAGTTTACTTAAAAGTAGGAAACAGTATACTCATTATAGAGTATACTGTTTCCTACTCATATATATGTATTAGAATAGTTGAACTTTTTGTCATATATTTCTTAATAAAGGTGCCCCCCTTACCTAGAGCATTTTCCTGTAATGCAACGTTACAGAGTCGATCATAACATCTGTGAGAGAGAGGAACCGCACATTACAGTGCTCAAACTGTAATGTTGCAAATTCGATAAATCTCTCTTAAAATCGAATCTGAAATGCAAATTACAGGCAAATGTTTGTCATGTCAGGGAGGCAGTACTGTATTGTAATGCTCAAAATCAGATCTGAAATGTTACATTACAGGTAAACGCTCCAGGTGAGTTACCACCTTTATGGTTGTTTTGGAACAATTAATGTAATAACATTTTGTGAATATTTTTAATAACAAACATGTCAAGGCTGTTTTAGCTTCTGCTTGTATGCAGTGGTATTAAGTTAAAATTATTTGTTTGTAAATATTGCACCTGGCTGGACCTGACTAGTTTGTAAATAGGAATGAAATAAATGATATTTCTGCCATCTATGTTAGTTTTTCCAAAATTGTGTTGTGTTCCCTTTGATTCAGTTGAAAGCTTGTAATTCATCCATTTGGTAAGGATTGGAGCTCTTATGTTTGACTTCTGATTTATGGTCAGCTTGCACCCAGAATCCCATAGATTTGAGTATTAAACAGGTCAGCTTTAGCAAGCCTACATTTTTTTTTGCTTATTTTGGAAGGTGTTGGAACTGTTAGTTTTATTTAAGATAAATTATTGCCTAACTGTACAAGTATGCACTACGATAGTGAGGATAGGGTTCCTGAGGGCATTTTATTGAGTTAGTCAATTCAGCTTCCTTGTACATTCACAAAGATGAATGAAGCAAACAAATTAATAGACTGATTCCCAACAACCTTTTAGCACCTTGTGTGTTGGTTTCAAGTGAGCACTCGGATATTTGTTATAACTTAAATACAGTACCTACAATGCATACACCAAGTTATTTATCAAGCCGTAAGACTTATAAAATTGGTTAGGTATACCTATTACTAAAAAGTAACTGGGGAACCTTACACCAAGATCCAAACTATGAACTAAGAAAAGCCAATGAAATAAAAAGCGATTCTTACTAAAATACTTATTTATTAAAATGTCTAAAAAGTAATATCAATGTACAATCGGTCCTAGAGGTTCTGCTTTTATATTGCCTAGGTCCAGTCTGCTGTCTATTGACTCGTCTATTTGTCCGACTATCGCAATATTGTCACCACGGATTATATGAAGTCCAAGTACTACCTGAGCCACTCCAGTAGAAGAAGAGAATACTCTTTCATGAGATTCGTCTAAAATTATGTTGATCGTCTGATCGAATCCTTTCAGCGTCCCAATAAAATTACGTCCATCAGCAGTTATCACTGATACAGTCTGGTTCACATAATTTTCAAGTCCTGAAGCCATTTTTGTCTTAAAAAATACTAAACAGCTCGTAGTAGTCGTAATTTTTGGTTATTTCGAAGCGTTTGTTTCGTTTCGTTCGGCGTTTTTCGACAAATTGACAATGACAACTTAACTGTGACTTTTTACTTCTTTCTTTCAAAAACATTCGCCAAGGAACTTCGCACTAACAGCCTTGGTACACACGTACAGTGTGAAAATAAAGCTACGAGGGATTGAAATAGAGACAGCGGGCTATATAGGTTCCATTTTGGTTTCGTTGTAACCGGAAATGTTCCAGCACTTAAAAATTGTCTATATTTAGTTTCAATCGAGCAAGGAAAAGGCGGGAAGCTTTCGTAGCGGGAAGTTTAATTTCATTTTCGGAAATTTCAAAAAATCTTTTCTTGTGGTTACAGTAACTAAAATCTAATCCTTTTTCTGCGAAAATGGGAACCGAGAGTGGTGGTACAGGTTTTCGGAAAAAAAGTCTAAAGAGACACAAGAAAAACTAAGATTTTTCAGATGAAGATGAGCAACCAAGTTTTCTTCCGTACAGGAAAGTTAATCATATTCGCACATACCCAGAAACATCACAGGGTGTAACTTTTACTGTTTATTTAGAAAGTACTAAAGAGGAGAAGCTGGGAAATAAAAGTCCAATCTACATTAATAATATATTCAGCCGATTTATCAAAGGTGTAAAGCAGTTAAAAAGAATTAATGCCATGAAATATGCCGCCATTTTTGATACCCCAAAAAATGCCAATGCACTTTTAAGCAATTCAACCTTTCTGAATAACCATGATATTAAAGCCTATATTCCCGCAGCAATTGTAGAAACAACTGGAGTTATTAAGTTTGTGCCAACGGATCTAAGCAACTAACATCTTTTTGACAAATTGGTTACTTCTCAAGAAATACTGGCGGTAAGAAGGTTTACAAAGAAGACTGATGAAGGTATTGTGCCCTTACAAACAGTATCAATTACATTTTCTGGGACTGTGTTGCCGGAATATGTCACCTACGAACTTTGTGCTCTGCGTGTAGAACCCTACATTCGACCAGTACTACAGTGTTACAAATGCATGAATTTTGGACATACCTCTAAATTTTGCAAGAAAATGTCAGTTTGCTCAATTTGTGGACAGTCACATTCTTATAAAGAATGTGATAATATTGATAAACCTTTTTGTGTGAATTGCAAAGGTGATCATATTGCCATATCAAAGTTTTGCCCTGTAAAAATACAAAAGCTTGAAGAAAACAAACGCAGAATAATACACAAAACTACTGTAAACTCCCAATTTCCACAACTGAACAAACCATCATTCTCTAAAGCCGCAGCAGCTATCACACCTACCATGGCAACCACGAATCAGACAAACCAAAAGAGCAGCAAAGATTTAGCATTGGATTTTATTAATAATGAATGCATTTTGAATGCATTTGTCAAAATACTTACTACATTTTTACACAAAGACAACAAAATACCGGTGAACACCAAATCAATTAAGGAGCTTTTCATTGAAAATTTGAATACTTAATGGATACTAGTTCTCCCATTATTAAATTAAAAATCTGCCAACATAACATACAAAGTTTATATTCAAAATTACCACTTGTTCAAAACGAAACAAGACAAAGGCAAATGGTACGCGGAAATTCAATCAAAAGTTACACGACAGCCATGGTACTTTAAATTGGACACAGCACCCAGAAAATTTGTAACAAACTTAAATAGAATAAGATTTGGTCACGGAAAATTTCCAGCGCATTTAAAGAAAATTAAATTGGTAAATACGGATGAATGCGAATACTGCAAAACTGAAATCGCCACGCTGGACCATTTGTTTTTACACTGCCCAGCTGTCTCTTTACAAAGATTAGTACTTATAGATGGCTTATACAAGATATATAAAAATACTGAAGAAATACCCCGCCTTCTGCCATCTATAATGCAAAACACAAACACATACAAATACATTTTTGAATATTTAGTGTCTACAGTAGAAGGAATATGAAAACAGAAGTACAGAAATTATAGAAAAATAATATTAAAAATTTAAAAATCAAGAAAATAGGAAAATTACTAAAAAACTTTCCAACTAAGATGCGATTACCAATAAAGAATGGCTGAAATGGACACTGTCCGTAGCCGTAAAAAAGAATTTAAAAAAAAAACGAGCAAGCAACTGTCAATGTACGTCAACATCAACAGCTGCCTACCTACGCTTTAAAACCTACAAGTTCGATGTTATTATTGTTATTTGAAATTAGAAAAATCTGATTACGATATTATTATAACTTATTCTATTAAAGAAATAGTAAAATCATTTTTTTATGAGTATCAATTTTCTGCAGCTACTTAGTAATACAGCTGCTTTTTTCTGTAAGTTTAGCTAGTTACAAAAATGTCAAATGTAATCGTTCAATATGTTTTACTCCGGAGTGACCTCCTCAAAGACTTAGGATGGTCTATTGGTGCTTTGGTAGCACAGGCGTGTCATGCATCATCAGCAGTTCTACATTTATACAAGGACGATGAATATACCATACAATATTTAGATGATTTAGACAACATGCATAAAGTGGTTTTGGAAGTAAGTATATTTCTTCTTCTTGCAGTGCCTCTCCACTACTGGAGGTTGGCCGTCAGCTCCGCGAATCTCTTCTTATCTCTCGCTAGCCGAAACAGCTCTTCCACGCTGGCAAAGTATATTTATCTGTCTACAAATAACCATGTTTGACAAGTTAACTGTCCTCACTGCAGACACAATAAGAATAGCAATAGGTTGTATCATTTATGACTCATAATACAGGGAAGTAGTTAAACATAGGCAGTTGTTTGATTATTTGCCAATTTACCTGGTGGCAAGGGATAATCTAAGTATTGACCATGCCATTAGAATACATTTTTCAGTATCATTATTATGTTTAATGGCCAGCAGCCAAAGCCTGTTAGGAAAGCTGTGAGTCAGCTGAAATATTTAAGGTTGTAATGCCGTTTTTCATTAAGCTGTCTCCACAAGAGTTGCATGTGGATTAAGCAGTGGAGAAGCTTGCCTAAAAGAGGCCCTGTATTCAAATCTGTGGGGCCCCCAATTCAGGTTCAAGATTTTCTACAAGGTAATTAAGATGACACAGTATGGGTGAGGCAATTTATAAATAGGTATTTGTAAAACCTATTGCTGCCTCTTGTAACCTCGAGGCCCCCTGAGTGTGATAAAGACAACTGCAACACGGACCTTATTTACCTAGTACATAAACACAAAGCTTAGCAGTCCCCTGATCCCTTTTCGTAAACTTGACCGACCTCTTTTTTTTTCTTAAAAATTCTTTAAATAGCCGTGTTCCTATGTTTTTCGTTTCTAAATATGATCTAGTCAAATTATTTTTCTGGATTTTCGAAAACAGTGAAGATCTGACCAATTATTTCGAATTTCGAAGAGTCATACCTCTCTCTTCATAATTATATTTATTAAAAAAGGAATACTTACCTATGGACATGCTAATAGTGGTGATTATTTGGAAAAAAATATACCTCTACTCACATTATCCAGGGAGGAAACAAGGGACTATCTTTGTATCTTATTAGTGAAATTGATTGTTAGAGCATAGTCCATCATCAGCAAGCAATAAACTCAAGTTATAATGATCAGAAAAATATTTTTGTAAAACTGATTTGGATTAAGCTTTTTCACTTTCAGGTGCCTAATGAAGAATCATTGAAGAAAGTAGCTGCAAAGCTGCAAGAGAATGCTATAGATCATAAACTCTGGATTGAGCAACCGGAGAATATACCAACTTGCCTAGCAATGAAACCTTATCCTAAGGATCAAGTGAAGAAGTTTGTAGGGAAATTTAAATTATATAAGACTACTATGGGCAGTTAATAAAAGGTTTGCTTTGAAAACATTTTCGTATAAAATTAATTTTAAATATTAACTTTGTATGTATTCCTGTAGTTCTGTGTTTGTAGGTATTGATCACCTCCCAGTATTATATACATGTAGCAAATGTGTGTGTTTTTCCTGTAAGGGTCAGCAACTGCTATTTATTATTTTAGGCAAAAGTATGTTTATCATGTACTGACATCATCAATTTTAGAATGCACCTGTAATCAAAATATGGTCGGCAACATATGTAGCTAAACACTCTGGCACTTGTTCATTGTAGGTAATTGGTCATTCAGCTGATATTTTCATGACCACTTTGGTAATGGTTGTCTAACAAAGCACTTTTCTTTTAGCTATTTCTTTTGTTGACTGAAAATCAAGCACTGGGTTTCAAACTGTACAGAGTTAGTAACCTCAAATGCTAATAAGTTGCCAACACCCGTAAATAACAATAACACCAGATAAAAAAGTATCGTGGGTTAGTTGATGACCGTACCCCTAGGACGCGGACATCTCTGCTTGTCGTATCGTAGATTTGAAAAAGGTTGTCGTCAAGGTTTACTTGCATCATAGGGGCTTCAGAGTTCCCTCCACGGTACTGTGACGAGATAACTTTGTACATATGACGCTGTAGGTATTTACAAACCCCTGGCAGTTTTACTTAGTTACGGATCAAGAGATGACGGAGAATAAGCAAAGGTGTAGGACGTAGGTGGCCTGGTAAATCCCTTAAGTCAAAAGACAAGACATGGGTGTGTGTCATTATACCTATCATCATTATCATTTGCAGTCACAAGTCGTCCACTGCTGAATGTAGGCCACTCCCATTGATTTCCAAAGCGATCGGTTGCTGGCGGCGTGCAGTCCGAACTTTTCTGCCTTAACGGCCATCAGTTCTTCCCGCTTCCCGCTATGTGCCCTGCCCAGTTGGAAGTGTGTGTATCCATGACAAATTAACAATAAAATATAGAGTAGATATGTATGGAGGGTTATTTAAGTCACCGAGCTTTTTTGCCTTGATTGTACCGCGAATATCTCAAAACAAGCCCTCTACGCAACAAAGCGGCTTAACCCGGCGTGTGATGCTGTGGGCTTTGTTGTGTAGTGGCCTTATCACCAGATAATCGTCACCTATATGTTTAAATAACATAATCGTGTACTGTGGTAATTCTCAGTTGTTTAGCTATCTAAGAAAAAATATCCTACTCATGTTATGTGATATATATGTTATATATGACATTATGCGCTTAGGTCAAGTTAAACTAAGAAACCTGTTCTGGGCCAATAACTTCTGATGAATAGTACCTGACTGACGAGTCGTTTACTACGTCACTAATGGATTGGTCATGGCGGCGCGGTGGAATGTCCGATATGTGATAGGTGAAATAGATCCTATGTTCGATTTTCGAAATGGGTCAATATTCAGAAAATAAGGTGGGCTTCGTGGTGGCCTTTGTGACCGAGTGTAAGAGCGCTCGACCCAAAGTCTAGATCCTGGGTTTGAATCATGGGTCGGGTAAAAAGTTTTATACAACCGTGGTGAGTAAAAGTAACACATTCAAACCTTGATTGTAGTTTACCTACTTACGTTACGAGTAGATAGATACTGTTAAAATATGCTCAGGAACATCAGACTTCCACCGCTGGGCTGGCCGGCTGGGCATTGGTATTGGCCAGGGATATCTAAAGCGGCCTTTATTACAGTATCCGCGCCAAGAGTTTTCGCCGACGATAGTCGCTAGCGTCTCTATTAGAGTTTCGTTCTGGATTTCGGTATAGCGCCCATAGGAAATAGTAAGTAGTGGAACTTTATTGGCATAGAAGTTGCTGTAGTTATCTATCTATCATAGTTCACATGGCGTAAAATCATGGTAAAAGTACCTACGTACATACATCCTTACTACATACGCAAGAGGAGACAAGTCCCAGGTACCTACTTCGTTTCATTATCCCAGCTCGTATGCCCTGGTTAATCCTTAGTAGTTATGAAGCTAAAGTATCGCAGTATTTGAATTATTGACTAAACGTATTAGCTGAAAAGAACCATTAACCTAGTCCAGAGGTTTTATATAAAAAAAAGAATTTCTTTAAGTAGGTACTACCTATAGTAGGTACAGTAGGTCTGATTAATTGATGATTATACTTCAAAACCAAACAGGCACATTTATGGAAATGAGTCCTTCGTTTTGCATTGGCAATTTGGCAATCTACTATCAGATAGTGGTCCCGTTGATTGAGTTGCATCAGCCATGAGAGTGGTCCATACAAAGCAGTCCAAATATATTTCTTTTGGTGTTACGAAATACCTACCTTTCTTACTTAGATATATAAGTAACCTTGTCTGTACCTACGTGCTAGATGTGTGTTTATTTAATAATCGTGAAAGTGCATACAACTCTTCATTTTGATGATCAGGGTGCTTACTCTGAATACATACTTAAGTACATTACGTCCAAAAAAAACAATAGATTGTCAATTATTGCCTGAAGTAGGTAGGTTATTAGAATCCTAAAATCGAGGATTATTAGATTCAGGCCCGTATTCTAAAAGGACGCTCAAGCGTGAATCTTGACTTGAAACTCGATTTAAGCAGAGATCTTATTCTAGAACTGCCCCTGAGTACAGATTCATTGATCACAGTTTAGACTTATTCCGAAACGTCACTCAGGTGCGAATCGGCCCTCAAGTAGAGATTTGATCTGTGCTCATGCAAGTCTGTGATCAGACAATCTTTTTTTGCTTTAGCAAATACTGGCATTCTCAGGCCCGTACTTATTCCAAATCAAAATCTGTACTTGAGTATAGATCTGAGTGACGTTGTTGTATGAACTGACGTTTTGAAATCTCTACACAAGTACAGATCAGTGCTTGAGGCCTTAGATTCTAGAATACAGGCCTCAGATTCGAGACAAACGGTTCGAAACTTCTCGGAAGCAAATTCCTGCCCACTAAAACTTGACGGGAAGAAACAGGAACACCCTTGCGGTTCACGGCCACGGGGGCCCTTTTGGTCGCCTATCTTGGTGGCATTATAAGCCCCTAACCGCAGGGCGCTAGTTCTAGTCTAGATACTCAATAGTAGAACTAGCGAAGTTCTAAAAAGTCTACATTCATTATCATCATCATTCGCAACCATAAGGCACCCACCGCTGGGCGGCGGTAGACCTCTATATATTTTGAGGGCGGTCGATTGCAGCCTGCATCCACAGGAATCCTGCAAACTGGAATCTTTACAGTTTTCCATCTAATGGTATATTTTAGAACATTTCTGTACTACATCAGTTCGCGGTATGTTCCAGCTGACATTCGCTTTAACTTTACCAAAAAAAAAAGTAAAAGTAAATCGGCAAACTAGTTTTTTAAAAACAGCGTCGTGCGTGGTCGTTGACGATCTTAGTCGAAAAACATCCCAAATACTTTTGGTCTCCTTCATGCACGTTTGTGTCTGCGAGGCTACAGAACATCCAGTTTTAACAAAATTACATTACGTGACTTGATAAATAAATAAAGTATGCAACTGGACTGTCTAGACGATAACGTTAGCTCACACAGCGATCGTTGAGCTACAATGTTTGCGTCCAACCCCACTACTCACGTATCGTGCTATTGTTTATAATTGATGCACGTTTTTTGAAGTTTCGTCTCGCTAACTTTATTTTCCGTGGCACTTGTGAGTGCGCGTGCGCAGCGTTACAATCAAGATACAATGGAAAAAGTTGACATAATAGTGCTCGGCGCGACTGGTTTCACCGGGAAACATACAGTGAAAAATTTGGTTAAAATATTAAAAGAACCCGGCAATAACAACCTTAGTTGGGGCATATCGGGACGCTCGAAGGAGAAGATAGATAATCTGTTGACGGAACTAGAAGAAATAGGTTAGTAGTTAGTCCTTGTAATTTATTATATTCTTTAATAAGTTTACATTGGCATCATTTTCTTATTATTAAGGGTTTCTTGTAATCATATGAAGGCTTAGTGATAGTAATCGCTAAGTTTCGTCGTTCGTATTTGTTTTGTTTTTATCGCTCATATTGACAACGTTAATGTAGGTTCCATTAAATTATTACTAAATATTTATGATTACCACATCGTAAGTATGCTCTCACTTTAAATGTGTAACAATTACATATTCGTTGACAAAGATAGATAGAAAAATTCGTACTGCCCCCCGATTCAGAACAAAGTTGTCGACCGATTCGGTTATTTTCTTTCATTTTTAAGTATTTGTAGTTTTTATATTATTGAGTTTATGAAAACCAAAGGTATTTGGCTTTAACATATAAAAATACAGATTGCTACATGGGTCATTCACCATAATTAAACCAAAACCGAATCGGTCGATAACTTCGTTCTGAATCGGTGGGCTGATCCTAGGGACTCAAGCGAGATACGAACCCGCGACCTTCCACAATCCGGGTGGCTGCTCTTCCAACTGAGCTACCGAAGCCGTTAACAGACCCGGCGATTTTATTAAATTATTCATTAAATACACTGGTAGATCAGGTGGAAGAGAAGCTACCCGCATTGTGGAAGGTCGCGGGTTCGTATCCCGCTTGAGTTCCTGGTACCGGTCGAATTATTCTGGTTTCTAGCTTTGTGTAGAGAATAGTGCATTGTTAAATGTCTAGATAAAAGTTCACTCACATATTCGTTGTTGCTTTTTTATTTTGAAAATGCAAATGTGATACTTTATAACCCATAATATCAGTCTAAAAATTGTAACTGTTGCAAAATTTGGTTCAAAAGAATTCAATACTTAAATAGGTATCACATCAGCTTTAAATACGCTCGGTGTTGGCTTCCAAGTGTTTCGTTCACCTGGACTAAACCTATACCCTTAGGAATACTTATAGCGTGATCTTATATTATCTACGCCTACGCGCTTGATAAAAAACAGGTTATAATAATATCTACATTTCATAACAAGGATTTTGAAAGAAAGAATAAAAAAATATTTGGTAAATATATCTCACAGAAAAACAAAATACAATATTCATTACAGATGCTGAGAATATTTAGCTGTCTTTCTCATTATTGATCTCGAAACCATGTGTTTTAAACCAGTTCCTTGAGGTCACCTTCTGTTTTCCTGTTTTGACCAGAACTTGACGTCTCGACCAAAGTTACCTGGGAATTTACTTTTTGGGAAATACTTTGAAATTTTTCGTATCTTTCGTTCGTTTTTGAACGGAACTAAGTGAATTTCTATCTTTGAGTTCTTATTGCTATAAACTCGCACTATACGCGTAGAAGGTACAACAAGGTAGCAACTGAAACTGTACACTTATGACTGTACACCTCTTCTTGTAATTGAATTCGCTCTCGGACATTATAGGACCTCGCATTTTAAGGAAAGTCGTATCTTTAATATTATAGGTACATAGTAGAACCGAAATCTTTGATCATAAACAGTATCTGAACCTGTAGCTTCATTAGTAGTTAGGTAACTAACTGCCTAAAATCTTTATTTTAGGCAGTTAGTTACCCTTCTGGACCGTTACAACATAGTAGAAAGTGCAGTGAACGTAGAATTTATGAAAGTAATATCCTAAATTAAAAGTATTTGGTGAAATGCAACAAGAAATTAAGACCCAATTAATATCTAAAAATGAATGCTACAGATGCTCATCATAAAGAAACATTGTTTTGAGATTACAAAATTAATGAGAACTGCTGATTGCAGCAGATATTTGATAGCATTACCAGACTAATACTCGAATTCAGAAACGTACCTCAAAGTTGAGCACCCTTCAAATTGATGCTGCCCTGCCACATGTCACTAGAAATGAGAGGTGCAGCCCTTGCTTTGATTGTTTCAGAATTCGGTAAAGGTAGGGGTTGAAGACGCGTTATGGTGCGTTTACACCAAGCGAGCGAATGCTCATTCTATCACAACTCTATACAATTTTCTTTTTCTGTCTCTGTTTACACAATAATAATTTGAGAGAGAGGGGATAGAATAAGCATTCGCTCGCTTGTTGTAAACGCACCATTACTCATATTTTGAGTAGGATACGACATCATCTGGATATCACTCAGATACTCCTGAATAAGCTAGAGAGACTCCAAAACTTCCGTATTCGCATAATCTTTGGCCTACGCAAATACGATCATGTTTCTGAATTCCGCGCCCAACTAAACTGGCTCCCTATACGCCGCCGGCGAGATCTTCATATTCTCTCCTTACTTTACACCGTGTTGTTCAATCCCCGGACGCCTCCTTACCTCAAAGAGTTGTTGAAATTTCAGCAATCTGAAAGGAGCGATGTTATGCGCTCGAACCGAAAACTCCTTTTAACTTTCCCCCCACATTCCTCAAGTTATTACTCGAATTCCTTCACTATCCAATACGCCTGTGGAATTCCTTGCCTTTGCCTATCAAGCAATCCCAATCCCTTCCTATATTTAAATCCCGTGTCAAAGCGTATTTCCTTTCACTGTGACCTGCTCCTCATGGTTATTTTGGTGTCTACTGTGCTGCGACGTCCTTGCCCGAATAAATCTTTGTATGTGTGTATGGTATATATATATATTTTTTTGTATAGACAGATATATACATTTATTATATATGTATTTGTAGGTATATAATCTTGATTGATTGAAGTTTTTTTTTTTTTGTTGTTTTTCTCATAGATTTACACACAAAGCTCATGCTTTAAAAAGTTCTTCTACCCAAAGGTTGCCTGGAAGAAATCGCTCTCTAGCGATAAGGCCGCCTAAATTGTACAAATTGCTTGTTTTATGTAATACAACTGTTTTTATTCCTATTTTGTACAATAAAGTATATCTATCTATCTATCATTTTGATATTTTTAGTCATTTCCTCTGCCAATTATCTAAATAATATAATATTATGTTCGTCAAAAGGGGGCTTTAGGTGTGCTATAAAAACGTTTAGTAAATATTAAACTTATCCAGTTCTCTCATTGCTGTCTCAGGAGAGGAGAAGACAAAAATTCCGGTGATCGAGTGTGACATTACGAAAGATGACATCAGAAACGTGACCCAGCAGGCCAGGGTACTTCTCAACTGCACGGGGCCGAACACGCTGCTCAGCGAACCCATAGTCAAGGCCTGTCTGGATACGAAGACTCACTATGTTGATATTTCTGCTGAATTGTTTGTAAGTAATTTTGGTATGTACCTACGTACATATAGATCTGAAAATCCAATCGAATTCGGATTGAATTTAATACTTCTACTCGCAACACTGAAAGCCGGCCAACGTGGCGAGACATTGCGTGACGTGCAGCTGGCCTAGAAGCCAGCGGTGACGGCGAGCCGCAACCCTGTCCATCGACAACCACGATCACGCTGCCAAGTACGTAGATAGTAACTATTATTTAATCTGTGGCCAAGTGCTCGACTGAGAAGAAAAATAAATGAATGTGGTGATAGACTATCTGCGTAAATAACTGTTGACATGGAGCAGGATTGATTGGCGATCTCATATCTCGGATGCCAAGACCCGTTTAGTATCGGTGACCCAAGGATATGTTCAATGCTTTAGTTCGTCGCTTCAGTTTAGTGGTGAGATGAATTAATTATCTCTGCTTTTGTTCTTCTCGCTTTGTACCCTGCAAACACTCTTAACCCTACCCGGCAGGACTTGTGAATGCCTGGCTTATAGAAAGTGCCGCATGTGGCAGGGCTTCCGAATATTCTTTAGCTAAAGGACAGTGTCTAAGTTGGCCTATGAACCAACAAACATTTGACATTTGTCATAGTTCTGGCCATGATTTCAGACATAATTATCACTTATTAGATTGTCACGGACACTTCTGATTTTTGATGTCAAAATTAAAAATACCGAAAAGATTTATCGTACGAAAGCATTTTCTTAATACTATTTATGTTGCGCTCGTCTGTGCCCTCTGTGGTTTAGCCATCGCAACAATATTTTAATTTACTTTGTATTGACAAAAGAAACCTTGTTTGTGCAAAAAAATGTAGATGTGAACTTACTAAAGGCTCATAGAAATGAGTAACAATACGTCACTGTCAATGCGATAGATGGTGATTATACATTTTTATTTCAAATTAGATTATAATATAATAATAGTATATATTAAAAACGTTTATTCGGGACTAACTACTACAAATAGGTAAATCGTAAAACTAAATAGCACTGAAATGGTGCCCACTCATCTTTATGACGAGGAACCGATATCTATTCGGCACCTCGTCGCTGGTCTTCCGTGGCCACCGGTGGAGATAAAGTTTGCCACTGCGCGCGACAACAATATCCTTACAAGTACAAACATATAAATCATAATAGGTCATTAAATCGGATATGATATTACTAACTAACAAACAGCTATATAAAACGTATTCTATAACTTTTCTCATAATATTCTAACAAACAAGAACCAACCTTTAAAATATAAATACGCCTCAAAATTACAATATGGATTTACTTACTAAAAAACAACCACTTATAAAATTACAATATCTTATAATATTAGATACATTTTCTTACATTCTTTATTGAAATAATTCCAGAAATTTCAGTTAAAAATATATATCTAAATAATCTAATACCATAACATAATATATTAAGTATATAAAAACCATATAAAAATATATTTATGAAATAAACAGTCTTTTATTTATTACTTAGATTTCTGCAAATACAAAAGATGTGCTTTAAATGTCTTTTTGAATGTTTTACTGTTGCTCGAATTCCTAATGGGTGGGGGTTTATTGTTCCAGCATTTCGTGGTCAAGTATCGAAAACTGGCACGAAATGCAGCTGTGCAGGTTTTAGGGCAGACTAGACGGGTTGCTATTCTTAGTGGTCGGTGCGAAAATTGAAGCTTATCATATAAATACGTTGGCGTTTTGGTCTTTATTATACCAAACATAGGCAAGCAAAATGAAGTGATCGCCTTGACTCCGTTGTCATGAGGTTAAGCTGATTCAAGTATGGAGTCACATGAGCTCTTCGAGGTACAGTAAAACAGAAGCGCGCACAAGCATTTTGAACGCGTTGAATGAGACGCTTTGTATAACCATTTAAACATTCACCTATCACAATGTCGGCATAATTAAGTTTTGAAAGTATTCATGATTCACATAAACCAACTCTTACATCAACACATAAAAATTTACGTATACTATATCAAAGTTTCCACCTATAAAAACAATTTTTAACTGTTTCTACAATATGATTATGAAATTTAAGCTGACCATCCATAAGAACACCTGAATTTCTAGCTTCACTGACCTCTTCAATTATATCATCCTTAATTTTAACTTTAAAACTGTTGCCATGAATTCTAGCTATCTGTGTCTTAGAGTCCAAAACTAACAATTTAGATTTAGATGGATTCAGGACTAAATTATTCCTACCAGACCAATCAACTATGCTCTCCAAATCTTGATTGAGTTTACTTACGGCTTCGGAGGTTAAACGCAAATAATTATTCCAGCATCTGTCTAGTGTCTTGTATTTTTCGCTTTCAATTTGCAATGCTGTGTTATTGTTTTTATATTAATAATTTTATTCTTACGACTCTGCTTAAAAAACGGACGTTGATGGCTCTCTGTAGTGACCCACCTTCTTTTAGATTTAACCGTTTAAAGACTTTGTAACCTGCACATAGCTACTACTCAGCAATAATTACGGATTTACGATCATCGCAATGGAATCAACATTTGGTGTGAATTGTGGCTCAGCTAGTGGTTCCATGGTACTGGCAGAAGTGGCAGATTATCAAAATATGTGCTTGAAGAACATTTGTCCCACTCACGTAAATAAAACTTCGCACTATATTATTCAATATAGCCTCAAAAAATTTCAGTTTTTTTATATTTAACGAGTTCTCAGAAGTGTCCGTCCATAAACTACGTTTTGACACTATAGTGTATGTATTTATGAACCCTAAGAGTATTTTTCATGACTTTTGGTGCCTAGGCGGCAATGTATGGGCGAATGTACACTATCCTTTAATATAATTGCAAGTTATTAGAACGCTATCAATAAATTAATTTAAAATAGACTATAATCGGGGACGTGGTCGACGTAATTTAACGCGCAGGTAACCTTGTTACTACTTCTGTGACCGTAGGGCCGGTAAAACTGGTTTCCTGCAGTACCAAAATACTTACTTAGCCCTTCTAGAAACGTCTTGTAATTAAAAACCGTTAAGTGAAGGGCTCGTCCTACATTTTATAATACCTAAGTATGTTAGCTTTGGTTGATTCGTACAATCCCCCCCATGAGCCTTCGCCTTGTCGTGGTGGGGGTGGTGGGGGGGGGGGCTAATACTGGTTGCAGGTGGAACCACCGGGAAGTTAATAGAGCTCAGGCCTCGCAGTGCGGTGTACTTCCCACCCACCCACTGCCTGCCGCAGGGCGTGGTGGTGGTATGGTGCCTACCACTGCCCGCCTAAAGGAGCGCCCACGGGCGCAGCGCCTTAGGGCGCGAGATGGGGGCCGCGGTGCACAACCGTTTGGAGGGGGTCAGTGGTCGTGGTTGCTAACGGTGGGAGCCAGTGGGCTTGATTAGTGGGGTGCTTTTGTGTGCAATGCACGGCTTTCACCGCGACGGCGGAAGTACCTGTGTGCTCCAGGTGCGAAACTGTTTAAGGACCCCGCCTCGCCGCTGAAGTGTTGAGGTCGAGTACCGTGAGGTTTTAGTCGGTAGAAGTCCGACGTAACCTCGTCGTCCCCCCGGGCGGCGAGGTATCCATGAGGATAATAGTAAAAAAAAAGGTTAATTCATAAAATAATGTTTAAATATTTGTAAGGAAGGATTCAAAATGTGTCGTGGTTTTGTGTTGAGAGGTTTAATGCTGGTCAGTACACTTCTTGTGTTGTGTTCAATATCAGGAATGAAATAATGCTGACTACTCTTAGGTGATAGAAAAAGGTTTAAGGTTTAAAGATCTTTATTCTCTTACGACATTACATTTCATTTACAATGAGATATAAATTTAACTTAATACAATAAAACAATTAGCCGGAACTAGACTCTAAATACAATTTCAGTTTATTTTTAAACATATTTATGCTTTCACACTCTTTTATGGCGTTTGGTAGCTTATTGCACAGCTGTGCCCCACCCATACAGTACTGTCGTCTTTCCATAGTTAGTTCTAGGTGCTATAATTTTGGTTCGGAGATTGTGAGGGTTACTTTTTATATGCAATTTTATGTTACTTTTAATTGAATTTGTAATTATTTTTTTTACC
The DNA here is from genome assembly GCA_947369235.1 of Udea olivalis. Taxonomy (NCBI): domain Eukaryota; kingdom Metazoa; phylum Arthropoda; class Insecta; order Lepidoptera; family Crambidae; genus Udea; species Udea olivalis. The sequence continues at coordinate 14,260,049 of OX376349.1, read as the reverse complement.
AAAATGCATGTGTTGAATTTATATAATTAGGATAAATTGAATATTTTAGTTTTTTTATATATTTGATTGGTTGGTGTATGGAAGGGATATTGAAATAAAGCTTTAATGACCTTGTTTTGGGATCTCTGTAGTGGAGTAAGGTTTGTGGGTGCAGCTGAGCCCCAAATCTCTATAAGGTAGTTTAAGCGTGATTTCACCAGGGTATTTATTATACATGGTTAATTTAATCTTCCGTGGTATGCAATATGCTATCCTATGAAGAGCTCCTACCAGTGATGATAATTTCCCCTTTATATGATCAATGTGCGGCTTCCATGTTAATTTGTCATCAATGTATAGTCCCAGGTACTTCTCCCGACTCGACCGTTTCATCAGTTCATTATTAATTGTTAGTGGTACAAAATCAGGTATTAGTTTATTTTTTGCCGACAAGATCATGTAGGATGTTTTGGATGTGTTTATGGTGAGCAAATTATTATAGAAAATACCGATGAAAGCCAAAAGATACATTACAACTTAGGACTCTTCAAGAAGAGAGGCATTTGTCAGACAGGCTGGCATGTAACGCCGTTACCGAATCATCACCGATATTAAAAAAGTTGGTCAAGGAAATCTTTAGTGTTATTCTGAAATTTAAGTGTATTTCAGCACATCCTCAAATTGTACCGCACATTTCACAAGAGCGCAGAGGAGTCTGAGGTGTTGATAGTGCCCGCCTGTGGGTTTGCGGTGATACCGGCTGCGACTGGCTTGCTATATTTAGAAAAACACTTCAAGGGTGAGTAAAAGAAACACTCGAACTACCACTGTTAATAATCGAAACTACCCAACTATACACCAAGTACCTACCCATTTGAGTTTAAAGTCAAGAACTAGAAAGTTTATTTGACTGGCCGAAGGTCGTGGGTTCACTCTCCACCAAGGATAAACATGCAGTCAGGTATATCATCCATTTGCTAGGAAAACCTTTTTCGACTATCTGTGCAGGTAGCTATTCAATGAAGCTACCGAGCATTATGCCTACTGATTATGAATGCAAGACATGCCCATGCAAAAAATATAACAATTGGCGAACGAGTTAGGCCCTTCAAGACATACTAGAGTTGTAAAGATCTCGGTCTTAGAGTCCTACATTTTGAGCTCAGCTGACAAATTGCACGACTCGACTCATTACAACACAGCTCTTGATGGTAACATGGAGGTTGAGTCTTTTTTAGCGCTCGAGTCGTTTTACGCGGCGAATCACGCTCAAGTCCTTTTCCGTTCGGAGTCTTCTTTTTTAAAGTAGGCAATAAAATGTTACTTTTGTGGGATATCATTGTAGCCAGGAGGGTATTTTTGAAAATAAAGTGTGTAGGTACTTACCAAAAAAATACATTTTAATCATCATTAAAAATAGTAAGTATATTAAGTAAGTTTGAAGGAGACTCTTAAAACTCGAGCTCTTTTAGGACTCTAGTTATATTTTAGGCCTCGAGTCTTCGTGAAGGGCTGAAGTGAAGCTCAGTTCGACTCAAGACTCCGAGTTTAGTTTGTTTGTACACTGTGTCTTGTAAAATTGAGTCGAGTGAATCGAATTAAGACTAAAGGACTCGAGTTCTTTACAACGCTAAGTCATGCAGCATTGTTGCACGTGGCAGCGAAACAATAGACTTGTTTTTGCATATAATCATTTGGAGGTTATTAATGGTCAAATCAACCCATAGACAGAATAACAAGTAGGTAAACAAACATTTCAGGAACGCTAAACACAGTGGAATGCTACACCGAAGTTATAATACCAAAGAGGGCATATTTCCCAGGGCCGAACAAATGTCTGGTCCACTATGGAACATGGGCATCGCTGGTCCATGAGCTACAGAATATGCCGGCGTATCGCTCGTTGAAAACTGAAACATACCCTGAGAATATACTTGAGGCACCTCCACGGGAGTTTAAAAGGTAGGTAAACTCTTCGAATGTTCGTCCTTTTATTTTGTGATTGCCTTTTACTCGCAACTTTGTACACGGATAAACATATCGTTCAGTGAGGTGGTTTTGTTTACGATAGCAGAAAGATGAAATTGTGCAGTTACAAAGTTTTTTATAGCACTTTGACTTCTCATGCTCTAAAAGTACCTACGCCAAAATAGCCCTACGAAGCGGGACTAAAGTGACCACTTTAGTCTTTATGGAGTGAAAAGTAATACGTTTTTTAATTTCCTTCATGTGACATAGACAAACCCAAACAGCCAGTAAATATACTATCATCTGTGGAGTGTAGACCATCTTCATTGCGAAAACGTTGAGAGTTTTAGTTCCATGGTTTGTCCGCAAAGAAGGTGGCGCCATGTGTTTTAACCGCTTGAGTGTCAGCCGAACACACGGGTGTTCGTAAGAAAACCCTAAGAAAAAAATGGCAGACCATTGTTTGCCATTTTAATGAGTCATTACTCACAATGCAAAAACTGGAACAATAGAAACACGAGACGGGATCTTTTGATTTTGATTTTATTATGTCAAACCACCTCTGGTATATAATGGGTTCGTTTATTCCCTCGATAAACAATGTACTACATTACAGTGTCCGGTGTGAGTTACATTCAAAGCTTAAAATTGTAAATCCGGTTTTGATTTTAAATGGTTAGCATTGCATAAGAAAAAGTTAAAAATGAAAAGTAGAGTACCTCGGTCGAACAACTTATGCGTAGGTATACTTAATTACGTAAAGACAGCGCTATGAATAATACGTTTGTCGGTTGTCTCGTTAGGCTGATGCTACGTTTACTTACACCGCATGGAGCAAGTGGACATGAAATTGGACAGCGCGAGAATGTAAACGGGTCACTCGTCATGCCGTTGCCCGCAATAACACTCTACGGTCGACATTGACACCGAATTATTTAGGGAAATGAGTCCAATAAGCATTGGCAATGCAATGGTATAATATGAGCCAGGGGTAAGGTGCCAATGTCGGTTGGCGAGGAGACCGCGACACGTATAGTCCGCGTTAATCTTCTAGTCAACTCTGAAGTAGTCCCGAGTCCCGCATGCGCTAAAGAACTTCAGAGTGGACTAGAATTTTGACGCGAATCGTACTTATTATTCGTTACTTATTTTGTATGGGTATGTATAACCATAGGGATAAGCAGTATGTCTTGTCTCAGTCGCGGCACAGAATAGTTGCGGCGCCAACTGACTTTGACCTTTTAATCTCCATAATTGCTGCACGCAGCAATGTATAGATTATGATGACAATGCTATTAATTTTCATTCATACTTAACAAATACTTTGATAACCTATCTAGATATTCTTTAAACAGTGTCTAAATATAAATATATTATATCTGCAGGGCAATCTGAACCTAAACGATATTTATTCGTCAAAAATACTGTAAATGGCACTTACCAAACATAAGGGTCCAACGTCATTGTATGTACGTCTTATATAAAAATACTTTGGAAAAGAAACACGATAAGAAACTGGTAACTATTATGATATTTAAGACTTCCACATATGAAGCCCTTTGTGTTAATTGGTTTAAGCAACTACAACTAAATTAACAGTTCATATTTCCATTATGTCCAATATTGCGTATTTAGTATGTTAATGGTGTAATAAAATAAAATAGCTTCCTTTGCAAGTATAAAATTGCGTTGTTTTTTTTTCAGATCATTTTTTCACAGAAACAAAGGAAGACTATGGTATCCGTATCCGGGGCCCGACGAAGACGCATTGGAAATGTCGCAAAGATACCTCCTCGATAAAAAGGGAAAAAAGCCTTACCACTACAAGATGTACACCACTATGCCTATCTGGATCCATTTCTTAGTGGTCATCCCGGCCATGTTTATGTTCTACTATTTATGCTATTTCAAATGCTTCAGACATTTATTATGGAAGTACCCACGATTCTTCACATTAGGGTATATGTCTCATAAAGGACCTTCGGAAGAAATGGCAAAGGACACGAAATTTGCTATGACATTCAAAGGAACTGGACTCGGTGACAATTCTAAGGAGAAATCTTTAACAGTTAAGGTAGATTTTTTATAAAATTTACGACTTAAGTGTTATGTAAGTTTGAGAATGAGCCCAAAAACGCAACAGTTAGATGTTATGCCTGTACTGCCAAAGGGTAGGGGTTCGATTTCGACTAATTACAAACATATTAGTTCCATGTTTGAATCTAGACGCAATTATCTGTCTGCACCTGTGTATGTAATCGTTAATTGGCTGGATTACCTAATATTTAATTTTTAACTCGAAGGAAATTAGCAACGGATAGTTACGAAAATGATGACATAACTATACAGGGTGTCCTACAGGGTGTCCCTGTATAGTTACCCCTGGCGCATAGCGGGGATCATTTCCCTTTAACCTTTAACCCTATCGATATTGGTCCGATTTCTAACCGTTAAAAAGTTATATTCAATTTTAGCTTTCTTCAGAAAATCGCCTTATTCCATCCAAAAATAATAATTTAAAAAAAATGCAATTTATACCTCTAAATAATCTGTATTTCATGAGCAACATTTTGAAATACTTAATCAACTTCCAGTAGTACATTTTTTTCACGTCATCTGCTTGAACATGATGTAATTTTTTGATTAAGATTTTTTCTTGCAATATTTTAAGTTTTTATATTGACATGGGTTTCCTAACTCAATAAAATAACTAGTCAAAGTAAGACAAATCACCTGCTAACTTTTTGGCAAAAAAATAAGTAAGTACCTTTGAAATATTTTTTTAATAATTATTTTTGTATGAACTTAGGTTTAGGTTAGGTGATTTTCTGAAAAAAACTAAAATTGATCATAACTTTTTAACGGTTAGAAATCGGACCAATATTGATAGGGTTAAAAAGGTCAGAAATGACCCCCGCTATGCGCTATTTTGATTTGAACCTTACTTCCAGGGACAGCCTGTATAATTTTATTACTTGTGTATATTATATTTACGTAAGTGATTTGTTTTTTTTGATCCAAGGTTACTGGGTGCGATCCAGCATATGAAACAACTTCCATGACATTGATTATTGCGGCGTTAACGATTTTGATGGAAAGATCGAATATACCTAAGTAAGTAAAATATTTGAAACTCATTATAAAAGCAGTTATAATGACATCATATAATCATAAGTCATCAGTTATGTAAACTTTATTTTTGTAATTGTTATATTATAAGTTTTAATATTATGTTACAAATTTGCTATTCATTCATCATATAACACATGATTTTGTTTATTTATTTATTAATTCATATGCTAATACATTGTACATTCACATTAAAGATGGTCATTATAATTATTCGTAGGTACAGTATCTACATAAAAAATGTATAGGTACTCATTTAATTTATTTTAATTACATTTGATAAGCGGCTTTAGCATAACACTGTGCTTTGTACCGTTCGCGGTTAGATTGGTAGTTACGTTAGTTTCACGGGTTGAGCAGGTATATCACCATGATCAGTCATTTAAATACTTTAACGTCGAATCCGTAACATACGCTAAAGACATTGACTTTAACATAACAGGCACATATCAGATCATCAAACAGCAAAAGAGGGTGCGGGGTTAATACAATTCGAGTGCAGATTTGATTTATAAAGTTAATAAATGGTTGGGTGTTCACTCCAAGCTGAAGCTACCGTACCTGTTCCTCACCTGGGAGCGTACTCGCGAACGAAATGTCCTTAGTTTAGATCAAACGAATGTGCATTTATTTGTGTATGGTGAATATAAATATAAATATAAATATGCGCCAGACACCACACCTCTTGTAATGGTCTCGAAGTAGGGATAAATATCCCTGTGTTACGAGTTACCACACAAGGAAATAAGCCAGGGGCGTCTCCCAGCACACCCAGACCCGAGTCAATTCAGAAAAGATAGTTTCCTGAATTGGCCTGACCGGGAATCGGACCCGGGACACTACGGAAATCGAGGCGAGAAACCGTGCTACAGCGCACTACGCCAATCGTGTCGTCAATTATTAATATCATTTTAAAGTGTAAAAAAGTACATGACGGTGGTCCCGAAACTACGGACATTGTGTTAGTGAGTTAGTACACAAATTATCCTAAAAAAATATTTATTACATTGTACTTACGACCTATGGTTTCTTTACGAGTGCTTTTTTTTTACAGAGGTGGTGTTTTGACTCCTGGCGCGGCATTTAATGACACACAGATTGTGGACAGCATAGCTAATAAGAATTGTCTAACATATGAGATTGTGTATAGTTAAATAATAAAGTTAACATTGCTCGCCTTGTAAATCTTAATTTTGAAATCTTGCCCAAAAGCGAAAGAAAAGATTTAGACGCAAAGGGTTATTGGGTGCATCAGAATCAGATCTACATGGAGCATGAAGAATATGCAGCATTGTTTCTTGCTCTTCGTCGCTATTTGTAAGTGTGCAAGGCAATATGATGATGATTTAGTTAGTTAAATGTATTATTCCGTAAGTATAGTTAAGAAATCATTACTGTATGAAAAGTATCAAAGTTATCGGTTACCATGTCTAAGTCAGAATTTTTGCATTATCAAATGACGCTTTGTTTTAATTTCTATGTTAGAATCTAAATAATAAATAATATTTTAAAAACTTCACGTTCATTTTTATTGTTCTTTTAAGCTTTAATTTGATCCCTTTTAATTTGGTAACGCAATTTCAAAAAAAGGAAAACATAGGAACACGGCCACAGTCTTTTTTTAATTTTCAATGAAAAAAGTAACTAAATCGGTCAACTTTTCGTGAAGGGATTAGGGGACTACGAAAGAGACAGCCAGTGTATGACGCCATTGGTTATTCTTTGCCAATATATTGGCAATTTGGCACAGTTCCGTTTCGCCACTTCCGCCCCTTTATTCTCTAACTATTCTTCTTTCTGATCTGTGATAACTTCAGGTCGTCGAAATCTAATAGGCCCGTTTTGACAGCTAGCAAAGACCGTAAAATGTAACTCGGCAATACTCTGCATATAAACTTCAAATAAATTAAAAATGATTAATCAGTTTTTGCGTTGAAATAAACACCTACTTACTAAGTACCTAATTGGGTATGGGAACAATTTTTTTATTTTTTATATATTTTTTTGAATTCCTTTTACTATTTTAAGTAGCCAATTTGAATATTTCGTTGATCTAGCCGGTAGTTATTTTTTTTATGAATATTTAAACATTGCGAACTCATGACGTCACAAATTCAGTGTTCCCACATGTGTTTTTTCCCAGATTCGTTTTGAATAAATTATGAAGAGAAAATTATTGATTTACTGCACTTACGACTGAAACAGAACTCGCCGATCATCATGTACAATCTCACGAGAATGTGAGAAGTAGACTTTAGATAAAATTCATTTTGTCAAGTTCTGAAACCAAGCCCTACCTGAAATTGAAGTTGGGATTATAGCGAATGACTATTTTAAGTCCTACATACCCGTCTGGGCAATGGGCGTTAATTAATGTACGTATTATTAAGAATAACTTTGTAGAAAAATATATTTCACCTGGGGGAATTTTAAATCTGCTATCTGGAAACCCCATTTATACCATGCAGTAGAATCACTTAACTAAGTCTTACGTATGATACAGATCGCGTCATTTGATTGGTTAATGGATAGATTATAAACCAATCACGTGAAAGGACGTTTAAACGACCCAATAGGTTTCAATTGTGAGATGTCAATTTGATTACCGTCAAGAGTCCATTATGAACCTTAATATACTCTTTGTGGACGTTGGCAAACTGGGGTCATTCATTTGACCCCAGTTTGCCAACGTATTTGATTAAAAATATCCTCGATCCTTTGCTTTTAAAAATGTTAAATATTTAAATAAGGTATAAAATACAAATACCTCAAAATGGTTTTCGATTTAGGACATGTTTGATTTTTGTTCCCATACCCAATTGAAGGGCGCTGCAAGTGACATGTGAGACAATATTTGTGAACAATGTTTGACATTTTCAAAATGAACCTCAACAATACCAGGGTGTTCTCCTATGCCGATGATACTGCCATGGTTATCGCGGGTAACTCTTGGGTAAATATCAAAAGGGATGCAGAAGCCGCTCTCGCTATTACAGCTCTCTGGTTAAGGCAAAACCTGCTCACACTAAACACGACAAAGACAAATTACATGTGTTTTACCATTAATAGACGACCTCAACCACATCCTAATTACAGTTTAAAAATGCACACTAGCAACTGTACCGATACTAGTAATTGTGGTTGCCTAGCTATAAACAGAGTTGCCTTCACCAGATACCTGGGAATCATGATTGATGAGCGACTCTAATGGCACCCTCAGATGGAACTAATTGCTGGCAGAGTCAGGAAGATGATTTGGGTCTTTAAAAATCTAAGATATTCTGCCAATGTAAACCTTCTCCGGAAGGTCTATATTGCCCTAGCACGGTCAATAATGATTTATTGTATACCAGTTTGGGGTGGTGCATCTAAAATGAAATTCCTCGAAGCAGAACGCGCGCAAAGACTATTACTCAAAGTAATGTACTTCAAGAAGATGAGGTTTCCTACACACGCTCTTTATTCTTTGGCGGACGTTCTGACCATCAGACAGCTGTATGTATTACACACTATCTTTTACAAACACAAGTCACTACCTATTGATATTGCTGTATTACACAAAAGAAGAAATTATCATGTAGCTTTAAGCAATAAATGTAAAACTCATTTCGCAATGCAGCAATACTCTTGTCAAGCTTCACACATTTACAATCGCATTAATAAAACTCTCAAAATATACACTAGGACAACTTTCGAATGTAAAAAGCTCGTTACTGATTGGCTTAAGGCCTTGGACTATGATGAAACAGAAGACATTATTGTGAATCTGAGTAAATAGAGTAAATAGAACGGTTGATAATACTAAATTTAAATTTAATTTGTTGATTTGTACCTACTTATTCATTAATGAAAAGCATGGCTAACTTGCATAAGTGTGAAACTTTAGAATCTATCTTTTAGATTATTATAGTCAAAGATACAGTAGTAGTACCTACATTAGATAAATTGATAAATACTTATAAGTTTTATAAAATTGTAATTAGCCTACTTATGCCACAAATGTACCCGTGATTTGTTATGGGAGAGTGGCTGCTCCAAGTGTTTTTACACTTAATAGGAGTATGTCAACCTCTGACTATTGTAAACCCTCTTTGTTTATGTTAATAAATATTTTTATATATTTTTTTTGTTTTTTTTTTATGTTTTACACCAATAAGGAAATAAAATATTTTGAATCATTTCTAAACGTCTCTTATTCCGATTTCACTCGAGGGCAGGAGGACAGTAAGGCAGAACAGGGGCCTGACTCTTGAACAAAATTTCATTGGACAAGCATTGCAGAAATGTCAAACAAGAAATTTATGAGCCTTATTCCAAAGCGCTAAGGTTCACATTTTTGGTGACAGTAATGTAATGCCAATCCGGCGAAATTTGATTCGGGAGTCAGGGGCCTGTAGGACAGAACAGTAACAGAGGAAGGATAGTGCTGTCGTTCACACGGGTGGGCAGAACAGATAATATTTACAGAATAACATATAATAATATATGACATTCAAGACATACAGAATTAAAAGTTTCTTATTTAGAAATAAACACTATGAAGGTGTACTACACACTGCACTGCCCTCGCGGTCATGGGCGTACCCAGCAGTTACTTAGGGGTGGGATGGGGCAAAAGTAAGGAAACTCGACAAATAATAGGAATTTAAAATGCTTTTTAGTGTAAACCTTATTTCAATAACAACCTGCGAGGATTCTGGCATAACCTGTTTAAAATTTCGGGTCCCTCTTCCTATGCACAGTCATCATGCTGAGGCCGACAAGCCGATTTTCTGTCATAGTTGACCGTAACCAAGTTTTCACTTTGCGTTAAGTGCTGAAGGACCTCTAGATAGTGCACTTTGTGCAGGGCTGTGCGAGTGTAATATGAAGCGCCTGTTTTATGGCTGGATAAAACAGCTGTGTTTCTTTAACTAGCGCAACCAAGTTTATTCCCTTTAATTCGCTCTGCGCCATATATTATACCACAGTTCTGCTTCACCAAGAAAACCGCTTGAATTGTAATCACTACAAAAGGGTTCTGTATTTTTCATAAAGTCTTGATATGACATTTGAAGCATTATGTGAGGGTGCAATGTAAGCATTGAGTACGCAGGTAAATTGTCCTCGGAAAAACGTTTCTCTAGAGACATAATTAATGAATCAAGGTAGGGAATCATTAATGATCTCTTCCAAAACTCGCTTCCTAGCGAGTTAGCAAATCTGTAATAGATTGTAATCCGTTGCATTCTCAAATCTATTTCAAGATCGTCAGCCACTGACTTTGCTTCGGCTATCAAACTTTCACTCTGAACATCGGCAGTTTCACGGTGTCTGGTTTCTCAAGATGTCCAATAATCTTTTTATGGGTTGCATAATAGAGCATAATAGATTGGTTTGCACACTGAAGCAAATCTATCTTTTCGACTGCAGGCCATTTACTACCGGTTGCAAGCGTTGCAACAGTGCAGATCTATTGACCGTGTTAAAGGGGGTCTGATATGTAAATTCAAATGCCGTCTTTGCGAAACACGCTGTTGCGAAAATATTTACAAGTGGTACCTACACTACTTCGAAAAGTCATTAAATTGAAAACCGCTTTATCGAATGACGGATTCGCGAACACGCTGTTTTATATGGTACGCTAGATCGATAGTCGATAAATTCTTCACGAACCACCATGTTTTCTTCAGTAAAAAAACTGACACCAATGGAAAATTGCTCTTTTCCAGATACATCACAGCTCTCGTCTGTCAAGATACTATAGGCACGTCGCTTCTTTACTTCAGCTATGATATCGTCTATAATGACATCTTCGCATACATCGATTATTTCATTCTGAATTTTCGGTGAAGTGTACCTATGTGGCATTTTTGGCACCGCTTTCTACGAGTATGTGTTCTTTCATTATCTCGTCACCAGATCTAATTTTAAGTTTAATAAGGTCTTCAAAAACGCCTTCATTTTGTCCTTTACCTCTCAGAGGTAGGTCAGGAGTACGAAAGATTAACACGGTCGAAATTCTTGATGCTAACACTTTTTGTTAGCTGGACATCGACCGGCATATTTTCAACAAAACATTTCGCAGCTGTTGCCGATGATTTTTAGCATTGAGATGACGCATGAGTTTTCGCAAATTCGTGCATATCCATAAAGCGAGTAAAAGGTCCCACCATAAACGAACGTGGAAACAACACAAAGTAAATGCACAACGCGCCCTTTAATTTTTGAGAATACGCCATTAATATTCAATTACATTCACACGAAAAAAACATCCATTATCCTTCAATTATACGCTCTTTGACAAGGGGTTGAAGAGAGTCGATGAGGTGAGGGACCTGGGAGTTCAGCTGGATAGTGGATTATATTTTAAATCGCTTAAAAATAAAATTACTGCTAAGGCATTTAGGTTGCTTGGTTTTATATTTCGCCAAAGTACGGACTTCAAAAATGTCAATACATTGTTAATACTGTATAATGCTTATGTGAGGTCTCAGCTTGAGTATGCTTCCACTGTGTGGAATCCTATGTATGCAAAGTATATTCAACAGTTGGAAAGTATACAAAATAAGTTTAAAAAACGTTTGAAGTACCGGTTCAAAGATTTTGATACCAATAAAATTGAGAATTTGGTAACTCGACGAGAGCACAGGGATCAAGTTCTACTTTACAAAATCATTAACAACGTAGTCGACTCTCCATATTTGTTGAGTAAAGTTTTTTATAAATGTCCTAGGCCTAGCGCACGGCACCGTAACGCTTTCAGTACACCGTCTTACAAGTCCAATTATAGGAAAAATAGTTTCTTAATAAGAGTCTGCAACAAGTACAACAGCACTTACAGTAACATCGACATATTTCATGAAAGAATTCCGTGGCTTATTGAGAAGAGCGGATCTTATCTTGTAAATCTTGCCTCACTAGTAATAGCAAACTAACATATACGTACTTAGTTAATATCTTCATGTGTTGTTTTGATAGCCTTTTTCTGTTTGATCGCAGTGTTTTCTAGATCACTACTTGATGTATTGCTCAACAGTGAGAACATTAAATGCTAATGTACTAATTTAGTTAAACTGAGCAAATGTATTAGAAATAGCTGTTTGTTTTCCTTAATAAAGAAAATAAAATAAAATAAAAATTAATATGAACACGCTAACCAAGGAGCTTATTCCGCCAACCAGCTGTACTTAAATATTTTTTTTTTTGCACAGCGTCCTTAGCAAAGTGATATCCTGGTTGTGTAAGCCAACAATTTTTAAAAAAAATCCATTATTGATGAGGTCATTTATATGAACGACCTAGCCATTGGCCCACGTCACTATTACAGTAGATTTGATTCTGTGTATCCAGAACCTAGAAAGTAGTAGGTACCTAGTTTTGCTATAGCAAAACAGGAACCGGTGTAGGTGGTACAGTTAGCTAGTACTGGCGCCGCCATCGCTATCCGTTGTTACGTTCTTCTGCTTCGACTCTTCTCCGCCGCTGTCACTGTCAACACTGTGTTTATGTCAGGGTGAAGGGTGCGGCAAGAGCCCCAAAAATGCCCCACCTTGCCCCAAAAATGATATAATAACTAGCCTTGCCCCACCGTGGGTACGCCATGATGAATTCCATCCAAATATAACAGTTGCCATTATTTTGACTGTTAAAGCAACATCTAAATATAAACTTTAGAACATTATAAGGTTTTAGCATAAACGTCGTCCGGTTTTAGTATATATTTATACGTCGTACCTACCTATCTTTATAATAATTCAATAGGTATTTTCAATGTTCAAAACATTATTGGCGATTGTGTTTTACTCTAGAGAATCAGCTCGAAGGTTTTAAAACTAAGTTCAATAACGAGCAGTTATGCTTTTAACTTCATTGATTTATATATAGGTACTTACTAGATTAGCAACTTCGGCGTCGAAGCGTTGCCACCGCACATAATATTATTATGTCCACAGACATACATAGGCCAGGCTAACTTTAACTCAGTGCATATTGTGACGTCGACCGAGTTGAATTGAACCGAACGACGCGCGACAAGAACATTCTCCAAAATGGTTAAATGTGTGGTGAAAGAATGTTTCAAGGTCTCAAACACATAATAAATTAAGCGGAATTACTTTCCACACGTATGTTTGTTGTATAAATGATCAAATAAACGTAAAACACTTAGAAACTGAAATAAAATATCGAATTCAGTGTTACCACTAAAAACAATTTAGTTTTCCCACATTTAAGGGAGAATATGTAAGTCAAGGAAAAATATTAAAAATATAAATAAATTTTATTTTAGTGCAATAGCGAATAAGATAGTAACTATGTTTTATTATCTATTCTATATTAATAATAATTTTGCAGGGTACCAAAAGATGGCACGCTGTACGAAATGGGTGGAAGTAATTCGATTGCTGAGAAAAGAGACTGATTGGAAACCTAAATCTACTGTCATTTATTCAAAGCATTTCCGGGATCAAGACAAACTAAGACCAAAAAGCGATTGTGGCCGTGTTTATCTATCCAACAAAGCAATTCCAATGCTTATTTTAAGTAAAGTTTCGAAAGGTAATTCAAATGGGTTTAAAGAATTAAAGATGTTGTTCTATGATTAATTGTTTAATAACTAAGTAATTAATAAAGTGCTTTTAGATAAAAAAAATGTGTAGTATATTTTTCAAGAAGAATCTCATTCTGAAAAACTGATGGAAGTTTCAGTAGAAGAGAATTTGGATATGGATGTTGTGGAAACCGATGACGAGATTGCTGAAATAACTGAAATTACTTCCGCAACATCCAAGATATGGAATGATCTTCCTGCGGCGATATTTCCAAAAGAATATGACATTGGAGCCTTCAAGAAGAGAGTGTATTCCCATTTAAAAGGCAAGCAACGCATAGGTGACACCTCAGGTGTTGCAGTTGTCCATGGGCGGAGATGATCACTTTTCATCAGGTGATCTTCCAGCTCGTTTGCTCATTACATAAAAAAAAGGTATTGAAACAAAAGGTGTCTATTATTTCCGTAGTTCGTGATCCGACTCACACTTGACCATTTTTTATGAGTTACCTTTGACCGGTAAACAATAACTTCACCAGTTACAGAATGCATGAAGAATAAAAATACATGTACATACTTACGAAAAATCTATTTCATATTAGTACTATACTGAATAAAGCTCGTTATTTTTATAAAAGCAATACATTTCAAATAATTCCAATCAATTTATTTCATTATTAATCATAATTAAAAAAAACTAATTCATTTATAATTATGGGTAAAATTTCGTATGGTAGGCCAGACCAACCCGATTTCACATGTTTGTGTTTCTTTCTTTGTCTAAGCAGCGGTATTGTCCTTGTGACTTGTGGAAGTGAGACAAATATATTATCCTCTTTACTGTCGAAGGCCGCGTGACGTACTCGTATTTGGCGCATCTGTCAGATCGACGTGGGTAGTCTAGTTCTTTTTTATAGTTTGTCCAATTTAAGATGATAATTTTGACAGTTCACGCATAAGAAGTACTGCATTTTTTCGCTAAAGTGTCATAGAATAAAATAAAACCAGAAGACGCATTTCGACACAATGAAGCTGACAAAAGTTTTTTTTCTATAAATGTATGTATAATGTATGGAGGAAAAAATCACGAAAAAAAACTGTGTTTTTACTTTTTTCCTATCTTCGAAAACGGCTGAGAAAATTAGGATCACAATAACATGGTCTAGGGATATATAAAACTTTTTTAAATAAACTTAAAAACTACTGGCCTTACAAAAAACGATTAATGACAGATTATAAAAACATTATTAAGTTCTTTTTTTAAATTCAAATTTGTATGTAAAAGGTTTTGTTTTGAGATGAAATTCAAAAATTTTTATAAAAAAAATAGTTGTTTTGTTTAGGTTTTGATGTTTCAAAAATAAGGTTAAGATTGAAATTTCGTCTTGAGTTTTCCTCTTCTTCTAAGTTTTTTTTAAATTTAACATTAATTAAATGTTTATTTACCAGAGTAGATAGGCTATTATTAAACAAGGTTTATTTTAATGTGTAGGTGAATTAACAAAAAGTTTCTAAAATTTTAGTTATTTAGGTTTAATTGAAATATCCCTAGACCATGTTGATGTGTGTATTTAAAAACACGCTCAGCTCTCGAACGTGCTATGACGTCACGAGTCGAAAGGCGCCGGGGCCGGTACCGCCGCATCCGCGATGTCCCTGCATTTTAAATCTATAATATCTTCGAAAATATTCATTTAAATTACATGCTGTAAATTTCAATATTAATTTATATTAAATGCATAATGTATTTATGGTACTTAATTGGATCAGGATTGGTGCTGTATTGCTTAAAACCGCTTCGTAAATAAACCATTATTTCTCGTAAAACATAAAAGATAAAAAATAGCTATTGTCGGTTATTCCTAAGAGATAGACATATCCAATCGCGGTCTTTTTTGTAAACCTTTTTAAGGTGTACAATACTGCAGTACATTATTTAGATCTATCTCGTAGGGTTCAGCCAAAGTTTGCAAATGTAAGCGCAAAAAAATAAGATAAGATAAGATAAGATAAATAATCTTTATTGCACAAACAAATACTTACAGCACGTAAAAACAAAAAAGTAAATATTAAAGTACAATTTAGGCGGTCTTATCGCTACAGAGCGATCTCTTCCAGACAACCTTCGGCAGAGAGATTTATAACAGAGGACGAGTTAGGCTGCGCAAAAGCTATGGAAAAAATAATAATAGTAATTACATTTGAATATTATGCTAATATAAAAATAAATAAATAAATACATTTATGTATACACACATATATTGTTTTAGATTACCTAGCACCAGTTTCCTTGAGTAACGAACTAAATTAGGAGAGAAACATATGTAAGAGACACGTAAACAAAAAAAAAACACGAAGTCAGAGAGAGAGGAAGTACGACTTTACCTGAGATTTGAAAATAGGTAAGGATTGAGATTGACGAATGGTAAAAGGCAAGGAATTCCACAGACAAATTGAGCGAACAACAAAGGATTGAGAATAATAGCTAGAAGAGTGCGGAGGGACTGTCAGGTGGAGTTTCCGGCAAGACCGCATGCCTTCACTTTTGGTAGGCTGCATGAATTGAAACAGCGTCTTAAGGTAAGGAGGCCAACGAGGATTAAACAAAGTAGTATACAATAGGGCCAAAATATGAAGATCACGGCGATGTCGTATGGTTAGCCAGTTTAACTGAGCGCGGAATTGAGAAACGTGATCAAATTTACGTAACCCAAAGATAATGCGTATGCAGAAGTTTTGAAGGCGCTCGAGTTTATTCAGAAAATTTTCAGTGATGTCTAAATAGGCACAATCGGCATAGTCAAGAATTGGCAGCAGCAAGGCCTGCACAAGTGCAATTTTGGTGGGTATAGGTAAGAAGTAGCGGAGTCTACTGAGAGAACTTGCTGATGCGAACATTCTCCTGCTCACCTCACCAATCTGTTTCTCCCAGCTCAACGAACTGTCAAGAAAGACTCCTAAGTTTTTCACTATGCTGCTATAGGAGATCTGGATCCCATCAAATACAATAGGCGGCATCGACTCCCATTCGATCCTCGATATCAACCACGAGCTGCCAATGACAATAACTTGTGTTTTGTTCGGGTTCACCTTAAGACCGAAGGCCATGCTCCAGTCCAGAATACGTGCCAGATCAGCATTAATAGTTCCGACTACCCCATGAAGGTTTTCAAGGCTACCCTGCGAATATATTTGGAGATCATCTGCATAAAGATTTTTTTTTTATATTGCCCGTCAAGATGACCTCACTCCACCTGATGGAAAGCGGTCGTGAGGTCCAGATATAAGGCTGACAAGCCCAGTCATTCAAACGAATCACTAGGCTGGCCATCCTCACCTTGAAGGCCTGCAGAAATGCCTTTTCACGCCCCGCTTGAAGAACCCGGAACTATAAGAGGAAGGAAACACATGTGCTGGAAGAGCGTTCCACGTCTGGATGGTACGACAAAGAAACGAGTCACCGAACCTTTTAGTTCGGGCCAACAAATGTTGAATTGTGTGTGGGTGACGCCGTAGTCCAGCACGCGTGGTACGGGAGTGGAAAGGTGAGGGTGGGATAAGCTGGAATAACTCGTCAAAGCATTCCCCATTGTAGAAGCGATAGAGAACACTTAGCCTGGCAATGTCTCTAAGCAATTGGAGAGGCTCAAGGGTCAAAGTTGCCTCTGGGTTTCCAATAATACGGATAGCACGCGTCTGCAACCTGTCAAGAGCTTCGAGTAGGTACATAGCGGAACCGTCCCAGAGATGAGAGCAGTATTCCACACACGAGCGAACTTGTGTCTTATACAAGAGACAGAGCTGCTCAGGCGTGAAGAATCGTCTCACTCTGTTCAGGACTCCGAGTTTACGGGATGCAGTTCTAATGACGCTCTCAATGTAGTCCCGCTGGTTTAGGTTGCTACGAACATCCATGCCAAGGATGTTTAGGCTATCCTTAATCGGTAGTGGGGTGCTCTGAAGAGTGGGATGGGAAAGGAAAGGCGACGCCTTTGCTGTGAATGCACACACCTGCGTTTTCTTTGCATTGAACTCGACAAGATTGCATGCACCCCATTCTGAAATGCGGTCCAACACTCCGTCAAGCTCAACAACAAGACTTCGCCTCTTCTCCTCGTGAAAGCGTGATTTTTGACCATCGCAAAGGACACGAATTCTACGTCCCTCCAGAAATCCGGCGACCCAGTCGCATAGGCGAGGTGGCAGACCATATGCCGGAAGCTTGGAAAGAAGCGAACGATGCCATACACGGTCGAAAGCTTTGGCAATGTCAAGGCTGACGGCCAAAGATTCCCCATGCTTGTCCATAGCCTCCCCCCAGATGTGTGTTACGTACGCTAGAAGATCACCCGTAGACCGTTTTGGTCGGAAGCCGTACTGACGGTCATAGATGGTGAGAAGAAGAGAGATTATGAGTAATAGAATTTATGAAAACAGAAAAAAGAAGAGGAGACAGGACACCACCTTGCGGTACGCCAGCAGAAATATCGCGCCATGCAGAAAACGAGTCTTCAGTACGAATGCGTTGCCGGCGCCCATGCAAGTAACTATGAAAAAATGTGTTTATTTACGACATCACATTAGAAATCTCTAAAATTATCAGTGTTTCTCTACTATATTATGAATGCCCCCGGGCGGCGCGTTCCTATAAATAGCGCGTTTATTACATTATGTAAAATCAAATTAAAGGCAATGTATGTATATGTCTCCGGCAATCTGTATAATTCAGGTATTGTATACAATGCCTAGGCAATGTATCCCTAGGGCTTGTACAGTGTACATACATGTATTTGTACAGGAGCATTTTTTGTTAATTTTACTCACAAAAAACTTTATTAAAGAGAAGGTGTTCCGCTCTGTAAGAAGGGGGTTTCTTAGGTTGCGAGGAGCGAGCGAAGCGAGCGTGCCGTGGCAGCGGCCAGTGAGTGCCAGAGACGAACTGGCCTCATTTTCTTTATGCCGTTTTATACTTTGATATTATAACTAAAGTAAAGATATTTTGATAAATAAATCATACGAATCGATTTTATATTTTCCCACCCAAAATATATGTCAAAGGACGATTCTGACAGTGAAATTATTCATAATGCCCGGTAAAAGTGATAAATTCCAGCTATCTCAAACTTTGATTTATTAAACTGCCGTAGTAGTCTGTCATTATTCATATGCCCCGGCCAAGATAATTAATTTATCTAATTGACCAATGCACTTGGTCATTATTCATTAGGACCGGCCCGTATTAATACTGCCCAGTTAATCAAGTAGCCTGTAACGTATAATATGTATACATTCTGTAGTATATTTAGTATCAGCATTGCAACCGTGCGGAGCCGGGGCGAGTCGCTAGTTTTTTTTAATAAATTATTGATCCACCATCAAGCTATCCACTTTTGGCAGATTGTCCGACTGGCCTTTCTGAAATCCTTCTTGATTTTTTACAATATTACTAAAAAAGGATAGCTACCTAATGTTAAAGATTTATAAATTAACCTATTTCTGCAAAAAAATCACAACTCACTCAGTGCGCGCAAGTAGTTTTACTCGAGTTTCAATAGGGCGGGCGGGCGGCGCGGACGGTTCCACTGGACTAGTGACGCCGCGCACGAAGCGCACGACATCTCGGAGATTTAAAAACTGGTCTAAACTTCTCGCAGCGATAACTTCGGTAATACTGCATCGATTTAGATGAAATAAAAACGAAGGTAACCTACGTCGTTTATACTTTGATGTTATTTGTATTTTAGAGTAACATTTTAACCCTTTTGTCACCCTCATTGCAATACAATATCAACCTTCGGTGTGCACCAATACGGTCCAAAACAACTCTGCACCTGTACTCGTGTCTAAATCTTTTAACGGCCTTTCTTCTTTTAAACGGCTTTTAATCAAAAGTAAATCTTATATCTAAAGCGCTACGAGCGCTCTCCGCTCGCTTTCACGAACTACCGTGACGTAACCCGGCTGCGTGTCGCTGATAAGGTTGCAAATACTGGAATATGAAGGGCTTGCTTGTGCCACGTAGGTACTGATACTAACAAATACTGTAAACAAAAACGCTTTTTCGTGGTTTTTTTGTTAATCACTACTTATTTATTTATTTATCTATGTATGCTTAGATCTTCAAAACTACGCAACTAATTTTGATGCGGATGATTTTGATTTTTTTAATATATAGAGTAATTCAAGAGGAAGGTTTCTATGTATATAACATACATATTAAGGTAAAGAAACACTGATAATTTTAGAGGTTTCTAATGTGATGTCGTATATAATCACTTTTTTTGCGCTTACATTGCAACCGTGATGGTGTACATCTATTTCTTACGGATAACGCACAATAACCATTTTTGATCCTTTTTTTTATGAGAAATATGTCTTATTTACGAAGCGATTTTGAGCAATACAGCATTAATACTTTTCAAATTAGGTATAATACATTGTGCATTTAATATAGATCAATAAGGCCCTTTGTAGCATGTAATTAAAATGAATTTTCTCGAAGATGTCACAGTTTTAAACCCGCGAAAATAAACTGTTGCGTTGGTCGCGTACTGCGTGCGTGACACTCGACTAAATTTTCCACACGGGCGGACCGAGCGTGTAGGTGAATAAGTAAACCGAATTACGTAGTGACACAGGCCTGAAAATGTACTACAGATAATATCATACTTTTTTACGGGTACCGCCCAGTTAGTGAAGTGCCTTGTAAACGAATATCAATAAAATAAAATTAATCTAACATTTAATTTCAAGGTTTTGGGTTAAATAAAATAAAGATTTTGGCCTTAAGTGTTATTCGATGTTTCTAATAGTTCGGCAACACTACATTCAATAAAGTCAAAGTCAAAAATATTTTTGAGAGTGGAGAAATGTCGTTGAGCATACGAAAACAAATATACTGTAAGAATGGGAGCGCGGTGGATACTTTATAAGCGTTTCTTAACAATAATTTGATAATAAACTTGAGGGACAGTTCTTCCAGTGATAATGACGATATTGATGATGAAAGAAAAAATAAATACTTCAAATCCCAATACCTACCTTATTTAATTCACTAATATATTTTTATTATGGACGACACGATTATTAATATGGACGACACGATTGGCTTTGTGCGCTGTAGCACGGTTTCTCGTCTCGATTTCCTTAGTGTCCCGGGTTCGATTCCCCGTCGGGTCAATTCAGGAAACGATCTTTTCTGAATTGACTCGGATCTGGGTGTGCTGGGAGACGCCCCTGGCTGATTTCCTTGTGTGGTACCTCGTAACACAGGGATATTAATTATCTCTTTATTGCACATGAAAATATTCGCATAACATTTTCTTTGTTTATCTATTTATACTAACGATTCCAAGTTCTATGAAATAATAAATCGATAGTGGAATAGATTCACTAACGATTATAAACTACCCCATCCCCATTGAAAGCTGTAAAATGATAGTCTTTTGGACAAACTTTTTAAAGATATGGCGCGGGTTTGCTTAGGATATTGACAGATCACGTTCTCTATTGACGTCACCTCTTACACATAATATGTTTAGAAATCAGGTTAGCTTTGAGAACCATAAACAATCTTGAGGTCTTTTGTTTGTTTGGCAAGTGGCAACACCGGATTGAAATGTCATTCCATATGTCATTTCGGGTGACAAACAACGACTTGCCCAAAAATATTTTTACTTTGTGAAATCTCTCGTTTCTTTGCAATTTCTGCGATTGCAGCGTTAAATAACTTTCTATTCATACTTTGTCAATGGTTAGTACTGATCCCGTTGGTGTTATGATCAATATTTTCAAGTTCAAAACACTATTTTCGCTTGTGATCCCAGTGGGGGTTTCTGTAGCTGTTGTCAATCGTTACAACGAAAATACACTTCCATTAACTGTAATTAGTCGTTCTCATCAATAATGAATCATATTTTGTTGTTAATTCATCAATAAGTTGAATAACTTCAAAAATTCACTTTACTTTGCTTAATATTTTTGCTAAGTATGAGAAGGTAATCATCATGAGGTGACTCATGGACCATGGTCCCATTTAGGCCTGGTTTTATTTGAAATAACTTTACCTTGATACTTATTTGGGTTTGTAACTTTCAGTAACAGACAAGTAGGTTTTTGAAAATAAGTACTTATGTGATTACCTAAAAAGCACTATTACTGTTGACACAATAGTTTTTCCATGAACTGTTGCCTTGCCAGTTAGCTGTCCCATTTACACTGCACAATGTATGTAGAAGTAGTTTCTGATAAACCAATCTCAAAAGTATTCATATTGATTTCAGATAACCAACTAAAGAAAAATGTCATCTTCTAACACATTACAAAAGGCTATCGACCTTGTCACAAAAGCAACAGAGGAGGACAAAAATAAGAATTATGAGGAAGCATTACGATTGTATGAGCATGGTGTAGAATATTTCCTTCATGCTGTTAAATATGAAGCTCAAGGTGAGAGAGCTAAAGAGAGTATTCGGGCTAAATGTTTGCAGTACTTAGACAGAGCTGAGAAATTAAAGGAATACCTCAAAAAGGACAAGAAGAAGAAACCAGTCAAGGATGGTGAGTCAAA
This sequence comes from Udea olivalis, assembly GCA_947369235.1. Classification (NCBI taxonomy): domain Eukaryota; kingdom Metazoa; phylum Arthropoda; class Insecta; order Lepidoptera; family Crambidae; genus Udea; species Udea olivalis. The sequence continues at coordinate 14,237,874 of OX376349.1, read as the reverse complement.
TTCTAAGAGTGAGGACAAAAAAAGTGACAGCGACAGTGACTCTGATGACCCTGAGAAGAAAAAGTTGCAAGGCAAGTTGGAAGGTGCAATTGTGGTGGAAAAACCACATGTCAAGTGGAGTGATGTGGCTGGCTTGGAAGCTGCGAAAGAAGCCTTGAAGGAGGCTGTCATTTTACCAATAAAGTTTCCACATTTGTTCACTGGTAAGAGAATACCTTGGAAGGGAATTTTGCTGTTTGGCCCCCCTGGTACTGGTAAATCTTATTTGGCAAAGGCTGTTGCCACTGAAGCTAATAATTCCACATTCTTTTCGGTATCATCATCTGATCTTGTTTCCAAGTGGCTGGGTGAATCTGAGAAATTAGTAAAAAACTTGTTTGATTTGGCACGAATTCATAAGCCGAGTATAATCTTCATTGATGAAATTGATTCCCTTTGCTCCTCCCGGTCAGATAATGAGTCGGAGTCAGCTAGGAGAATCAAAACTGAATTTCTGGTTCAAATGCAGGGTGTAGGCAATGATATGGATGGTGTATTGGTACTTGGAGCTACCAACATACCTTGGGTTCTTGATTCTGCTATCAGAAGGCGTTTTGAGAAGCGTATTTATATTGCACTACCCGAAGAGCATGCTCGTCTGGATATGTTCAAATTACATTTAGGAAACACACGTCACATGTTGTCTGAGCAAGATATGAAGGTTTTGGCTGCCAAAACTGAAGGGTATTCCGGTGCTGACATAAGTATTGTGGTCCGTGATGCATTGATGCAACCAGTGCGTAAAGTACAGTCAGCAACCCACTTCAAGAAGATCACTGGTCCGAGTCCTACTAATCCTGATGTTATTGTTAATGATCTTCTGACTCCATGTTCTCCAGGGGATCCGGGAGCCATAGAGATGACTTGGATGGAGGTGCCAGGTGATAAATTGGGTGAGCCTCCTGTATCAATGTCTGATATGTTGCGATCTTTGGCCACATCAAAGCCCACTGTAAATGATGAAGACATGACAAAACTGAGGAAGTTCATGGATGATTTTGGCCAGGAAGGTTGAAGTATAACTATTTTGACTTTCATCACTTTAATTTTAAAAGATTTTGATGTGTCAGAAACTGTTCTTATCTACAGTGCCTGTAATATGTTGCAATGCAGTACACTTTATTTTTATAAGATATTTTATAGTTGTAACTTGTTGTCCTGCAGTCTTATGAGAGCAGGTTATAATAATTTCAATTGAATTTTACTAGAACTTGTAATTACTCTCGTTAATATTATGGACTTATGTTATTATCTTGGCTTCATAGAAAATAAGCAAAAGTAACTATTATATTATTTGCTTTGCTTGTTTCCACCATCCTATTGTGAAAGTAACACCAATTTGCCTTTAAATAGTAAGAATATAATAACATCATGTTTGATCTATGAATCCCAATAAAGTACTTTCTAGTAAATTCTATATTACATATTGTAAAGTTTTTAGATAGGTATTGAATGTCTGTTAAATTAAAATTATTAATATAGAATGCTTGTGAGTTTGTTAAAGTCCGTTCTTTTGCTGATTTTAGCTTAATAAAGTTAATTTACACAAACTTCATCTCTTAATTTTCATAATGGGAATAAAAATGAGAAATACCAGATTAGGTAACAGGGTTGGTATGTGTCACTGTGCACATAGTATGAATCTGCTTATCTACCCAATTATGTAATAGATATAAAAATAATATGCTTGATATAAAATTGTATGGTACATTTGAGAGTATTAACCGTGATTATTTGTTTTGATATGTTGGAGTTCTGGATTTTCTCTCACATGCATTTGAATTTTGTTTAGTTGAGAATGAGTTCATCATAATGTAGAAAATGTTAAAACTTTCATGTTTAGCTTACAAGTTAATTTAGACTGGCAAAATATTTTCAGCGTGATTTATGTAACAAACACAATTTATATCACCATACTTTCCATTAACTCTATATTATATTTTGCAATTATTATAAACAACCATATTTTTTCTGTTGTTTTGTATATTGTTGAATAAGCGATTAAATAAATATTGTTTAACTTAATTGCCTCGTATTTTAATGATACCATTTATTTTATTCAGATCATTTCAGTTTTTGTCCTATGGAACCATCTGTGTGTCTGTCGTAGATCTCATAGCCTCAATAAAAGCATACTCTTACGTCAACAGCATCAGGTGCCCTATGTAAAGGTTGATGTGAACGTCTCTGTACATGCTGTTCAGATCACCAAAATAAATTCACCAATCTTTGGAGAATAAAATAAAATAAATACCTTTGATAGTTTTTGATTTTGTTTGTTCGAGCTTAGGTGATACTTTTTAATTTTTTAGTGGTTAGTAATAATAATCAGACTAATATTCTTAGTGTTAAAAGGATCGGAAATGATTAAATCGAATAGCGGAAGATATGGCACGTCCTTAAAATTGTCAACTGCTAGCGGGGATAATGCACATTATCGTTGTGCGATGTGAAGGACAGAGACAAACCTATTTGTTTTGACCTTAGCGTAAGCGAGACAAGCGTACGTCAGAATGAAGTCCTGTCAATCGTTTATTGCGACTGAGTGAAATTAGGCGACGGGGGCCTGATTTAATTTAAGCGTTCCATGCGCTAGAGGCGAGTCACTTAACCTTCTTATTTTGATTTGATCTATGTTCCGCTATTTAGATTTGATCCTTGTTTCACGGGCCACCCTGTATAGAAAATAAATTCTTCGAAACTGCTGCTAACTTGAGACCCATTTCGCACCTGTCGTCCTTTGTACAGAATAGGTAAAACTGACAAATTGAAGTAGGTAATAAGAAACGACGTAAAACAAACGACAATTTATTTACACTTAGCAAAGTGGATAAAATAACACTTATTTAGACAATAGTATCACAATATCTTATCGTAGACTCTGGCGTTGACGCTTATTAATAAAACCGTGAATAAACTGAAGGCCTTCTTCAAACTTGACGAATTTGTCTCTGAAACAAACAATATCAGTTAACGGTCGTAGGTACAATTTAAGCCCAGGGGATACACGAACGTGGTAGGTTCGATTCGGGAAAAGAATATGAACCAGAGAGTTGTGCTACACAACAGCTACAGCTAGCACAACTCTCTGGTTCACAAGGGGAAAACTTACATTGTGATGGTTGTCCTGTTTATATTATTGTATGTTTATTAAGCGAAGGTGAAATTATATGATGAAAGGCGATTGACAAAGCAAATTTACAGGGTGAGAGTGGATGGAGCTGTTGGAAGGGGAAGGTCTAGACAGACGTACTTAGGAGAAGTCCAAGACGTCCTTAGAAAAGGTCAAGTCAGGAGTACCCTTAATCGACGAGCATGCACTTATGAAATGATTAATGAGAGTATAAGAAGCGCAAGAGGTGTGTCAGGACCGTAGCAAGTGGAAAGATGTGGTCTCTACCTACCCCGTTGGGAAAAAGCCGTGATAGTATGTATGTTTGTATGTTCATTATTTATCCATAACAGGTTTTCATTGATGAAATAAATTTAAGTCACGCATAGTAGCAGTCCCACTCAGGATTCAGGATTAAGATTCATCAGATATGTATTCGCTTACCTGCGGAGCAGACATTGTTTATTGTCTGTTCTTTACTGATTTCGCAGGTGAAAGGATTCAAAAGTATTTATTCTATTCTCTAATTACGTATGTGTATTAATTTCTTACAAACATAGGTAGAAGCTCTGCTTAGGCAGCTTATGGTTGAACACCAGAGATTCAATCGCGCATTGTACAAAACATCCTGCCACCCGATTCAGAACGAAGTTATCGACCGATTCGGTAATTTTGTTCTAATTATAGTACCTAAAATGACCTAAATGATCTGCTTAACGGTAGCAATCAATATTTTTATATGTTAAAGTCAAAGGCCTTAGGTTATCATAAACTAAATTACATAAAAACTTTCCTACTTAAAAATAAAAGAACATAACCGAATCGGTCGATAACTTCGTTCTGAATTGGGGGGCTGTTAGTTTTGTGCAACGGGTCTACAAATGAAAGTTAGTCCCATACTGGGTAAAAATGAAGCATGGGACCCGTGGCTTAGTAAGCAACTTTTAACTATCGAGCCAACGAGCCATTGCAAGTGGCCAAAGGCTGCGCTAACTTTACGGTCATGTAGTCCGCATAGATACGAGGGTCATTCAATAAATACTTAGCCTACAAAAAGTAAACGAAAATTTTGGAATAGTGGCAATTTATTTTTCAACATAGTCTCCTTTTAGTTCGATACACTTAGCCCAGCGATGCTCCAACTTTTTTAACCCGTCCGAAAAATAGTTTTTGTCAAACTCTGCAAAATAGGCCTCCGTGGCGGCGATGACCTCCTCATTTGATCCATATCTATTCCCGGCGAGTGATTTTTTCAGATTAGGAAACAGAAAGAAGTCACAAGGGGCCAAATCTGGAGAATACGGTGGATGGGGCAGCAATTCGTAGCGTAATTCGACCAATTTGGCCATGGCAACGGCAGACGTGTGAACCGGTGCGTTGTCGTGGTGAAACAGCACTTTTTTCTTCGCCAGATGGGGTCGTTTTTTCTTTAATTCGGCGTCGAATCGGCCCAATAAATCGGCATAGTAAAGCCCTGTAATTGTTTTACACTTCTCGAGGTAATCGATGTAGATCACACCTTGTGAATCCCAGAAAACGGTGGCTTTCTTAACTTTTCCGGCCTATTTTACAGTTTTCGCCTTCTTTGGAGCACGTTCCCCGGTCTGGATCCATTGTTTTGATTGCTCCTTGGTCTCTGGTGTGTACCAGTGGTACACACCAGAGACCAAGGACCAGTGGCAGGTTTCATCGACGGTCACAAAACGACGCAAAAACTCCGCTGGATTCCGCTTAAACAGCGCCAAACACGTCTCCGATGTGGTCTCACGGTTGCGCTTGTTTTCCGGTGTGAGTAAACGCGGCACCCATCGCGCCGACAGCTTTGTCATGCCGAGTTCCTCGTGAACAATATGATGCACTGTTCCTTCTGAAATGGCTACAGTCTCAGCTAGCTCCCGAACCTTCAATCGGCGATCTGCCAATACAAGATCATGGATTTTTTTAATGTTTTCCTCCGTAGCAGCTGTTTTCGGTGCACCTGGACGTGGTTCATCAAAAACCGACGTACGGCCACGTGCAAACTCGTTGAACCAATTCTTGACGGAGGCCATCGATGGAGAAGAGTCACCGTACACAGCATCCAAGCGCTCTTTGATTTCGATGCGCGTTTTCCCTTCCAAAAATAGGAATCGAATCACCGAACGATATTGCTCTTTTTCCATTTTTGTAAAACCGATCGACACGTTCGCTTCCATAAGTTGTCAAATTAAAACAAATGAAGGGATTGGAATGAAAATTTGAAAAAAGAATTAAAAAAGGATGTGCTACACTGTTTCTCCGTTCCGCTCTAAATTGAAATGGCTTAAAATCCGCCAACGAAGAAATTCTCGAACGCTATGTTTACTGTTCAACGTACTTAAAAATCCCGATGCTCCTAAATATCTCATGCGTAATTTTAAATATAGGGGTGAGTGCAGCTTACGTAACCAACGCTCAAATACTCTTTTAAAACTTTCCACTCCCCCTCATCTATCCACGCATGTGTCTAACTCCTTTACCTTAGCTGCTATAAGGTTATGGAACTCGCTTCCGAACAGAATCAAAATGTCCCCCAATAGGTTCTCCTTCAAAAAACCTATCCACAAGCTTTTCTTACAGACACCCTAACCAGTTTCAATTAGTGCTATTTAATCATTGGTCAGATTAGTCAGATCGTCGATCATATCATTCCGAGTTAATGTTTCGTCTTCCATTTGAGTACATAATATGTATTTATATATCATTGTATTTATGAATTTATATGTATATATTTGCTATTTTTATATGTAAGTAGGTACATATATATATATATATTGTAATTTAGATAAGTAGGTATATATATTATATGAGTAAATTGTTTACTTTTATCTTACTGAAACTTAGTTTTACAAAACCCCGCCGTAAAGACTTCTGCTTCACCTAGTGGTTGACTGGTAGAGAATGCCTTTAGGCATTAAGTCCGCCAATTGTACTTTTTTTTGTGCAATAAAGATTAAATAAATAAATAAATAAATACACTGTGGTAAAACTCTTTTGAAACTACAGCGCCCTCTGGCGATGAGGCTAGGTACTTATTGAATGCACCTCGTAGATGAATGCATGCATTGCATTCTAAGTTGTATCATAAACTAAAAAAGAGAAATTGACGCGCTATAATTATCCATAGAACCTAGTCAAAAAACTGGTGGTTGTTTCATATTTCATTGATTACGTTATTGGTTTGTAGCGAAAGGATTGCGGAGAGTAATGCTCGTTACCTATAACAACTGTCCTCTCTCTTCGATGCGTGCCCAGCAACGCGACACAGCTTAGCTGCATCAGCGGCTTAGCCGGTGCGCGCAGGCCTAGTGTGGACACCAGCAGGCCTTGTGGGGCCGGCTTGGCACCATATGCCACCAGCATAGAGCTGTCAGTCACCTGTCAGCGGAGAAGAAAGTTGTTAGTTCAACTGAAATGTACTCGTAACAGGAAGTGGTACTAGGTACTTGGTAGCGTATTTGTCTATTCAAATTAATAGATAAGGCAGGAGTGGAAATCGAATCTTTTTACACAGCATATTATCAAAGATGAACATTTTTTTTGAGCCGATATTCGTTTATTGTTTCGACATTCACAATGTGTTTTTATAAAAGTAATTCTTTGCTCGAAAAAACGGCAAGAAAAACAAAAGACGATAGGAAAATCGAAAATCTGTGAAATGATAACAACAAACCAACATAATACAAAAATACTTAATAATGTTAAAGATAAAATTTGCAGACGAATAATCGCATATCTTTTTTAAGAAAATTAACACTTACAGACTAAAACAAGTTAATAACAAACTCTTTGTCCGTCAATGTGCCATTGTAGCCGAGGCGCCGGGAACGACTTCGCCGACGAGCAATTCACGTCGAGTGCCTCCCGAGCTCCGTACGATCGCTCGTGCCCGTTGATACGAGGGCTCTCCCGAGGGAAGTCTGGAATTAAACGATTAAGGTGAGCACTGACGATGTGGCTAATACTGTAATGGACTGTGTACCAGCAGGACAGAAACGATGAAAATTGGTTCTACTAAGAAAGGTTACATCTTTTTATTAATGTCTTGAAAAGTACTGTTATTGGCTTGGATACAATTGATGAGTTAGCTTAATCAATTGGCTTTTAGCTTAGCTTAATCAATTAAGCTAACCCTTCGAGTTTAACCACCGGGCTTTAACACATTTTGTTCTATTTTTGAACTAGCTATAGACTCTAGACGGAAAAACGTTAATAAGGTGCCTTAATACACAGATGGTCTTGAATAAAGTAAAGTGAAAAAACTCAGACTTATCATAAACCATTGTTTTTTATAATTTAATTTAAATACTTACAATAACTTTGAGAGATGTTTTTTTACTCACGTAAACGAACAACTTTCTATGTGTGTGTATAGAAACTCATTCATTATTGTAGGTATATACCTATATACTAATAAAAAACAGTGTATACAGGCTGTCCATGTAAATACGATCAAATTAAATAAGAGCATGGCAAGAGCAGTGCGTAGTAGGTAACTACGAGGGGTGTTCAATTAAAAGTAATAATGGCATATTTAAACTCCTTGAACAACAAAAAAGTAAATACTGGCAGGTAAAGCCAAGATATTTGATAAAATAAAAAATAAACATTATTGATTTTCTTTTTTTATTTTAAAAATAGAAGTCATTTGTTCTCGTCGTGTCGGAGCGTGGTACGCAAAATGGATAAAATTGAAATTCGCGCCGTAATAAAATATCCCTGCCTGAAAATACTACCAAGCAAGTAAATCTAGACTTGAAATGAACATAAGTGGTTAATGCTCCTCCGTATTATACGGTTGCGCGGTGGTGTGCCGAGTTTAAGAGAGGAAGAACTTTAACTAAAGACGACCCGCGCTTGGGACGCTCTACGACGGCAGTTACCGAACAAATGATAAAGAAGTTCAAAAAATTGTTTTGATCGTCGTGTTACTGTTCGTTTTGTAGCTGAAGAACTAATGATTTCGATAGGAAGTATCCATAGTATTATACATGAACATTTGGGCATGAAAAAAGGACCAGCGCGCTGGGTGCCTAGAATGCTTACAGACGAGCATCAACAAACAAGACTGCGGATTCCTCAAATCAATTTGGGATTGTTCCAACAACATCCTGACCGATTTTTGGCTCGCTCCGTAACTATAGATGCAACATGGCTACACAATTATAATCTTGAAATGAAACAACAGTACATGACTAGGAAGCGGCCGTCATCTCCAACGCCTAAGAAGTTTAAGGCCATTCCATCCGCCGGTAAAATATGGGCTCTCTTTTCTGGGGCAGCCAGGGGGTGATAATGATTGAATACCTCAATCATGGAGCCACTATTACGGGGCCCTTATACGCAGAACAAATAAAAAACTGCTTTAGGAAATACGCGAAGATCGCCGCAGCAAACTTGCTAAAGTTGTGTTGTTTCACCAAGATAACGCCCCCGCACACAAGTCCCGAGTTGCGATGACTGCTATTCAAGATGCTGGATTTGAATTGATAGAATGAAATTTTTCTTTTTGAATTGTTTAAAGGTTTTTTTGTTGTATATTCTTTCATGGTTGGTTTTTTTCTCTTTGTTTTATATTCTTTTAGGTTTATTTGTATCAAAATGTCACACTGCTTGTACTTTACTAACGCCTGTTGTAAACCCAAAACAAGTTTAAAAGAGTAACTGCTGAGTTTCTCGCCGGGTCTTCTCAACAAGAAACAACTACGACGAGGTGGTAGAGTCGCATTGTGTCTGTATACTGTTTATTTACATATCCATATTATTATTGTATTTATGTCTATTATTCAGTATATTTTGCTGTAGCTTTGACGATTTGAAAGTAATGATACAGTCTATTTGAATAAAGTTGTTTCAGTTTTAAACATATTTTTCGGGCTTGGGAGAATCCACAGAACGCTCTTGGCGTCTTCTGTGACTTATCCAAAGCTTTTGATTACGTTGATCGCGTGACGAGATATTTGTGATGTTGTTTTATTCGCAGATGATACGTCTTTAATTTTTAATATTGATAGAAAAAAAAACCTTTTTGACGACGTAAATGACGCGCTTATAAAGGTACTACGATGGTTTACAATCAATAATCTAAAGCTCAATGCAAAAAAGACTAAATGCATTAATTTTAAATTGCCTAATGTTAAAGATAACCAAATTGATTTTGAAAATAGATAATAATGCTATGGAGTTAGTAGACTCCACTGTTTTTCTTGGAGTTACACTAGACTCGAAATTGCAATGGAACCCTCATAATATAAATGCCCTTTCGGCCAAACTTAGTTCGGCAGCATTCGCTGTCAGTAAAATAAGGTTATTAACAGATATTGATACTGCTTGTTCTGTTTATTTCATCTATTTCCACAGTGTATTGTCTTACGGTATTGTACTTTGGGGTAAGGCGGCGGACATACAAACCATTTTTATCCTGCAAAAGCGAGCGATCAGATCTATCTATAAGCTTCGTGCACGGGCCTTACTCAGATAGCTTTCAAGGAAATTGGGATTCTTACAGTGGCTTCCCAATTTATTTACAACTGTATTGTCTTGCTGATATAGAATATCAGTCTTTTCACAAAACACTGCGATATACACGCCAAAAATACTAGGAATAAGTATAAAATTGCGCTTTCATTGTTTAGATTACTAAAATATTGGGATCCTTGGGGCAGGGTGTACACTACTACAACAAAGTTCCTCAGGTAATTTGTTTGTTACCGCTGCACAGATAAAATCTGTTTTATTAAAAAAGGGGTATTATACTACCAATGATTACCATTTAGATAAAAATGCCTGGGATTAAAGCTCTCTGCTCGGTGCGGGATCAGTTACCTCTTGTAATACTTATTAATTAAATACCGGACTTGAGTGTATTAATGACTAAGAATTTTTAATTTTGGAATTGTTTAAGTGACTTGGTACAGCCTATTGTTTTATATTATGTAGCTTTGCTGTACTTGTTAGGTTATTCTGTTTATTTTTTTAATGTTAGAATTTAAGCAGTTTTTTTTATCAACAAACAAATTGTACTCTACTAACTCGCATTGTAAAACCACAACAAGTTTAAAATAGTAACTACTGAGTTTCTCGCCGGGTCTTCTCAGTATTTAGTATATTTCTTGACTATTTAAAAGTACTGATTAAGTCTATTTAAATAAAGATATTTGAGTTTGAGTTCATCCTCTATACTTACCTCAATATGGCAATGATGAGGAATGATGCGGAAATCCGTAGAAAAACGAAAGTGAACGTAGCCCAACAGGTGAGTAAGCTGAAGTGGCAGTGGGCAACTGATGACCGTTGGAGCAAGAAAGTTCTAGAATGGAGCCCGTTTCAGGGCAGGCGCAGCGTGGGACGCCCGCCTGCAAGGTGGACGGACGACCTGATTAAAGTGGCGGGATCCCGGTGGATGCAGACCGTCTCCAACGGTCGCTTTGGAAATCAGTGGGGGGGGGGGGGGGGGGGGGGGGCTATGTTCAGCAGTGGACGTCTTGTGGCTGCGAATGATGATGATGATGATGAGGAAGTGATTGCTGCAGTACATGATTTTTTAAGCAATCAAGATGAAGATTTTTCAAGAAGGGAATTTCAGGATTAGAAAAACGACATATGTCGAAAAATAAAATAATAATAAATAATACATTACTGCTTCATACTCATTATCACTTTTTATTGAGTACCCCTTGTACAAAAACTTACAGTAAACTTCCATGAAGGTCTCGGCCTGCGCCGAGTGGAAGGACGGCGCCTCCTTCGAGACCTCGCAGCGGTAGAGTCCGCGGGACTTCAGGCTCAAATCCTTGAGGTGCACACGGCGGGCGCTGGACTTCTCCAACTGTGAGTTTTTATAAAAAATAAGGGTCATCGTTCGCGTGAAAAAATGTACTCGGATTTGACATTGTCATGTCATGTGTCATCCCAATACAATTTTTTTACGCGAACGATAACGTAAGTTTAAAGTGGCAACTCGTGGTAGACGTACTGTACCCCTTCTATTTGTTGACGTCAAGTAAACTGAGATAATTAACTACAGCAACTCGTATGCCATCTATATTGACATTACTATAGGCGCTGTACCGAAAAATCATACAAAAACTTGACAGCAGGCTAGCAACTGTCATCCGTGTAAACTTATGATTGGGGTACTGATCAGGCATACAGGGTAGCAGGAAACTGACGAGTTTCTATACTAAGAAACGATATTTTCCTTTAGTGCAGAGAGAGATTGTGAATTATTCACAGACTAAAATTTCTATTAAAATATCAGTTTTTAAAATCTAATCAACAGCTGTTTGAGACGGATTGAAGAAAAAATAAGACTTCAGTGTTCTCTGCAATTTTGGCTGTCTTTGATTTCCGGTATTTTTGTTATGTTACAAAGTTATTCTTTATAAAATGGGACAAATTAAAATCTAACATTAGAAATTCTAGAAAACACAAATTAGTAGTACCAAATTGTAATTTAGGCTTATTTCAAAGGAACGCGTACTATATGGCTATTAAAATATTTAATAAGCTACCGTTAGAAATTACTGAAAAGCCACTTGATAAAAATATATTTAAAAAGAGTATTACTCAATGGCTGCTACAACACAACTTCTACTCCATTAATGAGTTCATGGAGAGATAATGAATTTAAGGGGGACATAGTAATTTCAAACAATTCAATAATTTGTGATTATGTAATAATAATTTCATCATTTCAGCCGAACGACGCCCACTGCTGGGCATAGGCCTCCCCCAAGGATCTCCACAACGATCGGTCCTGCGCTGTCCGCATCCAGCGGCTTCCCGCGACCTTGACCAGATCGTCGGTCCACCTTGTAGAGGGCCTGCCCACGGAACGTCGTCCGGTACGCGGTCGCCATTCGAGAACCTTTCCGCCCCAACGGCCATCGGTTCTCCGCGCTATGTGTCCCGCCCACTGCCACTTCAGCGATGCAATCCTTCGGGCGATGTCGGTTGTTTTTGTTCTCCTGCGGATCTCATCATTTCTGATTCGATCGAGCAGGGAAATACCAAGCATCGCTCTCTCCATTGCTCGCTGGGTGATCTTGAGCCTTCTTATGAGACCCATAGTAAGGGACCACGTCTCACTCCCATAGGTCATTACTGGCAACACACACTGGTCAAAGACTTTTGTCTTGAGACACTGAGGTATTTCGGACGCAAATATATGCCGGAGCTTCCCGAACGCTGCCCATCCGAGCTGGATTCGACGAGAGATCTCTTTCTCGAAGTTGGACTTACCTAGCTGGACTGTCTGTCCCAGGTAAACATAGTGGTCAACAACTTCGAGTGTAATGTTCCCAACGTTAACTGGAGCGGGTGCAATAAGGGCATTTAACATGATTTTTGTTTTGTCCATGTTCATCTTAAGACCCACTCTTTGAGAAGCATTACCGAGATCTTCGAGCATTATGTTCAGGTCTTCCAAGGTCTCAGCCATAAGAACTACATCATCGGCAAATCGCAGGTGTGTTAGGTACTCGCCATTGATGTTGATGCCGCGTCCTTTCCAGTCCAGAAGCTTGAAAATATCCTCCAACGCAGCCGTGAACAGTTTCGGAGAAATAACGTCTCCTTGTCTCACGCCTCGCTGTAGTTGGATCGGATTAGAGCTCTGGTTCTGTAATCGGACCGACATGGTGGCGTTCTGGTATAAGTACCTTAGCACCTCAATGTACCTGTAGTCTATTTGGCACTTTTGGAGAGACTGCAGTACTGCCCAGGTCTCAATCGAATCAAAGGCTTTCTCGTAGTCCACGAACGCTAAGCAAAGTGGCAAGTTATACTCTTCGGTCTTCTGTATAACTTGCCGCAGCGTATGAATGTGGTCTACGGTACTATAGCCTTTTCGGAACCCTGCTTGTTCGGGAGGGAGGTTGGAAGTCGTCGAACCTGCGAGCGAGACGATTCGTAATGACTCTCGAAAACAGCTTATAGATATGGCTCAGAAGCGAGATGGGTCTGTAGTTCTTCAAGAGAGTTTTGTCACCCTTCTTGAAGAACAGCATCACATCGCCTCTGCCCCATGCCTTTGGCGTTTTTCCCTCGAGGATGACAGAACTGAAGAGCGTCTGGAGGACCTTAAGTATCGGCTTACCGCCCGCTCTCAGGAGCTCGGTTGTGATTCCGTCATCACCCGCCGCCTTGTTGTTTTTAAGCTGCTTGAGAGCCATCCTAATCTCGTACAGGCTGACGTCCGGGATATCTTCGGTATAGTGTCGGGTAAGCTTGGCTCTAGGATCTTTAGCCTTGCTTTCAGCAGGTGTTTGCGTGGAATATAACTGTCCATAGAAACTCTCAATCTCCCTCAGGATTTCAGGTGTTGACGAAATGATGCTACCTGCCTCAGTTTTCAGCCTCGTCAATTGGCTTTGCCCAATAGACAGATCTCTGGCGAACACTTTGGAGCCTTTATTCCGCTCAATTGCCTCTTTAATACGCTGGGTATTAAATTGGCGAAGGTCGCTCGTCAAAGACTTAGATATCTGTCTATTGAGTTGCCGATAACGATGGGCATCCGCTGAGTTCTGTAGCCTCATTTCGTTTCTCTGATCCATGAGTAGGAGAGTCTGACTGGAGAGTTTCTTTGATTTGGGACGGCGGGTTTTAAAGTGCTTGGACCCTACCGTACGGACAGTATCCACCACCATGTTGTACAGATCGTCCACATCGATGCTGTTCTCAAGGGCTTCGAAGCGGTTTTGAAGCTCGAGCTGAAAGCACTCGGGGTTTTGAATTTGAGCCGGTATTGGTCGGAGCGTGGATTTTATCAGTCGCGCTCTCTCAAGCTTTAGGTCGATATTCAATGTGCCTCTGACCATGCGGTGATCGCTTCCTGTCTTAACAGCGTTGATCACAGTGACATCATTAAATATATGCTTCTTCGTCGACATGATAAAATCGATCTCGTTTTTGACTCTACCGTCCGGACTGATCCAGGTCCATTTGCGGCTTACGGGCTTCTTGAAGAAGGAGTTCATCATAAAGAGGTTCTCCCTCTCCATGAAGTCTGCCAGCATCTGGCCCCTGTTGTTCCGTTGCCCAAATCCAAATTGACCCACTCTCAACTCATCACCGCAACGTTGCCCCAACTTTGCATTAAAATCCCCCATCACAACCGTGTAGTGGGTTTTATAGCTATGCATGGCTTTAGAGATCTCCTCATACATAGCCTCCACTTCGACATCGTCGTGCTTTGAGGTCGGAGCGTAGACCTGAATGACATTCAGCGAATATCGTTTCGATATTCTGAGTATCAGGTACGCTACCCTGCTCGAAACACTTCCGATAGTAATCACGTTGTTGACAAGGGATTTGTGGACGATCGACCCGACACCACCTAGGGACTGTTGGTCGCCCTCCCGGTGGTATAGTAAGTTACCGGATTGCAGGATTATCGAGTCTTCCCCTCTCTTCGGACTTCAGATAACCCAATGATATCCCAATGTAACTTACTAATTACCTCTTCCAACTCTATGAGCTTCGCGTCGAGCCTCAGTGTGCGCGTGTTATATGTTGCCAGGTCGAGTCGTCGTTGTTGGCAGCCGGATCTTACCCGGGGATTCCTAGCACCCCCTGCCCCGCCGTTACCATAGCCGCTGCCGTAGCTAGGAATAGCAGGGCCGCCGGGGACTGGGGGCCGATTTTTTGGTTGTGCAGCCATTTTCGGGGGGGGTTTGCCATAATCGCCACGCTTGGCAGGCGGGTTGGCGATCGCAGTATGGCCTGATGTTATCCGGAGACGCTGCTGCCCATCTCCTTATGGCAATTTTCCCTCGGTCGGCTCTTGCGACACCCACGGGAAGAGCGGGGGTAGTGCTATTCTTTTTTATGTGCCGGCACTACACGGCACGTGTCGGTAAATAATAATTTAATAATTTGTAATCTATTAATACTGACATTGACATTTGAATTTATTTGTATCTTGTACAAATTGTCGAATGCTAAATGATTTAACAATTCTACTTCTATTTTAATTTCCGATTATTGTAGTAAAAATATTCCTAAATAACATTAGTTGGCATAAGTCTAATATAACTAACATATAATTAACATTTGCATGCCTACATAACTAGGGTATAATGTTGTTGTTACTTTTTTATATCATTGTCACTCATCCCAATGTACTACACAATGTCAAGCAAATAAACGTTTGAGTTTGAGTTTGAGTTTGAGCATTAAATAACATCGGCTGTGCGGCAATGTCATGCATTGCAAGGCGATACGAAAACTTTTTAAATAGTATGAAAACATTATTATGGCTGCTTCTATTCGAAGCAACGTGCTACCGAGTGGCTGCGGCGTAATGGTCACCCGTCACGGGACTCAGCGTCAGCATAGCGACAGCAGCACTACTGAGACGAGCTGTATAGTCGCCTAATGTGAAATTGTGATAGTGCTCTTCTGTAAAACTGTTGCACGAGCCTGCAACGGTTCTCCAGCAGTTTCATCTATGTTTATTTCCTCAACTTAACCTTTCAACTACAAACGTTTAGTCGTCAGAACGTTTCTTGTATGTGTCATCTAGCATCGAAATTGAAAAAAAGATAGTATTTAATGGAGCGACATACTATCCTAACCACCAAAAGTATCTGAGCCTCTAAATATTCTAAACTCAGTGTTTTTGTTGGGCGCATTTTAGTATTTTAGTTGCTCAGTTTATTCTTTCCCCAAAAAAAAATGACTTATTTTAAATGCCCGTCAAGCTGACCTCACTCCACCTAATGAATATAACCCGATTTTTTATAACTGTGCACCTCGACTTGTCAAAATCGTTAGGTTGGGAGCATTGAATTTCACCCGCCCGCAAACTTCCTCACCACACCGCTCACATCCGCCAAGGTGTCAGCGGAGTGGTGAAGAAGCTTGTGACCGGGTGAAATTTAATGCTGCCAACCTAACGATTTTGACAACTCGAGGTGCACAGTTATAAAAATCGGTACCTCTTATAGACCCCGGGACTATAAGAGGAAGGAAACACATGCGCTGGAAGAGCGTTACAACACGTCTGGATGGTACGACAAAGAAACGACGATTCCCAAACAAACACTGAAAATCTTTATTGTGTATCTCTAAACATAGTTACATACAAATCGCTGAGATCTCCTTTTAAGCATCAATGCCTGTGTTAGGAGAACCCGCTCCTTGCTGAGACCACTAACAAAGATAAATAAAACATATTTATTTAACTAATAACAAACTTACAATTTTTAGCAGGTAAATAAATAAATAAATGGCATAACATTTACAATATGTTTGGTGTTCTATGAAAATTTTTTTTTTTATTACTTATTTGAATTTAAGATATTTAAAGTACCAAAACTAAGACAAAAAATTATGCTTTGAGAGTTAATAGGTTTAATGTTATTATGATATGAGGTGTGTGTTTATGTGGTGTGTGCGTGTTTGATGTGTGGTGGGTTTGTGTTGTGTGTGTGCTCTGAGTAGAAGAGAAGAAAAATGCTAATGTGTTTATTTTGAGTAGAATATTGTGGTTTGTAATGGAATTTGTGTACGATAACGCGATTTGCGTTTATGCATATTGAAGGGTATTATAATTGAAAAACTCAAACACTTACTTACTCACGATTTATAGATTTATTTGTTTATTTATTATTAATTGTTTATGACTGTGTAATTATGTTCTCTATATCATAGTAGTTTTTGCCTCGAAGCCAGATCTGCAGTACATGTTTACATGAACGTGTGGTTGTTGGGTGAAAGTTAAGGATTTTTTTTATTTTGTTATAAATGTGAGATGATTGTCTTTTAAATTGCCTTCTAGCGTATGCAGTTTTTACGTGGGGTACAGGTGCAACATTTAGTATTATTCTTTTTTTTTGTGTATTTTGGTTGAAAGGAAGCTCTCCATATCCACTATCCACAAGTAACTACATATTTACGACAGAAAGGAAAAAATGCACTGCGTCAACAGGCGATAATATTTACGTGTCTCGACCTAGTACCCCACAAAACCTGATATTTATTAGCCATCAAGTGCAAACTTTATCGTATAAGATAAGCCGTTGATCTTCATTTTGCGTTTGCGCCTAGGGACACATTACAGCATACCTATCACTACCTATCACGGGCTAACTTTACCGAAATGGCTATCCTACATATTAAAAGAACCTTGGGGACATACTAATGTTATTATGACCGTCCCTTGTTCATACTATGCACTGTAACAAAGTTAACTATACTATAAACGTTAAAATTGATGATCGGTAAAACGGACACGGGGCTCGGATGGAGAATGGTTGTTTTATGGTTATTATTTTCTAGAATCGAATTATTCTGACAGCTCCGAAATAATCACTGTATGTATTCCTTCCTGTTTCTCGTCTCTGAACAGATTGTAATGATTTAAGTGCTAGGCATCTTCAGTTCATACAAAATCGGGCGACTGTTCTTCCATCTGAAATACTGAGATCACTGAGACCTTACCTCAGTTTTGAGAGCGGTTTTCATAAGAATCAAGAATAAAAAATATTTACTGTCCAACATAGGTACATACAACAATTCTTATTATTAAATCTCATGTACTAAATTTAAGTGGACAAAAGGAACAGGTGCTCAGCATTTGCTGCCGCGGAAAGTATAATTCCCAAGTAGCGCTGGTTTTTAGCACCTCCTTACTCTCTACAATGATCTGCGAGAGTAACCTGTAATTGCTGGCTGACAATATTTTATAAATCTAAAATAATTAATTATTTGAAAACAACTTAATAGTAATGCCCCTATAATTTTTAATATGAAAATATGTTTTAATGTTTCTGTTAATTGGTAATGTATTATAATGTGATAATGAACAATATCTATGATGGTGTATGTGTGTGTGTGTGTGTTTGTTATTGTTTGTGTTATTTTCGAGCTAAAAATGTGTGCGTTACTGTAGGAAAAAAAGTTAGGAAGGTCCAGGGTTGCTCGCTTGATACCTAACCTTCCACTTCCACACTCAGAATGGCGTCTGATAGTCTCGATATAAACTGTATTTATAAGAGCAGGGACCTCATTACAATCGCTTTCATCAAGTCAAGTTCCCTAAACTTAGGGTAGCGAGCAACTTCGTTAGTAAAAATCCAGCCAAGAAGACGGCGATGTGCAAGGTAACCGCTGACTGGCTGGAAATGAAAGATCATATTACGAAATTGCTCGCTACGCTCAGTTTAGGGAATGAACTTGACAAGTTATAATGGATTAGTGAATATAATACTAACGTCTACTTTAACTCCATCGACCTGGTGCGCGTGCTGCGGCGGTCTCAGCTTCGGCATGAACCGATAGAACTCTTCGTTGTCACGGTACCACTTGACAGAGTACAGTTTCCCGCCTTCCAGGTCGTAGTCACAAGTGAGAGTGGCAGACTCGCCTCGCTGCTTGAAAGGCGGCACTGACACTCCCACTACCCGCAGACAGATTGACACTGAGGAATAATTATAGTGATTCATTTGCAGGAATATGGCACTATGTTGGCGTCAATACGAGATGTTAGTCTTCAGCATTTTCTGCAGAAATGTCTGTGTAAATATTAAAATATCAATCAAAACATATCACAGGTCAAAAGTCTGCTATCTTATGTACATTTTGGTTTGCAATAAATTAATTAAAATGAATATAACTAGTTACTTTCATAAAAATAAAATCTAAAACATGTCAAATGATATTGCTGGATTTCGATATGGCAGAATATGTCGAACTTTTAGCCTAAGAACCTATATACAATTACAACATTCTTGGAAATAAATTATATTCTATTCTACTCGTATTTCAATAAGTTTAATTGAATTTGTTAATAAAAAATATCTATTTTTTAGAATTCTCATACAATATAGTAAAATATTTACAATCAAGCCACACTCGTCACCTAAATTTAGCTTAGTATTGGGTCAGATGATCTTAGACATAGAAGACAAATTTATAGTTATAACGCGTCCGTTGCCGAGTGGTAACAGAGAGCTCGGCCCGAAATCCAGAGGTCCAGGGTCCTGGGTCCCATTCCCAGATCAGGCAGAGTGTTCTCGAATTTTCCGGGTTATAGCCCGGGTTTGTAATCCTGATCACCAACCAGCATTTGGCAAGCGTAAATGATGGAAGCCTTTGCCCAGCAGTGGACAGTATACAAGTTCTAATTGCTTACTAAAGTAGCATGGTATGACTAAAGTAAATATCATAGTATATCCTTTCAGAAACCAGGGCTTAAGCTGATTATAAATAAGTGGTTACGTTTAGATTCAGAATGTCGACCACTGCGGCGAAATTTCACCTGAGGATTTCGGATTCTACCCAACATTTCAGAAGGTAAAGTTTCCCAGTCTGGTCGATTTAGGATACGTACTTTACAGCTTACAGCTGCAGCTGCGCTAAGGAGGTCAGCAAATTATGGAGCTGAAGTTTAGTTTTATCTCGCATAAAAGCCTGTTTTTTATATTCCAATATATTTTTTTTAACGCCTCCGTGGCCGAGTGGTTCCAGAGCTCGGCCCAAAAACCCGGAGGTCCCGGGTTCAATTTCCAGGTCGGGCAAAGTTCGTTTTACGGAACATAGCCCGGGTTTGTGATCACCAACCCGCATATGGCAAGCGTGATGATTAAGCCAATACCCATTCATTGCAGCGATGACTTGATTTCAATGATGGAGGCCTTTGCCCAGCAGTGGGACAGTATATAGGCTAATTACTTACTTACTTACTTTTAATTTAGGTTAATTAGGTTTGTTAGAAAAGGCTGCATATTTTCAAAGTTATTTCATGAATAAATTTAAACAACACAATAGCGTAAAGTGATGCGATTTTATAAAATCCGACGCTAAAGAAGAGCTATTTAGAGATGCCGAAACAGTCAGGCCTGTGCTGATGGTCACCACTAAGATGATAAACCGATAAGAGTATAGACGACTTTACCCATATCTAGTAGTTTAAAGTAAAAATAGGCAGTACTCGCAAAGTACCTTGTTCATAAATACAAGCTTGAACCTAAACTAAATAAATAATAAAACTTGAAATTACCTTTAAAGTAGCTTAGAACGTAAACAAGAACAATGCGTCTCATTTTAACTCCCATGTCATCACTAATCACGTCTGCAAAAGTTATAATCCTCTTTAGACATCGTAACAAGTGCAAGCTGACATCCCTTTTCAAATAATAAATCGTTACAGAGTTTGCCGACGTAACGATAACGAGATAACTTTGGTGGGCTCGTAGCGGGCGAGCGTAGCGCAGCGCGCGCGGACTGCAACTGTTGCTACGGATGCTACGAATCGCAGACTACGACGTAGTTATTGCGTGAATAGACTCCTTTCTAGGGTGTGATAATGAGTTGACATAACATTTTGGATATTTTTTTAATTGGTGGGCTTAATTGCTTTCATTTGTAAATTGATGTGGTTAACTTTGATCTGCGAAAAACAATTAACCAAAGTAAAATGTATCATGTAGGTACGTATAGCTTAGGGTAGACTTTTTTATATTCTTTAGTTAAATAGTCCAATGTTTGTAAAATAACCAACATTTTTTATTGCTTTTTTAAAGAACTATGTTTTATGAAAAACTTATACATATGATTTTAATATAATTATCTTTATGAAAAAATACTTCAATATTCACAATGAGAACACGCTTAAGAAAGATAATCGTTAATGAAATGAAGTTGTCCTTAGAATTAAATGTTTTTTTGTTAAAAAGTCAAGTAATCAAATAAACCAACCAAGTAGATGATGAACAGCTGCAATTAGCACACCATCATTATTCCAACGGATAATATTTGTCATGATTCGTAAATCGTGAATGCGTTTTTGTGAATTTCGCTAAATTAAAGTGCAAAATTAATAAGACTACAAACAGCCCTGTATACTTTTAATGATCCGCACTACAGTTTTTGTCCATAGCAGCATTCATCCGCAGTCTGCTATGATAATATAAAACCTGCAGTCCATTAAAATATTTAACTATTAATTATTACTCTCGAGCTCGCGTGTCGAAGTGAGGTGAAACCTTTGCCCAGCAGTGGGACGTATTAACTTGTATTTCTTTGCATATTGTTCAAATTTCTTCATTCTTTCATAATGAGTACTCATAAAAAAACTGATAAGAACATTGAAAATTACCATACGATATATACCTCTTGAAATTTTCAACCTTAGGTTTAGATACAAGGTATATTGTTGCGTCTCCCATCACGTTAAGAGATATCACTCACGTAAAGTTAATAAGTCTGTCAAACCTACGAACTGTTCCTAGGTAGGCACGCCAAGGCCGATGCAGTCACCAGTTTGAATTTTCAACTGGATTCTCGGGGTTCCGTATTCAATTCCAATGGGAAATGTAGATGCAAGCGTGGTAAATGAGCCTGTTAATTGTAGCGATAACTACATTCCGTGGTTGCACCATGCTTCAGAAGGCATGTTAAGCTATTGGTCCCGGTTAAAATCGAGCTTAGTTTAATGGTCAAATCGTGTTCCATTCGAGCTTCCATCCTGCAGTAGTTGGAGTAACGTTGCTTCGTATAGTTTTTATGGTTCCGTAGTAAATGAGGAACCCATAATGTATCGCCATAATTGGTAGATAGTCTTTCTGTCTAACTGCAGCTCAGCTCAGAGAATCTTAGTATCTACTAATAAAGGTTGCAATGCAGTTTGGTTAGTCACACGTACTCATGTACATGTTAACTAGCTTTGCGCCCGCGGCTTTGCCCGCGTAGATTATGGCCAAATCACATAAACATTTTGTGATTTTCTGGTGTAAGCAAAATATTTAAAGCTTTCAAATGCTATGCTAGCTAAATGGGGGTACTAATTCACGACGGCAGGATAACAATGTCATACACTGCAGTTTTAATGGTGAAAAAATAATTTGATTGCTAATTTGTGCGTTCAATACTATTTATATACAACTACGAGTATATATTATGAGCAGCAACTACAGAAACCTTCATAATAGGTGATCCAACAAGGACTTGGTCGCTTTTTTTGTAGTAAGTGGTGGTTGGTAATGGTTTTGTTACAATTTGAACCCCAACTGCGCCCTGAAAGACGAAGAAAGCTAGGTACGGATTCGTAAAGTGTAAAATAAATAGCTAATTTACTAATGGTTGACTTACCTTTGCGTGTCTCCATTGTATTCGACGAAGGATGGCTTCTCATATGGAATACATAATTTTAGAAGCTGGGACAGAGCGGTAAAATACATAATGACCCCTGAAACCAAAAAAACTACTGTGAACTGGTAATTTCTAACAACCTGAGGCGGTCAGGCAAGTTCAGGTAACTATACTGCAAAAAAGGTGCAAGCGATCTTTCTGTAAACTCTTTATTTTCGGCTTGTAGCCATAGATAAATAAATAAATAAATAAATAAATAAATATCCCTGGACATTATTCCACACAGCGCCATCTAGCCCCAAAGTAAGCTAATTAAAGCTTGTGTTATGGGATACTAGACAACGGATAAACATACTTAAATACATTTTCTTTTGTAAATACATACTTATTATACATAGGAGACACCCAGACCAGTACAAACAGACATGTTCATGCACACAAATGTTTGTACTGTGCGGGGATCGAACCCGCGACCTCTGGTGTAGTAGCCAACTTCTTAACCATTACACCAAGTCGGTCGTCAAACGATAACGAATAAACGATCTTATCATTAGCAATCATAGGACGTCCACTGTCAAAAATAAGTCTCCCATAGAGATTTCCGAAGCGTCTGGTTGCAGATGACCTCATAGACCGTTAACTTGAAAAAAACAGCCACTAATAATATCCAGCATCACTATCTATCCGCAGAGTACGGTAATTAGTTAAGAACTTTAAGGCAAACACTTAAAAATAATTTTTACTCTTAAAAACTTGTGTCGGCGCAAATGGAAAAGTTCTCTTCATAGTAGAAAAAGAACTTCATTTTGAATTTATCGGCTCTAAGAAATTATTTTGAGCTCGTAACGACCTGGGTGGATATCTCTGCATCAAATATTGGTTTTATTAGCCGTATTGAATTATACATTTATCTATCTCTTGATATTTCAAAAACCATAAGCATAGTATCTAATATGCGACCTAAAGAATCAGATTAAAAACAAATTTTATGAAATATTAAATAATAAATTACCGGGCTTTATTTTCTTTACTAGTCAGTATTGTTAATTGCTACATCCCAGATAATATTTTATACCGCGATGACTTAAAGACTTCTGAAATCACTTAAAAACCTATTCGATGAACAGATTCGAGTTCACCTGGTGACCATGGGGCCTACTCCGGTACAAAATGGGGCCTACTCCGGTACAAATTTACGAAGTTACGTAACGGTAAAAACTGAAAAAGACACAAATCATGGTTTGTCATGATTAGGTTTCATGTATTCTGTACAATAAAACGTGGTTATTAATGTACCAGAAAATCAACATCGATTTCGATAGGCAAATTTGTTTTTTAACGACTAAAAATTCCCGTAACTACTTGTTTGGCGAACGGGAATAGGCCCACGTACCATTTCCTATAGTATATAAACGTCCAACATTTTGCACTTACATAGGCAAAATCGTGTGCAAAGACTAGTCATTTACATGGGGTGAATTAAATAACATTAATGAAACAGAATAATAATTATCGCTGGCTTTAATTACCGATAAATTTTAATAATCATGTATCCTATCATTTGCGAGACCTCGATGCTGGCTCCTTTTTAATTACGTTTACTTTATCACGTTAAAATTTAATTATAGCTGCGTTCAAGCTGTATAAGGTGCGCATAATGTTTTGGTGTAGTGAAATAAACTTAATGAAATTTTGTATGAAAATCAAAAGTATAAAATGTGAAATGTGAGACCTTCATCAGATATGAGAAGTCAAGTTGGTTATGATAATAAAGTCAAATTTATGATAGTCATAATAACAAAGATTCTTAACGGTATTCGGTAACGGTTTCTAACCACTTTTCTTGAATTAAAATGGAAGTCATCATTTACCAAACTGTAAGCTTTTTGGCAGTCTTCATTTTTGTACCTTTACTTAAACTTCAACTAACTGGCTGTCAAAATATAGCCTAAATTATAGTACTTTCGCCGTATGATGATATCCCTGACAGTTCATAATTGTCAAATATAGACATGTAACGAATGCAATTTAATCGAGTTGGCAAAGGAAATGGAATCAGATTTACCGATTTTTAATTTTTAAATAAATTCTCAATAAACGTGTTAGGGCTAATAAGTTATAGAATGAAACGCGGTATCTCGAAAATAATAGTTAAAAATAGCACACTAGGCAGACGCACTGGTACTGATGCGAATGACGTGATTACAAATTACAAAATGGTCGCTCTTATTCATCGACTTTTGGTCGTTTCAGTAGTGTCAATACACTATTGAACGGCGTTCCTTTTCACGCATCAGGCGCTGTAAAGATATATTCATTTCATTTCAAATACTTCATCCACGGTTAATAATAAAAACAATAAATTAAAAATAAAAATTGATAAAAATCACTGAGATTTCAGCAATGCCATCAAGATGCAGTTCAGTGTAGACAAGTGTGCTGTCATGCATGTACAAGAAGGGAGGGTTGTAGATTCACCGAATTTACAGCTCTCTGAGACGATGACACTCAGATCCCTCTCTGAAGCCGAAACCTACAAATATCTTGGTATGTCAGAGTCATTGGGTATATCAGTGGAGACGTCAAGCAATCAGTGAAGGAGCGCTTCTTTAGTCGCCTTACAAAGTTCTTTGTCAGGTGGCAATAAGGTGCGCGCCTTCAACGGTTGGGTGATGCCTTTATTGGTATACTCCTTTGGCATACTAAGATGGACTCAAACCGTACTGGACGCCCTTGATGTACAGGTTCGAAAATTGCTCACAACATTTCGCATGTTACACCCACGCTCGTCTGTCATGAGACTGTATATTCTGCGGAAGGTAGGGGGTCGTGGCTTTTTATATGCCAAGAACCTTCACAACCGCGAGGTGTGCAGTCTTAGGAGGTTTTTCCTCAGCAACGAGTGTGGGATACACCGCGAAGTTGTGGCAGTTGATAAGGGCCTCACGCCGCTATCCTTGGCGAATGAGAACTGGCGTCAACCATCGGTGCTCACCACCGACGACCGCAAGGAAATATGGAGGAGCAAGGAGCTGCATGGGAGGTTCTAACGGGCCTTAACAGGGCCCGATGTGGACCTCTCCGCATCGGTGAACTGGCTACGCTTCGGGGACCTCTTTGGGGAAACCGAGGGTTTTGTCTGTGCAATTGCTGATGAAGTTATTCAGGTGAATAACTACCGGAAATAAATCATGAAGGATGGTACGGTCAACATCTGTCGGGCATGCCACCGTCCTGGCGAGTCTATCCGCCACGTTATGTCCGGTTGTTCTCACCTTGCTAAGGGAGAGTACTTGAACAGGCACAACCTAGTAGCCAGGATCATCCACCAGCAACTTACTCTTCGGTATGGCCTTGTCAAGTCGGAGGTACCGTACTATAAGTTCGCACCGGTACCAGTTCTCGAAAATAGTCGTGCATTGCTCTATTGGGATCGCTCTATCATCACGGACAGGACTATTGTAGCCAATAAGCCTGATATCATGCTGGTAGACCGATGCCAACGCCAGGCAGTGCTCGTCGACATCACCATTCCACTTGACGATAACCTCGTAAAAGCTGAGAAGAACAAACTCAGCAAGTACCTTGACTTGGCTCACGAGGTGACCGCCATGTGGAAAGTTGATTCGACGATCATTGTCCCGATAGTCGTATCGGCAAACGGCCTAATATCAAAGAGCCTCGACCAACATATCGAGAGGCTCTCGCTCAGCGGTTGGGTGAAGGGTCAGATGCAGAAGGCGGTGCTCCTGGACACAGCTCGCATTGTCAGGAGGTTGCTCTCTCTGCAGCCCTAACCACCGGTAGTCTGGGCCTTGCCTGCTCCGCTGCCGGCGGCACCCTAGGTTAAGGTTTTTATAGTATTTTTATGAATCATTGTTTTTGTAACTTTCAGCTTAGGTTTTATAATTGTAATTATTTAGTTTTTATAATTATGATTCATAGGTTGTTTTTATTGTTGTAAATCATTATTTTTGTAAGAATACTGTACAAATTTTATACCTAAGTTTTATGCTAAATAAAGAGAATAACAATTATTTACTTGATAAGATTCGAAAGAACAATAGTTTTTAATAGTTGATAACATTTTCTTTTGCCAGTTTCTTTTTATTTAGTTTGAAATAGTATGCGTGACACGGAACAATAAGAGCTGTCAGGCATATCATCTTACAGTGAAAATATGTAGTTTAAAAGAAAATATAGCATATGTAACTCCCTAAAAATGTAGCTATACAGCTATTGGTGACAGATTTTTTTAAATCGGTCCAGTAGTATTGGAGCCTATTCAACGCAAACAAACAAACGAATATTTCTTTTATAATATCAGTATAGATCGTACATCTTTATGTCTACCATGCGTTTACACCAATAACAGCTGCGAGCGTCCGCGTTGACGATTTTGTATGGGATTTCCGTACAGCGCCCCTAGTGTTCAAAAGTGGAACCAACAATGGCATACAACTGAAGTCAACTATCGTCGTTAACGTGAAATAATCTCATGGTAGACATACTGGTGCTTGTTAGCATATTAAGTAAAAGTAAAAAGTAAAAAATATCTTTATTCATATAGACTTATAAAAAGTACTTAAGACAAGTCAAATACAAAAAAAATGTGTAGCAAAAATATACTGAATAAAAATAAACTTACGTAAAATAATACTCTGATAGTTATTATCATATTTAAACATTATGTAACTCTACCACCGTTTCGGAGGTTGTTTCCGATCGAGAAACCGGCAAGAAACTCGATGGTTACTCTTTTCAATTTTGTTTTTATACACAGAAATTTAATTAACAGAGTAAAGTCAAAACAAAAAAGTGTCCAGAGGAGCAGATTATACCTAAGATGACCACAAATTCTTATCATTTAAGAAATCCTCAACACTATAATAACCTCGCTTCATTAACTAAGCTTTAGTTTGTGACTTAAACTAGTGAAGAGGCAGTACAAGAAGAGTTTGCGAAATCTTATTAAAATATTTCACACATTGACCTACAAATGATTTTCCTACCTTATGCAGTCTTAGACTGGGAGTTACGAGCTTATTTTAAGCTAGTCAATAAATAAGTAATTAGCTTATATTTTGTCCCACTCTGAGCAATGGCCTCCATCATTGAAATCATGTCATCGCTACAAATGATGGGTATTGGCTAAGTCACCACGCTTGCCAAATGCGGGTTGGTGATCACAAAACCGGGCTATGTTCTGAAAAATCCGAAAACACACTTTGCCCGACCTTGAAACTGAACCCGGCACCTCCGGGTTTCGGGCCGAGCTTTGTATATAATTCATATTAAGCTAGAGTACTTGAAAGTAAGATTATGTAGGATAGATATAAATCTCGATGAGTAAGAAGTCACATTGAAATGCATTAATTAGAGTTGAGTATGAAACTTAGCTTCCCAAGCCTTTACTACGTGCAGCTCGGGAAATATCGGTTTATTAGTAAGTACCATCGTATCAGCACAGTAGACAACCCCAAGAAAATGACACAAGTTGGGTATTCTATGATACTTCATTTAGCTCTGCTGTCCACTGAACATCTGCATTTTACCTGACCAGCCCCCCGATTCAGAACAAAGTTATCGACCGATTCGGTTATCTTCTTTTATTTTTCATTCATGTTTTTAATATGGGGAACGTCTGGTTTATTTATTTCACGGAAACGGAAGGCATTTGGCTTTAACATATAAAAATATTGAATGTTGCCGCTAAGCGGGTAATTTACTATAATTAAAACAAATTTACCGAATCGGTCGATAACTTTGTTCTGAATCGGGGGCTGATGCTGAGGTTTTTTTTTCTACGGTCAATTATTGGCTTGTTTATAGTTATTCGGTCTAACCCAAGACCAGAGCTTGGGTTCGATCTTTACCCTGGATAAAGTTTCTTCCACTTATGGGGCAAATTACTGAATTTGGGAGGTATTTTGGGATGTCCAATAATGTTCAAAAATAAGATTTTGATTCATTTCACACCAAAAACATTGCTTGTTGTGTTATTATTAACACAACGTAACACGATGAAATTTCACTATCCTTTGTCTGATGTGAACTTTAAATAGCTATGCTCGTCGTTAGGCATGTAGCTGTATGCGAATTCCTTGCACAACATGTACAGATCGGGCCGACTGCATACGTTTCCGTTATTAGTAGCTGATTACATTATATATTCATCGGCGGCGAGATTTACGTAAACAGCTGATTATGCGGCGCGGTAGAGTTACGTTGTTTCAGGCCTTGACCGGACTAATTGAAAGGACAAGTTATGAATTGCTGCATTGTATATTATATGTAATCTTGCGCACTAAAATAAATTACATAAGATCATAAAAGCTAACATTTTTTTTAAATGAAACATTCTAAACTGTAAATTTATTTTCTGTTATATTTCCTAACAATATTCATTTTTTTTATATTGCCCGTCAAGATGACCTCACTCCACCTGATGGAAAGCGGTCGTGAGGTTCAGATATGAGGTTGACAAGCCCAGTCATGCAAACGAATCACTGGGCTGGCCATCCTCACCTTGAAGGCCTGCAGAAATGCCTTTTCACGCCCCGCTTGAAGAACCCGGGACTATACGAGGAAGGAAACACATGTGCTGGAAGAGCGTTCCACGTCTGGATGGTACGACAAAGAAACGAGTCATCGAACCTTTTAGTTCGGGCCAACAAATGTTGAATTGTGTGTGGGTGACGCCGTAGTCCAACACGCGTGGTCATAATAAATACTAACATAACTCTGAACGGTATGGTAAAGTTGGGCATTTTGAGATATATACATTATTATTGTCAATATTGAACCATTGTGTATTTGAAATAATGGAATCTTAACTGTGCCTAAAAATGTACTTATTTCACGTTTTGTATAACTCGTACATTTTTCTTCTCTTGGATTTCTTTCATGATTCTTTGGTCTCATTCGCATTGATTTACACATACAGCAGACTAGATTTTGTAATTAGTATTAAAAGGTCATCCATTTTTTTAATATTATGAAAGCATCGTGGCCTACGGGGTTAAGTACCCCAACTCGGATCGTGGATGAATAAAATAAATAAATAAATATCTGGGACAATTCACATCAAGATCATCTGACCCCAAACTAAGCAGAGCTTGTCTTATGGGCGTCAGAGACTGATAAACATACTTGAATATTTCTAAATACATACTTAAATATATAATAACACCCAGCCACATAGCAAACACAAATGTTCGTGACGTAAATGTTTGTCATGGGTGGGGATCGAACCCACGACCTCCGGCGTCAAAGGCAGGATCGCTGCCATTGCGCCAACAGGCCAGTCAAGTCAGTGGATCAAGTAGTCCCAAGTTCAAATCCGGCCAGAACCAAAGTCTGTGTTTATTGTTAAATTTCCTACCAGCTCTCCGGTGATGGAAAACATCGATTAAAGCAAAATTACTGGGATAACGGCGGCTGGCTCACCACCTACCACGTTGAGTTCTAATACCATTGGGGAAAAGGGGGCTAGTGAGTGTTCCGTTCACCCTGACGGCAACATTCACTTGAATCTGACTACCCCGTTCGGGATATAGTCGTGATGGTATGTTTTTTTTGATGAAGCAGAACACAAAAAAAAAATGGTATTTAGTACATACAATTTAACGGTGCCACTTGTCCTGCACTTGTAGCGTATCTGGAAACCCCACCTTCACCCACCCCACGCCCAGCTTCATTCAAATACAGCGTTTCTGTTATACGTGTTCATGGCGTAATTTACGCCGTAGAAACTTCTATATTTTTAGAATGTCTACTTTTAGAGTTCACTGGTTTTGCGAAAGAGTTGGTAGGTCTAAAAGGTTTTATTAATAAAATTGCAAGGCTGTGGCAAGCCGCTCTTAACTTTCCAACATTTTCCAGGTTTTATTTTTAATTTATGACTGGAAATAGATGTCTATGGATAGTGCTCAGTTAAGGATAAAAATCGTGCTATTTTCTATTATTTTCAAAGGCGATTACCTAGATTTCATTAAAAAAGATAGACAAGCTATACTGCCTGTCATTTCCTAACAATTAACAAAACCATAAAAATATGATTATGTAGTATGGAGTAAGAAGCAATTGTAATTGAAAGTCTTTCTCATGAATCTTTCATAACAAATTGTAAGTAGTTCTACGCTGCTTAAGGTTATGAACTGTTCTGACCCTTTCTCGTAAATGTTGACAGCGCATCGCTGAGAAAAAACACAAGACAGCAGATTATTTAAAAATAATAATTTTCATGTATTAATGCATGCAAAAATTAATTGCATGTAAAAAACTATTAGTATTAGGAGGCTAAACTATATTTTTTTTAACCTCATGATGAGAATTCGAGTTAATTCCGTAATAGTTTTGAGTACATGTACTCGTATGAATGAACAAGTGGCGCGACGTACGAAATTGGCTTCACGTGAGGAAGGTCGTAACCAGCGCGGACTTCAATTAAACTTACCCCATTTGCCGGACACACGTGCATAATACACGACCATACTTGCCTCCTTTGCTGTATCTATTAAAGTGTGCCCAGAGCAGGGCTAAAGCAATAGTTGGAGATAAAATAAGTGTCTTGACAGCTTAGGAGTGTCCCGATTGCGATTAAATTCAGGCAAAAAAATTGATCCCTGAATTGATACTCGGGTACGAAAAATAAACCTTAAAGCAACTGATTGCGTTTTTCTATCGAGAAAAACCATTTGATACCCAAAAAATATCTTAATGTATATACCCTAGGTATTGGAATAAGTACAGTCGAGTTATTTATTTCCATGACATTTAAGGATTCAGAATTATAAAAAAAGATTTTGAATCAGAACTACAAAAATCTACATAACTTAACTAGAGGCACGAGATCCTTGCATTTCGCTAATTATTGTTATGTAAAAGTTTGTGTCATTTCAACACAATAAAACCTCAGAACTTACGAGTACGTTCCTATACTCGTATACTGTTCGAAGTAACGAGCATATGGTCGTAACTCCAGCTAGTAAAACTAGTAAACATCTCACGACTTGGCTGCGTAGCCCAGTTCAATTAAACTTGGCCTATTTGCCACCCGTGCATAACGTACAACACTACCTTTAGCTGCTCATATCGCTTACACAATAACTTGGATCGGGTCACCTGATATTCCTGCTAATACAAATATCAATATTATGAAGAGGAAAGATTTGTTTGTTTATTTTTGTTTGTTTGTTTTGAATAGGCTCCGGAACCACTGGATGAATATTTGTTTTCTCTAATATTTAGCTAAATTACACCTCACACCTCACCTCATAGTTGAGGTGAGGCCTGTGCCCAGCAGAGGGACGTGTAAGGCTGTATTTGTTTGTTGTTGTCTAACTAAAGTATCGGCAAGTAACGAGGGCTCAATTTTAGGCTATAGCTTAACGGTAGCAATAGTACGCGGGCGAAGCTAGTTCTAAATAAAATATGTGATGCCACGTAATATGCTGTGGGTAGCTCTATTCAAATGCTCAGAAGCAGAAATTATGCTAAAGAACTAAGTTTTAAATTTTAGCTATTTCAAAGTTAGTTAAAGATCTCGAATAGAGACTGGCACGATAAAATTGAAGGTAGTAGTGTAAAGAGATATGGCTGTGGTTATTGCAACACCTAGAAGTTTCTTATACAGAAAGAGCAAGAGAGACAGAAGAGAGACAGACCTACAGACAGAGCTATGCTTAGAATTTATCTGAAGGATAAAACCCGCAACTTGTTTATGCGACAGTAAAACAAGATCGTAGACATAGCTTTTAGAATTAGCAACCTCAAGTGACCGATGTAGAGGTTGGATAGGATGCCCTTCAGCCAGGGCAGAGCGAAGGCTTTCCAAAGGTACTGACAGGACGCGTAGTTAGGGGCGATTATGGAGGCCATTCATATCCATCAGGGTCATTAAAGCCTTGTTATGTTAATAAGATAGTAAGTTAGAGTAAAGACTTAAGAAGTTATACCATCAAAATCTATCAGTTCAGAAAGTTATTAACGTACTATACTGTTTCTATTAAAGACAAGTTAACCGTTTAATAAGATATTAAAATACTCGTATTAACGAAAACAAAGTATCGTTACATTTTATTAAACTTATGTTATATCGTCCATTATTAATACGGTCATAACATTGCTAGCGATGAGATGAAAGTATCCCTTAGGAGTGTAAAATCGCTATTTTACTTTCCCTCAGGTATTTTATTTTTATAAAATATAGCTCATAAAGTTTAACATAAAACAAGGGCGTTTTATTGTACCCGTCGGGCAGCGACGCTATAAACGCCATATCGTTCCGTAAATTTATGTGAATTGATACTTCTGGATAATGTTGTCTTGGAAATAACCGGGATATCTATGGACAGTACGCGCGCTCGGTTCGGACTATATCCGTGATATTGCAAGTAGGGGTTAAAATATGAAAACTATAAATGAGTACTTTGAATAAAAGGATACTTTAGCCTTCACCTATACTCGTTCATTAAACTTTGCCTATTGATTTGATACACCAGTTGTGATACACCGCCATACCGGTAACGCACAAGGCAAATACTTCTTTCTAGACATGGCTGAGATTAAGTTTTTACACAAAGATAGAAACTAGAAAAATTCGACCTGTTCCTAGGGCTCAAGCGAAACCCATGCAAGTTATTTCTATCTTATTGTCGAAAATAGTGCTGAGAATGCAAAATACTAAAAAAAAAAATATTTTGTGTCCGCATTCAAATTATAAGAGTGGTCCAGTGTGATAAACGTAGAAGGCGAGAAAATGTGTTAGGCAAAAGGTATGTTAGGGTAAGGTAATAAGATTTAAAAGAAAAATTTTAGTCGACCTCGAACTGAAAAACACACATCGTGCAAATAGATACAAGGCTCGCGTTTATTGCAGGCACGACTCGTCTTACAATGTTTTCGATTTACTACCAATAAGCACCTACTCTCTAAGTTGTAATAGTTGTCCAATACCTTAAGTTTTGGTAGAAACCAACTTATTTAAAAGGCTATTCACGTGCTTGTCAGTAGACACAACTCGGAAACATAAAATGTATTAAGCCCCATTCCACTGCTAAAGCTTGATGTCCCAATTAAGCCTTTACTACAAAATCAAATCGAATTGGAAAGTATGCGAGTAAATTCACATTTGCGTTCAACAATTTCAGCTTCGTTGAATAAGATACTTGTGAGCATACATCAAGCTATAGCAGGGTTATATTTTATAGCACGTTCGCGGAGCTACCTACATTTGTTACAGGAGCTTTTTGCTTTAATCTGTATAGCAATATATCAGGGAGCAGTACAATGGCACAGATAGAAAGCACTGCGAGCAACAGTTAACCTAACTGTCGGCAATTTGGACTCGCATGAAATAGAATAAATCGGCGGTTCAATCCCCAATCAAAAGTCACGCTTATTTTCAACTTCTGACGTAACATTATGCTTTGGAGAGAAGGTAGCAGTTGTAACCTTTTTAATTTCAACAAGTATGCACTAACCTAAAATTGTCTGCTTGTACTTTGAACTTTACACATGTGGAATAAAGTTTGAACTTGCTTGTGGAGTATCAGTAAACCAGTCTGATGTCTATTGCGGACGCAGGAGAGTTAATGGTGCAAGTGTTATTGAAGCCAAATATTATCCCCACCTACTACAAATTCGCAGCTACAAATGTTGTGGTTAGGCTGTTTCAGTTTAACTCCATGCTGTCCAATTTGTACTAGTACAATTGAAAGGACGTTTCGTAAAATGAAATTTGGTAGCATAATTTTTGGGGTGTTTGTGGATTATATCTAATTAGAATAACCTCAATATTTTGCTAGCTAGAATACCAGAATCATATTATGGTGCAGAGTAGTTAAAATTGAGATTTAGAACTCTATTCTGCAGTTGGTAAGGTAAGTTCAAACGTCAAACATCTTTGCAATAAAAGAGGTTCTTATCTTGACCTTCTGGCCGGCTTGTCGCGAATTCAGTGAAACAAATCTCATCCATGCAAGCCTACACTCTACCTCTTGTATTGAATGGTCGGTTTTCTTTACTTATTGTAGATCCAACGTGCGTATTTTAGTGTGTTTTGCACTTTAACAACCCTACATACAATGTGTAAATGTTAGGTTAGCCTTTTCCGACAGCCCGTGCTCTGGTAGTGAGCAGTTTGGTTCTGTTCACTATGTTTACAGAAACAGGCAGCCTTTACTTTGTTGTCAACACAAGGGTCAAATATTCCAATTAATCGAATGTGGGTACTGTACAGCAGTATATTCAGGGACAGCTCCAATATCTTGCAGTCAGATCAAAAGTCTGAGAGAAGCGACATACCCTTCAAGTTGAATGCCTGGTTCTTAGAATTTGTAATACCACGTTTTTGCTCACAAAGAACTTTATCCTTTCTATCAGTATTACCTACGAATACTTTTGGAGCATCACAAAATGAGTTAAGTATTACTCTATTGTATATAAAGGCCCTTAGTTAGTTCAGAACGTTGCTCTCACAGTTTACGTGTAACTTAACGACATTATAGAACTTAACAATTATGTATAGTTATGAGGACAATTTTAATCATCTTTTTTATAAAAAAAATAGGTGCAGGAATGCATGCTGATGTTGAACTAAGGCCCGTATTCTAGAATCGTACTCAAGCGCTGATCTGTACTTGAGTAGAGATTTAAAGACGTCAGTTCATACAGAAACGTCACTCAGATCTATACTCAAGTACATATTTTGTTTTAGAATACGGGCCTAAGACACTGAATCAAGACTCAACTCAACCTGGTTTACTAACGTAAAAATATAGTGTAGCTATTTAAATAAATACACATGGGTAGTCCAGAACGTCTACTACGAGTTGCCACTTTAAATTTACATTATTGTTCGCGTGAAAGTATGTATTGGGATTTCACATTGTCATGTCATGTCATGTGTCATCCCAATATATTTTTTTACGCGAACTATTACGTAAATTTAAATAGGCAACTCGTGGTAGACTACAGGCGTAGTCCAGACGTAGTGCAATCGCGTTTAAATGGTCTTGCTAGGTAAAAGGGGACAACAGAAAGCCTGTTATTTGTGCTGTTGACAGTTGCCTATTATGTGGTGGAGGACTTAATAACCTCTTTAAGGGACACTTGTTGCCTGCAATGTCGTTGTACAAAACTGAGGTTTCTAGGTGAAGTGCGAATGTTCCTTGATACATGCTTAGCAGCTATTTTGCAAGAATAAATTCTTTGCAGGCAGCTGTATTAAGTAACTGTATTAGGGTTACTGAAATAAGTTTACGCCTACATGTTTTATACATTACATTATACGTAGCACAGAAATAAAGAAAAATTAAGGTAACTAAGTCATATTAAGTAACTAGCTGCCTCGACAGACTTCGTTCTATCAAAAGTAATTGCACGTCGCGGCGTCGGTAAAGCAGCACATGAGCGTATGCAAAAGAGAGGGACTCAAATAAACTAGAATGAACATACTGGTGAAAGTTGGGAATTGCGATTAGCGGAAAAAATAAATGCAGTTTAAAAATTTGGGATTTGTTGATTTAAAAACGCAGATCCAGAGCGATCCTATTAGAAGCTATTAGAAGATCGATCTTTATGTGGATGTTAGCATGTGTCGTGACGTCAACATGGGTGAAAAAAATACGAAAAAAAAATCGGAGCTTTTATTGACTTTGTAATTACTTCAAACTTATCTTGCCCTTTGCCCATTGAGACATTCATTCAATTCATAAATTTGAAACATTATAATAATATAAAAACCTAACCTAACATGTATTGCCATACTAATTGCATTCAAAATGTTCGCATTACGAGTAACACATTACCTCTCGCACTTAAGCATAAGCACCTACCCGCGAGAACACGTTGAATGCCGAAATCCAGTTTTTGTTGAAGGAAATAAAGGGAAGAAAAATGCTGAGGTTCGCAAGCTTTTCACAACGAGCACATATAATATTGTAGCGTTTAATTTGAGAGGGCCCTGTCGGCTGGAATAATATTAAAAGAGGTGCTTTGTGAGGTGTTGTAACAAATTGGCGGCTAGGTCTGCGGCAGACGCCCGCTATGGACGCTGCGCGGGACATACGAACGCGGCGCTTTGCGAATCTTAAGCCAAATAATACTAACAAGAGCATAATGCACAGTTTGCCTTACGCGAGGTGCTCGTCGTACTAACAACCATATACGTATGTCTATAGAATATGTACGTACACATTATGGTTTGCAATAAATACATTGAAACTGTACAGGGAAAGTGACACAATATGGTTGTACAATATTTTTAATTTATTATATATAAAATTATGTAATTTATTTATTAGTTAAAATATATTTTAATCCTTTTTACATCTTTGCACTTGCTGACCCTTTCTGTCATCTTTCCTCTACCTGTAGTAGGTCGTCTGGAAGAGATTACTTTTAGCAATAAGACCGCCTAAATTGTACATCAACTTTCTTTGTAATACTTGATTTCTCCTATGTTTTTGTGCAATAAAGAGTATCTTATCTTATCTTTTATCTGAATATTTCTTAGATTAATGGTTTTTAAGTATACTATTTTTTACGACAAATAATCTTCTAGCCAACTTTCAACAAGATAAGAAAATTTGTTAAGAAATTCGTCTTGATTGATTCTAACAAGTTTGCTGAACGTCTTAGCTCCGTATATCTTTGCCATACATAATTATTTTGAAAAGAACGCGACTTTTGTCGAGCTCTTTGTTCCGGATCGCACTGCTGAAGAGCATACGGGGATTGCACTTCGCTGCTGTTTCAGCCAGATGTCTGATTTGAATGAAAATTACCCTTACGACTGGGGAATAAAGCATGGAGCCACATTGGTTAAAGTTGAATGAGCATGAATATATTTCGTGGTGATTTAACTTGGTTGCAAAGTGGTTTCTACACGTATAGGGTGGTGAGGCTAGCTTCGTGTTCATTGCGTACTGATGGATTAGCCAGTCAGTAGACTTACCGGCAGAGTGTGGTGAAACCTCTGTTTAAGTAACGTTTCCAAGGTGACAAGGTGTTCAATCAGTTTCAGTCGGTAGAAGTATAATAATTCGACATTATCTCTTTATTCCAATTGGTGATGTGGTCCTTTTCAATAACTGTCTGTCTGTTGAAAAGGAGTCAGTTAGACAATCTTATTTGTCTGATGTGAAATTTTGGTGTCAATGTGATTATTTGAATGCATGATAGAACACTTTCAAGAGTTGGCCTCATTTACGGGGACGCGGGGCGTCGCGCGTTGCGTTGGGTGGCGCGGCCCGCACTGAATTCAAACATACTGCGTTGTATGAGTGCTTTTACGGAGAAGCGATAATACGCGCGTTTGTTTGAAATGAAACGCTCCAATTCAAGCAAACGCGTGTAAAACGCTTCTCCGTAAAAGCACTCATACAACGCCATCTGTTAGTACTTAGTGCAGGCCACGCCGCCACACGTGACGCGCGACGCCCCGTGTCTCCGTGTGAATGAGGCCTTAAACTCAACGTGACTAAACATATAGCTTTTTGAAAATTAGAAGTAAGCTGTATTCCATAATATATTAGGTAATCTCACTTATTCACGTACTTTATACTTTCAAGCTCTATCTTTGCTACCTAAGGGCAATAGTTGTTGATGTTTTTACCTAGTTTTAATCAGCAGCACATATTTTAACCATTATAAGAACATGTCCACCTTATTCACGTCGTTGCTGGACGCTTTTCAAAGCGCCTCGAATCTCACGCCTCAGAAATTAATCGACATACTTTGACCAAATTCCGGGCGATGCTCATTCAGCGAATGTGGCCCCAATTTGCTTACATTCAGTTCGGATGCAAATGTGCCGGCAAAGGGGATGGATTGGCTCTATTAACAGCTAACTCCACCTCCCTGAGGCACGTCTTTGACGGGCAGTGCATTATTCAGTGGAGTTCTGAAGAGATGTGTACCTGATCTTTAGTTAAAACTCCACGAGGTTTTCAGTTGCGCTACCTTAAAGCTGTTTACAGATTTATGACGCCACAGATCGCGCAAAGAGAGTTTTCCCCGAAGATAAGATATCCAGCGCGTAACGCAAGATTGTGCTGTACAGACATCCAAGGTCTGCATAACTGCCGACTTAAGCTGAGCCCTCATTACTATCACATCGCATACTATGCACGGAGGATACGACGTGAAAGTTGTTACGCGCTGTGGGCGACTGTACAGTGTAACTTGGATTGAGTTCAAGATTGCATAGCGGCTGTATTAAATTTGCTTTAGTTACTGTTGGTTTACTTACTACTTTTTGGACGGACAAACGCGTTCACATCAACCTTTACAAAACCATTGCAAAATGGGTCTTATGACAGCAGCATAAGGTGCGCCTATGTAAAAGTTGATATCAACACCTCTGTACCTATTACCTCATTCATTAATCATAATAACATACTTTAGGCTAATGTACTGTTTTCACTTGCAATTTTTACCAGCACTCAATGTTATAGAGATAGAAGAGTTTTATTTCAAGATCAAGTGCAATGAGACACAATAGAAAATCTTTTGTTATTTTATATTCGTAATGCCATCCTGAGTCTCAATAGGTCATTGTTATAAATTAAGTGAATATGCTTATAGGTACTCATAAATAGAAAAAACTGACACTAGTGTTTGCTTGAGCACTATAAGCTGCGAAAATTCTGTTGGTGGAAAGTTCATTGAATTAATATTGTGGTTAACACTTGATGGCTTAGAGCCTTAGAGCGTTATTAGACTTTGTGATAAAAAAAAGACCATCTTACTAAGAAGTTTAATAAAGATGCGATATAGTTAGCTCGGCTCAGGGCGTTACTGGGAGAAGGCAATCGGACAATTTTATTGTCAATGATGTTTCGACTGAAGGCCGCTTTTACATGTAAAAATATTGAATGCAACCGTTTAGCCACGGTAATATTATGTATCAGTATTGTAACACGGCCCTATCTTTGAAATACATGCCTACAGCCGAGCGGGACGTAAACACGCGATAGGGCTGCCCACCTTCAGTATTTTTGATTACATCTGCCTACTTTGAGTTGCAATCTAGTTTCGTGAATGTATTTTGTGATTGTAAACATTATATTTTTTATTTAAACAAAATTTACTTGCAGCTACTTTACAATTTATGTTTTTGGTTTTAAATGAAGTTCGGAATATTCCCTCCATTTTTTCTATAAATTCCACGAAATCATCACTGGGTACACTTAAAAAAGTTTGCGAATTAATCTTACTGTACTCCCGGTTCGGAATTAATTTTTTTTTTATTTCTGGGTGCGTTATTGAGGAATTCATGCAACCAAAAACAGCACAATATTTTCTACAATTGCTCTATGCCATTGTAAGTACTTTCGCTTGTTTAAATCAAAAAACAACCCACCGTCCGTTCGTCACTGCGGCACATTCGCGACTGCTTGCATCGCGAGCGCACCTCGAGACCGGAGGCGCGTGGACAGCTCGCGTTTCGTACGTTTGTATGAAGTTACAATACTGATACTTATTATTACCGTGATTTAGCGGTTGATTTACCATGATTAAAACTTTACCGAATCGGTTGATAACTTCGTTCTGAATCGGGGGGCTGGACTTTGACCACGGTATGTCGGATTTCTTCTACAAAATATTTTAGAAAAAATGACATACCTACTCGTATTCACATAACAGATGTCTTGCCGACGAGCCTGCACCACCTGTTCGCATCACGTGTAATCCTCAACTCAAACATCTCTGATGCTTCTCGCTGTATCCTATGCAAACATGACAACTATGCGAGAGCCCGGGACGCATTTACCAAGCAAGTGACGTCCCGTAAAATGTTAATGCCTGAAACATGTTTGGCTTGAAAGTTTCATCCCATGTCCAGAAATTTTGTAGCATGAAGCTCGGTTAGTCAATTCAGATTAAAATAGGACTTACTGGATTCTAGTTACATTTTGTTAACTTACTGTTGGTATTTAGTTTAAGTTAATCAAGCAAAAATTAATTAGATAAAAGCCATGAACGACCGTTACTCTTTCTCTTTTTCGAATTTACTTTGTGCTAGAAAACAGACATTATACCTTCCATTTACCTACCATAATTTAAAAATAAACTATTTAACGTATTTCAATTCAATCTGCATATTCTTTTCGCTCATTTCCCTATTTCCTAATACTTACTGGACAGTTGATATCATTATGAGAAAAACATATTGAATCAATAAATCAAACATGTCTTGATTGATTAATTTAAAATGTATTTTGGAATCCATTTCAACGAGTTACTTTATTAAATAAATAAATATGCGCCAGACAATACACATTATCATGGCCTCAAAGTAAGGATAAGTATACTTGTGTCCTTACCAGACAAGGAATAAAGCCTGGGGCACAGATAACTTAACAGTTACTATGAAACAGGTAAATCATATCCATATAAAAATGTAAATTTTCTTAATCCTAAATGCGTGCTGTCATGTGAAAGACATAATATATTATATTGCCAGGGCCACCTTTTTGATATAGATGTCAGTAGTCAGTACTTACAGTCATGGACTTCATATACAAACTGGACTGAGCACTTGCAGCTGAAAAACGAGCCGAACTAGATATGTAGTAGGAGGGCTGTATGTCTCTTTTTAATAGGGTGACAAAAATATCTTTGCTATGTGGGACATCGCATGTTGCATCTTTTTTTAAATTAATTTCACAGGAAAACGTATATATGGTTATTATTGGTTTCTTACTGTTCTTTGGTCGATTTTTAGCCCAAAATCAAGTTTTCATATGTATTTAGGTAGGTGTCTACCAACTTTAAGGTAGTCCATAAAAACACATTGGAATTAAAGTTTTTCAATATTTAGCAATAGGCGATTACTAAGGTATGTATGGGTTGATTACGAAATAAATAATACAAACAGTACACAAAAAAATATTTTTTTGATATCGGCGTTTATGTTATTATTACATAGTTTATTTGTAAAAGCTGACAATATAAATAATGTTAGTACATTTATTTATAACTTAAATATCAAACATGACTAAACAAGATTGTTTTATGAAGTTTCTGTCATGTCCACTTTCGCAACGAATTTAATACAGTTTGATGAAATGTTTCTAAATTCAAATAGGAATTATTCAACACTTTAACCAATTGTAGTTCGTGTGGCTCTTCATCATTTGTCCATTGTATAGGATGGGGCCGATAAAACAAATGCTTCAATTTAGTCAGAAACAGTTGCTTGAACATTGACAAAATAATGTTTTTACTTGTGTGTTCAAAACCTTTATTTTATTTTGTCTTTGTTGCTAATTCAGATGCAAACAACTGTTCGCTACACCTACCTCAAAAGCAATCTTTGTAATTTTCTGCGTTACTATTTTACTTTGTGTATACTGCTGAGCCATTTGTGTCGCATTTCTTCATTGTTCGGAAGACTGTAATTATTAATACCGTACAGTTAATAGGACCTTCCTCGACCCCAATAATTCATGGACACAATAGTTTTTAGCTTTATTATAATGTTATTTTTGAAAAGATACATGCAACTACTATATTATTCGCTTGGGCAAGCATAAATGCAACACTTTTTTACCATTTTAAACTGTTGATAAGCGAAAGAAAGTTAAAATGTTATTTGACGAATACAAACTGTCCGATCTATCACTGCCATGCTGCCATGACATTTTTAAGGGTTACCAGTAGAAAATTAAGCAAAATATAGTTTTGATAAAAATAAATATTACATTTGAGTAATATAAAAATAATGACAAAATTAACGAGATTAAATACAGTGACTTTTTTTTTCATATTATCAATCCACAATGCTATGTCTTTTCAGACGATTGGGGTGGCTCTGTATTCATAGTTGCGTTGCTAGGACATTAGGGTGTAAGTAAAGCCGATTTAGGTTTAGATGCTAGTCGGATTTCTTCCTTCACTGTTTTCATTCCCAGATTCTGGTGTATTTCCATGTTTGTCACAAACCAAGGCACGTTGGATATGGTGCGTAAGATACCGTTTTGGAGCCCTTGTATCATGGCAATGTTGGAGTTGCAGGCGCTACCCCAAAGCTGTATACCATACATCCATATTGGCTTCAGAAGTGACTTATAGATCAGGAGCTTATTGTCTTCAGTGAGTTTGCTGTTTCGTCCCAGAAGCGACATCATGGTTTTATATTTAAAATTAAGCTCTCCTCGCTTTGCTTGAATATGGTTTCTCCAAGTGAGTCTGCGGTCGAGGTGTAGGCCAAGATATTTTACTGTACTGCTATGAGGCAGTATGTTATCTTCGAGACGTACAGGTGGACAGTCTCCTCTTTTGAGAGTGAAAGTAACGTGCACTGATTTGGTTGTACTTGCTTTAATTTTCCATTTTTTCAGCCAGGCACTTATTTCATTTAATACCTTTTGCAGAGCATGGGACGCAATATCTGAATTTTAGCTGTTAGCCAATATCGCAGTATCATCAGCGAAGGTAGCTGTGGTCACTCCTGCCACTTCGGGTAGATCTGCTGTGAAAATTGTGTACAGAACCGGCCCCAGCACTGAACCCTGTGGTACGCCCGCTTTGATGTCGAAGAACTTAGAGGTGCTTCCTGTCTCCTTAACCTGGAATATTCTACCTGATAAATAGGATTTCATCAATAGGTGTGAATTATGCGGGAGGTAGTTCTTTACTTTGCAGAGTAGGCCCTCGTACCATACCTTATCAAAAGCCTGTTGTATGTCTAGGAAGGCTGCAGAACAGTATTCCTTTTTTTCCAGAGCTTTTCTAATCTCGTTGGTTACTCGGTGTACTTGTTCCACCGTTGAATGACTCTGTCTAAAGCCGAACTGGTGGTTAGGTATATTATATTGTCTCTAGAAAGAACAGGAAGAAACCTTCTCAGTTTCTCGAACACTTTGGACAGGATAGGCAGAAGACTTATAGGCCTATAGGACCCGACTTCGTTTAAAGGTTTGCCAGCCTTTGTTTTCTATATATTCGCAAAATAAATCCCAGTTAGTCCTTTTGTTGGATATTATGTAGTTGAGGTACTCTATCCACCTTTATTAGCATCGTGCTGATTGTAAGCAGGACCGGTGTATATATTCGGGTCTGAGATAGTTTTGCCCCAGTCCTTTACAGATAAAGAAATCCACGAGATCCGGAATCTTGTTTGGGTCAGTAGGCCAGTAAGTGGGTTTAAGCGCAGAGACAGTGCGTAATTTGTTCGCCTTCACACTAGCATATAATTGTCTGCCTCTGGGTGAGATCAACCTAGCAAAATACAGTGACTTAAATTCAATAAAATGCCATTCAAACACAAGTGTTTTTAATTAACAACATTTTTTTAGTCTGGCAAGATGAAAGAAGGAGACACACGGCCTCTGTGGTTGCTATCTCTCTCGGCTCTGATTAACATCTGTGAAAAGCGTAATCAAAAATACACCTTCACAGCAAGGAATGCAGTTCATTTTCGTAAATGCAAATTTTCAGAGTTATTAGTCCTGTTTGTATATTAGGTCCATGCTTACAGTACGTTCAAAATGCTCTACGTGGCTGTTGACAACAAACTGCTAAATTAGTCATGGACTACCCGGCGGCTGGAAGGTGATTATCGCACGCAAGTACATGCAGTGACAGAGGCTTGCCTGGGGTGTCTGTGTCTACCAGCACACCCAGCCCAGAGCCAATTTAGAAATATTGTTTCCGAAATTGACCTGACCGGGAAACCGTGTTACAGCGCACTACGCAAATCGTGTCGTCAATCATGTGTAAATACTTCCGTGCTTCAGCGCACTAAAAATCGTGTCGTCAATCATGTGTAAATACTTCACAAGATCCACATCCACAAGATCAAGCAAGAGCCACATCATTATGGCAAACCTATATCAGGAAAACCGACATTAATTACATTCTAATAAAGACGTCTTCTGTTTTTCTTTTCTAGAAAGTAAATCACTAAGCGAAGGACTATGCCCGCTCCATAAAGCATAGTTTACGCAGCATTCTATACATTTATTTCTATTCACTAATGGCTAATGACCACTTCTTTTCCCTCGGTCATGACATAAAAGGCTACTTTTATAAGCTAGAGAATGATGTTTTTCAGTATTTTCCCAGCAGCAATGAATCCTTCCTAATGGATTCATTCTCATCTTTCATTATTGTCATCTACGGTTGTTCATTCCAATCTTTTCATACTGGTTTCTTGCTTTATACGCACAAGACTACTATTAGATATCCTTGAATGAAAATATGTATAAGTATTCAATTAACTATTATGTAACTTTTGGCTGTATAGGTTTTTATTTAAATACTTTCACTGGCCAGTTCGTTACTTAAGGATTGGTAGATTTAACGTCTTCAAGTTTGTTACATCTTAAGTACCTACTACATGGTTAGATAAATAACCTAAAAAGTTCGAGTTTAATTGGGCTTTAAGTCTACCATGACTTTACACCAATGACAGCCGCTAGCGTCTGCGTAAACTGCGTTGATGTTTTCGTGTAGGATTTCGACACAGCGCC
The DNA here is from genome assembly GCA_947369235.1 of Udea olivalis. Classification (NCBI taxonomy): domain Eukaryota; kingdom Metazoa; phylum Arthropoda; class Insecta; order Lepidoptera; family Crambidae; genus Udea; species Udea olivalis. The sequence goes on along the minus strand of OX376349.1, from coordinate 14,193,120 downwards.
CCTAGTGGTTTAAAATGGAACCGAAAACGGCGTACAAATTTCTGAGCGCAACGATCTCCCTTTACGCGACGGAAACTCATGGTGGACATACTGGTCAACGAAATAATGTCAAGTCTACTTACATAAAAATAATGTACTTAAATAATTGAATCATTCTAATTTCCTTTTAATAATTATTGTCATCCGTGTTTCAAACATTAGACGAAAGTTTTCACGTTACATACGTAATGTAACGTGATAATGTAGCGTAATATTTGACAATAGTTTCAAAGATGATGTAACCTACAAAAATCGCCCCAAATTAACATGTTCAGGCTTCCATCAAAAATACTTACCTACTCTGCAAAAACGGTTCCTCCTTTTGTAACGAATATTCAGCGCGATAAACGCGAGTGAGCCTTTTCAGTTCTTCAAAGTAAATCACCAAACCTATCCAAGGAACGAATCGCGCTCGCATCAAAAAGCTTAGAGCCGGCGAAATCTCGCGGGCCATGAATGAACGTAACGAAACCGCGAATGGGTACGTTTCGCACGTCACTATTAGGATCACTTCCTACAAGAGCTATGCGGGTAAAGAAGCGAATTAAAGAATGAAGAGAAGCGAATTATTTACCTTGCTATTCTGTTTTACTACTTTTTATCGGTATATTGGTTGTTAGCCCGGAGGAGGCCAAAAAACCAAAGGTATGTGGAGAAATAAGCTAAAGTACAGTTAACAGGTTTCTTGCAGCTGACTGTTGCCTGCACTGTTTATAGGTATGCCGGTAAGATGAGTAGGAGGAATGAAAGCGCCCGGAAGAGGCCGAAAAACAAGTGGCAACTGGTAAAGTTGCCCTGCACTATTTATCTGCCGCAGTTTTAATGAGGAGAGTAACAACACCCACCACAGGCAGTTTCACTGCTCTGCTACGCATCCTAGTAGATCTCTAGAGGGTGGGCCTAAAGCTGCGTAGGCTCCAAAGGCTCGAATGTGGAGAATGAAAGAGTGGAATCGTAAAAGGCTTTTGGATTGAGAATGCTGAATCATCGCGGTGTCGAGTGGCGGGGCGTCGCGTCGCACTACTGATGACGTGCAATAACGAGCTAGTTCCGGAGCAGCTACGATATTGAAAGTATCGATATCGATAGAATAACGTTACAGATTTTAGTTATTGCAATAAAGTACAATCCTATTCCATCCGATCCTATTATTTTATTTATATATTTACTTGGTTCATTTGAACAAAACTCGACGTTTCGACGAAACTTGCATGTCATCGTGGTCACGAGCGGTCTCTTGAGTCCTCTTGAGGTAAATCCATTTACCATTGTTTCGTTAAAAAAACCCGATAGTGTTTAAAATTTGTAGTGTGAAATGCAACAAGAAAGTTTTAAATGTTAAAATTCACTTCTTATGGTATTTAAAGATATATTATTTTAATAATAGTGATGTCACTTTTGATCCTTGATAGGATATAATATATTATATAGGATAGGTGAAATTTTACCGGTTAAAACATCACCATGAAATTTCTGCCTGAATCTCTTGGTTTCACATAGTGATGAGATCGTTAAAATTGAAACGATCTTTTTGAAACTTAATTGAAGCGTAAAGGATAAGCGTCAAAAAAAATTTATAACCACAACTGAACATACCCTGTGACTCCTGTAGAATTATTTTAAGTACGCCAATACAAAATATTAAATTCCAAAGTGGCACAAACAGTTTTTAAGACGTTTATTGACTACAACATAGGATTCTGTACACCTTATGCCGAACATCCCTTCCGTTACACCACAAGAACTAGTGCCTAATCTTGCGCGGAATCTCAAAAGGAGGGTCTGAAAGAGCACTGGTGTCTCGTCGCCTGATGAAAACGGGCTCGAGTGTCGCTGCGCCCTTTAATATTCACCCCTCTCTTTGTCTTGGCGATTGACGAAAATCGTTGGGAGCAAGCCCTAGGCGCAGGACCTCTTAAAATACAGGCGTTAAGTGTTCGTGTCCTGTAGCAGTAACGTGAGATTACTAAGTCGATACTCGTTGGAACCGAGTTGCATGCATTGTTAGACTTGCGATGCCATGTATGGGGAAGGCTATACCCGCAGATTGATTATGCTCATTAAAATTTCATCAATTTTTTTGGATCATACTATCAAATGAAACGTGAGATTACTAAGTCGATACTTGATGGAACCGAGTTGCATGCTAGACATGCAATGACATGAATGGGGAAAGAATTCCCGCAGATTGATTATGCTCATTCAAATTCCATCAATTTTATTAGATCATACCATCAAATGAAACGTGAGATTAATAAGTCGATACTCGTTGGAACCGAGTTGCATGCATTGTTGGACTTGCGATGCCATGAATGGGGAAGGCTATACCCGCAGATTGATTATGCTCATTTAAATTCCATCATTTTTTTTGGATCATACCATCAAATGAAACGTGAGATTACTAAGTCGATACTCGTTGGAACCGAGTTGCATGCATTGTTAGACTTGTGATGCCATGTATGGGGGAGGCTATACCAGCGGATTGAATATGCTCATTAAAATTTCATCAATTTTTTTGGATCATACTATCAAATGAAACGTGAGATTACTAAGTCGATACTTGATGGAACCGAGTTGCATGCTAGACATGCAATGCCATGAATGGGGAAAGAATTCCCGCAGATTGATTATGCTCATTCAAATTCCATCAATTTTATTAGATCATACCATCAAATGAAACGTGAGATTAATAAGTCGATACTCGTTGGAACCGAGTTGCATGCATTGTTGGACTTGCGATGCCATGAATGGGGAAGGCTATACCCGCAGATTGATTATGCTCATTTAAATTCCATCATTTTTTTTGGATCATACCATCAAATGAAACGTGAGATTACTAAGTCGATACTCGTTGGAACCGAGTTGCATGCATTGTTAGACTTGCGATGCCATGTATGGGGAAAGCTATACCCGCGGATTGATTATGCTCATTCAAATTTCATAATTATTTTTAGATCATAGCATCAAATGAAACGTGAGATTAATAAGTCGATACTCGTTGGAACCGAGTTGCATGCATTGTTGGACTTGCGTTGCCATGAATGGGGAAGGCTATACCCGCAGATTGATTATGCTCATTTAAATTCCATCAATTTTTTTTGGATCATACCATCCAATGAAACGTGAGATTACTAAGTCGATACTCATTGGAACCGAGTTGCATGCATTGTTAGACTTGTAATGCCATGTATGGGGGAGGCTATACCCGCGGATTGAATATGCTCATTCAAAATTCATCAATTTTTTTGGATCATACTATCAAATGAAACGTGAGATTACTAAGTCGATACTCGTTGGAACCGAGTTGCATGCTAGACATGCGATGCCATGAATTGGGAAAGAATTCCCGCAGATTGATTATGCTCATTCAAATTCCATCAATTTATTAGATCATACCATCAAATGAAACGTGATATTACTAAGTCGATACTCGTTCGAACCGAGTTGATGGATTGTTAGACTTGCTATGCCATGTATGGGGAAGGCTATTGTTAGGGTCATAACTGGGGACTTCATTTAAATGAGATAGTGGACTGTAAATACTTATATAGGTTTATTTCGTAATGCAATCTTTGACTCTAAGTTATTATGGGTGGTCGCGCCCGGTGCCTAGGATGATCGAAGCCGAAGTGAAAAATCGTGGCGGGGGTCCGCTTGCGGTCACCGCCGACCGCAGCGCAGCCCGCTCCGCAGCCCGACGACCGCCGATTGTGGCCGATGTGCCCCGAAGGCGGCCGTGCTCCAACATGCTCCCCGGGTTGAAGAGTACTCTTCAATTATTTATAGGAAGAGGGCAGATGGTGTTGAAGACACGACGAATTGTGCCCCTCTTCGTCTTCAACTCTGCATCCCTCGTTACTCCGTCCACGCCTGGGTAAGTCTGTACGACTCGTCCTAACGACTACAAGAGGGGTGGTGTTCTCTCTTTAATAAGGACGAGCGAACCACGCTGGACCTCTCCTGTGAAATGGAACCACTTTGTCTTGGTATGAAGCAGAGAAACATATTCGTTATTAAAACGCTGCCAGAAGTGCTGCTGGATGTGCTGTATGCGCTTCCACCGATCCAAGCGTGTGATGTTAGCGTCAGTCACCTGCGGGTATGGTACAGATAAGAGTGGTCGTCCAATCAAGAAATGAGAAGGAGTAAAGGCCGAAAAATCATTAGGGTCAGATGAAAGAGGGGCAAGAGGGCGTGAGTTTAATACGGCCTCAATTTGGGCTAAACAAGTGGTCATTTCTTCAAATGTGAAGTGAGTAAGTTGCAACAGTCGTTTTCAGTGATGCTTACAAGATTTGACTGCTGCCTCAGCTAAAGAATTAAAGCGTGGAGAATAAATTATAATAATTCTATGCCCTCCTGCACTATTTCAGATGCAACATTACTTGATGATAGAAATCTCTGCATTTCATTTGAAGCGCCTACGATTTTGGTGCCGTTATCAGAGGTAATGCTACGAGGTTTGCCTCGACGCGCTACGAAGCGATGTAAAGCGGCCATGTAGGCGTCACTGGTGAGCTCCGTGACGAGCTCCAAATGCACAGCCTTCACTGCAGAGCATACAAAAATACAAATATATGTTTTTGAAAGTTTGCAGCCGCGACCCTTACGATCGGCTATCAATACTGGTCCCGCATAATCAACATGACAATTTTGAAAGCGAAATTCCAGTATTGTTCTAGAGGCTGAAAGATGTCCCATTATGGGTTGCACATTTTGTGCCTTATGTCGATAACAAGTAACACATATATTTACAATAACTTTTGCAAAGTTTTTACCCTCTAAGAGGCCAATAAGTTTGACGCATACTGGATAAAAGAAGCTGAGGCCCAGCATGTAAAAGAGTTAAATGTTGCTTCAATAAAAATTAAGATTGGATGTTTAACATTGAAATCATAGGGAGAATTATTAAGCCTTCCGCCCACGCGGATGAGGTTATTCTCATCAATAAAAGTGGTCAAAGAAACAAGTTTATTTTTGCGAGGCAATGTCTTATTTGATTTTAAAATAGCAAACTCGTTAGGAAACATTTCAAGTTGTGCGCAATGTAAAATAAGATTATGTGATTTTTGTAATTTACTTAAAGAGAGATTGCCACACAATTTGTCATCTTTACCTTTTAAGTTATTTAAGTATCTGCATACATAGGCTACCACTCGTTGTAATTTAGTGAAACTAGAGAATTTGGTTAATAAAGCTTGTACTGCGGATAGGTTAGTTATTAAAGCGCTACTGCAACTACGACTACCAGACTGAATATCACTCTCATTACCACTACTGCTAATGATATGAGTCACTACTTCTGACTGATCATGTTTCACAGCCTTAGGCATAGAGGGCCATTCGTTTTCGTCTTGCAACAAGAATGAAGGTCCAGACCACCACAAACCGGTCTTCGCCAATGACGTCGGCGCGTAAACCACGTGAAACATGATCAGCTGGGTTGTCCTTCATTGACTCTGTTACGTACAAAGGATTTAAGTTGGGTTGATGGTGTTGATAAACACCCCAAAACGATCGTAAAGTACCACCAAAATCTACATTTATCTACGCGCAAGGTAAGCGAGTCCATGACCTTGGTACACAGTCTTGCACCCTCCAAAGCTCCACAAAGTTCAAGCCGTGGCATAGTCGTTGGCTTCAAAGGAGCTACTCGATTTTTAGAAGCCAATAGCCGCACACGCACTGAACTTGGGCTATCACTATGCGAACGAATGTACAAACAAGCCCCGTATGCCTTTTGTGACGCATCGGTAAAGACATGTACTTCGTGAACCATAAAGTCTTCATGCAATACCCAACGAGGAATATTTAAATTATTTAACTAGGTAATAGTGTTTTCAAAAATATGCCATAGATCTCCTAATTCTACTGAGACGATGTCGTCCCAGTCATACTTTTCCTGCCATAAGATCTGCATTATTATTTTTGCTTCGACAACGCATGGGCCTATAAGACCCAGTGGGTCGAAAATTTGACTTATTACTGATAGAATATGACGCTTAGTTATCTTTTTAAAGGGGTCAATATTAATATAATAATTAAGAGTGTCGGTGTCGCAATTCCAATTTAGACCTAATATTTTTGATGAGCCTTGTTCAGAAAATTTCAAAAGGTTGCCTGGCTTATCTGAATTTGCAATTCGGTTGGTTGTTAGTTGGTAAAGTTTATTCAAAATATATTGTTGTTTCAGATCAACAGAAGTTGATCTCATCATTTGTTTCGTGTTCGTAGAATCTTAACTTAAATTCGATTGTTCGTAAATTCTGAGAAACAGAATCTGTTCCAGAGAAAACCTTCGTATCACCAGAGGATCAGAAGTGTGAGGACATTTTTGTCAATACACATCAGCGTACAGCCTCTGGTAGATACATCGTTTCGATTCCATTTCATGAAAATAATCCTAGTCTGGGGAATTCTTATTCGTTAGCGCTCAAGCGCCTTAAATCCATTGAACGTCGATTCGCTCGAGATGCTCAATTTCGTGAGCTTTACATCGATTTTATGAACGACTACCTAAAAAGTGGTCACATGGAGCTAGTGGAGAATACATTACCAAATAATCACTATTATACTCGTATATCGCACCATGGAGTACTGAGAGCGTCCAGTATAACAACAAAGCGAAGGACAGTATTCGATGCCTGTGCTAAAACAGATCGTGGTATATCATTGAATGAGTGTCAATTGGTGGGCCCAAAGCTTCAGAAGGATGTGACAGACTTGCTCTGCAATTTCCGGTTGCATGAAGTAGCGTTCACGGCGGACGTAAAGCAAATGTATCGCCAAATACTCGTTGCTGAGAATCAGCTGATGTTCCAGCTTATTCTTTGGCGTACCTCACCAGACGAGGAACCGAAAACTTATAAATTAAAAACCGTTACCTATGGTTTATCTTCTTCGCCATTCTTAGCCATTCACGTGATGCAGCAACTTGCTGCGGATCATCGTTCCGAGTTCCCTAAAGGAGCTGACGTTCTTCGGCGCTTTACCTTTATCGATGACGTAATCTCTGGTTCCGATTCGGTCCAGAGCGCCGTCGAAGTACAGCAACAGCTGATTAAGCTGCTGCACGTTGGTGGATTTGAACTGAGGAAGTGGTGTAGCAACAGTATTGAGTTCCTAAGGATGCTGCCTGATTCTATTAAGAACATGAATACGGCTTCAGTCTCTTTGGACGACACGTGCACCATTAAGGTCCTGGGCCCAGTCTGGCAGCCCTTGAAGGACATATTTTCGTACACCATCAATACTGTTGGTGAGGAATCCACCAAACGCTCAATTTTATCGGAAATTGCACGCTTGTTTGATCCTATCGGATTTCTTTGCCCTGTCATCATTGTGGCTAAAATCCTCATTCAGGATCTCTGGTTATTGGGTGTTGACTGGGATGAACCAGCCCCTCAATCTGTTCGTACACGCTGGGAAAAGTTTGGTCAAGAACTACCTAACCTGAAAAATATTGAAATTCCTCGTTGGGTCCCTACTAGCAATTGTCATGTGGAACTACATGGATTCTGCGACAGTTCAGGGTCCGCGTATGCCGCTGTTGTGTACTTCCGCGTAACGGATCCTTCTGGTAACATTCGTGTTTTCATTATTCTAGCTACATCTCGAGTGGCTCCTACAAAAAAATTGTCCGTTCCACGGCTTGAGCTTAACGGAGCATTGCTGTTAGCCAATTGTTTTTCGTTCGTTCGTAATTCGTTTTCGCATATTCGTTTCATTGGCGAGTTCGCATGGAGCGACTCGACCATAGTTTTGACATGGCTTAGAGCATCGCCATATAACTGGTCTACTTACGTAGCCAATCGCGTCTCTGAGATCCAATCCATTATAGCTCCAGATCGCTGGCAGCATGTTCGTTCGCCCGATAACCCAGCAGACTGCGCCTCGTGTGGGTTATCCCCCGATCAATTGATTGACCATCCACTCTGGTGGTCTGGCCCCTTGTGGTTGAAATTGCCCAGTTCATCGTGGCCGTCTACTCTTTACGAAGTACCAGCCTAAGTTCCTGAGCGACGGGCAAAAGTAATTGCATCTCTCGTAACTGAAAGTGTTGAGGAGCCCCCCGAGCTTCTTCGTTTCTCTGATTTTCATCGACTGCTGAAAGTCACTGCATATTGCTTGCGATTTGGTCGAGCATGTCGTTCCAAAGGCAAGCGGACAGGAAATTTGTCGATTCCAGAGTTGAATGAGGCTACAAATCGGTGGTTTCTGAACATTCAGCAGCTTTGGTTTGGACAAGACATTCGTAACCTAAACAACCATAAGCCTTGTTCTACCAAGCTTCAACGCCTCAATCCATTCCTGGATGAGTCAGGACTCATTCGAGTAGGCGGTAAACTTCACCACTCAAATTTGTGCTATGAGCAGCGACATCCAGTAGTTCTTCCCTCTGAAAGTTACTTGACTCATTTAATAATCGACTTTTTCCATAATATTAACTTACATTCAGGATTGCAGGCAACCCTTGCATTCATTTCGGCTCGTTACTGGGTGTTGTCGGCTCGAAGTATAACGAGACAGAGGATTTTCAAATGTTGGATTTTCAGTTCCACTGAAACCATTGATGGCTGACTTGCCCAAGGCTAGAATTCAGCAAATCCGTCCATTCGCAAAAAAATCAGTTGACTACGCCGGTCCGATACTAACAAAAAGCAACCTCAAAAGAAAATATGCGACTCAAAAATCATACACGCAATCTTCGTTTGCCTTAGCACTCGAGCCTTGCATGCAGAGTTGGTATCCGACCTTAGTACTAACGTGTTTTTAGCCGCATTCAAGCGATTCATAGGCCGTCGGGGATTGTGTTCAGATGTCTATAGTGACTGTGGACGCAATTTCGTTGGTGCCACATCTGAAATCAAAGAGATTTATCGGTTTGTGGAAGCAAACCATGAGAATTTCGCACATCAATTACAAAGATATAAAATTTCTTGGCATCTTAATCCACCTGCTGCACCCCATTTTAATGGCGTGGCCGAAGCAGCTGTAAAATCAATCAAATCGTATTTATATCGAGTCATCGGTTCAGGAGCTCGTCTTCATCAGCCCTGAGATTCTGGTCGGAATCACTAATCTTTCATCACGAGTTTGTGATTTGTGTATGTTTGTGTCAAATTAAACTTTTTAGCTGTATTGAACTATTCTGTGGAGCTCCATCGCAGTGCAACCTTAAACAGACTGTTTCTTGTGACTTCACCAGCCACGTGGCTCCACCACCAGCTCGAGGATTCCCCTGGAGGCACTAAAGATTGGGAACTTAAGGTATGTGGCATTTGTATTGCAATTCGCGAGTCTATTTCTACAATTTGTCCGATTGACTGTACTATCAAATTCAAAAACTACAGTCCAATTTTCCTTTTTCATCAGCGACCTCATTCGTCCCCAACAACAATTAATTGAGTATTTAGGTGCCATTTTGTTCTATTACTTTTTGCCATCTTGTAGGTAGGGGCATGATCCCATTGCTATATGAATTTTGAGGCTTCTGATCAAAATACCGCGACAAGTGGTTTTGGCAGTCCTCTCGTGATGTTAACCTGACACTGCCTTAAGAGTTCTGAAGAGACCGAAACAGGTGGAAATCTGAAGGTGCAATGTCAGGACTATATGGCGGATGCAATAACGCCTCCCAGCCAAACTCTCTTAATTTTTTGCTGAGTGCCTAAAGATGTGTGATGTCTAGCGTTATCATGATAAAAAACCACACCCTTTCTGTTTATTAATTCCGGCCGCTTTCTCTCAACTTCAGGCTTTTATCTCATCAGTTGTTCGCACTAGAGTTCAGAATCGATAGTCTTGCCTGATGGTAACAGCTCATAATGAATAATGCCCTTCCAATCCCACCACACACACAGCATCACCTTGTTGCGAGTTAACCCGGGTTTCGCCACAGTCTGTGAAGCCTGACCGGCCTTTGACCACAGCCTTTTTCGCACGTTCTTGTCGTACGTGATCTACTTTTCATCACCAGTTACCAGCTTCTTCAAAAATGGTTCGGTTTCATTACGTCGTAATAAAGAATCACAAATGAGTACACGGTTCATTAGGTTTCTTGCAGTGAGCTCGTGAGGTACTCAAATATCGAGCTTTTTTGTGTACCCAGTTTTCTTCAAATGAGCCAAAACTGTTTTGTGGTCAATTCACAGTTCTTCTGCTACGTCGTAACTACTGATATACCGATCTTGCTCCACTTTTTCAAAAATGGCATTTATTTTATCCGTAATAGGGCGACCAGAGCGAATTGCATCTTTGACATCAAAATTTCCGGATTGTAAACGCTTAAACCAAATTTGTGCTACCCTCACAGACACTGCACTAGGTCCACAAACATCGCAATTTTTTTAGCGGTTTGCGTTGCATTTTTACCCTTTTTTAGTAAAATTATAAAATGTATCGAATTTCTTCATTAGATTCACTCATCTTGACAGTAAGAAAAACAAATGAAAACCACACATTTTCCTAATTTGAATTTGGAATTATCTTTTTAAAATGTAAACTTTTAATAATACCAAAACCAGCCATATACAAATAGTATAGCCAAATAATTGTTATTACAAGTGCATACATACTATATGCGAAAATATTTTTTCCCCAACCCAATATATTTATGTGAAAGTAGTCGCTACAAAATAGGTTGTTACAATCGCGGACATTTATCTATAATAGTTGTGACGTTACTTTATGACGCATTCGCTGCTAGTAAGGAATCACCTTCCTTTACTGACAAACATCCTTTTTAGGTAACTAACTCAAACCTAACCCTATATTATACCAGGAACATTGAGTCATTATTAAAATTATATTAGGTAAATGTAAGTATTTTGTAAACAATAAAAAAACATTTTACGTCAGAAGCGAAAATATACTATAGACACAAATGATTTTCTAAAAATAAAACAACAATGGAGGTTCTTATTCGAGTGAAAAAGCAAATTGGTTGAATCGGACCATTTTGTAGTGTTAACGGAACTTTGTTACATTACAAAAGTTTCTCGTTGAGCGTACAATTTAACTTCAGACCACGTTTAACATCATTCGAGGAATGAAAAGACTATTTGTTAGAGCGTAGCATGATGTACCGACTTAATAGTAGATTGGTTTGTCTTCGGAAATAAACTCAAAAAAGTACTGCAAATTCTGGTTTTCTGTGATGAAAATCTAAGCCTTAATTTTCATCATTTTCAACCCAAGCCATTGAAAAAATAGTTAAACAATTAAACAATACTTTACATATTTTTTTCGTAATAAACAAGCAATTGACATAAGTTAGCCGAATGTTACAGGGTGACTATATGCTAAAATTGATATTTTCTTAAACATGCTCGGAAATATTGTCATTACTTTTGAATAAAGAACACGCGAAGTATCATATTTACGTAGACTGAAAACCCAAAATCACTTCCCGGCGCGTTCTTTGAATTTCGAACGAAGAGCGCGCCGGCAATGTTGTATAAAACGGTGTGCTGTTTGAATTTAGAACTCATTCATCTATCGTACACATTGCGTTCTCGTGGCTGTATAGCCACAGATGCGTTTACCTTTCGGCACAAATTGTAAAATAAAAAAAAACAAATTGGCGGTAAAGCGGAGTTGTTATTTTGTTAATAATATTAATTAAATTTATTATGTAAAAGGCCCTTTTTATTTCCTTGCATTTTTTTAAGAAAAGCACTATATATGCCTCGGCCGAAATGGCAATTGCCTGTCTCGTATCATTGAAGTCCTCGCCTGATACTCGACCTGCAATTGCCTATTTCGCTGCCTTTGCAATAATGTACTATTATTTTAAGCTCAAACGAAATAATCGTACTACTACAATATACCTAAATTGAAAAATTATGTCAATATCAAAAATGATAATTAATTGGCCAGTCTATAAGACATCCACAGCTAAGAACAGGCCACTCCCCATATATCTATAGAGTGGCTGGCATGACAAACGTCAGCGCGCCGCCGGCTTTTTAATACGAGGCGATGGCCGGGTTGACCTTCAAAATTCAGAAAAGGTGCATTCGAGCGTTAGGTTAATGCGTGGTATCTTGATAGCTGCAAAACCACTTTTTAATGAGTTTAATATATTACCGCTATCCTGCATTTATATCAGAGAAATTTGTTTATTTGTGAAGTCATTCTCAAGGTATTATAAAAAACCCGAGGAAGTCGCAACGAGACAGTTAAGACAGCAGCACAGAGACGTCTTAATATATCAACCTCCTTGTCACAAGGATATTTATAAACGAACATAGTAATTTATAATTTGCTCCCAGAAGACTTAAAAATATTAAAAAGTAGAATTTTTAAATGTAAACTGTCGAAATGGCTCATGGATAAGCATTTTTATAGTAATATTTAATATTTTATTATATAGGAATATTTTATTTGGAAATCGACATAATTTAATATAATATAATTTAATGTGATTCTTAATTTGATGTTTCATATTTAATTGGTATTTATTGAAATTGTTTAATCTTTATAATTGTACTGCTGTTTTTAATTTTGTTTTTGCACGTCTGCGAGCAGGCTAAACACACTGGACTTACATTATTATTTCACCATTTTATGTACTGTGTTTGTAGCAAATAAATATTTCTGATTTCTGAAGCAGTGCTGTTGCGGTACTATGACCTTAAGATGTTAGTAAGGTGGACAGATGACGTATAATGCTGCATTTTGGTGGATCCGACTACGCCTATGTTCAGCATGATCATGATTGGCGGCTATTTTAGCACAGATGATTTTCACAGGCCCTTGAGGCCCTTGATTCTGCTCTTTGAATACCGTTTAGAGAATTGTATTTGAGTTTTAGTGTAGGCGAAATGTCAAAATCACTACAATTCAATTGTGACATGATCTCATTTCTCCATTTTACGAGTACATTCCAGACCCAAAGAATGCCTCTTCAATCTCCTTTTGGTTAGGCTGTAATGTTCTAAGACCGGTTGTGCAGGTAACCTATTCCAATCCTTTTGCCATAAACGAGTTACCGCAACGTTTCGTGTAGGCGGGCGGCTAGAATATCGGCAATGTAGGATCAAAAGCCAATCTACGTCCTAGCATTGCGATAGTGAAAGGTGCTAGCCGAATTAAGGCGGGCTTGTTCTGAATTTGAGACCAATTTATTTATTTATTTATTCTTTATTGCACATAGTCTATGTTACAAAGGGCGGACTTATTGCCTAGAGGCATTCTCTACCAGTCAACCACACAGTCAGACAGAGATATTACAGGCAGTGCTAAAGATAGAAGTTTTAAATTAGGTGTACAGAAGGTGAAATGGTTTAAATCAAAATAAGATTTCAAAGAGATATCATAAACATATATACATAATAATGACAATTACACATTATATAGACAAAAAGTAAAAAAAAAATAACAGACAGATGACAGGTGGATCCAAGAGAATGACGAAACTACAGTTCTTGGGGCGTCATCAATCTTTTAAAGTGCGCACGCAAAGCCTTTTTAAATGCATATTTCGATCGACTGATCGTTTCAGTGAAACGGTACAAGTTTAAGTAGGACAGTTCTGTACGTCTACCACGAGTTGCCACTTTAAATTTACGTTATCGTTCGCTTAAAAATATTGTATTGGGATGACACATGACATGACATGACAATGTTAAATCCCAATACATTTTTTTTCGCGAACGATAATGTACGTGGCAACTCGTGGTAACGGTAAGTATCTAATTTAAAGTGGCAACTCATGGTAGACGTACTGTAATTCATATATGTAAAAGTAGAGGACTGTACTTCATTCACACAAACCAAAATGCTTTCTGAAGAACACCAAACTCCTTTTTTTAAAAACTCGTATTGGAAAATCTAAAAACTCGGTTAAACAAATACCTAGTAAATGTAGAAAGGTGGCTGTCTATCAACCTACGGTATTACCTATTTTATTACATAAAAAATAATCATTAGATTACTCTTCGAATGGTTAGTTAAATAGATTTCAGTCACACGATGCATCTGTGAACATACACTTTTGCATATTTAGTCAGAATACTGTGCCACTTATTTGCAAATACCACTGGCATTTTTGTGAAGTTCGTACAAAAGTGTCCAAAGCCTGGTGGTAACTGGTAAATAATTTCAAATATTTCTGTTTTCTGTAGGCATAGATGTAATACCCTCTAAAATTTGACTTAACACTATACATAGTCATAGGCAGCTTCCAGTTAAACAATAAAGCGTCTCAAGCTGTAATCCAAATAAAATCTATTTTTTGAATTCAGAAAAGCTTAATAAATTCCTACATCAATCATACAGCGCGAGTGAAAAATGGGCAGCGCTATTAAAAAGCAAAGTTATGCTTAGCATGCGACGCCGCTCGCCTCCGTAATTATAAGCGTTTAACTTTCATCAATCATCTGAAGGATTTTGTTTCATTTTTCATATTGTATTATCTAGTTTGGTGAGACTGGAACAGAGAAATAACTGGTCCGTTGGCTTAATGGGTGGAAACCTGCCTACACGTTTACCACATTAGAGGGTTTGATTCAGATTCAGATTCAGATTCCTTTATTTGCATAAAACATGGTAGTACACGTTAATAGTGCTCACGTTTTGTCAAACAAGGTGACAAGCAAAATTGTAAACAATTAAATAAACAGTAGACAGATATACGAACAACAACATTTTAAAGATTTAAATATACATAGCATGCTTTCAAAACAACAGCTGATAATGATATTCGAAAAATAATTAATAATAATAATAATTAGCAAGTCAGTGTCCCCATGGATAATAATTAAATTTATTTCATGTCAAAATATTCTTATAAACTGTGTAAACAAATTATCAATTAGCCAAAGTCTCAATTTTTTCAAAAATAAATTAGTTTCTAATTTCCTTATTTCTATTGGTATTTTATTGTAAATCTTTACGGACATTGCAATACAATTTCTTCTAAAAAAGGCACTGTTGCTAAGAGGAGTCATGAACCGATCCGATTTGCTTAGTTAGAGGTCAGAAGATCTTGGTGTAAGTTGTCACAATTCACAGGAGATGCTATTGATCACTTGTTCTTTCAAAAAGGCTGTTTTGCTCCCAGCTAAAGTAATTTTGCCCATAAGGTCCACAGCTGTAAAATGGCCGGTTGTCGAAGACCTGCATAACTTAAAATGACTTAAAGGTAGTCCCACACCTGGAACATTTTCCCGTAATGTAACATTTCAGATTCGATTTTGAGCATTACAATACAGAACTGCCTCCCTGACATGGCGAACATTTGCCTGTAATTTGCATTTCAGATTCGATTTTGATCATCACATTACAATTCTGCCTTACAAAACTTCAGAGAAATTGTAATTGCGCACTGTAATGCGCGGTTCTCCTCCCTCACTGATGTAATTCTCGACTCTGTAACGTTGCATTACAGGAAAATGCTCTAGGTGACTGAGTACCTTAGTATTTCCATGAAGTGAATAGACTTAACTCTATGTACTCGTATATAAAACCCTTCGCGAGATATATCCTGACTACTGCAACTTCAAATTATCTTTCTTATTTGCTGGTCTGTTATGGTGACTGAGGTTCTGGTAAAAAATTCCTTATTCCTAATACCATCTCGCAAAAAAATACAAACCATACCTCAGTCTCAATAGCTGTGTATTTTCCTGTTGTAAAAAGCTCTCTCTTAATTCATCTACAAGTTCGCTCAAACATTCCACAGCTCTCAAAGAAGACATCGGCTGCCAATTATGGGTCACATTTAACTCTAGAGCCATTTGCGCTCGATAACAGTCTCGCAAAGCACTTGATTTAGCAAAGAGCAGTTGGTAATCCCATCAAGAATCCAATTGCAGGCGGCCTCGGCCCGCAATGCAAACATAATGCGGTCACAACTCGATTAAAGTTGAATGCTCGGGCCTGGCCATACTTCAATATCTGCGTCTGGTAGATAGTTGAGTGGGGTTTGAGTAGGGTGCAAATCTATTTGGCAATCAATTTAAGACGATAGTGACGAAAACTTATTATTGAAGCATGTATTTAACTTTAATTTAAATTGACTTACACGATAATTTTTTAACACCAGCTTTTGAGGGCTGTTTTAAGATTTAGTAAGAATCAAATTTTAGTAAACCATTAGTCACTGTTGACGTAAATGTTACCACTTTATATAGAGAGCCAGCGTTTACAAAGTTAAGTGGCTGAATTTCCCCATTTGTTCATTTAGTGGCTCATAATAAAACAATACTACTAGGTGGTTAGTATCTTCCCACCCAGGCACAGACAGAACAAGCACAAACTTCTCTTTCATATTCTAAACTAACTTTTTAGTTTAAACCAGCTTGCCGCCCGCATCATCGCCCGCGTGGACTAATTTTTCTCACACGTTGGGTTAACATACTCGTATCTAAGTTTTCATACGAATCCCTAACGTTTTTGAAAAATGTAAATGCTTATAGCAATCAGGGATAATGTAGCTTTCTAACAGTGAAAGAATGTTTGAAGTCGGTTCCGTAGTTTTAAAGATCACCTGCCTCAAACATACAAACTCACAAACGCTTACCTCTTTAAAATATTAGTTTATATAGACAAGTACAGTCATCTGACTGGCCGGCCTCGATCCCCACCCATGACAAACATTTATGTGACGAACATTTGTGTGTGTTGTGTGTCTGGGTGTTATTACCTATTTAAGTATGTATATAGAAAATATTTAAGTATGTTTATCAGTCTCTGACACCACTAGTACAAGCTCTGCTTGGTTTGGGGTCAGATGATCTTGGTTTAAATTGTCACAGATTTTTTTTTAATTATTTATCTCGGTACATTTAAGCTGTCGCAAAAATTTCAACAACTGAAGCACTATGACAAAGTACTGAAGTGTTCAGTGACTTATGTTGCTTATTGTACCTTATTGTTGCTTATTGATCTTTTCTGAATTGACTCGGGTCTGGGTGTGTTGGGAGACGCCCCTGGCTTATTTCCTTGTGTGGTACCTCGTAACACAGGGATATTAATCCCTACTTTGAGACCATTACAAGAGGTGTGTTGTCTGGCGCATATTTATATTTATTGTACCTTATAAACTCTACAAGCTTTATTACTCAAGCGCCATCTGCGTGTATTTTCCGGTACTAGGCCGGTCAGACGAAGCATGCTTAGCGAGGGGTTTCAGCGATTTAACGCCACCTAGTGAGGGGTACGAATCCTATTTGAAAACCTAGTAATGGACAACCCAGTTATTTCTAAAATTCCTGGTGGTCTTGAGAGATGGCGTGGCTTTTGAAATATTAGCTATTCTGTTCATACTCGTATTATAAATGATATGACTATGATTTGGGCCACAACAGTTCTAGACTGGAAACCTTTTCAAAGCAGACGTAGCGTGGGACCTTCAACATAGTCGGACAAAATAGTGAAGGTGGCAAGATTCGAAGCAGACCACCTACAACTGTCGCTTTGGAAATCAATGCACCTATATCAGTGGTATCGTGTTATGGCTGTGAATGATGATGATGATGAAAAGGAAATAGTCATCAAAACCGATCTATAAAAAAAAATTCAGACTTAAGTTGTGTTCTAGCTAATGCGTTAGTTTAAGCCTCAAATAACACCTTAACTAAGATAATATTATTGACACTGGGACATCATCCTCCTGGGATTTAGCGTGAGAAGAACGTGACCAATATCTGTACCTACTATGTCTATGCGCAAATAAATAGTTAAACCGCGATGTAAGGGAAGCATTAACTAAGTGGCGCGTGCAGAATAAATGTCTGGTTTTAAGTACAAATTTAACTTTAGTAAATATTTTATCAAGTCTGTTTAGATTTTGTTATTACTAAGTTGTGTTTCATGAAGTTAGCTGCTGCTGCGTGTATATTGCCGTCAGCATGCGGCGAGCGCATTCATGAAGTTTGTGTTCAACAAAATAATATGCCGAAAAAGCTGGAATTTAAAGGATAGTGTACATTCGCCCATACATTGCCGCCTAAGAATCAACAGTCATGAAAAATACCTCTTAGGGTTCATAAATACATACAGTTTAGTGTCAAAACGTAGTTTATGGACGGACACTTCTGAGAAGTCGTTAAATATCAAAAAACTGAAAACTTTTGAGGTTATATTTAAAAATATAATGCGAAGTTTTATTTACGTGAGTGGGGCTCTTCAAGCACATATTCTGTTGATCTGCCACTTCTGCCAATACCATGGAACCACTAGCTGAGCCACAATTCACACAAAATGTTGATTCCATTGCGATGATCGTAAATCCGTAATTATTGCTGGGTTAGCTATGTGCAGTTACAAAGTCTTTAAACGGTTAAATCTAAAAGGAGGTAGGTCACTACAGAGTGCCATCAACTTTCGTTTTTTAAGCCGAGTTGTAAGAATAAAATTATTAATATAAAAACAATAACACAGCATTGCAAATTGAAAACGAAAAATACAAGACAGGTGCCGGTATTTTTATTTGCGTTGAAGTGTCAAATCAACTAAACGTCATTAGCTTTTTTTTTATTGGCTTCGCACAAAGTTGAATTAAGCCAATGTAAATAAATCTGATTTAAAATAAAAAGTTGATTGAACATCTATCGCATTGACAGTAATGTATTGTTACTAATTGTTAAGAGCCTTTAGTAAGTTCACAACTACATTTTCTTGCACATACAAGGTTTCTTTTGTCAATACAAAGTGAATTAAAATATTGTGTGTAAAGTAAAGTGAATTAAAGCATTGGTTAAACAACAGAGGGCACAGACGAAGCAACATAGATGGTATTAAAAAAATGTTTTCGTACGATAAATCTTTTAAGTATTTTTAAATTTGATATCAAAAATCAGAAGTGTCCGTGACAATCGATTAGGTGATAATTATGTCTTAAATCATGGCCAGAATTATGACAAATGTCAAATGTTTGTTGGTTCATAGGCCAACTTGAGCACTGTCCTTTACCAATGGTTTCCTAAAACACCGACTGCTGGATGATTTCACTAACCTTTTCAGACCGCCTCAGGAATTTCAGCCAGTACTTTCAGATCAGTTAAGTACAAATTGCACGCAAAATTCACGATTAGAATGTGAGAATGATGAGACTGGCGGGTGAAGGTCTTAGTGAAGTTATTCTTCGTAAAACACATTACAAATTGTTCATGTGACACTTTCAAAAGCAAAGCAAATCATACACATTATTACACTGATCAAATCGAGAAGAAAGGTGTTATAAAATTATGGTTTTAATCGAAATTAGAACAATTAAAACATTCATTTTTCTTATTTCTTTTTAATTTGTACCTATAGGTATGGACAGTATCGGCCTTTAGTTTCGGTATTATAACCTTAAAATGAGGTTTCGCATTATCTAAATAGTATTCTTATTTGCAAATTGACACATATGGTGCCTTATCAAATATTTTGTTTTTCTTTTGTTTTACTACTGAACAGGTAATACTTATTGTGTGTCTTCATAACAACATTTATTCACGTTTAAAAGGAATTAGGAATATTACGGCGCTGTGAAAAAAAGTAATAAATAGTCCAATTAGGGCTGTTAAAAATACGCCTCATTTTTAACGGTACACTTTCGTTTTAATAACAAGAACGCTATAATTACGGCAAATTAACAAAGAGTTTTGTCTTCGTCATACTGGGGAATAAAAATCATCAAGACAAGCTAAGCTGTGTATATATTTATTTATTTATTGCCTGCTATTAAGTAGTTAGTAAAACTGCTAATATGCCTACATACTGTCCCACTTCTGGGCAAAGTTCTCGATCTTTGAAATCAAGGCATTGCTACAATTATGGATCACAACGCTCTTGTCAAATGCGGGTAGGTGATACTACAAGGAGCTAATTAAGACAGCTTGAATACTTCTTACAAATAGTGCCCCACAGGTCGTGTAAATAAATAAATATCTGGCATAATTAACACCAAGATCACCTGACCCCGAGCTAAGCAGAGCTTGTACTATGTATGTCAGAGACTGATAAACATACTTAAATATTTCTAAATACAAACCTAAATCGATAATAACCCCCAGACCCACAGCTAACACAAATGTTTGTCAGGGGTGGGGATCGAACCCACGACCTCCGGTGCTAAAGGCAGGATCGCTAGGCCAGCCAATTAATATTGAAGTGAACCTCAAGGATAAAACTTACTTACTCTTTCTATCATCTTTCCTATGTCTGTGGGTTGTCTGGAAAAGAATGCTTTTAGAAATAAGATCGCCTACATTGTACATCAAGATTTACGTGTGTTACTCTCTTTGTTTGATGTGCAATAAAGAATTTCTTATTTTATCTTTCTTATCTTAAAAGAAGGTCGGCCCAGTCATATTTTTCGTCTCCCGCAATACAGCGTTGGTAAATGAGGGCTAAAAATTACGCCAGCAATTATTTTACGGGTCGAATACTTTATTTAACAGGCACCAAAGGTCTTGAGACAAAGAAAAATAATAAAAAAAACACATCGGAGGCTTTTACAAAGGTCCCTAAGGAGGGTAAGAATAAAGGCAGTTACGCATTAAAAATTATTTCTCCCTTTGTAAAGCGCGATTTTTTCGTCGCGCTTATAACAATTTCTGTCATTATTTCTGAGAGCCTTTGTTGAGTGTTGTTGGTTTAATGGTCACTCGGAGCCTTTGATCACAAGGACACTTATTGATACGCATAATGGCGAATATGGCAGAGCTATTATTCTTCGATATTGGCTCTTGTTGTGAATGTTATGATGGTGGTAAATCGTTGTTTATTATTCCTAAAAGATCCTAGCAGCAGAAGCATTACAGATTATTATTTGGTGTTTCATTGGTATTTGTTGATGTGTGGTTATCACATTCATCATCATGGTTATTTTAAGCAGCTTTAAGAAGTTCACTGCAGAACTGTTGTTCGATGTTAATGTTGAACTGCAAAAAAATCAAAGCTTCACCGTACCACTGCTGGGCAAAGATCATTGAAATCAAGTCATCGCTACAATTGATGGGTATTGGCCTAAATTGAACACTATACAATTATATTTATTATTCAATAATCAATATCTTTCAGAGCTAACTCATAATCACGAAGTTTAACCGATCAAAATATGCTGAAAAATATATCTACTCCAAGACAAGCATCATGTTTATTTATGTAGAACCAATATGAAACTTAACAAAATTTCCTTACTTAATTACATATTTTACCAACGTGTTCTTAACCATAACGTTAAATCAAGGTTTACTTGTATAGACAAACAAAAGCCTCCAGTCGTAGGCTAACGAGGTTTTGGCAAAGGGGTAAAGCCAGACACAATTCAATTTGGAAAAGTCGTTTGCCTAAATTGACCTACCCACAAACGAACGTCTGTAGCGAGGTACTAAAGCACCTAGACATACCTACTCTGAAGATCTAATACAATTATTACACTGCTAGAGTTTTGGAGAGGTACAGTCAACAGCAAAAGTAAATGATGATTGAACAAGCTTCCAATTTGTTTTAATGAATGAATAATATGTAAAAAGATGATCACAAGCAGCTTATATCCATTCTAATAAATGAAATATCTCATTCATATTCTTAGTAGTTTAAAAAGCTTTATAGTTTTTGTAAAATCATCAATTTTGGCACGTTAAATTATCACTTACTTCTGCTGTTGACTGTACCTAGATGAAAATATTCAGGAAAAAAGAACAGTTACGAGCAAGAGCTTTTTTAATATAATTTAGTGTGTCATGCCAAAAAGCGAATAAAATTCATCACAACATTTTACCTCTTATATGTACCTAATACCGCTATCTTGCCGAAAACTTGGACTTGAGAAATAAAAACACTTTTAGTAATAAAAAATACGATCTCTGAAACACAATACAGCCATATAATGTTATAACTAATACGTACTGTTTTCTCTTTATCATTCCAAGCGTTGTCAATATTAGCATAATAATCATTATGTTTTTATGAATTAGAAGTATTTTGTGTCGAAACTCATGCACAAGCGCTAAACCAAAAGTACATGCTCATTTTCGAATTTACTTTCTATACATTTTCCCTCTTGGATTACTGCAGTCTGTCACACACCACCAAAATACATCAAGATAATGCAAAAGTTACAAGTAATGAGAGCATAGGGTGGCTTGAGTCCTTCAAGGGGAGTTTCAGACGAATGTAAGACAGTCCTTATGCACCAGGGGTCGTCAACACCGACGCATATAGTATTATATTCTATATTTGAGATTAGAATAGTGTTACGGTAGTGTTGTAAGAAACTCGAGTGTTGTAGTCTTATTTAATAAAACTTGAGCTTTTTTTGAAGACTCGAGTCTTATAAATGAAACTTAGAGCTCAAGTCCTTCAGAATTTGGAGTTTTTTGTAAAATGACTTGAGTCCTGCCAAAACGAACTCAAGGACTAAGTCATTATAAGAGAACTCATGACAGAGTCCTCTAAATCCATAGCTGTAGTTTGAAGTAAAAAGCAATGAACAAATTATTGGAACACTTGTCACAGGAAAGCTTAGTATATCTAAAGCCATTTTGGATAATTGAGGAAAATATTTAGTATGTAGCCTCCACCATAACAACACGTCGTATCTTCGGATTCCAATTATAGGTATCTTTGTTATCAGTAAATTAATATGGATGACGATGTAAAATCACCCAGTTTTACCCATTCTATTACACCAACTCAAGTTCATGACTCAGTCTAGCTCAAAGAACTCAAAAACTCGAACGGATCAGAAGACTCAAAGGAATCAAAGGAATCGGACTCATGTGCGTGTGTGATGTGTGTGTGTGACATATGTGTGTGAGGTGTGTGTGTGTGGACTAACGAGTCCTAGTCTTGAAATTTCTTACAACACTAGTTACGGGGTAAATAAATTTTAGTTTATTTGATTTTCCTGTCTCTTATCTTTTGTAATATCATAAAAAAGAACATAAAAATGCGAATATCTTTATTGAACCTATGTCAACAATAAGTGTTAAGTGCTCACTCACAAAGACTTTATGTAGGAAAATATAACTACGACGTCATCCACACACAATTCAACATTTGTTGGCCCGCAATAAAAGGTTCGGTGACTCGTTTCTTTGTCGTACCATCC
The DNA here is from genome assembly GCA_947369235.1 of Udea olivalis. Taxonomy (NCBI): domain Eukaryota; kingdom Metazoa; phylum Arthropoda; class Insecta; order Lepidoptera; family Crambidae; genus Udea; species Udea olivalis. The sequence continues at coordinate 14,170,028 of OX376349.1, read as the reverse complement.
ATACGTGGAATTTCTTCCAGCACATGTGTTTCATCCTCTTAAAGGTCCGGGTTCTTCAAGCGGGGCGTGAAAAGCCGTTTCTTCAGGCCTTCAAGATGAGGGTGGCCAGCTCAGTGATTCCTTTTTATTATTGTGTCAGCCTCATATCTGGACCTCACGACCGACACCAAGAGGAGTTAGGTCATCTTGACGGGAAATTTTAAAAAAGAAGATAAACAGTATCATTTGTTTTTAGAAGAGCATGTCAGCCATCAAGATTATTAATGTTTAATTTTCATGATATAAGATGTTCCTGCTCTAAGGGTTACATTGTACGAGTAAGTTACATTGACAGACAGGTTCAAATAGGGTGTTGCCTAACTACCAGTCACCGGTAGAAGGGCGTCGCTTAGAAACCAGAAGAAGGCCAATTTGTGAAACCGTTTGCTTATGATTTGATCCTTATTAACAAATTAATTTCAAATATAAAATATTCACTCGTCAAACTTAGGGCAAAATTTGTCATGATAATGAACAGCATTGGCTGGTATAACATAAACAAAGTTTGATTGTAACAATATTCTAAAGTATTATTATCTCAAAACTATCAACATCTTTCGCAGCCCCAAAACGTCCACTGCTAAACACAGGCCTCCCCCACAGATTTCCAAAGCGACCGCTTGCAGGCAGTCTGCATCCACCGGAATCCACTTTTATCAGGTCGTCCGTCCACCTTGCAGGCGGGCGTCCCACGCTGCGCCTACTTTGAAACGGTCTCCAGTTTAACCCAACCTCTTCTTTCTGCCCCAACGGCCATCAGTTCTTTGCGTTATGTGCCCTGCACACTGCCACTTCAACTTACTTACCCACTTGGCTTCGTCGGTCACTATAGTTCTTCTACGGATTTCCTCATTTCAGATTCGATCACGTAGCGAAACACAAAGCATAGCCCATTCCATTGCGCGTTAAGTGACTTTGAGCTTTCTTCTGAGGCCCATAGTCAGAGACCACGTTTCAGCTCCTAAGTAATCACTGGAACACTCACTCAACTCAAAACTATGATATTAATTTATCGAGGGAGCTGATAGTTCATTTTATTAAAGTAAAGTTAAAGTAAAAGTAAAAAAAACATTTATTCATTTAAGCTTGTACAATAGAAACAAACTAATAGAAATAATAATAATAAACGTAAATAAAATAGTACAATATTAGAACATATTGTGAATATACATAATGTGAATCTACCACCGGTTCGGACGTTGCTTCTTATCGAGAAGACTCCGGCAAGAAACTCGATAGTTACTCTTTTGAACTTTGTTTGTTTTACAAAAAATAAATTCAGAGTACAGTCAATGAGAGTAGAAAAAAGAACACAACATTGAGCAGAGGGGCAGATTATTCCTACTATGACCACAAACTTTTGTCGTTGAAGGATGTAATCCTCTACATTATAATAACCTTGTTGCATTAACTTTGCTTTAATTGCAGACTTAAACTTGTGAAGAGGTAGATCAACAAGACTTTGAGGTATTTTGTTAAAGTATTTTACAGATTGACCCACAAATGAGTTTCCCACCTTGTGTAGCCTAAGACTGGGAGTTTTCAATTTGTTTTTATTTCTGGTATTATGTTTATGAGTATCACTGTTTTTTTGAACAGATGCAAGTTTTTGCGCACATACAATAGGTTATCTAAAATATACTGAGCATGCACAGTTAAAATATCGATCTTCTCAGCGAGTCGCGTGGTCTAAGTTTGTAAATGGAGCGGATGGTTCTTTTTTGAAGTACAAAAATAGTGTTCAAGTCTGCAGCTGAACCCCACAACAGTAGACCATACGACATAACACTATGAAAGTAGCTAAAATATACTAGTCTTGCTGTTTCAATATCAGTCAAGAGTCTTATTTTTCTAACAGCACAAGCAGCGGAACTGAGTCTCCCTGCCAGGGCCGTTATATGCGGACCCCATTGTAACTTAGAATCCAATGTTATTCCTAAAAATACAGTAGAATTTGTTAATTCTAATGGCTCGTCATTCATAGTTACAATAGTATCAACCTGTCTCACATTGGGCATAGAGAATTTGATGCACTTTGTTTTTTTGCATTAAGTAATAAATTATTACTAGTGAACCAACATAGTACTTTTGAGAGAGTATTATTTACATCGTCAAATGCTTGCTTACCTCTGTCGACTTTAAAAATCAACGAGGTATCGTCAGCAAATAATACTATCTCACAAAAAATCTTTGACATAGGTAGGAAGATCATTGAGGTTTAGGTTTAAAGACATTTATTTCTCATAAGAAATACTAAGAAATTCACTTACTGAGAAAACAGTTTACAAAAATAAATACAATCGGATGAGCGTGCAATATTATAAAACTAGTGGGTACAAGTATTTATATAAATAAGAAAAAGCAAAGGTCCTAATATTGACCCCGGGGGCACTCCCATACGTATGGTGGCACCGGAAGATGCAGTTCCGTTGATACTAACTTCTTGAGTTCTATCTGTAAGATAGGATTGTATTAATTGAGATGAGATACCTGAAACACCGTAATGTCTTAGATTACATATTTCATGATCCACGTAATCAAATGCTTTTGAAAGATCACAAAATATTCCTACTGCATCTTGCTTGTTTTCCGAAGCATCAAATATTTGTTTGACAAGTGCTACACCTGCATCAGTTGTGCTCTTGTGTTTAGTAAAACCAAATTGTTTCTCATGTAGTAAGTTATTTAAATCAAAGTGTGAAAGCAGCTGGTTCAATATAATTTTTTCAAAGATTTTACTGAGAGCTGGTAGTATAGAAATGGGTCTATAATTAGATGGGTCACTTTTGCTACCAGATTTAAAAAGCGGGATGACCTTACTAAATTTCATTAAGTTGGGAAACTGACCTTGGTCTATGCAATTATTAAAAAGTTTAGCTAAGTGAGGTGATATCGTATTAATGATTGATTTGAGTAGATTAAACGAAATACCCCACAAATCTTCGGTATTTTTCATATTAAGTTCCTTAAATACCTTGAGGATGTCATGAGAATCAACATGATCAAAGCAGAACTGATTTGTGCACCCATCAACACTAGATGTTTGCAGGGACTCAGCTATATGTGGACTAGAATTTAACGTGCTTGTAGTTACAATAGGTTTATTAGAAAAAAAAGTTTCAAGGTATTTGCTATTTCAATCTCAGACTCAATAACATTATTTTGAATTTTGAGAGAGAATGAGTGATCGCGTGGTTTAGATTTACAGGTTTCTTTATTAATTATGTTCCAAGTGGCTTTGACTTATTTTTAGCCTGTTTTATTTTGTCTCGCAGAAAAATGAACTTTGCAATATGACATGATTTCTTAAATGTTTTTGAATATAATTTAACATGCTCAACTAGTTTTTGACAGTTTGAGTTAGCTTTTAATCCATATAATTCGTATAATTTATTTCTACTTTTATGGATGCCTGGAGTGGTCCAATCACTAAATTTAAACTTAAAATTATCTACAGTTACTTTCTTCTTAGGAAAAAATGGTTATTTTCATGCAATTATTAGCATGAGTCTCAAAAATACCTAGAAATACCACAATGAATACGTGCCTTCAGGTGATGCCATGCAGCAGCCAAGTAGGTTTTTTCCTGTACAACGTCTCTGGGAAGCAAGCATGTGCCGCATAATAATAAACCGTTATCACGCCCTACGGACACGTGCAACACCAGATGTATGATTCGCACGGTGCACACCAGAGTTGCCATCGCCAAATTTTAAACTGCCATGTTAGGTAGGGCAAATTGCCGTGTTTTTAAGGGAAACCTACCTCGGGCAGCCCGTCAACTAATTCAACAAAAAAAAAGCAGAATTTTTTTCTAGTCATGAAACAAACCACAAAGGATTATCTGGTCAGACGTTTATTTCTGAGATTTTATGGCTGTGGCGCCCTGCTAAATACGACCCTTACAAATTGCCGTACTCGTAGATTCCGCTACGGCAATGAAGTTGTTGCCGTAGGCCGTAGATAGTCATATCGTTTTGTCCAATTACCGTAGAACACGGCAATTTCCGTAGAACACGGCAATTGCCGTAGCAATGGCAACACTGTCGCAGACCCGCCGCTGTAAAGCTGCGGGCAACTTTATTGCAGTCAGCGACACTACTACCGCTCCCCGAAGAGCTCTGGCTACTTAGCAGAAACAAAAAAAAATGTTGTAAGTTTGTTATTCCTAAGCACTTTACCATGTTCGCTGTCCAGGAAATATGACAATAGAAATGTATTGTTATGAATCATATGTGATACATGGGATAGGGGAAGGGTAAAGATTGCAGGATAAATAATACTAAATAAATATCCGATACAAATATCACCAGGATCATCTGACCACAAACTAGCTAAGTACTATGGGTGTCAGACCCCCGAATTACAGTAAATTGATGCTGTCTCGCCATATGTCAGTAGAAATGAAATGGATAGATATACGTGAGAGGGCTATTCAACTTTGATTATCCTTACTGCATTCGGACGAGAGACGGATAAACTACTACTACTAACTATACTTCAATGTTTTTAAATACATGCTTAAATAGATACCATGTCAATCAGGTAGGCCGAAAAGTTTTGGCAGCTTTCCACTCACTGAAGCGTCTACAGAATTTCCTCCTACTTATGCTGATAGTTGTTATCTTGACGCTACGGAGGAACTTTTAAATAGGCTCGAACGTCTTCAAAATGTTTTCATTCGCTTTATATACGGCCTACGTAAGTATGATCATATATCTGAGTACAGAAAACAATTGAAATGGCTTCATAAACGTTTGCGGCGGAATTATCATATACTGGTCATCCTCTTCAATGTACTGTTAATCCCGCTTCTCCAAGCTATCTCCGTGAACGTTTTACATATCTTTCGTCTAATGGCCGAGCTCATCGCTCAGCCTATAACTTTCATTTAACTCCTCCTCACTGTAACACGTGCATGTATGGTGAATCTTTTACTGTTCATGCTGTTCAACTGTGGAACAAGTTGCCTGTATCCCTTCGCGAATGCGGCACTGTACTTAGGTTCTTTCAAAAGACTGCTAGAAGAACATCTTTAGAGTTTTACTTAAATTACATTGGATCATTATGTTTACATGTAGGGGAGAGTCCTACAGTACCGTCACCTTGAGGTTTATCCTCAAAAAAAATCAAAATACCTAAGGTTACATGTTCAATACCTCCTGAAATATTTATAAGAACTATTGTGCTATTAATAAAAATAACAAACAACCAGATCGTTTAGAATTAATCAGCTTTATTATTGCAATTCAAAGACTAGAAAAAATCAGACTATAAATAATTGGCCTCCAGTACTGGCCAGTAAGTATGTAACCATTTAGACAGTACAAAAATCGCAAATATACTGATCAGATAGCTCCGATATGTTTGCACAAGCCTCATGGACCCAAATTTTACAGTTTCCACATGGACATCTCTTCATTATTTTTAATAGCACTAATTCTGTCATTCAATGTAGTTCTGCGGCTTGACGTGCACTCATCTCGTTATTCAGTACCTTATCTACAGCTTTATGCTTATCTGCCGGATCCCAGGCGCCTTTTTTTGCCTCGTCTGACCATCATTTCTATCATTTGGCATTTTTGTGTATCTGTAAGTGATGCAAACCTTTTAAAAACGAATTTAGGACATGGCCGGTACTGCAGGACAGCGTAATGGCCGGTACTGGAAGAAACGAAAAAAAAAAGAATTTCGATTTCAGAAGAAAACAAACGTACAAAGGTTGAATTAATATTCGGTTTCTAATAGTAATATAAGCATTTTAAACTTACCAGGAGTTATTTGTTTTAAATTAGATCCATAAACCTCGAAAATCACCAACAGAATTTTAATTACGTAATGTACGTACATCACGCGCAACAGAAAACTTTGCACTGACAGTAAACCGGTCGCGACAGGTTAACGCCGCGCGGGGCATATACTTGCACGAGTTTAAGGCACTAATGGCGGTAAAACTCTTAGCGCCATCTGTTATAGAATTAGAGAACTTGCAACTGGCCGGTACTGTAGGACTCTCCCCTATACATATATTTATTTATATTTTATTTATTGTTTGTATTATTATGTTTATCCATATGTTTATATACTTATTGTAGAATATTATTTTCTTGTTTGTAAGTAAAATATGTACTTAGGGGTTTTTAGTTTGTTACGATTTTTAAATATGTAACTCTCATTTACATTTCCATTTGTACACGTTTGTCTATCCGTAACAATTTTAAATGAGTTTTTCCTGTCGCCATGGTCTGCTGGAAGAAAAGGAGATAAGCTAACCTGTACTTTTGTACTCCTTATTGTTTTCTCTTTGTGTACGAAATAATAAATAAATAAAAACCCAGACACACCACAAACCCAAATGTGTCGCATGAATGTTTGTCATGAGGGGGATCGAACCCACGACCGCTGGTCACAGATTACTTAATAGTTATTACGTAACAGATAAATCATATCATAAAAAAAACAATTTTGTCAATTGTAAATGCGTGCTGTCATGTGACAGGCATATATTGCTAGGGCTACCTTTTTCGAAATAGATGTCAGTAGTCGGCACTTCATTACTGTACGTCATCGCGTCAGTTCAACCGCGAGATACGCGTACAAATGCTCTACGCGGCTTGTCGACCAACTGCCAATTAAGGTCTAGGAAGACCCGGCGGCTGTAGGTAATTATCGCGCGCAAGTACATGGAGTGACAGAGGCCTGCTTCTGTTTTGAAGGCAAGATCGTTGCCATTGCACCAACTGGCTAGATAGTGGTACAGTTAACGTTAATCAAAATCCCAAAGTGCACCAGACCATAAGCGGCTAGTTTAGTATGGCTCACGAAAGTTTGATTAATCGACGATTTATTAAGGCGTAGTGAAAATGTTTCCGACTACTGCCCGAGATACTTACCGCGATAAGAGGGATGGTCTCTTATCTTTCAACTATCAAGAAAGCTTGTTTACTGTAACTTGTGTTTCAGTTGATTTAGTAACGAAGAGAAACAATAGATAAAGTTAGAAACAGTCCGCAAACTTGCTTTCGACCGCATAACTGTTCCATATTAGGTAATTTTCACATCAAAACTACAATACTTAAGTAAGATACACTCGGTTGCGGTAGTGCGGTAAACATTTACAGTAAAATTATTTAAAATGATGAAAAATCGCTTAGTAATTTTTAAACTATTGAAGGGCTTAAAATTTGCAATTCGTTTTCAATTACTGGTGATAATTTGCTAGCAAGTATTTCAAGTAGATGCGGCCTTCTGTTTTGAGCGAAACCCGTGAAAGAAAACATCAAATTAAATTGGCTTTAATGATTTTACAAATCAGTTAAGTAACTGTTCAAGCGGGGTAGTCAGAGGCAAGTGACTGTGTCGTCATGGTGAACGAAACACTTAGAAGCCCACTTTTCACCATTGGTATTAGAACCCAACGTGGTAGGTGATGACCCTTGTGCCGTTATACGATTCGATTTGGGTTTTTATCGATGTTTTCCATCACCGACGTAAGTCGACGAGAGTAAGTCGGATATTTAACAATAAACACAAAGAATTAGGTTTTGGCCAGATTTGAACTCGGGACCCCACGATCCAAAATCTGAGTTCTGGTGCTGAACCGCTAGGTGTTAATTAGAGCTACCAAAAAGAAAAAAAATCCACACGACAAAAACTTTCAACCCGTATTCTTGTAGCCTTGAGGCTGTTGCACTTTTCTTTAGGGCATGGGCCTTGTTCGTCGATTTTCTATCTCCATCTGATATACCGGAGCGGTACTGCCGCCCCTCGCCCCTGCAGACACCCGCGCACGAGGACGCTCACAACAAAACATTAAAAATGTTATTACTTTGTTTATTTTAACATTTACAATGCGTGTTTTTCATATGTAAAGATAGAAAAACTAGAAAAAATCTAATTTCAGACAGAAACTTGAAGAACTAAAAATGTTGTTTTGGGCACAGGAAGTATTTTTAAAAACCCAACTAACAGAAGAAAAGTTGATGGCCTATATTTTCTTGTTAAAACTATAAATATCATACTTATCGTTTAGGAGCCTTAGCAAATTGAAGTTTTAGCAAGACCCTTTTTCAACATTTTTTTAGTATAGTAATTTCTATGCTACGACAAATTCAAACTAACAAAATGAAGACCCTCCTTACCTATTTTCAAATCCCGATAACTTTTAAATGTCACTAGTGCGTATATGAACCAACCTTGAATTCTTTACCGTTTATTAATTAATTTTTGTGTATGTTTGCAGATATTTACACGTTCAATATGTATTGTATGTAATTGCATCCATGAATGCATGAAATAACTTCATGTATTTATATAATATCTCACTATCTCACACTACCTTACTCATTTTTTTTTATCTTGTAATTTCCACTACCTGCAGGTTGTCTGGAAGATAACGCTTCTTAGCGATAAGACCGCCTACGTTGTACAATCCAAGACTATGTAATGCTAATATTATGGTTTTCTGTACAATAAAGTATATTTATGTTTATCCTATAACATATTTAAGTTTGTTATATATTTTTTCGCCCATCCGTTTAGAAGAAGTAGGCCTTTGACAAAGACGGAATTTTTGATTTTAGTTTGAGTTCTCGCCTTAAAATCAAATGGGGACGAACGGAAAGTGTATACCACCTTAATTTTTTCACAAATCTAAACTAATATTTTGAAAAAAGGAAAGATTTGATTGTTTGTTTGTTTGTATTGAATAGGCTCCGAAACTACTGAACCGATTTTAAAAATTCTTTCACCAGAAGATCCATTACCATCCATTATTATGATTGAACAAAAAAATCAGTAAAAAATAATAGTAGGTATATGTGAATCAAGTCGGAGAAACGCGGGCGAGATGTGCTGCTTTACCGACGCCGCGACGTGCACCTACTTTTGTCAGCACGAAGTCTGTCGAGGCAGCTAGTCGTCTAATAAATGGACTTTTAAATCTGGCACATAAAAAATCATACAACCGAATGAACCAACTCCTTGTTGTGAAGTCGTTTAATACTAGACCTTTTCCGTATTCAAATTGCTATTCCAAAGCGATATAATGTTTAGTATCAATTAATGAACCAGAAAGCTTTATGCCCAGAAACTATTTACGAAACATTAATATTTATGCTTGTGATAAGGGCGTTTTATGCAGGAAATCAAAGGGGTAAATTATCCGGTCTCTCTTTCAGTTAAATTATTGAGGGGTCCCCGGAAGGATTCAGGTGGAATCCAATAATAGTAGGGTGAAAGTGTATGGTATGCAATAAACGCAATCGTGGTGTTCCTCTGAATGTGTGTCGCATATGTTAAAACGACTTTTGCTCTGAGTGCAAGAAAGCTATACAAATACAATTACTGTTAAATCCTAATTAAAAAAACAAAAGGAAATCGATCGTAAAAACGTACCGGTGGTGCGTGGTATGGCATTAAACCAGTTAATTCAATTATAATATGTTTTTTTGTTTTTTTTGCTCTTATTAAAATTATTCTCAACTGAAAGGTCTCGTAACGTAGGATAATTATGTGGGTTCAACAACATATATTATTCTCTAATTAAGACCGTGCATTATTTCCGCTACCCTGGCACTATGTTTCACATATCAACGGTTTTTTAAAGTTTTGGCTAGCGTTACTTAAAATAATGACTTGAGTATAGTAACTAAAATTGTGTCTTTTTATACTGACTAGAAATATCTAATAACGACACCAACTCTATAATTTGTTATTTTCAAGGAATGAGTATTTGATACTTTGAAAGATTTATAGTACTTAGATAGAAGACGAGGTATGTTATATAACGGGGAACTTCCAAAACCCAATGTACTAGCTCATTTTGATCGGGTCCTTTGTTCCAAAAGCCATCAACCGGTCCAATCAAGTAAGAAATTGGTGATCCGAACGCTGGCCACACAAGGCCTGGGCCCGAAGATAAGCTCCTTAGTGAACGCTCAGAATGTTTTCCACACAGAAAATTTAGGGGAAGAAGATTATTAATGTTTATGGAATTAGGGAAATATGTTATAGGCTTTGGGTAATAGGCTCAAGATGTTGTGAGCGCTTTGTTTAAGAATGGTTTGATATTCAAGATGAACAATGATACATTTTTTTGTCTTGCACGTCTGGGGTCAACGAAATGTCGGGTTACCGGAGTTGTGGGGAGAAGAAATGATTAGATGGCTGAATCTGTTTCCAAATTTTTAGGTAAAATGGTCTCATGTCAAGTGCTTGTATATAATGCAAAGCAATAAGCATTTTTTTATTTTTAAAACACTACTGAATTCGCTATCATTGAAAAAATAAATAATAATAAAATATGAATAACGTAGACTCTGAAAAAAGCGACCCTTTGTTTTAAAGGGGAAAAATAAAATAACTACCTAAGTATATACATTCCCCTCAGATCATTTGCATGGGGGTTCCCCGTGACTAAACGAACTGACGAAGCATAATTTTCCCTCAGTATTTGAAAGGAAGCGATATAGCTTCTGAATAAAAACCATTCATTTTCGTGAGTATAATTTATTGTATGGCATTATGAACTTAGACAACTTTTGTGGTAGATGATTGTTCAAAAGTTTGGTTTATTCACAGATACGTCGATTGTCTTCATAATCTATTAACATTTTGTTTTGAAATTCCTACTATACAAAAGCCCTTCACTGTAGCTATGTGCACTTATCCGGCCATAAGCCAAGCCTCGCTTGTACTTTATAGTACAGATACCTCTCTTAAAACATAATTGTCAAAATTATGTTTTAAGAGAGGTAGGGAATAGCAGATTCCTTCGCTCCTAATTGAGCCGCCTGTCTGGATGAAAATACCTCCACGTTACAGAAAGCCACTGCTAAATATCTCTGCTTTGTTCCTATTGGTTCGGGCTGCTTGGAGAACGTATTATTTTATCTTGATGACTTTACAAAAGTACCTTAAAAAGCAAAGGCCTTTCAGCGTCATGGCAACGCACACGTTAAACCTCTGGGGCCTTATTACAATCGCTTATATCTAGTTAAGGTAATTCCCTAGACTGAGGAGAGCGTGTAATTTCGTCAGTAAATATCCAGCAAAGAAGACGTGTTATTTACAGGTAACCGCTGACTAGCTGGAAATGAAATATAATATTATGAAATTGCTCGCCACGCTCAATTTAGAGAATGAACTTGACTAGTTATGAGATATTGTTAGAATGCCCCTTATGTTGTATTTCATAGGCTGCCATAACATGTGGCGATAACCAGGTGATCTGTATGCTTGTTTGTTACCGACGTTCTCAATACTGTTCATTGTTTTGTGCATATTTTTGTAATAGGTATTCACAATCCCATCCAACGTAGTTCATAAAAGTACATGTCTCTCCAGTAAATGCCTATTTATTCATGATTTTTCTTTTATCTTGAAAACGAATGGAACGCTTCTTTGTACGAGTATGTGTCGGACAAGCACAAAGTAGATGTAACTTAATGTTGAAATTAGTTTGAACAGAATCGAAGGATAAAATTTACCTATTCACGTTACCTTCCTTTCTCTGCACGAGTCGGCAAATATACTAACTCACAAACAACTAAGTTCCCGTGGAAGTCTTTGTAAACACTTTCTAAACGTCTAGAGTTTCCTTTCATGAGTTTCAAGAGTGACTGAGTGTTTAGTGGCGACCTCAAGCCCGGGTTGTGTTGTAAGGTTGCAGGTTGCGGTCGCCTTTCAGTTCGCATGACGACGACCGCATAGTTGCGCGGAGTACCCACTAGATGTTTAGCTGGCGAGGTGCCAAGTTTCTGCTGTCTCTAAGGGCTAGGGTTCACGATATGTGACTGATCCCTCTTATCTATAAGTACTAAATAGGGATTAAATTCTGTACATCTTAAAAACTAGTAGGGCTAACCAAGAGCAACACGCCACGACGAATTCTAAAATAGAAATCGTTATAATGTATGGGGATGACATAAGCGCCAGTGACAGATTATGTCATCCTCATACATTTGAACGATTTCTATTGTAGAAATCGTCGTGGCGCGTTGCTCTTGGCTATAAGGCCCCCTTAACTCATTTAACCAAACCTCTCTCCTTTCAAGACAATATTTTAAGATTTAGGTACGATATTTAGTGCATGTATCTTTAAATTTATGTATGTGTAATATGTTTAATTTTGGTATAAGTATGTTTTTTGTATTAATAGTATATTTTATTTCCGGTTTTATGAGACACCGCCAACACGATTTCTGCTTCGCCCAGTGGTTGACTGGTAGAGAATGCCATTAGGCATTAAGTCCGCCAATTGTACTTTTTCTTTGTGCAATAAAGAATAAATAAATAAATACAAATATTTTACCAATAGCTACATCATCAGCCAAAATCAACGAGTAATATATGCTTTATTTTTACGGTAGATATAGCTGGCTCATACAGACCTTCTACCTGGCCCTGCGAGCCCAGCTTGCAGCACATGCGAAGACCTTATTAGGGCTATCAAAATGCCGTGTGCCGCAAGTGGCGGAATATTGCCCTACGATTCAGAACGAAGTTATCGACCGATTCGGTAAATTTGTTTTAAATATGGTAAATTACCCGCTACACGGTTGCATTCAATATTTTTATATGTGAAAGCCAAAGGCCTTTAGTTTGTGTGTAACAAACAATACAGACATGCCCCATACTAAAAAGATAAATTAAAAATAAAAGAAAATAACTGAATCGGTCGATGACTTTGTTCGAAATCGGGAGGCTGGTCACACAGAGTGTAGTATTGCCACTCGATAAGATAAAACGAAGGCTATCCTAACTAGCTTAAAAAAATATCGTCATCGTATCATGATGACGTCCGTCATTTCGCCTGCGCTTTGAGTCATTCACTGCGCTGTGGTGAAGTCATTCACTTCTCTTACTGCAACTCGCACTCAGCTCTCAGGTCAGAAAATATTGTCATTGTCAACATTTCACCCGCAATTTTAGTTATGTCAGGCTTCGTGTCACTCCATGTACTTGCGCGCGATAATCACCTACCAGCCGCCGGGTATTCCTAGACCAATAGGCAGTTGGTTGTCAACAGCCGCGTAAAGCATTTGAACGCAAACCTTGCGGTTGTACTGGACGCGATGACGTAAAGTAAGTACTGACTACTGACATCTATATCGAAATAAGGTAGCCCTCGCAATAAATGCCTGTCACATGACAGCACGCATTTACATTTGACATAATGGTAAATTTTCTATGATGTGATTTATCTGTTACGTAGTAACTATTAAGTAATCTGTAGTTATGTTCCTAAGTCCAGCGTGTTGTAGTTGTAAGGTTCCAGGCGGTGATCGCCTCTTAGTTCACATCACGATGACCGCATAGTTACGCGGAGTGCCTACTAGATGTTGAGTTGGAGAGGTGCCAAGTTTCTGCTGTAACTTAGGGCAAGAGTTCACTGAATATCACTCCACCTGCTTATTAATATTATAAACATAAATACGTAACGTTTTGTTGAAGAGTTTTAGTTTGACACACAATTTCATGCGTTGTAGGGAACCTGCTGGTTTTTTGTGTTCACTTGCCATTATTATAAAATTATTTCCACAGAAATTAAGATTTACGAATTGATTTAAAAAATGATTGAGTGCCAATTCAGGTCTTTGTTTTGATTAAGAATCCAATGGTTTCTGATAGCCTCTGCCTAAAATTATGAGGACTATCCATCGAAAAGGAGATAAGCATAAGCAACATTAAAGAGGAAAAACTGTTAGTTTTTCGTTTAATCGCAGAACACTGGAGATTATTGGTAATGGTTTCATGTTTTTTTTAAATAAAAGATTCGCTGATCCGGGTGACTCAGCTGAACACTAACGATAGTAACGTTTTCAAGATGACGCAGCAGTTGCACCTACTTATTCGACCCAAGAGATCATTGACCTCGAGATACAATGTACAAGTAGTACAGATGCTTAGGTTTATTCGTTCACGGTTCAACGAGTGTGTGCAATCGCCTCAGAGGATTTATGACAACGGTACAGGCGATGTACACCGGGGCTAATGCCTGGATAAGGCTGACTCGGCTCAACACTGACGGTAATAACGTGTTCGGAATGACGCTGCACTTGCAACTATTTATCCTTTCCTGGCGGACATGATTTAATACTGAGGATTCTTTAGAAATACCTATGTTTTATCTGAAAAGTCCATTCACATTTACAAAAACAGCCGTACATTGCAATGATGGTACAATGTCAACCTTACCTGAGTTTTTTATTGGTAACTATTTTTGTATATTTCAATACTACTCTAAGATAACATGGTTTGGCCTAGGGGCCAAGACCTAGGGGCCTACGGGCCAAACCGTGTTATCTTATAGTACCTACCTAATTTCATGGCATACATTTATGTTAATTCACTAATAATCCCCTTGAGTTCACCAAAAGCCAGAAGTATACCTAATTTGGTTGAACGAGATGGATTTAATAAAAACCGAGACTAAACAATCTGTTATTCAAACTCAAGTTCTTCTGTAGGAGGAAAAGTTTGTGTAAGATAATATTTATTGGAAGACGGATCGAGGTCAAGATTCAGTTTCACAATTTATTATTTTCAGATATAGGAGAAACTCAATATTGATGAAATGATAATTGCAGAAATACGCTCCGCAATGGTTTCTTTCTTGAGAACCTACACGCAATTGCTTGGTAGGTACGCTGTAAATATAAAGTCGCATAATACGATTTCCAATAGGCAGGCATCTGGGTATGATGTCTTATACTGTGAGCGATATTGGCTAGAATTGGAGTCTTCCTAGAATTAAGTAAATCCTACAAGAGTTTTCCTCGATCTATTCCAGATATTATTTCCTTTTTTGCTTTGTACCCATAGTTGTAATAAGATTACCAATCCGTTTCTACAGTAACTGAACCAATAATATACTTAAATCAATCATAGCTACCATCTCCCCTAGTTTAGCGTTACTTTTTAATAACTGGGTAGACAAGGGTCAGTTCCCTAATTTAATGAAATTTAGTAAAGTCATACCCCTTTATAAGTCAGGTGAGAAGAGTGACCCATCAAATTATAGACCCATTTCTATTCTACCGGCTATCTGTACAATTTTTGAAAAGATAATATTGAATCAATTACTCTCTCACTTTGCTTTGAATAAATTATTACATAGTAATCAATTTACATTTACTAAAAATAGGAATACAACCGATGCAGGTGTTGCGCTCATCAAACACATATTTGATGCGTGGGAAGGCAAGCAAGATGCAATAGGAGTTTTTTGTGATTTGTCAAAAGCATTTGACTGCGTAGATCATGAAATCCTACTGATTAAGCTGAGACATTACGGTGTTTCAAATACTTCACTTAGCCTTATAGAATCTTACCTCACTGATAGAATACAAAAAGTGAGTATCAATGGTACGAACTCTTCCGGTGCCACCATACGTATGGGCGTGCCCCAGGGATCAATATTGGGTCCTCTGCTGTTTTTGATCTAAACAAATGACCTGCCTTATTTTGTCAAAGACCTATGTGGGATTGTATTATTTGCTGATGACACTTCTCTGGTTTTTAACGTACATAGAAGAAACAAAGCACTTGACGACGTAAATAACACTCTCTATAAGGTACTACATTGGTTCACGAGTAACAATTTACTGCTTATTGCTAAGAAGACTAAATGTATCAAATTTTCTATGCCCAATGTAAGACAGGTCGATATCATTATAAACATGAATAACGAGCCATTAAAGATTGCGAATTCCACTGTATTTCTAGGAATTACTCTCGATTCCAAGTTACAGTGGGGTCCGCATATTTCTGCTCTGGCAGGAAGACTTATTTCGGCAGCTCATGCTGTTAGAAAAATCCTGACTGATATCGCAACAGCAAGATTAGTGTACTTCAGTTATTTTCAGTGTTATGTCGTATGGTCTACAGTTGTGGGGCTCGGCAGCGGATCTCAACACCATCTTTGTTCTTCAAAAAAGAGCCATCCGCTCCATTTACAACTCGCTTCGTGAAATATTCAAAGGGATAGATATTTTAACGGTGTACTCTCAATTTATTTATGATAATGTAGTATATGTCCGTAAAAACTTGCATCTCTTCAAGAAAAACAGTGATGTTCATAAACTCAATACTAGAAATAAAAATAAGCTCGTAACTCCCAGTCTAAGACTGCATAAGGTAGAAAAATCATTAAACTCAAACTCAAACGTTTATTTGCCAAGAACACAGTAAATAAAGATGACATTTAAAAGTAAGAAGCGCATGTGTTCAGTCTGCTCGATCGGAAACAACCTCCGAACCGGTGGTAGAGTCACATTATGTTTAATTATGATATTTACTATCATAGAGTATTATTTTTTTTATTTTATTTTTGACGACCGACTTGGTGTAATGGTTAAGAAGTTGGCTACTACACCAGAGGTCGCGGGTTCGATCCCCGCACAGTACAAACATTTGTGTGCATGAACATGTCTGTTTGTACTGGTCTGGGTGTCTCCTATGTATAATAAGTATGTATTTACAAAAGAAAATGTATTTAAGTATGTTTATCCGTTGTCTAGTATCCCATAACACAAGCTTTAATTAGCTTACTTTGGGGCTAGATGGCGCTGTGTGGAATAATGTCCAGGGATTTTTATTTATTTATTATTTATTTTTGTAAATTAATTTTTGGTAAATTTTTGCTATAATTTTTTTTGTAACTACGAGTATATGACTTGTCATAAGTACTTTTTTATAAGTCTATATGAATAAAGATATTTCTTACTTTACTTTACTTACTTTAATGATGGACTGCTGTCAAATCCCCGAACGGCAAAGCTCATTTATGAATAAAAGCCATTAGCCAGTAGGTCGTACTCGAAAAAAGTGTAAAATATAAAAAAATTCAATAGTTCAAAAGGCATTATCTTTAACCTAATTCCCTAAAGTTTCCGTTTAAATTTATTCAATCCTGTATTTCTAATTTGTATTTTCACTAGGCGTTTAACTTAAGGCAACTTGGTCTAGGATTACAAGCCTTTAGAGGGCGATAAAACAATCTACTTAGATGAAGTTTCAGAAATAGGACCAGCGATTGTTCGCCGACATCTCAACTGATTACCTTACCTGGCGCGGAAAATAAAGTTCTGCGAACTTGGTAATAGAATATCCGTCGAATAGGTTGTTCGGGACGTCTTCTAAATAATGTTAAAGGCCTCGATGGAGATGTCAAAAGTTGCTGAAGTACCACCAGAGGTGTTAGGGCTGCCACCGAGGTCGTTTAACCTTAGCAAACTGCTTCAAAGCCAGCGATTTTTAGCGGAAAATGCGGGTGGATTTTCGTCGGCACCTCTGTTAACGACATCTTTTTATCTCCGGACGACGTAATAGATAAGAAGCGTTTTAGATAACTTACACCGTCGGAGACTTGGTAACCTTTCCTTCGGGCTCTTGTAAACCAAGTTAAGTATACGCAGCCCTGCCCCTAGTCCAAGTTACAGGGAGCATCTAAACTTGAAGACCTCTCTAAATCTAAACTTTTCTCTCGTTGACAGCGCTTGAGACATTACTTTCCAAGTTATTGTAGCCTTAGAGAACGTGTTGGGGATGAACGTTTCCACATACATCTTGCGATGGATTCAGCAGTAGGTGTAAATCTTGGGAGTTTTCCTGGCACTTTCTAACTCACTCACAGGAGCATGTCAATTTGCTACCATTTTCTAAAAATGTGTTATCGACAGGAAACTGCATTAGCAGTAGGGAAAACACGCAGTGGGGCGAGAATATCAAGAATTGATGTTGACAAAAACTTCTGAACTGTTTTTGATTGATTGCTCGAAATACTGAAAGTGCTAAAGATTGTGGTCTAAGTAAAATTAGGAAAAACGGCGTGTGTTCCAGCACAATTGTCATTTAGAACTTCACTAAATTGTATTTTGATCAGAGTGATGGCTGTTATTTAATCGTCGTTGAAGTTGAAGGTGTGACCCTTAATTACGTCACCTTTCGAGTAGTTACTGTTCAGTCAATGACTTTCCGTAACTGGATAATGCACGTCATACAGTTGACAGGCTTAAAAATGGTACACGCAACACAGTGATATCCTGCCTTCATTTGTTACTAAGGAAAATTTTTAAATGATCTTAGATCCTCCGACTGAGCTCTGGCTCAGTCGGAGGATCAGAAAGAAGTATGCATCAGAATGCAGAGCCCTGTTAATTCAAACGTTGTTGTATTCCTTCATAGGCATTTAGTTTGATATCTAGAATATATAAAGCACGAAGCTCTTATTAACCTCCAGTTTCTTACAGCTAAATTTAACTAACCAATTGTTATAACATCTCATGTCAAATAACTTTCATAACAATGTGTGATACAGATAGGTTAAATTAAGTTACCTTGAATTTATAACCATAGACCATAAATCTAACATCGAGTATAAATTACAACTAATCACACCTATGTTATTTTTCATAACTGATTCGGCGGTAGGGTTTTTAATCGGCAATAAGTTCCCAAGTACGACGTAATCCAGAACTAAAGTTTAAAAAAATGCTTCGAAGGGTCGTATACCCATTTAAGGCCTAAATTAGAACTGAGATCGTAAAGGTTAGTTTATGGCGGAAACGGAAGAAATTCTTCATTAAATAATTCTAGTTATGAAGTTGGATTAACCTTTGATGGCAGTAATGTTTTATTTTCAAGGCCTCTGCGCACATAAAAATCGCTACCAAGCCACCTGAAGCATTACATATTTAGCCCTTGCCTTTAAAAGTTACGGGGTGATTTTTAAGTTGCAACTTTTCAGTTCGTCGAGCAATAAATTGCTTAAGCACCTATTCCGTTCATGGTTTTTCTAGTAATTAAGAAAAAGAAGAATATTTCTTTTAGCTTTGGGTCGTTTCACTCGACTAATCGGAAAGTCAAAGCAGATATCTAGTGGTTTTTTATTACATAAGAAGCGGTTTTTAATTTACAAGTTTTTAAGCAACTTCTGTGCAAGTTATGTTTATATATAGGTACTCGTATTATGTTGTATAGAAAAAAATTATGAGTATTGACAAAAAATAAGGTAAATCTTTAAAATATGTTATTTATCTACACCAATCTTTGGTTTTACGATCTGGTTAGGCATGATTTTATTAGTCAGTAAATTAGCAACACGGACGAGGCGATGAATATAGCATTTACTTCTGAGCAGGCTAATAAAATCCCCTCGCAATAATAAATTCAACGCGAAAAACACTTGGTGAAAGCAGCGGGTAGCATTTATTAATATTTCCCCGAAAAAACCCTAGCCCCAGACATTATTGAGGGCAATTCATATAACGAGTACATACTTAAGTACCAAACCGCAGGACAACGGACGGTAATTCATAGGGTTATAAAGACCGAACCACCCTATGAATAAGGCGCTAGAGTTCATTGTTCGTTGAAGAAAGAAAACATTTTAGTTTCACAGTAAAAGATATGACCAAGCTTTTTGGCTCCACATGGGAAAGTCCGGCGCAGTTCCCACCGATTTACTTTTGCATAAATATCGTTAAATGAAATTAAGTGTTCGCGAATATTTTTGCTCCATGCAGTGTAAATGTAAGACTACTTAAAAATGCCATCAATGAACCGAGTCTGAAGCAAAGTTAATTAAAATTTAATTGCGACTTTGCGATATTAAATCCTGCGATGAGTTCGTATAAAACCTCTTGAGTTTGTAATGAAATTTTGTGTAATCTACATTTATTTACATGATTTTATCTTGAAATTATATCGTAAGGCTTGACATTTTGTAGTATTTAATTAAATATTCTCTCAATGTACTTGAGCATATCTTACTCACTTGAATATTTATAATAATTATTAATAAGAGTAATTATAATTTTGTTTCGTGTTTTTCTTATTTTCAGTCGTATAAACAGACGAAACTAAATAGATGACACAAGGCGTTTCGTTTATGTAAAAAGAAAGGGTGCCAATTATGCTCATTGTGCACTATAATAGCGTGCATTCGCGATAGTGCTTTAGTGTTAGGAATCCTCCATTCCTCAACCGATTTTTATTAGGTTCAAAAAAAGAGGAGTTATAGGTCTTTATTGTTGATACTGTAACACCTTGTTTTACACTCTAAAGGCGTTTCCTAATTACATCTACTTTTTTTCATAAGAATCGATTATTTTAACAATCTACGATACAATTCTCAATTCTATTAACATAATGTCTCAAATCATGAAATGGAAAGAAGACAATATTGAAAAGTAGTTTTAACTAAACTTATTCACAAAACATTATAAACGATCCGCTAGATAGTTGTTACGTAACCGGTTAGCCGCAACTCGCCGGCCGGCCAGGGGAACCTGTGACGCACAGGCGGGGGAAGGGTGTGCGACTGATCCAAACGCACTCACTGCTTGGACTCGCTAAACTTTGGACCGGAGCATACTAAATACTTATTGTTCCCATCTAAAAATCTGCCTAAGTCATTGTGCCCTAAGTATTATTTCTATAATAATAAAAACAGAAATTATAAGTTTATAGTGAAGTTACGTATAATACGGAGGTGTAACCCCATATTGGGGTTCTTCCGTACTGCTACTAAACTATGCAATCCAACTACGGCTGCTGATACCTGCTACCTGCTGCTGTTCACGCTTTGGTCGGGGCCTGCTCAAGACCTGAATTCGCTGAGCACTACGCTGCGTCAGGGAAGTGGCACTCTTAGGGCATATCTGTTTCGCGGTTTAGTGCTATTATTAAGAACTCTGACCCTGAGACCTTCATTAAATTTTTAATAATTGAAATCTCGTTTCATTTCTCCTACCTAAGTAGGGAAATGTCACAGTGGCGCCCACTATAGGTAGTTAATAGCACTGAACCGTACAACTGTTTTGCTCCGCATATTGTTTTTCGTTATCCTTGGTGTTGGCTTTCTAGCGTTTCCTTTGTTCTGCTTTCTTTTTGTATTTATTTTGTATATTTAGTGGTTACGACAAGGGCGTTAAGTATTAAAAAAAAAAAAATTCTTACTCCCATATTTTTTTACACTAACATATAGCTCTTGCATCATTTATACAATTAAAGTAAGACACCCTCGTCGCAACTACAAATATTGTGCTTGTTTAACCCTAAGTTTTCTAGTATTAGCGCTTAATTATTACACTGGTTACACAACACACATCCAAGGTTACAACTGCCTACTATGTCGTATCCTATAAAATTCCTATCGTTACAAAAGGCTGAGCTAGAGTATGAGGTTTCTGTTCGTGGTGACACTCCAGGCAGTACTGTGCAGGAAATTAGGAAGCAAATTGTAAAATTATCAGCTGCTTTACCTGCTGAGGATATTTTAGAATCGCACCTGGAACCAAACGAAGACTTAAAGCAGCTCAAGGAAACTCTGCTAAAGACTCAGGCTAATATTACTAACCTTCGCACAAATTTTGATAAAAATATACATTCTCGCACGGAAACTACTCTTCACCATGCCTACCATAGAATCAACCGAATCACGGCGTGCGGGGAAGATGTAAAAGAAATACACAAAATTTGTGTCAAAAATTTCAATTCCCAGTTTAAGGAGCTTGCTTCCATGAAACTTCACAAACAGCCGTCTACAGCTGAAGTTGTGTCAGAACCTAGTACTTCTGTCTCTGTCACATGCGAACGCAACCTTGCTGCGGACATAAGCAGGTTTAAATTCTCTGGTAAAACGTGCGTCCGTGCCTTCATTCAACAAATTGATGAGTTTATCGGATCGAGAAGTATCACATCCGATAAAATCATGTCTTATGCATTCGATATCTTTACTGATGATGCTTTACACTGGTATCGTTGCATCAGATCTAGTGTTAAGTCCTGGTCTGAAGTCGTTCGGTTGCTTAAGCAAGATTTTAGTCAAAGTGACTACGATTATCGCCTGATGTCGGAAATACGTAATCGCACACAAGGGGAACATGAAAATATCACCATTTACCTATCTATTATGCATGGTATGTTTTCACGCCTTGATAAACAACTATCTGAAGACGATAAATTAGAAATATTGCTTCACAACATAAGACCTTGCTACGCAAGCACTCTCGCTTCTTGCCCAGAAATTAAAAATACTGAAATGCTAAAATCAACATGTCGTAACTACGAAACTGTATACTCGCGCATGAAACAATTCCATGAACCTCCCAAAATAACAGCAGATACTCTTGCTCCAGAATTCGCATATAACAAACCTTCCACTAGTAACGTTCAAATTAAACCAAACTATAACAAATCTATTTACAATCAAAATAATCATTACAAACCTACAAACTACCAATATAAAAACCCAAATTCATACAATAAAATTTACGAACACAAAAACTATCAGACAGAATACACTAAAAATGAGAACAAAATAATGCCCATTCACGCAATATCGTCTGATATCGTAGAAGAAAACGGACAGTCAAACGCATTTTGTCCAAGATGCAGGGTAAATACCCATTCACTTGGACAATGTCGTGAACCACGTTACCCGGTATGTTTTAAGTGCGGTAAGAAAGGCGTCATATATTCTAACTGCGAAATCTGTCATTCTAACGCACAAAAAAACTAGTGAAGAAGGATTGTTGTACCAATAGCATAAACAGATATAATAAGAACTTTGATATCAACGATTGGAAATCGTGGTTAAACACGATCTCAAAATTCTCCTTATGCTATTCGGTAACTTCAATCCACAACAACTTTAAAATCAACTCAAGGCCTTTCCTTCAGGTTACTATTAACGGAATGTCTATTACGGGACTACTAGACTCTGGCTCTTCCTTGACCATACTTGGCAATGGGTCACACGAACAGTTTGTCAATGCTGGTTTCAAACTGTACGAATGTGAACCATTAAACTTTATAGCCGCAGGTGGAGAAAAATTACAAGCTAATTCTATATTGTATTTACCCATAACTTTTCAAAATCAGTTCCATATTATAACGGCATACGTGTTACCAAAAATTCAAAATTATTTAATACTCGGAATGGACTTTTGGCGAACTTTTGGCTTGTTCCCGAAACATTTGGATAGTATTCTTTTTTCACAGTCGGTTCCCCTAATTACTGAACTAGCAACAAATCCAAACGAACATGTACAAAGCTACGATCATCTCAATAGTAGTCAGAAACAAGCGGCAGATGACTTAATATTAAAGTTTAAATCTATTGCGTATGAAACATGTGGATTAGGAAGAACCTCTCTGATAACTCACACTATTGATACTGGCCAAGCAACCCCTATTCGCCAGAGATATTATAGAATGTCACCGGAAAAGCAGCGCATTCTTACTGAACAACTCGACGAAATGCTAAAGGAAGATGTTGTAGAACCGGCTGAAAGTCCCTGGTCGTCACCTGTTCTACTAACACCAAAGAAAAATGGAGAACTTAGATTTTGTCTGGACAGTCGTAAACTAAACGCTGTCACTGTAAAGGATGCTTATAACCTACCTTATATTTCTGACATCATGGACAATCTGCGGGACGCAAAGTATTTATCCAGTTTGGACCTATCCAAAAGCTTCTGGCAAATACCGATAAAAAAAGAGGATCGGTGTAAGACAGCTTTTTACATTCCCTCAAGGGGTACCTTTCAATTTAAAACTATGGCCTTTGGCTTAACAAATGCCCCAGCTACGCAACAACGCTTAGTGGATTCGTTGTTCTACGGCCCTGAATTCGAGAACAGGGTGTTTGTTTTCATCGACGATATCTGCATTGTGTCCTCATCTTTTGAACAGCATATATCCCTGCTTACTCGAGTCTTAAAAAAATTGAAAGGTGCTAATTTAACGATCAAATTTAGCAAAAGCCAATTTTTTAGAAGACAGCTCAAGTACTTGGGCTATATAGTCGATAGCAACGGGTTACACGCTGATCCTGAAAAGATAGAGGCTATTGTCAATTACCCTACCCCCACTAACCGGAAAGAAGTCAGGCGATTTATTGGAACAACTTCGTGGTACCGTCGTTTTATTCCCAATTTTAGTTCGCATGCTTCACCACTAAATAAACTGACTTCTCAAGCCAAAAAAGCTCCTCCCTTCTGCTGGTCGGAAGAAGCTGACAACGCCTTTCGCAAACTCAAAGAGTGCCTCATATCTCCCCCTATCCTCTCCTGCCCTGAATATCTAGAGCCATTTGAAGTTCACACTGACGCTAGTGACTATGGCGTTGGTGCTGTTTTAACTCAGACCATAAATGACTCTGAAAAAGTGATAGCGTACATGAGCAAGTCTCTATCGGCTCACGAACGAAATTATAGCGCTACCGAACGCGAAGCTCTCGCTGTTCTCACTGCGATAGAACATTGGCGGTGCTATTTAGAGAATGGACGTAAATTTATTGTTTATACTGACCATTCTGCACTTAAATGGTTTCTAAATTTAAATAACCCATCAGGTCGCCTTGCTCGTTGGGGTGTACGCTTATCCGCTTATAATTTTGATATAAGACATCGTCGAGGTTCCGAAAATGTCGTGCCTGACAGTCTTTCACGCGCGGTCACTATAGCTCCAATCGACGTGTGTAACCCTTCCACTCTTTCACCACTATTAGACTCGAGCGACACATGGTTTAACAACATTTTTGATAATTGCACTAAATCCCCGACTTCGTTTCCAAATTATAATATCGTAAATAACAAACTTTATCGCTTCACTA
The DNA here is from genome assembly GCA_947369235.1 of Udea olivalis. NCBI lineage: Eukaryota > Metazoa > Arthropoda > Insecta > Lepidoptera > Crambidae > Udea > Udea olivalis. The sequence goes on along the minus strand of OX376349.1, from coordinate 14,145,364 downwards.
AAACTAAAAACCCCTTATCACGCGAATTTGAATGGAAGGAGGTAGTTCCTTTTGAGCACAGACAAAACATCATTGCTCAAAACCACTCAGAACCAACTTCTGGTCATTTTGGGGTTTTCAAAACTTTGAAAAGACTGACGCTAAGATACTTCTGGCCGAAGATGCATCATGACGTAACTGACTTTGTCTATAACTGCGCTAGTTGTAACGCTCATAAGCTACCCAATCATCCTACCCTTGGTACTATGGGTCGTCCTAAAGAGTGCAACAGACCCTTTCAGATGATCAGCATGGACCTAGTAGGACCTTTACCTCCTTCTAGAAAGCAAAACACTTTCATATTCGTTGTAACATGTTGTTTTTCAAAATACTGCCTAGTGTTTCCCTTACGGAGAGCTACTTCGGAAGCTATTGCTCGGATCCTGGAGGAACAAGTTTTTTTGGTTCATGGAATTCCTAGCACCGTTCTGATGGACAACGGCAAGCAGTTCGTTAGTAACACGTTACAAAGCTTGTACTCTAACTACAAAATCCCTAACGTTCGCTATACACCTAAGTACACACCACAGATTAACACGGTTGAACGGTATAACAAAACCTTGGTAACTGCAATTTCGTCTTTTATTGAAGATGACCATAGATCCTGGGATATTAACATGCCGAAAATTCAATTCGCGCTTAACACCTCAGTTAACGAAGTCACAGGGTTTACACCATCATTCTTGGTTTATGGCCGTGAACTTGTTAACTGTGGATCACACTACGTAGATTCTGACATCAGTAATGATCTTGTATTTACACCTCGCGATGAATACGCTGAAAATCTTGGACACTTGAGGAAAATTTTTGACAAAGTACAGTTGTGTATTGTAAAAGCCCACTCTCGTAACAGTACTTACTACAACTTACGGCGTAAAGAAGCTGAATTCAATGTTGGAGACGTGGTATGGAAGCGCACATTTTACCAGAGCGACAAAGACAGTAAATTTTCGAAAAAGCTAGCTCCTAAATTTATACAGTGCCGAGTTGTTCGTAAAAAATCAGCATTAGTATACGAACTCGAAGATCTTAAAGGTAAAAACTTGGGCTCCTGGCACATAAAAGATTTAAAGCTGATTAACTACTCAAAAAGCTAATGAAAACAATACAACAGACATTGGTACAGTGTGCAGCAACAGTAGAGAATTTTACTCAGGTAAAATCCTAACCTAAAAGGGGGGGTATTGTAACACCTTGTTTTACACTCTAAAGGCGTTTCCTAATTACATCTACTTTTTTTCATAAGAATCGATTATTTTAACAATCTACGATACAATTCTCAATTCTATTAACATAATGTCTCAAATCATGAAATGGAAAGAAGACAATATTGAAAAGTAGTTTTAACTAAACTTATTCACAAAACATTATAAACGATCCGCTAGATAGTTGTTACGTAACCGGTTAGCCGCAACTCGCCGGCCGGCCAGGGGAACCTGTGACGCACAGGCGGGGGAAGGGTGTGCGACTGATCCAAACGCACTCACTGCTTGGACTCGCTAAACTTTGGACCGGAGCATACTAAATACTTATTGTTCCCATCTAAAAATCTGCCTAAGTCATTGTGCCCTAAGTATTATTTCTATAATAATAAAAACAGAAATTATAAGTTTATAGTGAAGTTACGTATAATACGGAGGTGTAACCCCATATTGGGGTTCTTCCGTACTGCTACTAAACTATGCAATCCAACTACGGCTGCTGATACCTGCTACCTGCTGCTGTTCACGCTTTGGTCGGGGCCTGCTCAAGACCTGAATTCGCTGAGCACTACGCTGCGTCAGGGAAGTGGCACTCTTAGGGCATATCTGTTTCGCGGTTTAGTGCTATTATTAAGAACTCTGACCCTGAGACCTTCATTAAATTTTTAATAATTGAAATCTCGTTTCATTTCTCCTACCTAAGTAGGGAAATGTCACAATACATTACCCCCATAACCATAACCTGCCTAAGCCATAAGGGTTGAGCATAGACTTTACTTTAAAAAAGATCCACTGCCCTCTTTTTTGACAAGTGAAGTACGTACATTTGCCTCATCTGTATAATTCATGTCTGTGGTTGTATGAGTGTTTGTAATTTTCTTTTTCCTCCCAATTTTCCTTTTGTGTCCGCCCCTCGTATTAGAAATATACTTCCTATTCAGAAGCACATACAAAAGAAAGTAACACGTAAGTCGCTTAAAAATTCGCGTCATGGCCCGAATTTCCCGTGGTTACAATTTATTGGCATCCACAAGGAGTTCGAACAAGCAATATGATCGATAAGGCCAAACATGACCAGAAGTTTTCTTCAGTCACCGTGAGTGGAACTCGACAAATTTAGCTTGGCCTCTTCTTTATCGGAATTTTTATGTCAGCTGCGGAAAAACTTAAGACGCAAGGAGTTCTGATGGTCCTGGTCAATTCATACCCTTCGTTTATGTTGTATATCGCTCACTAGCCCCGGGGAAATCATATGTGGGCACAAGACCAATGAAATAATGTTGTCCCGTGTTGTCCCTTGTAATCTTGGCTAGTTTGCATTTGAAATTGGATTGTGCTGAATTGTTTGTCCACCCTTTCCATTTCATATAAATTTTCTCGTAAAAATATCTCCAACATTGTGGTTATTCAAATAACTTCAGTTAATTTTGTGTATTTAACCGAACTATAAACGAAGACTAGTTCTTACATCTTAAATCTTATGATGTGCAAAATATTTAGTAAGATGAAAAAGGAATGTCAGTATTTCAGGTTAAGCTACTATATGGACTATGGACCGTCTTAAAATTCTTATTTCGCAGTACATGGCATGTAGGTACTTCAAAATGATTTTGATAAATTCGGTACAGTCATAGATGAATAAATATTTTTGGTAATGCACATATGTTGAGTATTAAGTGTGCCTTACAATTAATTAGTATTTCGAACCTGAATGGCAGTATACAAGTAAAAATCAAACGCACGAACGGCCACATGACCGGTCAGATCGCCACCCAGAACAACGCCTTGGGACAGTGGAATAGTGAATAGGAGCTGGTCGATTTGCTCCCAAAAACAGTTCCTTATACAAATCGCTACAACCGACGTGCGGTGCGTAGGCACTCATTAAAATGGACGTGACCCATTCGATCAGCACCCCATGACCACAAGACGGTCGCTAACGCGATTTACTTCCAAGGCACTATTTTGGAATTCCTCGGACAGCACCACCCCCACTCCATTGGCCCCACCAGGAGAACCCGCGTAGATGAGCTTGTAACCGTGCCCGATGTTCCGGGACCTGTTGCCTCTCGAGCGAGTCTCCTGCTGCAACGCCACGGCCACCCTCCGCCTGGCGAGCACATCGGCCAGCTCGCGAGCGCGTCCCGTCAGCGTGCTAGCGTTCCACGATGCGGAGCGGACCTTCCTGTGGACTAATGTCTTTAACCGGGCCCGCCCGTGACCCGGTAGCCCTAACCCACTTAACACAGGAGTAGGGCGATCCCCCTGCGCGTCGTTTTTCGGCGACGGTCTATCCAGGTCGAGTACTCTTTTCTTACGAACCTTAGTTAACGGCCTGTGTTGGCTTTACGGGAGCGATTGCCATCTGACCTCCCAACCCATAAAGGAGAGCCATCGCCAGATTCTCGTTTGTTATTCAGCAAGGTGCACCAGCTTGCAGGTGAGGTTGGCTTGAAGCCCGAAGATGTTGGTGAGCCCCCTTACACCCCAAAATAATAGTGCAACCTTAATTCGTTGCAATAGATCCCATGTTAGCACCAAAACGCTTACAACCTTGTTAGTAGGTGTTTAAATAAATGGCATCGACGAAGTCGATTGAAATATTTATGCGGTGTTAAGGGCTTATCTGTTTCCGCGGCAGCTTTCGATATAAAATTTATAAATTATTCAGAGCCCTTCCACCTAAATTTGAGAATATAGGAACGAAAGTCGCGACTTAACTAAAAACGGTAATACCTCGTAGTCACAAATGAATTAAACCGCATTTTTTTCTGCACTTTACTGAGCTTCAATACTTTCGGGCACGATGGAGCTATTTTTATCTATTTGATTCACCATAATTCTTAAACATACTTTTGAAATATACAGGCTCACCAATTTTAAGGTCTAAGTTTAAAACAAAAGTTGGTAAGAACAATAATAAGGGTTCTAAGAAAGGGGTTTGAACCTTTGTGGCATAGCCATTAGCCACCATTTTGTGTTTTTCTCGATGTTTCTGCGCACGATGAAAGTGGTATATATCCATTTTGGATAGGACACATAAACAAACAAACAAATTCTAATAATATGGAGATTTTAAATATTATATCCTTACTAATGGTGTTAAAGGTTTAGATTATAGTTACAATACCAGTTCAATTTTTTTGGGTTTATAGGCTAATTCCTCAAAATTGCTTTCTACTTACTATACTTTCGTAGATAAGAATATGTTGACATCACATTGTGATCTAGTGTAGTTTTTATCATGCGAATTTATAAAAAAATATATTTAGAAGCCGCCAGCCACGTATTTAAGTAAGAAGTCACTTCCAAACAATGTAGCAATGCTTTTACTACACAATGTTTCATTCTCATCAGGATTTCAAATTAAAAAGCAAAATTGCTAACTAATTGTACACCAGTTATGTTTCTGTACAATTAAGTCCTATTTCCTTCCTTAGCCTGTTTATAAAGCCATCAAAGGATTGTTTTTTATTTCCAAGAAGGAAAACGTGATCAAGACAATCAAAACCGCACTATTCCGACAAAAGGACAAGCTCAGTTGGTCACGTTGTACCACAATTTGTAGCCAAAATTGAAATGGTAGGGTTTTAGCCAGCCACTCGAAAGGGCTGAAAAAGTCCATTTGATTCTATTTGCACAGGACAGAGGTTTGTTTGTAGGTCGCATTGACCACTAGAGTGCTGTGTTTGTTTAGATTACCCGCGTTGTTTCTTTTATTGAGTGCTTCTTCGGTGATGGCACGGAAATAGAAAGAGTAAAAATGAAATCTGCTACAACTCGTGTGAATTTTCCAGTTTGTTCAACTGAAGTGCATTTTGCGGTGTATTTCTGTTGCCATGAACCAATATTTTTCATTAGAGATGACGCTAGGAACTGTTGCTATGAACAACGTCAGCGTAGAGTCGCCACGTGATACTGAATCATACTATTATATTACACCGAGCCAAATTCGAAAAGATATTTCTTCGAATTGCAACAAAAAATACTATCCTTTGAACTTGAATTCACTTACTTATCATACAAAGCCAACCTTAATCCCTTAATGCAGACAAGAATAATAGTTAGATAACTAAAACATTTTATAAAGTTTCTGAAGACACGAGAAGTGAGGTAAATCCTCTTGTTCCCCGCACCGTAACAAAAGCAAACTTACACAGCACTTTAATCTATTTGAATAGACGCTTAAATTTCCTTAAATTATGGAATTTGTTATAACGTTGACGTTCAAATTAAATTACGAAGTTCTCAAAAACAATTAGTCGGGTACAAGAACCTTCAGACGTAATGAATGTTTTGATGAGGGTTTTTTCTTCAAAGTTTTAACAAAATGCTTTTTCGATGAGAGGAAGATTTCCCTTACATTTTCTGGTTCTTTCAAAATGCGCTGGCCGATGCTCGCAGAAATCCTTTCAGAATGATTTGAGCTGTTCCTTATATTTATAGAACTGTGAAATAAAATCAAATAAATACTGCCCTAGTTGAGCAAAGCCTTTTGATGTTGGATTCGGGGTATCTAGAAAAGCTGCTTTTAAAATGTTTTTTATTGTATTTACTTGGATGAAAACATTTATCTAAATGTTATGCGCTATAAGGCTTTTTAAGGAAATAGCAAAAAGGTTAGTCGACATCACAGGAGACCGAAGAGCTGGCAGCTACCTCGGACAAAGAATTAGTCTAGCTATTCAAAGGGGGAACGCTGCCAGTATCTTCGGAACCTTGCCTAAAGGGAACTCCTTTTAATAATATGTTTTAGTTATTATATTATATTTTTTAAGGTTTTTAGTTTTAGGTTCATTTTAATAATTATTAATATTTGCTTTGTAATTTTCAATTTAATAGATTAAATTAATAGCTGAATACTCCTAGTATATAAAGTCTATTTACGGGTTCTGGTTATAGGAATGTAATAATGTAATATATTCTTACGCACCTTCGCAGAGTCCTTAAAAATTCACGATTTTTCTTCCTCCATTCCAGCCCGAGGCCACATTAAAAGTTGTCGACTGTTTTCGCGAATTTAAATTCAAAAGCAAACATTTTCACAATTTAAAATCGCGCTGACTCGACAAAAAGTTGACTTACGTCTGAAATTTTGTGCAAATTGTAAACAAAATAAACGAAGCGACAGTAACAAAAGAGAAAGAATTTAATATCCACCGCGGTATGCGGCATGCTTGTAACAATTTGTTTTCTTCTCGCGAACATTCTTTTTTAGGGTTTTACATACTTACAGTTTTTTCCCATTTGTTTATCTGTCAAGGATCAGTCGCTGGAAGCTTCATGACTTGGTTAACTCGGGCATGAATATATCTTAAATTATTTTCCTGTGTATTAAATGTCCCTTATTTCAAACAAAATGCTTCATAATTTAGGTGGGACTATATGCTGGTACACCAGAATGAATGAAGATTTAGCACGTAATCATATCGTAAATCGTCACGGTTTTACGTCATATAGCCTAATGATCAAAACATGAATGTTTTTGAAGGTTTGAAAACAGATAAGAAGATAGGAACGATTTTGTGAAATGAAAAATTCTGCTGTTAAATCATTGACCCCTGATTTACCGGTAAACAATAGAATAAAGCGATCATAGAACGTGTCAAAACAAACGATAATTAAGCATATTAAAATACGAACATTATTTAAAGAACATTTCGTTTATTACAATAAGTATTTGAACTGGTGATAGATTTTCTATGTATTCATAAAAACCAATTTGGCAGTTTGTTCAATCATCATTTACCTTTGCTTTTGACTGTTCATATGTAAGTACTTACTTAAACAAGAGTAAGACCAATGTTAGCAATGGCGGATTGTCGCAGCTGAATAGAGATCTATTCGAAAGCGCCGCAATGCCAAACCCACTTCGACTTAATAGAATCGTCTCAAGAAATGGAACAAGCGACGGTAAGGTATGACTCAAATAGATCGCTTCATGGATAGGATTATACATAATACGAACGCGATCTAAATCCATCGCAGGATCAAATAGGACAAGTCCTTGGGGTTGGGATATGACTCTATTAGTGGGGGATCGACATAAACGTATTGGATTGTAGTCGGTTGGGTTGCTGATAAGATGTCCTCATCTTTTTCTTAACACGGAATAAAGTTCAAGAGAGAACTCGTAACTACTGAGTTTTTTGCTGGGTCTACACATAAAAGAAAAATGCGTCCGACTATCTTGTAATTTTTCCTTTGGTCATCTTGACTGTGTTCGAAGAATTCAATGAACGTACAATAGATATTTGAAGATGAGTATTTGTTTGTTGTCACTTCAAGATGAGTATGACCACCTCAGTGATATTTGCATTACTGTGCTTGTCAGCCTTATATCTGGACCTCACGACCGCTTTCCATCATGTAGAGTGAGGTCAGGTCATCTTGACGGGCACTATAAAAAAAAAAGTTCACCGCTCTGAAGACATTGTAATTTTCGCTTTACTTCTTGCTTCGTAATCATACCAATTTTTGCCTCTGGTTACTCGTACTAGCGATAAATCCGAAGTAGGTTCAATATAGATATACCTTATCATTATATCATTAGACAGAAGTAAAAAAGGTTCTTGTTAGGGAGGGAACATTTTGTGGTAAAAGTACAATAAACATTATTACTTTGAAGATTTATGCCGAATGTATTAAAATCTACATATACGTAAGCTGTCACACTTAATTTTTAGCATTTGAAGTAAAGTAACTTCAGAATTTATGAGGCTTTTGCTTAAAAAAAATGATTTTGTCTTGCATCAAACTATATTGTCGATGTTAAAACCTAAAAGAAGCAGGAGTTTTTATCCGAACACATTTTTACTGACACTATAACTCTACCAAATCTAAAATGTAACATAATCCCTTCATACTTTGTGGCGAAAGGGGTACTACATTTGGCCTGGTTATACTCAGGTATGTCATCGTCATAGCAACGTCAAATGCAAATTGTCATTTGTTTTAGCATCCTGCTTCCTATTTCTAATGTTATAATGAATGAAGTATGTATAGAAGTGTTTATAAATCTTGTAAATATACTTTGCTTCAAACATTAGCGACACTCGTGGGCGTAAAGTCGTGGTAGGGGCACAGGTAACGACGCCGTTCGTATCGGTTGTAGTTACGAACATGCTCTCAGTTTTATAGCCTTTTTACAACCTCTAGAGCTGTTTTATCGCTACAATCTGCACTTAGAATCAAAACTAATTACGCTGAAATGATTAATGGCGTCAGTAATGGAGTTTATGTAACAAATTGTTGGGTGGTATGAAAAAGTTAATTAAAACAGATTTGACGTCTTAATTTGGTTATTAACGTCTGTATTTAGCAAATGTATCCAAGCACATAAATATGGTTTGACATATTTAATGTAAGTTACATCTAATGTTTTCTGTAATAGACGATTTACTTGTAGCTACCTCTTAGTGAACAAAGTTCATGAGAGTATTGATATATTTTCTGGCTAACTGAGTTAACATGCTAAAGTAGTTTTATATGTAGCTGGTTATGATAATTCAATATTTTAGTGTTTAAGTAACAATAAATAGCCACACTTTTGCATTAAGTTGAGCCTGTAAGGATAGATGTATTCAGAATTTCTAATAAATAAATAAATATATAAACTGTGTTTAAAACAATGTTTTGTTCTTAATTTCGCACGACTATCAAAATAATCTCATGGTCTCCATAGAGATAACTTAGCAGTGTAGCTGGATTCACCAGAAAAGTGAAGTAGCCGATTAAGAAAAGAGGTTAGGAGTCCTAGGAAAAGCCATGCAATGCGAGTTAAAGCCTCTATCGTTCGTGGCCCTACTAAGCCCGCAACCACGAACTACCCAGGGGGGCAGGGAGGGAGATTCATAGGAGCACGATTCACAGAGGATCAGCTGTGCCATACTGACCCTTCATTTGGAGTTGTGCCCTACGACCGCAGGCACTGCATTCGTATGGGCCGCTTTCTGGACTGTGCACAAGCACCACCCTTTCACACCGGAGCCTTTTTAGTTCCTGATAGTTCAACTTTCCATTCGCTATAAGGTCCCGCCGTGACTATGCAATGACGGTTATAAGGGAACATTATTTACACTGGCATTACTATGTCAACTCAGATAGGTGTGACAGTAATGCGCAAAAATAAACTTCTCTTATTTATTTTCTCTTTTGTTCCATTTTCCCTGCCATATTTTTCCATTTTGTTGTTGATTTAACGTCGGTGGAAGCAAAATTTAAATAATGGCCGATCACGTATAACTTTATCAAATTTAACCATTAATGTGAATGATAAATCTTTATAACGACTCTTTTAAACAATATTCGCGGGTATAATAGCATACAATCACCGGCACGCATTCTCCGTGAGCGAAGTAATAGCCCCCTAATGTTTGTTTCTTTTCATGAAATCAAAATCAGGGCACGCGAGTTCCATTCAACGTACCAGGGAATAGGACTTTTACCCTTTTCTATTTTATGCGTGGGGAATTATTGGTTGCATGAGTTTAGTTACAACTTTTCCTGAATTGAATGTTTATTGCCACGATCTTACAACTTTTTCAATAGTTGATGATTTAAAGTTACCTAATGTGAAAAACTACAGTCGTTATGTTAGTGACTCGTAAGAAATATATTCTGACTTTTCGACCTGTCGTCATACTAAAGGAGTTCACACACTCACCCGCTGACAGTCGGTGACATGTGGGTAATGTCACTGACATGATTCTTGAGGCCGATAAAAACCCCTGGGTTGAGTTGCCGACTGTTGGCAACTTAGGTGGTTAAACTCCATATATGTATATATTTTCATTATTTATTTAACGATGGACGTTAAATAAATAATAAAATAAAAAGCTTTCATTTCCAGAATCTAGGTACAATATAAATGAATGTTTTTTTAAAAACTTTATCTGTTCTGGAACCGCCCTCGTGGTGAAGCCTACGTGGTGAACCCTCCTCCTCCAAAGATTGGCACTTTTCTCTATTTTGGGCTATTTGATACTATTCGGGGCCGGCAATCTTCATAAGGTCGTCGTCCCATGTCGCTAGTGGTCTTCCTCTGTAGCGCTTGCTCGACGGGCTTTTCCATAACGTGACTGTCGAGCCACATGTCCCATTTTCACTTCAGCTTTTGGGCATGGCTTAAGACATCTATAGCTCTAGTTGTAGCTCTAATTTTTGAGTGGTTTATTTTTTGGATTTTCTGAATGTTTAGCATGCTGCGTTTCATGCTACGCTGACAAGTATTTATTTTGTTCTTTGTTGCATTTGAATACTTCCATGTTTGACATGCGTATGTAAGGCAGTGGATACGGCATGAGTCCATAACCTTCTTTTTTAAATTAATGAGCATTGCGCTTTTGAGCACCTCTTTGTAACTCCAGTATTTATTACATGTGTGTTTGACTCTTCTCTTTATTTCTAATTCTTTACAGTCTTTGTTGAATCCGATGCTCCATCGTTAGCAAATACAAAAGATCAGTCACTTTGACATTTGTGTAAAGACATAATCAAGGCTGCGCCGGAATGATACTCTACTATCCGTCCAGCTGCTTTTTGTCAATCACACTCTAACCAGTCCTTACATGTATAGCTGTCTCTTTTATTTCTATTGGCATGTGACAGGGCAGCTGTCAATTTTCCTCCCGATATTGTGAGAGGGTTAAGCTGTGCTTTGGATATGAACCTTAAAACATATGCGATATAATCAGGTCCCTTACTTGTACAGAGAGGGGTATCCGAGCACCTCAAGAGCGTACTAAACATAAAATTCTAGGGCCTTATTTTATCTAGTCCCAACAATAGCGTTGAATATTGCGTACCTTTAAGGTCTTTAGGGGCCGGGATGTAACACTTTCCTGACTTTACGTCATGAAAGGCTTTCTAGTGTGATGCTAAAGTTCGATCGGGTCCCTTCCGCATTGCGGCTGATTGCATTGGCATCCGCCTTTTGCAGGTCGCTGTGATACATACATAGATGAAAGGGATAAAAAAATTGTGTAAGAAAGTGGTTTGATGTTTTAATTTACTTTTTGCAAAAGCAAGCACCTGTAGAAATAACAATCTTGCAGAATCTACTCGTATTTTTGATATTTTTCGCATTTCGTAACCCGACGTTGAGCGACTAAAGTAGTTTTATTTCAATGTGTAGGATTCACGTTAAGATCAAAAATAATGAGGACATGTTTAAGTTATTTTAACCGTGGTTTTATTGCGATCTTTAGTATATAACTTTCTATGAACAAAGTTTGATAATATATTCTAACAATACAATAATGTTGACATTTATGTCGAAATATAACGTACAGTTATTTTTGACAAAAGTATCACATCATCATTTAAATAAATCCTTAATTTATTTTGTATTATTATTGTTATGACCATCTCAATTGATTCAAAAAGGTTTAATTGTAGAGTTATACATCGTTATCAGTTCCATTATATAAATAAATGTCTTCGGTTTAATAAACTTATATTAAAATATGTCTGGCTAAACACTACTTTCACTAAAGTGTACTATCATTATTTATTCACATTAAAGTTACTATGGAATTATTCTGTTAATATTAAGTAGGTAAGCAAAATTGTTTTGTTGGTACATATTTATTGTTAATTTTAAACTTTGAAGTTATTTGATTTTCATTAATGGGCCGGTTTACTTTCAATTTTGTGTTTGTTCAATTATATCTAGTCCAAATTAACATTAAAACTTGACTGTTTCATACGAGAGCTTTAATGCTGTCCATTCTTGGATCTCCCAGCTTTATTGCATTACGTAGAATTTCATTACAGGGGTTGTCAACATTTATAAGTAGATACCCAAGTTTAATAACCTGTTGGCTGATGTATCAGAGCTGAATTTGAGTAGCGCCCGTCTCGCTTTATCTTGGATTTCATTGTCTTTGTTCAAATAAACATCTGCAAGGGTGAGTGGACATGCGCTGAATTGCAATATACACTTTATGACGACGACGCAAGTGTGCCCTCGCCTGAAAACGATTCTCACTTTACCGCTCCCGTAGAAGTCATAAAGTGACACGCAGTCACATTTGAATTAACGTTTCCAGATTACGATTTCGGGTCGAGGTGGGTACTAATAAATCTGCTCCGCGAATAAAGCCAGCCATAACTCGGCGGCTATAAAACTTTACAGGGCTCGGAAATAAATTTCCATACATTCCAACCAACATCGCCAGGCTAAAACCAACTGCGCACACAAATGTCCATAATTTGAGCTTTTCCGAATACATTTAGAGACGTTAATTAAACAGCACAAACAATAGGAAGTATGTCAATAAAAAATATTTACGTTAAACATGGGCAACCGAAGTGTATGGGTGTTCAACAATAGCCGAGGTTCAAAGTCAATGTTCGAACCAATGCGGTTTTGGATAACTCAAAGTTGAAGTGAGTCCTGCAACATATGCACGGTTTAATATATTAGTATTTGTTGCTGATATTTGATTTAAAATTATATGTTTGTATATGCACATGGTTGAAAGAGGAGGTATGGAAGATGGAACGATAGTAACGAAATTTTGTTGTTGCAAAGATTTTGGCAAAGAAAAAAATGTATCATTATTTTAAAAACTTGCTTCTCTTAAATTGGGGTTCGCTTCAGTAAAAAATCTCAAACGAAATAATGTAAGAATAGAACCTCAGGTAGGTTACGTTTGGATAATTTCTTTCGAAAAGCGAAACCTCGTTCAGCTGATAGCAAACGAACAATGGTTCGTAAAGACATTTGCAATGCCAATATGCCGCTGCGATACTCTAGACTGTTCTTTTCACGCCTTTTCAAAGGAACTTTTGCGGTACGTATTGTAAGTCGAATTCGCGAAAGGTATATACTCGTATTTTGCAAGCAATATGTTACTAAATTATAGCAGCACAGGCTGGGTTGCGCTTGTTACTAGGTAGATTTATTCGTGAAAGAGAAATACTTTTTATAAAATGAAATGTTTGTTAGGTCTTTTTTATTTAGGAGTTTTAAAACCGAAAGAGTTTTGCTTCTCAAAATATTTCTAAGAACGTAACTGACCTTTTTAGGAATACCTACGTTGTTTATTAAAAGATTATCTTCTTTCGAAACATATTTTTCCATCTTCTCAGAAAGTTAGATCTGGAAAGAAACAGAAACTGAACTTACACGGATTACGAGAAAAAAAGACATTCCAATTCTTAAAATTATTAATATACTTCAAGAGAAGACTCTTGACTCATAAAACATAAATACTTTGGTTGGTATATAGTTACTGTGCTAAATTCTTGGAATCACAAGTTTGATCTGAAGAATTTGCTTCAATCTGTTTCAAATATCAAGTCTCAAATCAAATTACAGCTGAAATCGTACGTATTCAGTTGCCAACAGATACTTTGGCTGCTTTCCATTGGGTATTTGATTACTGTATAAATCACTTATTTCCACGGAATCTATTGTGTTCCAGAAATTCAACAGAATAACAAGAGTCGTTGATCTATAGTGTTACTCAAAGTGTTGGTGTTTTTTGTACATCCTTGCTAATTTGTGGAAATCCACCTCCAGCATAGTTCCAAAGATTTTTCTGGTTTCTTTATTCATCCTTTAACGTAATTTATTGCAATTTAGTAAACATAGGTGTTCGTACTGAAGATACGTAAAGCCCAAGATTCATGGATTCAGTAAACCAATTGTTTATTTAGCAAGAAAAAACAAATTTCGCTTACCCAAGCCTAGCTATCAAAGGACAACATCAAAACAGAATAAATTCCCTCATGTGCCGCGTTTTGTCTTTATTTATGCCCGCCTACTGCTTGATGGACTGTATCGAATACATTGCTGTCGGAGCTTGACACTTTTTCGACGTATTTCTTGTTATTCGAACAAATATTTGTGTCTCGCTCGCTTCTGCGGAGCCGTCCGGAAACGTAAACAGAAACTAAAATACTGCGGTGATATTTTTTTAATGATATTTATCATTAAAATCATCATTTCCATACTTTAGTATATGTTGATAATAAAGCCTAGTCAGTGGGCCAAAAATAAAAGGAATAGCCTCTTAACCCAGGTGTGATAGCTTAATGTTTGCTCACCGATGCCAACCCAGAGCGTCGTCTATGTAGGCGAGTTAACAGCGACGGTTTACGGACGTTTTGAAAGAGGTTTGGAACTGGTAGGTGGCCCTGAGTCCGCGTACTTTTGTAGACTAAGGCTGAGGAGCAGGTAATGGCTGCAGTTTGTTGAGAACGAGAAGCTTGGAAAGAATGCTTGGCCACCAAAGTGTCGAGGTCTAGTAGGTACCCAAGGGTTTTAGTTGGTAGGACTAACATACTCGGAACTTCGTAGTCCCCCCGATAGTTATCAGGTTACTATAAGAATTAAGAAACGTTAGTAAAAACTGATTTAAATAGTCTGGTACAGTTTACTGTAGAATTTGAAAGATTAACGTTTTCAATGTTAACCATTATGCATACAGCCCCTTCATACTCGCTTAGTTATAGACACTGTGAGTTTTTGTAAACCATGCAAACAAAATTTGATTTCATAGCACATCCCTGGTGAGATTTTGACCTCATATCAGTTGAATTTAGCACGAAAGATAGATAAAATGAAAATTATTCTCGTCCAATAAAAAATAATAAAGTAAATTAATAAGGTAAGGCAATAAGTAAAGTAAGTAAATATTATTTAAGGTTTTCCCAATCGAATACTACGAGTATTATGCGAATACTACATGATTCTTGTGTTTAACATCATTGGACTATGCAAAATATGATTGTAAAACAATTGAAATGGCTTCCTATACGTTTGCGGCGGAATTATCATATACTGGTCATCCTCTTCAATGTACTGTTTAATCCCGCTTCTCCAAGCTATCTCCGGAAACGTATTACAAATCTTTCGTCTTCTGGCCGAGCTCATTGCTCAGCCTATAACTTTAATTTAACTACTCCTCCCTGTAACACGTGCATGTATGGTGAATCTTTTACTGTTCATGCTGTTCAATTGTGGAACAAGTTGCCTGTATCCCTTCGCGAATGCGGCACTGTAGGTTCTTTCAAAAGACTGCTAAAAGAACATCTTTTGAGTTTTACTTAAATTGAATTGGATCATTATGTTTACATGTATACATATATTTATTTATTTTTTATTTATTGTATGTTTAGCTATATGTTTATGTATTTATTGTAAAATATTAATTTACTTGTTTGTGAGTAAAACGTGTACTTAGGGGTTTTTAGTTTGTTACGATTTTTGAATATGTAACTCTCATTTACATTTCCATCTGGACACGTTTGTCTATCCATAACAATTTTAAATGAGTTTTTCCTGTCACCATGGTCTGCTGGAAGAAATCTCTTTCTAGAGATAAGCTAACCTGTACTTTTGTACTCCTTATTGTTTTCTCTGTAATTTGTCTCTTTGTGTACGAAATAATACATAAATAAATTGTACATTTACTTCGTACCGGGTTAGTACGAAGTAAATGATTGAACATGTCAGTAAAGAGCTAAAAATAAATTCAATTAATTACACTTTTACCATCAATGATTGAGTTATATTGCGACTTGTTAAAGTTGCAATCCACGTACAGTCGAGTACAAAATGTTCGAAAGACTTCCAACTGAGCTTACACGTACTACTCTGTACACTGGTAGCTACTCCTACTTTAGTTTTCTAGTCTTTATTTAGAGGAAAACTTCACTTCAAGGAATGTGTAATACTCTAAATTTTCTCACTTTATTAAGTTTAACTTCAAAGCTTACCCAACGGTAAGAGAATATAAAAGTTTTCCTGAAATATACTTAGAGTATTTTACTAAGAAGTTGATACTGTACATGCTCTCTGGATCTCTTGATCTAATGAAACTATGCCATGCTGACTTTATTATTTAGTAACAAGGTCTGGCCTGAGTATGAATGTATTTACTTAATTTATCACATAAATGCGATGCCAGGCTTGTGATTTAGTCACATCAAATACTTCTACATTTGCCAAATTAATAGTTGTTATGGGATAATTTAGCTCGACTATACGTAGATATGGCAACATCAAATAATAAAGCTGTATTTTAATAACAGACAAGCATAGTAATAATATTTAATATAATTTTGTGTAATGTCTATGAAACAAACAACGTTATCCTTTGATTCGCAATATCCTTCTCCTTTTCTATTCTTATATACCTACTTATGATGATATATTACAAGTATATTTCAATTTGTATTATTTACCTAGTCCGGCCATAAGTTCTGTTACAAATGAAGGTAATTTAATTTTATGAAGTAATGTAATATTATTGAAACATAATATTTATTTGAGTAGCAGCAAAAAAAAAACTATTCGAAATGGCCACCTTTCAATCTGGTCACGAATCTATGGATTTAAGGACTGTGTCCAAGGGAAATTTCATCACTGCTTGCTTCAAAGATTTTTTAAGGGACTCAATGTTGTCGCCGTGTCGTTTAGAGCAGGCCATGTCCTCTAAAACTTTTTCATCGGTAAAGAGGATATTTCTGTGTCTTTCACCTACGTATCGCGACAGAAGGCGTTTTGATAGATCCACTCTCTTTATATGTAAATATTGATTTAGGGCATTTCCTGTATATTGACGATAAACACCGCTTCAGATCTTGTTTAACAATACGCGACAGAGTCAAGCGGGAATTTAAAAAACAATTAATGCAATTTCTCGCGATAAGATTTTTTGCTTCCTAATGGGGTTTCGACGAATTCTGGCTTTAACAGCAGCCTTTGTAGTTCTAACAGCACGCGGCCGACCCGATCTTTATGGTCTTCGACAGAGGAAGTGTTTTTGTATCTGTTGATAGTATGATATACGAAGATACGGCTGAAGGCAAACTTTTGAAGTGTCTGGAATATGAGCGACGGCTCCATACCCACTTCGTGCAAGGCGATCACTGCAATCCTATTTTCTTTAACACCCCATTCTATATTGTAATTTGATAATAAACACGAAAAAATATGTGAAATGGCGCTAAATCGTAAAAAGTTTTTAAAATAATGAACGGGTTCCAAATTCAAAATAATTAAATAGTCGCCAGCCCTCGCATACAAAGCCTGGCAGTTTTGTGTTTAATTTTAGTATGCAAAATTTGTTAATTTATTAGGGAAAAAGCTTGTATATTTGCAGAAACATGGCAAAACAGAATAAATGATGAAAAAACGCAAAAGGCAGATGAAAAGCATCGATGTTAATTTAGTCAGTACTGAAAGATTCGTGTTTTAGAATTAAATTGAGTTTTATAAAATTTGAAACGGTGTGAATTGCGGATGTTTTGATTACATTTGCTGTATTTTGTATCTGTTTTGCTGTGTGTTTATTCAATTGCCCCCGGGATGGAGTAACCAACTTTATCATCCATTGGTAAAACTTTGATGTGGTAAAAGTTGCCAGGTAAAATACACCTTTCATACTTCCGGATTTGTAATTTTCAGTGTTATAAGTCTTGTCAGTGGGGTGTTTCGGGTTAATGAGATCTTATTTTGTGCTTATAGGCATATAGATCAGTTTATTGTTACTAAACTTTGGCCGCCATTGGATCCATTTAATGTTTAAATATCTTATGTTGCTTAAAACAATAACGATGTTCCACCTTTGTGTTGTTTAAAGGATGATTATATTTGGAAAACGCCTAATAAATAGCATTGATAATGTGACACACACGGACGGGTAAAAAAGTAAGGAGAGGAGTCATTTTTAACACTAGAGGGAAATCACATTTAAATCAAATCTTTGTGTGTGTGTGTGTGTCACGCGGCTGTCATGGGCAATGACACAAAATAAAGAGTTTACAGAAGAGTTTGCCTAATAGCCCAGGGTTGCCACTATATTCGCCCGCTGAGCCCGATTTAACAAAACCCGCCAAACATAAATAAAGTGAAAAATTGCACCAAGATCAACAAAAACAAAAATATAAAAAAGGGTGGCCCCTTTTTTATATTTTTATTTAGATCGATTAAAAAGAGATGAGATGGGTATAAATAAAAATATTATATTATAAGAAGTCGTTACTACAGAAGCCGTCTGCTAATTTAACCGGGCTCCCGGTGCAACCCTGCTAGCCTAATGGGCTTGATCATACAGTCTTTATACCTAGTAGGCAGTCGGTAACACCATGAGCCACCGACGCTTCGGCGGTCACCGGCCGCGCGTGCCACGAAAAAATAATATACCTAAAATACTAGTGTTTTACTAATGCATGGTAAGACAAGGTACGGAAAAAGTAAAAGCTCATTTCTACTAGGTTTGAATGTGTTACGAAATAAAATGTTTTACCTACCTATATACTTGTACTACATAGTACCTACTTACATGCAATAGTTATCTGAGTTTTACCTCCTTTCAAAATCATTTGGTAACTTAAAAAACGTGTAAACCCAATTTCGTGTGGCGTATGATGTACTCGTATCTGACGTACAAATAATATCTCAATGTTTTTGACAGAGCGACCGACCGCGACACTGAAACTTACTGACTTCGCCTGTAAACTCACGTTTCTGGGTGCTTGTGTCAAAAATAGCGTGTTGTTCTAAGCAGGCTATCTGTCAGAGCGCCGAGCATGTCTAATTTGTGGCAATGATGATCGATATCGCAAAATGGCGGCCCGGTCGGCCTTCACATGTGTAAATGTTGTTTTTAATAACGATACTATAATGGCTTCTTTACATGGCGGCAATTGGGTATGTAAAAAAAAAACAAACATGCTCTAAATCGAAAACCATTTCGAGGTAGGTACCTATTTGTATTTTATACCTTAGGCAAAGGATCTAGGATATTTTTAATTAAATACGTTGGCAAACTGGGGTCATTCATTTGACCCCAGATTGCCAACGTACGCAAAGAGTACATTGAGGTTTTTATTGGACTCATTGCCATCTCACAATTGAAACCCATTGGGTCGTATAACCGTCCTTTCACGTGATTGGTTGATAATCTATCCATCAGCCAATCAAATGAGGCGATCTGTTTCATACTACATACATATTAATGGTGTTTCCAGATAGCAGATTTTAAATTTTATTAAATTCCCCCAGATAAAAAATATTTTTCCACAGAGTTATTTTTAATAATACGTACATTAACTTACACCCATTGCCCAGACGGGTAAGTAAGACTTAAAATAGCCATTCGCTTCAGAACTTGGCGAAATAAATTGTATCGGAAGTCTACTTCTCACAATCTTGTGAGATGCTACATGATGAACGGCGAGCTCTGTTTCAGCAGTAAGTGCTGTAAATCAGTAATTTTCTCCTCATTATTTATTTTCCACGAATCGAGGAAAAAACAGATGTGGGAACACTGAGTGAATTTATGACTTCATGAGTTCGCAATGCTTAAAAATAATTAAAAAATTAACTACCGCCTAGATCAACGAAATATTCAAATGAGTTATTTAAAATAGTAAAAGGTATTTAAGAACATATAAAAAAATATATTCCCATACCCAATTGAAATGTAGGCAGCAAGAAGCCATTACTTTTTACTCGTCCATGATGACACAGTGACAATTTGATTGAGTCAACCTATGATTCAGTACATAAAAATAGAACAAATTTTTGGATACAAACTAAAATCTTAGCCTTGGCTCTTTTTCCCCTAAACAAAGCAGAGCTTTAGGTATCAGCAATGGTAAAACGCATTTGAATATTTATAAATACACACTAGCACCGAGAACAAGCACAATTTTGTCACGTGTTTATCCTGTCGTTGAACTCACTATCCGTGAGGGCTCACTATCAAGTCAGCCAGTTTAACGAGCTTTAATAAGTAAGCTAGGTATCTTATGTAACGAAATAACCATTGTTCACAAAGCGTGGCTGATGTAGTTATGCAGAATTGTATTATATCTGCCTAGAAATATTGCGTTGTCTTCTTTCTCAGAATGTAACATTCACAGGAATGTTGAGCTCAAAGAGAATAGAACTCACTGAAGAAGAAAAGTTAGATTTTATATCCATCTGGTATTTCCGTGGAACTTTCAAGCGTCATAATTCCGTTCGCTAGAAATAGCCACAGCGCAGTTTCTAGCAATATTTTATCAAGTCCGCATCTCGAGTATAGGTCGGTGCTTAGAATGCGACTTAGTTTGATTCAAAGTTAAGCGTCCAAGTTCGAGACATGAACTCATGTGAGTGCAGCGTGGAATTGAAGAGAAAATGCCGGTCACGCGTAAAACTTCGTGCCAAGTAGCTTTGGAGTGTTCCATCTTCACATCAAGAGTGCCGCCTAGTTCCAAGTTTAGCTTCGCCATATCTGCAACTTATAAGTTGTGGAATGGGGACTGACGTTACTTAATGTCCTATAAACTAAAGTTTTTTAAATGCATCGCTGCCATTACGGCGGACCGGACTCGTATATGGTATGGACCGGACTCGTAAAGTTAAGAGTACCTACGTAAGTGAAGTAATTATTTTGGTTTCTTAAAAAAAACTTTATAATTTGCAGTTAGACTCGGTTAAATATATGAACATGTCTGAGGGCTGGTGTTGGCGACCGACAGCTGGATCAAACCTTTTAGATGTATTTTCATTTTCTTACTTTGATTGATTGTCTTGCTAGTTTTATGTCATTGTTGTCGTCTGTTGCTGGTTTTGTGTGTGTATTAATATATGTTTTGCTCCTTTCACTGTTTTAGCCACCCTAGAGATACGAGTACCACACAGATACCACACACACTCCTATTATATTTATTTTCAGACCATTTTATAAAACTATTTGGTATACAGTCCGTTTCGTCGCTAAAAGTGGGCTTATAGTACTTACGAAAATGATGAACGCCACAGCTAAAAAACTTTAAGATATTTATTAAACGTTCCCATTACATGCATTCAACTAAAGCCACAGACATAAATATAATGATGTCTAACAAATAGTTCTCCGGCCATAACGAAGATATCTTAATAAATAATGTACATTAAAACAAAATTATTCGATACGAGCCCCCCTCTATCTCTCTCTCTTCAAGTACTGTAAATTCAAACAAAAATTGTTGTCACAGCCAAAATTGTTCCAGTTGCCCGTGACATTCAATTAAGGTTCAGTTGTGGTTATCCAACACTTGACTCAAACACCGTTCCGTCTGAAGTGTCCGTGCATTGGACACTTATTTATTTATAGCGGACATTGTGAGGGCGGGACCTCTATACACTCTATATACGGGACCTCTATACCCTCTACGGCTATTCAGTCGAGTGAGGTCAAGCGGCGCAGGTCAGAGGAATGTGTCTTGCGAATAATCAGGACCTTCTAATAGGCCTTCGGAAAAACATTCCTAATGTTAAAGTTAATAAATGTTTTTCTATTTCTATTTCTATTTCTAATGTTTACTCGTATTATGTATTTCTATGAAACATTAATTTGTGTTCCCAAAACAGATTCCTCATGAGCAAGTAAATCTTTAAGGAGCCTACCTACTCAATTATATGGCTTACAAAAACGAGTACTCGTTGATTGGTCACAAAAATACTGATGATGAATGTTGACATAACTTATCTGTATTTCCTGATTTTTTGTTCGTCAGGAGTATGCTGACAATATTTTAGACGGACTAGTTTTGCAATAATGTACCATGAATTCATGAATTTTATGCGAGATAAAAGACATCAACTTCTTACGGTTGCGGAATTTTGAGTGAAGTGATAAGTCAAAACGGTTATTTTTGTATATTGTGCTAAAAAAATCATAGATTTATAACGGTTTTTTAGAGCTTTCGAAACTGGATGAGTTGAAAAAAATATCAAATTCTGGTTCTCGACATGTAAAGTGAGATGATTCGTGTATTTTTAATAGAACTGCTAAAACAAAAGATAAAGCAACGCAGTACAATTACATATTCTGTGGCATCACCCACACTAAGTGAAAATATGAATTAATGATTTCCCAAGAAACAAAACAGAATAAGCTGAACTCTATGAAGTAAAATAAGTTTAAGTGTCAGTCATTTATGTTTTTTTATAAACCACGTCGGTGACAATCAAGCATGCGGACCGCTTGATGGTGAGGGGTTACCGCAACCTAGACGATTTACTTATATTTCTAAAAGGTTCTTTAGAAGGTTTAAACTTTTTAAAGTTCCCAAAAGCAGATCGTGTCTATTTCGATAGACCAACAGGGCTAATCTATTGACCGTTTGACATTCGCCGCCAGTACCGGCGTCGCGTCGGTCGGAAATGAAGCTGACCGCTAGCCATCCGACCCGGCGGAGGGTCGCTTTGATCGCCCCGAGGCGGTTTTATAAACAACCATTGCAGTTGGATAGTTTGGGAAGCGAAAGCGATCTAGTACACGGAAAGCAATACAGCAACGGCAAAAGCAGTCAGCCATCGTTCTGGTTGTGCTGGGGCTTGTAGGTACGCTTTTCAGCAGCGACAACATTTTGTCTTAGGTCTATGTACGGGATTTTGGTTCAGTAATGCAACAGTTTGCCATTTTTATATGTAAGTAGGTACACATATATATATATATATTGTAATTTAGATAAGTAGGTATATATATTATATGAGTAAATTGTTTTTATCTTACTGAAACTTAGTTTTACAAAACCCCGCCGTAAAGATTTCTGCTTCACCTATAGTGGTTGACTGGTAGAGAATGCCTTTAGGCATTAAGTCCGCCAATTGTACTTTTCTTTGTGCAATAAAGATTAAATAAATAAATAAACAGTTATTAAACCAAAAATAACGTAATAGATATTCGCAGTTTAAGTGACGCCACACATTAAAGAACTACAGGACTTGAGTTATTTGGTCAGTACCCTCGCCCTCATGAGCCTTCGCCTTTTCGTGGCGAGGGGGCTTAGTACTGGTGGCAGGTGGAACCACCGGTAAGTTATGGGGGCTCAGGCGTGGCTGTGCGGTTGACTGCGACCGGGCGTGGTGGAGGTATGGTGGCTGCCTGCCTACCACTGCTCGCCCAAAGGGGCGCCCACGGGCGCAGCGCCTTATTTATTTATTCTTTATTTCACATTTAAAAAAAAAGTATAATTGGCGGACTTAATGCCTAGAGGCATTCTCTACCAGTCAGCCACAAGGTTTAACAGAGAAGATACGAATTTGGGCTGTGAATCGTATGTGAATTGGTGCAAGAAAAGACAAACAACTTTGAAACTTAACTGATACTTAAAAACTTATTAATACTCAAATTAACCAATCCCTAATACAATTTGTATACTTAAAAAAATCGTATATAGATCATAATGTGTAATGTAAACATATAAATGATGACACTTATCATGCCAACATACATACTCATATGAATAAATAAATAAAAAAATACTACTATAATATAATAAATATTATATTGTCTTAGAGACAGTTAAACATAGATGTCTGAATCTGAACTTAATGAAATAGGTTGACTGAAACCTCAGCCTTAGAGCGCGAGGTGGGGGCCGCGGTGCACAACCGTTTTGAGTTGGTCAGTAATCCGCGGCTGCCTCCCCCCCCCCCCCCCCTCCTGTGCAACTGTGGCTCGGTAGGGCCACACCGCTAAATGTGGCAGCGGATGCACCTTTTAGGCAGCGGGCTTAAGTACGGGGGTGCTTTTGCCCGCAATACACGGCTTTCACCGCGACAGCGCGGAAGTACTGTGTTCTCCAGGTGCTTCCGTGGCCTCCCCCCTTCATTGGGGGGTCGGCTGGGGGGGTCCCCAATACGGGGAAGCACTGGCAGCGGGGCGTTGCGAAACTTTTAAGGAATCCCGCCTCGCCGCTGAAGTGTTTAGGTTGAGTACCGTAGGGTTTTAGTAGGAAGAAGTTCGACACAACTTCGTCGTTTCCCCGGACGGCAAGGTATCCATGAGGGTTTCCCCACGATAATAAAAAAAGGTGCTCAGTACCCTACCATGAGTTTACTTCAAGTAAACTACGATATTTAACTTCAGCAATTTGTAGGTCAATTTCAGTTACATTACTATTCGCTAGAGGTGCTGCTGTACCGATATCTTATACAAACACTTGAAAAGAAACGCTATCAACATTCCTCGATGTAAACTCATGGTCCCTTATATCAATAGTACAGTTATCCTATCATTTTTTTTTTTTTATTAGCGTGGGGAAATCCTCATGGATACCTCGTCGCTCGGGGGAACGACGAGGTTATGTCAGACTTCTACCGACTAAAACCCCACGGTACTCGACCTCAACACTTCAGCGGCGAGGCGGGGTCCCTAAAAAGTTTCACAACGCCCCGCCGCCAGTGTTTCCCCGTATTGGGGCCCCCTCCAGCCGACCCCCCAATGAAGGGGGGAGGCCACGGAAGTACCTGGAGCACGCAAGTACTTCCGCCGTCGGGGTGAAAGCCGTGCATTGCCCCCCCGCCACGACAAGGCGAAGGCTCATGGGGGGGACAGTTATCCTATCAACCCTAACCTAAACCAACGATAAAAATAACGTAGTTATCGTTTTGTAATTTTTCCAAGTGCCGTTTTCTGCGACCACGTTGGCCGAATTCAATCAAATTTCAATTTGCAGAAAACGGTTCGGTTTTAACAAAACAAGTCATTCCCGCGATCCGCAAAATATGAAAATACCAACCCTATTTAGTAAGTAAATATTTAACCAAGTTTCCCGTTTTCAATTAGTTAATGTGATTACTGAGAAACCTTTGCACTAACTAGTATATTTATTTATTTATTCTTCATTGCACAAAATTAATGATATAATTGGCGGACTTAATGCCAAAGGGCATTCTCTACCAGTCAACCACACGATCAAACAGATAAATTAAACACGGTGCACGAGATTAAACTAAATAAATTACTTTTGAAAACAACAACGGATGCTAATTATTATAAAATAACAAAACAACAAAATAAACATAAATCGATAAAAATAAACACACATAAATAGAAGTCATAATATAAATAGAACCAACCAAACCAAGAATTGCTTGCCACAAAAAAAAAACTTAATAATAGGTATATAAACCCCTCAGAATAACCTCGTGTTAACTTTGAACCACATTCACCTCACAGTGACTCAAGGACCCATCCCTAATGCGTGACCACCGATTCGTAATGCTTTCGAACAGCCACTTTAAAACTGTATTTAATAATAGATTTTCTTATTGGAACAGGAAGTTTGTTCCAAAGACGAATCGCAGATACAGCGAAAGAACAAGACATGAAACCGGAAGAATGAGAGGGCGTAAGCAGGGAAAGAGTATCTTCAGAACGCAACTGACGACAATGTGAAGAATGAAGAAATTGAAATTTACTTTTTAAATAAGATGGATAATTAGGATCAAAAATAATAGAAAAGAGAACATTTAAAATTCGAATGGACCTACGCTGGCGGATAGGCATCCAGTTAAGTTTAGAATCATATTTATTCAAATAGTAATCGTTTTCTACAATTCCAACACACAGCATACTTGTTATACATGAGCCTTGACATGCAATTGATTGCCTTTGAAGTTACAAATTGATCCTAAAACCCTCATCGTAATGAAATACGATCCACCTGATTGGTCTGAAAGCTACGAGTATTATCTAATACATTTGGGAGCTTGTTCCCACGAGGCAAGGCTCGCAATCGCGTGACACGTATTCGCGCGCCCAATAGCCCTAAATTTAGGCAACGTTTTTTCTGTTTAAAAAACAATTTGTTTAAACGCTATTTGTTTTGCATTACGTGCTCGGACCCGACCGGGAACGCACGAGTCGCAAAATTTCACGCTCGCCTGATCACAAATGTTTTTATTGGGAACGCACATGAGGAAAATTGGACCGGCACATTTTTATCGTTCAATGTATGGGCACTGATTTTTTAGTGCCGCGAGGAAATGAGAAAACATGTACGAGGAAAAACGTTGCGAAGCCTATTTCGTCAAATAAATGGAGTATTGGATTGAATATTTTCGAAGACCTAAGTGTTTATATAATATTTAAATGTATTCCTTAATCATTTACTGTCTTTTTTGTTACTTCTTCAAAAGGAATATTTCGGTTGCGAGTATAATAGTCGCGTATTGTTGTGGCGAGGTAATGCCCAACTTCGAAATGTGCAGCATGCGATAAATGTCCGATTCTGAATTTATGTTCAATATTTGAAATTCTGAAAATGGTTTGGCAGTAAATCAAGTTGTAGTTAAGGGTAGTTTTATTTCATAATTTCACTGTATTGGATGAACATTTCTGTAAGTAAGTATATAATTATAAGCGCCAGACAACACACCTCGTCTAACGGTCTCGAAGTAGGGATTAATATCCCTGTGTTACGAGGTACCGTACAAGGTGATAATCCAGAGGCGTCTCCCAGCACACCCAGACCCGAGTCAATTCAGAAAAGATCGTTTCTTTGGATTGACCCGGCCGGGAATCGAACCCGGGACACTACGGAAATCGAGGCGAGAAACCGTGCTACAGAGCACTACGCCAACCGTGTCGTCGATTGGCATATGTTGTGCAAAGAAAGAACCATTCACTTCATTATAATTGTGACTGAAAGACGTAAGGTCAGACAGGCATCTTGATTAAGGGTAGTCAGATTTCGGTGGTTGTAATGATCTTTTATTGGACATTTGTAAAAATTGCCTTTTGCTGCTTCACACTCCTCTTCATACGTCTTCCCACATTTCGAATTCTTTCACATTAGCTGCCATTAGGCTATGAAACTCGCTGCCTGATAAAATTAAATTGTCGACCAGTAGGTTTTCCACAACTTCTTAGAGAAACCTTAACTCAGAAATAGCATTACTTGATTCTTTCTCCTTTCAAAACAACGTTTTAAGATTAAGGTACGATATTTAATGTATGTATCTTTAAATTTATGTATTATAATAATAAATAATAATATTAAAAGAATTTATTTTCTCCACAATCTTAAAAGTACTATTAGAGCTATGGACATAATTTGATCAGAGACAACAATAAAGTTTGTAAGAGACTGGTGCCTGAACTAGGCAGAAGCCTGTATCTCAGAACACCAGATCTCTCCCCTTATGATGTGATTGATTTGAATTTACAAAATTATGTTCATTTATCACTACTTAAATAGGAGAAATTATACTACGCAAAAATTATTCCCTACACTTGACAGCTTCACTCGTGTAAAGGATGGCGCAGGAAAAGAAAAAAACTGTCACAATTTGATTGAAAATGTACTCAAGGGTAAATTCTTGTAACATTTACAACATTATCTAATAGTATTTCTACTTTTGTTTTTTTTTATACTGTACATTTCTTAGATTTATTATATATATATTTTGTTTTAAAAGGTCTTCAGTGGCATTGTAATCAAAAAGTTGTAAATAATTCATTACTGACACTTTACAAGGATAACGTGCTAGGGAGACGATGTTTAGTTTCAGGTGGAGACAATTGTATAGAAAGGGACCCAAGAAGCAAAAGAAACGATGTGAAAAAGACAATGTAAATAGGGAGGATTTTGCAACCAGGTGAGAGCGGCGTGCTCTGGAGATTGTTGGGTTCGACCAAACGGTGCTGCTCAAGAACGGTGCTTAGAATAAATAGCTGGCGAACAGTAAGAACCTGAGTATATTGGAAGAGGTCGCGGGAGGGAAAACGAAAAGGTTTGAATGTGCAGACTATAAGCAGCGCTCTCTGCGCTCTTTCGAGTTTTAACATAAATGTCTTACAGGCGCCACATCATGATGTTATGCAATAGGTAAGGAGTGACTGAGCTAAGGCTATGTACGTAGATTTCACTATGGAGGAGTCAGCAACATGGCGAAGATTTTTAAAGATGAACATCAGTTTGCGTACTCGACCTGCAGTGAAAGTAAGGTGGTGCATGAAAGTTAATCTATTGTCAATGATAACTCCTAAGTATTTGACTGAATCTGCCATTTCCAGTGGACAACACGAAGCACGAATGCTCAGAGAAACCACTTTGAGAGTGAGCTGTGATTGAGAGCTCAGCAAGTTTGCTAGGAGGAGTTCTATTGACAGAGAAGGTAAGATACTGAGCATTGAGAGTAAGAAGATTGCAGCGAAGCCAATTGGTGACCAGATCAAGACCTGACTGGGCATGGTGGAATAAATTTTTCCAAGTATCTCCAGAGAAAAGCAAAGCAGTGTCATCTGCAAATGATATAATCTGAATGATATAAGCTGGTATCTTGAGCTTACAAAGGTCATTGATATATACCAGGAAAACGGTGGGACCCAGAACACTGCCTTGGGGAACGCCGTACTCAATCGGAAGGTCAGAGCTTGCAATACCATCCATCACGACACACTGGCTGCGGCCTGAACAATAACTGCGAAATAGAGATAATTGTTTGCCTCTTACACCCATTGATTCGAGTTTGTTTAGCAAAATAGTGATTGATACTGTGTCAAAAGCTTTTGCCAGATCAAGGAATGTTGACAAGCATTTCTGCATCTGATCTCTATAGATCATAGGACTATTCCTGACTATGTAGTCCGTTAGCTCATGCACCGCACCAGCTGTTGATCTTCCCGATCTGAACCCGTACTGGCTGGGAGACAGTTTCATTTTGTTTTCGAGCCAGTGCATCAGACGTGTGTTTATAATTCTTTCCAGAATCTTTGAAAGAGCGGGCAATATCGATATAGGTCGGTAATTACCAACACAGTCGCGCTCTCCAGACTTATACTATAATTATATATGTATGTGTAATATGTATAATTTTGGTATAAGTATGTTTTTTCTATTAACAGTATATTTTATTCCGGTTTTGCAAGACACCGCCAACACGATTTCTGCTTCGCCCAGTGGTTGACTGGTAGAGAATGCCATTAGGCATTTAGTCCGCCAATTATAGTTTTTCTTTGTGCAATGAAGAATAAATAAAAAAATAATTAAAATGACCCTGATTTCTGTGCTAGGCTATCCGTAAGCCTGTGTTACAGAGATCAGTGCCCTCTTCCAATATTGTTAAAACTACTACTCCCAGTATTATAGGCCACCAGCCTTTTAACCAAATAAAACCTATTCATTTTGTTTTTAACAGTAAGGACTGTTCTAGACTAATGAATATGCTTGTCAATGGTTATGATGAATTTTTCTAGACCCAAAATAGCGATTGTTCTTTAAGCTAGCTAGGCTCACGTCATGCTGGGTTCTATTCAGACAGTTTCTTATTAAAAATGATACTGTAGTAAATCACAAACAAAGACTGAGACAGCTACTCGAAATTAAAACGCAAAATAAGTTGGATTAAAAAAGAGTTCGAATCACCTAGTCGCACAGACATATACGTCACCAGTGGTGGGTTAAGTGCAAACCATAATTTGTAGATACCGCATCTTCAAAACCAAACCACACAGTCATGAAAGCGCATTAGCGAAACCTAAATTTTACGAGGACGGCGCACTAAAACAAGAGTCGCGTAATATCAACTCTACGTTTTGTAATTAATGTGCTTGGCTAAGCACGTATATGCATAGCGTTGCATGCTGAGAACGTGAATCATTCTATATGCATTGGTTATTTCGGAGCACCAGCAAAAAGCTTAGATAAAAGGCAGCTCGGAAAATCCTTCCGCCAGCAAAGGTGCTTCTGTAATGTGTTAGTCGCTTTGCGTAGTTGAGTGTGCATGTTTTCAGAGATTAGTTTTTCCGTTCTATTTAGGTCTAGTGGTGGTAAATATTCGCTTAGTGAATGCTACCTACCTATAATTATAATACTTTTTGGTTAGACGTAGTTCACGGTCCTTAACTTTTCCATAAGCTAGAAAGATCGATCTCTAATTTCACTTAATGTTAAACGATAACAATCAATTATGATAAAAATTAAACACATGCTTGTTAAAATTACTAAAGCTTAAATATGTTTAGTTTAAATTTAAATTGTGTTCCTGTTCAAAAATACAGATTCTGATATGTTATAACCTATTACCAGCAAGGTGGATGGATTGTAGGATTTCGGTGAATACAGGTTCACCGACCACTGTGTGATACTGGACGCATTTGACATCTTGTAATGATGTTTGATTGAAGATTTGAAAGTACTGATACAGTCTATTTGAATAAAGTTATTTGAGTTTGAGTTTGAGTTTGATAATATACCCACCATCTTGTTTTTCCCTAAAGGTTAGAACTAAATTGAATAGCCACAATTAAATTAAGCGTAACTGTTCTAAACTGTATTATAGAACAGTTAAAACAAACAGTTTGCCGTAGATACGGCAATCACACATAAACGCCCTAAAGAGTCACGTGGTATTAAAATGGATGGCAATATCCCTGTAATATTTTTTCTAAATTAGATGACATAACATTTGGAGTTTATTACACATAGGAGTCGAGAAAAATGTTACAAACGTTATATTTTTCTGATTCTCGTCGTACACGGCCGTTGATCCCTTGAACGCGGACCAATTTTGTGGGATATTTGCGGAAAAATGATGTAGGTAACGTGGAAATTCGCGAAGGCATCCGGAGCCATGCCGAGCCAATAAGAGCGAAGTGGTCTTGTAAGGGGACGTAGATTTAGAATAATGATTTTTAGCAGTTTTGTATTGGATGAGGTTTTCGAACTTTAACTGTGTAGCACTTATTGTTCACTTAGGTAAGTATTAATTATAGCGCATTGATATTAAATCATTTCGAATGGAACCATTACCATTTTTAAATTCCTTATTTATAATCATTTGCATCATTTTTTTCATTTGTTAAGAAAACGATAGCCGACAGCATCCATCAGGGATTCGTCAGTATTTTGCGTTATTTGCCCGACTACTGTCACTTCAACTAACTTGCCGGCTGTGCTTCACTATTTACCATTCTGTTGTTCCACAGATTTCCTTATTCTCTTTTTATCACACACAGTAATGAAAATAATAGCTATTTGAATATTTAATCGCAAGCTTCCTTATTCAAGCTTACTTCATGCACTATCAGCTTTCATGAAATTAACCACACAAAATCCAGTCGTTGGTAAACCCCAAAACCTTAGGCCAAAAATTAAATTAGCCCAACCAACCTGCAATTTGCAAATATTTCGTAGAGGTCCTCTCTCGTTGTGTGTGAAAATATGAATGTTTCTATTCGCTGCAAGAGTTTTAAGATGGATAAAATGATAATGTACGAGTATTATGCTCAATGTTATAGTTGCGAGTAATATAAAATAAATCTAATTGATATAAAATAATTATGTGATATCAATAATAAAATGTAGCTAACCATTAATCATTCTAATTAGATTATAAGTATTTGCTGTGCCTTGCAGGGTCATGTTTGTGTCCTAATATATTTTATTAACATCTTTGTAACAACACGGTGCAATAAAAACTTTGAACTTTGAACTTCGCCTAGGCATTGTATACAATATCTGAATTATATAGATTGCAGGTGACATATACATACATTTCCTATAAGTTGATTTTACATAATGTAATAATAATTAGTTCTACTCGAATATTTTCCTCACGGTATTGTTACACATACTCTTTAGAATCACATAGCATTTCTCGTTTCTGTTCATAATTTATACTCCGTTCAATTCCGAATTATCTAAAAAATGAGCTTCCACAATATTTCACTGTCATAGAATTTGCTGGGCGGGTAACTAGTGAAATATATGATTCTTATTTTCTTGAAATAATTTATGGAGTTTACCGTGTATTCCTTTCTGATTTGATCTTGATAAATGTATGCTTCGCGACGTTTCGTGTTTACCTCCGTCTGATTAATGGATTGAGCTAAAGTACTATTGTTGTTTCGATGTAAAAAGCAGGTGTAAGGCACGTGGAACAAGGCTTAGGATAACTCTATTTAAGGCAATAAAATTCATCGTATAGTTACGTGAACAATGTTATTCGAATTTATTTAGTATTCCAATATTTGTAGAAAACTATTTGATCAACTCCTATAACATAATAATTTAATTCGGTATAAACTAAAACTGTTAAAAACTTTTTCATGTTAAGTATAAAATAAATTTTGAGGGGGCAAAAATATTTGGTGGTTAAAAAATACTATAAGGTTAAAAACTCATTGAGCGTTATTATTACCCCCGAGACGCGATCAAATAATTGATTTTAATTTGATGTCGTTGACTGTTTTAAAAAACATTCAAGATATTGATTTCTTCAAGGTCAAAACAGTGATTAAATAACGTTGGGTTGAAACGTAAGCATGTACTAGACAGATTCGTTCAGTACATTGAAATTTCAGTGGCTTAGTGATAAGAGCAGCCAACCCGGATTGTGGAAAACGCGGGTTTGAATCCTGCCTGATTTCTTCGAGGTCCGACATTCGATTTTTCTAGTTTTCTATATTTCGACTCCCTGAACTACGACAATTGACACATTTAACGTCGTAACCACCAAGTGCTTGCATTGAAAATGAAAGATTACCCCAGCGTATTAAGGTTGCTTTTCTAAAATTTTAATTTATGACAAAAATAAGTATGTGTATGTTTTGTGGGTTAAACAACACTAACATTTTAACTAAGCATCAACACTTTTTGTAGATTTTGGTCGTAAAGGTGTGTCTTGGGTATTCATGATCGAAGTTTGTAAGACAAAGGTACCGGTCGTTCTGACGTCCTCCGCAAAAAGGTACAAGTAGAACTTGTCAATATTATATTTCATGATGTGTCGTAATTTTTAAAATTGCTCAATTAGGACGTGCAGGTAAGATACCTAAAACCTCATATTTCGGTCAGATAACATTCTAAGCAGACAGAAACCTCAGTACTACGTCAGAACCAGGTGTTCCTTATTTCCAAAACCATTCTCGTTTACTCGACGAACTAAAACCACGCCGTCTGAAACATCATAACACGATGTGCGGAGGATTTCATTTACATTTAGACAACTCTGCGAATTGACCTGAATTGAAATGGCGGAGATAGGCAATAGGGGCGAACTAGTGGAACCTCTTCTCACCAAATGTTTTGTGATACAGAAGTATTACTATTTATATTTCTAAGGTCCACAGTCTTCAAGTTAGCTTAAGATTTCTTTACTACAAATAAAATTCCAGTTTTTGTAGATGAAATGTGTCGATCTGACATTAGTCCATAAAAAATGGGTAAGAAACTTTAAGGTTCCCGAATTTTAAGACTTTCTAATACTTGGCACATTTCACCACCAGGTTTTTTAGTGTATCACTTGCCAAAAACTATTGTTGTCATAATGTTTCAAAGTGTCTCCTACATGTAATAACGTACCACCCTAATTATCATCAGAATTCTTATCTTATGATATTTCATACATATGATATTCAGACTTTATTATGTTTTAATCAAAATCTACCGCGAGGGCGAAGCCAGAAAAAATGGACAAACCAAGCCGCCAACATGCTGGAGGTCCCCATAAGCGCAGCGCTCCAAAAGACCGAAGCCGTTGGAGAGCACATATTGCACAAATCCTTCGCGAGAGGCACGATCCTCAATGGTGAGGTACCGACTGAGGACCACCTCGAATTATTTCAGACTAATTGTCTGAAATAATTTCGTGCCCGTCAGCGGGCTCGTTCGCATAGACTAATTCTCCTGTTAAAAAATAGATTAAAAAATATAAAGCATAGAATTACTTGCTCATAAACCGCTGACAAACCCAAAACAAGTTTAAAAGAGTAACTGCTGAGTTTCTCGCCCAGTCTTCTCAGCAAGAAACAACTCCGACGCGGTAGTAGAGTCACATTATGTCTGTATACTGTGTATTTATATAATATCCATATTATTAAAGTATTCATGTCTATTATTTAGTATATTTTGCTGTAAATTTGACGATTTGAAAGTACTGATACAGTCTATTTGAATAAAGTTATTCGAGTTTGAGTTTGATAATGTAGCTTTAAATGGGTCAAATAATTTCCAAAATCGGTCCAGTAATTTTGGAGCCTATTGAATGTAAACAAACAAATCTTTCCTCTCCAATATCATTATTAGTATAGATATATCATGTAATATGTATTGTGTATGAAGTACTAGCTTTCCGCGTGATCTTATCGTCATAATATGTATGTTATGGCCAAATTACATAAAATCTTTATAAATTGTGACCTTTGTGTTATTGTGATGTATAAGCTGTATTATTGTAAAGTTTTATTTAAATCCGTTCAGTAGTTTTTGCGTGACAGAATAACAAACATACACACAAACATACATCCTCACAAACTTTCGCATTTATAAAATTAGTATGATAAGATTCAGTAAATAAAAAGCATTATGAGTTTTTTTTGTATAACGTCAATTTCTGCGCTGTTTCGAAATCTAAATGTAAAATGCTTAATATCAGTAACTAACAGATTTCATAGAAAATTTACAACGGAAAAAACGCTGCAACACTTTACTAATCATAACAGTCGGGCAACTAAAGTCGTTTGAAAATACAGCGTAAGTTTCTTAGAAGTTGTATTCAGCTGAAACGGGAAAACTGAGTTGATACATATCGCATTAGCTACTTTTTATTTAAACTATTCACAGTGTAGACTAGACTAGAAAATCTCTCACGGCGTCCTGCATTAAACACGCACTTGGCGGTATTATATTTAATGTAGTCCCACCTTTATTTCACCCGATATTTACACGGATAGCTTGCAAATTTTGTTGCTCGCGTTAAATTTATCTCGACCGACACAAATTTCATTTATATTCCGTTTAAAATCTCTGCAAATTGACGTTTGTTTTTCGTTTATTTGTTCGGAAAATATTCACAGGGGAATTTGTAGGGTTCGGGGCGACAGACGTGGTCGCAGATACTTTAAACACGGCTCGGTTTTAATGTCACATGAGAGTGTGGAAGTTTGGGTTAAAAAAAATACTTTTTTGTAAATGTGTTATTAGAAATTTGTACCTTTGTGACTGGAGCTGAACCCGCCAATTGTAAAGGGTTATGTTAAAATCTTTTAGAAACCCCATAAATGAATGAAATGTATATTAAAAACCAATTTTGCAGAAGTTCTATCAGCTGAAGCTGAACACTATCGGGGCAAGTTAAGTGGCTATCCGGCCTAATCATAGCTATAAAGCACCCATGTGCAGTTGGTCGGCGCTCGAAGCGCGCCTGTAAGTGTATTTCCATAACCGTAAACTGGCCGGGGTATACTTGAGTGCAGGGGTGCCCCTTTAATACGTACAAAATTCTATGTTTTCGATAAAACCAAACAGTAAAAATAAAATCTAACCTACTTATAAAATATGTTGCAAATCTGCTATAAACTTTCATTACAATAATACTACAAACACTAATCTATTTACAAAAAAAAAACTGGAATCAAGGGCAATACAGCATAACGCCAAGAGTTGACCCGAAACTGAGCAAAACTTTCACAATGTGGGTATCAGAAACGACTATTTCAATCACTATAGAAAAGAGTTATATTCATCAGGAAAAAGTCCTACTGAGTTGAAATATTTAGGATTCCTCAACTTAATTGGTATTGATAGACTTTCATTTAAGAAATATTGTGTTAGTCAATCAATTAACCAACCAATTCTCTACATTCTACTTTGTTGCTAACTAGCCCTAGAGTTTATCTACGTAGTATTCCTATTTAGTATAGACAGATTTAAGGGGGAAAGGTAGTAATTATTCTAGAATAATTCTTACAAAGAAGGCGAATATTTCACTGAAAGTGCTATTTGTTTCAGAAAAGTACAGTAGTCCTTAAAAGGCAATGCCGTTGAGATTTACCGGCAATAGTGACAGCCCTAGAAGAGCGGTCGATTGGCTTTAATCCCATATGTGGCCAATGAGGTCCTCCGGGTCTTAGGCGCGAGATTAAACGGGACTATTCCGACAACACGCCCTATATTATGTGCGTGGGTATTGGCATGAGATAATGAAGATGAAGTCAGTCCAAGCTAT
This sequence comes from Udea olivalis, assembly GCA_947369235.1. NCBI lineage: Eukaryota > Metazoa > Arthropoda > Insecta > Lepidoptera > Crambidae > Udea > Udea olivalis. The sequence continues at coordinate 14,109,388 of OX376349.1, read as the reverse complement.
TATAACAGAAATGAATTATAATATTCTAAAAAATCGAAATACTGGGTATGTTTTTTTCTTAGGAATCACATTATCGCCGTACGAAATCATAAATAACACTTTTAAGGATACTTTGGCCTTTTACGGTTAAACAGCAACATGATGTCTCAATTGATTACAGAATCAGTACCCCTACTACGAGTATGAGTCACCGCCAACGATAGTCACTAACGTTTTATAGTAATGCCTATTGGTATATGGGATTCTGGATCAGAGCCTCTAAACCAGAAAATAAAAATGGAATTAAAAATGGCATACAAATGAGAACTTAATGAAAACTTATGGTAAATATGTATACAGGGTTACTTTATAAAAACCATCCAAAAATTTTCCAGACATGAGCATCAATTGAAGACAGCTTTTTTTAACAAAAAGCATAGGTATTTCTAACTTTTACATTATTATATTTTTTTCGAACAGTTTATTCGTGCGGCGTGGTTACTTATTCAAAATTAAATTTCAACTTCTGAATAAAGCGCGGGCAGAGAGTTGAAGAGCCTGCGAGCCCGCCGCCACTCACGTCGCGCAGTATCAACGAAACTAATATTTTTTTTATACCTTTGAGTAGTTCTAATAACATTAATAACTCAACATTTTAGTACTGAAGGTTGTCAAACAGAAAAATACTCATTTTACTATTGTCTTCATTTAAATTTGGATGTTGTTTATAAAATAGCCCTGTATATTGGGTGAAACTTTGATCGAGCATAATTGCTGCCTGTTTCCAAACTCTCTTACAATCTTTCTCTAATGTTGTTATACACAAGACTAACAAAATCGTAGCAACAGTCTGTTTGTGTTTATAATGAGTAATACTTTGTTGTTTGGCTTTGATTTTGTCGGAGTATGTAAAATTTAATTTCACGATGAGTAGGTATTATATCGGTATATTAAGTTAGAAGAACAGTCTTACTTGGTACTTGATAAAATAAAATAAAATGAGTACTTTTTACAATTTTACGTAAGTGGAAATAGCTACACCGAGAGCTCATCCACCCCGCAAGGAAAATGACGTGGCATACTGGGTTGAAAATTAGTTTTTTTTATCATCACTAGCGCCTGTCCATTTCTGAACTATTCTATAACTATAACTATTCTATAACTATAACTATTCTGAGCAATGCATAGATTTACAGAAAGGCTTATCAGCACCCACCCACTGAAGCCCTGCGACATATTGTATTCGATCGGTTGGTCAAGTATGTTTTATGTTGATTTTTCCATCATTGATCTTCAGTTTAAAACTTTGCTAACCAAGTTTTGTAAATTGTACTATACTTTTTAAATTTCGTAAAGTCTTGTGTAAATAAAAATAGTTATACGCCAATTATCATAGTTACGAAGTAAGGATAAATATCCAAGCCACTGGCATCTCTCAGGACACCCAGATACGAGGCGAATGTACGAATGTACTTTTCTAAATTGGCATTAATGTTATATTTAGGGAATCCCAAATTGACCCGGCCAGTAATCGAACCCACGCAAGTCAAGGGGAGAAACCGTGCTACAGAGCATATCACTGATCGTGTCTTTAAAAACACGAGATTTTGCTTTGGTTAAATATTAAAATAGAAACTACCTATAGGTACTTCTTGTTCGCCAAACGTCCTGGCAGATTGTACAAGAAAAGTTTAACAGAGGAGTGCCAAGTGAGATGACATGACAAAGATCGCATAGAGCAGAATATTCGAGGAATTACACAAACAATGACGTGACGATTTGCAGTCATCAATCATTGGCCCGCCGAACCGAGATGATGTATGGCGCCTCATCACCCTTGTTACGGAAGATATATGTAAGAAGCAAATGAACAACCTCAAAGTACTAATTTTTATGTTTATGCCATATGTGGCATAGTACTTATCTTGTTCAATATCAATTCCACTTGACCTCAGAAGCTGTATGTTTACATCCCTTTCACAAAAAGCGAAACTTTTTTAAAACTGCCCAGAATCTAATCCTATTTTATTTTATGATTATTAGCAATTTGCAGGCAACATCATAGCTCGGTGGTGTTCCGTTAAGTTTAACAGGAACACTTACAAGTATACGTTTTCATCCAAAAAAAAATGTTTTATTTCAACTTGTAACCTGATAAAATACAAAAAAGTTTATTCATCTTAAAATATGTACTTGTGCTGTTTCTTATATAAAATCTTTCATAGTATTTTGTTTAAAATATGTGAAAATATCGCGATTACCGCAGCCAGTAGATAAGCATGTGCAACAACAGAGTTTGCCGATCCCGTATGGCTAGACGAATAATGGTAAACCAACACAGCACAAACACAACACAGTCTAGGCGGTGTGTTTGCTGTGGTTTTCCGGATGGTTAAAATATTTGCGTCAAGACGGAGAGATCAACTACGGGTATAGGAATCAGCTGTGCAATATCTCTATTGAAATGTCATAAAACATAATCTTCCATACCCTATTTCAATAGAATCCTGAATGCAGAGTGACATATGGGGTAGTTCGCATCAAAATCAAACACAACATGGGCATATTAGCTTTTGCAAAGGCGGCTTCACCTCCACGCATCGCACTGCGTCTCCGTAAACAGAACTTCAGTTTACACTTATGCAAGGTTTCCATTCAAAATTATTTCTACATCAAAAGAGCCGCTATGCCGTCAATGCACCCTAATTCACCCTTAAAAAGGGATCATTGTAATTGTTTGTGACAAACATTGTTCCAGTTTACATTGAGTAAGCGAGTGTTTGTGGGGGCTTTAGCCAATCCCATTGTGCTTCCGTCGGCCTGCATGTTTCATAGGCGAAGGCTCGCGACTCAAATCCGGTATTAAGGCCTCGCGAATATCCAAACAACCGGCTTAGATTCTGATTTAATATGGATGTCTATAAAAATATTGCTTTGTAAAATTTTCATCGAGCTATTAAATCGTGCACAATAATGTATTGTAACGTTTTCTTTTTGAATGTTATCTCTCTGGCTACTGTTCTTTTTTTGTTAGCACTCTTGGCTGATCTGTACTTGAGTAGAGATTTAAAAAAGGTCAGTTCATACAAAAAAGAGCATTCAGATCTATACTCAAGTACAGATTTTGTTTTAGAATACGGGCCTAAATAACCAATTATAATAGTTATAATTTAACATTTTAGGTTTTCAACAATTTTTAAACGAGTGGAGAATGGCTTTATTTCATTGGTGGGCTTTAAGTTTTTGACTTCCGCCAAACCAGACACAATGGACAATTTGTTGTTTCACGGTCATCGGTGACCCCCATGGCGGCTAATGAGTTAATAAATAAATTACAGTAGTTTTTACTGATTTATTTTCGAGTGATGTAATGTAGGAAATGTTTTCAGCGAGGGTCACTGAGGATTTAAGTCAGTAGGATAAAAAACCTGCGAGCTACCTATACTCCATTCATTATAATAGCATTAGACAGAAGTAAAAAAGGTTCTTTTTAGGGTACACTTTGTGGTAAAAGTACAATAAACATTATTACTTGTAATTTTTTGCAGAATTTATTAAAATCTACATAATATAGCAGCTGTCTCACTCAATTGTTCTCAATTATAGTAAAGTAACTTCAGAACGTATGAGGCTTTTGCTTTAATAAATTTATTTGTCTTGCATCAAACCATATTGTCGATGTGAAAACCTTAAAGAAGCAGGGAAACGCATTTTTACTGTCACTATAACTCTACCAAATCTAAAATGTTATATAATCTCTTCATACGTTTTGGCGGAAGGGGTTTTCAATTTTGATAGGTTATACTCAGGTATGTCATTGTCATGGCAACGTCAAATATAATTTGTCATTCATTTTCTTATGTTATTTTTAATGTTATAATGAATGAAGTATAGTCGGTGAGCGTCAATAGCCACTTGCCAATGTTGAAGACTGGTTTGCTTAGCCAAAAATGTTCCCTGTGGATTATTTATTTATCCTTTATTGCACATTACCGGTAAAAGAGGTCGACCCAAGAAGAGGTGGCTCGACGTTAAGGGTGACATGCGTGCCAACAAACTCACCACTGAGGATGCACAAGATCGCGCGAAGTGGGCCAAGAAAATAAGAAAGGCGGACCCTGGGACCCCACCCACCAGTGTGGGTTCACAACCGGGATAGACCGCACGGATGATGATGATTGCACATAAAAATAAAGTGCGATCGGTGGCCTTAATGCTTAATGGCATTTTGAGGCTTCTGATCAAAATACCGCGACAATAAAATACTATATGCGAAAAGACTTTTTCTCTAATACATCAATTAAACCTGATATTATATTCATATGATATATACCAGTTATGCTAATGTACGTACCTACCTAAATAATTTTAAAAAGATGCTGTATTATATTATATGCCTTAAAAAAGTGAGCATTCAAATTCAAATTCAAATGCCATTGATTTGCAAATACAGGGTATATTGATATCAAAGGTGTTCAATCTTTTACAAGTGATCAGCCATTTACAACACAGAAATAACATCAATAAAAAAATAAGATACTAATTAACCAGTTCATAATTATTACATACACAAAAAATATTGATTATTATGTCACAAAAAATAATGATTACTAAGTCACAAAGATAATGATTAGTAATTAAATATTATATCACAATGTGCTGTCGAGATATTCCCTTAAACTATAGAAAGCGTTTTAAATTAAAGGCAACTTATTTTTTTTCCAAAAAATGTTACAACTACTCGTGTCTAGTACATGAGAAGGGAGTTTATTGTGTATGCCGTGTATCTCTATGTGGTCAACTATGTCATTGAGTTCGATGCACAGTTGACTAAAACATGTCACTTAAAATGCTCACGCAACTAGCAGGTGGGACATGTAGGACCTTTTACTGTTCTCCCTGCTGATCGAAGGTAGTTCTTATTCTAAATCCATGCGTTAAAGGTAACTACCGGGCTAACAGTCTGTAGGAGTGTGTAGGTAGCCACAACTGGTGTAGTTGTTGAAAGGTTTAAAAAAAGCGCTGGCTCCTTTAAATATCTCAATAAATAAATAAATATCTGGGACAGTTCACACCTGACCCCAAACTAAGCAGAGCTTGTAATATGGGCGTCAGAGACTGATAAACATACTTAAATATTTCTAAATACATACTTAAATAGATAATAACACCCAGACACACAACAAATACAAATGTTCGTCACACAAATATTTGTGATAGGTGGGGATCGAACCCACGACCTCCAGCGCTAAAGGCAGGATCGCTGCCATTGCGCCAACAGGCCAATCTAGAGATGGACTGATCCTTTCGGATAATGGGCTTGCTTTGAAATACTCAGCAGCCGATAGTCTCTGAGCAGCTTGGTAGCTAACGCCCGTATTTAGTAACCACGATCAAAGTTAAGCATACCTCAAATGTATACCTGTACCTTTCACCTCTACTGACATGTGATAGGACAGCATCAATTTGAAAGGTGATCAACTTTGACTGTCGTTCCTGGATTAGGACGTTGGAGTTCTCTAACCATAATTTGTTCAGCTTTGAATAAATTATTACATAGTAATCAATTTGGATTTACTTAAAATAGGAATACAACCGATGCAGGTATTGCGCTCATCAAACACATATTTGATGCGTGGGAAGGCAAGCAAGATGCAATAGGAGTTTTTTGTGATTTGTCAAAAGCATTTGACTGCGTAGATCATGAAATCCTACTGATTAAGCTGAGACATTACGGTGTTTCAAATATTTCACTTAGCCTTATAGAATCTTACCTCACTGATAGAATACAAAAAGTGAGTACAATGGTACGAACTCTTCCGGTGCCACCATACGTATGGGCGTGCCCCAGGGATCAATATTGGGTCCTCTGCTGTTTTTGATCTTCGTTCGGGGGAACGACGAGGTTATGTCGGACTTCTACCGACTAAAACCCCACGGTACTCGACCTCAACACTTCAGCGGCGAGGCGGGGTCCCTAAAAAGTTTCACAACGCCCCGCCGCCAGTGTTTCCCCGTATTGGGGCCCCCTCCAGCCGACCCCCCAATGAAGGGGGGAGGCCACGGAAGTACCTGGAGCACGCAGGTACTTCCGCCGTCGGGGTGAAAGCCGTGCATTGCGGGCAAAAGCACCCCCGTACTCAAGCCCGCTGGCTCCCACCGTACGCGGACCCTACTAGGTCCGCAACCACGATCCACCTAAAAGGTGGATCCGCTGCCACATCTGGCGGTGCGGCCCCGCCGAGCCGCAGTGCACAGGGGGGGCCAGCCGCGGATCACTGACCCCCTCCAAACGGTTGTGCACCGCGGCTCCCACCTCGCGCCCTAAGGCGCTGCGCCCGTGGGTGCCCCTTTGGGCGGGCAGTGGTAGCACCATACCACCACCACGCCCGGCGGCAGGCAATGGGTGGGTGGGAAGTCCACCGCACTGCCATGCCTGAGCCCTCTTAGCTTCCCGGTGGTTCCACCTACCACCAGTACTAAGCCCCCCCGCCACGACAAGGCGAAGGCTCATGGGGGGGTAGCTGGACTGTCTGTCCCAGGTAAACATAGTGGTCAACAACTTCGAGTGCAATGTTCCCAACGTTAACTGGAGCGGGTGCAATATGAGCATTCAACATGATTTTTGTTTTGTCCATGTTCATCTTAAGACCCACTCTTTGAGAAGCATTACCGAGATCTTCGAGCATTATGTTCAGGTCTTCCAAGGTCTCAGCCATAAGAACTACATCATCGGCAAATCGCAGGTGTGTTAGGTACTCGCCATTGATGTTGATGCCGCGTCCTTTCCAGTCCAGAAGCTTGAAAATATCCTCCAACGCAGCCGTGAACAGTTTCGGAGAAATAACGTCTCCTTGTCTCACGCCTCGCTGTAGTTGGATCGGATTAGAACTCTGGTTCTGTAATCGGACCGACATGGTGGCGTTCTGGTATAAGTATAAGCACCTCAATGTACCTGTAGTCTATTTGGCACCTTTGGAGAGACTGCAGTACTGCCCAGGTCTCAATCGAATCAAAGGCTTTCTCGTAGTCCACGAACGCTGAGCAAAGTGGCAAGTTATACTCTTCGGTCTTCTGTATAACTTGCCGCAGCGTATGAATGTGGTCTACGGTACTATAGCCTTTTCGGAACCCTGCTTGTTCGGGAGGTTGGAAGTCGTCAAACCTGCGAGCGAGACGATTCGCAATGACTCTCGAAAACAGCTTATAGATATGGCTCAGAAGCGAGATGGGTCTGTAGTTCTTCAAGAGAGTTTTGTCACCCTTCTTGAAGAACAGCATCACATCGCCTCTGCCCCATGCCTTTGGCGTTTTTCCCTCGAGGATGACAGAACTGAAAAGCGTCTGGAGGACCTTAAGTATCGGCTTACCGCCCGCTCTCAGTAGCTCGGTTGTGATTCTGTCACCACCCGCCGCCTTGTTGTTTTTAAGCTGCTTGAGAGCCATCCTAATCTCGTACAGGCTGACGTCCGGGATATCTTCTGTATAGTGTCGGGTAAGCTTGGCTCTAGGATCTTTAGCCTTGCTTTCAACAGGTGTTTGCGTGGAATATAACTGTCCATAGAAACTCTCAATCTCCCTCAGGATTTCAGGTGTTGACGAAATGATGCTACCTGCCTCAGTTTTCAGCCTCGTCAATTGGCTTTGCCCAATAGACAGATCTCTGGCGAACACTTTGGAGCCTTTATTCCGCTCAATTGCCTCTTTAATACGCTGGGTATTAAATTGGCGAAGGTCGCTCGTCAAAGACTTAGATATCTGTCTATTGAGTTGCCGATAACGATGGGCATCCGCTGAGTTCTGTAGCCTCATTTCGTTTCTCTGATCCATGAGTAGGAAAGTCTGACTGGAGAGTTTCTTTGATTTGGAACGGCGGGTTTTAAAGTGCTTGGACCCTACCGTACGGACAGTATCCACCACCATGTTGTACAGATCGTCCACATCGATGCTGTTCTCAAGGGCTTCGAAGCGGTTTTGAAGCTCGAGCTGAAAGCACTCGGGGTTTTGAATTTGAGCCGGTATTGGTCGGAGCGTGGATTTTATCAGTCGCGCTCTCTCAAGCTTTAGGTCGATATTCAATGTGCCTCTGACCATGCGGTGATCGCTTCCTGTCTTAACAGCGTTGATCACAGTGACATCATTGAATATATGCTTCTTCGTCGACATGATAAAATCGATCTCGTTTTTGACTCTACCGTCCGGACTGATCCAGGTCCATTTGCGGCTTACGGGCTTCTTGAAGAAGGAGTTCATCATAAAGAGGTTCTCCCTCTCCATGAAGTCTGCCAGCATCTGGCCCCTGTTGTTCCGTTGCCCAAATCCAAATTGCCCCACTCTCAACTCATCACCGCAACGTTGCCCCAACTTTGCATTAAAGTCACCCATCACAACCGTGTAGTGGGTTTTATAGCTATGCATGGCTTTAGAGATCTCCTCATACATAGGCTCCACTTCGACATCGTCGTGCTTCGAGGTCGGAGCGTAGACCAGAATGACATTCAGCGAATATCGTTTCGATATTCTGAGTATCAGGTACGCTACTCTGCTCGAAACACTTCCGATAGTAATCACGTTGTTGACAAGGGATTTGTGGACGATGAACCCGACACCACCTAGGGACTGTTGGTCGCCCTCCCGGTGGTATAGTAAGTTACCGGATTGCAGGATTATCGAGTCTTCCCCCTCTCTTCGGACTTCAGATAACCCAATGATATCCCAATGTAACTTACTAATTACCTCTTCCAACTCTATGAGCTTCGCGTCGAGCCTCAGTGTGCGCGTGTTATATGTTGCCAGGTCGAGTCGTCGTTGTTGGCAGCCGGATCTTACCCGGGGATTCCTAGCACCCCCTGCCCCGCCGTTACCATAGCCGCTGCCATAGCTAGGAATAGCAGGGCCGCCGGGGACTGGGGGCCGATTTTCTGGTTGTGCAGCCATTTTGGGGGGGGTTTGCCATAATCGCCACGCTTGGCAGGCGGGTTGGCGATCGCAGTATGGCCTGCTGTTATCCGGAGACGCTGCTGCCCATCTCCTTATGGCAATTTTCCCTCGGTCGTCTCTTACGACACCCACGGGAAGAGAGGGGGTAGTGCTATTCTTTTTTATGTGCCGGCACTACACGGCACATAAAAAAGAATAATATATTTACTATCATAGTATTATTTTATGTAGGTAAATTTATTTTTAGTAAATTTTTGCTATATTTTTTTTTGTAACTATATGACTTGTCATAAGTACTTTTTATAAGTTTATATGAATAAATATATTTTTTACTTTTACTTTTACATTTACATATCAAAAGGCTATATCTGTAACAGATTCATTTTATGCGACAAAAAGATCGTCTCGTGTTATAATGTGAACAGCGCATTCATTAAGTGCATAAAAATATTCTTATACAATGTCAGTTAATATATATAATATAGAAATGTAAGAAAACGATGACGAAAGGTCTGCCAGTCCCAATTCCTAAGGGATACATTTGAGTCGATTCCAATTTGTAATAAAGTTGATCGTAACAAATCTGGAATATTAGACAGCATTGTAAATTGGATCACGTTTTACGTCTTACACAAAATCTTTTGGGATTTATGTTCCATTACTGTATTAAGACCATAACTTCGCGCGGACGAAATTAAAGTGTAAAATTTTCTAAAAGGAGACTCGTAAACCGTAAAATACACAAAATTCAAGTTACTAAGTCACAACAGAGTTCTTGGAACATTGCTTAAAGATTGTACTTTGAAATACTTTATCAATTTTATTTTCTTGCTCTTAGGATTAAAGTTTTAAGTTTTCGTAGCCCCAATATTACTAACAATAAATTAATATTACTAATTGATCATACTAGAATTTGCACGTGGGTAATATTTTTTTAGGAATGTGATAACTAAACTAATTTAACTTTAACAAACATAATGTGTGTACTAATATCTATTTTCTTTATATTGTAGACTGTACTTATTCATGAAAAATATTCCCGTTGGAAAATAATTTCGTCTACATGAAAAGTTGATTATAAACCTTATTTATTTGGCCAAATAATAAAGGCAGACAATAAATACACTGAATCAAATAAGTTGATACCCATACAACGTACGATGGTAACAATCGTAGCTTTCAGAAAAATATCCCTCGACAACCCAAACAAATTCCGATGAGACTCTTACGGGGGTTGGAACGACGATCTCTATCGACTTATTATACAAATGGCCGATATCTGGGCAAGAGTAACAATATCTTACCATGAAGAATTACGACTCAATAGTGTTGCGGCCTCTTGGCTCCGCTTTGCAATAAAATCGGTGCCTCACAGACGATATTTGTGATTCTCAGTACTGCTTACTGATTATTTAAACGCAGGTCTGACTTTTAGGAATGATGTTGAGGTATTCAAACCATATGACCAAGCCGGACTAAATATGTGTGTTAAGATATATAATATTGGGTAGAAAAAAACTTTCGGTAATCTCATACCAGGAAATGCTCTCAAACTAGCAGACCATGGTCGAGTATCAGAGGCTGGCAAACATTCTGAAAAAATTTCTAAATGCATTGAGACTTAAATCAATAGAACACTCAGACGTTGTTCAGTTCGTTCTCCACGTAAAACCGATTCAACCTACATGCTTCGGCAACGATCTTTACTTATTGCGCCCATAAACTAATCAAATAAAAATTATAGTTTGCAAAAAATATGCATTTCAATAGATTAGAAATTATCAAGTTAAAAAACTTTCTTTCGGTAGTCAGATTAGCAGCCATTAAGAACTTCAAACAAGTTTTTCGAAACAGCTACCCTTCCGGCAGCAGATTAAAACCAATCAGGGTAAAAAGCATTTCCAAACCAATCTACTCGGCGCTCCACTTATCAATTAATAGCAGTAGCGAAAGCGATGACTGAGCGTAGCTTAATCTCCTTTTGCCGTCTCACTGGTCTGCTATTAGCCTAATGGACCGTCCAAGCTACCAACCTAGCGAATCAATATACTCTCACTTACTTTTATCGCGAATTACAACAAACAACCGCGCTTGGTAGCACTAAATACTTCATAATGATCGGTTTTTACACAACAAAAACAAGAGGGAAATATTTTTCGTCTGGATGTAGAAGACAGAATATGCAGAAAACTTCACTAATGATGCATACACTTTGACTCGGGTCATTTAGTCTTACTATCTTACTAATATCATATGTATGTTTGGTACTCTTTCACGCAATAACCACTGAACGGATTTAGATGAAACTTTACAGTAATACAGATTATTCATAAAAATAACAGATGGACTACAATTTATAAAGATTTTACGAAAAATGAAGATCATGCGAGCGAAGCCGCGGGTGGAAAGCTAGTAATGTGATAAAGGTGTAATTAGCCGGCACTGGCCTTTAAAACAAAACGTTTGTAGTATTTTTATGCACGTGTAAAATTGCGTTATGATATTGCTGTGCAAGTGAAAATGTGCACATAGTAGCATGATGTATGATCTGCAGGAACGATTGTGCTCTTCAGCCGTTCGAAGTTTTCAATGGTACGGAGTTGGCACTTTTGGATATTTTTACGATTAGACTGACTTACAATTTGTTGTTTGTTATCCTATAAGAATCACTCATCCAAAACTTAGTAAATCAATCAACACAGATATTTCGTAAGCATCGATCATCCTCATCTCAGGCCATATTCACTCACCGGTAAGTGTAGGTAAAGATATTGGTAAACAAATAAAAGACTAAGCAGAAAGGAAACTCTTCGTAACCGCAGCTGGAAACTGAGAATAAATAGGATGAAGATGCTCCATCATTTTACTGTGTGACGTAGGATGACCGATTGTTGGTTAGCTCGTGTTTAAATTTTCTTGCGAGACAGTAAGCATGTAGGTGTAGTATTCGTTTAGATCAAAATACATAACGTTAAGTATTCTTCGTCTACAAATATAGTCCATGATACTTAATTTAAAATTATTTTTCGCGAATCTAGTGAGAACTACTTCTTATGTACTAAATCGTCATTTGATTTTTTTGTTTAATTTGATGTTAGTTTTTATTTTAATGACTTGTACCTTCTAATATTTGATCGTATTTGTATTTGAATAGAAAATACAATGACGATCCAGACCTGAAACCAAATGAAAGGATAGATATGAATAGGTGAGATTCGATATCTAATCGCAATTAATATTCTCGCTGAATTAGCGACTTTCGGGGGAATACTCTAATGATAACCAACTGAGCACTTGACACCTCAGAAGACCCGACTCGTACTGTTATTATAAACTAGCTTCTGCCCGCGACTTCGTTCGCGAACAATAATGATATATAGCCTATACCCTTCCTCGATAAATGGGCTATCTAAAACTGAAATAATTTTTCAAATCGAACCAGTAATTCCTGAGATTAGCGCGTTCAAGCAAAACTCTTTAAACAAACCCTTCAGCGTTATAATATGTATTTATTATAGATTTAAAACATATTGTATTTGAAAACCTTAACATATATGACTTTACTCTCTGAAGTATTGATTAAATTGTGAAGACTGGACCAGATAAGACTAATGAAATAAAGCAAAGAAAAATTACTATTAAGTTATTCTGTGAACTCTACTCCGGATAAACGGGTTTGTCCATTAACTTGACTAAAACAGAAAGAGAGCCTAAACAATATAGATCCTAAAAGTGATACCGATTCCAAGAAAAACGTCTTAATTGATTTCTTATTTAACTGTAAACGAGGCAAAGTCGCAACGAAGAAACAGAGGGACAAATAAAACATAACTGCAAATTAAAAACTTCGAAGGCAAAATAAAACACCGCGATACTTCCCAACAAACTGAAGTGTTCCGACTTCATTTCCCTTAAACAGAAGTGTCTGCAGTATTTGTAACACTAACTATGTTTTTCGCTGTATAAATCTGCATTTAAATATATTTGGGATTGTTTCGAGAAGTCCGCGAGTGTCCTCAACTAGTCGCCCCTTTCAAATGCAAATATTTTCAGGGACTGGGAGTTTCTTTCGGCACCTTTGTGAATAACAAAATGTTTTGTAACCTCGTTACGGGATGGGATACGTTTCGTCCTAACACTTCCGACCGTTATATGTACGCCTGTAACTAAAACGTGTAAATTTCAACCCTTCTAGGAAGGACTAGCCGATATAGGATGGTATATTCGAAGATATAATAATTTGATCTGTAAGCACAAAGGTTTGCAAAAGCAAGGTATTATAACATTGTTTGTATATTATTATTCAAAAGTGGAGTTATTTAAAACTTAAATACATCCACGGTATCAGAATGTTTAAAATCAAACGTGTTCATTGAACTAAAAGATGTCATTAGTATTTGTAACCTTTTATTTTAACCGTTTATCTAACTATTATACTATTATAATATAGTCTATACAAGCAGTTGACCACGATACTTACCAGACGGAAAGTAAGGAGGTGGATTTCAATGAAGCAAGTAAATAAATAAGTCTATAGTGTCGGCCAAAGGCATCCATCAGCAATTTATAGGTATTATATTTTGTTTACTGTCTTTAAAATTGTCCAGAGACACAAAACAACATTTTGATTAAAGCCTTTCGCGTTACTCGCTGACGTTAATCACTCTGTTTATATTCATACTGTTGCGAACTTTCCAAGCGGGCTACGAAAGCCAAACCAAATGGGAGTCGTGCGTTCTCCGAGTTTTCATGGAGCCCATAACAAACTCGAGGTCATTAGCATTACCATAACAAGAATGGCGTGGCGGTAATATAATTACAACTGTGGCCATCGGATGTCATTACGTATTCGGACTCACGTCCGCCGGACTCCGGCCGCTAGGGCTAGCAGCTTTGGACAACTGAGAAAGTAAGATAAAGGAAGTGCTTTGTTTTGTTAGCAAATAACCATGTCCCTTTCTGGTGTGGCTGTAAAATAGTAGTGATATGGAAATATTTACAACACAGTCTGAACCCACGGTTTGAATGCGAATTATGATTCTTAACATTTCATTTTGAGTTTTTAGGCATAAAAACTATGAAAACTATTGAACTGTTTTGTGTTTGAGTACTTGCAGGACAATAAGTCAACATGAGGACTTAAACCAAATTTCCATCCATGTATCACCATGTTATAGCAAATAAATAATTATCTTATCTTATCTTATGTTTTTAAAAGGATTCTGTATAATTAAACAAAAAACAAAATTATAATTTCAACAAAACATTCACTGACGCCTACAACAGTAAAATTGTTCCTATGTTTTGCTACGAGTGCTACGATAAAGTTAGGACTGTGCTACGAGGTTGCTGAAATTGCTGAGCTTTTGTCGCTGCGTCTTTCATGAAAGTGTTGGATTGGAATTTCAGTACTGCGCCTTTAATATCATATAAAATACTAAAAATGGCATACAAGTTGCTGTAGTTAACTATCGTAATTCACGTAAGGTAAACGCAGGGTAGAGGTACCGTTTTAAACACATTAATTGTTCGAAAGCCCTGGCCAGTCTGCGCCGGAATTGCGTACATTGTCCGCCGGATTCCTACACTGAGTCGCACGTGTCCGCTAATTGATTGATGTGCCTAATTAAGAAGCAGTGGATGTCGCCAGCACGTGCTGCCGTAAAAACTAATGTAATCTTAGTCGGACGACAAACTATGTCGGATAATATCCGGAGAATGTAACATAATTATTCGAGAATAACACAATTATGGACGTAATGAATGAATCGTGAGGCCTAGACACACCAGCTGGCTTGGGAAGTTTAATATTGATTTAGGCTTGAATGAGATAACCAGAAAAATTTTAGAATGTTGAGTCATCGCACATATTTCTTTGTCTTTTTTAGCAACGTTGATTGAAAATTTAGTTCAGATGTATCTATATTTTTCCCTTCCCGATTCATCCGCTACAAGTTATACTATCAAGAGAGACGGTGCTACGTGATCGTTTTAAATTGGCTACGAAGCTAGTGATGTGGAAGTTTTCATATGAGTTTGATTCACACAGAAAATAGGACTTTTTAACCCACATCAAAAAAAGGAGGAGATTCTCAATTCGACTGTATGTTTTTTTTATGTTTGTTACCTCATAACTTTCGACTGGGTGAACCAATTTTTATAATTATTTTTTTACTTGAAAGCTGGTGCTTTCCGTTTGGTTCCATTTATTTTGGTCTAGTTCAGACAGTGGGATCCATGAGAAAACCATAGATTTCTTAAATCTAAAAAAAATTAAATGCGCGACAAATGGACGAATTACTCACGCCTACCGATTTTGATTATTTTTATTTTTATTTTAAAGCTGGCGCTCACCGTGTGGTCTCATTTTAATTTGGTCCAGTTCTGACAGTGGCATCAATGAGAAAACCATATAAGTCTTAATCTAGATAAACCATATGCGGGACAAATGGACGAATAACTCAATTTCACGCTAACCGATTTCGAGGCTTCTTCTTACATTGGCTGACATCGACTCCAACAATAACAATAATTGTACCTACATTATATTTTCGTATTAGTTTTAGAAGAAAACGGTTTTTTTTTAACTTTTTAGTGATTTGTTCTGAAATAGTTATTTTTTGAAGTTGTTTTTTTTTCGTTAAAATTTTTGTTTTTTCAGTATAGATAACTTTCATTTCACATCTCCAAAAAAAAGGAATATCTAGAAGGACTGTTTTATAGCTAATGAAAGTTTTTGACTCCACAAAGAGCATTATTTAAAGTCTAACATTACTTAAAGAAGTGTTCATACAGCGGAGCCCTTGCAAATATGTATCTTCCGGAGTTATGTTAAATACAACAGTTTCGGAACACAAACAATGCCAAGTAAATTCTGAACACACATAAGAAATATCTTTGCTAACTTCATGGCTCCGAAGTACTAATTAAAATACGCACAGTTGTTAGGAACGAAAGTTTATCTTTACGTTTGATAATGTTGTTAGCATTTGGACTATGTTAAGCCATGTAAATTTCATAGAACTACCTATTTATTCATTAAAGCGTTGCCAAAGAGTTAGTTTGTTAAAACACGCATTATCGGATGTCAACTAAAAGATTGGCCCAACTAAGCCAAGTCGTCCAAAGAGCTATATAGTAGGTATGTACCTGTAATAGTATGTATTGTTTTCTGATATTTACGCGAATACTAGTTCATTTATTTTTATAGTAGTTTTCATTTTGACGTATAAGTTGGCTCTTTTACTGTGACCAATATTGCAGCACAACGTTTTAAGAGCGTATAATAAAATATTAGTTTATCGACTTTATGGAAATATTTTGTAAGGTTATATCAGTTGAAAAGGAAGTGACTTCTACACTGCTTGAATTCCATTTCCTGATTAAAGCTTCATTACTTACTTCTAATTGTGGTAAAAACTCGAAAGTTTTGCAACGCAGCCTTAGAAGTAAAATATGACTAGGTACAGTCAACAACTGAAGTAGCTTAACGCTTTAGTACCTGAATACATGAACTTTTCCAAATTTTTTCATAACAATTATGAGAAAGAATACCGGTAAATTCCCAGTAATTTGTGATAAACTGCTCGGCTACTTCTGTAGCTGACCGTACAACATAAAAGCACATAAACCTGAAAATGGTTCACTAAATTTTCTTAGAAGACGGACGGCCACTTTAGTATCGAGGCCGCACAGCTCCTTTTGTCTTAGGCCTTCGCAAACAGATTTTCACTTATCCTATCCCGCCTTGTCAATATCAGTCTCATTCGTCTTTGGTAAACACTTATCCGTCTTATGTATTACGGAGTTTGCGCATCACGGGACAGTTAAGCTGAACAAAATAGAAACAGGCAACATTTAGTTAGAGTCCACTTTTTATGAAATAAACTGGACTCTTTTGAGTAACGACAGTAAGTGCTGGTTTTTGATGGTGATGTTACTTTTTTACAGTTGATAATCTGACAATCTGACATCATCACAGTCATGTTTCCTATGACAGCTCTAACAAATAAATGGAGGATACCCTTGATTTTGGACGTATTTCCTTCTCTTAAAATGACAACTACCTGTTTTAATAGATTTTAAACCCAATTGTAATAAAAGCGATACAATTACTAAAAATTCTGTTTTGCGTTAAAGTTATTCCGAATAAATCATATTGTATAAATAATCCTAATTAAAATTAGTAGCATAGCTTCACTCCAATTCTCATACCTATTCTATTTTCAGTCTGGAATGAGTTTAATTCAATTTGTTTCATGAAATGTTGTTAGTGGAAGTTCGTGATTAATGTGAGTTCAAAAATTTGCAACAATTTAAACGAAACAATGGTCTATGGTCCGTATTAAATAAAATCGCTTTGGTGGAGATTCATAGATGAGTAAAAGTTATCTCTTTTTTCTGAGGTGACTCTTATGTATGAAATATTACGTATCGCCAATAAATGGTAGTTGCGTATTGTTGATGTTTGTAGGATATTTACCACTCTACAGATACCACGAAATGTCGTTGTTCATGTTTTAAAACGATTTGTGAGAAAAAGCTGGATTCTGTGTATTCACTGCAAAGTAGGTTAATTGTGAAGTGAAATCACGTTTTCAGCGGCACCCAAAGGTAGGCACCTAGGACTAATGTAAAGAGATTTCCATTCTGTCACGGCGTTCCGTCGCCTTGAAATCGTAACGAGCCCCGTGCCTCCCCAGACAAATTTAGAGAGAACGCACCCAGGTGAAACATTGCACCCATTAACCGAATGAGATCCGTCCGAATTAGGCCGATCAAACTGCCTCACAGACGAATTATCTACAGACTCGATTTCCCCGATTCGTGAATTCCGACACTGCAAAGTGCTCTTAAAGAATTCTAGCTGGCGTTTCCGTGTGCCCAAAACTAAGACTGATGTTCTGATGTAATTTGTGTAAGGCAACTAAGTTAACTCTGGCTGGAATTAATGCCGCGGCTTCTAATGCCGCCAAATTCAAAGAATTCTTTTTTTGAAATGTGAGCGTTGACTTGTTTAAACTGCATGGGAGGAAGTTAGTGGATCCGGGCATGGTCCGAATAATGAAGCGTTTGAACGAAATAGAAAAAGTTTAGGGGCTGTTCAACTTTAGTCCAATTGTTAATGGTTTCTTTTTAATTTAGTTTTTAATCATAGTCAAATACACTAGTTGCATATAAAGGTTGGTCAAGACTTACCTTATGCTTTACAACACGATAATGAAATGTTACATCAAAATATATAACTTTTCTTTGAACAAATGTTCACGTTCAAACGAACATTTATGTTACTTTGTTTTGTAACATTTTTTGTTATTCAGTCTGGGCTCACGTTAGGAATGTTAAGAATCGAACTTGTCAATTTCAACACTATTTTATATAAAATCAATGTATAAATCTAAGGCCAGTCAAAATACTATCAAGCCTTCAACGTATTAACTTATATATTATTTATTTTTATTAGTTATGTCTCACATTATATTTTTTAATCGTTGTCAGTGATGATTACAACTGCTTAACCCATTAAACAGTAATTGATCATGGTCATGGATTGACCTTAAAGATCAAAACTTTTTTATTCACAACTCAAATGAAAATATGAAAATCCCATAAATATCAGTTTTCACACACTACTACAATTGTCAACAGGCTTGGTTCTGATGAAACATTTAGAACCTGTTATTAGTAAAGTCACTAAAACAGATAATATTACTCTCAGGAAATTGAAGATAATTTAACTTACTGAGCATTAACTCAACTCTCAGTTGTGCATTTAAGAACTTAACGAAGTTAGCTAGTTTCCGCATGGGTGTTTCCTTACAAACAAGCCTACCGGAAGCGGAAGCGGCGTGATGAGGGAGCCGGATATCGGGTTAGCGAGCGCAGCGCAGGAGCACCGGAGCTAGACTTGCAGTTATTTATAAACGTGCACTCTATC
This sequence comes from Udea olivalis, assembly GCA_947369235.1. Lineage (NCBI taxonomy): Eukaryota > Metazoa > Arthropoda > Insecta > Lepidoptera > Crambidae > Udea > Udea olivalis. The sequence goes on along the minus strand of OX376349.1, from coordinate 14,090,532 downwards.
TATGAATACAGTCCTGAAAAGACAAATACTTTGTGGTTATTTCTTTTATCAGTAATTGGCAAATTAAACGAATAGAGATGTGAGTAAATGATACTTGATGAACATATAAATGAAACGTAACTGTGATGAACAAAAGCTTAAGTTGCCGTGTCACCTAGGCTGAATAAAAACAATAAAGAAAGCGTTTAGAAAGTATATATAGGGCAAGATTTTTTGGAATGATAATCTCTATTTTTTTTTATTTAAAAGAAAACAAAAACCTATAGCTATTGCGACGTGACTAATAATTAAGCAGTCAAATATAATACTTAATCCAAATAATAATAATAGTATAATATAGGGTTGTACACTGTTTTATAGAAAATCGATTCATAGAATTTCGTTTCACAAAAATTGTTTCTCATATTATCTTATATTCTTATTCTTATATCTTATTATTTCATCGAATAATCAATCCGCAGAAAAGTTACTTTAAAGAAATTGAAATCATCCATTTTTGTTACATATAAAATTTATTTCCTAGAATATTCATATCATAGAATATAAAATCGAATATTATTGCCTGGTATATAATGTTTGGTCAATGTAAGAAGTATTCTCAAGAAACATTTTTTTTCCGGCACGCTCGTTACGCTTGCTCGGCTCATGCGATGTGGTCATAGTTCTAACTTTTTTTTTTTTTATCATCGTGGGGAAATCCACATGGATACCTCGTCGTTCGGGGGAACGACGAGGTTATGTCGGACTTCTACCGACTAAAACCCCACGGTAGGGGAGACCTAGGAGAGTTGTGACAATTTTTACTTCAAGGGACATATCTCGCTCAAGAAACAATTCACAGTAATAAACTATGTGAATTAATGTAGCACCATTCCTTCCCTTTCCGAAATAATGATCAATATTTATTTAAGTATAGGGGTTTCTGAGAAAATCAATACAAACAAAGACTACTCCCTCCATCACAACTCTCCTATCACCGAGGTAAGTTGTGACAGGTACCTAGGTAAGTTGTGACAGTGTTATATTTCGACTATTTGGTTATCCAAATACACTATGATACATTTTATAAAAAAATCAAACATGTTTTTTTGCAAAACAATATTTAATTCATATTTTTAGTTCACTAAGTACCAACAAAAACAACATCACATTCTCATAACAAGTAATTAGGGTATCGCTTTGAGATCTTTCACATTATAATCAGTCAATAAACTTAGTCTAACCGGACAGACAATTATGCAAAACGTGTGGCAGGTCGTTTCCACTTCTATCTACGTGTGGCCAGCCTTTGCATTCTAGGCATTGGACTCACTGCTCATTCGGTCTGTTGTTTGCATAGCCTTTAAAACAAACCAAGCAAAAACAATCATTTTTCCATCTTCTTCGTCACCACTTGTTCTCTTAACTCTTACTTGTCTTCTTAGATTTTTCTTTTCTTCGCTTAAGACCAGCTTTTTCACTTTGCTTGACTTTACATTGGCTTCTATAGCAGCTATTTTATCCTTAGTAGTGTCAGTAAGCACAGCAGATTTAATTTTACGTCTGTTCGGTTGGCTGGTTATTTTGGCTGAGCTTTTGGCAACGGCCTAACTGATTCTGGCTAGAACATTTATTAGAAACAGTGGCAAGCAGACCATGGGCTGCAGACGTGGAGGCAACAGGTTCATTGGCATTATTGTTCAGAACTGATGAATTGTTAGATGGCTTGCATGGTCTTATCCGTAGATGTACATGGAGTACTTTTTTCTCGTAACGTTACCTCTTCAAAGGCAAGGTCCTAAATTTCGACACTAGCTATTTGTCTAGCAGTCTTTCGTGTATTGTTATTAGGCATTCTGAAAACCAAAAAAGCAGTCTTTTAGCATGCATCACCACACCATAGCTAATTTATTTATGGAAAATAACCTTTTTGCGACAAGCTCTTTTTACATACTATATCTGCTAGATTTGATTTTAATATACTAATGTACAAATACACAAACAAACATCACAAATGAATAAAAACATACTCGAAATAACCCAGTAGAAAAATTAAGTCAAATAGGAGAGTTGTGACAGGTTGTCACAACTCGCCTAGGTGCTCAAAATGACGACTGGGTTTGAAAAATAATTTATATATTCTAAAAACGATGCGAACACAGGAAATCAATGCAACGCTTCGAGACTTAAATAATCATACAAGTTAAGAAAAAATAACACAACAATGCTTAAGGAACAAGATAAAATACAAATTAAATCAAAATTTTAAAGAAAAACTTACTTTTCGCATTTTTTTGCGCGCAGACGTCGTCATTTCACAACCGCACCTCGTGCGCCGCGGGCGGGTACTGGGTCCAGTAGCGCATCTCTAAAGCAACAAACGAGCACTTTTGCCAGCTCGCTAACTATTATAGGTAGGGAGAAATTGGCCTTGTCACAACTCACCTCTGTCACAACTTGCCTAGGTCTCCCTACTCGACCTCAACACTTCAGCGGCGAGGCGGGGTCCCTAAAAAGTTTCACAACGCCCCGCCGCCAGTGTTTCCCAGTATTGGGGCCCCCTCCAGCCGACCCCCCAATGAAGGGGGGAGGCCACGGAAGTACCTGGAGCACGCAGGTACTTCCGCCGTCGGGGTGAAAGCCGTACATTGCGGGCAAAAGCACCCCCGTACTCAAGCCCGCTGGCTCCCACCGTACGCGGACCCTACTAGGTCCGCAACCACGATCCACCTAAAAGGTGGATCCGCTGCCGCATCTGGCGGTGCGGCCCCGCCGAGCCGCAGTGCACAGGGGGGGCCAGCCGCGGATCACTGACCCCCTCCAAACGGTTGTGCACCGCGGCTCCCACCTCGCGCCCTAAGGCGCTGCGCCCGTGGGCGCCCCTTTGGGCGGGCAGTGGTAGCACCATACCACCACCACGCCCGGCGGCAGGCAATGGGTGGGTGGGAAGTCCGGCACGCTCGTTACGCTTGCTCGGCTCATGCGATGTGGTCATAGTTCTAACTTTTTTTTTTTTTTATCATCGTGGGGAAATCCACATGGATACCTCGTCGTTCGGGGGAACGACGAGGTTATGTCGGACTTCTACCGACTAAAACCCCACGGTACTCGACCTCAACACTTCAGCGGCGAGGCGGGGTCCCTAAAAAGTTTCACAACGCCCCGCCGCCAGTGTTTCCCAGTATTGGGGCCCCCTCCAGCCGACCCCCCAATGAAGGGGGGAGGCCACGGAAGTACCTGGAGCACGCAGGTACTTCCGCCGTCGGGGTGAAAGCCGTACATTGCGGGCAAAAGCACCCCCGTACTCAAGCCCGCTGGCTCCCACCGTACGCGGACCCTACTAGGTCCGCAACCACGATCCACCTAAAAGGTGGATCCGCTGCCGCATCTGGCAGTGCGGCCCCGCCGAGCCGCAGTGCACAGGGGGGGCCAGCCGCGGATCACTGACCCCCTCCAAACGGTTGTGCACCGCGGCTCCCACCTCGCGCCCTAAGGCGCTGCGCCCGTGGGCGCCCCTTTGGGCGGGCAGTGGTAGCACCATACCACCACCACGCCCGGCGGCAGGCAATGGGTGGGTGGGAAGTCCACCGCACTGCCATGCCTGAGCCCTCTTAGCTTCCCGGTGGTTCCACCTACCACCAGTACTAACCCCCCCCGCCACGACAAGGCGAAGGCTCATGGGGGGGTCACAGTTCTAACCTAACCTAAATTTAGCCTAATTTAACCTAATTTTGCATAGAAAAATACCCCGAGCTAACAATATTAGTTAAAAGAATCTACTGTTTAATGTTCTAGAAAAAAGTTTTTTTTATTGTATTTGTCTATCCTTAACAATTTTAAATGAGTTTTTCCTGTCGCCATGGTCTGCTGGAAGAAATCTCTTTTTAGAGATAAGCTAACCTGTACTTTTGTACTCCTTATTGTTTTCTCTGTAATTTGTATCTTTGTGTACGAAATAATAAATAAATAAATAAATAAATAAATATCCCTGGACATTATTCCACACAGCGCCATCTAGCCCCAAAGTAAGCTAATTAAAGCTTGTGTTATGGGATACTAGACAACGGATAAACATACTTAAATACATTTTCTTTTGTAAATACATACTTATTATACATAGGAGACACCCAGACCAGTACAAACAGACATGTTCATGCACACAAATGTTTGTACTGTGCGGGGATCGAACCCGCGACCTCTGGTGTAGTAGCCAACTTCTTAACCATTACACCAAGTCGGTCGTCAAATAAATAAGTAAATAAATTTCTGTGAAGTATGTTTCTATGAAGTAAATAGTCGTTCAAATAATATCATTTGACATGAAAATGTGTGGACTGAATATTCTTTAAGGTTATTCGTCGAAACAATAATACTCAAAATGATAATATATGAATATTTAGATATACTATGAAACATTTTCTGTGAAGCGAAATTCTATGAAATTTCTGCCTGTGAAACAAGGGATCACCATAATATAGTCATAGTTCTTATAACGTCATTTTAATGAGAACCTAGCAATTGTTTAAATCATTTTTAGGAATTTTATAATATTTAATTTCTTAGATCTTCAACTTAACTGTATCTATTAATATTATACCGGAAAAGCCCAATTAGCTTTCTTTGAGGAAGGTGAACGCTCAAATTATCGTTTAAATTTCAGTTACTGTCTAAAGACTGTTATTAAATTCAAAAGAGGTTTGGGTTAATTGTGTGAGAGGGAGAAAAAGGTTAAAATGAATATTTTAATACAAGCGAGGAACGAGGCCAGGGATAATGCTCTATGGTGGCACAGATTTGGGCTTTTGCAAAGTAAAACATTATGGAAAGCTGGGGTCCCTTTAATCTATAAGTCAAGTGGCGGTTAAAGCAGCTTCTTTAAGTAAATAAATATCTGAGACAGCTCACACATCTCTCTAGGTCATCTGACACCGAAGTAAGGAGAGCTGGACTTCCAGCAATTTACATCGGTGTCAGATATTGCAGAACCTTGATTAAAAACCCAAAAAAAAAAAAAAACAACCAAAGCAAAGCACTAAAACATTTACATAATGTTTTAGTGCCTTGCTTTGGTTGGAGGCCCTGAAAGTTGTAAATATTTCGGATTTTGGACAAAATTATGATTATTGCCATATAATAAATTAAGCAAATGGTGGCTATTTGTACAAAATACAATGAAATTTAAGTCTGAAAGGTGGTAGCTGTGATATAAGGTAAATTATGTGTTGAAATATGTCAATCCGGATCCAAATAATTACCCTCCTATTCGCTGTTTTATTAAAATTTCACGTTCACGGGGAGAGACAAAATGGCTAATATACACCTAACCCTTCACGCTGTGCAATTTTACGATATTAACCTCGAATACTGTGTTAAAGCCTCGGTTAGACTTGTTAGAGATTACACGTGTCACCATAATTAAAATATGCGGAATTCGTCTAATGGCTTAAAAAACCCACCAGACTATCCTACATTGAATTTATTTAACTAGTCTATTTCGCACGTATTAACGTCCTGTTCTTGCTACCAGAAAGGCAAGTAGAAGAAAAAGAAGAAATGAGAAAAATAATTTTGTGTCCTAACAATGCACAGGTTAAAATATCAATTACATAGTTGTAACTATGTAATTGATATTTGTATCAATTATTATCATAACTTAAATTAAACAAAAAGTTAAAAATGACACAGGGATAGGCCAATCAGGCCCCTGCCATTGCAGTTAAACACTGCAGAGACGTGGTATTCTGGCAGGGCCTGTGGTGTGGCCAAGTTATAACTTCTTAGCTACTAGATTATTTTAAAAATGATATTTTTAGGTCATTCATACTACAAGATTTCATCAGATAAATAGCATAAATTGAAGCGATTTAATTAACCAAACCTTCTACTTTACTCAAAACAGAAGCACTATGTAAACCCATGTAATTGTCGACCGTTGATTATCCGTATTATAAATGTGATGTTTAATTCCAGGTAGGTATGATTCATGGCTAATTGAGTGTTGAGAGGTTGTCACAGAGACTGAGTGAGCGGAAGACTGTAATTACCCTCCTGTTCACTGTTCATTAAAATTTAACCTCCTCAGAGGAGACGGCTCATTAACGCTCACTGATGCATACTAATTATGTTTCCTTGCCTAAAAGTGATAAATTATTAACCATCTTTAAACATTCAGCAACCGTATGCATGTGAATTCGTGAATCTGTTCCTGTAGCTGCCTATTACGTCCGCTTCATAAAATTCGTGTTTTTAAACATTAGACACAGCTGGGTCATTGGCGTCGCCCCATATTGTCCAAACTTATGTAAATGTTGTCGGAACTATTTGAAAACAAGTACAAATTATTTGAAATTATTTACTAATATTAACTTTGGAGCAATAAAACGCCTTCGTGGCCGAGAACGCCATCCTGGCCGAGTGGTTTCAGAGCTCGGCCAGAAACCCGGAGGTCCCGGGTTCAATTCCCAGGTTGAGCAAAGTGTGTTTTCGGAATTTTCAGAACATAGCCCAGGTTTGTGATCAGCAATCCCCATTCGGCAAGCGTGGTGATTAAGCCAATACTCATCATGTAGCGATGACTTGATTTCAATGATGGAGGCGTTTGCCCAGCAGTGGGACAGTATATAGGCTAATTAATTTAATTTTAAATATCAGGTAATTTTTTATTACTGTTAGAGGAGTCAAAATTAACAACATGGATGTTCAGTCAGGTTGATTTCGAAAATATTCGTGTTGATTTGAAGGTACACATGTGTAATAAATTCAAACAATTTTAATTGGTATTTTATCATTTTTATTGCAGCTGCATAGGCATCTTACATAGCTACCCGTTAATTGAAATTTTGCTGACCGACGCAAGTAATGAATATAGCCAGAGTGTACAACATTATAATGGTAAATATTTAGTAGTGGCGTACCACTGTAGAAGACATATTGTCTTGTTTATCAACACTTTTTGGTTTCTTTCTGTTGTGAACCCAATACAAAAAAGCACCAGCAACCTCCACCAGTGCTCAGCTGCCTCGCTACCATTTCACCGGACATACCAGACCTACTAACCGAGACCTAGAGATCTACTAACTGTTCTAAAACTATTTTTTAAGTAGTTTCAATTTATCACAACACAAACATTAGTTGTGGCCAGCATAAAACCACAAAGTGACTGTGATGCGGCAAAAGGAAATTACCTCACAAAATAAGCCCTTACCTAAGAGTTACTTCTAAGCGTGTCACTAAATTGGGGACTACCTACCATTACTTGGCACAAAACTTCTCTAGTGTTAATGTATTAGGTGAGCAAATACTTAAGACCCTAAGAACACAATAGCAGTTAAGGTAACTTAAGAACACTGTGCTGGCACGTAGCCGTAACGATTTGTAAGGGCCTTCAGCGAACTCTACCTTCTTACTTAACTTAGATTACCCATGAATTTTAGATTTAATGGACAGAAAATCAAGAAATCAAAATTCAGCCCTTTTATGTTAAGTTATAAAATATATTGCAGTTTGTTTAGTGTGAGACGTTGTAATAGACGAAGTAAATAGAATTATGGAAACAACCACTCTTCGCTATCGCCTACTGTTAAATGGAGGATGTGATAAAACGCATGGGCGCCCTATCTGTTTTCCTAATAATCTGCAAAGTATTATATTGCATCATGAACAAAAGTTTAATTTTGTAGAGTGAATTAAAATAATAATCTACGAAACTCAACCACTAACTATTCAACGACAAAAATACAAACTCATTTATTAGACTTCGGCAAAACGTACACATCATTATTCACGCCATGAGTTACTGCTCATACACCGAAAATCCGGCAAACAGACACAAATTGTGGATCGTAAAACTTTACGTCCCTATTTAGATGCCGACGATATGCAGCCCCTACTCCTAGTTAATGAAGTTAGGCACTTGTAATTTACCCCACGTTGCCTAGAGTTGGTACGTCGTTCAATGTTTGCTGATGTCTTAAAGTTGAAAGGATAATTAGAGAAGTGAAATTGCAAATTTCTAGCTTAATTGATTTTCAGAAATAATTGTTACTTTAGCTGTAGTGAGAAAATATATAGGTTACATTTTTATTATTATTTTATAATTTGGTAATTACTCTTAATATCTATATTTTAATGCTTAGTCATGAATTTAAAAAATCTGATTGTGAATAATTTAATAGTATTTAGTAATAGTAACGTTCTAACTACAACTGAGAATCTAAAAATTAAGAAACAATACTCTTATTTGAATCTCGGCAGATAGAAATTGTGACTTGAGAACAGATTGTAATAATTGTTTTTTTGGTAGACTTCTATTTGCAACCAAAGGAGGTGCTCTCACAACCGCTGTCAAATCCCAAAACAAATTGGTCACGCGCTGTTGAACTGACAACTTTGCATAAACCTGTGGGACAAGTACAGATATTTTGCAGTTACATTGCATTTGCATCGAACCCGCGCGCTGGTCGTGTTTCAAATCATATCGCTTCAAACATTTCACAACGCAATATAAAATTGCAAACTAAACTACTTTTAATCCACGTGCGAAAAGAGAAATGCCTCTTTGATAGTCTAAACAATTTTGTGAACGATTGGCATGTGAGATTTTACGAACAAACCTGCAGGCAGGCACATCTTTTTTTGTGTTACGTCATTGCCACTCCTGCATCTCTCATCACGACCGCGACACATACCCGTCGTGTGCCACTACTACATCCGGTTTTACATAGCGTGCCGTACATTTTCGATGTACACCCGTATGTAAAACAAATACTCCTTCCTCCTTCGTTCTGACCTGACCTGACCTTCTCAAACACCCGCTTAGGTGCAGTAGTTAGGATCACCGGCCGAGACGCGAAGTGTTGTGGGTTCTTCCGCGATTGGCATGAAAATCAAGCAATGTATGTCAAATGTCAATGTCAAAAATGTTGTCTCATTAATTATTTATTTATTTTGGGCCACTAACATGTTAACTACTCGTTTGCGTTTAAATGATTATACACAAGCAGAGTATTGAGGGCAATTTGTTGGTTTGGATGCGCAAACTCATGTCTAGGAAAATACGATGAGCAGTAACTTATAAAGGCAAATACGCAAATTAAGTTTTCTTGAATCTAATTTAGGAATAAGAATGTCAGCTTCACCTAAATAGAAATAAACAGGTAACAGCTCTAATCAGCCGCCATAAATATCGGATACAGATTCGCATTCTTCCCTAAACCATCTTACATCTTTTATTCCAAATAACGACCCTCGGGGGAAATGCCAATTAAGCAAAAGTAACATAAACCAGCCCATCAAATATTTATTACGACACGTTGATCAAGGAAACAGTCCGCAGACTCCCAATTCGTCCAAGATCATTATCTTACTCTGACTCTGTTGGGGTGCGGATACTGTCATTGAAGAAGCGTACTTCATACAAAAAAATACTATGCACTTTCACTAAACTTCAATTGACCTGACATTCAAAAAAAGTCTTTGTGAAGAAAATGGTAGCAATTTTTTTCTTATATTAAATCAGGTTGATCGATGTCTCAATTAATTCTAATTATCATTAGAATATATTTTTAAATTTTTTGATCTAAAAATCTGATGAAATAAATTGTTTGATTTGTGTCTAGGTCTTACTATGTACCTGTACTTTGTACATACATACATACCATCACGACTTTATCCCAAACGGGGTAGTCAGAGGCAAGTCACTGTGTCGTCATGGTGAAACACTCAGAAGCCCACTTTTCACTAATGGTATGAGAACCCAACGTGATAGTACCGGATGGAACCGTGGTGACCCTTCCGCCGTTATCCGGGTTGATTTGGTATTCTATCGCTGTTTTCCATCACCGGAGAGTAAGTCGGATATTTAAAAATGAACACAAAGATTTTGGTTCGGGCCAGATTTGAACTCGGGACCACACGATCCACGATCTGAGTTCGGGTGCTGAACCACTAGGCCACGACGCTTTTTCTCTCTTTCTACTTTATAACTACTCTTAATTAAAAATCTGTGAGCTATGCTTAGATCTAGGTAATAAGGCCGTGACACATTTTTTAATTTGCCCATTTCTTATTCTCTTTAAATACAATATTTTTATTATTAATACTAATACTATGCTGAAATGAACCAGTTCAGTGCTGTTATGATCAATGCGACCGTATATCAAAAGACGAAGATATCACACAAATAAATAATAATTACCTCTTACAAGTTACAGTCTGTCAAGGTAACCTACACCGGACTGAATTTCAAAGTGCGTTTTCGAAAGCTCCTTAAAAATAAGTAAATAGGTAATAAACTATTCTTTTCGGGCTTGCCCAAAAAATTCTCAGCACAAACCACTCACACTTACACCTGCGTAAAAGTAAAATTCATGGGCGTTGAAATAACTTCGCTTGGTGCCACCGGGAGTCATTTAGAGTGGATTTATGATAAAAGTACAATATTTAAAATGTAGTATTTCGTGGAATCGCCTCTGTCGAGTAGTGGCTGAAGGTGCCCAGGGAAATTACACGTAAAAGGGAATAGGTACGGCAACTCGCGACGTCTTGAATTTAAGTTTAAGTTGCGAACTGTGAGCGTGCAGTATTCAGGAGTTGTGTCCCCAAACTTGAGTCTCGATCCTTGCGTGGAATGGCACACATGCTTCTCCTGACTTTACTTTAATTAATTTGAATTCAACAAATTACCGCATTCACCCCGCGGCTACAATTCTTAACAATTTCTCATACAATGTTTCGTCTTTCACATTATGAAGATATTTTAATAAAAATAACTTCCTAGCCAATTTCGGCTACGGCAACTAGACATATCCCATTACGAGCTTGGATGTTTTGCGCGCATGTGGCTTATGTACCCAACCTTTCTCCAATATTTTCATTCGAGGTGTCACGAAAGTGAGCACTAATACTGAGGGATAGCATACAAATCATGTGCATACTAAACTGTAAAAACATTAAAACTGAAAGCATTCAATTCGTTTTCCATAAAAAAAAATATTTTATTAGGGTAATGTTAGAAAAATAGCTACCAATTATTATTGATAACTTGTCACTTCAGAATGAATAATCCGCTAATTAACGCGTTAGGATGCAGAAAAAAAACGCCAACCACCCATTTCTTGGGCGCCTGACGCATTATGATTAAATCTGTGGTCACCCCTCGTTCAATTAATCCTAGAATTGAGTCGAAACCTCGCCTTTATTGAGGAAATCTGCTTGTGAATCAAATCGCGTGCCGAATTACAGCAAATTGTAACCGTTTCTAAGATTAACAGGAAAAATAATGGCTGACTTGTAACGTTCAATTGCGACGCCGCGACGGCCAATTACACGAACATCCTAACTTGCAATATCCTAAATACTAACTATAGTTTTTGAAAATGTTTACAGGAGTAAGTGTGGTTAGACGCAAATAAAATTATAATAAAACAATCTTCCTCATGAATTTACGAATAAAACTGAATAAAATTAAAGATCACCATTAAATAATACAAAAATAGCTACAAAAATGAATGCACTAACTCATTTGAATTATTCGCTATTAAATGCTCTCAACACTTTCCTTTAAATTAATAATATTAATAGGTGAAGTTATCAGGCAGTACGGTAGACTTTAATTATTATTAGATAGTTAATAAAATTGTAGAACATAGTTGGTTTTGACAATTAACCACTGTGATGCTAATAAATAAACAAAACCTGGAAAGGGGATAAATGAGAATTAATCTTCAGTGTAGGCCATTTCTCTTCGTTTCGGTAGTTATCATGGTAGGCTTTTGGGAATAGTTCGCAATTTTTGTGGGAACTCCGTGGATGAAAAGATTTATTATGCCTGTTATGATAACATTATTCGTCTTACTTTTCTTTATCAAAAGTCAAAGTATAACAAAGGAACCAGTTTCTGTGGTTTCTGTTAAAGATAAAATTTATTACGCCATGAGTCTGAGAAAAAAATATTTTTTATTAAGTCAGCCAAACCTGACCAGAACCATTGGATCCGTTACGAAACGAAATAATGCCGTCATTATGAATCGATTATTCGCAAGATTGTTTGCTATATTTTTCTAATGAAGTTTTCAAACTAGTTTTACAAGCAACCTCAAAATTCAGCCAACTGCAATTTTAATTTGAAACAACTTTTTTAATTTTGTGTTTTAACTGCCGTACTAAAAATTGCAGCAGCAGCGAGGCAAAATAGTAAAAGGGTCCACTGCAATAATGATGAATGTCTAAAAAAATTAAAATTAAAACTACTAATGTCATTCGGTCACTTGATATGCAGTTAATAATCTCGTTTACTAACTTAGCAATATCGCTTAAAGTCCCGAGATGATTCAGTTTTTAATATTTGGCTACATGGCTAGAACGATCAACGTCACAGGTGTTCACGGCAATAATGATGTTTTTTAAAACTTAAAACCCAATTATGTCAGAACAATAAACAAAAGACATTCATAATTATTGCAGTGGACCCTACAGTTTATATACGACTAGCTGTCCGTCAGCGGCTTCGCCCGCGTAGACTGTCTTTCCCGTCAAATTGTAGCCTAAATTTTAAAAAATATAGCCTATGTCACTCCCTGCTAATGTAGCTTTGTTGGTGCAAGAATTTTTAAAATCGGTCCAGTACTTTTGGAGCCTTTTGAATACAAACAAAAAATATTGCTTCTTTATTATATTATTTATTTTTATTCATTCATAAATTCTTTATTGTACAATTGGCGGACTTAATGCCTATGCCTCTAGGCCTCCTTTCTACCAGTCCTCCTTTCTGCCAGTGGAATTTTGGGCTGTGCAACATTAAAAAATGGCAGCGAGAACAACAAATCTCAGATATTAATACTTAAATATACTAAACATATTATATTATACTCATGTTATTATACCAATCATGCAATATATACTCGTACATACCTGAATAATTCAAAATAAATATACTATGTTATTTTATATTACATCATATTGCCCTAAAGAAAGAAGAAATATTGATAATAGAACTATAGATTAGTATAAATAAGTACTTAGTTTATATTTAACATACACCCGGTGAAGCGGAAAAACATAATTTATGAAAGTGTGGAATCATTAAGAAGAAAATGTAGGTATACTCCAGTGATATGAGAATAGTATAATCGCTGTTTGCTATGTCCGCAGCAATGAACGTTAACGATCGTATCGAATTTTCTCAAACATATGCTTTGAAATATGACATCCGTATTCAACGTGCTTTAATGGCCCGATCATTCAGGGATTTCCATTCACGGGTTTAACGCCGGTGATATTAAATCTCTTTACGATTGATGGGCTATTTATCGGTATACAGGGAAATGTGGATGTTGAGGTAATGTGCACTGGAGGAAATGCAGAGAACTGCACGCGCACGACGTTTGGGGATTATTTTTTAATGCAATCTCGCATAACTGTCTGCATACTTGTTTACCAGCGAGGTTGCATATAAAATGATGACGTTAGGACTGGCCTACTGGTGCAATGGCAGCTATCCTGCGTTTAGCACCAGAGGACGTGGGTTTGATCCCCACCCATGACAAACATTTGTGTTTGTTCTGTGTCTGGGTGTTATTTATCTATCCCAGGAAGTAAGGATGAAATCGAATTAGCGCGTAGCAGAGGTCATTTTTGACATATTTAGCCCTATCAGCATTAGTCTGATTCCTAACCGTTAAAAAGTTATGATCAATTTTAGTTTTTTTCATTATATCGCCTTATTCCAAACAATTATTATTATTAAAAAAAAACTTTTTGATTATTAGATACAGTATCAAATATGCCAACTTACTTCTTGCCCAAAATATTGGTGGATGGTTAGTCTTACTTTTACTAGTAATTTTTTGACCTAAAAAACTTGTGTCGATAGAAGAAAATAAAATAACGCAAGAAAAAATCTTGATAAAAAAAAACCCAAACAAGCTTATCTCGTGAAAAAAAATTGTACTACTGAAAGTTGCGCAAGGTTTTAAACAGTTGCTCATTTAATACTACAACAATCGATGTTAAGCGACGCCAGTCAGGACGGTTAATGGATGAGTGACCACCCTGACCGAAATTTAGTGATGTGTTATTCGGGCATCTCCGTGCTTTGGTCGGCACGTTATACAGTTGGTCCCGGCTGACGTCGCAAAATATCAGTCGTTACTGGTAACGAGTTGTCAGTGATTTCAGGCTTCTAACTGGTTATAGGCCTGACAGGCGGCTTGATAACATCTGACAGTAAGGTCTATCACCGGCCTTACATTCACCTCTGACAATCCGCACTGAGTGACTGAACCCGTGTGTTGGGGTATGGCTCGTAGCGCACCATAGTTTAGGTCAGGCCTGTGTCTAGCACGTGGGACGTATACTTAATAATTCATTCATAATTCATTTATTCGATGCTTCATGTGGTAAGTTACAGGTTTTAAATAAAAATATAGTACATACACATGAACCCTGCTAGGGCACTGCAAGATATTTTTGAAATAATTAGGTAAATTATTCACAAACATAGCTTTTCATGCACATTTTAACATGTATGATCAATTTGAACAGTTTCAAAATACTCCTGCATAGAATAAAAACAGTTTGATATCAAAAATCTTTTGACACTACAACTAAATAAGGACAAACTATTTATACCCTTTATTGAAAGAGGTGATAATATTAAATATCTTTACCGACATGTGGTATGGTCCCAAACTAACAATATGTAGCTTCGTGAGAGAGGCTATATACCAGTCTGTGCCTGTGACGTAGATTACGGGACTGAGCATAATAGCTATCAGCTTGTGTGTAAAGGTGAGGATATTTTTTAACGAAAATGCACATAAAATGGTAGGCTGTATTTGTTGTTTGTTTATTTATTAGTCTCTGATAGACAAAATCTTATAATAGACTTCGTTTATTCGCAGCTAAGTTCCCTGCCAAACATAGGCAACTTCCAAAGTTTTCTGGAGCGGATGTATGTACCGTATGCTTCAAAATCCTTATATCCTATATGGAAAAAATCTTCGGGCTAATACGTGCCCTGATGCTACTAAAACTTAATTTAGTTCGTTTACTTTTGATTGAGCTGAACTCAAATAATTAAATTTTCTTAATACTAATTGAAAGTGACCTAACGAGCATTGAAATAGCAGTTAAAATCCAATTCCAGCAAATAAATTAACGTAAAATAATCTTGGGTTAAACATCTTGGATATCAAATTGTTAGTGAGTCCAATTTCCTTCTCATCAATCTCCAACCTGGTTACTTCGAATAAAATCTCGTCCCAAGGAACATAATCAGGGCCGAGACAGGACTATTATTCTGCTAATGTAAACCAGCTGATTAGATCCGACGTCCTTTGCATTATCATTCACGGCGGGCGGATTTAGTTTGCTAATTGAATAGAAGACGTGTACTGGCAAACATAGCTGGGTGTTAAAATTGCCAGAATAAGCCAAACCCTCATTGTTATTATCGCGCCTTATACTTATAGGCTTTTTATGAATTGCGTTTGTAGCATTGGATATTTTTATTAAATTTATTTACACATAAAATTTGACCCATTTGTTTCGTTTTGTTTCTTGCCCACGAGTTCAAACTATTATATGCAACATTATTACATTAGATTCTAAAACGTTACCTTGATACTATTGTTACGTTATGGTACCGTTTTTTAGTTCGATTTCGACTCAACAGAGGCACTGCACGAAATCCTAATCATAATATTTTACGCGAACTATAACGTTATTTTAAAGTGGCAACTCATGGTAGACGTACAGTACATATTTTGTGCTTATTGATTTAAAAAATAAATAAATAAATATGCGCCAGACAACACACCACTTGTCATGGTCTCGAAGTAAGGATAAATAACCTTGTGTTACGAGGTACCAGACAGGGAAATAAGCCAGGGGCGTCTCCCAGCACACCCAGACCCGAGCCAATTTAGAAAAAGTCATTTTTCTGAATTGACCCGACCGGGAATCGAACCCGGGACACCACGGAAGCCAAGGCGAGAAACCGTGCTACAGCACACTGCGCCAATGGTGTCGTCAAATATACGATCAAATTAAATAAAAATCTGGGACACTTTACTTACAGCGCGATATCTGACCGCGAACAAAGCAAAACTTATACAATGGGTGTCAGAGACTGAAAACATTCCAAAATATTTCGAAACATATATTTAAAAAGATAATAACATCATAACCAATTTTTGCTCTGGGTGGGCTTCAAACACACGACTTTCAGCGCTAGAGCCGATCGCTGCCATTGCGCCCACAGGCCAGTCAATTGTTTAAACATTTTGAATGGGTACAATTTCTTCAAATAACACTATCGTTTGCGTATACATAATATATCTAATTGATAACTGCATGGGTAGGAACAATTTTATAAAAATGAAAATCGACGAAAAAATCTATCACGAGATCTTCACCTTACTTTCTCTCCTCATGTATCGTGTTTCCAGTTATGCCTAACAAACAAAGGTTTGAATACTTAATAGCCTTTTCAACCTGATTTGGCGTAATACCTGTAACATTCCGAACACCACCTGCGTTCCGTATCACGTTCCAGACAAGATGAATCGCTTTCATTCATTGAATCCTGAAGTCGAGCTCAGACCTCGTCCATCACTCGCGAAATGAATCCGTCGTGAGAATTACCATATTCGCTGATACGGCTCTGCTAACTTGCCGCGAAACTATACATACATGCTATGTATGAGTCTTTCGTACCTGAAGCACAAGCTCAGAACGTCTGCCATGAGTTTACGTTTTGTATACTGCCATCGGTAACTACAGCAATATATCATTTTATGTAATACGAGCTGCCCGAACAGACTTCGTTCTGTTAAATGTTTGACAGCTGGTGTCCATTATCATATCTCGCCCGTTTTCCCCGACTTGATTTACATGTACTATTATTATTTGCTGAATTTATTGTGTAATCATAATAAAATATATCTATATCACTCCTGAATAGTTAAGCTTTCTGCTAATGAAAGAGTTTTCACAATCGGATCAGTAGTTTCGGGGCCTACTCAATACAAACAACCAAACGAATCTTTCCTCTTTATATTATTTTCATTAGTAAAGACGATTCTGTGCCGAAATCCCATACAAAAACTCCTACGCTAGCGACTGTCATCGGTGAAAACGGTTTTTTACTATTTACCAGAGGCGCTGTATCGACATCCCTAGAATGCATAAGGTAAGGAACCACTGGGAAGCTAAGAGGGCTCAGGCATGGCAGTGCGCCTTAGGGCGCGAGATGGGGGCCGCGGTGCACAACCGTTTGGAGGGGGTCAGTGATCCGCGGCTGCCCCCCCCCTGGGGCTCGGCGGGGCCCCACTGCCAGATGCGGCATTGGACCCACCTTTTAGGTGGATCGTGGTTGCGGACCTAGTAGGGTCCGCGTACGGTGGGAGCCAGCGGGCTTGAGTCCGGGGGTGCCCGCAATGCACGGCTTTCACTGCGCAACGGAAGTACCTGTGTGCTCCAGGTACTTCCGTGGCCTCCCCCCTTCATTGGGGGGTCGGCTGGAGGGGGCCCCAATACGGGGTAACACTGGCGGCGGGGCGTTGCGAAACTTTTTAGGGACCCCGCTTCGCCGCTGAAGTGTTGAGGTCCAGTACTGTGGGGTTTTAGTCGGTAGAAGTCCGACATAACCTCGTCGTTCCCCCGGGCGGTGAGGTATCCATGATTGTGATTGATTATGATGATTTCCCCACGATAATAAAAAATAAATAAAAAAAGGAGTCCCGTCCCAGCTGTTTATATATTTTTAAAAGTACTGTTGAGCAGATAATACGAGTATAATAAAAAAAAAAAATCTGGGACACCTTACACGAAGACGTCTGACTCTCTAAGTCAGAGATTGATAAAAATACCTACTCGTATTTAAATATTCGCAAGACGACCTCAACTGAATTTATCAGAAAGTTTTTCAGAGCGGCTGGTTGTAGGCGGCCTGTATCCTTTATCAGGTTGTCCGTCCACCTAGCTACTGGTGTTGAAAAACCTGTTTAACAAGGTCGTCAAATTTTACTCTATTTCGCACATTATTTATGCGTTAAGTAAGTGAGCAATTATAATGAACAAATCTTTCACTGAACGCTATGTGCAGATATTCGAAAGCAAATTTTGGTCGTAGGCAGTTGAATTGATCTGTACATCTACATTAAATACGAGCACCGTATGCTTCTGTATATCTGTAGCCTTATTGCGAAGATCTGACGAACTAATTCAGAAATGGAAGCGGTCGTGTCTGCTATCACCCGAATTGAATCCGTCACGAGAATTACCATACATTTCCTGTGTGAATATGTTACGGCATACCTGCTTGATATCACTGGCTCTGGAGCTGAACCATATTATGTAATTCTGTGCTTACATTTGACACTAATGTGTAAAGTAAGTGTTAAGTTAACTTACTTTCTCATGATTCTTGCGCATAAATGTTCTGGTTTTCTATCTTGGTTGCTTAGTAGAAACTACACTGTTAGTCTAAGCTGTACATATCCGACGAGTTGCCACTTTGAATATAAATTATCGTTCGCGTAATAAACTGTATTGCGATTTGACATTGTCATGTCATGTCATGTCAAATCCCAATACAATTTTTTTACTGATGTTCATGGTTGCCAATAACCAATCTGAATTGTTATTTATTAAAGAATTGAAGCAAAATAAAACCATCCGCCGTCACTCATCTGTCGCATCCGTCTTGTCAAAGTCTTTTTCTCAGTCTCTTCTGTCAGTCTGATGGCCAGTCAGCTACAAATCAATAGCTTATTTGAACATTGTCTGGTCATATTGCTAACTTACGGAATGTATAGGCTCTGAGTACCGTTGAATTCCAAGCAGAAAATAGAACAGTGATTTGTTTGATGATATCGTTAATTTGATCGTCAATCCATGTGAAGTTACACATGGATTATCATAAAAATATCTCAGCTTTTCTAAAACAATTTTTATTTTGAGGACAGATTAAAGCCTATTCAAAACACAGACCTTGATTGGATTTTGTAATCACGAGTGTCAATTAAATAACACCAATTGCACAATACGTTGTGCTCAAACAAAGATTTGATGATATTGCGTTTATCGAAAATTGGCTGTTTCAACGGAAATTAAACAACGATTTGTTTGTAATTAATGAAATGCGTCACTCGTTTTCATGCGGGCGTTAAATAACATAATGTTTATTAGTATGTACGAGTATTGTACATGACGGTTTTTACATGTGATAAAAACACTGCTTAATTTTTTTTGAAATGTTGTTCTACATGTTCGAGAACCAGATGAATTACTATATGACGTAAAAGATACAGTTATCAATAACAATTACTAATATGCGCATAAGGACTAATTTCGCGCTTTGTGTGTGTTAGGCGGAAAGTTGTTATAATATGGATGACCGTTTCGCGAAGCCTTCCATCCTCACGTTGTCGATGTTTTTCAGACTCCTTTATGATGAAAGCAGCAAAGGAGTGGAACTCGCTGCCCGCACATGTGTTTCCAAACCAATACGATCTGAGGCCCCTATTCTAGAATCATGCTCAAGCATTGATCTGTCATGATAGAGTCCCATTATGTCTATATACTGTGTATTTATATTATCCATATTATTATGATATTTTTGTATATTATTTAGTATATTTTGCTTTAAATTTGACGATTTAAAAAAACCTACTGTGAAAGTCTTTTAAATAAAGTTATTTGACTGTGAGTGCTTGAGTAGAGATTTGAAAACGTCAGTGCATACAAAAACGTCACTCAGATCTATACTCAAGTACAGATTTTGATTTAGAATACGGGCCCGAGCCTCTTCAAGACAAGAGTGAATAGTCATTTACTAGAGGTTTCATTGTAGACCGCATCGTCAATTACCACCAAATGCGATTTCGATCCAATGACTGCCTAGTCTATTATAGCCTAATGCCGATCTGCCATCTCCGCTAATCCCCAGGCTCCTCAGGCTTACATAACTTGATTGAGCTGAATGGGCTAAAAATAAGCTATGAAGGTTGCCTGGAAGAGATCGCTACTAGCGATAAGGCCGCTCACATTGTACACCTAATTTATTCAAATGAAACGGTAATATTTTGTTTGTGCAATAAAGTTTATCTTATCTTATCTTATGAAGTCAGCCCAATATGCCAAATTTTGTAAAATAAATCTTCTCTCACTGGAATTCTCTGTCACAACAACCACAGCTTGAAACTCGATTTCTACCGAATTCAGCACCGATTTACAAATCACATTTAATTTTGCCTAAATGTTTATTTTCACATTCGACATTTGCATTTTAATTAGTGAAGTAAATTTTCAACCCGCAAAATCGAATAGTTTGTGTATGTTGGAGCGAATGTTGCCTGGGTGTTTCACTCTGCTTTGGTATCTGCGAAATGCTAATGTCAATTTCATGTTAGTGGTGTATATGCCTATAAAGTTATATTCTGTTGAATAAATAGACGCTATTATTCAAGCACTTCAGACATGTACCTAATGTTACGCCATGTGGAACAATTAGGATGTGTAACGGCTCAAAACGAATTGTTTGTTTGTTAATATTACTTTGAACTTAAGCAGATGAAATTAAAAACAGTAGAGTTTTATGTTTTTTAAACTAAAAAAGTGACAGAGGAGCGTGAAAAACTCGGTGATGTTAACAGACTTTTGAATTGTGTCTTCACTGCCGCTTTTGAAAAACCATGCCATAATAGCCGTAAGTTGTGTAAATCAATTAATAAATATTGATATGTTGGAACGTTACATATTAGTACTCGTACTTTCCATCCACTGATAGCTATTGCTTAACCACTGTGTATACGAGTATGTATAACAGTTTGCCTTAGCTGAATAGCACTGATTGCTCACTGCTGCTGAGCAATATCTGAAGCCACGTAGTCAGCAACACTTAGGGACTTAATGATATGTATTGATGACATAAATTGAATGAACACACAATTTACCCTAGTTGAGATAGGCACAATTTACCTAGATTTAGTCAACATTCGTTCACCAAACGTTATCGGTCCCTATCTCCAAAGACACATTCACTTGCCGCCAGAAGCCGCGAACCGTTAGTCCGTCTAGCTGAAGAGCATCGTTCATCAAGTTTTCTTAGCCGCGGTCTCTTCTTAAAACCCTTACACCATAGGATCTCCATGACCCAGAGATCCTCAGCGCATAGCTCATTACGTACTCTGGTAAAATCTAAATGTAAGGAGGTAGGCTTTATAAAAAAGGGTGTAAATCACAATGATTTACAACGATAAAATTACGACTTCAAACTTTTATCAGTGCAATACAAGTGTTAAGGAAAAAGGTACTCTTTGATTTTCTATAAGAATTAACGAGACTGAATTAACTTTCTTATTTATAACTTTTCTCCCCTGACTCGACCATTGAAAATATTTTATTGAAATGTGCTAATGAAGGCTGAAGCTATTTCCCACAGCGCTAGAGCGGGGAAAGGAGTAAAGAAACCACAATGAATCTTGATTAAGGTTAAGGTGCAAGTGAAACGCTGAAAGAGAATATTATAATTAGATAAGAAAGAGTACGGCGTTAGCATGTAAATTGAAATTAAATAAAAGTTAGTTATTGGCTTATAAATGCTACTAGCAATGTGTATAATTCAGGTATTGTATACAATGCCTAGGCAATGCCAGAAACGAACGGGCCTCATTTTCTTTTTTGCCGTTTTATACTTTGATATTATAACTGACGATAACTGACGGTATTTGAAAAATGAAAACATACGAATCGGTTTATCTTTCCTATCCAAAATGTATGCCACAACATGATTCTGACGGTGAACTTACTTTAAAGTGAACCCTTTTACACACATTGCCGGCTGTGCATCTGGTTTTGCATACAATGCCTAGGTAAAGTATAAAATGAAGAATACTTTATACACATTACATAATTATACAGTCTTCTACTTGGGAGAAACTTCATCATTGAAATTAAGTCATCGATAACTAACTAGACTAACATGACGAGTTTTAATTCAATTAATGCTCCTCAGAAAACACACTTTCTGGCTGATCACTTAAAACGCTTGTCCACCGAGGCGTTTTGTTTTGTTCATTTTAACGTAAAACAATGTAACTATACTTAAGATAAGTTTGGAGTTGATGCAAAACGTTTAATGGTATCCATTATTTAAGAGTGTCTTTAATTTGTATCAGGTACACTATTGTAACTTGGGCCCCTTCAGTTTGTGGTATTGAACCGTTTCAATTAATTCGAAATTGAGTCATAATGTAGCGACGCTTCATAAACATTGGAGCAGTAGAGTGGAATGATTAATATACGACTTCTTAGCTTCGTTAACCGCTATTCCAAACCAAGTTTAATTTTTTGCTTATATTTTACAGGAAAATGAATAGATTTTTCATCTGAATTTTGAACGTTTGAAACGTTACACGAGCGATACACATACAATGTACAAGTACATGTATAACGCTCGTGTTTTTTGTGTATTTCTAATCTTAAGAGGTAAATTCCCAGTTTGGGGGGGGGGGGTACTAACGGCGGAGGGCTCACCACCTACCACGTTGGGTTCTAATACGAGGGGCATGCCCCTCAAACATTGCCTCAAACTTTGCCATGGCAAAGGAAATTAGATATTTAAAAATTAAATTTTTTATTCTTATTACAAGTATCGGTCTTTTCGAAGTATTCACCCTGAGCACGTATACACTTCCATACGTTTGAACCAATTTTTGAGAACAGAGTTAAACGTAAGATTGATATTGCGTTAAGTGTTACTAGTGGTGCTCTTTTATAAATGCAGAATGTATGAGATGTGCGTGTCAGTAGTTTTACAAACTAATATAAGCGTATCTGATTTAGCCGCATTTTCATTCCAGTCATAAGGTAGATAGGATCTATGTTCGAATAGGCTAGCACTAGTTATTCACGGCGTCCAAAGCACAGATCATTAGTATGGCTTCGTAATGCCGGGTCTCAAATTGCCTTGTCAGAAGCAGACAGTTTGTATCAGTTGTAAACTATCATAATCTGCCTCGACAGCGCAATTTCGGTGTATTTGAAACCGAAATAATTTGATTATTCACGTGATTGTTCATCGGTTTCAATAAATAGATTGTAAATTAGGTAGAAATATACATTCGAATAAGACATCAGGAAAACACTGAAAAACATTTTCAAAATTATCATCAATTGGAACATTTGTATAAATTTAATGCTGACTTTCTCGTTGATTTGCATAAAGTGGCCGTTTAAATACTGGGATCAAAATTCAGAGGTATTGGGTTCCTATGCCAGGGACTTCATTACGATCTCTTAGAGCTTGCTCGCATTTGTCCGTGAATTGAGCGTCCGCATTTTGGTATTACGATCTCTTATTTTCAGTCACGTGACCATTACGTCATGCAAACTAGACTTCTGCGCGGCGTGTTGGTATTACGAACTCTTATTTGACGGTTCATACCATTGTTTATCTGTTTAATGTACCCGTCTAAAACTTATCAGTTGCAGATGTAGCTCTAAAAAAGCGACATCGTAATACCAATACAAAGTGAGCATTTTGTAACCGTATACGATTACGCTGCGATAGTGGCAAACGATTGTAATACAGCCCCAGGTAGGGTGAAGGGTGTGTTTGAAATTTTCGAAACATAGCCCAAGTGTTAGGTTTAAAGACATTTATTTCTCATAAAGACATACAGAGTCCACTTAAAATGAGAATACAAAAGGTTATACTTAATAAATAATTAATTATTGCTACTTTTAGTACATCGGAAAGCAATATAAAATTTAATATTTTAGTGTTTTACATGTTTTTTCAATTATTATAATCAGGCAGCAAGAAACCTTTCTTTAATCCAAAAGAGAAAAACAACAATATCAGATTTACAACATACACTACACTCTATTCCAATTGTAATACATATTTTTTAAGTTTACTTTTAAATAAGTTTTTACTTTCACATTTCACAATGTCACTAGGCAGCTTATTAAACATCTGTTTGATCACCAACCCGCATTTCTCACAGTTAGTTATACCAAAATAATCATAATCGAAACATAAAACCTTATTTTAATCGTTGTTTTTGTTTCAAATCGGTATAATAAGATTTGATTCAATTCCGTAATAGTCCAGAAGGACTATTACGGAACTGACTACTACTTATCATAGAGTTAAATCTTCAACCGATTTAAATATATTTCATGGTTCAATGTACCTAATTATCTTCGGTAATATTAACACATAAGACGCTAAGCCAAGCGTTTATACTACGGTAACAATGTGAGCATAATATTTACATATCAAATTATACGTAACCAATTTTCGCCATGAAATCGAGAGGACAACAATTATATTAAATAGAACACTGACATTATGATTTTATCAATCGGTTATATGCCCTAACGGAACTTCAACGGACGACCCTCCCAAAGAGGAGGGTCAACTAAGTAATAAACTGTGGCAATTGTCGACCGCTTTCGCTTTGTTCGTGGTCAGGGCGACTCTTGTGAACCGCACACTTCGAAACACCAAATCTAATTTTAGCCAATATTGTTACCGTCCCGCAACGTTTTTATCAACTAATCTTGAAAATTTTTACCTTTATTTGAAACTATTGTGTTGGTGCCAGAACGCTGTTTGAAATATATCAAACAAAACAACACTGACAAACGGACTTGAGACCAGAATAACTAAGGCTTAGAGGAATATCGTAGAATAGTTACTTATACGACGGGGCGGAAGGTGACAGGTTTGCTCCATCGCAGAAAATAAAGTGACTTTCGGCATGATATTTTTACGTTAAAGTCACATAATCACAAAAATCAATAATGATTACACCGATGCGACACGAATATACACCGAAAACGTAGTGTGTTCGTTGCGGGGATGGCTTCCGATGGTCACTCTCCCGCAGCTCGATCAAAAGTGAAGTGAAGTGAGTCTTGAGTGTATTCTGACAACTGTCAAAGCTAGTCCAGTGGCGACTTAACTTAAACTACCCGTTTGACGATTCCGGCGCTGTGTTTAATGATCAAATATCCTGGTGCGCAAGTCGGCGCCATCTCTGACGCTCCGACATATTTGAGTAGTTCAAACTACTAAAGAAATCACCAAAATCTCAATACAGAAAATCACGAAATACACAAGTGGTTCAACATGTGAGGTACTTATCTAAGGTGGATTTATATTTGTCTGACGAGTGGATTGTTATCTTACATTTAGTTTGGTAACGTTTAAATTAGTGTGATGTGACGTGTCGTGACGTACCATACTAAATGTCCGTTCTGATGAGTCACGACACGAAACGTCAGACAAATATAACGGGACCTTAATACGAAGCTACATTGACAACTTAAAATAGATGTAAGCATACCCTCTATATAAAAATAAATAAATACAAAAGGGGTTAATCGGGATTTTTTCACCAATTTTGACATTATTTTTTACCTTAGTACTATCCACATAAATATATATTTTAAAATAAATACTTATCTATTGAGCTTTATAACTTTGATTTTTGCTTAGGTGGAGGATTTCCCATTCATTCTCAAAGTTTAAAATATGTATAAGTACTACAAAGTAAATGAAAAGTATAATTTTTGATCTCTCAAAAAATCCAACGTTAGTATTGCTAGTTAATGCACTAATTTGTTAATAGAAAAGCGCCAGACAAACTGTTAAGTCTCGTTCGGGTTTTTGCTGACGTCACCATGATACCAATCTGTCAACAGTATTGGGCAACACAAACAGCAGAAATGAACCCGTGACAAAGGGAACCTATCCCATTAGGCGTGAGCAAACCCTAGTAATGGAGTTTGGATTGCTTTAAAGATTTATTCCCACTATGGAATGCCTATCGGTGCAAACATTAAACGATTCCACAATTTAATTGAATTCGTCTGATACGGACCGGACGGCTTTATGTGGGTATGCGTGAAAAATCGCATCTCGGAAATTACGGAACATTTAAATTTCGAAAGGCAAATTTAAATCCGTCACATGATTGTATTTATCAACTCATTTTGTGAGTTCTTAATGAAGTTGTTCGATTCAAGTGCTACCTACGGTTTGGTCTAAAAGTAGATTTCCTGATTCTGCTTGTTTATCCATTAAATTCAATATCAAGGAAGTGCAGAATTTTAATACTAACAAAGTTTTTGCCAGAACCAAAATCCTTGTGTTCATTGTGAAATAGCCGACTTACTCTCCGGTGATGGAAAACATCGTTAAAAAACCAAATCAACCCGGATAACGGCGGAAGGCTCTCCACCTACCAAGTTGAGTTCTAATACCATGGGTGAAAAGTGGGCTGCTGAGTGTTTCGTTCACCATGACGACACAGTCACTTGCCTCTGACTACATCGTTTGGAGTAAAGTCGTGATGGTATGTTATGTTTTGCAACGAACAATTACGGCAAATTACTTTACCTATTTATCTTAACCTCTTTAATTGCATGTCACTTAGGTTAGAAACGGAGTCGAAAAAGAAGTAGTTAAAATACACCAAGAAAGTTTAAAATGTTAGTGCAGAAGATTCCGAAGAAAAGTACATTACTTTGTTGAGTTTCCGTTGCGTTAACAAAGGGCATCAAACCCTCAGCTTTTGCCTATCATCGATTGATTGTTGATTTCGCAGAAATACTACAGAAAATCAACATGGTGTAGTGTTCTTATATTTTATGGTGTCTTACAAAATACAATATTCGTACAATACGATCCAATGCTTGTATTTTGTTAAGCTGGAGACCTATGAGCTAATTAATTATGTCGTTTTAACCACCTCCGTAGCATGGTTAAGTATTGATCCCGCCTACTAAGCTGTGGATCAATTTGGGAACGTACAAAAATTATCTTATCTAAGGATTTTTATTAGTAGCCGCATCTCATTGTACAAGCTCTGCTTTACTTTAAGTTATGAAATGGCCATTTGTAAAGATATCCACAGATTTTTAACTATTTTTTTTGTAATCAATCCTAAATTTTTTGATGAGTGAAAGGAGAAAGGTGTCTTAATTTGCTTTATTCTGTAAATCACCAGCTTTCTTAGTCATGATAATATGTATAGTGGTGTTCTGCATTGCTAATCGCAGAAAATGCCTGATAGATCACAGAGGAATTATTAATAATAATAATAATAAAAAAAAGCTCTTTGACAACAGATGTCTCTTCGTAATCATATTTTATAATTTATTTTTTTTAGTTACTTTTCCACCGATATTACAGTAATTTCATCATTAAAACAGTGAAAAGCTAGTGCAAAGTCAATTCAAAGAATATTCAAGACAATTTCAGCCAACATTTATAAGTTCAAAACTACAACATAAATATGACAAGCGTGACAACTGTCACAATGGCCACAGAAATATTTACGATACATACTATAAAATTATGATTACAAGAGCAAAGGCAAGAGCGGCCAATGTAAGCGCACGACCAACACCACCGCCCGCTCCGTCGCCCAGCTCGTCGTCGGTGGAGGAGTTTGTTACTCCTCCTGATACCGCAGCGAGCTCAAGTTCCAGCGATGAGAGCGGGCCACCGCCGCCACGACCGCCGCGACCACCTGCGCGACGTGGACGACGACCGCTGCCGGCACGCTTGGGGCCTGTGGGGCAATCTGCCCCGCGCGGGGCCCCCACTACCGGTGGTGTAGTGCGCCGCATGCGATGGACATACGACATGAATGTCAACTGCATGCGCGCCTATTACGGGGCTACAGAGGGAGGAACCAACCTGTCTGCGTATCGTGACCGGATGATGCCTCTGTTTCAGGCCCTTGACCCAACCGTGGCTGTTTCCGCCCAACGCCTGTCGGATCAAGCGCGGGCGATTCAGCGTCTCCAGATGCTGGATCAGCCTACGCTTGATCGGCTTCGCCTGGAGGCGCTTCAAGTTCGCGCGACTTCTTCCTCGACACGGGACCCGTCCGGCGCGCTGTCACTTCCGAGTCCGGTTACAGACTCGGTTCCGGTAGCGCCACGGATGGATCCAGATGCCGATGGAGTGGCCAGTGCGAACGCAAGCGTAAGTACCCAGGCCAATGAGCAACTGAGGAGGGCTTTGGAGGATGCGATTTCGGAATATCGCTCCACACGAGTCTCTAGGCCGCGGTTACCACGTTTGCCTACTAATAGACGCAACCTAGCGTTAATGGGGGCCCTGGACGCTTTACTAGCTCCGTTCATTCGGACTAGTGAAGATTTAGTTGATACTCACTCGATTCTGTACTGCGGGGCCATTGCGGCATGCCGTGTTGCTCGTGTCAAGTTTCCGGACTCTGACCGTGCAGTGCGACCTGCCGGAAATGTACCCGCATGGCAAATGCGAATCGAGCGGCGTATCAACACGTTTAGGACCCTCATTGCAAAGCTGGTCTGCTTCAGCCGGGGGAACCATCGCCCTCGGGTTATGCGTTACGTGAACCAAGCCTTTGCTGGGACGGGTATTAGGCCCGAACAGTATATGGCTTGTGTCACAGAACGCATTGACTTTCTGAAGCAGAAGGTCTATGCGTGGGCAAACCGTATCCGTCGCTACAGAGAACGTGTGGACAGATATTTACAAAATTGCCTTTTCCAAAGTGACCAAAGGAAGGTCTACCGAAACTGGGAAGAGACTAACCAACGTGAGAACGACGGTCAGAGACCGGATGCAAGTGTCATGATTGACTTCTGGCGCAGTATCTGGTCGATGCCTGTCGAGCACACGGAGGGTGACTGGATGCGTACTGTCGAGCATGAATGCGAATCCATCGAAACCATGGAGTCAGTAAGTATTGACTCCGAAGACGTTAGTTGTGCAATTCAGACGGCTCAGAACTGGAAAAGTCCTGGCCCGGATGGATTGCACAACTTCTGGATTAAGTGGTTTCGATGCTCGCATTCATGCTTGGCAGTGCAGTTCCAGGAATCCATCGAGATTGGTTCTCTCCCTAGTTTCCTGACTTCTGGTGTCACTTTCCTTTTATACAAGTCAGGTAGTACCTCGGAAGCAAAAAACTATAGACCCATCACGTGCTTACCTACCATCTACAAGCTCCTTACGTCCATTCTAGCAAAAAAAATTAACTCGCATATCGTTGCGAACAATGTTTTGGCCCCTGCTCAGAATGGATGTAGGGTTGGGTCCCGAGGTACTCAAGAACTCCTTCTCATAGACACGACTATTTGCCAACAAGTCCGGCGGAATCGGAAAGCTCTTTCAACTGCCTGGATTGACTATAAGAAGGCCTATGATTCGGTGCCCCATTCATGGCTCAGGAGGATCTTAGAGCTGTA
Organism: Udea olivalis; assembly: GCA_947369235.1. Taxonomy (NCBI): domain Eukaryota; kingdom Metazoa; phylum Arthropoda; class Insecta; order Lepidoptera; family Crambidae; genus Udea; species Udea olivalis. The sequence continues at coordinate 14,061,288 of OX376349.1, read as the reverse complement.
TAAAATTGATACAACTTTGAGATCTTTCTTGAGCACATGCATGGGGCAGTGGATCACAGTCCTTCGTCAACCAGGTGGTGGAAATGGCTCCCCTGATCCGCAGGACTTCATAAGGATAGAGCGAGGTATTTTCCAGGGCGATAGTTTGAGTCCTTTGTGGTTTTGTTTAGCTTTGAATCCTCTTAGTACCTTACTAAAGGATTCAAAGCTAGGCTATCGGCTTCGCAGGGGGGGTGAGTTCATCTCTCATTTGTTGTACATGGATGACCTGAAGCTGTTTGCGCCAAGACCCCAGGTATTGATGGAACTGTTAAAAATCACTGAGATTTTTAGCAATGCCATCAAGATGGAGTTTGGTGTAGACAAGTGTGCGGTCATGCATGTACAAGAAGGGAGGGTTGTAGATTCACCGAATTTACAGCTCTCTGAGACGATGACAATCAGATCCCTCTCTGAAGCTGAAACCTACAAATATCTTGGTATGTCAGAGTCATTGGGTATATCAGTAGGAAACGTCAAGCAATCGGTGAAGGAACGCTTCTTTAGTCGCCTTACAAAGGTACTTAAGAGTTCTTTGTCGGGTGGCAATAAGGTGCGCGCCTTCAACGGTTGGGTGATGCCCTTATTGATATACTCCTTTGGTATACTGAGATGGACTCAAACTGAGCTGGGTGCTCTGGATACACGAGTCCGAAAACTGCTCACAACGCATCGCATGCTACATCCACGCTCGACTGTTATGATATTGTACATCCCACGGAAGGTGGGGGGTCGTGGCTTCTTAAATGCCAAGGGCCTTCACAACCGTGAGGTGTGCAATCTCAGGAGGTTTTTCCTCAACAACGAGTGTGGGATTCATCGCGACGTTGTGGCAGTTGACAAGGGGCTCACGCCGCTCTCCTTGGCAAACGAGAACTGGCGTCAACTACCGATGCTAACCACCGACGACCGCAAGGAAATATGGAAGAGCAAGGAGCTGCATGGTAGGTTCTATCGGGCCTTAACAGGACCCGATGTGGACATCTCCGCATCGGTGAACTGGCTACGCTTCGGGGACCTCTTTGGGGAAACCGAGGGTTTTGTCTGTGCAATTGCTGATGAAGTTATCAAGGTGAATAACTACCGGAAATACATCATGAAGGACGGTACGGTTGACATCTGTCGGGCATGCCGCCGTCCTGGCGAGTCTATTCGCCACGTTATTTCCGGTTGTTCTCACCTTGCTAACGGAGAGTACTTGCACAGACACAACCTAGTAGCCAGGATCATTCACCAGCAACTTGCTCTTCGATATGGCCTTGTCGAGTCGGAGGTACCGTACTATAAGTACGCACCGGTACCAGTTCTCGAAAATAGTCGTGCATTGCTCTATTGGGATCGCTCTATCATCACGGACAGGACTATTGTAGCCAATAAGCCTGATATCGTGCTGGTAGACCGATCCCAACGCCAGGCAGTGCTCGTCGATATCACCATTCCACATGACGATAACCTCGTAAAAGCTGAGAAGGACAAACTCAGCAAGTACCTTGACTTGGCTCACGAGGTGACCGCCATGTGGAATGTTGATTCGACGATTATTGTCCCGATAGTCGTGTCGGCAAACGGCTTAATAGCGAAGAGCCTCGACCAACACCTCGAGAGACTCTCGCTCAGCGGTTGGATCAAGGGTCAGATGCAGAAGGCGGTACTCCTGGACACGGCTCGCATTGTCAGGAGGTTCCTCTCTCTGCAGCCCTAACCACCGGTAGTCTGGGCCTTGCCTGCCCTGCTGCCGGCGGCACCCTAGGTTAAGGTTTTTATAGTATTTTTATAAATCATTGTTTTATAACTTTAATTTAGGCTTAGGTTTTATAATTGTGATTATGTATTTTGTTTTTATAATTATAATTCTTAAGTTGTTTTATTGTTGTAAATCTTTGTTTTTATAAGAATACTGTACAAATTTTATACCTAAGTTTTATGCTAAATAAAGAGAATAATAATAACAAACCAAATGTCACAATAATACATGAAAGTCACTTGGCCTAGGCCCGTGTATTTCATTATACCAGCATTTATTGAATAAATACTGAGCGAAATAATAATAATAATATGTTTATTTCGGATAATCTCCATATTTTGTTAGTTACAAAACTCTTACAAAACTATGTTAGTAGAAATACAAAGAAAAGCACAACACCTACATTGCCTAATTCATAGATCTTCCCACAGCACCGGGCCCGCAGCAATGCCTACGGGACCAGTGCATCAGGAATGGACAGTCTGGCCTCCCTGCAATACTTCTCAGGATGCTATTGGAGCTTCCACGAATTCTACGCATCAAGGATGCCGTTCTTTTACGCATGATCGCTTCAAAACTATCTATGCGTGCTTCGGCAAACATGCCTAAAGCGCTACAGAACAGCGGAAGCCTTAACAACACCCGAAGAGCATTATTGTATTGCACCTTGAGAGCGTTGTAGGCTTTCTGCCTATATCTGACCCACAGGCTGCTGGTGTAAAAAGTCTGGCAGTATGCTTTAAACAGAGTAATTTTAACTTCTTTAGTACACCACGCTTAATGTATCCAAACTTTTCTCTTTCTCCAAACTGTTTCCCACGTGCCAGTGCCTTAAGTACTTGCACTAAGTTGTAACTATTGTTACAAATTAAACCCATTCCTGCGGCGTGCTCATACAAACTAGAGATTTTATGAGTAACATTACACTCCTATTTTATCTGATATTTCCCCTAGTAGTCGGTGGTCAGCTCATATCGTATGTATATTATGTGGCTGTAATATTCATGCTACGTGGATATGAACGTGCATACGACTCCACTGATCGTTTAGTGCAGCACCTACCTAGTGTATTGTTGTCTGCGATAGTATGGAATAATACGGTTTCGTTGGTAATTGCTCTAACTAGGAGCTCACGAACTGTCTGTACCTGGATATAGGTTTTTTACCATGAAAGGTTTCTTTAGGCTGGATAATGTAATAGCACTCTAACTCCGATCGCGGACCGTGTGGTCCCGAGTTCAAATCTGGCCAGAACCAAAATCTTTGTGTTCATTGTTTAATTTCCGACTAACTCTCCGGTGATGGAAACATCGATAAAAAAATCAATCAACCCGGATAGCGGCGAAACGCTCACTACCTACCATGTTGGGTTCTAATACCATTGGTGAAAAGTGGTGCTTCTGAGTGTTCCGTTCACCATGACTGCAACAGTCACTTGCCTCTGACTACCTCGTTTGGGATAAAGTCGATTGTATGTTATGTTATGTTATGTTCAACAGTTACTAATTAAATACGAAAACCCATGTACCTACTCGTAACTAATAACGAATTGTTTTAAGAGCACTTGAGTATGAATACTTATAGTTGTAGGCACGGTGTTAAAAACAAACGGCAAAGGCGATAGAAAACGTAGCTTATTACTTAACGTAACAGCTGACCCTTCGTCCCTTACACAGGGGGGAAATGGGGGGGACTCGCTTAGGGATCCGCCGATACAATAAAAACACTGCTAAAATTGATTGATCGTAAAATAGATTTCTAATAGGTTTGTGAAAGAGTGAAAATGTATTTTCTATAAACAGGTATTTTAATTACGATCTCCACTACTACTCTCTTTATAAGTACAGAACAAGGAAGAATCTTACCAAAACTCCGAACCGGCGGTAAAGTCACATTATGTCAATATGTGTTAAAATTGTGTTACTAAAATATCGTTTATAATTATTACATTTTTTTTCCATAACTACCTATCTATTGAAATATAATTTTTACTCCACTTTAGATAATTTAAATTTGCCACTAGGCATTAAGTCCGCCAATCGTATTTTTCTTTGTGCAATCTATACTAATACGAGCATTATAAAGAGGTAAAGATACTAACTTTGTCTATTTGTAGGGTAATCTTCAGAAATACTGATCTAATCATATTTTTTTTTCACTAACAGAAAGCTATACTAATCAGGAATGACAGGCTACATATTTTTTTGTTCAAGGGTATATTTCCACGTCTACACGGGCGAAGTTTATTAAACACGAATAAATAAATATTTTTTATGCGACTTTGAGATTTATTCACTGTTGCAATACTTACACACCAGCGGCGCGAGCGGCCGAAGTGGCGTGACGCGTGCTGTGAGCGCTATACTTCGCCACGTCGACGCCGCTCTCCGTAATTTGGCGATTATATAAATAACGATAACGCGTGCGAAGCCGCGAGCCGAAAGCTAGTAAAATATAAATATCTAGTGGCTACCACAGATTGTAGGAGTAAGCGTATTATGATTCAAAAAATACATGCATTATTTTGTTAATTTATACAGCAGAACCCCATTACCAGACTTTCTGCTTCTCATCGGCAAGCCTGCCACGGTTTGGTAATTTGAATAATATACCTATCGATTACGATCGTTACGCCGATCGGAATTTCGTTTACAGCTTTTTCTTCTGAAACAACTTTCAGGATCCGTGATGGAAGTAATGATGCCTGAAAGTATAATGCCGAAGTTCAGAAGTATGATACTTCTAACAACTTATAGGCAAGAGTAATTTCTCTTTTATGGGAGAGATGTCCCATTTTAGTGTGTTTATTATTTGAATTTATGTGATGATAGGGCTTTTCGATTTCGATAACTGAAATATGCTTATTCGTTGAAGGACAACTCATATTAAATGTTAGTTGTCAATGGTGCTTTCAAATCTGCACAATTAAAAAGAAAAAAGCTATATTACCTAGCACTGCCAGATCATCGGAGCCTTAACTAAGTTTATACTCTGGGTGTCATTCTATTTTAATATTTCTGCTAAATTTCCTATGCCAAAACTTTCCACAACTACTATAGTTTTCCTTTAACAGCAACTGTAATTAATCAATTTTGTTCCTTAGTTACTGGGGAAAAACAGCACCGTATGTAACGATGTTTTATCAAGCAAAAATAAAATTAACCTACATTTTCCAGTGCTGCATGTGTTGTTAGATAAGTCAGCAAATTTCGCTATTGCAAATTGGTGCAGGCTGGCCTCATTCAGTCACGTCGAGCCGTGACGTCACGAACTCGCAGCGACGTGGCTTCGAGTGATACTCGACGGTCGGAAATATTCGAATGACGTCTGCCTGAAACTTGGATGTAATTCGCTGTTGTATTCTTTCGGCGTCTTTATTTAGAAACAAGCTGCAAATGTAACAAATAGTTATAATATGTACATATTCGTAGATTATCTGCCAAAATTATATTTAATAAACTCTTATAAGAGTAGCACTCATATTTTTATACCATCAAACCCGATTGCATAAAAAATTGCCCATATTTTGGGCATTTTGTTTTTGTAATTTTTTAACCAACCTTTTTTGCATCAAATTTAAACAATTAACACCATAAAACAAACACAAGATTGATTTTACAAATGATCTGTTGTAAAATCAATCATCAAATATTTACCAAAAAAAAATTACAATGAAAATGTAATGTTTTCAATAAACTATATTAACAATAGGAATAATCAACTGATAAGATACGAGTATATCAACTGACAGTTTAAGTAATATTTTACAAATGATAAAAGCCCAACTGTTGAGTGTTTTTTTTTTTTAAATGTGGTTGTTTAAAAATTCACCAAAATAAGTAAATGAGGTTCTTTACCTAAATAAAGATTTACACTGGACTCTAAACCCTGAGGTCATTCAAAGTTCGTGGCTTATCTTCTATCACCTTAATTGGATTTGGAAAAAGGTCTGTTTAACATCACATTGTTTTTTCGGGAGCCTGAATTTAATTTATGATGTTTTAATGGGTGAATTTCATTAGCCTAATGCGAATTTGTGGCGGACTTTTAAAGTGAGTGGCTAAAAGTTAATTGGTTGATAGATTATACTATCTCTACTATTCGTTTCCGCTACCTTACGTCGTGTAAATAATAAAATAGGTACTAAGTAATATTTCGACATTGGCTGATTTCTCAGGGGCAAACGGAGACATTAACAAATTATAGAGGTACCTTGAGACACATGAAATATAACTTTTTCTGTAGACTCTCAGCGTCGTCTAGTTTTCTCGTGGGAAATACGCCAACATAAATACGAAGTAAAAATGTTAGTTTTATTTACTCAAACAAAGAGTCGTACAAGGAGCAACAGGGATCAATTTTGTGACGACGAGAATTTTGGAGATTAATCATTTTCTCAGTTATGTTAAAACGACAATGACAAAATGTGGCTCCGCAGTATTATTAAGAAGGCTCTAAAATAAACAGGGCCTACAGCCTTCCACCCCGTCCTGTTTATAGCTAGTAAATTGGTTTGGGCCTCCGTCATTGCTTCTCTGGTGTTGGCATCTCCGTCAGTAGATATTTGGGCCTTCGTCATTTAGTTGCCCTTTGCTCATTTTACGATGTCATTTGAGATCGCACTCTAGAATTCTGCTTCCATCGTGAAAATCTTGTATAAATTAGTTTATGATTACATCCTTAATTTATTAAGGATGTTGGGACATACAAGGTGACCCAGAAGGAAATGCACCTTTGATTTCGCTCGCATTTCTAACCGACGCAATGAAGAGGCGCGAGGGCTGTCGCAGTGTACGTAGCCTAGGCTTTGTAATTTTAGTCACCATAAGTCGTTTTACGTGAGTATACGGATTTACCGTGCTGTATTTGAATTGCGTCGCATAAGTTAGTGTCCAAGCACTAATTGAATAAAGCAATGGGTCGAAAGATATAGAAGGACAAGATCGATGCAAAAAATGCGGTCTTGCGGAGTATCACAGACCGACGAAAACATTCAGCGAGTTCGAGAATTTGTACGCGCGAATCCAGACCGCCAATTCAGAGCGCTATACTGTCATGCTGAGAATCTTTTCGATTTCAAAGCTGCAATAATCGCGAGGCTATAACAGGAACACTTGGTTCCAGCAAAATGGGGCTAGGTGTCACACTTCAAATGAGAGTATCCAGGTGTTAAGAGACATGCTCCTACAAAAAATAATTTCACGCAGGGGTGGACGACCTCTCTTGGCTACCAAGAAGCCCCGATTTCACTCCAGCAGACTTTTTTTTAGACACAGAGAATAATCTAGTAATCCAACAACTCTGCAGCAACGGAAAGTGGTTTGGCAAGAAATGAAATCTATTTCGGGGTTAACTCTAACGAAAGTTTTCCAAAATTTTGATGCCAGATTGGAAGAATGCTGTAACCGTTGAGGAAATCACATGGCCGATGTAGTTTTTAAAAAATTAATTTCATTTGATAATCCTAAATTTGTTATAAAATAAAGTTCTACAAAATTATACGGTTATTCTTTCCTCGAATTTTCAAAAGTACATTTTTCTCTGGGCCAGCCACCCTGTTTAAGTGCTGTTGTCATTGTCTAGTGTGGGTGCCACAGTTCAATTAAGTTGAGAACCCAACAATAAACATTGTAAAACCAATTCTTAAGCTCCTTCAATGTGACACCCAAATGTTTATTGAATAATTTAATTTTTTTGTAAAATTGTGACAGACCATTCGCAGAGAAATAAAGACTTTCTGTAATGTTATACTTTTGTAATTATTTGTTTATGCTTTAGTTTTTTTTTTATGTTAGGCTAGAAGAAGCCATTGGCTACTCTGAAATCTATGGCATAGGCTTATGTTCTGCTGTGAAAGTCTTTTGGCTGCGAATAAAGACGATGTAGTTTTAAAATTTTGAGATTGAATGATCGATGATAATGGAACTTGATGTCTAAGCTGTTATAACTAATTGTTTAAAACGTAAGTTTGACCAGTTACTACAACTCAATTAATCAAAAGTTTTGAAAAAGTACTATATTTTATCAAAAATACTTCGCAGGGACGCCGTACTCTATGAAACTAATCCAATAATTCACAGTAATCGATAGTTTAGAAGTAATAAAAAAGTAATGCGTTGACTCCAAGCTTCCCTGACCTGACATTAATAACTGTAATTGCTTTTTAGGTAATTTAATGGTAGTACCATTATTACGGGCGATCATTTCTATTTGGGTAGAATTGATAGACATGTAATTTCGAATTGAATTAAAAAGTATTCACCATTAGTTTTGTTGTTTCACGAATGTTCTCCACTTCTCTTGCTTCGCCGAATTTCCAAGTTCTTTGAAAATATCAATGAACATAGGTAGTAAAATCTAGAGTTGTTTTTTTTTAAACATACTGTTTCGAAAACTGATCTTTAATTAACTCTGATCTATGCCACATCTACAGCTCACTCGCGTGTTTAGTTTACAAAGTGTAAAATTAATGTACTTAGGCATTCGTGACGTACGATTGAAACGATTAACAAAACTGGACAGCCATAAAACAGCGCCAATGTTGGAGCTAAAAAGTTGTATTCGTATGCGGACCTCGGGTTATTTATGGAAATTTATATCGTCGACCCGATATAAAACTTTCAAGACGCCTAAATTGTATTAAGGTTCAAAGGTACTGCTGCTATTTTTTTCTGTGTTATTTGAGAGGGATAGTATTATTATTTTATCGTGCAACTAAAAATAAAGTGCTCAGAGAGAATATCATTGCTTTGTTAGGTCTCATTTGATATTTGGCTTAATGGTTAACCTAAGTTTATTATGCAGTAAGAAACTCAATTATATATATACACATATATATATATGTTGTAGGACACGTTGGAAATTTATAGACATTAATAATTTTGCGTGGCGCTGAGCGGAATAGGCGTTAGATGAAAGAACATAAACAATCAACTTTCAAACATTTGATGTTGTTTTAAACCTATGACCTTTTTCAGGTCTTGTAATAGCGATAAAAAAAGTAGATTGCCCATGCGATAGATCAACTAAATCAGGGCTGTTGTGGGCCACATTGTTTTATACTAAGATGACTGCCAAGAAGCAAAAATTTCGAGAAACTGTGAAGAAGATCACAACTGCCGGAAACACTAAGAATCATGAAGACTTAGATCACAATCTTACTTATTTCCCAGTCCTGACGTTTACTTCGCGGGGCGTGAGGTTGGTCTTCTCTCAGGGTGTTGGCAGAAGCCGACACAAATGATAATAAATAGAAGTAACATAAATAGATGTTTATGTTACTTCTATTTATTCTCATTTCAAATTTAATATCTGACCCCTTTTATAATCCTTTTTGAGACCACACGGCCATTTTATAAAAATTACCTATATAAGATCTCATTCAAAACGGTACCATGGCTGTAACGTACCCGTACCAACATACTCGTATCATGACATCACTTTCCATAAGTTACATGCTTCACAGCCTCAGACAGTTCAAAATGTGATGTAACAAAAGAGGCTGCCCGCATTAAGTAACAATACGGATCTGAACAAAATAAAAGGCATTATTTGCCCATCCCCATTCCACACACAGGTAAACAGATCCAGTGAAACAAATGAAAGTAGAAAACTTCCTTCGGTCTACCCATCTAGCAGAATGGACTTTTTTGTCCGCGCATATTGGAAAAGTTTCAGTATCACACGTCAAAACATTGTGTCGATTTACATTGTACCACAATGATGTGTAAGGAATTCTCGTGTGGTTTTTATTTGTTTTATTTTTGTGAGTCGTAGGCCGCGCTGCCTAATCACATTTACATAAACTGCTTTGTTTTGGGCTAACTCCGTTCAACTTTATCATGTTCAAACAAACAGATGAAAATACTGTTTATAATTTAGTTTTTTATTGATTTTCTTATTGTGCGAATTTCGAATTAATACCACCTTGATTTACAAAGTGAGCTCAGTTCAACTAAACATATAATTCTTTATATAATGCGTCATCGTTTTCTATACGTTTTAAACTAGTGTTTATCGTTGTTTTTTGGTTGCTTATTCTAAAATGCTGTTTATTTTTATTTTAACTTTTAACATGAACTTCACTCACGTAACACTCAATGTACGAGTACTTAAAATGAAATAACACTGATAATCATTTTCCTTAACGAATGAACGTGTTTAATAAAACATACAAACAAAAGTCACTCTCGTGTTTCAATTAGACTTAACATTGAATTACTGAGTTTCCGAACGTGACAGAACTAATTAGCGCCTGGTACAGAGAGAAGCTTCGGACCACTGACAAACATCTAACTAGATAACAGCACGATAAGCAAAGTGCGCTCTTATGAGTAGAGCTTGTCTAAGCCGAAAGGACACGCCCCTCCACCGCATTCACACACAAATATACATTTTGAATATGAACGCAATTCATATAAACACATCATGGGCGTCATCCACACACAATTCAGCATTCGTTGGCCCGAACTAAAAGGTTCGGTGACTCGTTTTTTTGTCGTACTATCCAGACGTGGAACGCCCTCCCAGCACATGTGTTTCCTTCCTCTTAGTGTCCCGGGTTCTTCAAGCGGGGCTTGAAAAGGCATTACTGCAGGCCTTCAAGGTGAGCATGGCTAGCCCAGTGATTCATTTGAATGAATGCGCTTGTCAGCCTCATATCTGGACCTCACGACCGCTTTTCATCAGGTGAAGTGAGGTCATCTTGACGGGCAATATAAAAAAAACATGCCACTGTAATTGGTCGTTGAGTAGTCGGTTGGACTCGAACCTAAGAGCAGGCGTCTTTTGTTAGCAAAAGTACACTCTGAGTGTCAAGTGCGAGTTGTAGTGAGAGATGCGAATGATTTCAACATCTTCAACAATCGCTGACTCGATTCCATATCTCCTAATTGACATTTACGTGCTCGCAAAACGCGATGCTGAAGTCATTCGCATCTCTCACTGTAACTCACACTCGGCACTTGGCACATCTAAATCAACTAAGAAAGGAAAGGGGCGCATCACGTGAGTCATCTACTTCAGTTTATATGTGTAAATCGGACAGTAAAGACATAGTAAAAGGATAGAAGTAGGTTGTCTTAATACATACGCTCCGACCGCGGTTTGTATGTGAGCACCCCCGTACACTGCCCGTACCTACGCGCGTTGCACGCACACACTGACAAAATGTAAGGGAAATCGTGGGCGTCAGTCGTGGCTGCGTCGTGCGTAGGTAATGCCACGCACTTCAACGCAATGCTGCGCTCCCGCTTGAAATTTTTGTTTCGTGTGCGTGTACGACGTACGTCCTATATTGGAGTCCAAAAATTGCTACAAAATAGTATGCGTAAATATTGCAGTGTTTATGGATGTCTTTCAAATCCACAATTGTCTTTCTTCACAACACCTACCGTATAAGAACGGTAAGTACCTAACCTAATCAAGATACTTAATAATATTGTGTGTAATCGGATACAGATTTGTATTTAAGATTGATTGTTCATATATTGACGCTGCATTTTTGACAATTGAATAAACTACATGCAACATCCCTGCGTGTTTAGGCTAATAACTCTCGCTCGGGGCCCGAGTCAGCTTACTTCTCTCTCTTTTTACTATGGTAAAGACTAACGTATTATTACCTAGATACGTCAAGGTTGATAATTAGTTCTGTGAATGGTATTGATCAGAATGTAAAATGAAACTAAAGGGAAGAGTCATGTGGAACGTTGGCGGTATCTGTGCTCTGGGCTTCATTTTATAAGATTGTTTATGCCTTATGCCCATTATTTAGATCATTCCTACGCTATTGTAGGCATCTTTGCCTAGGGGTTAAGCTCACCAGCTCTGCTAAGATTTCGTGGTCCCGAGATCAAAATGTCTCCTAGTAAAGCCATTTTTTAAACAGCGACCTGTGATTTATTTAAGAAATTCTTTGTAAACCTACTATCCATCGTCTATGTTATTGGTTTCACATAAAAGTGAGTATGTTATATATTATGTAAGTATATAATAATTTATGTTATGTTTTCTATTTATATTTTAGAATTTAAAATTTTGTACCACCAACAGCATTTCTGTCTCAGACGATGGTTACACGGTCCGTCCACATAATGCTAAAAGCATTCTCTTCCACCATCACTATCATCACCATACCAGCACTATCTTGTCCATTGAATACGAAATAAATAAATACCAAATGTAGCCAGAAGTGTTCATTGTTGAATTCGCGCCTGGGACTGTTCTCTGGTGATCAAACATAGATAAAAAGACACAGGATTTAAAATCGGTGATAATGACACAGTGGTGAGAGCCGTGTGACGCGTGATAGGGTTTTTTCGTTTAAAGATATTCTCTTGTTTATAAATTCGAGATTATGTTTATTTATTATTTAAAACCCTATAAACGCGTATTTCTATTCATTCAGGTATTACGATTCACCGTAACATTATATGATAGCGGGAAAATACGTCATTAAGTCCATAATTATACTAACGAACATTGCGAAGACCAAGGTCTGTCAGTAGTTACCATTATAATGAAAGGGATAATCGCATCATTAAAATGAAATGAAAAAAGAAAACTTTGAAAAGTCGGTCAAGTTCTAATTCGGTAATTACTGGAATGACAAAAGAGTTGGAGCCTACTACTGAATTCTGAATTGAATTTGTAATACTAAAGGTCGTTAACTGACTGTAGAAGTATCAATTAGTATGATTAAATAACAAAGGAAACTCTACCTTAAAAGTGGGTAACTTTTGCAGTGAACATTAATGTGAGTTAGGTACTCTTATGACTTTTATCTTTACTAACATTATAAAGAGAAAAGATTTCTTTGTTTGTATTGAATAGGCTTCAAAACTTATTTATTATTTTATTATTACTAAATTTATTCTACACAGAGCAACACAAGCAGGAGCTGCGCATCACGGAAATGAAGATGCTGCGGTGGATGGGTGGAGTCTCACGCAAAGATTGCGTGCGTAACACTCGCATCCGCGGCAGCCTCCGTGTTCGTGACATCGCAGACGAGCTGCAGGAGTGCTGCCTTCGTTGGTATGGTCATGTCTCACGGAGATCGGCAAACTACGTGGGCAAAAATCTCTGGCCATGCCGCCCTCGCCAGGTACCGGTAGAAGAGGTCGACCCAAAAAGCGGTGGCTCGACGTCGTTAAGAGTGACATGCATCTCAACAGACTCACCACTGAGGATGCACAAGACCGTGCGAAGTGGGCCAAGAAAATAAGAAAGGCGGACCCTGGGACCCACACCAGTGTGGGTTCACAACCGGGATAGACCGCACGGGTGATGATGACTAGTTTATTCTTTATTCTGACCGGAAAGACAGTCTACGCGGGTGCAGCCGCTGACGGACGGCTTATTTTGAAATATAAATCCTTGCCTTGCTTATTTGTTAATTTTACTTAACTTGAATTACATTTTTGTAGTGCACGAATCGTAGAAAATCTTTCTACTAACTTTACCGTTACAACTGTTATAATTAAATTGCAAAGATTGCTTTTTTGCAATAAGACCACCCGATTCTTCTGTAATAGCAACTTGTAATGTTTTAGAAGTGCATTAAAGATTTTAATTTGATCTTTACTTATTTCAGAAACAACCAAAGGTCTTAGGCTGACATCTATAGTCCATAAGAGATAAGCTTAGCTGTCTAAGTCTGTAGGGATCCTTGTCTAATGGCAGTTTTATCTTGCTGCTGGTGAGTACCAAGAGTAGGGGAAACCGTCATGTCTACCATGAGTAACTGTCACGTAAACTACATCATGCCATTTTTGGTTACATTTGTAATCACCAGGGGCGCTGTATTGAATTCGCATACGAAAACGTAAACGCTGATGCTAGCGGCTGTCGCTAGTTTAAAATCATGGTAGACAGGAAGTTACCGGGGAACTGTTGTGTGGTTACTTAAGTTACCTAAGCAACCTTATGCTCTCCATGTGATTGTTCATATTGCTGACTTTTAAGCAAAATGTTCCTCACCTTAGGAGTAAAAGTAAATACCGCCTATAGTCTGGTCACGTATTTTGCTACAGTCGAAGTTTTATAGATTTTGCAAAGCAGCAAAAAAATTCACAAATTTCTTAAACACCTACTTCTGATTTGTACCAACTTGCGCTTAGAAACAGCGCCCTCAACATTACGTTACAATGGCATGTAGTGTTGTTTGAGGAGGATTAACGCTGTTTGTTAAACAATAACCTCATTTGACTGCACTAATTAGGACCACAAGGGTCCCAGGGTTCCTCTAAATTCATGCAGAATAGTTTACGGTGGTAGCTCTTCCACAGATTTGTAGTGCACTTTTGTTACTACATTAAATTCGCGTTGTGTTTTGTGGCTAGTTTCGGGTTTGGCTAGACAACCAATGTGGTATTTTTTCGATACAACGTCGATGATAATCAAGCATGTGGACCGCCTGGTTATAATCGGTTATCGTAGCCTGTGGTTGCGGGCAACGCCAGGGGCATCACCTTCTCAAACCCTCTTTAGAACTCCATTCTATAGCTCATGGGAAAAACCTCCGCATGGGAGTTCATTCCATAATTTAAGCTTCCTCGGGAGGAAACATCTCTGACATCAAACTGTGCGAGACAATGGCGGATTTAGAGTAAAAGTAATTAAAAACATTGTTCTGTCAGAAGCAGGACCTCCAATGATTGTTACTTACCAGACGGGATTCGGACCTCCATTAAGTGCTTTTAATGATTTTAGACAGGTGTTATAACGATTTGAACAACAATAAATCGTTATATTTTGTTACAATCCCCATATAATTAAACTACTTCAAGGGTAATTACAGAAGTATCGATTGTATTATAACCGCAACAGTTCACTTTCACGTCAATCGCTAACATAAAGTTTTTAGTATAGATTTCATCAAGCTATCCCAACCACGTGTTTACCTGAAGTAAATCTGGATACTGGAATCAGCATACTGGATAGCAAATGCATGCATGAGAATTCTTTTAACTGATGTGCTACAATCAATATTAGAAAGTGGACAATGGGTATTGGTAACGTAGCAATAAAAAAAAGTACTGCCACGTTTTGAACTAACTAATGGTCCTGCTTTTTATAGACTACGAGTATATTGCTTTCTCAATCCACATGACAAGCTACAACATCACCCATGGTGTTGTTTTTAGGGGTTATTGAGGACAATATAAAATCCCCATAACAGCAGTTTTAAAGTTAAAACTTTAGAGAGAGAATTTAAAACACTGTCATTGTAAGTGTTGCACTTCATTTACGAAAAATGCTTTGTAGAAATGCCGCTTAAATGCAAATTTTATGAAGGCGGACTCTCCGTTCATAATGTAGCGGAGCGGTATAATTTAACAATAAGTTCTAACCCGTAATACAGTGTAATAGTAGATCGTTGCATAAGACAGTTACTTTTCATGTTTTTCCATTGAAGTGACAATCAACAAAGACGTAAAGGCATCTGGCATCTATGCCATTGGCCTTCTAATTCGATAGCCTTTAAATTATACATAAATGTGGGGTATTTTCGCCGAGGGCGAGGCCAAGGATACCGTAAACTTCTTATTTTTTTTAAAATAAACAATTAACCACATCAACTTCACAACTTTTCTCCTACGCCATATTTTTACATCTCATCAATAAAATAAATAAATATCTCGGACAAATTACACCAAGATTATTTGACCCGCAACTAAGGCAGAGCACGCACCGATAAATATTTGATTTCTATAGAACCAGTATGAAATCATCCACTCCCTGCCATACGTACACATTTTTTGTGTCCAGTTGCTTCCACTTAATTAACACATACTCATGATGATCACAAAGTGTTCGGTGTCTGTAACTGGAAATTGGTTGGCGCAGCGCCTAAGCAAAGGTTGTACTGCACCACATACCGGCCAAACCACATTTCAGGAATAACTTGTTTAAGTTAAAATCTATCCGGTAGTTTAACTTGATTCTTACCTACAGATTGACACAAAAACTTAAGGGATATATATTCAGTATCGTATAAGTACATCGAAATTGATTTTGCCAAAAAAAAATTATAAATAACTACAGTTGTACATTAGTTGCGGTTTTATTAAATTAAATAGATCACTTTCATCTTTTTCTGCTGATTTCGAATGCTATTTAAGTATGAATAAAGATTTTTTGAACATGTGTTAGAGATTTAAACTCCCGATCGCGAGACGATCAGCGAATTAGTCGGCGCAATCAGTAAGGTGGCGGGATTAGCTGCAAGCGCTTCTACTTGTTTTCGTGATAGTCTTGGCTACCCCCTCTACTAGATTCTAGGGCTTAGCAAAAATCGAGCGATATTTCGGCCCAAAAGAAACCAAGCGCTCTAATTTGTTCTTTGCTTTCTATTACAATAGAGCCTTAGTTTCAAACTGCTGCCTCACTTCAACTATAAAGTTGTACGAGACATATTATCATAATACCAGTCAATTCGGGTTTATTAATTGGCCAATTATATAGGTAGGGCTAATGATGAACCTCGAAATGTGATTCTGAAACCGTAAGTGCAGTCGACTGCCGCCGCAAGCTGAGCGGCTCATAGAAACAGTACTGAGGCCCCGCACTTCATTCTGCCAAATATGGGTGATCTTCGAGAAGGCTTAACTACTTACGTCTAGTGACGTTGACTAAGATTTTCTTCTTTCTCATTCCCATTATAGAAACATTTTAGCAAACATACTGTACTGTTTTTATTTTGTTTTATTAAATAAGTACAATCTTAAAGTTTGTTCCAGAAACGTGAAGATTTTATATTGTGATAGTCTGTTGACAGTTGACTGGTTGGCACTGTGTTACTATAAGCGTGCGATCTTCATTTGTCTTCCTGAGCTTTGCGGGATTATTCCCTGTTGGAGCTCGTTAGTAGTTCGCTTTCAATGTTCAAGTTTTGATGAAGATAATATTGAGACTCGGGCTCAACACGTATAAGTTGCAGACATGAGTTATCATTTGCCATACTATGAGAGTAAGTTAATATGCTTATTTGGAATTAGTGATTTAGTTTGTGGTTACTCAACAAATGTCTGGAGGTCAGAGCTGGAGGTGGCTTTTATAAAAATAAATAAGCTCTTTTTGTAAAACTATATGTAAAAAAGCATTTTGCTCTATCCAGCTAAACTACCAGTAATATGGTATTTCGCACTGTAAAAGAATATAGGTGACTTTCATGAAAAATGAAATTGCACACACTATCTCTAACAACATCAAAGGCTCATAAATATGCGCTGTGAAAATGTTAACGAAATGTTAAACGTTTTCGGGGTACTGTTGAAAACTATTGCGGTAAAAAATAACACTGGTATAGGTGGAACTTTTACCTTTGTTCCGAAGGTACAACGTGGACTAACTTCGCACGCTGCTTCACCCTTGTTTCAACTTTTGACAACAAAAATGGTGTTCAAAATGTTGCTTAATTTGTGTTTCGCCAACACACGCGGAGTTCAGAACTTGTTCGCTTTCCGCACCGCGGCTGGTCACGTATCCACTAATGGGTAGCCTTTTTAAACGCTTCGGACAAAATTGTACCTTTGAGTTCTTTGTGAACAGAAATAA
Organism: Udea olivalis; assembly: GCA_947369235.1. Lineage (NCBI taxonomy): Eukaryota > Metazoa > Arthropoda > Insecta > Lepidoptera > Crambidae > Udea > Udea olivalis. The sequence continues at coordinate 14,043,944 of OX376349.1, read as the reverse complement.
ACCTAAATGTTCACGCAAAACGTGTTGCAAAGTTTATTTTAATTACACAAAGTGTGCATCCGTCAATGGTTACCGTGATATATTGAAAAACACAGTGCTTTAGTTCGTTGGAAAAAAAGCTCATTCCTCAATGAGAGCGTAGTGGATAATAATATGCACCAGACAACACACCACTTGTCATGGCCTCGAAGTAGGGAAAAATATCCCTGTGTGTCCCAGCACACCCAGATCCGAGTCGATTTAGAAAATATCTATTTCTGAATTGACCCGACCGAGAATCGAACCCGGGACACCACACAAGTTACGGCGAGAAACCGTGCTACAGCGCACTACGCCAATGCTGTCGTAAGTAGTGAATTATCTATGTATTATCCAACTGACACGGACAAGCATTTATCACAAAAAAGGCCAATTTGGAATTTTTACTAAAGACCGAAAATTTGACCATAATTACTTTACATTAACTAGTATTTCACCCCGTTTTAAAAATAGTTAGTTGATACATTTTGAAGTGTAACAATTAGTTCTTCCGGTATTTTTGAATGATCTTCAGGCTACAGGCCACTGGTATCACAAAACAGTAAATTAAATATTATTCAATTTTGAAACCCCTTAATTTAAGTTATTTCCTTTTCGTTACCAACATCAACTTAATTAAGTGGGGTCGAAGCGATGTTTTTTTTAACTTTAAAGGGGAGGTAAGTGAATTCCGTAGGCGTATTGATTGAAAACAATCACCGGTTCAAACGGAGGCCGGTTTGTTTTGAATTTAAATGGGTGTCCTCGCTCCGAATCTGACCCACCCAGCTTGGATGCAATCAGCTTTCAATAATAAACAAGTCGTTATAGAATGTTTTACCACTGAGCTTTTTGGTGGACACAAATAATCGGCAATCACATAGGCAGGCTATGTAAACGGACTAAATAGGTTCATAGCTATTTTTCTTTAAGCTTCAAAAACCTAAAGATTTTAGAACTGTAGGTATACATTTTATCGATACTTAGAATATTTTGTTCTGACCACACTGGCTGTCAAATTGAAGCTGACAAGATAGCGAATCGATTTATATAACATGCCGGAATCGATTCGATAAGAGGAAGAAGCGAATTGATATATTCATTGTATTAAGTCCTCGACGACGGTCGCTTTTGTAAGTATCTGTAATCAATTATAACAACTGCCTGTATCTGCCTGCTTGTATCTGTGATCAATTTAACCTGAATAATATTTGCTCTAACTTTAGGAAATGTGTCAAAAACACTATTTAAATCGTCTGTAATACATGTAAAGGCCCCTAATGATTTGCTCTGGCTGATTAGTGTGTTCCAAATGTTAAATCAATGTGGTTGGTAAGATGTTGTGATAGAGATCGGTTATGTGTAGAACTAGTAAATGTTATTTTTAGCGTGCAGCAATGCACTATTTTCTACATAAAAATAGAAACTAGAAAATTCGACCTGGTCCTAGGATCTGATACCGCTTGGCCTATGGCGATAGGATCAAGTCGATTTTTTATAGTTTCTATGTGTAGTTAGGTAATAACATATAACATGAGAAATTTGTGACCATTTTGCTGAGCTACGAGTATCATACAGCGATGTCTTGGTAACCATGATTGAGAAGCCTTCGTCTAGCATCTGGTAGGTATTTTAGATTATTTTGATTTGATCGTCATAACTACACGTACATACACAGCAGTGTTTTGAAATAAATATTAAGATATGTAAAGATCATTTCACAACGCCCATTAAATTCGCGTACGTTCACTTAAAAAAACCATCATAGAACACAGCACTTGTCATGGTCTCGAAGTAGGGATTAACATCCCTGAATTACGAGGTGCCAGACAAGGAATTAAGCCAGGGGCGTCTCTCAGCACACCCAGACCCGAGTCAATTCAGAAAAGACCTAAATTGACTTGACCTGGAATCGAAACCGGGACTCTACGTAAATCCAGGCGTGAAACCGTGCTACAGCGCACTACGCCAATCATAAGGTCATAATAATAGATTCGTAGATATGTCAAAACTCGCTTTTCATGCCTAGGGCATACGTACACATCCGCGTGGTTTTAAGCTCGTAAATGCTCGTATCACGTCAGAATCCATATTACTAGTAACTGACCAAAGCTGGTTCACGAGATTACGCCGGAATAGGCGTGTACATACACGCGCATTCGGTCGTAACTAAATGCACGTGTAAAGGTTTACAGTACCTCTACAACGAGTTGCCACTTTGAATTTAAGCTATCGTTCGCGTAAAAAATTGTATTGGAATTTGATATGACATGACAGTGTCAGTCTAAACTACGCTAGATTGAGTAGCCTTTTTTTTAAGTCAATCGCTAGTAACTGAACCAGTTATTCCTAATGCAGCAATATTCGCAGTTGTATGCTTATCCTAAAAAATGTCGAGGGAAGAAAGTTTAATTTACTTCAATAAATATCATGAAAATATAAAAAAAGGATTTAAAGGTAATCCTGTAAATAATGGGTTTCAATGAATAAATCCTCACTTAATTGCAAATCCTGCCCCTATGGATAAAACATAATGAAAATTAGGTATGGGACGTGAAATTATTATTTTAAATAAATTTTATACTAATGTTAGTAAGACGACCCAATTAGCGTAGTTCGCTGTAGCCCGGTTGTGTCCCGGGTTCGATTCCCGGTAAGTTCAATTCAGGAAACGATATTTTCTGAATTGATTCGGGTCTTGGTGTCCTTGGAGACGCCCCTGGCTTATTTCCTTGTGTGGTAGCTCGTAACACAGGGATATCAATCCCTACTTCGAGACCATTACAAGAGGTGTGTTGTCTGGCGCATATTTATTTATATTTTCTACATCTTTTTTACATCTTGTTTAAATTTTAATCTTTGTTGTTGAAAGTTGAAATAAAAGTGATATTACACAACAGAATAACGAATGTGAAATGCTTGAAATTGCATACTAAGCCACCGTAGTTTTTTAAGTTATTAAAAGCTTTTTTTAAGGCAAAAAGCTGCTCTCAAGTTCGTTGCGTTGCAGCTTCTTAAGTTTCTCTTTGTTCCAGGTTCAATATTTCACCTAATGCTCAATGAAATTTACAAGTCACTACACAGAAAGTGCTGTTTGGTTTATTATAGAACACTGAGCACTGAGCATCAGTAGCTAACGAACACAACCAGAAGAAGTAAGTAATAAACTTCAAAGTAAGTAAGTCTAAAGAACTATTAGAACTTACAAGCACTGTTGTTGTTGGTTGAGCTGCTTGAAATATATTTTTTTCAAAATGATTTTAAGAAGTATTAATTTGAAGAGGTATTTTAACAACAAAAATGTAAGGATGAAAGTGGATATAAAAATAATCATGATGTGTGTGTAACTATGTGCTTAGGCAGCTTGAACAACAAAGAAAGCCCCAATACGGAAGCAAAATGTATATCTTATCCACACAACACCAAATCAATAACAGAACACATTGTACAAGCTAGAAGAACCAAACAAGAAGAAAGTATAATACAGGTTGGTAAGTATAATTAGATGTTTGTCCGAGCTGCTAGCCGTCAACAGGTACAAGTAGGTACATTGTTCTTAATGAGAAGAACATAATTTTTTGGCCAAACTCAGACCGAGATCTATGGTCCCGACTTAGGCTTTGCTCAGCCAACACTCACGCCGAACTTACCTTAGTGTGAACTTAGCTTAAACTTGGATTTGAAATGTATAGTCGTATCATGCAAAGTGTGGCCTGAGCACAGGCTTAGCCAATAAAACTCACAACGTTCCGATACAAGTATAAACTGCTCTTTCGTTCTCCGGATAAAAATAAATATGAATGGTTATTATTGGTGAATAATCATGAAATATTATTAAATTATATTCGAACATTTAACAAAAACCATGAAACTGACGTTTTTATCCAATTAATTGAATCGGAAAGCTTTTTATAAGTTCTTGAATTCCTTCTCAAGTGAAATGAAACGCAATCCAAGTGATGACAGCTGTGAACTGTCAAACTTGTCTTGTTGATCGCTTCCAAACTTCCGATTCTGGGAGACTTTTAATAACCTACTTTTTTTGTCAGGTTAATATTCTAAGTTTTTGGTAAGTCGTCGATCTCGCAGATTTGGACTTTGCTTAGCGTGGGCTAAGTCAGAGCCGCAATCTCGACTATAAATTTCATTTCGGTAAGTTAAGTATAAGATTAAGCTAAGCACGCTCTATAGATTTCGGCCTTAGACTTGTTGAAAAAAATTGTGCTAAAAGATAATATCACATTTGGATTACTTAAGAGTATAACATCAACTTTGTCAGTTGAAGCGTTACAAAATCAAGTGAAATCGAACGTTATCTCTAAAGAACTTAATAGCATTACAAACCCACTTTAGGAGGGAAGTGTCTTGAGATGGATTCCCGATAGTTTAGGCATTTTGCAACTTCGTTATTATTTTGTCGCTTGCAAAGCAAAGAAATGCTTTCTTAGAGAACAGGGCAACGGAAGCTATGTAGCTGCAATGCTGTATACTCAGCAATACATACGCTGTACGCTGAAGCAAATGACTTGCTCATTTCTGTTATTAAAAAGCTACATAGCGTTATCGTCGCTAATGGTTGTCATTAACCAGCTATAAACGCAACATGTTTTTTCACAATACATTGTCGTTATTTAGCGTCCTACTTTATGCGCGATAAACTTTGCACTCAATGAATAAGTCGAGGCATGAAAAAGACGGGTGAGTGGTCCCGACTGAAGAGCGGAAGCCGGTAAATGGCGGAGTGACAACGCGGCCGCGACTGGCTAATTGCATCTCTCGCAATTGTAATTATGCGACCCGACCTCTGCTTTTAAAAGTACGCGACTGTAAAGTGTAGCGAAGCTGCGGAACAAATGCTAGTGTTTTACAGTTATAAATTTATTTTTCACACCACATGCTCGACAATGCCGAATTATATGTCATGTAAACCTTACCGAAAGCAAGACATTATATCTCTTGGCTTTAGCCGGGTTATAATGTTCTATTATAACCCGCTGGTCAATAATGTGATTTTCACTTTCATAATTCTTATTGCTATGTCCATAAAGTCTAATTTCACTAAACAGAATGTGTCCTCAGCGGGCGCGGCCAACTCGATTTTCGAAGACCGAGGCCGTGGCCCACTAGATTCGCACTGAAACGAACTTCCTTTGTTTGTCAAATCGAGTAGGCCACGCCAGCTGAAAGAAGTTGCTATAGCCGTAGCTAGTAGTACTACTAGCTTTAGAAGATACTATAAATATTTCAAAGAAAAAATAAAAAATGTCGAGTGATGAAAGTATTTTGACTCCAGAAGCTATTAAATTAGATACCATAGGCATTGTCAATAATCTACTCCCAGAAAAGTCAAAGGAAAAATACCTGAAAACGTTATCTTTCCATAATTGGACTAATGTCTCCAATATCAATTTGCACTTTTAATATGCTGTAATAAACACTATCTACTAAGCCTGGTTTTTTATTGTCTCGCATAAAGTGAGAAAAGTAGAGTATACACCACCGGGATAAAACTGTTTTTTTCTTGGGCGCTTGAATCCTTCACTGCACTCAGGACTCAATCTTAATTATAACACTCTCGCTGCGCTGGGAGTTAAATTTGGAGTCCTTCGTTACGTTCAGGATTCAATGTAGCGCCCGTGACATAAAACAGTGCTTTATCCCCTTGGTGTATAATCTACTATTATTGATCGTACACACGGTTTACTATTTGTTATTTTCAACCCACAATATTTTTAGAGCATGCATTGTAATAAAAAACTCACAAAATACTAAATTTCAAACAAAGACAACACCAGCTGATTGAAAAATCGCCATTTTGTTACGTTAGCGTCAAGGGGCCGGCGTTCGCTAACTATCGCAGCGTTGAAACGCTCATGGGGCGTAGTCGCTTGTCCAAAAGTGCCACTTGGCTGTATTTAGCGAACGACTAATGTTTCGTTTTATCTATTAGAAAAAAATATACACTTGGCTACCAATCTATGATTCGTTACGATTAAGTCACGTGACATGTCGATCGACGATTATTTTCCATACAAATCTTTGAGCGTTTTCGTTCAACGTTTGACACTTGGCTAGACCAGCAGAGCAGCTTGTCGCTTATCATAATAACTCTTTGTATATTGACATTCTATACCAACACTACATAGTTGAGACTAGTTGTGTTTTGCTCACGGTTCATTATGTTTTAACATTCTAAACCCGACATTTTGTCAACGTCAAGTATTCTCTCATTATTTCTTGTATCAATATACTGGCACTGTGTTTTAAGTTTGTTGCGTTCACGATTACTGAGATTCCAAATTGTCATCTCTAAATAGAGAACACAGTGTGCCAGAATAATAATAAACGATTAAGAATAATAATAATAATTTGTCTAATATTTTACTAAATTCAGATGTAATAAAAACGTATATTATCTAGATTGGCTGAAGGACTAGTTGATCGCCGACACAACTTTATTATAATGATTCACTAACTGTCAACACTCATATTAATATTCGTTTTTCTACCTGTTCGTGTTAACATTCCCCATATGACCGAGCATGAATTGATTGGGCATTTTGTGTCACCCACCAACTTATTTGTTAAGTGTCGAGCTGAAAACACTATTGTGCTTCGGTATTCGTCAATTAACGTCAGTCATTCTGACAGCTTTGATGTATTAGGAGCAAACCTAGTTTTGATTTGAAACAAGGGAGCCCATATTTTCTGTAGCAATGCCGCTGCTGACGGAACACAGGAACCAATATTTTCCATATTGTTTGGTGAAAGCTAGTGTTTTTTTCACTTTAGTAGGTGAATCATGTGTGGATAAAAAATGATCCTTATGTCTTACTCGTATGCTAACACATCTACGTGTACCTATCATTTATTTGACATCATATCTATCATTAAATTTAGATTTAGATTTGACTCTACTAGCAGATTTGGCAACGCCAGCAAGTTATGCTAAGCGAAAACAACTATATTTTATTCAGATTACAAACTTTCTGTGGCTTCGATATCCACTGAAAGTTAGAAAATACATTATCAAGTCATCCTTTACGAACTATCCCGTGGAACCGCATTTTACCTTGATTTATGGGATATTTTAAATTTCATGCGTGCCCACAACATACCGGTTTTGATTTGTGGATATTGCCCCTAGGAAAGTTCTGTGGGGCCATAGATTTTAATATCTTTTTTTGCTGTATTATTTGCATAGTAGTTTAAAACGCATCGTCCCTCCTCGTCGTTATTTATGGGACAAGCTACTACAGCATGTATATCATTTCAATGAATTTTAAATATGTATGTTCACTGTTCACTTAGGGAAATTTTATTACTGTGTTTAAGTTGTCGAATTAAAAAAGCTATTTATTAATGTTTTAAAAATTTGGAAAAAAACTAATAAATTACGAAGAATACAAATGAAAAAAACTTTTAAACCTAACACGTTTTTTGGAATGCTGGAAGCGTGCAAGTGAGAAATACCGCATTAATCTGCGTCCGAATAGTTGGTGAGCTCTTCAACATTCAAAAGCGAGTTTAAACAAGCAGAATCTGAACTATGTTCCCTGTTATGAGCGTAACATTACACGCCATATATGGGAAGGGTTTCTAGTAACATAATTCTTTGTCTATGAAGTTATATGTGTCGCCTTCCTCATTCGGCATTAAGCTGAACGTCTAAGTGGTTAGCGTAAAAAATATTTGCAGATCATAAAATTTAAGGAGATATGAAAATAAAGGAGATTGCTTTTAGCAGTAAGACCGCCTAAATTGTACATAAAAGTTATGTTTAGTTCTCACTTATTTTTTCCCTTGCTGTTTTTTGTGTAATAAACAGTATCTTATCGTATCTTTAAGCTGACTCCTTAAAGTTAGATCCTTCGATTCGTCCTAACTCTCACCTTATTAGTTCATGTACGCTTTGTAAAAAGGACCCTTTTTTTTTGTTCTCCGGGTGTGAAATGCGTTACGCACTATCCCACTGCCTGGGTCGGGCAGTGGGGGAGTGTGGGACACTGGCGGAGGCTGGTGAAGCCGACAGCATACCCTCTAAAACACACCCGGGTTGTAAAAAGGACCCTTAGATCAACCATGTTCAACTTTCTATATAATTAGTGTTGTTTATTAATACCTAATGCATTGTTAAACTTTTATAATTTCATTTTGTGGTATAAATATCATAACGATAAATCATATTATCTTTGTTTTGCAGTGATGATTAACGACGTAATTATGAGGATTTATTCGTCACTAAAGTGTTTTTGTTTTTTTTCTACCTATATTTTTGTTTTTATTGAACAATTATACAGCGCTATATTATATTATAATACAGCGGATCGCATGTTCATATTTGATATGAAATAACATTTCATAATCTGTTTCATAGTCCCTAATTTTGGGTTTGTATTAAGGGAATGCGAATCAATTAAACAAAATAATATAGTTTCATAATATATTAACATTAATTTATGCTGTGAGATTCAACTCTGAATTTTTTTTCACTTATCAAAAAGACATAGACCCGTAGCGCTGGGTTTTGAGGTTTCGAAAAAAGTAAAGTTTTTTCTTTTTGGCATATAGTTTCGGAATCCTTTGTCCAACCTTATACATTAATTTGTGTCATTTTAGGTAGTCGCATAGGTATACATTTAGGTATTTGTCTATTCGGTCAGTATTGGACGAAGGAAAATTAGAGATGAAAATTTTACTTTCATGACGATAACGAAGTAGTAACTGATGTACCGAGGCATTTTGTGTCAGCTCTGTCCACAGGAACCCTGACATTTAACTAATACCTAACATGTCGCTCGACTAGCTCTAAAGTAATATTACAGTTGGTTATATAGGTGTTATGCGTTTTAGAATACTAATATCTGTCATACAACGTTTTTGTGTCAAATTATCAGTATAGTATATAGTATAAAAATTATCCACTACATTTGTATATTATGTTGTGCGATTTTCTTTTCATAAATAAATAAAATAAATAAATAATATTTCTTTTTTTATAAAAACTCTCACAAGCCACGAAAGAAAATGCAAGTTATTAAAATGTACGTGTTTTTATTTATTATGTTGTAATTAGAACACTACATTCTTAATTTGTGTCATTTTCATCTACGAAATCTTATTATTTGAAAAAGTCCGCTTTGTTCGAACGAAAGGGTGCGAGAGTTGTAATTGTTGTTACATACTAACCTTATGACAGTTTGCGCTGGACGAAGATGACACAAACTAGGTTTGCACGAGTGTGCGCAGGCTATACTAGATATGATACTGTAAAGATTTCAAACTTTAAAATAATTTTGGCAGTTTCATTTTGAATAAAAAGTATGGCATACAAATAGTCGAATTGCTGATTATGCGACAGTCAGATGTGACACAAAACGCAAAAATAAGCTTCTTAGGTACGACTCTATCTACAGGCAGGAAATAAGCAACTTTAGAATTTTTGAAACTTATGGCCTTAAAATAGCCTAGCGCTACGGGTCTAGTAGGTACTTCTTAGTAAATAAATAAATAAATAAATAAATATCCCTGGACATTATTCCACACAGCGCCATCTAGCCCCAAAGTAAGCTAATTAAAGCTTGTGTTATGGGATACTAGACAACGGATAAACATACTTAAATACATTTTTTTTTTGTAAATACATACTTATTATACATAGGAGACGCCCAGACCAGTACAAACAGACATGTTCATGCACACAAATGTTTGTACTGTGCGGGGATCGAACCCGCGACCTCTGGTGTAGTAGCCAACTTCTTAACCATTACACCAAGTCGGTCGTCATAGTGAACACAAACCACTTATTTATAGTAAAAGAGCACAAGCAAAAGGAAATTTAAAGGCATTATTGCGTGTCGTATATCAAAGTAAGGGACATTTATTGCTCCTGAGCCATGTTAAATGATTCTTAAGTGAATTTGGGAACGCTTTGTTCGATGGTACCTATCGCTGCCAAAGTTTTGTCTTGTTACCAAAGTGAAGATAACAAGGGAAGCTGAATGTTTCGTTGTGTAGGAACAACTCCTTATTTTCGCTGTACGATGTCTTTATAATGTTTTCAATCTTCTGGCGAATATTTATTGCATAAGTTTTGTGGTTGTACGAATTATATGCTAAATGTTACCGCTTCGGATGTTTTCAAAATTTAACACAAAGAGATAAGAGTTTTTACGAGAGAACAAACATTTTTGAGTTTTAATTAATAATAAAAAAAAATAATCCCTGGACATTATTCCACACAGCGCCATCTAGCCCCAAAGTAAGCTAATTAAAGCTTGTGTTATGGGATACTAGACAACGGATAAACATACTTAAATAAATTTTCTTTTGTAAATACATACTTATTATACATAGGAGACACCCAGACCAGTACAAACAGACATGTTCATGCACACAAATGTTTGTACTGTGCGGGGATCGAACCCGCGACCTCTGGTGTAGTAGCCAACTTCTTAACCATTACACCAAGTCGGTCGTCAGGTTAATAACGTGTTAACGAAAATATACTTCCTTACTTCCCAATCCAAAGAAAGATGTAAAGTGATTTGGTCGTTATTAAACAACTAGATGTCCTTACCTAGCTGTTTCTGTCTCGTAACTATCATAAATTTAGGTTTTGTGAAATTCAATTTCATCGGTGCTTTTCAAAGTTGTATTCACGTGCTTTGTATACCTTCATTTAATCTCACTGTCGTGAGTGTCGTGTCGTTCCCTTGGATGGCAGAGACAGAAGTCGGGCGGAAATCCATCCGTCCAGGGTTCAAATGCAAGGTCAGGTAAGTGTGATTTCAGATTTTTGGAACATACTTAGCCCAGGAGATTACTAGCCCGCATTTGGCGAGTATGGCGCTTTGATCAATAAATACCCTTCAAATGTAGCAAATACTTGATTACAATAATTAAGGTCTTTGCCCAGTAGTGGGTTAGGATATTTGATAATTATACTAGGTACTACTAGTTAGGAGTCGTCCTCATTAAGTTTGGTTAAATACTTATTTATTTAAAATACCAATGACTTGATTTAATTGATGGAGGCATCTGTCTAACAGCGATTTTGTTCGTTTATAGTTACAAGCCCTTTGTTTTATTTTCTTGTTGAAAAAGCACCGAGCGAAGTGAAGTGTCCCTAGTCTAGTTTAAATCATAGTCACAGCGTCACAGTATAATTCCAGTCACCTGCAGAGTCCATCGCTGCTGTATATCAGCGCTATGCGACAGTTATTTCAGCCGGGAGAGCCCTGGAATGGCCCTCGAGTGAATAAGCTGCCACTGAAATGTGATCTTCAGATATGAGCCTGTGTCGGTTTTATATTCGGTTATAAGCAGTAACTTGAGCTGAGTTAAGTAAGTGCGGGGATATTGCAGTCTGGCGTTAGACAGGTAACTACGAGTATACTGAAGCTTTGATCGAAATCGCAATAACTGGATTCTGAACACTTCGTGCGTTTTTTATATTTTATGCCTGTTTTATTGCATACAATTTTACTAATCAACAAGTTTTAAAATCAATATTGACCAGCTTGGCCTTATCCATAGACTAGTGTGTAATGAATCAGAAGCCATCTTTGGTACACGAGCTTGACAGTTCATGTAATAATAATGTCCACTTACTGTGAAAAGAGTACGAAGAAACTAGACCTGATTTTTTTCCTGATTTATTGAGCCTAAATTGATGTGTGAACTAACGACAGACGGCGTTTTGAAAAATTTAATAGTACTATTAATTGCAAAAGATAACTTTCCTAGGGAAGACTATCATGTAAAAAAAAACTTCTGATTTGCGGGCCGCGACGAGCGGAACCCGAAGAGGGCGTTGGCTGCTGCGGCGGTGGTACCTAAATAAAGATCAGTTTTGTTAGGACGAACACTGATAGGTTAATTTAATAGGATAAAAAGTTGTGGTGCGAGAGATATACTAACAAACTTTATGAAAATGATGATTGAGCTGTCAGTCACGCTGGCTTGATATGCTGAGAACATCGTGTAGGTAAATTATACATGGGTCCTTAGAGCTTTCAAATCCCAATTCGGACCGTGCGGTTGGTGTCACTAAATTTAATATTAATATTAATAATATCTGGGACAATTTACATCAAAATATTCTAACCCCAAACTAAGCAGAGCTTGTACTATGGGTGCCAGAGACAGATAAATATTTAAAAATACATACCTAAACGATAACTATGGGTGTAATTATCTATTTAACACAACAAACACAAATGTTTGTTATGGGTGGGGATCGAACCCACCCATAACAACCGCCGGTGCTAGAGTCAGGATCGCTGCCATTGTACCAACAGGTCAGTCAACATTATTAGGTAAGTTAGCTTCGAGAAGAGATAGAAATCAAAATCCTGGGCTTGGACACTGACCCAGTTTGCCGTTTTCCTTAAAATTAAAATGTCGGTTGGCAACGACAAAAACGTCGTCGTTGCATAGTTTGCTATTTAACTGAATATGTATACTCTTGGGTAGGCTCTTGTCAAATGATCTTGAACATGCACTTTCACATTTTTCCTGTATTCTGTATATCTAAATTATATTTTTTAATGAATATAGGTAAATCAATGACAACAAACAAATAATATTTTAGCGTTGTAAAAATATTTTACTAAGAAGTCTACTCGCCCAAATATATTATTTGCCATTTTTTTTCATCATTTTTAAAATAAATAAATTATACTGCATAGCTTAATATTGATTACCTATAAGTTCCTTGTCCACTCACGAGTACCTTCCTATTCCTATTTAATGACACTTGTACAAAAAGGGACAATGAATAGGCTTCCAATATAAAGGGGTATTATAAGGGAAGACCAATACGGTCTGATGTGTTATTGAAAAGATAACCGTAACCCAGCTTAGAGGATATGACGCAAAATTTATTTACTACAGTAGACTCATATAATTACAAAATTACAGTATTGGGAAAAAACATTTTTATTATATAGTTAGTTAATATTATAGTTATTATCATATTATGATTGGGGTCTGTGTGCAAAAAAAATAATTAAACCAAACAACAATCTTTGCTGGTCACTAATTTATTTATAGTGTCCACGTAACGCATGGATATGTATCCGTCTTCGAGAACATGACAAGCAGAGCATACAAATAAAATAAAAAAGTAACGATGAGATTTCGCAGAATACAGCAGTTTTTTTTTCAAATGAGGCATGAAGACGTCTATGGCGGGTCGGCAGGGCAAAGGTGGCTATTGAGACTCTATCTCAGTTCTTACTTGCAGTTGTTGGTGCTTTAAAACATACTCGTAGTTAAAAAAAATATCTTCTTATGTATGGACTGAGTGAATTGTGAAAAAAAAAACTTATTTTCTAAATTTAATAAGAACGGATTTTTGCAACGAATCAAAATTACGGTAAATTTTTGTTGCGTTGCAAAAATACGTTTTAATTAGAATTAGTTAAAATGCAACAAGAAAGTTTAAAATACAGAGATTTCAGTTTTAGCAAATAATATCTGTTTGCTTATCGCTGGCTTGCCTACTTTAGCTGCTAAGACAAAGAAACATCATTTCATTAGAAATATGATAATAAAGTACAATACAGATTCCGTTACTGCTAACGTTAGGTACTCGTACGTTTGATAAAAAACCTTGATTCGTCAACTATTTCCATTCATGGCCTCGTTTCTCTGTTAGCCTTTTTTCAGTGCAAACAATACTAAAAAGGACAACTGTCTAGTTTTTATATGCACAGCGAAAAACAAAAATAAAACCTTTGCGAGCTATAAAAATATTTTTACACTATTCGTAGGATTTGTTTTATAAACAAAACCAAAAAGACCTTACATAAAAAATATCAAAATTGAATTCAAGAGCTGTAATATTTTCACGAAAAAACTAGGAACTCACTCACTAATACAGGGTTACTTTATAAACGCCATCGAAAATTTTCCCAGGCATAAGGCATCTTTCGAAGACAGCTTTTATTTAGCTTTTAAAACTTTTACGTTATTATATTTTTTCGAACAGATTATTCGTGCGGCGTGGTTACTTATTTAAAATTAAATTTCAACTTCTCAGTAAAGCGCGGGCGGGTAATTGAGAGGCTGCGAGCCCGCCGCCACTCACGTCACGTCGCGCAGTACGAACGAAACTAGTGGTTTTTTTATACCTTCGAGTAGTTAATCGTTAAAATAACATATTAATATAAATAGAGTTATTTCAGTACTGAAGGTTGTCAAACAGAAAAATACGTATTTTGCCATTTTATCCAAACACCTAATTATTTTATTAACTATTCATCACATAAATTTCAATGATGATGCATTTTTCAAAATAATACAGCAATAGGTAAAAGGTTTTTTAAATAGCGATTGTCTTAATTGGCAAAAATTCTACACGTTCTACAGTTTACGTAGAAGATTTATTAGAACAAAAAAAATATTTTCACTTACTGAAGTAGGATTTGTTTTAAACAAGAATGTTACCATGCTCAAAACTTTTTGTGATGTATTTGTACAGAAAAATGCATCAAGCTTACTTTTAATTAAGTTTTATTTGCTACCATAAGATCGTTTACACTTCTGACACTTTAAATGAAAAATTAAGTATGATGCGCTTAAAGTATCTCATTGAAATTTATGTGATGAATAGTTGATAAAATAGAACTAAGCTTTTGAAGAAGGTTTGGAATAAAACGTTCACGTAACTTCTTTTTTTTGATGGCGTTCAAAATATAGGGAAATTACAGTATTTACCACTTGTTTAATTTCATAATTTTTTTCTGTATAGTTTTCAGTGTTATAAATGTAAATGCTCCTGAATCACGTAGAACTAGCATTCAGCTAACAATGTAAAAAAAATTAAGTATGTACTTCAATCATTTGTGCCACTGTAACCTAAAAAGTGACACAACCCAGAAGTTTTATAAAAAATCATAACTCGAAAACTACCAAAAATCGCGGAACATACATTGGGTCCAATCGATAGGTTCAGGGTCGCCACACCACAGCCCTTCACTGGTACAGGTTACCCGGAACACCCAGTTTATTGTGTAAAACATGAGAGACGTCGTGCCTCTTAAAATCTGTTCGAAAATATTCGATTTCACGTCAAGAAATAGGTTATTTTGTGTATCACACTGATACCGCACCATTTTGAAAACAACAATAACCAAATAACTAGTCAATATTCACGATTTATGAATTTACTAATTGGTTAAGAAAACAACATAGCTGCGGCTTGCAAACGAATTTATATCTTTATAGTTTAACAAAACAAAGTGACTGATATAATGTATCGATTGTCCGCTTGGATGTTTAAAAGTTCATCGGAAGTTATGCCAAAAACATGATTGCTACTTTTTCACACCTAGTTTTGCTTCTCTAGTAGGTACAGACTACTGTTAGTATTTTGATAACAACCGAAGGTACGTAGCCCACATCGCAACCAGGCGTTCGATCACGCTAGACTAATTCGTACCACTGTACCACAAAGCTTTTCAATTTCGCACGCAAGGTACCTACTACGAATACTTCGCAAGTCGCTGGCCGCATCTCGGGTTATGAAAGCCGCAGCCCAGATACAATCGGATGTCGTTACGTTTTACGAGTGGTCATGATTACAAAGCGACGCCCGCTGAATACGAAACGGCTTATAACGGTGCACGTTTCGAACTCGCTAATAATGAGACTTGGAAGTGCAGATGTCCTTTGCTGGTAGAAGTTGCCAATGCTCGCGCTTATTACTGAAGTTTGAAACTTGACAGTTCAACTATTTTGTTAAGAATATTACAGGCTATTCTACCGGCTATGAGTAAATTTTTTGAAAAGATAATATTGAATCAATTACTCTCTCACTTTGCTCTGAATAAATTATTACATAGTAATCAATATGGATTCACTAAGAATAGGAATACAACCGATGCAGGTATTGCGCTCATCAAACACATATTTGATGCGTGGGACGGCAAGCAAGATGCAATAGGAGTTTTTTGTGATTTGTCAAAAGCATTTGACTGCGTAGATCATGAAATCCTACTGATTAAGCTGAGACATTACGGTGTTTCAAATATTTTACTTAGCCTTATAGAATTTTACCTCACTGATAGAATACAAAAAGTGAGTATCAATGGTACGAACTCTTCCGGTGCCAACATACGTATGGACGTCTGCTGTTTTTGATCTATGTATCTTATTTTGACAAAGACCTATGTGCGATTGTATTATTTGCTGATAACACTTCTCTGATTTTTAACGTAGACAGAAGTAACAAAGCACTTGACGACGTAAATAATACTCTCTCTAATGTACTGCATTGGTTCACGAGTAACTATTTACTGCTTAATGCTAACAAGACTTAATGTATCAAGTTTTCTATGCCCAATGTAAGACAGGTCGATACCAATATAAACATGATTAACGAGCCATTAGAGATTTCGAATTCCACTGTATTTCTAGGAATTACTCTCGATTCTAAGTTACAGTGGGGTCCGTATATTTCTGCTCTGGCAGGAAGACTTAGTTCGGCAGCTTATGCTGTTAGAAAAATAAGGGTCCTGACTGATATCGCAACAGCAAGATTAGTGTACTTCAGTTATTTTCACAGTGTTATGTCGTATGGTCTACAGTTGTGGGGCTCGGCAGCGGATCTTAACACCATCTTTGTTCTTCAAAAAAGAGCCATCCGCTCCATTTACAACCTTAGACCACGCGACTCGCTTCGTGAAGTATTCGAAGAGATAGATATTTTAACTGTGTACTCTCAATTTATTTATAATAATGTAGTATGTCCGTAAAAACTTGCATATCTGCAAGAAAAATAGTGATGTTCATAAACTCCATACTAAGAGTAAAAATAAGCTCGTACCTCCCAGTCTAAGACAAAATAAGGTAAGGAAATCATTTGTTGGTAAATATTTTAATAAGATTCCGCAAACTCTGGTTGAACTGCCTCTTCACAAGTTTAAGTCCCAAATTAAAGCTCAGTTAATGAAGCGAGGTTATTATAGTGTAGATGATATCTTAAATGATAAGAATTTGTGGTCATCTTAGGTATAATCTGCTGCTCTGCACATTTTTTGTTATGACTTTACTCTGTCAATTCAATTTTTGTGTATAAAAACAAGATTGAAAAGAGTAACCATCGAGTTTCTTGCCGGACTCTTCTCGATCGGAAACAACCTCCGAACCGGTGGTAGAGTCACATTATGTTTAATTATGATATTTACTATCATAGTATTATTTTACGCAAGTTTATGTTTATTTAGTATATTTTTGCAATTTTTTTTGTGTTTGACTTGTCATAAGTACTTTTTATAAGTCTATATTATGAATAAAGATATTTTTAACTTTAACTTTTACTTTACTTTTAGGTATTTTAGTTACTATAATAGTGCGCTAAGGATGCCTTTTATTAGTTATGCATAGTTCATAAGCAAAGCGACCGCCCCGCATGCATGCCTCACTGACTTTGTAAACTCTTTTGAATAGTACACAAAGTGAGGACGTTTATTTAATTAAAGATTTACCAAAATAAATATCACATACTATTACGTTATATGCGAAATGGGGAAGTCAGAGGCAAGTGAATGTTGCCGTCATGGTAAACGAAAAACTCAGAAGCCCACTTTTCACCAATGGTATTAAAACCCAACCTGGTAGGTGGTGAGCCTTGAGCCTTTATCCGGGTTGTTTTGGGTTTTCATCAATGTTTTTTATCACCGGAGGGTTAGTCGGAAACAATGAACACAAGGGTTTTGGTTCTGACCAGATTACTCGGGGCCACACTACCCACGATCCGAGTTGGGGTGCAAAACCCCTAGAACACGACGCGTCGCTCTCCTCTCCCAACCTTAATAAAATGAATCCAGAAAATAATTTAAAACATTATTTGCCTTTGGAAAGTAAATTAAAGAGTAAGTAGGTTTCTCTTCAAACATTGACGTTTTAATTAATTTAACGTAAAAATAACCTTTTTCAGCTGCTTTTAACAGGCCATTAATAAAATTAGTCGCAGCCCTGGTACACCGGCTGAAATGACCTACTTAATTTATATATAAGCGAAACTTTTAATAACCCCCCCTTATTTTTTTCAGTTCAGTGCTCAGAGCAAGTTATTGCTTAACAAAGCTTGGTAATTTCGTAACGCTGTATTGATCCGAATTTCTGTACTAGTTTTATCGCGTAGTTTTGCCAGCATGATATTCAGCTTCATGCTGAACATGGTAACGTTCTTAATTACGGGCCCAAAGTACATAGTGTTGTATCTATTCATTGTTGTTTACTAACAATTATTTTTATATAAGTTGCTCTCAAAGTACCACCACAATCGAAATAATTGTTTGAAGACTATCAAAAGAGGTGATACTACCGATTGCATAAAATTGTAATTTAATCAATTAAATTATTGTTAATTTGTTTACTGTTATGAAAATCTTAATTATCTTGAACATGCGAATTAATAATGAAGATTGACTATTTTGTAATTGATAATTTGTATTCTAATGTGTTTATTTTGTAACTTCGTGATCTCTGCACGCTTTTTACCAGCAAGTTTTATTAATACTTACTCTTTTCTTAAGATCAATATTGTGCCTAAAGTTATGCAAATATTTTTTTAATTTCTGACGGCAACGGGATGAATATATCTATACTGTGGCCCATGATGAATTTTTTTTTGCGTTACTAAAATAGTTTAAGGAATATACCGTTGATAAACTATTGTTATTTTTTACTACTTCGTGAAAAACTAACTCATAGCTAAGATTTTATTCGGTGCGCCTTTTTAAGCCGCAGTGATCTGAAGCCGGGCGCCCTCTTGTTCATCATTATATTTACCCATGATACAGGTATCTTTTAATGTAGGCCTGTAGGCCTGTGTAACTGTATAGGTCAAGTAAAATTCATCCTGTCTTGACAGACCACCACCAGAATTACCTAATGTTGGATCAACTGAATTGAATCCCGTCTACATAGTGCTGCGAATACTTAATCAGTGCTGTGTTTGGTGCCAGCAGATGTGTAGTATCTCTCGTAATTGGTAATTAGGTGCAAGACCTGCTAACGACCAATACAAACTGGTTGTTTACGTGATCAGCTATGTCAGTCGAGATACACCAGCTTTTTGCCTGGAGAGCTGCCATCTCTTGTCAAAAAGTGTGAAAAAAAACACAGGCTGTATAAATATTATCTCTGTCGAATAATTTTCGATAAGTTATTTAATGAATAAAGTGTTATTATGAATAACAATGTTTACAAAATATTTCCCAGCGACGACTCTTTCAAAAAATAAAATCATTGAAATAACCGAGTATAAAGTCAAGTTAGAAAAGGGGCCTAGGGACAGATTATACCTGGGTGGATGACTTAAAACTTTATCGTTTAAAACCTCTGCTCCGGGTAACGCGTTTTTGTCCTGTCTGTTTCGCCTGATATATTGTAAACATAGATACCTAGGTGTACCTAGAAAATTATAATTTGACAACAATTCCATTGCGAAATGTTTTCCATGTTGTGAAAAAGTTTCCAGAGTCAAATAAAACCAGACAAAGCATTTCCTCCAGATAAAACACATATCATCCAATATTGCCTTTAACCAACTGGCTAATACGAACGAATTCACTTTATCAATTCAGCACATAATCTTTGTACTTAACACTCTACTATTTATCCAATCCAGAATATGTTTGTAATCCTATCCAGCAATATGTAAGCGAATGAAACCGTCAGGGATTAGGCCCCAGTGTCAATCAGTGATGGCTTTGGTAATCTTGCTTCGTAATTGTACCGGAGGATCCAATTATGGGTTACTCCAAGCCGAGGTACACTGGTATTTGTATCTACTCAACTATACAACAGATTATGTGGCTATATGTATTAATTATCCCCCAATTATATTAAGGAATGAGATCGTCCTATATTTAAAAAAAAGTTTGGTTTATGTTGCCGAAAAGCTCAGAAGACGATTTGCTGCCAATCGCAGGGTATGGCAGTTTGGGGGAGGCCTATGCCCAGCAGTGGGCGTCGTTGGGCTGAAATGATGATGATGATGATGATGCAGGGTATGATGTGTACTCAAAAAGTAGGCGAATGACCTGCAGGGCTAAAATGTGCACACACAAATCTTATCCTTTTTCTCACGCCCAGTCCGTATGAAATGCACTAGAAAATGCGTGATGAATTCTTCTCACGGCGCGCCATTGTTGGCCCTGCTAATACTTTGTTAGCTGATGGCCGTCAAAAAACATTTTTGAATGCAAGTACTGAAAATGTAATAACATCCAGACACAAAACGAATACGAATGTAAATTCACTGCTATAGGCAGGACTTCGAGCCATTGGGGTGCGACGCCAAGTTACCTCCTCGCGTGTGCAGAGTTTGCTTGTCCATGGTAATAGTTTTACTATTTACAGTGAAACGGCAAGTTTCGGTTCCGGTGCAACCTGGGTATAACATGGAACAACTGTTTGCAGCTTACGCGGTTGTCTTTCCTCGTTGGCTAAGGAAATTCTGGAGGTCCTATTGAGGGGACTATTCGAAGTCAGCGGCTGCCATTGGTAGCGTGGGTTGCGGGCCTGCTAGGCTTGCGCCGGCATTTTTCTCGTTGAGGGGGAAGTCCTGACGTGCGCCTCTGGGCTCTGCACCCTAGACGCGGGCCAGGACATCCAGAGGCTGCTCCAGAGCAGTGGGGTTATCAGACCTGGTAGGTTCGAGGATGGGGGGCTCCCAAGCGCGCGCCTCTGGGCTTGGCACCGTACCAGCGGATGATTGGCTCTCCGTGGCGGACGCTCTGCACCCTAGACGCGGGCTGGGACTTCTAGAGGCCGCTTTGGCAGCGTGGGATGGCGGGAGTATCCTGCGAGTGGTCCTTTTTAGCGGGCCGCCATTACCACAGTGGATCCAGCAGGTCAGGTTGGGGAACCTTGATCCGCATTGCACGGATTTACTGAAGCAGAAGCCGGGCTTACCATCATGCCCGGCCGCGCCCCGGGGACCTCGTGGTAATACTTGTTTCTCCGTACCGTCCCGAAAAGTGGTTAAGGGCAAAAAGTCAGGTTTTTAGTCGGTAGGAGTCCGACAAAACCACGTTGTTACCCCGGACAGTGTTTGTATCCATGAAGATTTTCTTGAATACAAAAAGAAAAGGACTTCTACCCATTGCGTTGCCTAGCCAGTCAAAAGAAAATTTATAAAAACTTCGCCAATCCAAAGCCAAAATATGACTGACGCAGCCTAACCGTCCGCGCTTCCCAAAATGAAGAGACGAGTAAACAAGACATGAGAGTCATTGGGCAAGCGGAAATTAAAGGACGTCGTGTTTCCGGCCATTTTGTATCCCTATATTTCAAGCGTAGAAAAACAACATGTCCTACAAACACAACATAAGGCTTCGAGATTAATGTTTTATCAGTGTGTCGTACTAAAATTGGATAAACGCAATGCTTTTGGATCCATTCCAAAGTGCATGTGTCATTTCCTTTTCTCGTAAACTATTTAGATACAGCTGTCAAATATGCAGTTAATAGTAAAGTTGTCCGAAACTACTAGAACGATTTTGAAAGTTCTTTCAATTTGAAGCTTGAATTTTAAGCTACGAGTACATTATCAGTGCGTCACTTAAGCTATTATTATTTTATTATGATTAAACAAAACATTCAGTGAAAAATAACAGTATTTGTAAATCAAGTAGGAGAAACGCAGTAGAGATGTGCAGCTTTACCGACGCCGCGACGTGCAATCAGTTTTAACAGATTGAAGTCTGTCGAGGCAGCTAGTTATAAACGTAATCGAAAGAACTGTTATTGCAGAAATTGGGAGAACATATTCGGTCTTGTAAGTTTTTACAAATATATAGCTAATATATAGCTTATAGGTGGAATTAATATTACTTGTTTTGAATTCATCATTATTCACAATAAAAGATTTCGATACATCACCATATCACACATGTTATTATTTTAGGACGGTAGTGGATAGCAACTTTTTCACTAAATGTAAACAGCAGAAGGTTTTAGTTCGAAGGCATGTTTTTCTATGTAAGTTACGCGATAAATCTGTCTTAAACTTGTGTGAATGATGTTTTTTGCGAAAAAATGAATAGATAAAATAATAAGCTTCATGAAAACCTAGCTTAGTGCTAGGAAAACAGACAAAAAAGTTTTCAATTGCCTTGGCACAGTTCCAATAAAAACGATTGTAGTACGGCCTAAGCTTATTTGAGTACGACATTATGAATCATTGAAATCATTTAGTGTTTTGTAGCACGTTGTTACTCGTATTCACATAACACAACGTACATATAACATACCATCACGACTATATCCCAAACGAGGCAGTCAACGGCAAGGGACTGTTGCCGTCATGGTGAACGGAATACTCAGTAGTCCACTTTTCACCCCAATTTTTTTTAACCATTGGTATTACAACCCACATTATTTACAAACTTACTTAATTTTTACATACCGGGTGATTATCCAAAGACTTACATAAACGATATGGCATAGAGTATGATAAGTCCGAAGTAGTCAGTACTGTAAAAACTTCATTTAATTTACTTTTATATCCAGTTCACCGTACAAATCAGTCGAACGGACAGTATTTTTTGTATGAAAACTTTAAAATTTAAATCAATTGAAAAAACTTATTTTCACTTACATAATATGCAAGTGTTGTAATTACAGTTACTACATCACTCACTGAGTATGTCAAATAGTTTCAGTAAGTCGTTTGATGATCATCCGGTATTAATTAATTAATTACTTAATTATAGTGCGGAGCGCCCTAATCATTATAATTCCTTAAACCGCCAAATAAAATGATAATAAAAAACGGATAGACAAGTACTTTTGTGAGTCGCAGGCGGCTCTGCATCAAAAGATTTAAACAAAATCGAAGATTAACGGTCTGCCTCCAACAAGCCAACAGAGAATAAACCTGTCATGTCTTTATCAGCTGATAAATCTGTAATCTCAGCGGGCAGCGCGTCAGTATAAATAAAAGCTGAAGGTTTCGTAACAACTCCGACCCATCGCTAGCTATCATTAAAGCTTGGAAAATCGGGCTGACGTTGTAAAAAGCCTCTCGTTTGGCGAGGGCAATATTTTTTCGCGGCACGAATGAAATTATTCATCCGGGCGAATAACAAAGCCGAGCAACGCCGCAGATTAGTCGAAGATTACTGCGTCGGGGTGCAATTTTAATTTGTGAGTTTACACACGTTTGTTGTAGCGGTGAATCTGGAAGGTTTGTTCAGTTGTGGTGAAAGGGGAAAAAAAGATGTGAGCTAGATCTGAGGCCGGCTGATCTAAACTTTTCATCTTTTAACTCCCAGTTATAAATTATGTGTGTTCCTAACAAATACGAAGGCTGAAAACAGTAATGGCGACAGTTTACAGTTCCCTGAAAGTCCTGAAGTCGGACAAACTTACTTGGCAGGACAACCCTTCTTTGAGGATTACGGAAATAATTGACTTATTCACGAAACCAACATTATTATGTATTTTGTGTTTCATAGAAAATGCATTGTTTTGTTTACATACTATCGCATAAGGTTATTTTCTGAGAGGTAATAAATTAATGAATAAATAAATAAATATCCCTGGACATTATTCCACACAGCGCCATCTAGCCCCAAAGTAAGCTAATTAAAGCTTGTGTTATGGGATACTAGACAACGGATAAACATACTTAAATACATTTTCTTTTGTAAATACATACTTATTATACATAGGAGACACCCAGACCAGTACAAACAGACATGTTCATGCACACAAATGTTTGTACTGTGCGGGGATCGAACCCGCGACCTCTGGTGTAGTAGACAACTTCTTAACCATTACACCAAGTCGGTCGTCAAAAAAAAAAAATATGAAAAGTCTCCATTCTTCGCTACAAGCATCACCTGCTTGCTCCAGGTGGTTTCTGCCAGTAGGTTACTGGTTATTTGGAGAAGACCTGTCATCTGCAGTTGGTCCTTCATCAGAACCGCTGTTCGGCGGGCCCTGCTGCATGCAGCAAAGAAGTCGCTTTCTGGGTGTTTCGTGTTTGCAGGCAAAGGCCGGTGCCTTATTATTGCGCAATGTGATAGCCGTAATGTACATTTGTTTACATTCACTAGCTAACTACTAGCACAGAATACTACTAATCGACAGCTACTTATCGACTGGCCTGTTGGCGCAATGGCAGCGATCCTGCCTTTGTCGCCAGAGGTCGTGGGTTCGATCACCACCCATGACAAACATTTATGTGACGAACATTTGTGTTTGTTGTGTGGCTGGGTGTTATTATCTATTTATGTATGTATTTAGAAATATTTAAGTATGTTTATCAGTCTCTGACGCCCATAATATAAGCGCTGCTTAGTTTGTGATCAGATGATCTCGGTGTGAATTGTCCCAGATATTCATTTATTTATTTATAGAATAGGTAATAGTACTCCGTACTACTAGCAACTAGCTAGGTAATAAAGCTCGGATCGAATTACTGTGACGTAAGTAGTAGTATGGTTTTTGGAATTTTGTTGTAATAATGTATACCTTGCCCCATAAAGGATCCTAAAACTTTTTGTAACCTAAAGAGTGGAAGTTTTTTTTATAACCTAATTTTTCTCACTGTAAATGCAGCCGAACTAAGTTTGCCTGAGAGAGCTGTTATGAATCTAATGTGATTTCAAGAAAAACTGTTGTATCTACGTAAAAAATATTATTTCATTATATTTTTAACCAAGGTTTAAATAATAAAAATTCGTGACCATTAATCTAACTAAAACCTTTTTTTCTTGACTTTCCATAATAACACAAAGTAGAAGATTTTTCTTGGTAAGAAAATAATAAAACTAGAGCACACATAAATTTCCAGAGCTTAACAACATTTACTTATTTAATAAATGCATAAGATATTTAGACTAAAACTTTAGCTGTACCTGTAGACTGAAAGCATCTCGCAATGCATTTCACCATTAAGGCTTAAATCAGAAACTATTTCCTACGCCGTACTTTGCGAGGCGCTAACTAAATTTTGCAAGTCTGAGCTCGCGTTAACCAAATAAAAGACGGGAGAAACAAATTAACGTCTTTCTTCAGAACCTCGCCTATTCATTACGGGTACAATTCGGGCCTTTGAGTAGGCGAGCCTTAGATTCGTCTGTGCCTTATAGAAAGCCGATTCAACGCAAACAAGTCGAGATATCAAAGCGACACTAATGAAGCTCCAATTCAAAGTGTTTCGGGATTCATGCTTTTGTTTGCGCTCGAAATCCGCCCAATCAAGATCTTGTGATCTACTACTAATTAGTGTACCTATGTGCGTAAGAATGTGTGTACACAGATCGGATGGGATTATGGATATTCATCCTTGAAAACATTTTCTGATCGTGTATTTGATAGACTTGCTGCGCTAACTATGTGGTCGACTAAGGTTCCATGCTCGGCTACAAAACCATCCAAGCAAATACTGAAAAAGCATATTACAAAATGATGTACTACAGACGTAAATTGGAAAGTAAAACCTTAGAAAAATATCAAAATGAAAGTTAGGTGAATCGCCTCTAGCGCGTGGACCGCCTAAATCAGGCCCCCGTCACCTAATTTCACTCAGTCGCAATATACGATTAACAGGACTTTACTCTGACGCCCGCCTGTCTAGCTTACGTTATGACCCTTCGCTTTTTAGTTGTCAATTTGAAGGACGTGCCGTATCTTCTGCTATTTGATTTAATCTAAGAGTCAAACCAGTAAGGTGTCACGTACCTAACAAAATTACTTTATTTTCATAAAACTAGCCAGTCTTAACGTTTTCAAAAATAAACTTACACAAACTTAGATATGACCTACTGCAACAAAAAAAAAACTAAATGTAAGAACAAAAAAGTAAAAATATTTTTTGATTATAAAAATTAAATTAATAACTTTGTTAAAAATACACAATTAGAAGTACATTCAACTTTATTATAAGTGTTAAGTTACATAGATTTTTATCGCATATATCATTAAGTGTAGTTTTTGAAGGCTTAAAGCTAAGAGCAGCCGTAAGCTGATAGATTGAATTTTCCTCACGTTCCTGCGTTCACGAAATATAAATTTCAATAAAATGAGCATAAAGATATCACATAAACATTGCATCTTTAACTTTCTATAACTTGGTGAACGTAACGTAAAATCTCCAGAATTGCTGTATTATTAAAAAGTAATTTCTCTTTACGTTCGAGTACGGAAGCACTCAACTTTACACACCTCAGATAGCGCGATTTTAGTACCGGTTTTAACTTTACGAGTACATAAAATACTTGATTCTATAGGTATGTAGGTTTTAGATAGGTACTGTGTTTTAATGCACCATGTTGAGTTGAATATGAATCGTCCTTTTACTGAAATGTTATGTTTGCCTATCTGGATAACTTGATAACCTTTTCATGGCTCTATGATGATGGGAGTTGTTAATTATTAATTTTATCTACAATATGACTTCTTGCATGATGTTTGTGGTAGGTTTTGCTCATAACCAAGGTATATGTTAGGTGTACCGTCAATTTTAAACATAATTCCATGCGATATCGAAGATCATTTAAATTTTAGTTGCTGAAATTGAGGACTTCTACGAATATCTGTATGCCTCGCAAGTCGCATGCACCGAAGCCTCCAGCTGACGTTAGCGACCCCAGAGCCCCATTTACCCGCCACTTTACGGAGGATCCACCATTCGCATCGAGGCGGCTCTCAAACAGCTTAGTAATGGTAAGGCTGAAACCCAGTGAGGATGGAGTGGCCTCTGAGCTTCTCAAAGCTGGAGGAAAACCTGTCATTGAGTAGCTGAAGAGACTATATAACTCTGTTATCACCAATGGGACTACCCTTTTGGCGTAGAGCAGAGGTGTAGTGTCATTGTTTTTCAAGAAAGGAGATTTGTCTCCTTTCTTGAAAAACAATACCTATAGAAACAACTCTTCTTTAAAACTATAGGTCTATGACTCTTCTGAGCTATGTCTACAAGCTGTTCTTGAGAGTCATCACGAATCGTCTGGCATCAAGACTTAACGCCTTACAGCCACCGGAGCAGGCTGGATTTCATAAAAGCTATAGCACCATGTGCCACATCCTTACTGTTCGGCAGGTTCTACAGAAGTCTTGAAGAGTATTTGACTGGCGATATGTGGAGGTACTGAGTAATTTCTATGTCCGTCAAAGTGCAGAATTAACAAACAAGACCCATCCAGTTGATCAGAGATGTAAAACAGGGTGACATTATTTTCCCGGAACTCTTCATCAACGCACTGGAGGATGTCTTCAAGAAACTGCAGTGGGATGAACTCGGCCTCAACATTAATTAACATCTCACACACCTCCGCTTTGTTGACGACATAGTGATAATCGCAGAATCGCTGCAGGACCTACAGAAAATGCTGTTCAGTCCCAAGCAGCGCCATAGGGCACGAAGTGGGGTCCGCGGTGCACAACCGTTTGGAGGGGGTCAGTGATGCGCGGCTGGCCCCCTCTGTGCACTGCAGCTCGGCGGGGCCGCACCGCCAGATGCAGCAGCGGATCCACCTGTTAGGTGGATCGTGGTTGTGGACCTAGTAGGGTCCGCGTACGGTGGGACCCAGTAGGCTTGAGTACGGGGGTTCTTTTTCACCGTGACGGCGGAAGTACCTGTGTGCTCCAGGTACTTCTTTGGCCTCCCCCCTTCATTGGGAGTCGGCTGGAGGGGGCCCCAATACCGGGAAGCACTGGCGGCGGGGCGTTGCGAAACTTTTTAGGGACCCCGCCTCGCCGCTGAAGTGTTGAGGTCGAGTACCGTGGGGTTTTAGTCGGTAGAAGTCCGACATACGCTCGTCGTTCCCCCGGGCGGCGAGGTATCCATGAGGATTTCCCCACGTTAATAAAATAAGAAAAAGGAGTACGTATACCTGGATCAAAAATTACAGCTGGGTAGAGACAATTTTGAGGGTGAAATAACCAGAAGAGTACAGCTTGGATGGGCAGCATTTGGTAAATTGCGTCATATCTTTGAGTCACCCATGCCACAAAGCCCGAAGACCGAGGTGTTTGATCAGTGCGTCCTACCGGTTATAATACGGAGCCAAGACGTGGAACCTGACAGTGAAACTGGCCCACCGATAACACGTCACTCAGAGAGCTATGGAAAGGTGCATGCTAGGAATCTCATTAAGGGACAAAGTCCGGAAGATTATCCGGCTAAGAACCAAAGTGACTGACGTAGTTCAGAAGGGTAGCAAACTGAAGTGGCAGTGGGCTGGTCACATCTGTCTCAGAACCGATGGTCGGTGGAGTAGACGGGTTTTCAAGTGGGGACCACGACTCTGCAAGCGTAGTGTTGTACGTCCACCGGCACGTTGGACCGGCGACCTAAAGAAAGTGGCTGGCAGTGACTGGAAAGCGAAAACAGGAGATCGTGCTTTGTGGTGCACCTAAGGGGAGGCTTATGTCCAATAGTGGATTGCTATAGGCTAAGATGCTGATAATGAAAGTCATAATTCAATTCTCGCTAAGTAGCCTGCTCAGGGAACCGGTTGATTTTTTAAAGTTCAAATTTCTTTACTATTAGAATTCCACTATCATCAAAATAGCACAGGCACGCTTCTCGAAATCCGATAATAAATCAATAATCAAGCAGAAATAGAGGGGGTCGTTAGCTAAACTATATTTGAGTTTTAATTTTCATTTTATTTTTCATTTTAATTGTGATTTGAATTTTGATTTTATTCTTCTTCTTCTTGCAGTGCCTCTCCACTACTGGAGGTTGACCGTCAGAAAAATTCTTCTTATCTCTCGCTAGCCGGAACAGCTCTTCCATGTTGGCAATTCTAGTCCACTCTCTGATATTTCTCAGCCACGACTTTTTTCTTCTTCCAACTCGTCTTTTCCCCTCAATCTTTGCCATCATTATTGTTTGAAGAAGATGATAGCGCTTATTTATTTATTTAATCTTTAATGCAAAAAAAATACATTAGGCGGACTTAATGCTATAAGCATCCTCTACCAGTCAACCATCGGATGAGACAGAAATGCTGTTGGCGGTGCAAAATGTTCATTTAGAATCGGAAATGAATACAAAGATTTTATAAATTCTTAAAAACGACAGATACAACCTAATCAATATAAATTATACGTATACACATAAATACATAACATAAATTAATATATACTTACATAATATATAACATTCTCACTATTTGGGAAACCATAAAATAAAATAGATGATGAACATTGGAAACTACTGAGAATTTTTTAAAAAATCACGGGTTGCTGTTTTAAGCATGGCTTTACTTGGTGACATTTTGATAGTGTCTGGCAACTTATTCCACAATCTGATAGCTGTGAGAACAAAAGAGTGATCGACGTGTCTTGTTCTATGAGCAGGACATGTCATGTCTTAACACATGCCCGAGATATGCTACCTTTCTTCTTTTGATGTACTTCATGAGTTCACGGGAGGCCCACTCTCACACTGCTTTCATTAACGGCATTCACGATATATTGTAGATCTTCTGGACTGGAAGCAATTAGAGTAGTGTCATCGGCGTATGTAAGATTGTTTACAATTTGGGCATTGATTATGACTCCCCATTCTCGCCGCTCCAGAGCCTCATAGAAAATAGTTTCGGAATAGAGATATAGATTAAAGAAGAGCGGCGACAGTATGCAGCCCTGTCTCACACCCCGACATATAGCCACCTCATCAGTTTCTTCACCTTGGACTCTTACTGTTCCAGTCTGATGCCAATACATATTTTGTATTATTCGCACATCCTTGCCGTCAAGTCCGACATCCAACAAGTGTCGCAGAAGTATGTCGTGCCGAAGACGGTCGAACGCTTTCTCATAATCTATGACGCATATGAAAATATCCGTTTGCATATCTCAACATTTCTGGACAAGGACGTTCATTGCGAATAGAGCTTCTCTCTAGGAGTAGGCTCCTGATCTGAAGCCAAACTAGTTTTTGATTAATTGTTCATCATATTTCACTCTGATTCTTTCGTGGATAATAGAAAGGAACAATTTTAAAACGTGACTCATGAGGCTTATGGTTCGGTATTCTAAGCATTTTTTGGCAGTAGGTTTCTTTGGAAGAGTCACAAAGGTTGATTTCAGCCATTCTCTTAGAAGGTCTCCCGAGTTATTTATTCGTATATTTAATAAATTGGTTAATGAGTCTACTAGATCTTCTTTAATAAGTTTTAAAATCTCCACCTGAATATTGTCTGGTCCAGGAGATTTTCCATTTTCGCTTTTTTAAGAGCGATTTTATGATTTACCTCCGAACTTATAATTGGAGATCCAGTATTGTCGATAGAGGGATTAATAATTCCCCTGTTAACATCCTCGAACAGATTTTTCATGTAGGTATTCCACAACCCCTTAAGTTATCCTACATCTGTGACAAGCTTTACATTATCGTCAACTAGTGTGTTCAGTTTCGGTCACTTAAGCATTCCAGTCATATCCTTAATTTCATTATGAAGGTTAAAGCTGTCAAATTTCTGATGCAGTTCTTCACATTTGACACTTGGCTTTATAGAATCTTTTACGAGTCTCCCGAATTTTATTCCGAATCTCTTTATGAATCCTTCTATACTCTTCGGGATCAATATATTTCTGAAATCGGCGCTTATCTATAAGGTCCGTGATGCTATCAATCATCCAAGCCTCCTTCTTGAAAGTGTTTTCAGGCCCTAGAATTGTCTTGTTGATGGTTGCGACTGTATTGTTAAGACTCTGGACTGATCGTTCAACGGATGTTGACTCCATATTACATTGAGCCCACTCGTTTATTGCGTTATACACCCATGGTCGTATTGACAAATTGTGGATCTTACGAATGTCAATCCTGGCGCTTACCTTACATTTTATTTTCTTAACCTGGCATCCAATCCTGATTACTACCGGGCTGTGATCTGAGTGCACATCTGCACTAGGGTGTTAGGCAGATTTTACGCAGTTGCGAAACCATTGGTTCACAGTAATGTAGTCAATCTGGTTGCGGACTACGTGAGCAGCTGTATGTTGTGGCGACGTCCATGTATACATATAAGCGCCAAGGAACCATCCTTAATTAATAATTTGTAATTACCAACACACTCTTTAAACACCAGTTTAAAGAGTGTGTTGGTAATCACAAATTCTTATTCCTGGCAGAAATCTACAAGCATCTGCCCTCGATCGTTTCTCACCCCGAGTCCGAAATAACCTGTGATTTACGGAGTCTCCTCTGAACCAACTTTGGCATTGAAATCGCCCATTATGACATTGATATCATGTCTATGGGTGTACTGCAACAGTGTCTCTACCTCCGCATACAGCTCTATTTGCTCTTGTGGCTTGTCAGCTGTAGGGGCGTATTTCTGTATGATGTTCACATTTTGGGGTTTGCTTTCGAGACTTAGTAGCATGCTCCGGCCGGAAAGTGGAACAAATGCTTTCACAGATTTGTCAGTTTCCGCATTAAGTAATACAGCGACTCCATAGCGTTCAGCTCCAGCATCGTTACCCGAGTGGTTAAGGACGCTACCGTCTGCAGTTACTATTCTATTCTTATCCGGCCACTTTGTATCGCTTATTCCCATGTTACCAATACCCGAACGCCTCATCTCCCTTAAAACGTTCTCTAGTTTGCAGAGTTTTTTTTTATATTGCCCGTCAAAATGACCTCACTCCACCTGATAGAAAGCGGTCGTGAGGTGCAGATATGAGGCTGACAATCCTAGTCATTCCAACGAATCACTGGGCTGGCCATCCTCACCTTGAAGGCCTGCAAAAATGCCTTTTCACGCCCCGCTTGAAGAACCCGGGACTATAAGAGGAAGGAAACACATGTGCTGGAAGAGCGTTCCACGTCTGGATAGTACGACAAAGAAACGAGTCACCGAACCTTTTTTTCGGGCCAACAAATGTTGAATTGTGTGTGGATGACGCCGTAGTCCAGCACGCATGGTACGGGAGTGCAAAGGTGAGGGTGGGTGGCCGTGTTGCTTTAAGCTTTAACTTTTCACGTGGCTACCATCAATTGGTTTTTTCTGTGTTTGCCTCTGGTGATTCTTAGTACCCCTGTCCCATCTAAGGGACGCCAGAGACTCGGGGCCATTTCTTTTGTTGTACAATCCATGGCTCAGAGCCATGGAGAGCAGAGCTGACCGACTTGGGAAGATACTTGGTGGTAGTATCCCGTTGCTTTCTACCGGCAAACATTTTTGAGGCCGTTTAAACCCCAAGGCTGTTGTAGCCCCATCCGTCCAGTTTCCCGGACGGGGGATGGTTATAACGCCATCGACTCGGTCGCCAGGTGATCGTCCGTTATCTAGCAGGGAGCACCCGATAACTTCTTGGTTATCGTCGCCAAAGCGCGTGCAGGTGAGGTTGACAGTTGGGCCGGATATGATGGTAGTTCCGTTCTCCCCTTGCTCCCCTTTAATTTTATTATATTTTTTAATTTTTATTTTATGCGTCTGGTCTAATTTTTGATCCTGACCTTTTTTAAATTTTAATGTGTGTGTATGTGATTGTGTGTATTTTAATTTTAACCAGGTATGGACAATTTGGGTATAATTATTTTAAATTTATTTTTTTATTTATTAAAAGGATCTTATAACGTTACAGAATAATTACAGTAATGCATAATTGGTTCAGTATCATATCATAGGTGGACTACATACAATATTGTTTACCATATTAGTTGTATACAAAATCCAGACTTAAAATAACTTTTCGCAGGTGGTGTTATAGGCTTTAGCTATGAGGCGGTAATAGAATTTAGTATGAAGATTACTTTATTCTATTAGCGACCGAAAAAAGAAACAGTAACCAGCTAAAATACCAACTTTAATGGAAACGTGATAAGTTTAGTGTCATTGCTGTTGGTTTTTTGTATATATTAATAAGGTACTTATTCGGATTTAAGAGGTTTGTACAAAGTCTATTGCCATACATTAATATAAATATTCGTTAAAGTCATTATAGTTTTAAGCAAAACCTCTGTAGCGACATCTATCTCGCCACATACGAACTAAGAACTGTCGTATCCTACATTTCATTTAATTTCATTTATTCATAAACAATAATACAATTGTGTCTGAAATCATTTGCATAACATTACACTATCAAAAATTAAATTAAATGTCCAAAATTAATTTATCTTCTTACACTATTCAAAAGTATACAATATTAAAGTAAAATGCCCAAAATTAAATGATGTCAATCAATTATTGTTATTATTATAAAACACTACATTACAACTCATCAACACTGTAGAGGCACCTCTCCAACAAGAAGGTTCTCAGTTTACTCTTAAATTCCCTCCTGTAAATGATATTCTTTAACTCCATTTGAAGTTTATTATATAACCTAGTGGATTGATAATATGAGCAATGTTTAACTACTTCTAGATTCAGTTTCAGTTTGCTCCGGATGTCTTTTCTTCTGGTAGCTTCTCTTACGATTCTGTCAGTCTCAATTTCAAACCTATGTATATGCTTTGCAAAGTCGCATAGAAGAACAAAAATATATAGGGGCGGCACGGTAAGAATCATATTGAAGTATTGCTTATATGACTGCTGTTGTGGTCTACGAACTATAGTCCTCAAAGCTCTTTTTTGAAGGACAAAAGCGCGTTGAACATTATATTTGTAGCTGGCACCCCAAAATAAAATGCTGTATCTGAGTCTAGACTCTACTAATACAAAGTATACCATTTTGAGGGTCTTAATGTTCATTTCTTCACGAAGCCTTCTGAGCGCATAACATGCTGAACTTATTTTCTTTTCCACACATACAAACTCTTGTTTCCACTACAACATTCTATCAAGATAACACTAGGAACTTGACCACGTCGGTTCCATCTATATTTATACCATTAAGGTTGGGATTCAGGTTCTGCCCGGATTTCGCAGTTGCTCCAAATAAGATAACATTTGTCTTACTACTATTATTAATCATGTAATTCGCCGAGAACCATTCATGAAATCCACTCAAGACTTCATTAACATACATCATATACATTAATTACATCGCGATATTAAAGTTATCCGTGCGTTTGAACCTAAATACAAGAACCCGACAACAACGTCGGGCAGTAGCCCACCAGACACAACACCCGTCTGGTCGGAGGATCCTCCCTTTTCAATGGTGGATGAGGACGGAGGGGAGTGATGATCACGTCGGGGTCACCAGTTTGGGGAGTGTGAAGAAGTTCACTGGTTATTTACGAGCACAAATCTTACTCTTTCTAATGATCAATAAACATACCAAGGAATTTTTTAGGTAACGTGTTTTCTGAAACCTGTATTATGTCTCATAAGAAAGAATGAAAAAACGGGCGTTATTAGAATACAAATTTTAGGGGGTCGTTAATGGGAACGTTTACGTTACCTCTCTGCTAAATGAAGCTCAAAGCGTCCTGCGGAAATAGTAAAAGATAGCCATATTAAGGAGAAAGCTCACTGCTTGTGGCCGGCCCACGATACAGGTGTGTCTCTGTTTTAATCTCCTAATGGCTGCCCTGAGCCGGCTTTGCCACTGTCCATGTGAAGCTGGATACGATTCCACTGATATCAGATTTTGCATTCATGATTTGCTATTTGTATCTTTATAACATCCTACATAAAGTAGATTATTTTAAATTGAGTACGATATTTAATGATTTACAATTTGAGCGGTCTTATTGTAAGGGGAGTAATCTTTTCTAGTCTGCTTAAGTAGACAGTCAGCAAAACGTTAAGGTAATGATAATTTTGATGTAATAATACTCTCATATTAAATGTATATTTATGCTATAGGTATTTTTTAAAGTAAAATTAAAAAAACATAATTGTGGTTTTATACTACGCTACGCTACGTTGCTACGAACAACTTTTTTTTTAAATATTGCCCGTCAAGATGACCTCACTCCACCTGATGGAAAGCGGTCGTGAGCTCCAAATATGAGGTTGACAAGCCCAGCCATTCAAACGAATCACTGGGCTGGCCATGCTCACCTTGAAGGCCTTTTCACGCCCCGCTTGAAGAACCCGGGACTATAAGAGGAGGGAAACACATGCTCACCTTAATACCCCTATGCCGTGAAGCGTCGGGGTAGATTATTTCACTGATTTTGTTTTTCTAATAACTTTTTATTTGTATGTACGAGCAAAGCTGACTTGTAAATATGCGTTTACACTGTACTGGGTTAGTTATGCCTTTTTACTGCCACGGTATTTCGATGCCACTAGCAATGAAGTACCGTTATTTTCTTTAATATGCTGCCTTTGATATTTTTCGTATTCGTTCATGAACTTGTGGTAATTTCTTATTATTTTCCTAATCATACTATTTCAATTGGTTGATTGTAATTATATTAAACTCATTAACTAAAGTTGATGAGTTTAATAAAGCCTTTTATAAAATTTACAACGATTTTGAAAGCTACTACAAATTGATAACTATCCAATTAATCTATTCAAAAATTTCAGACCATTAATTAACCGAATCACACGTATTTAAATAGAAAATGTTTAATTTATCGCATCCAGTTAATAAATGAGTCTGATATGGCTTGTTTAATAAGCTTTAAAAGTCAAACCTCAATGAAATTAATTCGGATAGTACCATCTTTTATGACATTATGAATGCAGAGTCTTGGTTGCCTATCTTTTTGAATGTGATCGGCAATACACGTGTCCAAATCAAATGAACGCCTCTTCCAAAGAGAAACTCATTTAGAAAGTGATATTGAAACAGAGCAAAAACTTTCTTAATATGTTTCTCGTTATGTGTCTTGTTTAGTTGAAGAGGCAGTAGGCAAACACCGCAATAAGCAGCAAAGTTGTAGAATGGAGACACCTTAATAGAAAAAACCACATAGAACCTTATATGTTTGTGAAAACACCACCACATTCTAAGCATCATAAGGTAAGGTTTATACATTCATTCATGATCGTTTTATAACTCATGACGAACGTAATAATCTAAACAGCAACTGCAAGGTGCCAAAACTATATCACATGTGTCTAAGGCGACCGAAGTTAAGATAGCTTGACGACTTGGTTGGCAAATGTGAGCATGATATGTTAGTGCACAGCAACTAGATAACCTTAGTAGGTTATTTAGTTGCTTGTTTGGGTAAATAACAAAAGGACCAATTTCGCGCTGTTACAAAAAAATATGTTAAAAACTATTTATGTATGTATTTAGAGCTATGGTACCAGCTCTGCTAGGTTTGGGCTGCTTGGTCTAATTTGTATCAGATATTTCTTTATTTAAATATATTTTGACATCCGTACAAAAGTGTCTACTTATGTGATATGTGAGCCCAAATAAAGTTTATGCATTTCAACTAAAATTGTATCAGTGTGTTAGTTTCAACGTACCACAACGTCATTCTGCATTCGGCGTACTTTTTCATATTTTCTCCTAAGTAAGTATCCGAACGTGACTTTAAAACCAACAGTAAAATGCATACAGCTTGAACCATACGAGCGCGGTCGGAACATCAGGATTTTATTTCCTCGTGTCGGAGGCAAAATTATAACCCTTCTAGCGCTTTTATGGTTTTGATCGGTCATGCCCCCGGTTCTAAAACGCATTGTGAATTTTATCCGCTGCACTCACAGGGTTGGGGGGTGCTGAAACATTTGTAATTAAAGTGGTGGAGGTGCTTTTACAAAGGTTAATAAATGGAACTTTTTACTAAAGTTTTCATAACGTTTTACAAAACTTTTGTTACAAAAAGAAAGTAGAGGGACGTTGCGGCACGAAACATGAACCACCTTTGAATTAAAACTGTCAGTATCACTGATTCTCTCTACAATCATCATCATCATCATCCGTGCGGTCTATCCTGGTTGTGAACCCACACTGGTGTGTGGAGTGCCAGGGTTCGCCTTTCTTATTTTCTTGGCGCACTTCGCGCGGTTTTGTGCATCCTCAGTGGTGAGTTTGTTGGCATGCATGTCACTCTTAACGACGTCGAGCAACCGCTTCTTAGGTCGACCTGCCGGGGGCGTCATGGCCAGACATTTGTTGCCTACGTAGTGTGCCGATCACCGTGAGACATGACCATACCAACGAAGGCGGCATTCTGCAGCTTGTCTGCGATGTCACGAACACGAAGGCTGCCGCGGATGTGGGTGTTCCGCACGCGATCTTTGCGTGAGACTCCACACATCCACCGCAGCATCTTCATTTCCGTGACGCGCAGCTCCTGCTTGTGTCGCTTTAGTAATGGCCATAAAAGGACAAGGATATATCTACAAAATTATCATTTTTCACTGTGGTTTTCTGTGTCTTTCAAAGATTTTCTTTTCTATTTTATTCTAAAACTATCTGCCCCGCCCCGACAGACTTCTTCGTTCTGTCAAAAGTTATTGGCTTGCAAATCCAAATATGTAAAACGAAGTGTTGTTTTTATTGTTATAAAACTCCCAATTTCCTCAACAAAATATTTAAAAAATAGCCCAATTGTTTGAGCCGTTCTTGAGTTTTGCGCTCAGCAACACATTTGGCGAATCATTTTTATTTATAGATATACATGAATAACTGAAGGTTTTTTTAAATAAATGACATTGTAACGTTTATTCGTTTGTTGTGTGTCTGGGTGTTATTATCTATTTAAGTACGTGTTCAGAAATATTTGAGAATGTTTATCACTTCGACACTCATAGTACAAGCTCTGCTTATTTCGTGTAACCTCACTGTTTCTGTAACTCAGTTTCTTGCTTATTGGCTTACAGCATGTACTCGTACATATCGCAATTCACGTCCAAAGACAATTTGTCATATCGATTAGCACATCAATTACCAAACAGATATGGAACATGCCTCAGCAATAATTAATTTAATCACGTCATAATAATAACAATTCGCCCATGAAGATATACTGGGTGATTATCAATACCGTTCGTTAATGATATCTCATACTCAGTAAGTGACGAAGAAACTTATTGAATACTTAAGTTATTTTAAGGTTTGTGTACTGGCTCTTCCCTATTATTTTGGTAATGTAAAATATGCAATTAACAGAGAAAAATCCATACCTACTGTATAAAAATAATCTCCTAGTATAAGTAATCTACATCTATTTTATAAAAAAGCTTTGCTAGAGTCGTCCATTACATCGGCCGCAATGCTACTAACACACTGTGTAATGTAATAAGTTAGAATAACAAATAATTAGTTTATTTTTGATTTTACTTACATCAAAATGGTTTACAACAATAATTAGAGACACTCCACTTGTCATGGTCTCGAAGTAAGGATGAATATCCCTTTGTTACAAGGTACCAGACCAGGATTAAGCCAGGGGCGTCTCCTAGCACACGCAGACCCGAGCCAATTTAGAAAAGATCGTTTCCTGAATTGACCCGACCGGCAATCGAACCTGAAACACTACGGAAATCGAAACGAGAAACCATGCTATTGCGTACTACGCCAATCCTGTCGTCGCGTATCTTTAACTGTTTTACTTTTGAATTTGTAGAATCAAATTGTTAAAATTTTGAATTATATCTTCAAAACAAAGTGGTGAGTAATGGTGTCCTACATTGTGAACGAGTACCAGCGAGCTTTCAGCGCCTTTCTGATGCCAGCCGTTTTACTGCCACGGTATTTCGATGCCACTAGCAATGAAGTACCGTTATTTTCTTTAATATGCTGCCTTTGATATTTTTCGTATTCGTTCATGAACTTGTGGTAATTTCTTATTATTTTCCTAATCATACTATTTCAATTGGTTGATTGTAATTATATTAAACTCATTAACTAAAGTTGATGAGTTTAATAAAGCCTTTTATAAAATTTACAACGATTTTGAAAGCTACTACAAATTGATAACTATCCAATTAATCTATTCAAAAATTTCAGACCATTAATTAACCGAATCACACGTATTTAAATAGAAAATGTTTAATTTATCGCATCCAGTTAATAAATGAGTCTGATATGGCTTGTTTAATAAGCTTTAAAAGTCAAACCTCAATGTAATTAATTCGGATAGTACCATCTTTTATGACATTATGAATGCAGAGTCTTGGTTGCCTATCTTTTTGAATGTGATCGGCAATACACGTGTCCAAATCAAATGAACGCCTCTTCCAAAGAGAAACTCATTTAGAAAGTGATATTGAAACAGAGCAAAAACTTTCTTAATATGTTTCTCGTTATGTGTCTTGTTTAGTTGAAGAGGCAGTAGGCAAACACCGCAATAAGCAGCAAAGTTGTAGAATGGAGACACCTTAATAGAAAAAACCACATAGAACCTTATATGTTTGTGAAAACACCACCACATTCTAAGCATCATAAGGTAAGGTTTATACATTCATTCATGATCGTTTTATAACTCATGACGAACGTAATAATCTAAACAGCAACTGCAAGGTGCCAAAACTATATCACATGTGTCTAAGGCGACCGAAGTTAAGATAGCTTGACGACTTGGTTGGCAAATGTGAGCATGATATGTTAGTGCACAGCAACTAGATAACCTTAGTAGGTTATTTAGTTGCTTGTTTGGGTAAATAACAAAAGGACCAATTTCGCGCTGTTACAAAAAAATATGTTAAAAACTATTTATGTATGTATTTAGAGCTATGGTACCAGCTCTGCTAGGTTTGGGCTGCTTGGTCTAATTTGTATCAGATATTTCTTTATTTAAATATATTTTGACATCCGTACAAAAGTGTCTACTTATGTGATATGTGAGCCCAAATAAAGTTTATGCATTTCAAC
The DNA here is from genome assembly GCA_947369235.1 of Udea olivalis. Taxonomy (NCBI): domain Eukaryota; kingdom Metazoa; phylum Arthropoda; class Insecta; order Lepidoptera; family Crambidae; genus Udea; species Udea olivalis. Next base: position 14,004,251 of record OX376349.1, on the reverse strand, counting down.
TAAAATTGTATCAGTGTGTTAGTTTCAACGTACCACAACGTCATTCTGCATTCGGCGTACTTTTTCATATTTTCTCCTAAGTAAGTATCCGAACGTGACTTTAAAACCAACAGTAAAATGCATACAGCTTGAACCATACGAGCGCGGTCGGAACATCAGGATTTTATTTCCTCGTGTCGGAGGCAAAATTATAACCCTTCTAGCGCTTTTATGGTTTTGATCGGTCATGCCCCCGGTTCTAAAACGCATTGTGAATTTTATCCGCTGCACTCACAGGGTTGGGGGGTGCTGAAACATTTGTAATTAAAGTGGTGGAGGTGCTTTTACAAAGGTTAATAAATGGAACTTTTTACTAAAGTTTTCATAACGTTTTACAAAACTTTTGTTACAAAAAGAAAGTAGAGGGACGTTGCGGCACGAAACATGAACCACCTTTGAATTAAAACTGTCAGTATCACTGATTCTCTCTACAATCATCATCATCATCATCCGTGCGGTCTATCCTGGTTGTGAACCCACACTGGTGTGTGGAGTGCCAGGGTTCGCCTTTCTTATTTTCTTGGCGCACTTCGCGCGGTTTTGTGCATCCTCAGTGGTGAGTTTGTTGGCATGCATGTCACTCTTAACGACGTCGAGCAACCGCTTCTTAGGTCGACCTGCCGGGGGCGTCATGGCCAGACATTTGTTGCCTACGTAGTGTGCCGATCACCGTGAGACATGACCATACCAACGAAGGCGGCATTCTGCAGCTTGTCTGCGATGTCACGAACACGAAGGCTGCCGCGGATGTGGGTGTTCCGCACGCGATCTTTGCGTGAGACTCCACACATCCACCGCAGCATCTTCATTTCCGTGACGCGCAGCTCCTGCTTGTGTCGCTTTAGTAATGGCCATAAAAGGACAAGGATATATCTACAAAATTATCATTTTTCACTGTGGTTTTCTGTGTCTTTCAAAGATTTTCTTTTCTATTTTATTCTAAAACTATCTGCCCCGCCCCGACAGACTTCTTCGTTCTGTCAAAAGTTATTGGCTTGCAAATCCAAATATGTAAAACGAAGTGTTGTTTTTATTGTTATAAAACTCCCAATTTCCTCAACAAAATATTTAAAAAATAGCCCAATTGTTTGAGCCGTTCTTGAGTTTTGCGCTCAGCAACACATTTGGCGAATCATTTTTATTTATAGATATACATGAATAACTGAAGGTTTTTTTAAATAAATGACATTGTAACGTTTATTCAGCAAGGATTTTATATCAGACAGCAGTGTGTAGGACCTAATGAGTTCTGAACCTCAAGCACAATCTATTAAGTGGTCGTTTGGTTAGCGGTGAGAGGATGGCGATCCGTATCTGTAGAGAGGACGATGCGGTAAAGCACTTACCGATCCGCCCTCGGCTTGCATCAAGATACTAAACCGCTTACTTGTAATCGTTTGTCGCAGATAAGACGCCGCTTAGGTTGAATATTATATCTTACTAAACGCACTAATTTTTGAGGATGTATGTATGTGTGTATATTCGTTGCTCTTTCACGCAAAAACTACTGAACGGATTTAGATGAAAATTTACAGTAATACAGCTAATACAATTTATAAAGATTTTATAATATCTGGCCATAATTATAACGATAAGCTCACGCGGGCAATGCCGTGGGCGGAAAACTAGTTAATTAATAATGTATAATAATATTAAAAAGAGGTAAGCGTTTGTGAGTTTGTATGTTTGGGACAGGTAATTCCGAAACTACTAAACCGATTTTTAAAATAATTTCACCGTTATAAAGCTACATTATCTCTGATTGCTATCTTCTTAGCGTGTCGATGGAACCCGAGAATTAATTACATCGTAGCAGCCCAGAATTCAGCCACTTGTATTGCGGATCGACTGCCGTCCATTAAATCCGCTGGCGTGCAGGTGTTGGGGCACGCCGGGCACGATATTAAGTGTGCCATAGTTTGCACTGCACCGCAAACACAGTCCACATCGGAGCTTACTGAAAATCCCCACCTGACCAAGTTCTCCTTACTTCGGCCAACCTGAGTCCGAAGCCTGTTTAAGGACTTCTAGATCGGCCATGGTAAATCATGTCCAGGAGGGAGGTTCTCGGCAAGCGGGACAAAAGGAGTAGGCAGAGAGGCTTTTTTGCGCCAAAGTTCACATCTGGGATGGAACCCGCACAGGCCAGGCCTGATTGCTATAGGCATAAATTTGTTTTGAAATAATAGGTTATTAGTAAATCCATAAAAAAGTCCGCAACACAATATAGCTATCTTTTATAAAAGGTTTGTTATTGTGTTAAAAAATAATGTAAATTAAAAGGTAGACTTTGGTAATTATTACTATTGAATCATAATAATGCTTATGATTAAAAGTTATTTCATCATCAAGAAAATTTTACGGAGATAAGGTCTGTCCTTTGCAACACATTAATTGGATTAATATATTCTGATATATCGTGCAAAAAAAAAAACCGCACCCAAAATTATGAAACTACGTTACTTCAAGTGCTAGGATTCTCAAATTTTCCATAGGGGTTCTTTTTAGGACGTAGGTGCTAACTAAGACAACATAACAAGTATCGTAAGTCGGAAAAAATCTCGTATGTCATAAAAATTAAGTTCATGCAGGCGAAGCCGCGGGCAGAAAGCAAGTTCTAAGATATTTCAAGTCGTAAAGAAGAGTTACTAAAATATTCTACTGTGTAATGGTGCTTCTACACGGGTGCTTGGAAAAGTATGAAACCTTATTTTACATGACTGACTTATAAGCACAATGGTAGTGATTTTGGCTTTTAAGCCTGGATGTCTCGGGTTTGACTCCACCCATGACACACATTCATGTGACGAACATTTGTGTTTGTTGTGTGTCTGGGTGTTATTATCTATTTAAGTACGTGTTCAGAAATATTTGAGAATGTTTATCACTTCGACACTCATAGTACAAGCTCTGCTTATTTCGTGTAACCTCACTGTTTCTGTAACTCAGTTTCTTGCTTATTGGCTTACAGCATGTACTCGTACATATCGCAATTCACGTCCAAAGACAATTTGTCATATCGATTAGCACATCAATTACCAAACAGATATGGAACATGCCTCAGCAATAATTAATTTAATCACGTCATAATAATAACAATTCGCCCATGAAGATATACTGGGTGATTATCAATACCGTTCGTTAATGATATCTCATACTCAGTAAGTGACGAAGAAACTTATTGAATACTTAAGTTATTTTAAGGTTTGTGTACTGGCTCTTCCCTATTATTTTGGTAATGTAAAATATGCAATTAACAGAGAAAAATCCATACCTACTGTATAAAAATAATCTCCTAGTATAAGTAATCTACATCTATTTTATAAAAAAGCTTTGCTAGAGTCGTCCATTACATCGGCCGCAATGCTACTAACACACTGTGTAATGTAATAAGTTAGAATAACAAATAATTAGTTTATTTTTGATTTTACTTACATCAAAATGGTTTACAACAATAATTAGAGACACTCCACTTGTCATGGTCTCGAAGTAAGGATGAATATCCCTTTGTTACAAGGTACCAGACCAGGATTAAGCCAGGGGCGTCTCCTAGCACACGCAGACCCGAGCCAATTTAGAAAAGATCGTTTCCTGAATTGACCCGACCGGCAATCGAACCTGAAACACTACGGAAATCGAAACGAGAAACCATGCTATTGCGTACTACGCCAATCCTGTCGTCGCGTATCTTTAACTGTTTTACTTTTGAATTTGTAGAATCAAATTGTTAAAATTTTGAATTATATCTTCAAAACAAAGTGGTGAGTAATGGTGTCCTACATTGTGAACGAGTACCAGCGAGCTTTCAGCGCCTTTCTGATGCCAGCCGTTTGAGTTATTTTGTGCTCGTCTGGGTACTTGTCTTTGTGATTGTCCTCGCCGACTTCAGTTATAGCTACGATATTGAGCCTTAAAACAGGTAAAAGTGTTTTCTAAGATGATGAAATTGTAAAATATTGACATTGTTACGGTATTGCGAAATAAGCTAGGTAAGTGAAGCTTCAAAATATATGCTATACTAGCATTCCACTCGCTGATTCGCCTGCTTGAACTTATAGTTATTATTATGGCTAAATTACATAAAATCTTCATAACCTGTTGCCTCTGTGTTATTCTGATGTTTAAGCTGCATTACTGTAAAGTTTCATTTAAATCCGTTCTGTAGTTTTTGCGTAAAAGAGGAACAAACATACACACACACATACTCACAAACTTTCGCATTTAATATCTGGGACAATTCAAACCAAGATCATCTGACCCCAAACTAAGCAAAGCTTGTACTATGGGTGTCAGAGACTGATAAACATAGTTAAATATTTCTAAATACATACTTAAATAGATAATGACACCCAGACACAAAACAAACACAAATGTTCGTCACAAAAATGTTTGTCATGGGTGGGGACGACCACGACCTCCGGTGCTAAAGGCAGGATCGCTGCCATTGCACCAACAGGCCAGTCAATATTCAATTATAATATTAAGTTAGAATAATATTAGTAAGATACTAGTAGCAGCTCCGAACGGTTATAGGGGAACATAAGCATGACAGGTTTCACACATGAACTGCAGAACTATTCAATGGACCTGATCACGACTTACATCCTCCATAACTGTCGATAGTCCGATTGAATGACCAATACACATGGAAAGACAAAAACATGAACTCATGGTGCTTTTCAACAACTTTCAAATTGATGCTATCAGTAGTAATAAGAGTGATAAGCTCTACTAACTCCGGCCCGTTTCACTTCAAGTGACATGTAGAACTCGGGTATTCATCTTCTAAACTAATGATGATTGTCTGTAGTTCAGCTGTTATAGTGCTTGGGTTAGAAATTTTCGAGTAGAGAACGTTTGGCGACAGCTTTAAAGTAATCATGTTATCATGAAATGAATGAAGTTATTATTAACTTTTATCTAAAATTTCCAGTGCAACGAAAACTAACTCGTACTCACTTGAATAAGCTTTAGGATCAATAAATAACCACCGTCCCATCTGCTTCCCATAACTTAGCGTTCAGTTGAGAATTCTGGGAATTAGATTAAGTACTTAGAGAACCGCCAGTGTTATACAAAACAATAAATTTTACCGGCTATTAATAATGGTTTGGCTCGCAACCAACTTGCTGTGCCGGTGGTCGGGAAACATTTAAGACCAAAGGCCGCGTCTTTAAGTCTTATAGCGTATGAGACTAATAAGTAGATTGTTTTTTTGTTATTTACACAAACACAAACGTCAATCAAAGCTGAGCAGTCAGTTCTTGTATAGCTAACCTGTCCCTTTCATTTCTATTGACATGTGACAGGGCAGCATCCATTTGAGGTGTCCTCAACTTTTGAATAGCGTTTGGGGTACGGGGGTTAGTTTTTTCACCACAATTCAGCTATAATCACGATCGTAGCCATTACACGTTTTGGGTTTCATGCATGTTAATAAGAAGGTTCTTAGGGCATTCTACAAGAGTAAAGTACCTATTTGATACTCAAATGTAATATTATTTATGGCATTCAGTATAAATTGTGAAGTACCAAAAAAACTGTGATTATATCCTGTTCTATTCTTGCATGCACCCAAAAATCCCTTTTTCATTAAATAAATCATGTACATACTCGTACCTCTTAATAACATAAGGTTTTAAGTTTATTATTTCTGTTATTTACTAAACTTAGAACAAAGTTTGAAATTAAATGAATAATATTATAATAAACTTATAAATTTCTATTATACATGTTGTATGATTAAGTTTTAGTAGAAAGCTTTTATACACAGGCTCTGAGCTGACATTCAACTATGCTTAGTTTAAGTAAGTACTTAGCAAACATTGTCAGTGTACCTTATACTTTAAATTACCCCACTGCTGGGCAAAGGATTTTATCATTGCAATGAAGTCATCACAAAATTTCCAATCACCACGCCTGCCAAATGCACAAATGTTAAAAACTCAGGATATATTCCAAGAATGCTCTCTTAGCACTCGCTCGAGTTCAGGTGACCATTCAAAAATCGACAGAAATAAAATTCAAATGTCACAAACATGTAAATTAAGGTATTGAGGCTAAACTCCTACTCCCCTCAATTTCGCTTAAAAGCCTCCATTCCCTGCTATTCACTAACTTTTTACCATCAAAAGAGTCAATCGTTTTAAGGCTCAGTATAATCCGTCAAGCGTTCCCCTTTGGGCGCACAGATCAAGGCATTAGGGATACATTCCGGACCCAAGCTCGATTTTGTCTATCGAGACTGACGCGTTCACGTCAAGCTTTACATAGCACCTTATGCTGCTGACGGAAGACCCATTTTGCAATGGTCTTGTAAACGTTTTGATCTGTCTTCCTCCGTACTGCATCTGTTCTAATCCTCTGGGTCCATGGAGATATCGTTGCTAGAAGTAAGAAGAAAAAGCTTACAAGAAATAGTAGTACTGTACTGTCCGAGTAAACAAACAGCCTTGTACTTTTCAGGTCGTTGATACTTTACTGTTATGATTTGACCAGTCAATCACTGTCTCCAAGAAGATCGTTTTCACGATAACGCTCGAAAAAGTTTCGGTTTTAAATGGAACCAGAGAGTTGCTGAATTTTATCTTAAGTAAAAAAATATTCCCTTTCAAACTGTATTATTTTCTAAGATAAAGTGGTGACACTTAGAAACGCAAAACGTTTATTGGCATAAATTCAATTGGCATACATCATAAGGCATACACATCAAAAAGCATAATAGCTTTTAGCAAATTTTTCATAACGCATACACATAATAACGCATAATTGTAAAAAGGCATGATCTTAAAAAGCATAATCATCTCATCATTATCATCAACAGCCTTTAGAAGTCCACTGCTGGACATAGGCCTCCCCCATAGAACGCCACAGAGAGCGGCTTTGGGCTAATTGCATCCAGCGGCTTTCTGAAACTTGCACCAAGTCATCGGTCCACGGGTTGGGTGGCCTACCTACGCTGCGTCTTCCAATTCGTGGTCACCATTCGAGGACCTTTACACCCCAGCGGTTATCAGTCCTGCGGGCAATAATAATAAAAAAATAATAAAATCATTTATTTTCAGACATAATTATCCATAGATTGGTTAAATAGTTGTTAGTAACAATTGAATACTTATACTATATTAGTAGTGTCAGTGGGCATAAAAGTGATTATCACTTAATTAACTAATTTGCCCAGTCACAAGTCCCATCCACTGCGTTTGAATAGGACAGTCAGGGCACGCAGCAATCACTTTCAGAATCCCGTTGCCACTACCCCTCAGGCGCTGCATTAAAGAGGCGGCTTTTTTGCGGATTATAGCATGAAAGCCATCAACATGCGCTTCCGCAAACATTCCCGAAGCACTACAGTATCTGGGCAGCCGCAACAGGGCCCTGAAAGCGTTGTTGTATTGCACGCAAAGTGCTTTGTAGGCTCGTCGCGTATACGTCACCCACAGACCACTCGAGTAAATCAATCGAGTCGAGCAATGTGAGTGTGACCCGTCCATTGCCATTTCTGCTTGGTTACCCGAAGAATTATGTCGGTCACGTTGGTTCTTTTGCGGAAACCTTATCACGCAAAGAGACACCAAGCATAGCTCTTTTCATAGCGCGCTGTGTAACCCTTAGTTTATTTCAGAGGCCAACTATCAGGGACCATGTCTCAGTACCATAAGTCATCACTGGCAACACGCACTGCTCGAAGACTTTAGTCTTTTGGCTCTGTGGGATATGAGACGTGAAAATGTCGCGCAGTTTCCCGAACGCTGCCCAGCCGAGTTGAATTCGTCGTACCACCTCTTTGTCGAAGTTGGACCTACCTAGATGGATAGTTTGTCCTAGGTAAACATACTCGTCCACAACTTCGAAGGTATCATTCCCAACAGCTACTGGGATTGGCGTGCCATGAACGTTTGACGTGACTTTCGTCTTGTCTTTGTTCATTTGGAGACCCACCAGTTGGGATACTCTACAGAGGTCGCCGAGCATAGTGCCGAGGTCATCGAGCGACTCCGCCAGTATGACTATGCCGTCGGCAAAACGAAGGTAAGTGATAAAGTCACCATTGATGTTGACGCCAATTCCGTTCCAGTCCAAGAGCTTGAAAAATCTCCCAGAGCGATAGTGAAGAGCTTTGGAGAGATAAATTGGTTCAGTACTCTGGCCCTGTGTACGGACTGACATAGTGGCTTTACTGTACAGACACTTCAACACTTCTATGTACCTGTAGTCAATCTGATATCGCTACAAGGACTGCAGCACTGGCCAGGTTTCGATCGAATCAAAGGCTTTTTCATAATCCACAAACGCTAGACAGAGTAGCCGATTATATTTCTCTGTCTTTTGGATAATCTGGCGGAGCGTGTGGATATGATCAATGGTGCTGAAGCCTTTTCGGAAACCGGCTTGTTCGGGAGGCTGAACCCCCCCGGGTCAGTCGTTTAAAGACATAAATTCGGTTAGGTTAGGCTAGAACTGACCAAGAAACGCCAGAAAATAAATTAAAAAAATATATGTAAAAAAATGCGTTGTATCCAAAAAATAATGAAATTTCGATCCCCTCAAAAACCCCAGGTGCTCAGGTTCATAAATCTGACGTTCGAAAACGGTCAAGTGTGAGTTGGGATTTTTTTAAAAGTTTATAATCGAAAAAAAATCTTATTTCATGTATGCTTTTTGAATAGTATGCCTTTTGATACTTATGCTTATCGAAATCATGACTTTTGATGATTATGCTTTTCCAATTTCGGCCATTTGATGTTATGCGATAAGTAGTTATGCTTTCAAGGCCTATGCCAAATAACTATTATGCCTTTTAACATCATGTATTTTAAGTTTATGCCAAAAAAATGTATTTATTAAATATTTCAATAGGTAGCTAACCCATTGAAGTACTCATTGATTTAGATTTTAAGACTAAATAAGTTTCACCACAGAAAAGCGTACTGAGAAGCGATATGCAACAACAGACTAACTTCATCGTACGGAATCCAAATATTCTCGTCTAGGGGCTGTTTCGATAGAAACTGTGATACCTTAGATGATAATATTTTTTTTATACAAATTGTATGGCTGATGGCTACAGAGCGGAAAAGAAGAAAAATGCTACAAAAACTCAGGTTGCTCGCAATCCACATCTCATTTCGTGTTCGCTTTAGTGGAAGCGCAGCCTTAACGACCCAGATTCACACAGACAAAAGTCGTTGAGCGTATCTACTTACCTGAACATGCGTTATTTTAATGGATTGTGTGGTTGAGCTCTCTACACCATGATTTGTAGTTGTAACTCTCTCACACACACTCACAAACTTATCATCACGACTTTATCCTCAACGGGGTAGTCAGAGGCAAGTGACTGTTGCTGTCATGGTGAGTGGAGCCTAGTTTTCACCAATGGTGTTAGAACCCAACGTGGGTGGTAACCCTTCCGCTGCTATCGGGGTTAATTTGGATTTTATCAATGTTTTCCATCACGTGATGAGTTGGAAATTTAACAATGAACACAAAGTTGGTTCTGGCTAAATTGGAACTCGGGACCACAAGATCCACGATCCGGGTGCTTAACCCGTAGGCTTCGACAATCTCGTGTAACGCATTTGCTTCAAAAAAAATGGTCTGTTTCCATTGTCTCTTTGAGGTTTAGGATACAAGGATTAAGGTAGCACTGTTTGCTTCTTGCAATAGATAGGCGTGTTTATTATCTTTTTACCAAGGTTAAATTGAAATCGAGAGCGCATTGCCTATGACTATGACCTTTCATACTACGTCGGTGACGATCAAGCAGGCGAAACGCCTAACGGTAAGTGCTTACCGCAGCCTATGGACGCGTACACAAAACCAGGGGCAACATTCGTACCTTGTCAACCGACATGTGTTACTCGTACCTTTAACTCCTAAAATACCATTTCTCCTAATTTTTCTGCTTAAGACATACTGAATCCAAATCTGCCTCAAATGTGCGAAGAAGGCACACTAAGCGGTCAAGTCTTCTTGGCACAGCGCAGTGTCCGGAACGACTCCGGATAAACTCCCAACACTGTCGCATTAAGGGAGAAAAGGCGACATCGTTAATAACAATGAATGTTTTTTCATCTCAACCACACAAGTATCAACTTAGGTGGTTAAAATAAATTATGTTCATTGTTATTATGAGCATAAGATTGTTATTGAATTAAAACACCACCATTAACGCTCTAATACAGAAACGACAATCAAAAGTTGAACACATTTCAAATTGATGCTGTCCTATCCGTGTGAGAAAGGGACAGGTATATTTTTGAGCATCTATCAATTTTGATTGTCGTTTCTGGATTCGAACGTAACTAAATCAAAATCTACGAAGATGTTATTTTTTGCCTAACCAAGTAGTTTAGTTGATCATTTCCCGAACTATACTAACTAATAACTAACTAATAAGGTAGGTAAGTTTTGTTGAAGCTCTGACGTCGTGATGAAATTTTATCATTGCTGAAAGCATTAAGATTTATTGGAATTTAGTTAACCACATAATATTAAGATTTGTTTTTTATTAGTAAGAACAGTGTTGAACAACTTTAGACAACCCTTTAGCTACTCGTATCATGGAGTAAATCAATTCGCATCTGCATTATTGATTTTAACTGTAGGTAGGATACATTTAGGCCCACGCAAGCCTTAGAGAACAGGGTTATTTACTTCCAATGAATTATCTATTAGCAGAAATCAGACACCAAAAAATTATTTTTTACTACATTATTTGAACCATATTTATTTGTCTTAAGGTGCAAAAATGAGTATAGTTATAACACGTTACTCTTCTTTTTTCACATCATTTAAGTTAAAGGAGAGAATGTTGACGCCTTGATAGATGTTCCGATCGAACTATGTGAGTACTTTGAGGTGGTAGTGAGTATGTTTTTTATATGTTATCATTTGATCACAATCACATGTACCATCATAGACAATATCGTCACTTAGCTGGTGGTTTAACGTACCAAAATTGATGAATTCACAAAAAATATAAAGCTATTGACGACACGATTGGCGTAGTGTGCTGTAGCACGGTTTCTCGCCTCGACTTCCGTAGTGTCTCGGGTTCGATTCCCAGTCGGGTCCATTCAGGAAACGATCTTTTCTGAATTGACTCGGGTCTGGGTGTGGTACCTCGTAACACAGGTATATAATAATCCCTACTTCGAGACCATTACAAAAGGTGTGTTGTCTGGCGCATATTTAAAGTAAAAGTAAAAATCAATATTTTTCAATTATTAAAACCAACTGGTAGTTTGTTCAATTATCATTTACTTTTGCTGTTGACTGTACATGTTTGCCCAGTAAGTAAATGCACAAACTAGACATGCGCGTAAACTCTTTATTTTGTGGTAAACGCCTATTCACTCTTGCCTTGAAGAGACACAGGTTGTATTTTTCAGAAAAAACATGCGCAGGCAGCGGGCCCGTTGTCTCTTCACTTTATTGTTACATACCGCATCTTCGTCTACGCCGTCGTCTCTTCTCACGTAATACGGACACAATGCGCGGAATTCTCGCCCAATTTATTCTTTCACTGACACAAACATTGTGCCAGGAACTCACCAGTTAAGCCTGCACACTTTCCAATACCATTGCCGGAAGTTTTTGCCGATTTATTTACTCAATAATGGGCAACGAAAACGAAATGGTTCTAAAGACATGATGCTGAAACCTATTTGTAAAAAATAAGTCGCTTCTGTTTAATTTATCCGTATTTTCACAAGGAAAACCTTTCACTGTGTATTTTAGGAATATTTCAAACACACTTAGAATGTGTTCTACAGCCATCGACGTGCAGCTTTAGCTAATGCAGAAGTAATGTCATTTTTATGTCTTTAAACGTTTCATTTAATTAACTATATTATTGGCCAACGGTACGTCTACCACGAGCTGCTACTTTAAATTTACATTATCGTTCGCGTAAAAAATTGTATTGGGATTTAACAATGTCAACCTAACCTCAACCAGCGGGACTACATAGAACTGCATCCCGTAAACTCGGAATCCTGAACAGAGTGAGAGGATTCTTCACGCCTGGGCAGCTCTGTCTTTTGTATAAGACACAAGTTCGCTCGTGTGTGGAATACTGCTCTCATCTCTGGGACGGTTCCGCTAAGTACCTACTCGAAGCTCTTGACAGATTGCAGCGGCGTGCTATCCGTATTATTGGAAACCCAGAGGCAACTTTGACCCTTGAGCCTCTCCCATTGCGTAGAGACATTGCCAGGCTGAGTGTTCTCTATCGCTTCTACAATGGGGAATGCTCTGACGAGTTATTCCAGCTTATTCCACCCTCACCTTTCCACTCCCGTACCACGCGTGCTGGACTACGGCGTCATCCACACACGATTCAACATGTGTTGGCCCGAACTAAAAGGTTCGGTAACTCGTTTCTTTGTCGTACCATCCAGACGTGGAACGCTCTTCCAGCACATATGTATCCTTCCTCTTATAGTCCCGGGTTCTTCAAGCGGGGCGTGAAAAGGCATTTCTGCAGGCCTTCAAGGTGAGGATGGCCAGCCATGTCATGTCATGTCAAATCCCAATACAATTTTTTACACGAACGACAACGTAAATTTGAAGTGGCAACTCGTGGTAGACGTACAGGATCTGTGTAGTTTAGTATTTTATTGATTTACATTAATTTTGCTTTATAGCGTCAGATTCTTAATATAACTGCAATTAACTCAGAGAAATGGTATACCTCCCTATTTGATAGGTAATAGTTGTAATGTAATACTGCTGGAAACACTCAATTCGTATTGACATGCAATATGTTGTAGCAATCTTGTTGCCAATTTGTCGACATAACTAACAGCAAATGTGGTTTATGTACAACCATAAACTAACATATTAGCACTGCATATTCACTACAAGAGATATCATGGCCATCAGAGTGATAAACGTACTTCGGTTTGCATATAACCAACTCTTGTTCGAACGGTCTTAGGCTCGTTAGTGTTTGTATTAGCTAAACCTTCTTCGAGACATACAGTCAACTATAGCTGAAGCGTGACTTTTTACTCCCTGATCCATGTTCATGAGTTATAATACCTCACACATGGAAAAAATTTAGCGATGAGGCCTCCCAAACTTTAAAATTGAAAAAAATACTGTAGTAATTCCTTTTCTATTTGAAAGCAAAATAGCAAGCACTAGTTATAACAAGGACTAGCCGTAACAAGGACTGGTTGCAACAAAGATGAGTATCAACGAAAACACAACATTGGAAGTCGGATGCGTTCATTTCTTAATGAACAGCAATTTTTACCATTTTTCTGTCGATGAATTAAATAAAGATCTTAACGCTAATGCACAAAATACACAAATGATGTAACGTCGTTAAATCCTCCCGAACCATAAACAAGCTTATCAAAAATGTTATAAAGGAATTTCCATAATGCAAAGTCGTAACTTCAAAAACTCGGCCAAATAATTCATGGGTCTAAATGGAAAATTTACGGTTGTATTAAACAAACTGATGTAATGTAACAAATACTTGTTTCGTCCGAATGAAAGGCTGGTATCCAGTGTTTGCTGATTCTGTTAAAATTTTGCAGGGTTCTTTATTTGTTTTATAAAGCATTGTTTGTGTGTTCGTCGGATATGTTTGCTTTATGGAGCGTGAACCGAGATACCGCGAACCGCCAATGCCTCTATTCTACATCAGTGTTACACATACTTTGTTGGCGGCATGGAAGAGTTTGGTTCTTGTGTGCTGTGAAAAAATCACTAGCAGTTTTCGGTGTTAGTTCCGAATACGGTGTTAGCTGTTTCTTTTAATGTTTCGGACACCTAAAGCTTGCTGAGCAAAGCGTGTTTTGAATTTTTAAGTCACTTATCCTGAAATTGTGATCACGATCCCTGATTCGATAACTTTGGTGATTAAGCCGAAGATGTTTTTTGAGAGCCCTGCCTTGATTGTGATGATGAAATATTTCCCTAGCAATTGCGTTTGTATACATTCTATTGTTATTGAATCAATGTTAAGCCTCATTTGCAGCTATTAGATGGTAACTGCTGAACATAAGTGACGTTCATCCGTCCGATAATTATTTATTACTAATTAATATAAATTTCTTATCCAATTTAAAAAAAAACTTAAAACCAATACCGTTTTTTAAGCGGTAGGTAGAGAACAATAAATCTTGCTATGTAAAGTTACGATTTAGCTGAATTGTTAGAAACTGTAGAAACTGTAGATTTTGTACATCTGCAATACTTACAAAATTAGTAAGTTACAAACAACCGAAAACAGAACAGAAAGTTAAATTGAAAGACAGCCACGTTTGCAAAGCAAGTTTTAGCCGGGTAAAGCTGTCGATTTTGCTTGAGGATTTGGGAGTGAAAAACGGGCAGTAAGTTGACGTCAGCTCGTAACTACATTGCATCATTACGTAGCACAGGGTTTATGGCCTTAACTGCTATAAGTGACTACGAAAGGTATAAATTAAGCCTTACATCCAAAATCTATTCTAAGGAAACCTTTCAACGGTCATACAATATGGACACGAATCATAACTAAAGTAATAATTATAAACAAGTAAATTGACCCAAAACTGAATAACTTAATATTAAATGTAAAATCATTAAAATAATAAAACAGTAGCCACAGTAACAAAGGAAATTTCACACAACTTCAAAACAGACCACGTTAATTGGTGTCATTATGAAAATGTGGCAATCCAACTGTGTATTAACTACATCGCGCGAGCGGGACGGCCTGTAATGTTGTAAGTGGATTAAGTTGAAATTAGGTGTTGGTAATCACAGTCAATTGTTTGGGTCTCTTCCAGGCTATAAAACTTAGTGCTGGGTTCAACAAGGGTAATTAGTAATGTGCCTAATTATAACGATGTGAATAATTTAGTTGTTATTCGTTGTATGGAGGCTTTTTCAATCAAATCAAAGCTGCAATTGATGAGTTCTGGCCCAATCACGCTTTTTAAAGGCTAAAACCAGCATGGTCTGAAAAAATCAAAACATCATTTGAATGTCTTTTCGTGAAAATAACCTATCTTTTCTCTCAATATATCTGTCTGGGCGCGGCCGGGCGAGCAAGCGGTTGGGGTTTGAACAATTGTGGCAAAGGTCACCAGTCGCCATTTTGATTTTTTCTTGATGTTTCCGCGCACGATAAAAGCGGTATTAATGGATAAAGAATACATAAACACACAAAACATGTCTCGTGATATGGTACCCTAAAGTGTCACGTTTTCGAGTTATATTAAAGAAAAGATCGATAAATAAAAGATGAATTCATTGAAAATCCACTAATGATAAGGCTTTTCACGTTATTTTGTTAACAATTAATAGAATCTCCCCAAATGCCAAAGTCGTCTAAGAGAAATCGCTCAAAGCGATAAGGTCACTATTTGCCTATCCTATGTTGTCAAAAAAATAAATTGTGTTATTCTCCTTTACAATAAAAGCATGTTTGATTTTAATTTGAAACTTTTTTTGTCGATTTTCTACCGAAAAACAGGTAAATTCCACATTAACTTTAATATTTTAAGCGCTATCAAATTAACACTTCATAGAAATTCAATAATAGTCATGTGCAACGGTTTTACTGTCCTGGAATATGTTATTTGTTGACTTAATAACACAAAAAGCCACATAGTAGATTTTTATTGAAAATCACCTTTATCAAATCGATCTTCACCTTTAAATAACCCTGAAATGTGACACTTTAGGGTACCAAAGTTTTTGACATTTTTTGTTTGTTATGTGTCTTCTTTCTATATTATTATAAACTACTTTCATCGTGCGCGAAATCATTGAGAAAAAAACAAAATGGCGGCAGGTAGCTGTGCCAGCTTCCATACAAAAATGTTTAAACCAATAATCAACACTTCATTGTCAACGTTATGACGCTCCCATGAACACAGGTGGTAGGCCATGACTTTCATATATTCTGGCAACATTATTTAGAAACAAACACGTATTAAATCAAAACAGTCTTGCCTTTAGCTTTTGCCATGAACGGTTTTATTCTCTTCTCAAATAAAAAATAAATAATATTTTTTAAATCAGACGTGTGATTCAAAAGCCAATTCTAATTTTCAAATCTATACAAGAAAGGATACTGTCAACTACCGGAGCTTTTCAATAACAAAACGCGGCAGTTGTTTGTTTTAAATTCTGGTAACATCACGAACAATTAGCATTCAGTTTCTGTGCGGGCGGCTAATTGGATTGTTAGTCAAATTGACACACAAACATTGGTGGCGCGATGGTGGACGCGTCATTTTGCCTCTTGCCGAAACGTTTGGTCGGTGGGTGGAATTTAATCCGATTATTTATCAGGGCAAGCCGACACGGATAGCGGCGGAGTGAACACGTAATAATTGGACTGTTATCATCAGATCGAATGTCCTATCTGCATCGTGAATCACGTATGGAATAATGAAGCGTACTCGTAATGAGGTTAGGTTAATTATGTGCTCATTTTTGGCGAAGTGGGAGCCAGTGAATTGTATCGCTATTAACTACAATGAGACTGATTGCAGAACTTTTTATTCAAAACTAGCTTTTACCCGCGAGGTCGTTTACGTAGAAGCTGAAAAACTGGGGCCACCGCCCTTCCCCCTCATGACTGCCCGGCCGGCCTTGCACATCATGAATGCGCGCGCAGTACTTGATCATTATTTTGCTGCGATGTTATTTTAAAACTGCGATATCTCCTAAAATTTTCATTGAAATCGAATGATGTAGAGGGCAATTTGGTTTCAAATTAAAAACTTGCGATGAATAACTTATTTATTTGGATAAGGATTAATATCATGTTTATAAAAACACTTTCGCAAATAATTCATTATTTTAGAACAAATTTGGTTAGCAAAAAAAGGTTATAGTGAGCCAACCTTAAAAGATAGACATATGCTGTCGCGGACGTTTTCTTTGACCTTTAAAAGTAGAACAATTCTCTCATTTTTAATAATATAATTAACTTTAACCGTTTTCGCAGCCCACGCAGCGGAAGCTCTTCATAGGAAAAAAACCCCCGATTTTCAATTCCATTTGCACTGGCCTGTTGGCGCAATGGCAGCGATCCTGCCTTTAGCGCCGGAGGTCGTGGGTTCGATCCCCACCCGTGACAAATATTTGTGTGACGAACATTTGTATTTGTTGTGTGTCTGGGTGTTATTATCTATTTAAGTATGTATTTAGAAATATTTAAGTATGTTTATCAGTCTCTGACGCCCATAATACAAGCTCTGCTTAGTTTGGGGTGAATTGTCCCAGGTATTTATTTATTCATTTATTTTATTTCATATTTTATATATTTCATAGAAATTAATAAATCAATTGATAGATACGTATTTTCGTTCAAAACATTAAATATGTAGATGTACATCGGTTTGTGTTTCATTATTGTATTGGTGAATTCGATGGACAGTGGGGAAGCCAATTTAAAAGGTCTTTTTATGAAACGTAATTCAACTGCATGACCTCATGTGAATTAAAGGAAATATTGTGACGTGCTGGTGGCGGCACTTTAAAAGAATACTTTCCACAGCCCCATATCTTCCCATGGGTGTCGTAAGAGGCGACTAAGGGCTTTTCGCAGCAGACCATCTGCTCTCCAGGTGGGAGACTTATGTCGGCCGGTTGGTGTTACCACCATGCAGTTGTGTAAAACCCGCCAAGTGATTCTGACCTATCTCGGTCAGGTCGCGTTCCGGGATTAGCACTGCACTAACCGGTGCCAGGTGGACTGTGATCGTGGCAATTGTTGGACCAGTGGGAGCCTTAGCGGCGGTATTGTGTGTGTAGTGTGTATCGGCCCGCCGGCTAGGGAGACCCGTGGAAACGGTGGTGCCGCTGGCCGCCCGCGGCATAGTACAGGGGCCCATAAGGGGTTAACCAACTCTGGAGGCTGCCCCACCAGGTCACGCATAATCTCGGGGTGGCTCGTCGTGCCGGGTGGTGCCCGGTTCTGGTGGGGACCGGCGACCACACCCGAGAGGGTACGGGGGCCCTTCCGTCCGGCGGACCGGCCTACACTATTCCACACGATTAATACTAATGCAGGGCACCACGCTTTGTCTTCCATTGCCTCGATAACAGTCGTCCTTTCACGCCCCTCCCATCCTCAAATTTCTATGGCAGTCAGAAGCATGAAAAAACGGCCAACAGCGGCATCCCCATCCCCCACCAACACGCTGTTTGAGGTGGAGTTCGCTAACATCCGCGGACTCCATGCAAACCTCAACGCCGTCCATCAACACCTTGAGACGGCGAGGCCTGCGATGCTCTTTTTAACGGAAACACAGATAGGCCGCCCAGCCGATACGTCATACCTACACTACCCCGGCTATGTGCTGGAAGACAGATGGCGTTGCCGTCACGTACACATCAAGCTCCGTGTTTGTTATTTACTTAAAAATATTATAAGTGCATATAATTAAGAAAACTTGTGAACATTGCGTACCGTACCATTGAAAAAAGACGTGCAAGTGTTATCTCCGAGATTTTTTAATCAATTCTCAAGAAAATGACTATGTTAATTCTCTGTACTTGAGATAGTGAAAAATTACCAGTGACATTAACAAAGTGAACTCTGACTATACCGAACAGTTTATGAACAATAAATGAACGTTTAAATAAAACCAAGTGAATGAACTGTTGCTAAATGGGCATAATGTAGAAATAATTTAAGTGAGACGGTTAATTTTATTCAAATGAGTGCTTGCGTG
Organism: Udea olivalis; assembly: GCA_947369235.1. Taxonomy (NCBI): domain Eukaryota; kingdom Metazoa; phylum Arthropoda; class Insecta; order Lepidoptera; family Crambidae; genus Udea; species Udea olivalis. The sequence goes on along the minus strand of OX376349.1, from coordinate 13,985,514 downwards.
AACTGGATTTTGAACGATGTTTCGATGGACATAAAAACTATAATCGCATAAACTAAAAACAACGCCACCTATTGATGCGACCTAAACTAACTGAGATCAATTCCTTATTCATCCATAGTGAATGCTATTTGTCATCTATGAGATATTAAATAAACTACAAACAAGATATCACTACTCGACCGGCCTAATAAGTATTCCTAATTCACTCATATCGCCAGTGACTCCGTAGCGTATTTCTAACTGCACCGGACTGGGATTTGTCTCATCTTGAATTATCGAGTTCAAACCTCGGACTTGTCAACCGTGGTTTTTTGCCTCCTGAATCCTTGAATTGAATTTACATAAAAATGGAGTAACTTCGTAATATTAACACACAACGAAGAGTAGTACATTTGAACTTTAATGACGACGGCGACATGGATTTAGATATGTCATACCAAAGCCTGCCAACTGGCACTGAGAATAAAGACGTAAATGATGAGGCA